>CANUEZ040000165.1:3863750-5147500 GCA_948099385.1 Fasciola hepatica
CAAAAATTAACACACGTTTGTGAAGCTGTCCTTTAATGCTAATTAATCACGGAGATGTTCCAAAGTTCGGGTTGTAGCTTTCCGCATGTCAAGGAGTTTGAAAATCAGTAATGCACCTTGAACAGCAGATTTCTAAACTGAACAAGAGCATCGTCTCATGACCACAGTCTCCACGACGAACTAAACAGGTGTTCGATGGGTTTAGAGCACGTGATTACCACCTCGGAGGTCCAAGATTCGAATCCCAGCTATTGTTGGGTACTTTGGTGATAGACAGTAATTCACTATCGTCCGGATCATTATCACATTCTGACCTATTTGGACCTTGTGTGATTCTCCACTCCGGTTCTCGGGGTCTGGTTGCCGGTTATTCCTAATAATGTAGCTGGCCTTTCTGGTTATGAAGTGCATACCTCGTTGATTTCAATCATGCAAAATCATGTAATATAAGAGGAATGAAGTATTCCAGAGTGTACAACGTTCGCAGTGTCATCTACTAAGGCTATCACCGAACCATCTGACAGAGCAGCGCACTGTTTGGTCCTATAGTCTGAACCCAAAATAATATTCGATGTTAATGCAATATTCCTCTGTTTCCATCGAAGCAATCATCATGTTCACGGACTGTACGTAGATTGTTTCATATGAGTATTGGTTAAGAATTTTAGTCTCGAAGCGTAACACGCCTTGCTTTCTGCGGATATACCGTGGTGCCTTCTGATAATTCTAAGCAGATTAGTGCACCCGGAATCTGCATCAAATGTCTGAGGAATTGCTTGTTCATATGCATTTTGTTTGAAGGCCGGTCAGCATAAATGATGCTGACCTACCAAATCAATACAGCTGTAAAAGCCAATAGCTGTCTTCAATAACCCCATGTATATCGCAGTGAATCACTAATCTTCCCCTTGTCACGGTCGATCGTCAAACGGGACGATCAGTTTCGTTAACCAATTTGTTATCGTTATTCATCCTGTTCGCCACAGTATTTACGTCGCTGTCTCATGTTTATTCTAGGCTGCGTTCGTGGAGTGCGCCAGTGGAGCGGTGCGATTCACATGACATTTGGTCACCATATCCAAACAATAAATCGACCCATAGTCTGCGTGTTGGATGGGTATTGGGATCAATCGTTTTTAGTTTATTCTCGATGCGGATGCAATCTGGATTACCAGAACGGTATTTGGTACTAAATACATTGCATCTTACGAAGCACACGGTAAATCGGTGTAAGAATTCCCGAATTGAAGACAACAGGTAGTGAATCACATGAACAAAGCAATGTATTTGATGTTGCAAAGCTCAATACTGTTGCAAATGAAAGAAAAAACGTTAACTGCTAGGAGGCAGTTGATTTTTATTTTTGTAGGCAAGAAAATGGTCACTTGGCAAATTTACAGAGTGCACTGATTAGCACTGTTTGAACAGACATATTTTCCAATCGTTCATGTGATTGAAAATATGAAACGAGTTTGTATTTTCACGTTTATTGCTTTATCCACTGAATCATTGCATATTTAAAAAAATACTTCAAAGTGGAGGAAAGCACAAAATAGAGTGCCTAATGAAATTCAAATGACCGTGGTTTGTTCACATTTGTAATTCGCACCATGATTTTACTGCACAAGACACTGTGAATTAATTTTTGCAGAGCTTTTCGCAGATGATTGGAAAAAACGTTTAAAGGCACTACCCCACCCACCACTGCGGGCCGTGTGTCAGTATAAAAGCACACATATAACTGCTTTTTAATTTGGACCCGCGCAGTTCCGGATAGTGTGAAGGTGCATTACGCACAAATATGAGGGTACAATTTCCTCAGTTGAATTTGAGCCTATATGCTACTGAATTGAAGTCAATGAATAGTGTCATTCTGAGCCATAATCAAGGAACAATACCGATTGTTTCATTGTCAAAAGACGGTGTTTCGTGAAACAGTTTCTCATCGGGGGATGAGCAAAATGGACTGTACTTTTCGAAAGTTTTGGCATGTGTAATTGTCTCCTCTCCGTTTATCTTGGTTCAGATGATTGCACAAGTTTCAGAGACAGTTGCATAAAAGCTAGTGTTTTCTGTTTGCAGTAGTCGACATAGTACATGACAGTCAACAAAACTGACAAAAATATTGCTTTGAAGTGGATATTCACGTAGTCATTTCTCTTGTCAAGGCAAATGGGACCAAAAGATGGCATTTTGTACAGCCCGCAAAAGTAATTGATGTAAAAGGGAAATCGATTCCATAGTTTCGTTAGAAATGTAAAAAGAAACAAGCACAATCATTGTTGCCTACTGATTTTGCGATTTTTACTGGAAATGGTCGTGTCTTCTGAATATTTAAGCTAGTTTATTGGATGACCTCAAGAACATCGTATTGGATTGCACTGCGAATTTTCCCTCAGAAATGTAGGGTAATTCATGATGACGTGATACATGTTTGTTCCTTCAGTGACTTCACTGGATTGAAGTTGTTCTTCATTGCCTTTTAAAACCGAATATGATCAGTTCCTATTCAAAATTAAAACGGATAACCATAGAAAAACGATGTGTTTGGGGAAGACGGCGGTAGCCACTTATCTGTTGTTGTAGGTGCCATGTTCGTAGGGAGCAGTGAAAAATGCAGTGGTGACTCTTCATTTATTCGTACGAATGCAGACACAAAATCCGACTGTAGTCTCGAGCAAGCGGCAAACAAGCAGGAAAGTGTTTCGGCCATGTAACTGAGTTGGGTTACACCCATGAACTGGCGAACACCTGTCATGGACCAATCACGTTTAAAGTCTTTATCGTGGGATCGACTGATCAACTAAAAGTGTAAGGACTGAAGCGGGATTGAATGTCACTAGGTGTATGTATAGGAGAGATGTTGACCAACTGTCCACGTAGTAAGCGTGACTGTTTGAATTGGATACAATAGCAGGTACTCGGAGTATTTTGAGAACAGTCATGGAATAGATCGCATGAAATCCGCGCTTGTCAGAAGAGTTTCCTTATGTGCAGTTTGGTGATCCGGTTTTATAAAACTGGCACTTGTATTTTGGATAGAATCGTGTACTCGTCGCTTCAAATATCTCTTAGATTTACTGCTTCAGTTTTCAATGTTTGCCGGTTGAGTGCACTCTTTATTCTTGTCAGCAAAGTATTGTCTTTGTATTTCATCAGGACGAAGCTAGTAAAATCCCACTACTGGTCAGGAAATGTTTCTTTCTCTATAAAACAGATCTCCTAATCGATTCATCCTTTTGGAAGTGGTGTTTATGCAAGAAACGTCAATCAAGTAAACGTCTTCTTCATGATGTCTGAGTGACATATGGGAGAATGTGCTAAACAATCACTCTCTGTCCCCATCAGAATTGCTGATCACAAATACCAAATAGATTAGGCGATAGCACAGTTTTTTTTTCAACCTGATTTGGGTATGCAAACTTCACTTTTGATTTACTTAGCAAAAGCAAATTCCCTTACAGACTGCATGGTGATCTGACTTGTTGGCTTTTTATTGTGTTGTCCTGCGTTTATTGCAGTGAAACATGAATGAATATATAAGAAATGTGTATGACATTCAACAGCCGACGCTCCACTCTGCAAATCCCATTACCTTGCTAAAAAAATGAAACCTATACTGCTGCACCAACTCTCTGTTCTCGTGTGATTTCTAGTGAAAAAGTTGCTAATAATGGCATTTCGAATTGAACTACACGGAATCAGGTTGGGTTTATTTGTTCCCTCAGATTTCACTTCCTCTTCAGTTGTACGCAAGCAGATCACAGTTATTCGATCAAAACGGTAGTGTTTCAGATGATCTGCCAGCAGTAATGGTGATGCAATGGTGTACAATGAAACTATTGCAGATCACATTGCAAAATATCACCAGGTGCCTAACTTGAAATAACACTCGTGTTTGATCCAATGATGCCGATGCCTTTAGTCGCTGCATATCAATCACACTTTTACCACATAAAAGGCTGTTGATGCACGGACACTTCGTTAGACCACTGAACGTGAACCTAACCCCGAACAATTCACATATCGACGCTGTCTCCCTAGCCTGGAGGCTCTAGATCTTATCGTTAGAAGAACCGAAATGTCAGGTGATCAGTTGGTGTTTTTTCATTACAGTGACGCAATCCACTATGTCTAGTTAAGATCACCCTAGGTGTTTTCGGATCGCCGTATCCGCACATCTGATATGCGTTTTTTTCCTAAGAACGGGTAAAACCTCTTAGGCCTTCTTCGTAACATGAAATTTACAGACTATCATTCTTTCAATGTTCTGGTTTTCGATATATCCCTCAGCAACATTCGTATAAGAATCCGGTCTGTATAAATAGAGTTCATGGTACAATCCCTAACATGCCTCATTTCAGGAATTAGTTTCATTCACCCTTAATAATATAGAATCACCCAACTCCTGTATATATATATATATAAATATATATAAATAGATATATATATATAGCTCTGGCTTTTAAAGGCATGTACTTGTCATTACCTTGGCCGTCTTACAATGCCAAAATAGTTTTCTGGGCCATCCCCGCGCGTGAGTGCGCTGAATGTGAATGTCAAGTAGCCTCAAAGTCCCAGCGCATTAATTGGAAATAGCTGAAAGCATGGGCCAGGTGGATTATATGGCCGGTACATTAGATTCCCATGGGTACCAACATTGGGTGGCTTTTGCCATTATTGCATCAAAACTCAGCTACCAGAATAACGGACTAAAATTAATAGACGCAATTACTGAATCAAAAAACAACAAGTAATACTGAAAAGTGTCCGCTGAATGGATGGCGTTGAATAATGAATATTGAAGTGATCAATATTATTTCTTTGCACCCAGTAACTTCGAACGGGATTGCTTCGATTTTTGCTGGCCCTACCACCTCCGGGCAAACAGTGAACCAAACGGAATTAACTGTAAACTCATTTTCAATTTAAGTTGAAGCTACGAACATGTTGGCAGTATTTCAGCCATTTGAGGAAAATAAACACTTGAGTAATAGTTCAGCCAATGTGATGGGTCTCTCCACTTCAGTGAATTATACTGTCGGTTTTTAAATTTCAGGTGACAGCTTGTAACAAAGCATTACATAGTTAATCCTTATTCCGCAAGAAATGGATTTTAAAAATGAAATGAAATCATTGAATAAAGTTTGTGAATGTGGTTTTATAATAAGCAATATCCTCACTAAACTCAGCATTCGGAAGTCTTTCACACCTAGTAATGAATTCAATAAAAGTTTTCAACGGGCACTTACCTCTTCACATACTTTGTTTTATCCAGGGTCAATTATACCCTACCAGCAGTGACACACACTCATGTGGCTTACATATCCTTCCACCAAACTCCCCTCTCTCTGATCCACAACAATAAATATGAATACCAGTTGCCCAGATTGTTTATATTTGCACAGTAATGTAGCCCACAATGGGATTGCGCATTCCCCTCCATTGTTGGTCCAAGTATATTTTCCGATCCTTTCTATTTTCATCCGTTGGTTAACATTCGGATAAACAAAATAAACTTCGTGTACTTCACATTTTGAACAACTTGCTGACGATTTCGCTTGTAAATACAGATATCTAAACTGACTCCTTCTGTAAGTATGAGCTGTTCAAGCGTGGAGGGTTCTTTCGTGAAGTACGTTACTCTTTACAGTGCCCCATTTAGCACGTGTTCTGGTTAAAAAGAGAAACGTCGCTGAGGAAAGTCAGTGGTAGAACCAGTTTCTCCTGCTGCATATACATTTTTTCCTTATTTCAAAATGATATTGATAAGGTTCCGTCCTTCTGGTTGAAATGTGAGTTTGTTCTATTTGCACAATAGAGTACAATACAATCACTAGCTTTGCTGAATGGACCGGGTGCATGGAGCGTTATACACAGTATGTATATGTTGGTTGACGAAAATCAGGACACCAAATTTCCGGCGAAAAAAGTCATATATAGTTCGGAGCGAACGCTTCCCGACTTGTAGTTTTAGCGCTACCAAATTGTCTTACTTTATATTTACCAGAGTTTCATGGTGTACGCTTCACAGAAATTCCCATGACGACATCGCAGAAACAACAGAATACATTCAAAACCATCAATGTGTGTTTTAGTCTTATAGTTTGTCAGTATAAAAATCGGAATACTACATTATTATGGGTGCTACCTTATACTTTTCAGTGATTCACATGATATCATCCACAACCTATATTTCAGCATCTCCGTATAGCACTGGTGTTGAATGTTGTTCAATGTTGATCCGATGCATGATCCCACTGTAATTCAAAATACTCAATAGTGAATAATACCATAAGAAAACGAAATGTGCGTTGAATGTTTACATATGAAAATGTCGGATTTCCGGTATTAGAACCTCTCATGCTAAGGATTGAAGGACTAGATTTTAATCCCCGATTTCTGTACAATGTTGGTAGATGGAAAACTGTGATGACCTGAGGAGAACGACTGTTTCGCGCGCCCCTCTTCTAATTTTCTCGCTTTTGTGGCAATACACCTATCAAACACATGGCCCGCTGAAGATACAACTGTTTAGAAAGGTTATATAGAAAGTAAGTACATGATATACCGAAACACTAACGACTAATAGCAAATGGCATGGTAAGCCTGAAGTTAATTAGTAGTTGATAAGTTTTCAACCCTAGCCACTTAGAGGACAATCCTCTCTGCGCATTGTAATAATGTATGCCAACATGCGAGTTCAGTCGAGTTCTTGTTCTGGACCATGTGTTCGTCAACTTGAACATTGTTTATTTCGATCACTTTCAAACACATGTACAAATGCAGATTTCATTCATTAAAAATGTATTTCATTATGCAATATTGTGTTTGATAGATCTGAATATTGTTTTCCAATATTAACGTTAAATAACTGAAAAGGGACCTACTTACCATTTTATTTTGCCCTCGAAGTTCCCCTTCGCACTTATCTGCACTTCTTAAACTGAAGCTCTCTAAAAGTACCACCCATGCCTCCGTTGGACCGACCTATTACGGAGATTCACGAAAGCGGAGCACATCAACAGTATGCGATTCCCGCGGAATCCCAGTCCAAAATACGGAGTCGACCATATCACATCGGCCAACCTCGGGAATCGTTCCTCACCTAATCTATGCAAGTCATAAATTTTTTGTGCTTAGTGAATTTCGGATTTGCTAACAACTGCGCGACAAACATCAATTGATCATATGCGCCTATCCTTCTTTGTCTTCAACGACACTATGCTGCTGTTTACGAATAACTAAAAGACACACCGATGGGATCGTTGCAATGTATCAGAACATATCCGAAATGAGCGCAAGACTCTTCCAATTTCTAGGTATCACAAGTGCATATAAACGAAACAAGACCCTGTGAAAAATCACATCAATCCCAAAAGAGCAACTCAGAAGCGAAAAATGAAGAAACAATAATTGCTAGGTTAAATTCAAGGACCGTAACAAATACTATCTTCGTCAAATTTGGAGAAAGATCTCCACGGAATTGCATGAGAATAAAGTAGCTACAGGAACACATGATCCATTCTCCCTAATATCCGTCCACGAGTATCAATAACGACTCATAGACAGTGTGGAACAAAATCATATTCTGAAGCAGGAAACCACGAGATATGCAAAGGGGGCTTCTGGAAGCTTGACATTTATTAAGAAATTTCACAAATAAACACAGCAAATCGGATCACAATCTCCTGGTGCCTCAAACCTTCCTATAACTGAATAATAGACGCCAAATAAACTGAGCCCCGATCCTACGGACCCCCAGCCATGAAGCCCAAATCATCGCAAGAACAAACCAAACAAACAATTTCCCTTAGGATTTAGTAGACCAAGAATCTTCGAGAAAATACTAAAAGTGGTACCGTTAGCAAAAAACACAAAATGGATATAAGCTTATGTATACTTATACACATATGTGTCCATATGAGTTAGCATGTAAAGGTTTGGACAAAATTTCTCCGGAAGCACACCATCAGTTTTGCAATCAATGCCACAAATCAAATATAAGTACTCAGTACTCCTCTGTCCACTCATCTCCATACTTGTACACGCTGATTCCAATTGGTCTCTAGGATCTATTTTGAATCACTTATCCACACGTTTACGTACTACTTACTATAAACATGAACACTTGCATATATATATATATATATATATATATATATATATGACACAAAGTTCAAGGTTCCAGTTGTTCCAATTTGTGCTGAATGTCAGAAATTCAAGTTTCTACAAAGACATATGCTAACGTTAAGTTTATCCGAGAGGTCAGCGTCGGACCAGAATGTAACCTTCATGTAAACTCAAGTGAATACAGGGATACTCATCTTTTAATTGCTGTGTCACTTTAGCAGGCAATGGAATTTTTTGTGATCGAAACGTCAAGCTCAAAGATTAGAAGCCATTGAAGTAACAATATGCTTCCCTTAAACGACATCGGTTACAATGAATCACTTCAAAACATTTATCCACTGGCAAATCACTCTCATGTAGAACGCTACCCTTAATTATTGCGTTCTACTTTTCGGCGGTTATAATACGTGCACAACCAATGAAGTCAGTGAAGAAACATTTCACGTGTCTTTATGTAGTGACTTGTATGTTGCAGCACAATGACTCACCAAAGAGATGACATTACAGGATTTTTGACGGTATACGAATACTCAATGAACAAACAAATATATATGTTTAAATATCTATAACAGTACAACAGTACAGGAAAGTTCCTTTCCTGTGGAGTATTTCTTGGGGAATCTGTCCTGATAAAGGGTTACCTAAACTAAATTACATCAAATGCGTGGAATCAAGTTCAGCCTAGAGTTATTTGCACAAGAGTTCCATATTTTCGTCAGGACTACGACAGGTGCACATTCGCAAAAAACGTGTGCTTATTCCGCTTAAGTGGAATGACTTGGTGAAGTGCTTTCTCCGATGAACAGTAATTTTTGTCATACTGAACCGATGTGAACCATTTTATCGTTCCATTTTCCTGAAAGTGAACACCTCAACCTTAATGGATTTCCGTGGTTGACTAATACGAAGAGTGACCATGGATCATTTCGTGAAGTTGTTCGCACTAAACGTTCTCGGTCTAATAAATAGGTTGCAGTTTTATTGGACCATGTCATAGTTATCTGGAAGTGCAATTCACTACACCACTGCCAATAACAAACTGCATCATTACGTGACTTTCTCAATATGACCGTGTTCCTGATATACTCACTCAAATCAATTAGGCTAATGACATAGATTTCAAATTTGTGTGTGGGCCATGTTCCAAACACTGGTTGCTTCCATCCTGAGTAGAAAGAACTAGATGTGACCAAAATGACAAGTGCCGCAATCATTCTTCTACAACCTCGGGAGTATCTCGCGAGGAATACACGATACAGGCACTGTCATTTCTTGTCCACAGAAGAGTCCACAAAGTTATCTGATCAGGAAATCACGACCATAAAAGGAAAAAATAAAATGCCTCGATTTTGGAGAGAATGATGACCACCGAACAGTGTCAGCAAGAGTGCGGTAGGGAAGAGTAGTTCAAAGTCCGTTAAGAAAATAAACAAAGGTAACAGATGAGGAATTTTCAATCATTCAGGATGTTACACTCAGTGGTATTCGATCCAGCATAGGCGGCACAGTTTAAACAAACATCGTCAAGAAATTTGAATAGTGATATCCCACGTTAGATTCCCGCCAGAGGGAGGCACTTCTCCATGGAGTAGCCTCTGATTGTGTGTGGCTCCCTTCCAGCAATATCGTTAGTTGTGGCATAGTACATAAAGGAGGTAAAATGTTTCTAATGTTCCATCAAATGAACGCGCACACTGCGTGAGAAGATTCGTATATTGGACAATTAAAGCCAATACTGCACTCAGCTTGGCAACCAATGAGATCTTAGATAAAACTATGATATGAAAGTCAGAAAAGAGTAAGATTGGTTTGCAATTCATTTAACCGATATTTCGATAACTGAGTGAGTGAATGAATAACAGTAAGATGCAGATAATCTTGAATATTCCGATAAGTGTACAAATACTTTTGAATTTAAAATTTGAAAATATTTTCTTTTTAATAGCTTTACTTTCTAAAATTTTTAGATGAAATCAAACCCAGGTTGTAAATATAAAATTCCGTGTAACGAAATATTGTTAAACTGAGATTGGAAGTAGTCTGTGCGAAGTTGGAATTGCGTGACCTTGATATACGTTAATAATTTAGATGATCCTTGACAAACTCAATATAGTGAATGGGTGTTTATGAAATTATTTCAGAGTCGTGAAGGTAAATTTCATCCCATGTGTTTTTCGCCTAAGAGGCGTTAAAAGTAATCTAACCAGGAGCTATTTTTCGGTATAAATTTAGATTCTGATCCTGCTCAGTCGAAAGAACCGAAGCATTAATAAACACCTTGAAAATACTGCCTCAACGTATGGTGCTCTGGCAACTTCACGGTTGACGATATGCTTACGATAAGGAAGCTATTGACATTTTTGGAGTACATAACCTTAAAATCACGGTGATAATGGGCTTAGTCCGATAAACGATAAGTTTCTTTTAGCGATTACGGAGAAAATTACATTAGTGACAGGAGATTCTCACCTCTTTATCAAACAAGAGCGTGGTAGGGTCACGTCCACGTATTTCCTCTGATTTTTCTGTGCAAGCTTCTGCTCGAATCCTTCTTTTAAAGGATAAAGGGATTCCTATGCATTATTCTTATTAAGAGTGATGAGACAGCAAGATGTGGAAACAAAACACCAAATTGCGTAGCCGTGTTATCCGAGTTTCGATAAAAAAGAACGGTCAAAATATAGTAAATGTTCACGGAGAGATTATTTCTGTGTAAATCATTACACACGAAAACAAAGACGAATCAGGCAAGAGTTGGCCGATCATAAATGAGCAGTGTACGATCAAAAAAACGGTGGCCACTTGTAACAATTGCAAAGAAGTACTGAATTCGTCGTGATTTGTCTTGGCATCCAATTTGCTTTCCGTGCCTCATAGTGAAACCTGGGGACACAGAAAAACACAATCCATGGTAGGAAATTCCGAAACAAATGTGACCAAGTGTCTTTGAAGTTGTGCAGCATATTGCGCCGTTTGATGTGAGGTGTAACAATTCATAACCATATATGTTGGGAAGTATCATCTACTCCAGTAAGAACAATGAAGGATTTATTGGGATAAATGAGTACATTTATCTAAACTGTCAAATTGGACGTCCTTCTTTGAGGGCGAATTTCCTTCCACATAATGAGTCGCGATAGACTCCCAATGAGCATTTCAATCTTATTTTCGGGAACATGTCCAATTGGTTGTTGTATGCTTTTCCCGTAGCGGAAAAGTGGAAAGTAAAATGTTTCAGTTACAAAAATTTTTCCATATAAAACGCTGACTTGTGTCTAATGGCTAATTTCTTTTGATGCTTTCGGATGAAGCTGGGCACTTTGGTCTTGCTTAGTAAATCGTTGTATCCGTTCACAGCTCTTTCAGTTCAGGATATATTCCAAAACCTAGGATTTTATGTGCATTTCGGTGTTATCTGTATGTAATTTAGGTAGACGATTGTCAGTTCAATCAGACAGGCAATGAAGATCCAAAAATAGGTCAATATAGAGCAGACTGATCAAAAATCGTAAACATTTTTGAGGTTTTTGTTTCACCTGAATGGTTCTAATTTTCTCATCAAATTTGTGAGTGGATAAGTAAGTACACTATTTACTGTACATTCCACGAGAGCAAGAACAAGTATCACCACAGGACAGATTGAGTCCGACTACTTCCTCTTATCTTATCAGTGAGTACGTACAATCGGGCGAAACTCTGTTGGAAATGGTGACAAGTCAGTAGACACCAAAAAATTACCGACGAATCAGATTCGGCGCGAAGGTCAAAGATCACCAACCACGCTTGGAAATGATAGGGGAACGGAGGAAGTCACACTTCGCCGTTGAAGTTGCACTGGCTGCCGTACTAAGGTTTGACCGAACTGACCAACAAGTATATTCGATTACTGAACGCAAGCCGTTGAGGTCGGATAATATGGGATATCTAATGACCAGTGTTCGTCCGCGGGTTTTGCTCGTGTCCAATCTGCAAAATACCAAAAAACAAAAACGAACTCCATGAGCACAAAACTCAATAAGTGTCTCATCGGGTAACCACACTTACATTATTCGGTCACTGCCAACAGCCCGCACAATAAAAGAGCCACAACCTCGGCAAACCATAAGTGTGTCCAATATTCTGGTGAAAAATCACCCAAAATGACCGCTTTGGTTTGCCGCGAACCTTGAGGTCACGTAATTGCCTGGCGTCCACATTGAATGGAAGCAAAACAGTTGAATTCAGTCTGTTATGTAAATATGTCTCGTGTTGCTATCATGGAATTTATGAAGGAAACTAGATGTATCGAACACGTTGCGCATGCTTGCCTAACGATGTAAAAACACGAGATCCATAACGTGGAAGATTATTTGAACAAATAATTATTTCGTGGAAAAATTTCAGATAGTTACTCTTTCCTTTAAGGTAATGTACAAGCCGCTCACTCCTGCACGGCATTTTATACCAAACTTCATCTGTCCGGTTAAATATTCCTGCTGAAAATGTGCGTTCGTTGCTCACTTATTCTGATCTATATTGAATACGGCAACCTGTGAATCAGCTCAATCATGTGGCTGTCTGCAATCCAAATAGCTTTTTGGACGAAACCTCCTTAGCCGGCAAATTCTAGCTTTTGAATAAACTACGTTTCACATCCCGGTTTCACATCCTAGTCCAACCGTTCGTTGTTTGAAATATAACAACTGTCTAGCAAAATCATTCGTGATAATCTCACACCTGAGAAGCTTGATTGTGTGAAAGCTTTAAAGTGAGATCTGTGGTGAAATACTCTGTTAGACATTTTGTATTGCCAGATTATGATTATATCCGAGTCTGCTACGGTACGTTTCACTCCCGGAATAGGCTATTACTGTTTCGTGTTTCACGTTTCTTCATGGACCTGTAGCTATGTGTTGCAATCTGAAATCAATAAGTAAAAATACTGCTTAGTAGTGTTTATCACAAAGAAATCTAGTTAATTAATATGTTCAGAACAATAAAGATCAGTAGTGCAAATTATCAGGGTTTTTTATTCCTCGGCGGCTGCTTTCTTGACCCAGTAAAGCCTCTCCCCATAGATGATTGGTGTCGACATATTGAGCAAACATTTCGAAGCAAGAATCAAATCAGACAACGTAGGCCTCTTTGCTTTTTCAGAAAGGCTGTGACATATTTGTTTCACACAACATTTGACTAGTAACCCATCACTGAAAGAACTATTCTGTTCTTTCAACTCTTTGCCTCCGTAGGAACAGAAATGTGCGATTTACTCAGGTAAAACTGTCAGGGATTAAATAATTCTTTTGTCTCAGTCAGCTGAAACATAACCCCCTCTAATCCCCCACCCCCATAGATCGTCCACCTAGCATGCACTTGATCCTGCCCAGTAGATTGAGCATGACTAGCAATTGCTGATTAAGATGGGACTGAAAACGATTTGCTTATCACGTCAGTAACCTCATCGATACTATCACGGCCACGTAAAAACAAACAAGGTGAGTTATCAGTTATCAAAACCTGCTTTGTCATTATTACCAACTCCTGTAGGTAAAAGGTGGGGAGGTGAGGGTTAGAGAGAATAAATGATCACATGAGTTAGGAATGTCCTTTAACAATAATGCTGTGGATCAACCTCTTCAATCTAATCACGTGACTAACCATCATTTTCAGGAGACTAAGTTTCATCGATAGTCATGGGTAAATTAATAGAACCAATAGCGATAATAATAATAAATAGTAAAATGAAGAATAAAATGAGATCATTACTTCGGATCAACCTTCGGTGCACCTTTTCTTGGGAACGACCGAAAAATTACTCTACGACTTAACTCCCTAGTTTTCAATTTGCTGCTTTCTAATTTATTGTTATCTTTCATCAAACAAGTAAAGTTGTTCTCCTTTCAATGCAAAAATTGGAATATTTTAAACACTATTACTTTAACAAAAAGCATTGCATAGTGCACCGAATTTTCAATTCACTACATACGTTGTATTCCTCTTCAACATACCCAGACCTCTTCTCCACCTTAGCTATTTTCGCATGAAGATCCACTCGCCGACTTAGATTTGTGCTTATTTATTTCACTGAACTTCCGGACGGGTTGTTTTAAAAACCACTCACCTCTGAGCTTATTGGTGCGAACATATCCTACAATTTGTTAGATTTGCATTAGCAAAGTGCGAACGTGGTGTAGTCCGAATTGGCTCGCAACTAAGAGCCTGAAATCTGCATCACATATCACGTGCAGAATGGAGGAAAGTTCACAACGTGAACGTCGATGGCCAACCTTGAGCTGGAAGACCTGATCAAACAACACTGAATGCTGATTAAGAAACGTGTGAAGAAACGTAATTACAATCCTAAATGAACAAATTTTATTGTTTTACCATTTACCGTTTACCATGTATTTCGACAAATAAATCTAAATAATAAATACACTCACACCGAGGCGCAGCCTTATTTACTACAGACGTCGAGTGAGCTAGCCTCGAAAAAGCATAACCAATTTTGGTTTCTCGAAGGTTTCACGCCTTATCAATCAGTTCATCTACAGTAACTCTAGCGTTGCATTGGCAGAATGGATCGCCGTATGGTTCAACAATTCTGGATCACGTAACTAATGGATTGTCAAAATGCACAACGCAAGCCGCTGTGGCTACACAGAATAAAGTGAAACCTTCAACTTATTTGGTGCCAAAGATGACATTGCATCAGTTCACGAATTGACCCGACTCAATATGTATGGGAAATATTGCCCGATCCAGTACCAAAGCCGTTGGCTTTCTGCGAACCGCTACTTGTCATAATATATCAGTTAGTGTCGTTCTTAAAAACCGCTGACGAACCATTTCCTTATAGTAGATCTCATCAATAAGACCTTGCTTTCCATCAATAAAAGCACTGTAAGTTCTGCCAGTGAAATATATTTTTCTTTCGGTATCGTTGATGAATTGAAATGCCGTAAGTTTGTGATAGACGAGCGTACACGAACAACCAAAAACTCATGCAGTTTGACTTATTTATACTCTATGGATTATGTATTTAGCATTCGAATTTTATGCCAATTTTACCGAGTATTTCAAACCACATTTACCAGCCAAGGCTTCCCGAGTATACAACTGTTTGACACTGGTTGATTTATAAAACCTCTTGATGTGGTTGGCTAGATTGCGAACGAGTTCACTGAAGTAGACAGTGTTTGCAAACATACTCTGTGCACGTAAACGTCTGTGCAGTCTATTTGCGAAACGTTGGTAGACCACAAGCGGTTCCATAGCGTTGGTGGTACACATGCGAGATTTTGAGCACCACCGAGATCAACGACTTCCCGATTTGGATGCAATCAATATTTATTAGATCTGCGAGGTAAATTAACTAGGTTTATTGTGTGGGTCTCTAATAGATTTATTTGTTGAAAATATAATCTATGAATACCTCTGCACTTTGAGGCTGGATTAAAGAAGGAGAGTGGAGAGGCAATGAAGCCTTAGTGAGTACTGACCTCATTTTAGATTTTGCATTTATGCTATTTTTCTTCTGCGGGTATTGCAGTAGAGGTACATGATTCAAATCGTTCACAACACACTTACCTGAAGAACGGTAACTTTCATCAGTGCACATATTCACTAATTTTCAACTCTTCAACGAACATGATGTGATGTGTGAAAGGCTCTGATTTACATACAAGGCTCTTTTAACTCGAACAACACACAGACATTTCCATTCCATAGTATCAGGGCTCCGATTCTGGACCGCTCCACACACCTCGAATCCGCAGTAAGATTCGGCTCAATGCACGTGACCGTCTTTTTATTTGCACCCGGCCCTTAATTGACTCACAATAGGGCTCCCAGTAGTCATCATTTATGAACAAATCAGTACAACACACCAGTTCTATGCAGGCTCATGCGTTTGATTCCTACTCTTCGTGAATATTCTTGCATGAGGCTGAGTGCATTCATAAGTGACTGGAAGAATAATCGTTTTCCGGTAAGTTTTGTAGTGAGATCATGTGTGTGGTATTACGTGGTCTTCATGAGAACAACTTATTTGAATTGTATGCGTGCGTTGCAAGTGATTGGTTATATGCAAAACGAATAATGAGGTCAATCCTTGAATGAGTCCTTGTGTTCGTTCCTCACCTGATCGGTCACATTTTACTGGTATCCGGTAGTTGTTCAAATAATTGTTTCGCAATTGTCCAGCGGTTATCCAGTGACTGAAAATAACATGACCCTAGAAGATGGTTCGCGTGAGATAAAAAAAAATATCCTTTGCTACTTGCACGCATCTAGTTGCATTTCAGTTACCAATCACTTCATCTCACTGTCCGTGTATTTTTTTTTCTCTATTTTACGTAACACACACACACACACACATTGAGCTGTACTACTTGGGGTATCATCCAGCCACATATATCTAAGATAATATGTATGCCTTTTGCCCACACGCTTCATTCAAGAGTCTGATCTCTTCAGGACACACTTACCCACGGCTATTCCACGTCACGGTTATTCGGGTGAATTTTGCATGAGGGTTGCGAACAAGCACACACTCGTAAACAGAATCTCTCACTGGAACAGACTCAACAGGTCTTCATTGCCACTGGATTGAACATCTTTCCAACAAGCACACTTCATCAAGATGTTCTGGACACTTGACGCACTATAATATCCAGTTTGTTTCTGACACAACAATGAAGCAAAAAACCAATCAATTTTATCGCTTGTGTTTAAAACATGCTATATTGAATCATTGAGTTATATGATCTGTATTTGATGTACATGAACGAAGCTGACGTACTAAAGAAACATTTCACTTTACCAAACTGGAGCTCTAAGTTCACCGAATAGTGGCCATGATCGACAACCAGTATCCTACTGAATGACTATGCCAATAAGGAAATAAATAATCGATCGAAAATAACCAAAAGTATCGTAAGGTAAAACTGTGAGCCTCGATCACTATTTATGTGATCAATAATCCCCATCATCTCCAACTACCTGTCTAATTAGCCCGATCCCATTACATGTCGCAATATACTGTGGTGTAATGGCATGATAAATAATCATCAAAAGCAAGCATCCTCGTCAATATTTTCCAAAACCTACTCGTTGTGGATTTTTGGACAAACGTTTTGGCAATTTGATTTGACAGACGACTTCGGGAAAGTGATTGCATGATGGCATTCGAAGAATCGGGGTGAATGAACGATATACCCATCCACTTACGGAAGTTGTGTTTTCGAACAGAGTTCATTACTACAGTTTACTACAATATCTGCTTCAGTCAATGGAAGACATGTATAATGGTATTGGAGAATTCAGATGGAACAATGCACGACAAGGTCGCCTGGTTCAATTTTTCACATGATTCGTAAGTGTTGATACCACAGGGCCTTCACAACCAGAAGCGACTTCTTAAGTATGATTTGACATTCAAGATGGCAAAAATACTAGGATTTACTAAATGTAGCTTTTTTGATAAATTTTTACCACTGATGGTGGTCCTGAATAACGAATGTTCTCCCACGGACCAACTTGATAGTTATCACTAGCTCACGATCAATGGCCTTCTTGTTTAGGTTGTCAACGTTACATCGCCAGCCAGGTAACAGCATCACTTGCAATAAAAGCTCCAACAAAACGATGCCTACCATGGTCACATTTTGATTTCGCGACATAACTTGATTCAAAATATGTAAACCGACTAACATACACAGCATATTCCAGGATTTCCGAGGAAAATGTGTGCTGACTGAGTGTTGTACGTCTCCATGATGATGCCAGTACTATTTTTGGTTCTGCTCTCGTAAAATAACTCTGGTCTCACAACCTACAATAAGAGCTAGACAATAAATCGCTTTTAGAGACCGTACTATTGAAAAAGTGCCGATTTTATTCAGAATAACCGAGTTATCGTTTGATCGGAGAATGTCACCACGGGTAGTTCACGTCATGCTTCCCTTTGTGGAGTTCTGTCTTTGTTAATTCAATGTGTTCATCTGCTCTGCCTCGTCCATATTTGTTCGCCAGCAATGAACTGATCAGTCGATGAGTAAAATAAATACTACACCACACTATCATCCAAACAGGGTTATAGACCACGTGATAGCAAATAAGCTCATGCTTTGAGTCCTCCAGATGTATAACTAGTATTTCATTATTCTACCACCGAACGAATAACTCATGTCCAACGAGCTGGACTACGGCTGAATTGACAGAGGATTTGAAAGTTGCCGTGATTTCATCCTGCACGGAAATTGTGTAGCAGAACTTCACTTATTCTCTTGGTTTTCCACGTGCAAATTACGAGGCGTTTATTCTGCGAAAACTAAATATCTTGTGATAAGTCATGATATACATTGTGTATATTTTATCTCCATAAATGCATTCCGCTCTTTCACAATACCAAAATCTAGTTGTTTTATTCATAGTTACTTAAGTTCCTTTATCGTTTGTTAGTATCAAAATATGACCGACTTGGCAAACAGTCAGGTCCGTGACATATCCCCAATTATAATTGAAGCATACCACCATCCCAACGGCTTTCTACGCTGATTGCACCAAACCCACACCATACAAGCACATAAATGTGTCCACAACCACTTCTTCTTTACCTATATCTTACTTTAAATTATTTAGTCTTACTGTTATTGATTCTTTCGTATCAACTTGTACTCATCAGCATAAGTTGCAACGTTATCATAGTTTTCATTAGTCATAGAACTAATAAATAAAACCGTGGGACGTGGATCGTTATGTTCGTTCGTCCTCAGTGTATTCCTCATCTGTCTTTCCCTTCTCATGGCATTCATGCAGCTGTGTTATACTGAACCTAGAGTACATCAGAGAAGCACCTGAGTGGGCATTTAGTTATCATACAGATCCGGAAAATGGTTGCATGATCTGAATACCGGATGAGAACAATCAGCTAATGAGTCTTCTGGATGCATGAGTTAGCCTGATTCACTGGGATGCCCACAACCGTATACTGATACAAATCTTTTCACAAAAAGAACAAATAATCAGTAAATGAATTTTTGAAACTCTGGGGAAGTTTCCAAATTGTAAAACCTAGCAGTAATGAACCAAACGAGAAAGTCACTAGTAGAAATTTTCACTGAAGCTGCTGTTCGACCTCACGCAGCGAGCGATGCTGAGGTTACCGTGTTCGCCACGGTTTCCAACTAAAAGATGAACGCTTCTGGTGTGCCGAGTTTGTGTGTTTGGGCAGGTAAGGGAAATCGGAGAAATGCTAACCAAGCCAACACGCATATTATGCAGTCTGGTCGTATATGCGCAAACATATTTTCGAATGTTCATACGTGAGCGTTTTGAGCTCAGTCTACACTGTGATCTCGATTCAAAAAACAGTTTTGTAGCTCAACTGATGAACAAACTGAGCACTTGTTTTTCGAAGTGATTTGTATTATGTTGTGTCTGAATGGCAAAAGAGTACCGGGTACGCATGTCTGAGGAGCGACTACAATCATGAATCTGGTCGTGTGCTTCCGGTGAGATTCTGCTCAGTCATCGAGATACAACGCCATACTCTTTATTTCAGTAATCCATACTTTGGACTGTATGCCCTTGTTCTGATAATTATCCATGTGAAACGGCGACTTACCTTCGGAAGAATCATCCTGTGGTTCTAAAATAGGAATCTTTGTCCACCCGATTCAAATGAGATAAATGGTTTGAGCATTTGTTCGTTTAAATTTTGATAGAAGGAGCCAGTGTATTCTATGTTGCATCAAACTCGAATCTGAAGTAGTTGTTTTAACATTGAAACTGCTTACCATGGACCCGTTCTAGAAGTGAGCGGCACAGCCGTTCAACACAGTGGGTATAGAACTGAAGCCTGAATGGTCTTCATCAGTAACCTCTCAATTCAACTAATTATTTGAAGTAATACTTAATAATATATCTTGTTGAGTTATTCCTCCAAAGCACAGAGCTGTTCTTGATGGCAGGTAATCGATAGATGAGAAGTTTTAAAAACTGATTTATCATCCCTCGTTTATGATTCATTAGTCACATGGAAATTCTCAGCCTAAACTGAATAAGAAATGCCTCAGCATTGAAGTTGAAAAAAACAAAATCATTCGTTTCTTGTGTTTTGTAAATGCCCAATTTTCTTCTTATATACGATTCCACCGGTCAGTTATTATGCATTGTATTATTCAATTGACGAGATAGTTCAGATGGCTTTCAAGGTAATTTTTACCCATTTCCTCCATATCCACGGGTAACCGCCAGTGAAATCAAGTAGTTGTAACTAATGTATTCGTATTTCTATGTGTAGCGTAGCGTGTGCAGTAGCTGGCAACCCAACATAATCGATTTCGTCCTAGGTTTGAAATAAGACCCACCGTCAGGTCATCAACAAAGTAAAATCACCTTTCATTGATCGATGGCACTTTGTTTTTATGTTTCCGAAAATATCAGATCAAAAGACATGATGGAAACAATATGTCCTCACGGAGTTCTACGAGTAAGCATCCAATCAGTATTGATTGATCGATGATTGGGATAAAACTTGCGGACACCGCACGGACGGACGTTGGAGTTGTAGATCGTGTGTTCATTCGTCATATCACTCACCGACTGGCCATTAGTGAGATTATTTCTGTGCATTTTTCCTCACCACCCACATGATTTAAAAACAGAAGTTAAAATACAGAGAAGCCAAAATCCACTGGATCAATTAAAGACAAATTTGAAAATAATATTTCAAATGTGACTGCAAGTTACTGAATATCAATCTGCCATTCATAAAAAGACCACCGCAATATTTTGAGATTATATGGTTGAATATGTTTCGAGTTTGTACAGTTTGGATCCCATCTCCTAGTCACGGCATTACTCGGTCATTTTTCATTTAAACAAATCAAAATCCTTTATGTTTCACTTTTCTTCATCTTATAAGTTGTATGGCCAACTCAGTAATTGCCTACCATCATGGTGATATGAATTACCCGAGTAAATTTGAAAAGAGGTCCCCGATTTCGAAATTCAGAATTAGAAAAAATACTACCAGCTAGTCAACTCAAAAACTCTTCATTCATTCAAACTTTTTTTGGCAGAAACCGATTCACCACGAATGCTCTTGAGCATTAACAGAAACTAATGTGTGGAAGAAATTTACATTGTGACATACTGCTCGCAAATCATAGAATATGCCCATTGATTTATGAATCAGCTTGGAGCACAACGAAGTTTCTATTTTATTTATCATTTCGGGCATTCGCATATATTTTGTTAGGTAAAAGAGAGTATATGTACAGCTATAGATAACAACGACTGAGTAGGTATGCAAAATACTGGTTTGTGGCTTTTTCTTTACAACATTTCTTCAGTGAGATACATCGTTTCGTTCCGCTTAGGTTGTCCTCCTCTTCACTGGGAATAACAAAATTCTCACTTTGCCGCCTACCTTTTTGGTTTCCATGGTTTCTCGAAATGTAAACAGAAAGTCGAGTGTTGGTCATGAAGCTTACCAAAACAGTGCACGTTTCGGGATATATTAAAAATAAAGAAAGGAAAAATGATTTATTTTTGAAGGAAACCAAAAATAGAATTTGGTGAAACGATTGAGTCCAGTCTGGCAGGCGACGATCATGTTCCATGTTTTGGTATGTTCATTCAAATAAATCCGTCGAATGAGATAGAAAAGGACGGGAGAGTGGTCTATGCTCCTAAGAAGTTCGGTGTACATCGAACATCGTTTTGAGAACTAAATTCATTGAATATTTTAGACGAATATTGATGAGTATCAATGTTTAGAAAAATTATATATTAGAAGGATTTTTTTCACTTTTGTTCATGAATGGCCCACTTGATTGTAAAACGCTCTTTTAAAAGATTATCCAGGGGAAAACAGAAGCTTCTTTTGATTATAATCTCCACCGACAGAGTTATACTTAGGGCAATACATAATAAGAACCCACATTACTTGTTTTGTGTTGGTAATTAGTGTCAGAATATGTACCAACCGCATACCACTTCTTCCCGAGGATGTAAACATAAAACCCGACTGTACCCGAAAGTAAAGATCGAAAGTGCGTTAGTTGTCACTGAGCTGAGTAGCACGCATGCGACGGCGTACATCAGCTTCAGATCCAGCAAGGTCAATAGATGAGTGACGGGATGGATAGGTCGACGGAGAGGACAGAGACTGAGGCGTGACTGAATAATACCAGACGTGGAGCATTGAATGCGAAGGATATTGATCAATTGTCAGCGCCTTAGACGTGACTGTTCATACAGGAGACACCAAAATGGGACATCGATTCTTCGATGCAATCCTAAACATGTTCGGTCCTGATATACACATACACCCAACTGTCTTACACGTATCGTTGACGGCCTTTGCAATGAAAGAGACTCCAAACGCTGCTCCTTCAATCGAAGAACACCGGGATTTGTGGTCAAATTATTATTCATCAGCTGGACCTCTGACAAATTTTCGAAGGCCGTAGGATTGACAAGTTGAAGATGGACAAACATCATTGAAAATACAAGATGGGAATTGCAAAGTGGATACATGGGCGAAGTCACCTACAATGATATGAAGATTGTCACCAATAAATGGTGAAGGAAAAAGTAGGAATGGATAATAAAAGAAAATTCGCAATTGATTAGTAGGAGATTAGATTTGTATATAATATGATTCATCATGCAGCTTGAATGCTCAACTCACCATTGAAAACCATGGAAGCACTGTACAGCTGTTTCATCTTTGTTGGGAATCATCAGCAGTGCACATCCACCGACCCCCCACGGGGACTCGAACCCGGGGTGAACGATTGTGAATCGAACATTACATTTTGTGAGCTTTATATGCAATGTGATCATTTATGATCGCCTCGTCAAAACGGAAAAATCCGAAGGAATATGACACTCGTGTGTTTTGTTACAGATGGATGCCCTCCATCATCTCCAGATTTGCACTTTAAAAACTTCTTTTCATTGTAAATGGGTGGGGTTTCGAACAAATGCTTTACAGGTTTACTCGGAAATTACATGAAAATATTTCCCATTACTGGCCTAATCGACACACAGTCTGGTCCCATAAGCCATTTTATTCTCACTGCCACAATATGTTCAGCTCTCCTACTCATAAATGAGCGCAACAGATGGATAATTCAGTCTGGTTGAGTAGATCATCAGTTTATTACTATATTGTTATGGATTCTTTGTAGTTCGAATATGATGGTACATTTAGACAATTGCTTTTTGACTGGTGTGCATGCTTCCAACACTAAATGAAACACAGGAATGAAAGCGAATAAGCAACAATCATTGTTCCTGATACAAACCATTGTTGCTATTGTTGATAACAACTCGAAAAAATATTTGCAACAAACCTTTTGTCCGCAGTGTGACTTCTAGGTTGCTCATCAGAACGTGTTTATGTCCATTTTAATCACTGTCATTATTAGAGTGCAAGAGTACAACCAATTTATCTTCGCCTTTTCATCACCAAGTGGAACGAATGATATGGGTTGAAGTTTCAGCCAAGGCAAACAGTAGCCATCCTCGAAAGAAATAGACTAGCTACCTCAAGGGCAACAACCATAGACTTTTCCTTCATCCTATTCATCTTATATAGCCATTTTCACAGCAATAAGAAAATCCACGTCGGTACACTAGTCAGAAGGTTTCTACATGTTGGCCTAGAGTGACTGTGAATGAAAATCCTTGTTTCAGGACAAACAATTGAATGCGCGAAAACGGAAAATTACCAAAAGTAATTTGCTGATTGACGTTGTATTTTAATTCTTTAGATCAACTACCGTTGGTAGCTTCTGTCTGTGAAAAAACAGTGCCAACTTTGGGAAATTGGGGGTAAATAAATCAATTCGTTGTTCGTATGGATATGGAACAGCAAATGAAAGAGTGGTGAAAAAATTCTAAGTCTGATCACACATGTCTAGCAGCGAAAAGTTGTTTATATTTCAAGGGCCTTATAAACGGATCAAGCCATTAACGCTGAGCATCACCCATGGAGTCTATAATTTTAGCTGAACATTTTAACCTCAAACAATCACCAGTGGTATTATTCTGGACTTCCTCAGAAAAGTAGTTAGTTGCAAAAGTTTGAAACATTTTCCATCTGAAGAACATATACTATTATTATCAGAATATGTAGTCAATTCATTAGTGGCACAATCTGCATTCATATCTGCCTCCAATGGAAACCATTTTCTATGATTTCCAGGAAGATGATTAAAAACAGACCCACCAACTATCGATTGATCTGAAAACTATTGATATCGCAGGAATTCCGTTCGCCTCCCATTCATTGTAATTTACAACAAATTAGATTATTCCTTTCAATATTTTATCATTTCTCTCTTTATTCAAAAGTACGCACTATTTAACGCAACATGATCATTTGCATATTCGAGTAGAACCTAGAAATCTGGCCCTGGGATATGAATTTGAGAGCTCTAACCGTTCAGGATAGTGAGTGATCACGCACAAGTCAACGCACCCTACGGAGAACTGTTACCGATCACAACAGTACTCGAACCTGCAACTTCAGAACAATTCGAATTTAGTATCTCGAATGAAAGCAAACCTACTTTTATAAAGAATCCATGTGAACTGAATTTCACCCATCTTTTGAACCTCTTGGAATTCACTGGGACTCGTTACAAGAATAAGTGGGCAGTGAATACAGATTTAGTCTTCCTAAGCAAAACCAAATTGTCTGGGGTTTCTCACTATCTAAGTGTTTTGTTCACTTATTGATAGTGACTAGGTATAGTAGGAAAAATTACTCTCGAAAGCAAAATATCTTGTGTAAAATGTAAGTGCTCTGATGGGCTGTCATATATGAAACAGCCTTTTGAATCTACGCTCGAATGTGTCTAGATCGTAATAGAGAATAAATGGATAGATAGATATTGGGATATTGCGCACTTCCGCGTTATTTGTAAGGAATCAAATGCTAAAACCAACAGTGCGACAGATTAGGGTCATCACTCTGTGTGGTGAGCTTCTCGATTGTGAACGGACTTTTCGAACTTCAGACAGTGCGAGGCCACAGCAAAAGTTATGAAAAAAACAATCACACGGAAGAGGTAGAGTGGCGAACCACCAAACAATGTGCTATTCATTGCAGAGTGGAGGTCAGTTCCAAGTATCCAGTGAGACGGATGGATTTCCGTTGAACATAGTCTAGGAGAGATGATGAATATAGTGAGGCCGTGGTCCTAACCTGGCCACATTATTCAGTATTGGGACGCATTCTGAGTGAAAGCAAAAACACTTCAGACATGAAGTGGAACAAATTATCTTCACTGATGCTCCCGAGACAAGACCAGTTACGTGTAACTAAGTACTTGGAGGATTAGAGAATAAAGTTCAAAATAACTGAGAAAGATACGGAAGTATTAGTATTTGGATCAAAACTGAATGCTCGAGAGTGAAATTCTCGTTTATGGGGATTTATATGAGCTTGCAGCTTTCATAACAATAAAAGATGCATTGTTGTGTGAATCCTAGGCGATGATCCGACCAAATCAGAACTCGGTAATATACGAACATTGAAATTATTACGAGAATTGATATGTGATGAGAATAGGGAAGACAAGCAGAAGAGATGGAAGCAAAGCGTGGAGTCATTGATGATGATGAAAGCAAGAACCGTTCGGGGGATAACAAAATATTGGGGACGCTAACTGCAGTGTGGTATGCATTGTACCTTTCGCTTATTAATCTCAGTGTTGGAATTTGAGTTCTGGTGAAAATGCAAGCATTACTGTTGCACGGCTCAATGCCGTCGAATGTATCAAACGAGACTCGTTGCAGTTCACCACCAATATTCATCACAGATCACATATGTGAGTTGCATGTCTATTAATCTGCAGTGAACGTTTCGCTTCGAAATACATGCTTGTGTGCACTCTTCAGTGCTTGGCGTTCTAGGTAGGCTGAGTGCATTTTGTCAACTACAATTTCCACAAATTAAGAGCCTGTACCTGCACTCACCTTTTATGATGGGCTGTGAAAGTTGTTCAGTAGATTTCAGTGCTTCGAAAGCTAAATTGCACTTCGAGGTGGCTTTGAACAAGCGGTTATATCGGAAAAGTGGAGGCAAGTTTAGCCCTAGTTGCATACAAACACGGTTTGAACAGAACTATTTTCCACAGGGCCCGCAAGATTCCCACTCTTGATCAATTTGAAACGAAAGAGAATTTGTTGTTTAAACCGTTCTGTTCAATGGATATGAGTTAAAGTTCAATGCGAATCACAGCTATTTACTACTTACAACGGACCTAATTGCAGGAAGTTTAGGGAAAGCAAGTCATCACGTTTGCTCCTTTCCAAATTTGACCGTATTTTCAATCACATACCTCCTAACCTCAGCCCCGTCGTAAGTTGGGTGTATGCGGCAACTCAATTACGCAAAATGCAGACAACTGGATGATTAGGATTCAGTGGTCACTGATGGTCTTAGTGCTCCCAATGCCTCACATTTTGTTTGCAAGTTCACTCGCTTTTTCGGGGACTCTCGCATAGGAATGAAAGAAAGATGTCTTACTCAAAGGGAGACTGAACACATCTTAAAATGAGTTCTGTGTTCAATAACTCACATACAGCGCACACGAAAATTTCCAGAAAACATTTTCAGCGTAATCTATTGGGAAGCCTCTGCGTACAGTAAATCACTCGGTTGACATGACTTGGTCACCCAAAATACGGTTGCCCAACCAGAATTCAAAAGTACTACAGTTTAGTAGGGCTATACTGCCCGAGGTGGAAAAATTCCTACTTCCGCACAGAAACAGTTGGTAAAAGTAATAGACCTTGTCTGATATTGGCCACACAACCTCAAAACAATTGTTGACTCATTTTGAATGATCATTTTTTTCATTTTTTCCGCTGTATATTCCATGCACATATAAACTGACAGTTTACGTATGTAATCTTCAAGGATAAACGAATTGCTGCATTTTGCCATGGAAGTCTTCCTTCTGTTCTTATTAATGGAAAGATAAAATCAATTGTATTGAACCATCAGTGTCTGTAGACTCACTAAGACATCCATGTTCGTGTGAAGTGGCTGGTCTGCAAGTTTCCAGTGTACATGATTTTTGCCTTACAATTGCAAATTCTGATCACTCCGCTTTGAAGATTGTCGACGACTTTCTTTATTATATCACGAACCTTCCCACAATTGTGCTCGCATTTGTTAAGAATACTCCGTGGGTGACGATAAGGCTTATCATCATGCGCTTGAAATGGGCAGTAATGCTTTTTAACATGGATAAACAATCTACAGCACCTTCGGCGACTTGCATAATATTTGTGCTTGCCTGCCCACCTTCATTTCAGTGAACATTTCGCGGTTCTCCGTTGTGACTAAAAGGCGCGAAATATTGACCAGCCTAGCATTGAGTGTGTGGACATAAAATATTGGACATCAGCACTCGTTTCATTTGGACCATCTGACCTCGCGGTTGGGGCCCAAAGAATTATGATTTTCAGACATTGCTCATAACCAAAACAGTGATCCAAAATGCGTGCAGTGCCTAGAAAAATGTCAGGTTCGAATGCTTTTCAAAAACCTTCGAAGCTGTCCAAGATGACGAATCCAGAATAAAATTTGCTGGCTCCCATTGACCGGACTTCATCGTGGACTTTGGGCGATAACAACTCGAGTTCCATTCCAACCATTGTCGGCCGTTTTCCCATTTGACAGACCTTCATTGGTCTCGGCCGCTTCCTACGTGTTGTATTGCATTTCATTTTACTGCGGACTTTACAAAATTACCAAACTCATATTTCAGCCAAATAAAAATGAACTGAAAAAGTATTCGAAGAATATTTTGTTGGTTTATATTCAACTCATCATCGTGGTTTTCATGCATAGCATTGGCAACATGCTTGAACCCGGATCAGGTGTTGGTAACACTGACCAAGCAAAACCCCTCTCAGATGATACTGCAACAGTGTTTATCAAATCTCTGTACACCGAATAAATTTATATTCCCATTGCCATACATCCGTTTTGAGTTCCTCAAGTTCATTTATAATAATGAAAACAATAACATCTCGAAGGTTCGGTGAGACCACGTTTGCCACCGAACTGTTGGTGGAATATTGACAAAATCATTGTTCATTTAGGCAAAACAAATGCCTAAATCACTTTGTGCATTTCATCCGGTGTCCATAACTAGAGCGAAATTAGTTATTATTTCACCTTTGACGATGTGCTTTGTGAGTGAAAAATTCAATCTCACTGTGTGCTTTTGAAGTGTGCAAATCACTTTGAACAGTAGTGGAATTTTTTACCGATTCATTCACGTGGATCAGGTGAACTCAATCGAGAGTTCACGTTCATATTGAAATTAAAAGTGTGCCGTGCGAAATTTCGAATAGAAATGGTCGAACATTTATCGGAAATAATCCTGATGATTATTTCCATGGTCCGAGTAATTCGTCTATTTTATTGTCAAACGAACGGTTTGATGTACGTTCACATGGCCGTGCATTGTGTTCGGTAAAGAAGTTACATTTCTACTGATTACATCTGATAAAGTCAAGATTACATTAAAAAAGCAGGTTCATCCCACGTGGATAAAGAAAAAATTAGAAATGAGCTTGACTCAAAAGTTGAATCAGCTTACAGCACAAAATATCCGTCTCAAAGAAATATGAACCAGTCCTACCAAAAATGACAAGTCCAACAGAATGAGGTATGAAAAGTGGTTTCGAACCAAATTACACTTTATTCGGAACGACTGGGAGACGGAAATTCGACTTGGGAACGCAGGAGACCTGTGCGTTGTGAGCACTAGCAAGCCCAATGACAAATGTCTTTGATTACGACTCCGCTTTTCATATGTCAGTGTTCTTTCTCTCACAAAACAACTTTTTTTCTTTTTGGTTCTATTTCTTCAGTCAACATTCATGTGAAAAATCCATATACATTACGGATCAGCAAATGTTCTGCCTCATAAAGCAAAACACATCACCTAGTCAAGTTATTATTTGACAATTCCATAGCCATTTATCGGACTGACTTTCCTATTTTATTTGACTCTCGCATAACATACGACCTACTCCAGAGAAGTGAGTGATGAGCATGGGACCAATTTTACACCTTCTTTCACAGTTGTGTCTTCGAACTGAGCAAAAAACGTTCAATTTCAATCAAACTTCAGATCATTACATTCTCCGGTCCGAATGTGAGTAGGATGACTATCTGCCTGGGTACGTGTTGACTGCTATATGAGGAAGAGCCGCTGAAGCAAGCCTGGATAAGCAAAATCCAAGAATGCACCAATAGAAGAAGGACAACGAAGTACCCACCAGACAATGGGATATTGACTGGAGATTAGTAGGTTAAAAGGGGCCATCGATCAGTCGGATGGCCTTTGGTTCAGTCCGGCTAAGAGGAGTAAGAGAAGCCAATGGAGCTACACCCCAAGAGTGACTGTTCTATTCAAATGTGGGACGGATTCTAGCTTTGTACTACAAAAGATGCGCCGGTATGAAAAAGCTGCTGGGTGGAATTAAAAGCCAACCTTTGCGCATCACAAGAAGTGAGCTGGGATATGAAAGTAGACCGGCAATGAGAAGTTATGGATAAGACAAGAAAGGAATCTATGGAATGCAGTACAATCGAATCAAGGAATAAGTGTGACAGGAATGAATGTTGTTCCAAATAAATTAGGAGACATCAAATGTAACATGACTGTGGTAGCCATAGGAGGTGTGTTAGAGATCGGATTCTGAAAATATACTAATTTCACCTCGGTACGATCAATGTTGATGTTCGCATGGCGACGAGCGCGATGAGAAAGGGAAGAATGGAGGGCGACGATATTGGTGTTAAAATGGACTAAGTTGAATGTAGTCGATCGAAGAACACAAACATATAAAATATAATGGGCGCAGGTATGAACGTTGAGAAATGCCAGCATTTACAGGAAACGGCTGGGACAGAACCCCTTGAACTCGGACGAAGAGAGGTCGCTCAGTGAGTAAGCTTGATGTCCACAACAACAGAGTGGGAAAGAATCCGGAAGTGGACACTTTCGCTATAGAGCTTCTAGCCCAACTCGGTCAAAAGCTTTAGAAATGACCAGCAAGAGAGTGTGTAATTCTCCTTGATTGCAAATGTATTCGACGAGGAGTGTGGGACGAGAACTGGCGGATCAGCGGTGGAACAAATGGGAAGCTGATTTGGCCATTGCTCAGCAATCCTTCGTGTCCGAGAAATGTATGCAGTTGGGCGGAAGTGAGAGTTTGGAACACTTTCGAAATAACAGGTGAAGCCAATTGGACGATCTTTATTCGGGTCGAAAAGCCCAGTGTATTTGGTAGTGGGAAAGATCATGGGAAGGATCTGGGGCATCAAAAAAGCACAGTTGGAGAGAAGGAGAGATAGAAACGATTGATAAACAGACAAAGAGACAGACAGATAGATAGAGAGACAGACGGACAGGCAGGCAGTTAGGTAGGCAGATAGGTAGATGGATAGACAGGCAGGTGTGCAGACTGACAGGCAGACAGACAGAGAGACAGACAAACAGAAGGGACAACATAGATGAGGGGGCCGACTCCGGGACACACGACTTGGGGTTGATGAATAGCATACAATCCGGACCGGGTTATATGCATACGTTCAGAGAATGCAGTGCTTGACAGATGGATCTTCTTGGTGGTAATATGAAGTAGAAAAAGCGAAATGGATGGAAGATGAGAAACCGGAGGAGTAGAATAATAAGTTAAAGTGGAGGTAAAGGCAAACCAGGAAAGGGAAATCCTCAGCTTTCTCGTGTGGTTCACAAACACGATCACCAGAGGAGTTTCAACTGAGAGAGAAATGAGAAAGTTGTAATTTGCAGGAGAATGATTGGGAACGGGACTCCAATGGTCGGCTAGTGGGAGCAAATGAGAGTAATTGTTCGGCTTCGTAACGGATAGAGCTTTCTTTGGCTCTCTTTATTATTGACAAGCATCTGTTCTCAACTTGCACGAAGCGGTGGTGGGAGTTGGTATGGAGTGAGTGGGGCCAACGCCGTAATGCTGAATAGATGGATCACTGGAAATGAGTCGACAATTTGGGTGCTGCGAAAGGATGAATGGAGATAAAATATCCCTAAGCAAAATGATTACAGCTAAGGTTATGTGAGGATAAATCCGTCACAAATGATTTGGCCAAAATGTCAATAGTTGGTGCGTGGATGCCACCAGCACCAAGAATGTGGAAAACGTTTTCTGTATCGAAAATGTGGCCACTATCCTTTTTCTTGACATCCATGGTGGCGAATTTCACATAAATAAGCAGTAGTGAACCTAAATAGGAATAGTAATTACCTAATAATTTCACATGATATGACTCATTGTTAGCATTGGTTGGTGGAGTTTCATTGGCAAATGGTTCATTAGGTAGTACTAAAGCTTAGCTCACTAATAAATTCCGTGGAAGCAATCTACTGCTGTTTGGTCCGTGTTAGGAATGATTAGTAGTACAAATCCTCCTAACCACCACTGGCACTCGAACCTGGGGTAACCGATTGGGAATCGAATACCGAACATCCAGACTATCCGGAGTGGCTCTCAATGGTTTGTTCAATTTTGCCACCGAATAATAAAGTACACTTCTGAATTATAAACGGTGATAACCTATTGACCCCAATGTGATCGGTTCCTATGATGGATGGTTCTACCATAGTTGCCTAAGAGAAACGAAGGAATGCCGGTAAACAAAGTGCTGAGCATGGTGTCTCTGAGTGTGAGCAGTAAGCGATCGGTAAATTTCAGTTGACTGTGTTTCAAAGCAGTATAGCTGAGACCCTGGAAAAGGATGGGCCTGAACTCAGTTCAACGCACTCAGTGATTTCATCATACTAAATCATCCAAGTGCTTGCCTGGTGCTGAAGCAGCTGCTGGTAACCTGTTATGGTCGGTTCCGTGCTCACAGTCTCTGGATGATAATGAATCGTGTTAGTAGCTAACAATCCCAGCTTATTACTTACAACCACGAATCTTTCTGCTCCCACTGAAAAATATATAGAGAGTATAAGAAAATACTCTCTGTCTATCCAACTGTTCAAATTTTGTTTCGTCTGGTAAATTTTACGTGTAAATTCTGCACTTCTATGGCACACGTGTCAGCCCTTGAGTACTAGAGAATCATGTTGCTAAATACCTCAGAAATTCATCCGGCTGATTGATACGTACTTATCTTGATGGACTTGAGAGCAGCCTGTGTTTTCCCTGCCTTATCTGAGATCACTAAAAGACTGGAATATCAAAATAGAGCACAAATGAAAAGAGATTAGATGCCAAAGAATAAGATAAGCTCACTTCCTGAGGTTCCCGAAAATCTACGAACAAATTTGTGATTAGCCACACGATACAATGAAACAAATAGACGCGAAAACATGCTCTCTGATACAATCACTTCACGTGTCAAACCAGTCTGTCTCTCAAATTACATTTCAAATGAGCTTCACCAGAAGTGCACGTGACTTGTTTGTTCACCAGGAGAAACATTCGACAAATATGTACGTGACATGGTAGCTTGGTTACCGAAACAAGCATAATGGAACCAAATGAAAGCACATAAACACGAATACATTTCTGGCCTATATTATTGTTCGTATAAGGTAAGTTTTACATGCACAATCATTATATTATATCCAATGCATTATCTGCAAAATGAGTACGTCAGGTGAGTTATTTATTAGTATGGTGCACCTGTACATTCCTCGTTCACTGAGCCAACCACCAGAAATACATACAAATGTAGTACCCAGTATCAACGCTTGAATCACCATCAGAACTACTGAATAAATGCACAGGTATTTTATCGTAAGTCGAAAGCATATGATTTATTGTGAAACAATAAGTCCCCTTTATCCAATTCATGGGAACAGAATGATGAAAAATTTGGAAAAACAGACATTTCGTTTACTGTTGTCCACCGAGTTACTAGAACATTCCAATTTATATAGCACACAATGAGAGAAATTCCATAGCACAATGGGGTAGATCGAAAGTTAATACAGTGCATTCAGTAGGGGGAGCAAATGGTCTGTTCGGTTAGTGCCAGGGCAAACAAGCATTGTGTCAACCGTTGTTGTGCACAAAGCGCCGACCGGTGTTTCATGTTAAGCATTGCTTCACCAAATGCTCACAACTTCGATTTAGGATTGCTCAGTAGCACCGCGATGTATTTGGTCAGGTTAATCTTGTGACTTGATGCAGTTAAATGTTTCGGATTTGAAGAAGCCCAAGATTTGAAGGTCATTCACGGAGGCCGCGTTGGATTAGGTTTGGCAGCTTTTCTCAAATCATTATCACCAATGTGTTAAAAGCATGTGAGAACCTGGCCAGGGTAATTGTGCAGAAAACCAAGTCGAGTACAATGAAAAGCTTTGAGGGCAGTATGTGGAAAGTGCATGAAAGTTCACCACTCTCCACAGACACTCTTGCCTACAACCACCATGTTTTTGGTTGCTGGTTAACCGAGGCGCAGTGTGCAGTGCTCTCATTGGGAACAAAATCCAAAGTACTACGTGAGAAAAAAGGCTCAGTTACAACGCGTGTTCAGTTTGAGAGCCTCTGAGACCAGTTTGAAGATTTGGTGCCAAAGTCTTCTGAAAAAGCCGGTTGGTTCAAAGCAAAACTGGTTGATATCTTAGAGGAACAACTATCCGCACCCTTACGCGAGTCGTGTTGTTTATAGTCAGAAAATGGAACGGCTGTTAAACAACTTGAACAGATTAACAACTGGTTATTCCCCTAACCTCATAAAAAGTCAAGTACTGCAATTAAGATCGGGAAGAAGCAAGTTTTATTATTTTACCATCTGAAAGTGACCACGTATTTACCCAAAATAAATCTAAATCTAAATCCAGTCATAAGATTTTGTACACAACGTGGCAAATACGTCTGTTACTGACCACCAACGGGTTCACCTTCAAAAACTACTCAGACAGTCTTGTTGATCCAAAAATCTCACATGTTGTTCATCAGTTCACTTGCAGCTGCGACAAGGCATACACCGGAAAAAACGAATCGCTGCTTGGCTTACCGATTGTCAGGCAATAAACATTAATGGTTGACAAAACAAATGACACAACTCAGTGAGGCAGTGGAGAATGACGTTAAATCTTGGGCTTCCTCTACTCCGAAACACTTAACTGCATCAAGTCACAAGATTAACCTGACCAAATACATCGCAGTGCTATTGAGCAATCCTAAATCGAAGTTGTTAGCATTTGGTGAAGCAACGCTCAACATGAAACACCGATCGGCGCCTTGTGCACAACAACGGTTGACACAATGCTTGTTTGCCCTGGCACTAACCGAACAGACCATTTGCTCCCCCTACTGAATGCACTGTATTAACTTTCAATCTACCCCATTGTGCCATGGTATTTCTCTCATTGTGTGACATATAAATTGGAATGTTCTAGTAACGCGGTGGACAAGTGGAAATAAAATGCTTACATCTGATTTGTCTATCAGCATGCCTCAACTGTAATGAGTGAATTATTATGATTCGAACACCTGTTCACCCAGCTATTCAGAATGGATCTCAAAGATTTATACTGGCATCAGCTCTGCTTGCTATATTTAAACACACTCGTCTTTTGAGTACTTGTCAAGGTAATGCGGATGTGTATCGTGACAAATTCCAAAGAATACGCACAAAATCTACACTGGTTTTTCTATAATTTCCACAGGTGAATTGAGAGTGTATACTGCACGGCGAATCCTGTAGTATGACATATAATATTTGTCGAAATCTATTTATTCTGAATTCATGAAAATGCATTGTTTCTGCTCAAAAGCATTTTGAGAAATCCGAACACAAGCATTTCGTATTTTCTAGTTAGAGTAGACTAGCTTTCCGGAAAGACATTTCAGAACTGAACAAAATGTTAACCAATGGTATTTTCACTTGCATTGCTTTATCTTGGTATTCCGTTATCTGTTCCAATAATGTAAGTGGCATGGTTCTTGTTTTGGTACCCGGAAAACAACCATATACTACACATATGCAAATGGTTCACCTGACACAAAAGAATGTCAGATTTTTTCAGTCTGAATTCCGAGGAGCCGTCTGCTTCCTGAGATCTTTTCTCACAAATATTAGCTGTCTGGTTGTCCTGAATAGGTTAGGTGACTACCGATGACCTTTTGAATAATTCAGGCTTGATGCGTTAGACACGAGACAATATGTTTGATGTGCTGTAAATAGTTCCCAAATATTTATATGAACTAATATTTCACACCCGACCACATGACCCAAAATTTTACGAATACAAATATTCTAATGCAGCTCACAACGGCTTCGTACTAGTACCTGCACTTTTGTCACGGCCACGATCGGGTAAATGCGGAAATCCGGGAAACAACCACGGCGAAACACAGTGTTTGAATATTGTCAACAAAGATTATTTGCGACGGACGCCCCCGTTTTACCACACTAAATGAAATAATAATGTCGCTTTTCGGGGTTGTATAAGGTAGAGATAGGATCACATTTGACACAGTGCCTTGCAACCCGTTCACAATTACGCTTTCGGCTACTGGCAATGGATTCTGACAGCTAATAATATATTTTCATGAAAAATGTGTTGAGGAAGCTCAAATCTTTCGGCTACTTTGTCAGCTGAGCTGTTGTTTCGGATTTCTATGGATGAAACCTACGGGTATAGCACGCGGCCATATTCCAAAGGAAAATCATGAAAATTTGAACAGTTGAATCTGTTTCACATAAACCCAATCCTAATTGGAAAACATCATTCAGCAAGGAGAAACCGAGAAGGTAAATTTTAAATTGATAGCTTATCAATAAAACTCGCGTATGTCACATCAAACGGGCCGAGAGGGAATTAAACCAAAGTGCCTGCTTCTCCATCAATAACGAGTTGGTGTGTTTTACCGAAAAATTCATTCAGTTCCGTGATTTGAAATATGCTGGAGAGAGAGCGAGAGAGAGATACAAATGTAACCCGTTATTATGACAGCTGTTTGCTTATCACCGAAACGAAATAGTTGGACATGTGTCTGTCATCTGTTGTTCAATTGATGACAGCTGTCCATTTTGTGCAGCAAGTTACAGTTTGAAACAAACAAAGGTTGGATCATATAAATGGAAGTAGTTATCTCGTCTGACTACCACAGTTCAAATAAAAGATAAAATGGTGTTAAACACGAAAACATCTGTATGTAGAATATCCAAGATTTGATTTGTGTAAATAGTTGTTGGTGCTCTATTGGTCAACTCACGTGACTTTATCATTCACCATGGATAAGATCAAAGTGAGCAAACACAACGTGAGTAGAATGAGGTTTTACAACTAACCTGGTGAGCTTGGAGCCAGTTTTCAACGCAGTGGTGAATACTTGTTGGAAGCAAAATCGCGGACAGGAGGAAAACAGCTGGATTATCAATGATGTTCGTTGATGATTTGTGATATCAAAAATTGCGAGAAAACATTATTTGCGATTGTAACGTGAATGAGTTTGTGTGTTAGTTTGGACAACCAAGCCCAATGTGGGATTCCACGCAAGTTTCTTACACTCGAACCGTTTTAACAGCACACCGATTGGGATGAACAACTGATCATTCACTTGTGCGTCGACAGCTAACTGAGTGCAGATTTATTTGATGAATGACATAGATATTTGACCTACTATTCATCATATAGCAGTGACGCTGAACTTATCGCTGGAATGTATGGAAGTACTGTACAGCTGTTCCCATGTCTTTAGGAATCACCAACGGTGCAAAACCACGAGCTCCCACCGGAACCCAAACCCATGGTGAACGGTTATTGTGATCGGCCGTGCACTTGACTGGCCATCAGTCAAATCAGACATCATTGCAACCGGTTTAAACGTTTCGTGCTGATCGGCTGGGTTCCCTTCTGAGCATTACTAGAATACATATATATTCATTTGGTGATTTGTGATTATAAGCTGTTACTGGAACGATGTGTTCCAGAAGAAGTTGATTGTTTTCTACCGCATCACTAACCACAATGGCCGATTATTCTAGTAGAACAACAATATTGTGCATGGTTGTCGTTTACGCAGCTTTAAAATTTCTTGTTGAGAGCAATGACTAACACCGACCTCCTAAGCGCGCCAATGTAGTCGGTTGTGACAGTGTTCAGCTGGAAATCTTCGAACCAGGCCACAAATCTCAGGATAAAATAAACATTTTTTCCCAACAAATTAGAACTAAAGTGGTTTACGAATTCCTCACTTCATACTAGTTTTCTGAGTAACACTGTTTATTACTATCCATTGGAATATTTATCTAGCTTTCCTGGGTTTGTTGAAAGCACATCTGGAGATTGAAATACTGTTGAATGCTCAGTTACAAATAGGGTTTTGTCGAATTAGGGTTTTTGCTTTTTGTTAGAACATATGACGTGTGAAAATAACTTTTTGCAGTAAGTCACATGTTCTATAGTCATGACCATCAACGAGCAAAATAGAAGCTGGTTACAATCATTTACTTCTTTTGTCGGTTCCTGAACAAATCTCTATTTCATTTTGGGACCAATTTAAAACTCTGACTCATCAAAAACAAAAACATTTGCTGCTAATTGACTATCATCTTCTGTTCTATGGCGTGTGACTATGAGCCACCAAGTAAATAATACGTTGTTTTGCTAAGCTGACATTTGACAGACCAATCAGAGTGGATTGAACAGGTGTGGGAGACGACATGATGAATGCTCACACAAAAATCCCTCATTAATTAGTGGTCACTCGTCGTTCTTCGTGACACTTTTATCCAACATCGAAAAACAGTCCGACTGATCGGAGCAGTTCACCATGAAGCCTGAACCGGGAAATAAACGACTGTATGCGTAGAATCAGTGATTCTCAAGAAACGGTTTATTGACTGAAACAAATGATTTCCGTTTGGAATTACGGTTTTGTCTTTCCTCTCTCTACAGAACACACGTCCACATCTGGAGAGAAATGTCCTACAGTAGTTTCACTACCCGGACTCAGGAATTTAAAGTGCCTAGAACATAGTGTCTTCTACGGATATATGTTGTGTCAATTGGTATTTTTCCTAAGCCTTTTTGAACTTGGGTGATACGTAATTGGATTGTTCACAATCTGATCAGATCGAGTGGCTTCGGATAGATCCTCTCGATTCCTCTCCAACTCATGTCGGTTGATGCCATACAAAATCAGAAAGCAAGAATTGATCATCTTTCTATACCCCTGTTGAGTGTTATTCTTGATATTGTCTGCAATGATCAGATAACGAGGAAGAGATTGACAATCCAGCACTTTCATTTGAGTCATTCACCATCGAGCCTCCAATTTCATAGTACAAAATGTTGGTCCACAAAAAGGTTTTAATGTCTGAGTACGAGAATGCTGTTCCTGAAACCTTGTGTTCTTCTCATCCAGTTATTCATGTCGAGAATGAAACATGTAGTGCGGGAAGCAAGCATTCGTTCACATTTGTCAATCAACTACGCATTGGGTATGATTATGAAACCAGAATTTTTACCGCTAGAGTTTATTAAAACCATAATTCTCAAAAGAAAACCTCCTCTCCTTCACATCGTTGTGCACTGGAACAATTGTCACAAACAATCTATTTTCAGTAGCATTGGAGACACAATACCTCGATAATTGGCTACTTGGTTGTGACACACATTTTCCCTCATATTTCCGCCGTGTACCCCATGCATCCCTTCGTTTATCGTTTATCTTTGCCTTCAGATTTTTACCATTTTATTTATGCTTTTGATTATGTATTACTGGCAGAACACTTCAGAAAGTGATCGTGGATAATTAGGCCTGCTGAGTGGAGAGAGGCCCATGATGAAGTCATGATTCGAACTCGGAACACAAGGCTTCAATGCACACCAGGATAGCCGTGTTACTACCGATGATCAACGGTTTTACGCGCGTGATCAGCAAGTGTGTGTTTGTCTACCGCAATCATGTCTTCTTTCTTTTTTTGTTTTACTGTTTTTCATTAGACAATCATTTAGTAATATTGCACGAGAGATAAGAGTAATTTCCTCCATTTAGTAAATATCAAACTGTAAAATGGAGCATTATTCGGTGGTCGCGGGAATGGAACACAAATCATGAAGGTCCGTCGTTGACGATGGTGAACGTCTGACCACGGCCCGCCAAAATTCAGTGTCTGTTATTATTTTTCATCCGAGACTTAATTACCTCGTGATCATATTAGTTGAAGTGTAAGGCAATGGATGAGTTCTGTAAGGAGCATTGCACCAGAATGAAGGGACAAACTGCATAGAATTTTCTAACATATAAAATTTTCACACGTATGAACTGTGTTCGCAATTATATAAAAAACGATACATTTCATAATTCAGCTATTTTTCAACGAATTCAGTTTACGGCTGTTACAGAACACACGTAGTAAAATACACCATGCCGCAGAAGTGCAAAAGATAGAGTTTACAATAGCCAAAACACGTGGCTACGAGTCAGCATACTGAAAATCTTTGATTCCAAACATTTGAATATTACCCATTACTGGTCACTGCTATAGACAATCATGGTTTCGTGATTTATGCACTGCCGTCTAATGGATGCAATCACGTGACACGGGCAATATTACTTTCTCAGTGCCCATTCTGGCGATTCATGTGTGTTTTCACTGAACCTCGGGGAACTGAACGGCAAATTAGACTCATCAAGAATGGCATGTGAATTCCTCAATCACGAATGTGTTCTCCGCCATTTTACTTGTCTCTTGCTCGACAGGTAATTTGGATTCCGTAGGCATATTTTGGCAGAAATTTAACTGCGTTCTGCTTATTTGAAGAAAAATGAGAAATTTGGGGCGGTTAACTTTGGTCCAGTCGATAGACGTATTTGGGATCACCATTTCTCAATCTCTGCCCAGTAACATGAAGTGTCTATAATCTGTCAAGTGACCAAGCCTTTACTATCTTCTTCTCCTGGTGGTCACGTGATGCTCGTTCTCTCACCATCAGTATTGGGATATCTTCGCACCTAGGAGATAAAACCCCTCTCGCGCCAAAGATTTTGATGACTAAATGATAAAAATGTGTGGCTGCTTCTCAAAAAGAAATATACTTTCATGAACTAAAATCCAGACATTCATTACGGTACAAGATATTTAGAAAAGTATTTTGCAGGGATAACAATATGTTTCAATGCCAAATACTTGAAGGAACTTCTTTTTAAAAGATAGATAAAACCGGTAATCACGTGACTGGATATGGATGTAAATCACCTAATTAAAATATATACTACTTCAATTCTAAATACCCTATTCCTCTATTTATTAGACTTCACCTTTGAAAGTTTCAATGAGAGTATCATGAATAACTTATTCCCCAGTAGGCAGCGAGATTTATAAACCAAGACCTGAGTATTTTTGTATCTCCACGGCTGGTGGTGGAGTGGATTAGATCGTAGACGAGGTAAACTTAGGCGCGATGGTTGAACTTACCATTGTTGTTTCTTGGCCAGTGATAATTTATTATCCAAGGAACGGTCACCCAGAGCGGTTTTGGGCTGAAAAATATTCCACACACTACTTGCACGTGATTGTGACAAGCATATTCCATATCTCAAGTTTATATCTATCTGTTCTCCATTGAAACCTTATTCACTTGTGTTTGTGAGTGGATGCTTGCCATTGGCCTCATGCAGAAATGTGCAGTCGTAAACTATCGGCGGTTAATAAAATAATAATATACCTCCATCTACTGAGATCCCTGTTTGTCAAACTTTCCCATTCGACTGAGACAACCAATGGCAATTTACTGTAGGACAACCACTTTACCTGTGATTGTTGTATTCAGTTCGACAGAACATAAGTCCATAAAATGTGTAACTGACTCAGGATTCACAACTGGCGCGTGGTTATCACTCGCTTTCTGAACTACCCTACAAGTCATCTTCTCACCAATGTTTATCCTGTTGTCATTGAGGCTGCTTTTATTAGTATGAATACCACTGATGGTCTGTAATTGGAGTTGAATATACATGGGATGAGGCTATGATGTTGTTCCCGTCTCATGATCGACAAGTTCAAAAAATTAGATACTGTTCTCCTCCTCAGATAGGTTCTTTCATATTCGAAATACAGAGTTGCACAGAAGGGATATCGAAAACAATTTATTGGAGAACTACCAAAGTATTCTGATTATCATTATGGTCAACGAAGCTCCTATGAAGTCATCCATCACAGGAGTCGATTGCTTTGCGGGAAACAGGTTGTTACCATTCGAAGCCTGTGACAAAATGATGGCATATCATATATTGTATATGTTCGACAAACCTCTGACGGTCAGCCCGAATAGTCTAGTGTTCACGTTTTCGACTCACAATCATTCACCCTCAGTTCGAGTCCCCGTGGGGGCTCGCTGGATGTGCACTGCTTCTAATTCCTAACAAGAAGGATGCTTTTTCACTGGTAAAATTGACGTCCACACTGCATAATGAATCACACTTTACAGATTCAGTCTTCTACTACTCAAGCAATCTGCATTCATCGTGTAAATGTAACCATACACGTTCATAATTGAACGCTTTCGTGAAGCTGCAAAAATTGATCCCGAGTTGATCCAGTTCATTTACTGTTACATACTGGTTCCAAAACATTAGCTCTGATTTGCTGTCTCTGATGTCGTTTGTGTGAATACATTCCTCATTTTGCATATCCACATTCACCATTCAGCTAAACTGCATCAGCAGTTGTTTTACTGAGATTATTCCCTTATTTCGGGTTTTTGTGTTTTGACTCACTATGAACTAGTATTCGTTCATGCTTATGTGCCATTCAACTCACTGAGACTGCGTTGAGTTGCCATCATGAGGATGTGGTTTGTGATGACATAGATCCAGTAAATACTCTCACCAAAAGGAATTACCTGTATCTCATGGAAACCTACACGAGAATCTCTAGAGGAGGAGAAAACATCGACTGCTCAGGAGTTTCTTGTATCATTTCTGAACCCCTTGTTTAGGATAACTTTTCTCATGTATTGGGCACATTGTGTCAAATATTGAAAATGAATTAGAACTTGTGTAGTATGGGAGTAGTGATCTTACTTGGATGGGTGGGGGGGAGTTGCACGTGACCAATATGCAAAACGCAACCAGAACAAATTCCATGAATCGAAGCTCAGTAATTGCATCAACAGGCACGAACGCCTACATCAAACAACAATATGGATACCTCCAACCAGCCCAATACATGTGAATAAGAGAAGCCCAAAGTAAGTGGGTTGGATATTCTTCCACTGACAGATGAATTTCCTTTCTTTCCTTTATCTCTTACTTTTGGTAATTTTCCTTGCTTCCATCCGGTGAAATATTTTTAAATTCAAACATTTTTCATCACACGATGATAACTCAAGTCGTTTATGCAACTTCACCCCAGTCAGTGGTTGTCTCTTAAGGTATTCAGGTCAGCTGCCTACACGATGTATCTGATTGCACGAATCTGCAACTGGAAATTGCGCGATTACTCTCAAATGCCGAATCCCAATTTTCCTAAAGAAAAACAGACAGTGCATTCAGAATGCCTGTTACAGAACACACCTGTTATCCACACGCAGGTGCACCGTTACAAATTTCTCGGCTCTCGTAATTCCATTACATACACATGATCAAACCATGTGATCAGCACTGAGCATCCAAATTTCCCACCACCTCCCAAATAAGGGCTCTGCAATAGAAACTGTATTCCTACCCAGAATTCAAATGTTTTGATGAAATCGTTTAGTTATCGTATGTTAGACATATGACAACACATCTGTTATGTCAAATGTTCAGTAAGCTGAATGAAGCGTAGAGAGAGCAACATGGCCTACTTCACTTCTCTGGCAGCTTTGATTTGTTAAACTGATAATGTAAGGAAACTGAGGTTTGAGACCATAACTGAGTGATCTTAAAACACTCCTGCAGTTCTCCTCAATGAACAACTTCATTCGTCAAATCATCTGGCCGAGGAGTCATCAAGCACCTATTGCTGTGCAGACGTTTTCGCCCACCAATAGTTGTGTCGTAGCAGCAAATGAAGATAATCAATGCTGTTGTTTGAATGGGATTATACTCAGTCCTTTTAGCAGCCAGTGACAGATCACCTCACTTTCCCCGCTCCAGAAACTAGCAAATTCTCGAACTTGTCACAACTATTCGTTAATGGGGACTCATTTGAATGTGGTCACCGCAAAGTGACTAAATATTGTTGGCATTCCGTTTATTATGAATTACGAATCGGCAGTTCAAATATATGTAGATCTGTTCCACATACTTAGAGTGATCAGCCCCAATCAGATTTGAAGCTGCTGGAAGAAAACATCACTCTTCAGTATCGCGTGATCCTTACCCGCAGACGTATGGAGCCAGACCTAAAGCAAAGCAAATCGTCCGGCATTCATATGCGCGGCCGACGGCTTTTGATATTTATTCAATTAAACATTGGTATCACACCCGTTCTTCCGCTGTACTGTCCAAAACCCCATTCTGTGAACCATGCGACTAGCTGGGAGTGTTATAATGATAGAATAATCCCGAATGTACTGATGTCTCGATGAATCAAAATGAGGGAAATTCCAGAAATTCCCGATTATATCTTTTCATCAAAAGTAATTATGTAAGACCACTGTAATTTTACTGACACCAGTTTCTTCCTTGTCTGCGGCATTTAGGTACGTAAAATGCATTGAGAGCTTACTTCTAATCTCTCGGCTAATACAGTTAACAGAAAATGTATCCAAAATAGAACATTTTTCTCCCAGACCTGGTTTAAAACAGAACTCCACTTAGTGTCTCGAAGGACAGTTCAGCAATTCGCTTTTCTCTCTTCCGATAGATTCTGTTTTACTTCTTTCCAAATCACCATCTAGGATGAGATCTGACAAGTAATTGGGAGTTAGATTTCACAAGAATCTACCATGTAGAACTCACAATCAAAAGAGTATTGAAATATTGGTACAACCTTGATTTCAAACAAGAAAACTCAGACAATTTCAGGAACCGCAGTCAGACATTTCCAATTTCGCTTTCGAAATGTTCGTTCTATCTTGAAACTTTCTCCAGCCTTCTAAAATAGGATAACAATACTCTGCGCCACACCTTGGTTGAAATCATTGAAACTCTTTCTGCTGTTCCCGTTGATCAGCCCACTGAGGCATGTTTTCAACCAAATCCAAAAGATACGCCAGTACCCTACTCACCCAATACACATTGACCTGTTCTTTTTCGCTTCACTTCGTCTATCTGTTCTGCTTTCCAGTAGCTTCTCTCTAGAGTTGACGTATGTAAAATCATGTTTTTGGTTTTGAACAATGGGGTGAACATAAAAGCTCAATTACCTGCAAAACTAAGTTTTGCCCAACTTTCTGGTTTATTGAAACACATCATTTCAAACTCACTTATGTGCTCACAGAACGTATAACTAGCACGGGGAGCCTAAACTCTTACAGATAATTCCAAATTGGTTTGCATTTCTCGTATTCAAAACTCCAGTGTCGAGTGCTGTTCATCCCATCGGGAAGTGACCGATGAGACTGGTTCAGTGAATCAAACCAGAACAGTTGTTGTGTCTCATTTGAACAGTGGTGCACGAATTTATTCACCCACGTTATTCGCACCCACATGGCCGTACTGCAAAAGCCCCTGTAGGAGGAATGTCACCGGTTCGATTTCGGCTCACGGCGTTGGAATTTTGAATGAGATAGATGTAGGTATCCTTGTGTCACAACCGAGATCGGTTCGGAGTGTATCGAAAATTCGATGTGCAATGTGAAATGCTATGGTACAATTTTATTGTTCAATACAACAGCGCAATCAAAATCTTTGGTAGGCTGTCGACGTGTCGGTCGTCACGGGTATCCTTTTTAAGACTGGTTTTACAACGGAATGCTTTGGAAGTTGTGGGTGGATTTTCCATTATTCTGCCACTTGTGACATCTAATTTATCTTTTGATTTTATAATTGAGTGTGATGATGTGCTACTGTAATTTGGGGTGGGGTATACTCTGATCCATATGCAGAAAGTCGAAGATCCTCCGGCGTGGCCTCGTAGCTCACCTGGTACAGCACTCGCGATACTAGAGCGAGGATAGTGACCATGCGTGGGTTCGAGTCCCGCCGAGGCCAAGGACTTTTCACTTTTGGATCACCTCAAAAAATGTGGAAACGTCGACACTTGGTTATAGTCCCTAACAATGATTTCGACATTGTCATCGATCCTAGGTACAAAGAAACATAGTTGTGATTCAGCAAAAGATTGCTCTAAACTTTCATAGCATTTGGGGCTAATATAAATAGTTTGGATAATTGTATTGACGGAAGAAAATGATACTGATTGTGCGGCAACGCTTAAAATTGATAAGTATGACAACGCCGCTATCTCGTATCTCTTTAAGCTCATGTTTATCTAAAAATAGCACAAAGGCTTTGTATTTTCAAAAGTAAGCTCATTCATTTCCACAATCACTCAAGTCTCTTAGAGGTACTACACATACTACAGAAGACTATTCCCATGATGAAACACCTTAGGTACGAGTACAGTGAAAAGGCAAAAGTTCATTCCTACATTTCATATCATTTGATCGTGTGCGCTTAAGCGCGGTCTGCCATGTGGCTCTTTTTGAATCCAACGGGTTAGCTCCGTCTTATACTGACGTCATTATATAACGAGAGGCCTGTGAATTTTCTTTACATTGTCACGAATATTTGTTCCGAAGACAATAATTCAACGGATGGCAGTGACAACAAGAGTGGGTTCAACCGTGGCAAGCATGATTGTAATGCTGCCATTTAAACGGTGAGCGCGTGGATTATTTGATGATCTGCCATGCGACCACTATTGCTTCATCGACTACAATCAAATTGCTTCTGTTCATAAATGCATGTGAGGATATATCCGTAGGCAGAATTTTTCCGAACACATAACTGAAGGCAGAATATGATTTCAGTGCCACCGATAATACAACACAAACAAACGATCATTTGAAATTGGTTAGGAATGTGGGTAGTCCTCGAAAGTTTTGTATTTTCCCACGCATTATAAATCTATTCACATCTAAAATTACTTTATCGATATTCTAACAAACTACAAGATCAAACATGTGTACAACCAAAAGGTAATAAATCAAATATTGAGAACAGTGTACGGGTTATGTTTATACCTTTCAGCTGATTGAATTTGCGATCAGCTGATTGATTGGTTCATTGATTGCATAATTGACTGACTGAGTGACTGGCCGATTAGGTGATTGATTGGCTATATGACGAACTCGTTGATCAATCATTTACTTGATTTACCGGTTGATTGGTTATTTGGTTGATTCAGAGTTTTACTGGTTGATTGAATGATTGATTCATTGATCTTTTGATAGATTGGCCGGTTGATTGATTATTTGGTTGGTTCACAGTAAGTCTGATTGATTGAATGATAGACTGATCGATTATGTGATCTTTTGATAGAATGACTATTTGGTTGGTTGACTGATTGCTTTGACTTTCATCTAGGTGGAATAAACCTACTTCAAGTGAAATCTGCAAGTAACAATAATTTTCGCTTAGAAAAACTAATGAATATCTAACAATATATTTTTTCACAAGGTAATTTTGGGCAGTAAATATATTCTGTGCGACCAAGGACAGGATGTAAAGGTTTTCGGCTGAACTATGATTTGGGATTTCTTTGTAAGTGAGCCTGTTGAGCATTGGTAAAGTTCTTACCCGATGAATTTTGTGCGTCGGATTACACGTTCGTGTTTTCTACTTTTGAAAGATTTGCTCGTCTCTGAAAATAATTCCAAACACTCTATCTGATTGGTTTTCTTGTTGAGAAGTGCTATTGCAGTGATTGAGACCCTTTCCGTGAAAAAAATCGTGGATTCAGTGTGTTCGCTTAGGGACCCTGGACACTTTCGAAAGGAAAATGGAATTAGCTTTGATAACTGCAAACTGGGATCTTTTTCACTTTCACACAACCAGAATATGTCTCCAAAAATCCAAACGTTTTGCACTGCACTAATCTTTTTCGGCTGAGGGTAACAAACCGCAACAGGAAAGAGCTCAGTGTTTCACCACTCACAAAGTTACAGAGAAGGGTCACAATTTTCGAATCGGTAAAGGTGGCATATTCCACTTTAGTGAATAAATTCTGATGTCAATAATTCTGAAGAATTAGGAGGATTGCACAGCTTTTGATTTAGGCTCACAGTGGTTGAAACTGTAAAAAATGACAATAATTTCAACAGAAACCTTCAAACAATGACTGATTGTGAAAAAGTCTGCGGATCTTGGACATTCGATTTGTCTGAGAGATAAATAAAATATGGGGAAAAAGTGGGTTAATTTAGTTCCAAGAGTGAAAAATTACAAATCTGTGATACAAAAAGACAATGGGCTGCACTGAAATTCGAAGCAGCTCGTTTCCTTTCGTCACATAAACTGACTGAATAAATCTGTTGAATGATTTCTTCAACAGGCCAACAACTTTGTTCATCGATCCAACAAGAGATCGACTCAAATGATCTCGCATCCATCCAGTACGACATCTCTCAAAGATAATCGACGGCAAAATGTATTGTTCGAGTAGTGATTCTGACGTCCAATTAGGAAGAAATGTTTTGAATCATTTTATGCCCAAGAGTTTCAAACTATTGTGAACTCGTACGATCTCCAAAAGAATAAATAAAAGTGAATGAAATTGACTTGAGTAGCTGACAATTAAATTTCTCTGATAAACGGTTCATCATGTAGTAAAATAATCTAACTAACAATAGAAGTCATGGAATCACTGTACAGTTGTAATTTGTATGCTTAAACCGATCGGCAGTGAACATCCACCAAAAGCCCGCTCATAATCAAACCTGAGTTGAACGATTCGGAGTGGAAATTGTAGTCATCAGGCTATCTGGGCTCGTTCTAAAAGGTTTTCTCAACGATAACACTAAATTATATGGCGTCATTCTGTCATTGATTTTTCCGGGGTGGAAGACTCTCTGATGGACGAGTTCTCCGTAAAAAGCCGAACGGACAACAACGTCGTCCATCATCATGGACTCTTCTGTGTGAATTACGGCGGCTAATTGTGGAAACAATACATATCAGCCAAAAATGGTCGTAGTTCATTCTGAGATGAGATTTGATGCATGATTTCCAAACAAACCATGTGTACGTGAACCGAGTTGAAAATTTTATTTTCACTTGACGGTAGACAGTCGAGGCTAAGTTTGAAGATTTTTTGATTTTGTTAATTGTACCTCGGCTTAGTTCCTCTTTTCAGACCAAATTCATCGATCTGATAAGTATCTTGTTTTTCGAAATGACCCTTTCATACTCGAGCCTTGTAAATACAAACAAAACCGAAGAAAACTTATCAATTTGTCGTTTTTTTTAATTTTGCCACTGTAGACCCAAAAGTCTATTTTACAATTTCCTAAACGTCGAAATACAGTGTGGAAGCATCCGTCTTTCAACTTTCATTTATTCGTGTGCGGTGTCTGTCATTCAACATTTGATACGTAGGAAGTGGGTCACATGCAATGCGATTGGCATTTATTTACCTATGTTAACAAATGTGTCACTTCAGATACTTTGAAAATCAGAGAGATATGAACTAGTTTGGGGGTGCTCTCATTAAACCTTGAGTTATCTTCATAGTTATGGACTGAAGGTGAATGTTTTCTCCATTGAACGGACCGCATTCACAAGCGGCATTCCGTCTACGGTTCCCTAGGGTCATCTATTCATAAGTTAAACTTGCTTAGTGCGCAAAAATATTAGCTGATTTTCTTACTATCCTCTGTCCTCGTGAATGGTCGTTTATAATTCGATGAATTGTATATCATCAGATGAGCAATGTCTTGAGCATCCTTGTTTTGTTCCTTCCCACTAACTCCAGTGAGAAGAAATTCTGCCTCACAGTTATCTCATTTTATTCAAAGAAAACAGATAGTTTGTATAGGATGCAAGAGTCACTGACACCAATCGTCGCACCACAATCTAGGTGGTTCGAACTGGCATCAGGTTGAGTCTCTTCTAATTGGTTGATTGATGATACACCCCACCTCCACCACCACCACCACTTGACGCGAATGTTTGCTCGTCCCATCGATGCTTTGTTCTATCGTTCGGGACTCTGTTCGCTCAAACTTTGGTCTGGATATTAGACAGGTGCTGACGGATTAGCTGTTAGAGAGACTTGGTTATCCATCGATCATGAGTCAGACCATACCCTTACATTCATCAACGGCTTTATCAATGACCAGAAATAGCTGCTTGAATCTCACCACTATTGTAGGGGTACTAATATGAAACTGAATGACTATGCAGTTGTCATTATAGTCAAGATAAAACTGAGTGAAACTGGGGAATGTAGTCACGTGAGCAAAGTACATGGAATTTTCCAGAGCGTTTTCAGTTGAACGTGGAGTGTATCAGACTACCAGTAGCTTTAGTCCTATCAACATGCGGAGCATCAGCTTTGTAAAGATATTTTACTTATAAGCTGCATATTTCAAGCACGGTGAAGAACAATAGCTCACGTATTATTTCAACATGTGTTTGATTCAGTTTGAATGGTACTTCGTACGGTTACACCAACCGTTATGTTCAGATGTTTCTGCTCATCGCACGATTACAATCCATCGAACACTGCCTGCAGTAGCCGAGTTTGGAGCAGTAGCGCACCTCCGAAAAATAGCAGAGGTTTTGCAGGCTTACTATTCTTTACCTTTTTGCTCATCTGTTTACGGGAATACTGTCCAACACCCAATGGTAATCGGCTGCTCTGTCTGAGGAGGTTTTTTGACCTAATACTGAGCTACTCTTACGGAGTTCATTCGTAGGGGGTATTGCAATAATGAGAAAGAATTCAGCACAAAACTTGGACTGCAGTTAGCTTCCTTTTTCGCGCTTTTCATCTCATAAATTTTAACCAATAATTTGTAATGATGTCCATTCATCAGATCCCCGAACATGGGTCAGTATCTGAGATGGAGAAGGCCCAAATCGGAAACGTGCTGTTTCCAAGTAGTTTTTCTTTGTCTAGTTACCAGTCAAGCGGATAGCCATCGCGCTTTGTAATATAGTCAGTGTTAATCTACTGATGCAACTCCGAGGCATACACACAGAACCCCCATTTCATTATTGTACCAGGACCTAACTGACATCGCACAGATACGCAGTTTATGTTGGTCTATGAATAAAATCTGTGCTTTCTGTAAGTATCTTTGATGGACCATGTTCTTCTCGTTGTATAAGTCCTCCAACCCACCGGGCTCAGTTTTCGCAGAGATGTATTACTATTGGTTGAATTATTCAGACAATGATGGTGGCCATAGGAAACGTGTTATTCATAAAGCAGAGTAAAATACTATTTCAACATCAAATCAAATATAAAACTGTGTGGTAATAATTATTCTATTTTTGCTTTTCTACTATTTTAACCAATGCTTCGTTGCTTCTTTGTATAGATGAAAGAGACAGAATACTTCCTGTTCCGTACTGTGTAATTTCCGTAAGTTACAGTAAACAGTAATTAAACACTCCATTTTGTTATTTCATTTGGTGATCCTCTTTGTTCACAGCTTGTCACTCATCATGGGACTGGGAGGAAATTGCTTTCCGATTTCTCTTCTGAGAAACTGGCCAAATTAGTTGCTTTCCCATCTGCACTTCAGAAACTCGGTTTGGTAGGATAAACTTCTTAGTGAACGGATTAACCACTCTTCGACGCACTCAATCAGCCACAACTCCAACAATGCACAAGGGTGGCGAGTGATTCTGTGCTTCTTCACAAGGACTTTCATAACCTAATCCTAATCCATCTCTCGAAATCACGAGTACGGGTTTCATCATACTGGCAACCGAAGTAGCCTACAACAACGATGCGATCAGGAAAACAACAATAGGGGACGAATGCGTAAATCTCACACCCGAATGGATGCAAATCTGTGGAGTAAACAATGATACCGATTGCGCGTAGGGTAGATGGAATCATTTCCGCAATTGGATAGGATGAATTCTCATCCCAACGCATCCTTCCTTTCCCTTTGCGTTCCTCACTACCTTTAGGAAAATCGAGGTTTCATGATAATCAACCGGTCTTTTAAAAGAAGACAGCCGTGATGTCGTAGTTAACCACAGTCGTCATTGTCAACCGATTCCAAGAAAACTCCAAGTTGGATGATTTGTATGAGTGAATTTCACGCGGCACTTATTGTGTGATGTTATTTATGGAACAATTGTGTTCAGCCTGAAAAACATCTATATTTCTATAAAAACTTACATTGTACAGTCGGCGAAACTTGGTTCGCATAGTCGACATTTTACATGATTCGTCAAGAAATTTGTTCAAAGAGACGTAAACTGGATCACTATTCACGGAAACGAGAAAATTTTATTAGCTGAGAGACCACATTCCAGGAACACATTAGGAATTGTTTCTGTGATACAAATTCATCGGAATATCTCCAAAAGGAGATCCATGCTTTTGCGCATCACTCATTACACAGATGATTTCAGAACGAAACGCGATGAGAAGAAACCAACCAGTCCGATTTGGGAAGTGAAATTACCCGCATGATGAACAAAAAGTCGAAAGTATTTGCATTTGTATTTGTGTCAACAGATGTCCATATTTTAGTCAAAACTCGGTTGGCCTTTTACATTTCAGCGGACTGAGGAAATAAACAAGAACTTTCACGTAGCAAAATTTATTAAGAAGTCAAACTCAATACAGGCGCCCAGTTTTTGAGGATTCGGACCAGATAAGTAACAGTAGAGTTTTCGTATATGTTATTGTGAGAGAGTTTGTATCGAAAGGAGGAACGGGTAGAAGCAAAAGAATCATATTCGCATAGATCACCGTGTAAAGCGTGGGTGCTGTCTGCAAGGATTTTTGAGCAAACTTTCCACATGAGGCCAGGTGAAGTTCGCACAACTAACAGACAGTTAAGTTGAGGGTATGAAAGACAAAGGACTGATAACAGGAATCTCTCGGCTAAGGTTTTTTATGTCCTTTTACTGCAGCCCAGCAAAAATAACTGGGAAGCAGTAGAAATGAACAGCAGACACTTTGATGGACCTAATCTTTTGCATTCGGTAAGATAGCCTGTAGGGTTTCATCACAGTTTAGCATCTAAGATAACCGGTTCAAATTGGCATCGATGTTGATTCCTAAATATTTGACCGGACCTACTCTTGTGGTTCTGTGCGAATACCAGATGGATCACATGAACAGAAGCCATACCATTGGCATATTTAAAAGAGTGTGTCGGAGAACCTGTTGAAAGATCACTAATGTGGGTGAAAAGTAAATAAAGGGGCAGGAGCACTCCCTGAAGAACTCTTGAACTGTTCAACCGAAGTTGGATTGATTTGAAACTCAACAGCGTGCACTGAGTTCTGTGGGTATGATACTCAGACAACCGTGCCAATAAGAGTGTGGGACAGCTAAAATCTTCCAGTTTACGAAGGAGGGAAACAGTGAGATGGAATCAAAAGTGGACGAGCATTCCAGAAAAGCACATCGAACAGACTTTGCCGATCCGTCCAAGGAGTTGTTTACACGATGGACTAGGGAATCAATAGAATCCACTGTGAAGCTGATCGTTTTACAAGCAAACTGCGAAGGGTCCCCGGGAAACGTTTTTGAAGAATTGAAACGTTTAAGAATGGGGCGCTCTGTAATTTTAGGACTTACCGAAGTTGCAGTGACGGGAGGAATGTATTGAAATAAGATACTACAACTACAATGTTCTGGTACGGGAGCAGTAGTGACTGGTCTCAAGTGTTCGAGAATAGAATACGAACACAAAGACTCGTTCAAAATAAAAGTCAGTAAATCGGAAAGAATCACAACACACCGTCTCACAAGTGATGGTAACAGACTATAAAGACCAATATCTGAGGTTATCTGAGACATACAGAGGATCTTAAACACTTCTTTGTTTGAGAACTGATTTATGTGCAAGTCGTCTTCTGCGATGAATGAGGTAGGAATGGTTCGATTGGTGGATGAATGTAATAATAGTGCTGTCAAGGTCGGCAGTACAGTTCACTTGTATTGTGCACTGCATCCATTCAGCGAGAATATTTTCCAATAGATTCTTTAGCTCCATTGCAAAGAAAAATTAGGTTAACTAGGCTGTCTGAGCTATTGGTCAATCCAAAGCTACCAAAAATGAGATTAAATAGGGAGGTCAAGTGTCGCGATTGCAAAGGAATTCGAACTGCATCGCAATTGATGCTGCCAATGGGTTGTGCTAAAGCTTCATGTAAGAGTAGGGTGAGCGACAACCTATAGTTTTTTTTCGGGCACGTTATCGGCAATTTCCTTACGTTGAACGAAAAAGTAACCAGTAATGTTGTAAACTGCGTTATTTTTGCTAGTAAGGTTCCAAGACACTTATGGGTATGTTCAGCAACTCATTGTGAGCCACATGATTTGCAATATCCTGATTCTGATCATTCAAAACCAGCCTTAGCCCATGGAGTGTGTCTGGAATTGGGTAATTTCATCTGCATGATGAAACAGAATTGCGTCATCATTCATAGGTATGATGACTACCGATCATGTGACTTTTACCGATTGATACGTGGCACAATGTTTAGACACGAAACGAATAATTATTATTATCTGCTCTAACTTTCTTGCATCCGGTGGCTTTTGGACCCAGGGTGGGACTTTTGTTATATATTGGGCTGGGCGGGATGATCTGACACCGGTTTTTGATGTGTATTATTGTGGCTGAATCGCATCCGTGATTTCCCTAAAGAGATAATCAATACAACCACGTAGAAATCTGAGTCAGTATGTGACGCATACTGTCCAGATAAGCTTACGGCGATTTACCGAAGCGCACGTAAAAGCAAAAGACTTGTTCGAATCATTGCAAGCTTGAGAGCTTGTTTCTGGATCAAAACCGTTACAAATATTCAAACAGGGAATGGTTCTGTGTGCATATGTCAAACTGATGGAAAGTCCGATTAGTGGGCTGACTCGAGTATGATTATCTCTACCGTGATCATTGGATGGAGAGGAAAAAATGTTGATTAAATTTGAAAAAGTGAGATATTTATGATCTTAGCAACAATGGAAGTCTACACTGAAACCTTGATTTCCATTTCATAGGAGGACTAACTGTCTGACTATTGTGTAAGCTGTTCGGTGACCAATTTTATTCTTGGTTCCAATTGCTATCAGATCACAAAAATCTATCCAACTAATCATGACTTTTACCATTGTTTGACCCGCTTCAGTATACATCCGAATAGAAACAATTACACCTCAGTGTCATAACCAAGATCGGTTCGGAGTGCATCGAAAAATGTTATTAAACAATAAAGTTCTACAGTTACACTTGAGCTTTGAAAATTCTCATGAGAAGTAACATAAGCAGATCAGCTTCACACAGTCTATGTACAAAGTGGTATTTTTGACTATACACTTTTGTGAAAGATAAGCAATACGATTAGCATAGTTTTGTGCTAATGCTTGCACCGACCCCGTAGACATAGATACTGTGTGCAGAAGCAGTGGGCCATATTCTCCCCGATACGTAAATGAAGAGGTCGGTGTGGTTCTTAATACCCAGCCTATATCGATCGATACGAAGTCAATTCTGAGCCGAAGACCTAGCATTCTTTTCCATTTCAGCCTCCATTTATTCCGCGAGTTTCAATATCAAAGCTCATTTCACTGGTTTCCTTAGTGCGCTTATGTTCACCAATCTATGTAGGATAACAACCGGAGATTGTTATAGTTGGTTGCCTCAACACACATTTTCAATGAAAATAAAGCATTTATAGGTCAGCATGCATTGTTAAAGTGTAAAGTATGAGGTTTACATTCACACCAGAAAATCGCAATCTCTCAGAGTTGCTCAAGGGATACGCATTCATGATGAATCCTAATGGGAAAGATGCAGCCACGAAGGTTTTTTAAGCATTATAACCATCGGTTAAGAGTTGACACTACGTGAAGTATCATTTAGCTTCTAGTCAAGCTATTTAATATCAAAAAGGATATTCAGTTGATGGCTGGCACAATTTGGATGATTCTTTCCGTATTATTGAATCAAGACTCCGGAGAGATAATATGCGTTGAATGATTTAAAACGGAAAACTTCTTGTCTTTTCCTAAATTCGCAATAGGTCAGTATAATACACATGCAAATGTTTACCAAAATTCACGAATACGGTGCACATCTTTGAAATGCAGATACAAAACTGAATACCAGTTTTGTTGAGATAGCTTCTCCTGGGACAGATTAACCACCAGGCTCGCCAGTTCTGAATTACTTCCAACATTTCGATGACCTTTGGACGAAGGAGCCAAAGTGACCTGAAGAAGTGATTTCCGTAAGTATGGGATAAATCTGCCTAACCAGATGGCTATCGCATAGGTTCGCTTCTTGGAGTAAAAATGCAGGTGCACCAGGGGATTATTCCGTCCACACAAAACCACTGTGAATCTCCCGCAGAAACCACTCACCTTCTCTTGGAGGTCTTTTAGGATATATAACCACAAATTTTATTCTGTCCTACTAGCCAGTAGTCACTGTTACACCAGTCCATTTGTAGCGTATTTTCCTTTTATACATCTTGGGTTGTTAGTCATCTCCGACAACTTGGTTGTGAATTTCCTAGGTTTCAGCATGAGATCATCTGATTTGGATTTGAATAAAGGTCAGTCAGATCCAAGTGAATAGGTTATAAAACATGTGGGCATTTTGCATTTTGTAACCGGGTAGCCACTGTTTTGCAGCTAGATGTAATAAAGTAACGTTCCATAAGATCTGGTTCTCAACTGGCAGGTTATCAAGTTTTCCATTCTAAACATACCGAACATCCAGGTAGTATTACTATTCATTTGGCAAACTAGAAGTCGTTACCTTCTAAAAGTATTATTGTTACAATGTTTATTGGTTGAATTTGTTTATGTCTTGTTGATAGCTGCCTTGGCTGACATAAATAATTCCTGTTCTGATTGGCGTACGTTTCTGAACACAGCAATTTGTCGCCTAGACAAACGTTTTTTCGACTATATACACACGAACCATGTGTAGTGGGATACGTATGTTTACGAAATCTCTCTTGATCTGTTGTCTAGTGAAAAAAATTCACACGTAGACAATCGATTTGGGTCGTGAGAACGACTAATATGGAAAGAAGCACAGAAATACTGAAAGTCGTGTTTTTTATCAATCAGCCTGAATTCGGGTTGAATCTAAAACATTGCCGTCTTTCAGAAATGAAACGTCCATGCCGTTAGCTTTGCAAAATAGAGGGGAATTGAACTTCCAGAGTTTATTATTGATCAACTTCGTCAATCTGATTATCTGATGGTATACGGGGTATGCATACAAGACTCTGAGTCCAGGAATGGGCTTGTGACACTCGGATGTTTTCCCACTGGCACAAACCTGAGCACTTTTAGGACAACCTTTAAGAACTTTCTCTACCAACCATTGTGTGTTTCATTCACTCAGACATTTTCCTTCTGTTATCATTCCTAAATGAGTAAGAGAAAAATCAGCCCCGTATTTTCTGAGTTATCAGTAGAACTTGCTGCATTTCTCCTAACCAATTACATATTAGTCCGTTTGACCAAACACCACAGCTTGCCCATACATTTCTGGTCGAGTCCTCAAGTCATCGGCATTCAACAGTTTTGTTCCCTCCTGCAGTTTTATGTGAACTGCTTGAGTGTGAACGCGGCAGAACAGTCGAAACCCATCATCTCAAAAGCGAACTTCTCAACTAGAGATAATTGGCAACCTGACCCTGACAATCGCAGTGGCTATCCGCCAAAGTTCTCAAATTTTCGGGCATGGTAACAAGCCGGATGATAGTGGGTTACACGCTAACACCGCGGTACCCTGAGATGATGGAATTCGGTGCTCTGACCTTCGAGGTGGTACGTAAACGCTCTAAACCGCTGAACCACCAAATAAATTGATCGGTTAATCCATTTTCATTCATTGCCTATGCAAATGGCATGTCACATTTTGCCCATTCATCGGCAATGGTCAGTGAACTAGACTGGGATTTTGAACTGCGAAGTAGGATTACTGAGGCAATATTTCCGACTCCTCCAGGGTTCTTATCCTAGGCATTTCCGTCTCGTTAAAAAACGCACTTTTTATTGATAAGTAAACTCCCAAGCTACCAGAATCCTTGACGACCATTTGTAAAATAAGGACGGTGTTTTTATCCGTCGTTTCTGAAGTGCTTCACGATAATCGGACTTTAACTTCTCTATTCGCAATCAAATATTGATAATCATTCCAAACGAACTAATTCAGTCAATCATTGGACAAGAATTGAATTTGCCCGAACATGGGAACCAGAAGCATTTTTCTTCACGTTCTACAATACGAAATTTCCGCAGTTCAGTAGTACCATTTTGAGGTGAGTGATCTCAGTAGTGCTTTAAGTGGATTGTTTTTCACTTTTGATCAATCGATTTCGATTTGTTCAACTTTCGACAAATGTTCAAATTTGGAGATTTCTCTAAGATTTGATTCTGAGACGTAGTTACGTGATAAAGTATGTATCAAACCGTCACACTGGGCAGTCTCATTCTCAAAGTTCTACGAACCTACGATACGTCTCATTTCGGTTTCACACTTCAATCACCAAAACTGTTCTACTTTACAATGACGCATTCCGACATCCTTAATTTCTGCTTCTTTTTTCTTTGCATGTTTATTTTATATCTTCTAGTTTTTACGCAGGAACTGTGCCATACTTTTAAGAGAAAAGATTTGTCATATTGGACGGATAGAACAGGGTGAATTCTGCGCAGAACTGCCGAGAATTGACAAACCCACAACAGCATGGAATGTACAAAATTATCCCATATAAGTTGAATCAAGTAGTGCATAAATGTTAAGCTTAGCACAGAGAATACAATAACGTGGTGAATGAGTCACTCTCATGTATTACCGGTGTGAGTCCCAGTTTCCAACTTGCTCAGGATACTCAACAGGTCAAAAGAAGCAGAGGCATGATGCTTTCGTGGTTTTCAGTGTTAATTTGAGCGTTGATAGTGTACTGTGAATCTTCTGTGTCACAAATAATAACGATAACCTTTGTACCTCATGTAATTAATGTTTGATAACCGGACAACACTTCTGAAATGAATCACTCTAGCCCTGTCTCTGAAGTTGACAAAACTTATTGGTTTCGTAGGGGAGAGTGACCAAGTTCCAAGGAGTTGGTGTGTATTGGCGGTTGCACCGACTTACAAGGAGAGTGACAGGTCCTCCTGTGAAAACCTCGAGAGAATAGGTCTGGTTAGCATCGCATCGCATCTAAACTGCTCGCTGGCATTATTCTGCACCGCTCATCAACCTCTCGCTGACAGAGCTTGTGAGAGAACCGAGCTGGGTTCAGACTTGGTCAAGGTTGTAATGATTACATTTCCACTCTTTAAAATTTTTAGAATATAGGCAAACCTTCCATAGGCCCACGATCTCCATTTACATTGAGCTAAAGAGGCCTTCGACTCATTCGACCACACTGTACTCTGGAGCTGTTTCTTGCTGGAGAGCTTGCCGGAGAGATCCCTTTCCATCATAAATTCGTTGTACAAGAACAGCAGCAGCCGAATTTGGGCTTACGGTATTCCAGTTCGCCGCGGAAAGTGATGCGCGTTGGGGTCGCCCGGTTCTCCTTTTTTCCAACCTTGTGACTGTTATGGTCGTAGAGACCACGCTTCTTTCAGGTACAGATGGTGACATTGAACTTTCCCTTGGCGGAGAGGCATCATACCTTGAATTTGTCGATGACCAAGTTCTTCTAAGTGAAGATTTGGGTAAGTTGCAAGCTTTTCAAGGCAGCTTAAGTAACGGTATAGCAAGGTTAGATAAGCTTTTCGCACCTTAAAAAAGTAACATGCTTTTGAAGGATCAGATTTGTCCATCGCCAAACCTGTCAATTTCTTGGAGGCTATAGACTAGATAGACAAGCTCTGTTGTACGGCAGCTGCATTTCACCCGGAGGTTAGATATCATAAAGTGTCTTTGTGTATACAGGAAGCTCGTTGGGCCTTAACCAACCTAAGTCTTCTTTGGCCTCGACGACTTCCACTTAATAAGGGTCAAGTGTACACTGCAGCAGGTTGTCCAGTCCTTTTCGGAGTTTGTGAAGCACAGCCACTACGGGTAGAGGACATACAAAGATTGTCGGTATCTGAATACCGATATCTTCTTTGCATCCTTCTTATATGGCGTTTAAGTAATGCTGAGGTTCGGTGAAGAGCTTTAGGTTCACGAATCAAACAAAACGGTGAAACTCTAGGCTGAAATGGTTTGGACATGTGTTGCGCATATCCCCTGACAGGATTCCTGGGCGCAAAGTTCGCTGAGGAGGGTACCGGCTAAAAGATGAGTAAGGATGGTCATTCCATGACACAAAGAAAGGTATGATAAGCCTAATCAGTGAGCTTGGCCAAGTCCACATGTCAGACTTCCTGGGTGGGGTCCGAGAGACTCCCAAACTCTTTGGGTAGATACTTTAGAGGAAATCGCCAAGTGTCGCGATCAGTAGTGCTCTTGTATTCACAGACTTTCCTTATCGACTTGATGTTATTGTTTGTAGTTCTCTTATCACTCCTTTCATATTCCTGTTCTTTCTCACTATATCCGAATGAGACAATCGTCAGGAAATAGCAATCAAAGCCACGGTACGCAGCGCGTACTTATTGGTTGTCTGAGGGGAACTGGACTGATATTTGCGCACTCCACAGCTGCTCATTCCAACTCAGAATGTGATCTTGTTGTAAGCTCGTCGATTTTGGCGGTCACGTATTCCATCGAACTCTCTCATCTAACAACAAGTGATGCACATATGGCTGCTCAGCGTTGTCCGGAACGATGAAAGGCAGTCGATTTCTCGTTTATCCTGAGCAACCAATCCGAAGACCAGTTTACAATCAAATGATCTTAGCGGAACAATCGGAAGCCAATGGGTGTCAAATTGTAAGGGCGTACGAGTATGTGTGTGAGTGTACTGTGGCTGTGCGGGATGGGTCTCCATTTCATCAGTATTGGAGGGATGATGTTGCTACAGAGCGCTCCAAAAATGTAAGAATTTCAAAGTAACGCCTACCTAGAGGCCTACTACCAGTGAGAATTGAGGGCTCGTAACGTCTAATATCATCCGCAAACTATGGGGGAACTGACTCATTCATACTTGCAGACCTGTGCGTAAAAAGTGCAAATGGAACATAAATAAAGAAACCAGAGAAATGAGTGCAACTTCAAAGTCATCATGATTATTCATCGTCACCATTGCACAGTTATAAACAACAAATAATCTACTTGATATTGCACTTGCTGCCTACCTGCTCACTACAAAATCACCATTTAACTTGAACAGCTTGCTCGCCTAATTAAGTCAGTACTTATCATTGTGACTCGATTCTGAGAAAAGCTATTACAATGAAAATGTGTTCGGTCGCTTGAACCTGCCATCCATTTAATGTTTTATGCTTACTAGTATAGCTTTCCTCGGTGAAATAATCAGGAGTTTATTTCAGATATGGCTAAAACGAGACAGTTCAGAAATGTAGGCTCTAACACAAGTGTGACTCACACGAGATACCAGAAATTTGTCTACAAACAGACACACACAGATCTAAATAGTGAATAATAATCTGGTCTGTCTTCATAGAGATAACTGGCAACTATTATGTCCAATGATCATGAACCCAAACATATTCACATACTCGTTATTCCAATTTTTCATCACAATAAGGTGATAGAGATCCAAACATTTATGATATCCTGATGTCACTCTTAAACTTATTTATCTTGAGAGACAGTTTACCGATATCAATCTCGCTTCTGTCAATACTGGAACTTGCCTGTTTTCCCATCATCAGTATCATCCAAACGTACATTTGTTCTGCTTTAGACGGTAGATTTTGTTGGAATTACATTACTTTGGTAATATTACTTGTTCGTCTCACATCCAAATTGATTCAATGGAAAATTATTGTACGAACTGCGATTCCTTCAAATGGAAACCAATCTATTCTTGGTCTGTTATTGTACACTGTATATGCGCAGTATCCCACTGATGTCTACCGTTCGCCTTTATAGATCACGTCATGAAGTAAATCGATAAGTCTTATAGTGATTTCTTGGTACCCCTCAAAATTGTACGGTTTAAGCACTGTCAGTTTTATTTTGAAGCATAAAGTAAATTATGAAACAACCAGCACCGATCGACTGTACCCCCCCCCTTCCGTTCTCCCACCATCCCACCTCTTAGACCGAATATAATTTTTTGGCACTTGATTTTGTTTGCAAATCCCCAACTTATCTGCACCGAACGACGTCATGCTCCACAGATCTCAAGTGTTTCTATTTTCCGTTTCGTTACATCTCTTGTGAATAAGCAATTCACATTGGAATAGGCCTGTTATTACGACGGAAGTAAAAAGATTTGTTAAATGAAAGAAAAGATTCAATAATTCATACATGGAAATGAAAGTATGTCGAAACAACTCAAACTTACAGGCATTTTTGTGGAAGATTATCTCGACTTGAAATGGAAAGTGGTTGATGAATACGTCAAACAAGTCTGCATACCAACTGTCCCGCACATTAAACCTTTGATGAGTTTATGGATCGAAGATGACGTGCAGTATTCAACTGGAGCGAAATCCACGGAGCTTGGTTTAGTTCCCCTACTACAGCACCGACTTATTTGCCATCAAGATAATTGACTGAAGAACCAAGTATTCACTTCAAAAGCCTTTTATGTTATTGAATCCAGCTGTCACACCCTCATATTTTAATTTCATCCCCTTAAGGACATGGAATATCAGAGTGGTAATAAGTTGTTGCACTAACTTCGAAGTATTTTGTCATAGATTAGAAGAGTGTTTGCCTAAAGGGTATAAACCATCAGTATAAGAAACGTTATCCAAAACGAATCAGTCAATTCGTATAAGTCAATCATGAATAACACTGCGTAGTTGCTTACGAAACGGTGCTTCCTCGAAAGAGAATCAATAAATATTGTCTTTCCTATAAGTCCCGTTTTTGTCTTGTTCTACCTGGTAAGGGCTACATACAGACCGATTACTTTGGCTTGTTATATTGATCTCAGCAATCAGGTTATCATTCTCTGCATTTTATAAACTAAAAAAGTCGAACCTTTTAAAGAACTACTTTCTATCCTCAAAGAACAATTGATGTCAGAAAACATATATAATACTGCGTTTGATAGCAGGCTTATTTTGCTAGACACATATAATAGTGTTTAACCAATTTATTTGAAAGTACAAAACTGGTACCGTACTTATGAATATGGATGACGATCAGTTGGAGCTTGTTAGAGGGTGAAGGTTGATGAGTGATGGAGAAATTCCAACCGGAAATCTAATCTTTATCTCTCAGTACAACTGCATCGTAAAATTAAATCAATCTCTTGCGACCAAAAACTTGCTTACCAACCGGGCCAGCTTTGTCTCATCAAGTCGAACTAAGTTGTTCCATGGTGCCCTCCAATTCCACTGGTTGTACTCTGTACTGTTTGTTTTCTAGGCTTCCATCGAAATCTCTGCTTTTTAGCTGTGGTCGTTTGATTCATTGTGATACTTTGTCGGTCAGCAATTACAATCATCCAATCCATTATATGTCCTTCATCTCACTCGCCTAGCACGCTTTGATAACTAATTATCTATTGACGTTCCGCTTGACAGAAATTAGAAGCTTCTTTTAAAAAATCAGCTTGATTGTTGGTTTGCATACTTGAAGATGATCCACATTTCATTGGTTTTATTCTAACTCAAATCGCCAAAGTATCCATACTATACACTTTCAGGAGATGTATCGCTTCGTAACTCCACGTAAGATTTCAGTAGAAAACGTTTCACAGATTAGACAAATGTTGAATTGATCCAAATATGAAAAGTCATTAGCCCAAGCGAAACTCAAATCTTTGCATGGATGCCAAGCTCACGCATATTTTGGTATCAACTGTGCCTCGCCAGCTGAGCTGAAGCAACGCCAACGGTCTTCTGAATTTTCACTCGGGAATCAGGCCTTTAACCAGGTCAAGCTGTACTAGCACATAGCGTCCACCGCACAGCAAACAAACTTGCAGATGTAACTGGGATGGTTAAACAGTACGATCCATTTGGCGTGACCTCACAGATCAGCTGATCGAGCACATGCGGTACATAGGCGTGGGTTCCGTCAAAGCATGGGTTGTGGCCCGACAGGGTGCGTGAATTTTACGATAAAGATTTAGTAAGTATTTCGTATTCTAATAACAGTTTTTTTTCACCGTTAATAGGCAAAATTGGTGAGCTCAACAAAAATAGACTTAATGAGAAGATTCAACATTTTATACAATGAAATAAGTAATTCAAGCTAGCCAAAAAACTTTTTAAACTTCTTCAGTGTATCCAAATAAACCCGTGTTTCTGCGAAACACGGTCATATGGATGCGCTTTTTTATCAAGAATTCCACCCTTATCCTATCCAAAGTTTGTGTAAACAGGGTAAGGCATGGACAGCAAGTACAAAACGATCCCAATTTGAGTTCTTAAAACCGCAAAGCACAAAGAAATATTATGAATCTGCGAGTGAATTTTATTTGCAATCCAGTGAGCTTGCGGCCAGTGGTTAAGTGAGGTGTATTAGGAAAGACGAAGAACCAGTTTCCGGATTTAGAGACAATTTTGTTGGGGCTTATCCCATGAAGTCAGATACATGACCAAATCCGTATCTAATTGGACATATGGTCAGAAGAAGTGTGAAACATTTAATTCGCGAATATCAACAGGATCAGAAATAACGGATACTGATGACCACGGTCAAGCGATAAGATAAGAGGAACTTGATAAACAACAAATCAAGCAGGGTCATCCAATCGGGAAATCCCTGTAAAAGTTTAAAGTGCTTTACAGTCCCATTCACACTCAAAATCTTCCTTGTTCATCCAACTTTCACTGTCGGTAGATAACATATGTTCCACCTTTTACATTATGTTATGAGAACGCGTCGAAAATTAATTCATTCACTTTAGGTCCTGGTTTGTTTCTGGTGAATGAAACTGAGCAATTTACAACAAGTTTGAAATGTGAAGAACCTAAACAAATCAGATACCTGAATTTGACCAAGGTTTCTACACTGCAGAGTGTAGAATACTTAAAAACCCGGAAAGTCAGGTCCCGTCAAGTAGTATTTTGTTGAGCACGATACGGGGGAGTATTTCAGTACACATGTGATGAACAGAGATCCGAGTTGATTTTGAATCACATTATTCTAACTCTCAGTCAACCACCTAAAATCCATGGAGGATGTTATTCTGTGTTCGTCTGTCTTGATCTAACTCATCAGCGCATTGCAGTTCCAGCAACTCCTGACTGAGTCTCAAACGAGAGTTGGGTATGAGGGATTTTGATTTCCACGCGTTAACTATTTCGTCGAGACCATCCGTGATCCACTCAAAGTCAACTATACAGTCAAAGTTATTTTGAAGGTTCTGATGTCTCTTGTTTTAGACACACCTGACCTTTATATCTTATGTGGTTCTCCACTTCAAGTCTCAGAGTCTGGTTGCCCGTTACCCTATTAGTGCAGTGGGCCTCCTTGGGGTATGTACCACCTTCACTTGCAGAAATGTGTGACAGGAAAACGACAAATTTGTCCCTTTGTATAGCCAGAAAAACCCTCGACGAAACGAAGAGGTGTGAGGACATTGATCCTCACAACTGCGGAAATAAATGCTCCAAACAAACCAATCTAACCGCACTCTAAATGTAATAATTGGATCTTTTCGAAGACACCAAATTTAGTATGAAGAAGTGGAGTCACCACTGTGAAACGCTACTATGAATCCATGGTACTATTGTTTGAACCGAGTTACTCTGGTACTTTTCGCGAATAATTGTTATCCACCAAAATTTTGGAGGAAAATAATCCAGTGCCACAATTTGCACTCCCAGATTAAAGAATTTATTTTGAGAAGTGTCAAAACACAGTGTTAGTAGTGTTACATGTAATTTCTGTGTATTTATGGGGCAGCTGATGAATAGTGAAAAAGTAATCTGTTGTGAGATTGTAGCCTTTACCTCACAAGCCATCCGTCAACCTTCTGACAACTTCATAAATAAAAGGACGACCATATCTAAAATCCTCTTCAAAAACACACATAAATGACTGCATACAGTAAATATTTTTTTGTTTTCGTGTCCAAAAACATTCAACTTTTGACATTTATTTTATCAGACTTGATCAGCATCTGTGTATTTAGTTTGTTCACTTTTTCTACTGAATATGGCGCTTCGGTAGACAAAATTGCCATGGGCACTACTTTTAGGAAAAGCTATTATCCAAAGTTTTCACATCACAAGAAACGCAATAGTCTTACCATATGCATCACGCGCACATTGTAATCCAATAGAAGCCTTCAGTTCATCCATCAGTTACGAGAGTCATGAAATTTTCGTATGTTGCAATACAGTGTGCAGTAGTGAGTCGTCAGCATATGTGGAGGGCGTTGAGTGTAGCGTGTTTATGGCATATGCTTTCCGAAGCCTCGAAAGAACTCTAGAGATTTCTAGTACGCAGTTTCTGTAGCAGCGGAGATTGACAAACTCGTTATTCAGCTGCATCCATTTTTAGCAAACATAACCTAGTGCATTCCCTCATTCGCAAAATTAATAACCGGCGGGTTCCGATCCACATTCTCCGTCTTTCGTTCTCAGACGCATTTACAGCATAGGTTCCTGTCAAGCCAAAATCCAAGTGAATGCCGCCCACGGAATTATTTCGGCTGAACCCATCCTCGGAGGATTCGACAGCTAAAGGCAACCCAAATGGCTTGGCCAATAAAGTGTGCAACTGCCACATTAGGAATGATGGGTTATCGGTAATCTGCCATGAGGATCAAGAACTTCTAACGTTATATCGTTGGCAAGCCTAGTTGCCGTGTCAAAACCTCAATTTGATCGGAAGTTGAATCGGCACCAATAAGTGGCCTGATACGACTCGAGATATGTTTCGCCAGCATACGTGAGGACGGACTAGATGCCGTAAACCGTCACCAGTGTCCAGGGGAACACCGCGCTTATCACACTTCCAAAACGATGTCGGTGATTCTAGATCATGCCTGAAAACCTGGTGATGGCTCGTGAAAGTCGGCCGAAATACAAGGCCGAGGGATCATCCAGGCTCACGTCTGAGAGCACACTTTAGAGAGTTATGTGCTTTGCCCAAATAAGCATGGACTTCTAAAAGTCAGGTTGCGCTTAACCAATCTCTTGAGCTTCCTAGACGAAGCCACTCAAATGGCGGGTGAAGGTAAACAGGTAGAAGTTTGTTACCTGGACTTCAGCAAGGCATTTCACCCCTTAAACCGTAGGCCCCTACTAGCCGAGTTGAGGTCTTTTGGTATAAATTGGCAGGTTCGAAAACGGTTAGGCGACTTCCTTACCGGTAGGACGTTATACGTTGGAGTAGGTGAATAGGAACCAAAATTACAAAAATGTCACCGTCGGAGTACCGCAGGGTCCCGTACTAGACCAACCTCTGCTCCTTCCGTCTATTATTGAGTTAGCCTCAGTCTCACAGTCACCAAATGTTTTGCGGATGGTGTGAAGTCAGTGAGTGCTCAAGAGAGAGGAGAACCGGCAGGTACGTACTTGCCATCCTTGGAGGGGTATAGAGGTGGGACCTACTTTTCAATGCCGAGAAGAGCCACTTGTTGTTGCGGAAAGCGGCAAGCATGATGGTTGCACAAGGCCAAGGCCTGTTTGCTATAGAGGCAGCATAAAGAGTGGAGAGCCTTGGAATTTCGGTGATTTCTGAACTTAAGTGGTCCGATCAGTGTGCGGCAGCTGCAAGATAGGCACCCGTGAGCTTCTCAGGTTGAGATAAGCGTTTTCCTGCAGACAGCTGTAACGACCGGTCGTGGAAAATCCCCTAAAAACCACTGCAGTTCCATGTTTCCTTAACATCACTCACTCATTCACACCATCAGCTTGTTTGATGCACCGTTCGTTTTTACCGACCAACGCTTGTTTGTTCGCGCCCAGCGTCCTGCTCTGACATGTCTTTGTTCTGGGCCTGCGTGACGCACTTGCCCCTTTCTTACAAGCCGCAATTCGGTTCTCGTTTTTTGAGTCCTTGTGATTGCATGATTGAGGTTTGTATCCATTTCGTGTCATTGTTCGTTTGACAATCTAGTGTCGTACATTTTCACGGATAATCGCCTCCAGATTTCGGGATCCGTTGTGAATTTGGCTGCGCATTGCTTGAAGGCATCTTACAATACTCAATTGCTAAACTCGGAACGGGAAAATTCGCAACATTCCAAGAAAATGATCGGAGCAATTGGAATTTGGACAGGAACTAATGCGGCAAGTCACTGGGGAGGTTTAAGGTACTTCCGATTCTTTAGTTATTGTAAGATCACCTAGTCTTGTCAGTGCTAGCTCACGTATTACTAAAGGTGATATGGATTGCAAGAATGTCAATCTATTTAAGTTAAGTATATTAGACCTAGAACAACAACTGTTATCAGCTAGGCAACAGGCCCAGAAGGCAGAAGAAAAGTATAGACAGAAAGAGCGTGAGCAGTTGGTCAGTGACTAAAACCTATCCGATAGATCAGGACAAATTAAAATAGGAAACTCTGCGCCAGTCGCCGAACATAAAACATCAAAGCCATCAACGAACGATCTGCCAGGAGAAGAATTGACAGTTTTCGATTGCCGATCTGAACACTACTGCAAGTTCGTCAAGCAGTCCAAAACTTTATTTTAAAACAAAATAACCGACCCCGGGCAAAGGCTTCTCTACCTGACTCATTACTGTCGAGGCCAAGCAAGAGAAGCCATCGATGGGTGTACCACGCTCGACCAAGAACACGGCTATACGCGAAAAAGGAAGATTTTAAAAGAACCTGTTCGGCCAGCCATTCAAGATAGCCCGTAATCTAATAGAGGGTATGATGGTAGAAGCCAAAAGAACCAAGGGTACGTTTACACAGTGGCCGACCTAGTGATCAAGGTGCAGAACTGTTCAATAGCTCACCACCATTTAGGTTACAGGGCTGACCTCGGCGCAATGCATGCGTTGAAAGGCATAGTCCGTCACCTCTCTCCCGAACTGCAGGGTCGGTGGGCGAAAGAGGCGGAACGTATAGGCCAAGGCGACCGTAAGGCTAACTTCGTGGACTTGACCGAATACTTGGGTACGCAAACCAAGGTGGCCGACAGCAGATTTGGCCGACTCATCCGGGACAATAACCGAGTAAACAAATCTAGTACTAGCCAGGCTCAAACCACTGCTCGGGGCACCCGGAATGTCAGCCTTAGACCAATGCACACGACGTTTCACACAAGGCTTTAACGCATCCAATTCACAGGCCCTGTGATGCCGGTCATGGGCTACTGGGATGCCCCAAGTTCATCAACGCCACAACAGGCGCACGTTGAGGAATGGCGAGGACGACAGGAGCATGCTTTATTAGCCTCAACACCACGCATCGGGCGGCAGCTTGTCAAACAAAGGCCAGATGTGGTCACGAGGGTTGCGTGGGTAGACGCCACCGATTGTTACACCAGACGAGAGAAACTACATCAGAGACGAACACCAAGCCCAGTGTCATCTGTCCAACGTCGCGGCCTGCCAGTTAGTCAGCACGCTAGGGAGTAGTTGTCGTGGGAATGTAGACTCCAACTGAGGTGGTCAAGGCGTTGGCTTTCGTCGATAATGGATCGGACACCACTCTAGTAAAGGAGCGGTCTGCTGACAAACACCGGCTCGCAAAAAGTATGACGTGGTTAGCAATGAGCACGGTGGGCCGAACACAAGTTGGGGTTACAGCTCACCTTCTCAGACGCTAACGTGCAAATCAAATCAGCGGAGGCATTTACGTTAGCTGATCTCCCCATGCGAGCGCCATGGTCGGTGAACGCAACTTTGGCTGGGTAGCTAACACGGCTGCGCTGACTTCAAGTCGTGGGATCGAAACTATCTTCAGTGCGTCAACGCGGGCTTTGGCGTACAGGATGCTCGTAGTATATTGTCCGTCTCCCGTGCTCCATCTTCCGTACACCAAGGCTCAGCAACCGAACTCGGATGCGTCGGAATATGCGTAAGGTTCTCCCGTCCGTGTTGCATGACTTGGGGGCAAACATCATGGAATCCTGGTTTTTCCTCGATTCTTTAAGTTGTTCAGAAATTCTTCCCGGTCCAGCCAGTCTTCTCGGTCCAGTGGCTGGTCCCAATCGGCATTCTTATGGCACAGCCACTGAAGTAGGATCTTTCCGGGGAACAGTCGGGGAGATACGAAACCGAGCAGATCGAACCAACTAGAGACGACAGAAGGTACGCTACGACGGGTTACTGAGAGCCCGGGAACTTTCAACTCGAAAACAAAGACGTTTGCTTCAGCATTCTAATGTATTCCCAAAGGGCATTCGGCAGGGAAAGGATAGCCGTCCAAACCTCTAACCTTTTCGGCCCTCTCTTGGTATGGAATGACTTCGAGCACTTTGGAAGCATTCAACGTCCATTTGGTTAGTCGGAAACCGCCCTCTTCTAGCAACCTTGTTAGGCCTCTGAACTGCTCTAGGGCCGAGTCTACATCACCAAATGACTCAGGATAGTCGTCGACGTACAAGCTTTTGCTGACGCTTTCTACCACCGACCAGTGAACCAAATCTCCATGTTTGTTTGATGCTGATTCTCGAAGGGCGTAGTCCGCACAAAACGGAGTTGATGTGGCTCCGAACGGGTAGAGGGTCATCCTATAATTTATCATTGCGTTGTCCCGGTTGTTTTCTCCTCACCACAGGAAAGGCAATGCATCTCGTTCTTCTACCAGTATTTTTACTTGGTGAAACACTTCCCTGATATCGGTGGACAAAGCAACTCTACTCACCCTGAAACGGCACAAGACTTCGATCAGTGGCGCGGTCCAGACTGGCCCTTGTAGTCGGTGATAATTTAGCGACTTGCCTGGAATTTGGCTGAACAGTCGAACACCACCCGCAGTTTTTCGGGCATCGTGGGGTTGATAACCGGGTGGTGAGGTAGATACCAGATTTCCTCCCGGCCGTCGGTGTTAGCAGGCACCCTTTCAACGTAGCTGAGAGCTTCGTTTCGCTTCACTAATTCTGCATATCGTTCCCGTAGGTCTTGGTCACGAACGAAGCGTTCTTTCAGTCGAAGTAGTCTTCGCAAGGCAGAACTTGCAGTAGTGTTCAGATCGGCAATCGAAAACTGTCAATTCTTCTCCTGGCAGATCGCTCGTTGATGGCTTTGATGTTTTATGTTCGGCGACTGGCGCAGAGTTTCCTATTTTAATTTGTCCTGATCTATCGGATAGGTTTTAGTCACTGACCAACTGCTCACGCTCTTTCTGTCTATACTTTTCTTCTGCCTTCTGGGCCTGTTGCCTAGCTGATAACAGTTGTTGTTCTAGGTCTAATATACTTAACTTAAATAGATTGACATTCTTGCAATCCATATCACCTTTAGTAATACGTGAGCTAGCACTGACAAGACTAGGTGATCTTACAATAACTAAAGAATCGGAAGTACCTTAAACCTCCCCAGTGACTTGCCGCATTAGTTCCTGTCCAAATTCCAATTGCTCCGATCATTTTCTTGGAATGTTGCGAATTTTCCCGTTCCGAGTTTAGCAATTGAGTATTGTAAGATGCCTTCAAGCAATGCGCAGCCAAATTCACAACGGATCCCGAAATCTGGAGGCGATTATCCGTGAAAATGTACGACACTAGATTGTCAAACGAACAATGACACGAAATGGATACAAACCTCAATCATGCAATCACAAGGACTCAAAAAACGAGAACCGAATTGCGGCTTGTAAGAAAGGGGCAAGTGCGTCACGCAGGCCCAGAACAAAGACATGTCAGAGCAGGACGCTGGGCGCGAACAAACAAGCGTTGGTCGGTAAAAACGAACGGTGCATCAAACAAGCTGATGGTGTGAATGAGTGAGTGATGTTAAGGAAACATGGAACTGCAGTGGTTTTTAGGGGATTTTCCACGACCGGTCGTTACAGCTGTCTGCAGGAAAACGCTTATCTCAACCTGAGAAGCTCACGGGTGCCTATCTTGCAGCTGCCGCACACTGATCGGACCACTTAAGTTCAGAAATCACCGAAATTCCAAGGCTCTCCACTCTTTATGCTGCCTCTATAGCAAACAGGCCTTGGCCTTGTGCAACCATCATGCTTGCCGCTTTCCGCAACAACAAGTGGCTCTTCTCGGCATTGAAAAGTAGGTCCCACCTCTATACCCCTCCAAGGATGGCAAGTACGTACCTGCCGGTTCTCCTCTCTCTTGAGCACTCACTGACTTCACACCATCCGCAAAACATTTGGTGACTGTGGGACTGAGGCTAACTCAATAATAGACGGAAGGAGCAGAGGTTGGTCAAGTACGGGACCCTGCGGTACTCCGACGGTGACATTTTTGTAATTTTGGTTCCTATTCACCTACTCCAACGTATAACGTCCTACCGGTAAGGAAGTCGCCTAACCGTTTTCGAACCTGCCAATTTATACCAAAAGACCTCAACTCGGCTAGTAGGGGCCTACGGTTTAAGGGGTGAAATGCCTTGCTGAAGTCCAGGTAACAAACTTCTACCTGTTTACCTTCACCCGCCATTTGAGTGGCTTCGTCTAGGAAGCTCAAGAGATTGGTTAAGCGCAACCTGACTTTTAGAAGTCCATGCTTATTTGGGCAAAGCACATAACTCTCTAAAGTGTGCTCTCAGACGTGAGCCTGGATGATCCCTCGGCCTTGTATTTCGGCCGACTTTCACGAGCCATCACCAGGTTTTCAGGCATGATCTGTTTCCCCGAGAATTGTACTACTATGCGCATATCAATTGATAGCTATTTAGATATTCATGTATTCCAGCCCCCACTAACCCCTCCATGACCTCTTCAGCTACGAAAGCGAGGCTAACTGGGCGGTAGTCAGTCGAGGTGGATTCTTCCCTTCCCGAAGCAACTGAACGACCACTGTTTTTTTCCAACCCCGAGGTAGACTGCCAGAGGCCAAATATTAGTTGAACAACCGACCCTACTAGCTAGAGTGGCGCAAAATATCGCGAGTTACTTTCGTAGAGTTGGTTGGTCAGACTACCCCTTCAACATCAACGGACGCGCATCGTCCGGCCCTGGTGAGCTATGGGTTTTGATGGATATGAGCATGTTATCAAACACTGTTTCCGAAAAATCATGCATAACAAACAGCGGCCAGCCATTCACTATCAGGATCGGTGCACCTCCCGACAAGGAATGCACCGAAAAGTAATGTTTCTCTAATGTCTTCGCCTTTCCGTTTTCTGTTGCAGCCACTTCCTCGTCGTCCATCAGCATCGGGACACTCACTTTCGCTCTGGTGTGGAGCTTGATGTATGCAAACAGCTGCTTGGGTGCCTCCACTGCACCAACCGCAAAGTCCTTTAAGAAAGCCATCGGCTTTATCTTTTTGTTCAGTACACCAGCTACGAATCCTGAGGAAGAGATCATAACCCTTCACCAGTCGACCGCAACAGCTTATAGACCGGTTTTAGTGGTTTGATTAGGCGTCTGAGCGGCAGGTCTGACCACAGTGGGCCCTTCGCCCGGGGTCTACTTCAGCTGGAAGGAAGTGGTCATTCATAATACTCAAGATACCACCGCGAATAAACGTCCGAGCTTAGTTCACATTGCAGTCAACATCTGAATTCATGGGAAACCGGTTGGCGTCTAAAGCCGCTCTCCCGATGTCCTCGAGTAGTGTGCGCCAAAGGTTACGTTTGGAGGAACTCCTAGTTGCAATCGTCGTTTTGTCTTACTGACTAGAATTCTTGACTGCAAAAGCCGCATTTACGTGCCGAACAACGAGACCAAATAAGTAAAAACGACTTTCGGGACTGGACCAGTCCTTACTCAAACTTGGTTTTACAACCCGCAGTGAAAAGTGGGAACAATTAAGATTTTCAAACCAAAAACCGTTGGCTTGCAAGACGGATGCACTGCTGACTGAACGAAGCTGTTGTGAAGAATAGTAAACACAAAAGCGAGCACGAACACCTGAGAAAGGGAGACGGTAAGCTCAGGGCTTTTTGTAACTCTCAGAGATGAACTGCACCACGTGAGTCGGTGTCCTGTTCTTCATTTGCGTGTTCAGACCTTACACGGCCCATCCTTGCTAGGGGTTTGGTCCTGCTCTTCTTTCATAAAAGCCCTTGTTTGAAACAGTCCCCGACCTAGTCACAAATGACAGGCATCATGCACCCCCATCAGAGACTCTACCGATGAGGGTATCTACGGAGTGTGGAGTCAGTCGATGCGAGCACCACCCGCGAAATGCGTTGTGATGGGTACCGCAGAAAAGGTAGTAACCTACGGAAACGCCCTTTGCCCATATATGACGAGCTCAGGCGTCTCAGGCAGGCTTGCTCTAGCTGTGTGAGGGTGAAAATGAAAAATTTCCAAATTTAGGACGGGACACAACCAAACGACGAATGCCTTCATGACTTAAACCACCCCATCCGATGAGGATTGTAAAGCTGTAGATAGGAAACCAAGCGCTCCAAAATCGCGGAAGGGTCGAAGCAACCTTTTAATGACACCAAACAATGACCAATTTGAGGAAGTCCCCTTGTATTTTACTGAGCAAGAAATCGAACTCGCCAATATGGGGGCCGAAGCAGGTAACCCGCCGGGTGCCTCGCCAAACTGATCGCTGCCTTGCGCATCGTCCCAGGGTGACATTGAAGCAGGATAATCAAGTGCATTCTTGAATCTACGTGTAAGATGGCCACAACAGGCCGTAGGGAGGTAAGGAGAGTAACCTGTAGCCCAGTGAGAATATCTGGGGTACTGCGGACAGTTGGTGTTCGAGTGGGACTACACGCAAGGTAAGTGGAGGAATCCGGCTGTTGGACAAAAAATGGAGACAGGTGCTGGTAGAATTCACAAACCAACGATTCAGGAATAAATTCTGGGAGGTATCTAGAGAACTAAGTCTTGGGCTGATGGTTACGTAGTGGTGGACCGTGACCTGATATACAAGGCCAAAGTTGGGGTTAATAACACTTCTATCGTGGATGCTCACCGAATTCAGAGGTAACCGAGGAACGGGTCACCCAAGCTACTACCGACAAAAATACTCTTAGTAGCTTTGGGTCTCGCACCTCCTGTCCCACTCGTGGCTGAGCCCACAATCGTTTTATCACCCGCCTTTTCCTCTGTAGGAGCGAGAAATGGGGTGGACACTCTGAAACTAATTCCGGGAGCCCCATTGGCAAACCACGGAAAAAGAGCAAATATTAGTACAAAGTACCAAAGCTGACAGCACTGGGAACAAACGGAGGGATGATGCAGCCAAAGTGGGCATCCTTGTTTGTATAGCTTTAAACGATGCTCTGCTCAAGCCGCTGTTGTAACAACCCTGATGGCACCTCAAATACTCTGCATTCATCAGGTGGCCACAATGGGTGGGCTAGAGGGAGGGGGTTGATGTTCTTCCCGCAGAAGCAAGTGCAGCTGGCGGGTGAAACCTTTACAGGCTTTGATTAAGGAGTTCTTGGAACACCAACCTGGGACCTGATCTTCTGACGCCTGTCAGCATTTATAGAAGCCAATCAGGGAAGAGATACGAGGACACCGTGCTCCTAGAATATTTGCACAAACGAAACTCTAAGGCCGCTGCGTCAGTGATAACGGGGGAACTAAGCTGTCTCGAAAAAGACAGGGAAGTCTTGTGGGCTCCAGGGGGTGAATTCGCAGCCCAAATATTGATCGTTCTCCTCGACTGAGCCCTGATACAGCATCCTGAGCGGCAGATTATGTGGAGACTGGAGAAAACCCTAACTTACTCGTCTTCGTGGTGACCAAATTCCAAGGTGACATAGACTGTTTGAGAGAAACTACTCCACTAGTTGACTGCTATTACGGCAGCCTTAGGTTCCCATTGGGGACCAAATCAAATGCTTTCCAGAGAAAGAGAAGGCAGAACTTTAATTAAAATAGATATCTAAGCTCTGGTCAATCGGACCCAGGGATTAAAAGGGGACTACGTGTATGACAAGTTGGAAAAAAGATGGAAGTTTTTCAGGGAAAGTGTTGTAGCTCTAACTGAGGGTTTGCTCCGTTGCCCACTGTTGGAACCCAGGATAATCCACTTTGTTGGAAACACTGAACAGATTGACCACTGATACGAAAAAAGAGAGTGCGTATCTTGCGCCAGCAAACAGGTGGCCACCGAAAAAATGATGCAGTATACGAAGGTGTGCACCGGGGCTCCAATGATGCAGACGACTTTTCCATCAAGCCATAAGGGGGTAATGGCAAACAAAGCCAAATCCTGCTAATGTGCTTACCACCACTAGGTGCAATCCAAATCAGCCCTAAAATTTGCAGTGGGGTTCGAGATAGATGACCGGCGGCAAGCCACAACAAGTGATTTTAAGGCGGAAGTGTGAAAAGTCACTTTGAGCAGCCACTTAGGGTGGACTCGGGGGATAATATCGTCTGCAGTTGAAATCAGGAAAAAGTACGACGGGCTGACTTGTCACATCCGGATAAAATCCCACTCTTCCGGTTATTCCTTTCAGAACACAAAGATTCTGCTCTCTCACTTTCACTGCTGTGCTTTATTCTGGAGGTTTTACAGGGTCACTATCGATTGGTGGGTTCCAGCTAACGCCCATCCACTTCACGGAGGGAATTTGCTAGATGGAACAGGTGGACTTGGTGTAAGTAGATGTGAGGCGGTGTTGGTAGAAGCGTACTTGGCGTCCGAAGGTGGGAGAGACATTGACGAAATCTGAAAGCGGAAGTGTGAGAGCGAAGGAGGAAAGGCTGAAGAGAGGTCGAATCAGTGTTAGCAACGGTGCCAATTTTAGTGAGAAAAAAGGCAGTGGAGAAAGGTGGGGGGAGTGGCTGTCCATCTTCCGGTTTCGGCAAACACACCGCCCCGGCAGTGGTCCATCCGACGTTTAAACTCCTCAAATGTTTCAGCGGGTACCTGTTCTACCACGAGCCTGTTCCAGTCCTTTACAACTCTAACGGCGAGGAAGTTTCCTCTCAAGTGATTTGGAACTCTAACAGTAGTCGGCCTCAATGGGTAGTAAACCCCCGGAAATCAACATAACCCTTGAGGCCCTCACGTCTACCAGGTCGCATCTACGTCCTTTGCGCTCCAGCGAGAACAAATTCGGCGCTTCGAACCACTGCTCGTAGGCAAGGCTCCCTGGGCCAGGGTCCTTGAACCTGGTCGAGGAGCTTGATGTCCTCTATCAAGAAGGGCCGCCAGATCTGGACACAGTTCTTCGGGTGCGGCCAAACGGAGGCCTGAGAATCGGCAACAGAGCTCAGGAATGTTTTGACACAGCTTTCCTCCTGGGCCGGTAAGTTTCCGTAGATGCTGTTTGAGTGGCCACACAGCCTTCGACCCCAGACCGGAAGTTGTCCGATATCCTTACCGCGAGGTCCTCTAATTTCGTCACTTTCATGACGTCGGTGTGCTGGTTTACCTTCGCAAAGCACCTGGTCGGTTGTGGTTCCTTACTGTCTACTAAGCGGATGCACTCGGTGGCATTTACTGGTATGCCAAGGTCTAGCGAAAGGCGATGCCCTTGTTCCAGACCTCTCTTCGTGGAACCCGTTGCTAAGCAGCCAACTAAGGTTGCGTCGTCCGCAAGCACGGAGCATGGGTTTTCCACGCCTATGACCCCGTCGTTTATGGGCAGAGTAATGAACATAGGTCCCGGGACGGAGCCCTGATGCATAATACTCAGCACATACCCCTTTTGAGGTACTCCATCCTTCACCTTGACCTAGAAACTCCTACCCACGATGGACCCGGGGATCCACCCAATAGATTTTTCGGACAGACCAATAGCACTCAACTCCAACAGAAACAAACGACGATTGAGTGGAATGTCCGATGGAACTTGAGGTAGCATACTTCTAACTTATCTACTGGTGGTGATTCTCAGAAGACCCTAGATCCCACTGTCCTGTCTATACACGTGCTCGAACTGGTGCAGAGATGATTTCGCCTTCTCAAGATTGCTACCGGCAGCTCGACTCTAAGGATCATTCACGTTCCCAACGGGATCTTTTGAATCGCACCGGACTGAACTTAAGTAGAATACCTCAACCAGCTTCTTTTGTCAGTCCTGACTGGATGCTCCCCGTACTTTCTTCTGCATTTGCTATGGATTTTACCAAACCTAGCTTTTTACAACTAATTCTGTATCCTTCAGTAATCCTCTTCTTATACTTTTATCTTTTGTGGCTTGTTCTGTGCATACTCGATCCCTTCGGTCAAGCTGGAGCTGAATTACCACACCTACTGTAACAGCCGGTAGTGGAAAACCACCATTTTCCCCTCGCGATTCAGTGTTCTTCCTAACATCACTCATTTCCCTACACCACTGACTTGTCTTTACGAACTGGTTGTTTTTCTAGACCAATTGTTGTTTGTTCGCGCCCAGAGCGCTACTTTGGCACACCCTCGTTCAGGACCTGCGTGACGCACGTGCTGTTTGCTCACACGCTGCTATTCGGTTTCTCGTTGTTGAGCCCTTGTGATAGTATTATTGAGGTTTGTATATTTTTTATGTCACTGTTCATGTATTAATCTGGTACCGTAGAATATCGTGGATAATCGACTTTTGATTTCGGGATCCGTTGTGAATTCGGCTACGCATTGCTCAAACGTTCGTTACAATACTCAATAGATCAATTTGGAACGAGAAAAAACAGGCAAATGCCAGGGAAAGGACCAACAACATTGGAATGTGGACAAGACGTAACACGGCAAGTCTCTTGGGAGGTTTTCTGTACATTTGATTCTTTAGTTAATGTTAGATCGCCTAGTCCTGTCAGTGCTAATTCGTGTGTTAATGAGAGCAATATGGATCGTAAGGATGTTGATTTATATTGGCCGAGAATACTAGACCTAGAACAACAGTTGTTATCGGCTAGACTACAGGCGCAGGAAGCAGAGAAGAAGTGTACACAGAAAGAGCGAGAGTATGAGACCAGCGACTTCGACACTTCCGATAGATTAGGGTGCAATAAGCTAGGGAACCTCACGCCGGTCGCCGACTACAAACCACCATCGATCGATCTGCCTAGAGTGCAACTAACGGTTTTCGACGGGCGAGCTGAACAATACTGCAAGTTTGTCAAGCAGTTTGAGACGTTCGTTGAAAATAAGGTAACCGACCCCGGGCAAAGGCTCCTCTACCTTACTCACTACTGCCAAGGCCGAGCAAGAGAAGCTATCGACGGGTGTACCATGCTCGACCCGGAACAAGGCCACAGAAGAGCAAGGAAGATTTTAAGGGAATTGTTTGGCCAACCTTTCAAAGTAGCCCGTAACCTAATAGAGGGCGTGATGGTAGAGGCAAAGAGAACCAAGGGCGACGTCTACACAACGGCCGGCCTGGTGATTAAGATGCAAAACTGCTCAATAGCCCTCGACCATTTAGGTTATAGGGCTGACCTAGATGCCATGCACACTTTAGAAACCATAGTCTGTCATCTTTCTCCCGAACTACAGGGTCGGTGGGCGGAAGAAGGAGAACGGATAAGCCGAAGCGACAGGGAAGCCAACTTCGAAGACCTGACTGAATAGTTAGACAGGCAAACGAAGATAGCTGACAGCAGATTCGGCCGACTCATCCGGGACAGCAACCGGGCAAACAATCCCGGTACTAGCCAAGCTCAAACCCCTGCACAGGAACACCCAAATTACCGGCCTTGGACCAATACACATGCCATTTCACGCGATGCTACTGCGCAACCCAATTGCAGATCCTGTGGTACTAGCCATGGCCTACCAGAATGCCCCAAGTTCGGCAACGCTACAATAGACGAACGGTGGGGAGTGGCGAGGATGGCAGGAGCATGTTTTATCTGTCTCAACACCACGCACCGGGCAACAGCCTGTAGGGCAAGGAACCGATGTGGTTACGAGGGCTGCACGGGCAGACACCGTCGGCTGCTGCATCAGGTGAGACTAACCATATCCGAGACGAGTACAAAACCCAGCGTTATTTGTTCAACTTCACGATCTGCCAGTAAACCGGTACGTTTAGAAGTAGTGGCCGTGGGAGTAGGGACCCCGACTGGGGCGGTCAAAGCGTTGGCTTTCGTCGATAGTGTATCTGACACTACTCTAGTGAAAGAGTGGTTTGCCGACAAACACCAACTCGCTAAAGGTGCAACGTCGTTGGCAGTGAGCACGGTGGGCGAAACACAGGTAATGACTGCCGGTAGATTGAGGCTGAAACTCATCTCTCTGGACACTAACGAGGAAATTGAACCAACGGAGGCAATCACGTTAGCGGATCGTCCCATGCGAGCACCAAGGTCGGCGAACGCAATCTTGACTCGGTGGCCTCACCTGCAGGATATAACCGTTGTAGACTGGGAAGATGATGGGGTGGATCTCCTCATCGGCTGCGACTTGCCAGAGGCGCATTAGGTGCTTGACCAGAGAGTGGGCGACCGCCAGGCACCTTATGCCGTACGCACGGCTCTGGGATGGATGTTATACGGTCCAGTAGGGGTACGTGGTTCCGTGAATTACTTATCCGCCGAATCGGACCGCAAAGAGTTTCATGACATTGGAGATAATAATAATAATAATAATACTGGTATATTTCTCGGCCATAGTCGAGATGCACGCTGTAGCGCATGATCATGGTGTAACACGTTACTCAATAAGATGGAATATTTACAAATCCAGAATATGAATGTCGAGAGTATCAAAGATGGAAAAACAAAGCCAGCCACAGTTTGAATGGATCATTCTGATAATTTTTCGCGCGGCACTTTTGAACCGGTTTCGATTCCGGCCTGGACACTGGTTCGCGGTGGAGGTATCGAAAAATCATTAACGCAGTGCTAAGGACGCATTACGAACGAGAATGATGCAAGCCAAGGAAACCGGAGGCCCACCGAGGTTATGCAGATGGAGTAAATTTTTGATCAAGAGGAAAAAGAGGGGGGAAAATTTTAAAGAAGTATGTTCGGGAAAATCAACGCATGCGAACAGGATAGTGATCATGAAGACAATGCAAACCCTGAATGACGGATTTACCGGAGTTCAATAAACGGAATGAGTTTTGAAGCAGGGGGGCATGAGACCAATTTTGCGAGAGTGAACACTGGTGGATATGGGAGAAACAGCAGACCATAAAAAGGTGAGTTTAGATTCAGGATCAGTAACATGTACCATTCTGAAATAAGAAAGCGCAACTGGAAGGTCTTCGGGAAGTGGAGAGTCAATTTCCAGCCGGCTACGGGTCGTAGGAAAGATAAACAGTGGTAACGGATGATAAAGTGGGAAATCTCCGCATGGACTTCAGAGTTATTATGCTGTTTCACTGACAAATATATATGTATGTGTTGACACATTTGCCTTCAGTGTTATTCAGTGTCGTTTCTGGTAGCGTACGGCATCGAGTGCTTAAGGTTCGTCTGGCAGGCCAATGTATGTGTCGGTCGATCAGTCGAGTGTGGCTGTATAGTAGCGGCATGCGCGTGAACTGGAACTCGAGTTGGTTGCGTTTAAAAACGTTGAACGATCTGATAAGCAATTAGGGGTATTTCCTATTGTATGGTTTGATTTCGGTCCCAATAGCTATGGTAGGTTCCACTTGAGTCTCTGTCCATACGAGTCAGAGTGGCATCCTTGGTTAGCCAGTTTTGCGACTGAGATAGTGGGAGACAGCAAACCTGAAATAAAGGGGTACTGCAGTCTGGACGTGTTTCCAGCTGTGGGTTATGATAATGTAATAATGAATAATAATGGTTTATTTCGGAGACGTCCGAGGCATGCCAAGTGCATAATCAGCTGTTTACAAGTGATGGAACAAACAGACTAAACCCTTGAAAATGTGGAAATTAACATGACAGGAGTTGAAAAGGGCTAAGAATGAAGGGGGGTTACGTGGGAAACGAGAGCAGATAGAAAGCAGCAGTCAGGGTGTGCCCCTGCTGCGGATCAACGGTTAATGGAGGCATATAAAAACCAGTGAAGGACGAGGCATAAGAGTGACGGAAACTACGGGGTTGGATGGAAGCAAAGTGGTTAAAATTAGTGGCATTTCCATTTGTTCGGTTCATTGAGGAAATGGCCGTAGGTAGTCTAACGTTGAGAACTCAGCCAGATAGATGAAACTGTCTATCGTTGATTGTGTCCTTAACTGAAGGGAGCAGGTTCGGAGAAGGGGTTGGTCTTAGAAGTCGAGGCCCCTCTCGTAAGCTATTTCTTCTGCCAAGCATATATTAGATAACTGTAGTGCACGGGTGACGCTGAGATATGGGATGAGTGCCGACAGAAATTGGGACTTGGTTTGTGAAGCTCGAAGGGTGATGGGCAACTTGTTCCAGACTTTAGAGTAGACAAGAAGGAAGAAACGTGACCGTATGGCCGACTTAGCTATACTAGAAGGGACAGTAAAAGGCCTGTGCCGAAGTGAGTAGGGGGTTTCACGGGAGAAGCTTACTGGGTCAAAGGAAAAAGACCGGTTATGGAGCAGGTTATACAAAAAGACTAAGTTTAGTCTTAAGCGGCGGAGCCAGAGTGGGTCAAGATCCAGATTTTGGCATCGTTCTCTATAGCTTAAAGACGTGGACCAACCAAGTAGTTGTTTGGTGAAACGCCTTTGTATGCTTTCAATCGCAACTCTGTCGAATTTCGTCATGTTAGAAAATATTATTGGGCAGTATTCGAGCAAAGGCCTGATGTGTGATTTGTAGATGCTGATGATGCTGTCCCGGAGACGAAAGGATCGGAAGAGAAGAGCCACACTTCTTCTAGCCTTGGCCGCTTGGATGGCAGCGTGCTCAGAAAAGTTGAGGGAGCAGGAATAGTTGAGGCCCAACGTTGTCTCAAGAGGATCACTCCGCTCTACAAACGGTGCGGCAAGGAACTAGAGGCCTCAAAAACAGTTCGAGGTTCCCCTCCCATGGCGGTCGACCCGTGGACTGACAACAGGAATTATGTTCTCCAACGATTACTGCGACTGAAAGGACGCTTCATTCGATACCAGGATCTGTGGGAACGATACGCGGGTTTAATGAAGCGAAACGAGACCCTCGGTTACGTTGAAAAGGTGCCTGCCAACACCGACGGCAAAAGCGGTATCTGGTGTCTGCCTCACCACCCGGTTATCAACCTCAAGAAACCCAAAATACTGCGGCTGGTTTTCGACTGTGCGGTCAAGTTCTAGGGCAAGTCTTTAAACAATCGCCTATTACAAGGGTCTGACTGGACCACACAACTGATCGAAGTTTTGTGCCGTTTCAGAGTGGGTAAAGTGGCTTTGTCTGTCGACATTTGGGAAATGTTCCATCAGGTGAAGATTCCGGTAGGAGAACGAGATGCTTTGCGTTTCCTGTGGTGGGAAGGGAGCGACCGGGACGACACAGTGGTGAATTACAGGATGACCGTCCACCCCTTAGGAGCCATATCGTCACTATTTTGCGCAAACTACGCCTTCCGAGAATCAGCGAACAAACATGGCGATCTAGTACATCGGACGGTAGTAGATAGCGTCAGCAGGAACTTCTACGTCGACGGCTACCTTGGGTTATTCGATCATGTGGAATCAGCTTTAGAGCAGTTCAGGGGTCTGACGAGATTGCTGGAACAGGGCGGCTTCCATCTAACTAAATGGATGTCGAACGCTTCAGAAGTGCTGAAGGTCATCCCGTATCACGAAAAGGCCGAATTGGTAAGAGATCTGGACGGCTCTCCACTTCCTATCGAGCGCACCTTAGGGATACCACGGGACGCGGAAACGGACGATTTTGTTTTCGAGCTAAACGTTCCCGAGCTGCCAATAACCCGTCGTGGTATACTATCTGCTCTCTCAAGTTTGTTCCACCCGCTCGGTTTCGTCTCACCATGGCTGCTACCCGGAAAGATCTTGCTGCAGCGGCTGTGCCGTAAGAAAGTTGATTGAGACCAGTCACTGGACCGAGGGGACCGGTTGGACTGAGAAGAATTTTTGAACACCTTGAAGAAATTAGGGGACATAAGAATCCCACGATGTTTGACTCCTGGCAATACGACACGGACTGGAGAACTACATGCTTTTTCCGATGCATCCGGAGTCGGTTATGGAGCTGTGGTGTACGGACGATGGTGCGCAGGAGATGGACAATATACTACGAGGATCCTGTTTGCCAAAGCCCGCGTTGCTCCACTGAAGTCGGTCCCGGTCCCACGCCTTGGGCTCAGCGCAGCCGTGTTAGCGGTCAGGGCGGTGAAAGCTGTGAAGAGATGTTTCGACCCCTACATTTGGTCGGTGAGCTTCTGGACGGATTCAACGATAGTACTTTACTGCATTAACAACGTTCGGAGCCGGTTTAGTACTTTCGTTGCTGACCGACTCACGATTATCCACGATGAATCAGCCACAAACCAGTGGAACCATGTCAGGTCTGGCCATAATTCGGCCGACCTGTGCTCCCGAGGTGCGATCAACTTCAGGCAACTAGACACGTGGACGAGAGGGCCAAACTTCCTGCACTTGCCCAAACAAGACTGGCTCGTGTTCGACTTAAAAACCCCTACGGAAGTAGAACTGGAAATCAAAGGCGTAGTGATAGCAACCAACTTCGTCGAAGCGTCATCCATTCTATCGCGACTGGTCAGGTTTTCTTCCTGGACGAAGACGCTTCGTTCGCTAGTTTGGTTAACCAGGTTCAAGAGAAATTTACTAGTCATGAAAGGGCTACGGCCCTCAGGCCGGATGCGGGTCGGCCCGATAGGTCCCGATGAGCTACAAGCGGCAGAACACGATATTTTCCGAATGATACAACGCGAGGCTTTCGCCCGAGAACTCAAGAGGGCCGAAGAAGTGGGACCGACGAATAAAGACATACCATCCCCAAAAGGCGAGCTGAAGCGTTTAAACCCCAAACTCACCGTTGGACTGCTGCGGGTGGATGGTAGGCTGACCAACGCCCACCTGAACTTCGACACGAAGTATCCTTTACTGCTGCCTACGAGACAACCTGCAGTAGAGCTAATGATTCAACACGTCCACGCCGTGGAGGGACATGCCGGGGAAAGTCACGTGACAATCGTCATCCGAAAGCGCCTTTGGTTGTTGAGAGGACGAAAGACTGTAAAACGCGCAGTCCGACGGTGTGTGCAATGCAGGAGACGCAATGCCACAGCAGGCAAACAACTCATGGCCCCACTACCAGAATGCAGGGTGACTACGGGCTGGTGGCCGTTCAGTGACACAGGGTTGGACTATTTCGGGCCCTTGTGGATGAAGTGCGGGAAAAAATTAGTAAAGCGATACGGATGTATCCTGACGTGCATGAAATCACGTGCGGTACACCTAGAAGTCGCACATTCGATGACGACCGATTCGTTTCTACGGGCCTTGCAGAGATTCATCAACCGAAGAGGCGTACCGGCCGATATATACTCAGATAATGGATCGAACTTTGTGGGCGCTCACCGGGAATTGCAGCGTTGGCACAAGAACATTAACAGGGACGAACTGCAGAATCGAACCGTGGCCTACGGCATACGATGGCATTTCAACCCCCCACAGGCCAGCCACCGAGGCGGCATATGGGAACGCATGATCCGGTCCGCCAGACGGATACTGCTGTCAATCATGGAGCAGCAGCCGCCCGACGACGAGACGCTAAACACCGTCATGACTGAGGTGGAGCGAATCCTGAACAACCGCCCCCTGGTTCCAGTATTGAACGGCGACCCCACCCACCTGGCGCTCACCCCAAACGACTTATTGACGCTAAGGTCGAACGAGGGTTTCCAAGGGCCGGTAAACCTTCGTGGGAGCTACCTCCACGGGTGGAAGCAAGCGAACTATCTGGCCAAGTTCTTCTGGAGTCGATGGCTACGGGAGTACCTACCGGCTTTGCAGACTCGACAGAAGTGGCTGGCCAAAACAAGACCATTCAAAGTTGGGGACGTGGTTATGATCGCCGACGAACGCGCACATTTCAGCGCTTGGTATTTTGGGAGTAGTTACGGGAACCATCAAAAGCACTGACGGAATGATAAGAACGGTGAAGGTGAAGACAGCTAACGGAGTGCTCATTCGTGACATACGCAGTATTAACCTACTCGAGAGCGAAGACGGAGGAGCTGGTAACCCTGAGGCCCAGTAAAACTTTTTCACACCAGTAATCGAGGAGGATAAAGAAACACCATATATACCACACGGTCTCCGTCAAACACGTTAAGGTGCTCGCGGTCTTTTCGTTGACATTACAGAAGGTTCTTTCCGATACGTGGTGGTGAATGCGATTCCATTGTACATCCCGATACATACACGCATGCACGACGCACTCTACATCCCGTAAACCCATCAAACATGTGACAGTGTTCGTTGTTTTGCTTTTTGTTGACGCTACCGAATGCCCCCTGCATATGTGGAAGTAGCGGAGCTCAGGTCACGCATACATGCTACATTTTACTCGTTTTCTTGCCACGCGGTCTTTTGTTGACATTGCAGAAAGTTCTCCTTTGATGTGTAGTCATACCTGTGATTTCATTGTAACCCCGGCACACACACACACACGCACTCACACACACACTCAAGCACGTACATCCAGGACCGGACGGCCCCTTACGAGGACAACGTCTATGTGACCATTCACGCCCGCCATCGGTCATTTGGTCTTGTGGAAGATGTAGACTAGCCTCACGTCTATGTATCCAATGGATTAGGTGCGACCAGTAGTAGAACGTTGACGACGAGCATTAGACGCGCGCACTGACCGTAGGGTCTAGGCAGGTAGGAAGAATCAGTACCTTTATACCGAACCTTTGACTCTGCTAAGGATCGAGGAGGATTTTGGTGGGCGGTGTAACAACCAGTCGTGGAAAATCCCCCTTTTTCCCTCGCGATTCAGTGTTTTTCCCAACATCACTCATTTCCATACACTATTGACTTGTCTTTACGAACTGGTTGTTTTTCTGGACCAATTGTTGTTTGTTCGCGCCCAGAGCGCTACTTTGGCACATCCTCGTTCAGGACCTGCGTGACGCACGTGCTGTCTGCTCACACGCTGCTATTCGGTTTCTCGTTGTTGAGTCCTTGTGATCGTATTATTGAGGTTTGTCTATTGTTTATGTCATTGTTTATTGTAATAATCTAGTATCGTAGAATATCACGGATAATCGTCTTTTGATTTCGGGATCCGTTGCGAATTTGGCTACGCATTGCTCAAACGTTCGTAACATAAACAGCGGCGGTTGGGTTCATTCTTTTATACGGCTCACAGCATCGATATCTGCTTTGTATTGCCCGGGTCTGGTGGAAACACCGGATCAGCAATGCTGAGGTCGGGCTTAAGGTGCTGGGAACCGGAAGTCAGTCTCTGGGTCAAGTGCTGAACATCAACAGGTAAGAGTGTTTGGGGCGTGTTACGCATGCCCACAAACAGACTTTCTTGGCCCAAGCTGTTTCCTGAGGCAGATAGTGATTGGAAGGTAGGTCGAGATGATCAGTGGCCTACAGTTTCCTCGGAATTGTCAGGGTGGTTGTCTGAGGCTCTGAAAAGACTACTCATCCGGACCGTCTCTCGAAATGCTCCCCAAAGACCGTACTTATAATCCGTCCTCCACTGTGGAAGTCCTACTCACCGGTCTGTCGTGGTTGCTTTCCCACTAAAGTATGAGGACGAAGGCCTATGCCCGGTGCCGTCCCCCGGGTTGGCTGGTTAATAGTCGGCCTGAGAGAGATGACTGAACCCCGAGTCCAAACCAGTTACATGTATGAAAATTACGACGGTTTACTCGCCGGGTTCTGTGGCGAGAAGATGCACTGGGTACTGCAGAATGTTCAGCCTCATCTAGAGATCGTACGAAATGAGCACTCAGTCACCAGCTCCCAGTGGGTCACGGACCCCAACCTTCGTCTCACTGCCCTGCGGGTTAAGATTTGGATAACCAAAGGCTCCGGTTTTGCACCCCTAGAAAACCGTCTACTTCGCTTGAGCAACCCGGCAGCACAACGAGTACAAGTGAATCATGGGCACAGACTGTCTACCCCTTCCCATCCGATTGTACCATGCTTTGTTTGACACTATCGGAAATCAGGCAGGCGTGGAATAATATCAATTGTGGTTTATTTTGGAGACACCCGGAGCATGTCTTACGCATGATCAAATTTTTACAAGCGTTAAAATAGACAGAAAATAATCGCGAAAAATTCGGAAGTGCGCAAGACAAACGAAGAGTAGGTGGAACTAGAGGGGAGATGGGAGGGAGATAAATGGATGCACACCAAGGTGCGGTCGTCTCCCTCGGTGAGTGTAACTGTTTTTGAATTTTTTTGAACACACAGCTCGTCCAACTCCATTGACACCATTGACATGACCGCTTGCTCAGATGAGGCTACTTTCCCCATGAGGCAGTGCGATTCTCCCTCTGTGGCCAATGCCTCCCTCCTCAATCTGGACGAAACGGTCCTTCATAATGCTCTGGCAACGGATGCACTAAAATGTGCAGTCCAAAGTCAGGCTGCAGAGAAAGCCGAGATAAGGGCCACCGTCGGCACCCTTAAGGATGAGCTGACCAGCCTGAGTAGTTTGGTAATCAAAATCCCTCCCTGTGTCCCAGGCAGCCGATCAGGTGTGTAGAGTTTCTGAGCAGCAAATTCTTGACGCCGCAAAGATTTTACAAGATACCGAGAATTGCTCCAAGCGAGTCATCCTTTGGGGCCGCTTCTTCAGTTCGTATCACCCTCATGAAACCTACGCCCACGTGTTTATTCGCCTTAAGCTCCCTTTCCCACTTAGAGGTCGGTCCACTTGGTTGATAACCGAGTGCACCAACCGGGTTCATGGTATTCTCGTTGTAAAGGGGTCCACAGATGCAGCCAAATGAATTGTCTCCTCGGCCGCAAAGCTCACGGAGGAAATAAAAGGGCTTAAGGGCGTTTCCATTGATAAGCCACTTCATTTGAGGCTCCGCAGTGAGAAGGCTAAGCCGGAAATTCCAAAAAAGCCGATCCTAAGCTCGGAGTGCTGCCAGCTGTCCAGGTGACTCGCCCTGAGGACCGAGCTGCATGCCCACCATCCCTCGCTTCCCTACTGACACCATTTCCCGTCGCCGAAATTACTCCCAGTAGTAGGCCTAGTGTCACTAAACATCTGTCGCCTACGAAACGTATCCCAGGCCCCATCATAGCCAATAAGACTATTTCAACGGACGAGACTCACTCATCCTTGAGCCCAGACATGAACCTGCAACCTGTTCCTACTGAAAGAAGCAGTGAGGAGGTTAAAGCACCAGATAATGTATCTGGTGCTGTCATGAAAAATAAGCTCACCGACAAGAGAACTCAGAATAGGGCATCAAGCAGTGCGCAGAAGGGCAAACCACAAAGAGCAGCCCACCCTTTTCGCAGACCGAAGGATGTAGACCGTCCGCCAGGCATGATACCCCCCAGGTTACTAGACATCAAAACCTACCGGTCCCCCCAGCAGTCTGCTTACCCTCTAGCCCCCCAATATCTTCAGCCCCCGACTCCCCCAGGACTTCCTTTCCATCCCCAAATCCCCCTCTTTCCCACTCCTCAAACCCAAAATCAGCTGCCTCTGGCGATTCTGCAACAACTCCTGAGCATGTGCTCAAGTGTTTTTACAGCAGTTGCCTGAGTGTGTTGAATAAGATCCCGGAGCTTCGGCAGCTTGCAGTGGATAAGGAGCCTCAGATCATAGCCCTCACAGAAACCTGGCTCACCCCTGACATACTTGATGCCGAAATATCCATTCCGGGATACTTCACAGTAAGGCAGGACTCCAGTAGGGGTCGTGCCGGAAGGGTCATCATATACTACGATAATTCGATCCCTCCTCCCACTTTACTGACAACACCAACCTTTTCATGTATTGATTGTTTGTGGGCCGTGTTTAACCTCTAGGACAGATACCCTATTGCTTGGTGTTGTCTACCGTCCTCCCGCATGCAATTCAACTGACAGTCTAGGCCTCATAGACTTATTAGGCTCCCTGAAAAGCTGCACTGACTTCACCCATCTGTTAGCCACTAGTGACTTCAACTCTCCCAGTACAGACTGGAAAAGAGCTGATGCCCGGATATCACTTTCGGTAAACCCCTCCTTGATGTCGCCCTGAAAAACTCATGGGTGCAAAGCGTAAAAGATCCGACTAGATATCGCACAGGCCACGCCCCGTCCCTACTAGACCTGGTCATCACCAATGATCGGTTCCTAATAGATGTGGTGCATTACTTGCCGCCCCCGGCAAAAGTGATCACATTCTCATTGGATTCGATTATATCGTGAAATGGCCTCCTCTTCCCTCAAAAACTAAAACTATGAGATCCTTCAAATGGACCAATTTCGACCAAGTCTGTGCATTTATTCGCTCCCAGGTAAATTCAATTAACCCAGGTAACTCTGCGGCTGAAATGGCAGAGAATCTCAGAGGGTTGATCTCCCTAGCTGATAGGCTATTTGTCCCCAGAATTCGTCGCCCACAGACCGCTAAGCCGCCCCTCCCTCGCCCCATTAGGCGCATTCTAGACGAACGCGCACGCCTCTTTGCTAGATATAAAGCCACAGGCCTTGCCCGTGATGCAGAAGACTTCAGGATCATACGGAACATATGCAAAGACAAGATTAGGTCCTATCAGAATGCAGTCCAACGATCTGTACTTGATTGAGCACGGACCAATAAGGCATTTTTCTTTCAGTAAATGCGCCGTCTAAAGGGCACAGCTCCGACGCCATTAGCTCTCAAAGATAGTGCCGGATCTCCAATCACTTCCCCTAGCCAAGTAGCCGAGGCTTTCAGCTCCTACTTCCTTACAATTTTTAGCTCCATACCCATATCATCCCACCCTAGCATGCACCCGTTATCTCTGACCACTACCCTTAACCACGTCACTATTCCCATTGGTGCGGTCGCTCAAGGTTTCCGACGGCTCAACCAATATTGCTTTATGGGTCCTGACCTAATCCACCCCCGTATTCTCAAGGAAGCCGCGGATACATTAGCTGTCCCTTATGCCTCGCTTTTTCAGCAGTGTCGACGATGGAGTTTTCCCCCGTAACTGGAAAAAAGCAGTGATCGCACCCATCTATAAGAAGGGTAGTAGACACCTTGCTTCTAGTTACAGACCCATAAGCCTCACTAGCATCCCCAGCAAAATGTTTGAGGGAATTCTTAAGAGTGAGATTCTTTCCCATCTTCATAGAAATAAGATCCTCTCCCCATCCCAACATGGGTTTCTTCCTGGCAGATCATGCATCACCAATAAGCCTACAGTCACGGATAGTCTAGCGAAAGCCTATGATGATGGCCAGCTCTCACACGCTGTATTCTTCGATTTTGCTAAGGCCTGCAACAAGGTCCCACATGCCCCTCTTCTTTATAAGCTGCAGACATACGCGATCACAGGCTCCATGTTGGTCATCCTACGTAGCTTCCTTACCGACCGCACCTTTGTGGTTAAAGTCGGGAATGTTTTGTCCCAACCCTCCCCAGTAACAACTGGGGTCCCCCAAGGGTCGGTCTCAGGTCCTCTTCTTTTCCTGATCTATATAAACGATCTACCGACAGCCCTTCCTGCGAACATTGCCATGTACGCAGATGATGTAACCCTCTGGAGTTCAAGCGTTGAAGACCTGCAAATTGCAGTTTATGAAACGAAACGCTGGTCCGAGGATTGGAACCTCCCAGTTAATGATGACAAATGCGTGAGCATGTCTTTCGGCAGAGAGACTGGTCACACGTTTTCCATTAACGGAGCAACCACACTGCCAAGGGTTGACCGACACAAGGTGCTCGGTTTCTGGTTAGATTGTAACTTATCCTTCTCTCATCATCACCAACTTGCGAGCAACTCTGCTTTTCGAGTCCTAAACATGATTCGAAGGTCCTTCCCGCGCATCTCTCGGGATGATGTCCTCATAATTTTCGGCACTTATATCCGACCTCTGCTGGGGTACGGTAGTCAGATAGTGCACTCTGGTCTTGTCCGAGACCGTGAGATCCTAGAAAGGGTTCAGCGGGCCTCCACCAAGGCAGTAAGTGGTCTATCCCATCTACCTTATCCCGTCCGCCTCTCACTCCCCAACCTCTATCCCCTTGACTTAAGACGCGTAAGTGGTGATCTGTTTTTGATGTTCCATCTTTTTGAAACAGGTCAAAAGCGATTGCTTCTTCTCCGTCTGTCCAGCCTCTTCTCTCCGTGGTCACAGCAGAAAAGTTTTCAAACCGAGGCCACGCACTTCACAAAGGATTAACTTTTTTAGCTATAGGGTTATTACCATGTGAAATGCACATCCGGAAGATATTGTTCTCTCGCAGAACAAAACTATCTTCAAGAAAAAGCTAGACCTCTACCTGGGTCTCTCCCAATAATTCCTTTGTCAAAAAAACAAACAAACTAGATGTCTTTTATCGCATATATGTTCATGAATGCCGCACCCCCACTCAGCTTAAGGTACTGTCCACAGTGTGACACTGCATGATGTTATGTGTATCTTGTTTTTGCTGCCACCCCCGCCCCCCCGCTTCCTTCTACTCTCGTTTCAGCTCGGTGAATCCGACAGAACATCAAAGATTTCCTCAAGAACCGGGACAATTGGACTCAAAGCCTCGAACCCGTGTAGCACTTCAAGACAACCCAGGAGTGGCTTCACATATGCGCCCGGTGAATTTGAAAGTCGAGGTCAAATGGGGGGATCGGTTGATGGTAAGGCGGCACTAGTCCAGCACTGGAATTTGAAGTACCGCCGTTTCTATGGTGGTTTCTATTGTCCGTCACAAGCGGGCGATTTGTTTTTCATAATTTGTCCAGTTCTGTGTAGGTGAACAGGTGCATGTTTTTGGTTTATAAGGGCAAATTCCTAGCCATTGATGTTATCTAAAATGAGTTCAAATGGAGCATCCTGTTTATATATATATATATATATATATATATATATATATATATACCAGGTAATTATAATTACAATAGGCATTATGTTAATATTTTATGCATGTCATATATTTCCTGTGCACTGTTATATGTTTGTTATGTATTCTATGACATCTGTTATGCTGAATTTCTTTGCACTTTCATTTAGAGTGTTTTGAACTTATGTCGGAGGGATATGGCTAACCTAGGGCGGTATTTTACTAGTTAAAACTATATATATATGGCTATAAAAGAAGGAGGTAATGCCGTAATTATGCTGATTCTTTATTGTGCTTTGTGGGGTCCATTTAGGGATATTCTGTAGATCGCAATATTAAAAGGATGCTTTTGAATCATGTGTCAATGATATACCTGACTTACGGTGGCTCACTGTTGGAATCGAGAACGCTGTTTTCCTTTCCATCGGGTGACGCTATGAAAAGTCAGCAGAACAGCGTCAGTGCTATATGCACAGGTTAATTGTTTTACATGACATCCCAAGAAGCACTGCCCAATTGGGCTAGGGTTGGGCATGCCCAACGTTCTAGGAAAATCGCGGATTTCGTTTCACTGCAGAATCGGCTAAACAATATTCCCCCACGTTTTCAGTTCAACCACTAAGTTGCCTTTATATGTATGAACAAGGGAAACTGCCAATTGTAGAAGAATAAGGATAGATTTATTGTATAAAAAGGCGGTAAAAGTGTACATAAAATTCCGACATTCGTTGTTGGTCATTCTTGTATTTCACGGAATGTTGTTGGGTCTTCTTGCTGTTCACGGGATCTGTAAAATGAAAGTGTGGAAAGTGACGTAATAACCGTTCGAAAAAAATGGAACAACCTGATTTTGTAAGTTTAACTCAGAAACGTATATACTGCACACAAAATTATGCGTGTTCTGTTATTTAACATTATACGAGGCAGCGTCTACTTGTAATAGATAAACCGTGTCACCACTTCATAGTTCCATACGCATATTGGTGGATGACATTCTGCACCATCAGTTTAAAATGAAGCAATGGTTACGGAGAAACCCTGAATGAATGAACACAACAACAAAAAATCAAAGAACGACGTACCGGCGTAGCCTCGATCCCCAGCGTTGATAAACGAACGCTTAATGTGCCTCTGTATGACAGACGTGGGTTCATCTGCAAATCGTTCTGTCCCACGCATTGCGTCTGTTGTTTCGTGTTAATAATTGTATCGACGTACCCACTACGGCCGCGATCAACCTATGATCGACTCACGGAATAGCACGGGCGATGATGTCTCGCATTGAGCCGGTGCTGTAAAGGGTTACGGATACTGCTTCGTACGTTTACTTTGCCCATCAATAAGGTGTATCTATCAGTACATGTAATACGGCTCGCTGTGTGACATTATCTCCCGTGCTAATCCCTGAGTCTACAAGCGACAGTTGTAGTGGTTTATATAGCGGTTCACAAGAATCAACAGTGAACAGTTGACGCCATTGGCTGATAAACAATGCTGTATTTCCAGTCTTAAATATTGGAAATCGAAAGGGTAATAATTGTATACTGTAAATCCATATTTATCTACATTCAATATCGAGTCACATCCCGGAGTTGCGCACATAAAGGAAGACTCATGTGCCAACTACTTAAGTTGACATACTAAGAAAAAAGCAACGAAAATGGTAATCAGAATGGCGTGGCCCTGAAAAGGGCCTTGGGTTCGTTCACGTGTTGCGGCGTCGGTGTCAATGGGCCATGCAGTGTACGCAACGGTAGTTCTCTTCGTTATGAAATGCCGCACACCGGAAATGTGTCCATCGTCCGCAGGTTCCACATTGGACCCACTGAATGTCCTCGTCTAAATCCACGTTTGGTTCACTGTTTTTGCAGACGCTGCAGACGTCCTGACGAATTGGCGAGTAATCCACTTGCAGACGTCGTCTTTTACAATTTGTCTTGTATACAGTGGACGTTGTAACTTTGAACCTTCGGAAGGCCACTGAGTGCAGTTGGTCGCCTGAAATTTCTAGATCTTCATTGGCTATGTTCCTTGTTGTCAAAACGGATTTCCGTTTTGATGACAGACGCACGGACTTACCTTCCTCATACGTGACAGCTTGAGATTGGTCACTAGGGTCGTGACTAGTGCTGGCAACTGCAACATTTAGAACTGCTGTTTTCCTCTTTGCGGCTGCGGCCATCTTGGATATGTCCGCATCACACTCAACTGCAACCGGCGTCTCGCTATTTGGAGCTTGGAACAGAATTTTCGTTCCAGGACATGAAGCCAGAATCTTGTTTAGGAAGCCCAACTGTTTCAAATAATACCTGTAATCTTTCTCCCCTAGCATACTTAAAGCTACAACTGTATCTTTGGCCAGAAATTCGGACTCTGATAAGCGATCACTTTTAGCCGTTATCGGTGATCTTTGTTGATCAACCTCAACGGAATGAAGGTGTACTAAGCTGCTGGAAATGTTTCCGCTGAGTGACCATCGGCCCAACGAGACTTCCCCAACTGGGTAGTTTGCTTCCTTGCAAACTGCTAACAAATGCCTGCAGGGGAGTGCCCACTGGTGACTGAACGAACAATCACACTTCACATCCCCGTTTAGACTAACGTGGTGAGTGACACCCCTGCGATTTACTACACACCATACGCTGTTGATCTGCTCTATGGATTGTACAAATTCTCGACGCAAGTGCTCTAGCAACAAATGACGTGCGTAACTCGTCAATCTCTTAAGCAAGGGTTGAAACCATTGCATCCCATCTGGTGCCCTATAACAAGCCATCTGATCCTTAGCAACCCTATGACGGCTTTTTTCAGTCAACGACTGAACACGCTTGACTACGTTTTTGAATACGTCCAGGATGTTTGAACGGTTGGACAGGCCATCTTTCAAATGCCTGTTTTCCGTTTCTACCCTGTTAGTGGTAAAATTGCCTAACACTAATGCATCACGTGTCACATATCCAGCCCAAAACTGCCTAAGTGGTATCCAGGTGTTACTCAGGTATGCAGCCGCCTCATTGCTCCTACATTCTATTGCTGCCCTAAACCTCTCAAAACGAAGCCTAGTTTGAGCTAACACTAGATTACGCATCCACTGAAAGATGCGTAGCTTTTCACAGGATTGTATTCCATGTAGGCGGCTGCATCTACGTTTCATGTCTTGCATGACATGGAAACGGCAAAATAACACACGAGATTCTGGATAGATATCCGTGAACGCATTAAACTGCGCCAAGCTCCTATCAACTACGATTGTCTTACAAGTACCGGTTTCAGGGAGCATCTTTCTCATAAAATGAACAGCCTTACGATAGCAGTCACCACTCTCATTTGGGAGAATGGCATAGAACACACTGCGACCTAACCCCGTCCCATCAACTACCATTGTGTGCCATAGAATGTACCCACCACGGTTGAGTTGGTGAGTAGCATCTGCCAAAATAACGTCGCTGAACCTAGGACATAACTGTTTGCTTACAGAAGGGACGAAGAATATAAACTTTATCTCACGGTTATCGGAAATTATCTCCGAATAACCATGGGCCTGCAGCAATTTTTGAACCTCCTCCACTTCACTTACTAAGTCTCTCTTGTTCATTCTTCTTCTTATCGACCTGAAATCGTCATTATTAAGACGCCGGTTGAATTTCTTAAACGTATACTCCCTTAGCTCAGACTTCTTTCTGAAAGTGTCCATCAGTTGCAACACATGAGCATCCTGCTCAGGTGTCAGTCTACGATTTCGTACATAAAATCCCTCATTCCCTACTTGAAAACTATGCGAATGCTTCATCGACCAACTGACGACACAGTAACAGGAACCCGCAAATCGAAGCGTGACGAACGCCCCGCATTCCAAATTAGGATACCTGAAAGGGATTTATTTACCGATAAATGATAACATACCTGGACGACTTATCACATTTCCTTTTGCGGTGAACGCAGCAGTACTTTTTGAAATAATAAGGCACACCATCTGGCAGATGGATGCCTCTTTTTTTGGCCATTGCGTACGTCTCGGAACTGTACACGAAGAAAGACGTGCAAGTTTCTTTTTGAAACTCCCGAAAATCGGCTTGGAATGCGTCGATATCGGGGTATACACTACGGACCAAACGCCGAAACACAACTGAATCGTCCACTGGTACGCGCTCCATTTGCAACGCGACAGCACAACACGCAACGAAATAACAGCGAATTCCAGTGCGCTCAGGCTTATATATCACCGATGAACCAATCACCTTTCAGGATACAAACATAAATACCTTCATTAAACAAAACACCCTCAAACCGAGTAATAACCATATGGGAATTTTCATGCCAATTACCATAACAATTTAGCCGTCAATACCATCTAAGCTTTCGTTTCCCATCAACGGACGTGTGCTGTACACCGGGTATGCTGGACTAGAGCCGTACTTCCATCGGTTTGATCGGTAGAGTCCAATCAGTCCAAAAGAAAATTTTGAGCAACCGCCGTTTCTAAGGCGGTTGCTGAGTTCGCTGTGAGCAGCCGATTTTAATAGTCAATCCGATGATATGAAACTAACCCACATGGTGTTATCGGGAAATAAATGATAGTTTATTTTTACTTTGGTAATAGTTGACCAATGTGTAATGCACTGGCAAGCCCTGAAACACCAAGTTATATACAGCTTTAATTTATGCCCTTAGAATGAGTAAAATATTCTACTCATTGTTCTTATGTAATGATATTCAATGAGAAAAATCCATAGCGTGTCAATAACTCCAATTCCGCTCAGTGGCCAAACCCTCGACGGCCTCTTCCTCACACGCCACCACAGACCACCCAGAGAACCGCACAGAACGCGGCAACCGACTGGAGGAACTGAGGCTCACAAACGAGTATATATACCCGTTTGTGAGCCATGTATACATGGCTGATGAGCCAATCAAAACTCACAAAAACAAAAATAATTAGCAAGACTAAACAAAAACAGAGGGAAGAAGTAAAACCGGTCATCATTTTACAATGAGTGAGAGTTATCAATTTCTACGAAAATGGCATTATACCGTGACATTCCTCATTTACACAATCATGTCACAACAGCTGAGTAATGCTTTACACCAGCACCTCTGCAGTGATTGGATGGTACCATCGGCTGAGCCAAGTGGGGGAAATTGGATCCTTGGAGTTTTACATTAGGAGGACTGTAAATCGGCATGAAAAAGTACGATAATGACAAACGATAAAGAAAAAAAGAGAAAGGAAGGGAAGAAAGGAGGAACAAAAGAAAATTGAGTTGTATGGCTAGGGATTAGGTGGCCATGAGGTGTGCTACATTGCAATAAATGGACGGTGTCAATGCAAAGCTTGAGGAGTGGGCCAGATCGCAATAATGGTTTGGAAGGATCGAGATGCGGGTAATGTGAGGCGCAGATGTGGACAAAAGGGACTCATATCTTGAGGGGCGGCGGCATGGTGAAAAGGGAACTGGCCGGGAAAGAGCTGGAGGCTGCAGAGGAACTATATGAATATATATACATATATATATATATATGTATATATATATATATATGTATATGTATATACATAGGAGCAGTAGCAAATAGCAGTGAAGGGATAGAACACGGAAGTATGTCGCTGATGACCAGGGCAAAGCAGACGCATTGGGGGAATACTTTGGTAGTGTATATAGGATAGGTAGTAGGGTACAAGTCGATTTGGCTCTGGTGCATCCTGCTCCCCAGTTAAACGAGCTAAATCTCTCAGTGGAAAGCGTGCGTAAGTACTTACACGAATTAAGCAGTCACAAGTCAACGGGTCCAGATGGCATCCAGTGAGAATACCGTGGACCCTAGTGAATAGTGGATCTATGGCATCCCTTGCTGAGCCTTTCGACTACGTAGCTATAGAATTTTTTCGGTTGCAGTCTTGCGCATTTAGCTAATCTCAACCCAAATTCTCGCCTAGAAGTTTGCAGAAGGCGCACAGCCTCGTTTCTAAGCTTTGTATAGCGGGTCCAGGCTAGCCGACTGCCAGAAGCTTTTCTACTGGTTCCAGCTACGGTTCCTACGTTTGATGGCCTTGGCTATTGCAGCCTTCCACCACCTAGGTTTGCCCTCCCCACTCATTCGTTTCAAGGGTGCGAACTCTTCCTGGAGAGCAATTAGGGATCCCTTTATGACCTGCCAGCGTTCCTCGACAGTAGCCCCCTCTACCGTGTCCCACGTCAGCCCCATCGCCCTGTTGCGAAGCTTACCTATGTCCATACTACCGAAATTCCTAACAAGCCTTGAGGGTACTTTGGGTTGCTGCATGCATAGGGTGATTTTGACACACACGTGGTCACTGTTGCCCAGCGGTGCACAATAATGCAGTCCAGACACATCGTTGGCAAAGTTCGTTATAGCTAGATCCAGCAAGGATGGAACGCATCCAGTCCTATGTATGATATTTTCCCTAATATGCTGATGCAAAGTATTGGCATGCAGCCATTCTAAGTAGGTTTCCTCCTCCGATCCCAGCACGCAGACTTTGACCGTCCAGTCAATGTGCGGAAGATTGAAGTCACCCACTATGAGGATCTTTTGGTGCGTCCTTAACTAGTTCAGTCAGAGTCCGCAGTAAGCAAAATCCTCGTCGCGGTTTGTACTTGATGCCCTGTAGTCACGGACAACGTTAACCCTTCTGCCTGGGAGGATGACCGTAACTGCGCACAATCGGACATTGCGAGTGCGCATCTTGGGCTGAGACTCACGATGGTTTTTATCTGTCCTAATGAGGATGGCTACCCCTCCTCCAAGGCGATCGTGTTCTCTATCCTGCCTATAGATTGCAGGACCGTTAATTATTAGTCCTGGCACGTGGTCTTCTTTAGAAAGCCGTGTTTCCGTAACGGCAATTATTGACGCGTTGTGCTCTCCAGCGGCTTTGGCGAGTTCCATCCATTTGTTTCTGATACTACACGGGTTAGTATATAACACCACCGCGTTTGCCCTGTCGATTAGGTGTCTCTTATTGTTTATTGCTGTCTGGTTCTCAGGCGCAACGCCTGAGACGATGGCAAGTTTTTTTTTACATCGGTCGTCCCCACTGGTATGCGTGTCGCCGGCTGATGACCTAGGACTTTGACAACTCCCAATCCATCTCTATGGGAGTTGCCATAACAACCAGACTGACAAGGGTTGCGCTGTCCTCCACCTTCGGACAGTACTGCCAATTTTCATCTTCCAGCACGTCCTCAACTATAAGTATTTCCGACCACGCACACGGCTTCTTTACTGCTGTCAGGGCGGGGGCCCGAGAGCGGAGTACGGCATTCTGCTTTGCTTGGTGGCTTCTTACCAGTGCCCTAGCTGGTCTAGCCAGGTTTCCACCCGGTGCTAGACCACCAGGCCTTACTCTATACTCGTCTGGCGCAATTTGATATTTACCTTTGGTGGTATGAGCTACTACTGCTGCCCTCGCCAGCAGTCTATCTCGGGTGGCCTCATCAGCGAACTCCACTAGTATTGGTCTCGCATGATGTTTGCCTTTGTTCCCAAGTGGTGATTTCCATGTCCCCACTTTGTGCACCCTTCTTAGAGCAGTAGGGTACGGAACACCTGCAATTCGCAGTATGTCATAGACCCTCCTCCTATCTATATCCCGCCTAGCTTTTGATTCCCTTATGAAGGGTTCTTCCTGATTTAGAATCAGCAGCCTGCGGCTTGAGACCCTGCCTATCGATAAGATCTGCCTTTGCAGATCCTCCACTTTGTTTTCTAACACCAGGAGCGCGGGATCGGCCGCCTTAGTTGGCCCATCCCTCACTATATTACACTCACTGTTCTTTTTGGGCTGTCTTGCCCTTCCATGTTTGTCCTCAGTCCAGAGGCCCTTGTTTTTCTCCTTCAGACGGGGTGGAGACAACGACCGCATGACAAACTCTTGGAACTCGCCCACTCGCTCTAATGACTGTCTTCTCAGGCGTGCTTACTACTTCTGCAAACGACTTTCTGCTACCTTTTTGCGGTGTTTTGGGGTTCAAGTCCGTGGTACTACCTGGTGGGCGTTGGTCCTGTCCTTGGGCCTACAGTTTGAAGGCCAGAGCGGGCGCCTCCTTGCAAGGAACACAGACCCACTCATTCTGTGAGTTTTGTTTGTAAAGGATACAGGTGTCCTTTACTATTCCCGAACACTTTGGGTGAGCCCACCTCTTGCACACCTCTCACCCCGTACCGCTTACCACGCGTTTTCCGCACTAAGATGCGAGACACGGGTCAGAAACGCGTGGCATACCGTAGGACACAAAGTGTAGGGAAAAACAGTGGTACGAGATATTTCCTGGCAGTGAGTTTTGAATGTTTTCACTAGATGGATGGTGTGTAGCACTGTGGTCCGTCTAAGGTGTATTGTGTTATGATCGATAGCAAACGAACGAAAACAGAAGTCTCGAAACGGTACCCGAGGTAGGGTTTTAATCAACTTGGAACAATACCATTGCTAAAATATGAGCAGGCAAGAGTTATAAGGCATTAACACAGGAGTGTACAGGCAATGACATGACTATTTAACTAAAGAAGATTTAGTTACCACATTCACCCCGCCTAAAAAGAGTTTCCACATAACAAAATTGACGTAAAGGTTAGTATCTGTGCAGACGTAGGAAATGATTGGTTGCGTGCATATGTGACGTGGTATTGTAGTGTATGGATCATGCTGTTCTATTTCTCAAACAATATGGATGGACTCTTTCTTGGAGTCTATACATTTCCTCCACCGAGGACTGTTGAGTGGTGTCTTCGGCCCTGCGGGTCACTTGAGAATTGAGGGCCGGATCTGGCTCTGATGTAGAGGAGAGAAGTTCGTTAGTTGGACTACGTAGCATCTCATTTTCTATGTCATTGCTTGAACCTTCAGTGGATGGTCCAGCAGCCGACGCAAGATTTCTGAGTGTTATGGTATTTTTTGGGCTATCTGTAACGCGGCTTTGGGCGTGGTTAGGATTGCATTCTAGTTATTCAGCTTCCTCAACTGAGGGGTCAAATTAGGATGGTCGAGCCTTTTTACGAAGTAGTTTCCTATCTGACCAACCAACTGGGCACTGATATGCCGCTGTGGCTTTTCTATTATGGTGGAACACCCTCTCACGAGGAGTACAGTTCGTAGTCGTGCAGAGTAAGGAGCGAAGTTAGTAGAGGGCATCAGGAAGAACGGTTTTCAACTTATGCATCGCTACATCTGGAGGTTGCAGTGCTCAAGTAACGGCCTTCCAAATGCTACCGGTTAAACGTTCGACTTGTCCGTTGCATTGGGGGTTATGTGGCGTGGTGCGACTAGTGGCAATGCCTTTGCTGTGAAGGAAGTGTCTCAACTCATCTGACATAAATGACGAACCACGGTCAGAATGTATGTAAGAGGGCATACCGAAGATGGAAAAAAGATCAATTATACACTTGATTACAGTAGTAGTAGATGTATCCGCGCGAGCGTACGCGAATAGAAAATGGGAGAACTCATCGATGATTGTAAGCAGAAATTTGTTCCTATAATTAGACGGGAGGGATCCCTTAAAGTCTATGTTCACACGTTCAAATGGCTTCGTAGCTTTGATTAAGGGGTGTGCGGAGTGTCATAAAAACGTGCTTTAATTTCAGAACATATGGAACGCTGGGAGGTGATCGATTTTACTTCTGTTGTCGAGAATGGTAGGTTACGACTCTTTACGAAGTGTAGCATTCCGGTTATGCCGGGATGGCATAGAAATTCATGAAGCTCTTTCAGATCGAGACGAGAGATTGATCCATAGAAGCCACGTGACCAAGTGCCAGCGACAATTTTCGCGTTGAGGGCGATACACGATGTCGTAATAAATGTCAGACAATTCAATTCACCACCGTTAGATTTTTTGATTCTTTTATTTTAGTTCTAGCTGTTTTGTCTGACGTGAGTGATACTGATCGCTGGTCTATCACTAATCTAAAGTGTGTTCCGATTAGCAAATGTTTCCACTTCTTCAAGACTTCGACGGTGGTGTAAGCCTCTTTTTCGACCGAAGAATGATGCCTTTCCGTCGGGGACAATGTCCTGGAGAAGAATACCACTGGCCTGCCGCAGTGGCGATGTCTGAGGCACCCGTTTCTACTACCAAACTGGTTCCAGGTTCGACGGTAACCGAGACGGCGTTTTATAATTCAAGTTTCAGGTTTTTAAATGGTTCCAAGACGTTGCTCGGTAGAGGGAATGTCCGGTTTCGTACAAGTAGGCTGATTTTATCCGAGAAGTTTAATATCCACTGAGAGTAATAAGCAGACATGCATGTAACGCGTTCTTGAGTTTTTACGTTATGTCGTGGAGGTAGTTCTCACAGTAGTTTTAATCGCTCTAGGTCTGGTCTAGTAACATTCTTCGATACTTCGAACGCGAGAAGACTGAGTTGTCGCGAACGAACGATGCTCTTCGACTCATTGAATGTAATACCGTATTTCTTAGCGAATTTGAGAAACTCTTCCAGATCTCGGTCATGCTCCTCAGTGGGGGCTCCGCAGATACTCAGGTTGTCTACGTAGGCAAAGGTTCCATTCAATCGTTCTTTGGCTATGATGCCATCAATTGCGCGTTGAAAACATGTCACTCCGTTTGTTACGCCGAATAGGATGCCACAAAACTGGTTCACTTTGCCGCATGCTTCGGATGCGATGTAGTGCTTTTCATTATCTTTAATCGATATTTGATGGTAAGCGCTCTTCAGGTCTGGTCTGCTGTAAACTTCATATCGCGAAATTGTTTCGAATAACTCGTCTATACGTGGAAGCGGGTAAGCATCTAAATGAGTGAAGCGATTTATCGTTTGACTATAATCAATTACCAGTCTCCTGTTTTGACGTTTATTCTTAACAATAAAAACTTACGCTCTCCAGGGGGACTTCGACGGCTCAGTAATGTCGTAGGATAACAATATTTCGATTCCAGACTTGATAAACATGAAATCTTGCAACGAATGTCGTCGTGACTTGGTGGCGATTGGTCTACGATCGGAAGATAGGTGCTCAGAAAGTGATTGTGGTTCGATTTTGGCCGCCAGTAGACTGCAGAGAGAAAAAGGTGGTTTGGAACCAGAAAATGGAATTTCAACACTCATGTAATCCGAGGAAGTCATGTCCAAGTAAAACATCTGTGCATAAGTCAGATAAAACAGAAAGTTTGATACATGTGTAAAAACTGTCTCGGAATTGGTTAGATGCAAATAAATGCCCCTGAGTAAAACGCGACAGGCTGGTGAATGCCATGGTGATTTATGTTGTGATGCAACGACATGCCAGTCATACTTTTCAACCACACTCTTATAAAGATAGCTCTCCGAACTCCCTATGTCGATAAGTGCGTGCAGCGTGATCCCGTTGACAGTGATAAGAATCATTGCGCTGGAGAGGCAGTGGGGAGCCGCTGCATTGGTGACGGAAGAAATGACGGAGTCCACGGACAATGTGATATGTCTGGGGAAAGGTGTAGGTTTCCTGACATGGGAAGTTCGACAAAGTCGTTGAAAATGCCCGTTTTTGCCGCAACATTTACTCAAAGCTTCCCTAGCAGGGCACTTAGTTCTGGGGTGTCGGCTCGTACCGCAGGAATAACGAAGAGTTGCCAACTGCCGATACGGGATTTTCTTTATCGTGTGAATCAGTCGAATTATCCAAAACGGGCGGATTAATCGTAGAGACAGAGCAAGATGTGGGTGGGGCAACATAGTAAGACAAAGATTGTTTTTGGACGAGCTCGAGTTGTCTAGCTAAATCAGAGGCGGTCGAGAGCTCAAGTGTCTTTTCTTCCAATAATCGTTACCGGATTTGATTAGACTTCAAGCCACGAATGAACGAATCACGACTAAATCCGTCGTGGTGCTTGTCAGCGGTCACTACTCTGAAATCACAATCGACAGAGAGGGATTGTAGTTGTTGGAGAAATTGATATGTAGTCTGCTCCTGTTCTTGTCTAGCGGAAGGTAGCACGTGGCCCGCAAAACTTATATTTCTCGGTTTATTATACAGTTTCTCGAGAATTGAGATAGCTGAATTGAAGTCCTTGCACGCAGCGATGTGTTTGAAGACTGATGGTGCGACATAGTTCGTTAAAGTGTCAAGTTTGTCAACATTCTGGGGCTCGATAGAAGTGAAGAAGTAGTCGAATATCCTCTTCCAGTGAATCCAATGGTCCTTGGCGTCCGATGAGTGAGGATTGGTGTCTAAACGATCTGGCCGTAGGATCCGATCCATATTTCACAAGTTGATTAAATTGTTATGATCGACAGCAAACGAATGAAAACAGAAGTCTCGAAACGGTACCCGAAGTAAGGCTTTAATCAACTTCGAACAAGGCCATAGCTGAAATATGAATAGGCAAGAGTCATCATCATCATCATCGTACAGCGTTAAACAGTAGGGCAAACCCCACTGACCACTGCCTTTCTCACCATGTTGCACGTTGAATTAGAAAGTATGAATATACAAGATGGACAGGGACTGGACCTACACGGGTGGGAAAAGGAAAGAATGCCCTAGTAGCCAACACACGGAATACACAGCCTAACTGTACAAACGCACATCGATCAGTCATTCTGGTTCGACAGGAAGTGACAACACGATCGCCACTGCTCGCGGTTCGCTGCTATATCCTTCAGTGTCTCCAGCCAACTGGTAGACGGATCTTTTGGACCCCAACCACGAAGACGTGAAGCACCTACTTTTCCTAAGTCTGCTGTACATTTTCTCATTCCTCGCTGCCACGTCATCTGTTGACCTCCACGTGGTCTCGTCCACTCTCGAGGAGGAACGGAGAACAGGACACGGTACGGTAGACGTGTGTCTGACATACGTAACACATGCCCCAACCAACGAAGTCTACTAAGTTGGATACACTGTGACAAAACGTTCTCCGAATTAGTACCCAATACTCGCTTTCTGACCTCATCGTTGCTTACTCGGCTATTCCACCCGATCTTAGCGATACTACGTAAACATTGGTGGTCGGAAACCTCAAGACGACGAATATCTTCAGTACGCAGACTCCAAGTTTCGCAACCATACAACAAAACTGAACGCACTGCAGCACAGTATACACGACCTTTCAACTTCAGTGAAATATCAGGTCGGCGCCACAAATGCTTCAGTCCAGCGTACGCCGCTCGAGCCTTAGATATCCGCGTGCTCACCTCTACTACTATGCTCCCATCCGTCGTCACGCTGCTGCCGAGGTAGGTGAAGTGATCGACAACCGACAGCACCTCTCCATCGAGCATCAAGCTCGGAATTGTTGACGTCCAGTCTTGTAACATCACTTTACACTTTGAAGGTGCAAAGCGCATGCCGAATGGAGCTACAGCTCTCCCAAGTCTATCTAGTGTACGTTGAGCATGTTCCGTGCATTCGAACAAGCAGACAACGTCGTCCGCGTAATCTAGGTCACATAGCTTTTCACTATTTCCTAGTTCGACGCCTACATCCTGAAGATTTTGCTGCGCACTCGCCATTATTTCGTCCACGACGAAGTTGAACAGGAATGGAGACATAGGACATCCCTGTCGAACACCACTGGTCGTTTCAAACCGACCGGATAGTTCCCCGTAAACTCTAACGCGGCCAGAAGTGTGAGAATACAACGATCTCAGTAGGTTCACGAACTTCTGGGGCACACCTTTTCGATGAACACTGAAAAGCGATGTTCGATCAACTGAATTGAAGGCGCCTTTCAGGTCTAAGAAAAGCATTTTTGTCGGTCGGCGGTGCGTGTGACGCGTTTCAAGTAGTCGGCGAAGAGTAAAAATCTGGTCGATGCATCCTCGACCTGGGCGGAATCCAGCCTGCTGTTTGCGGACATTCTTCTGGCGAGCCGGTGTAAGACGATGCAGCAAAATCGAAGCTAATACTTTGGTGACTATCGGAATTAAGCTAATCCCAGGAAGATTACTGCAGTCATTGCGTATTCCCTTCTTGAAGATGGGAACAATCAGGGACTCACTCCATATTACCGGAATACGCTCCTCGTTCCAAATGTCACGGAGCAAAGCGATAAGTGATTTTATCAACGCCTCACCACCCAGTTTGAAAAGAACTGGAGAAAGTTCGTCGGGACCTGACGCTTTTTCCCGCCTTGGTAATCGAATACGTGACTCTACTTCTACTTTCGATGGGGGCTTAAGTGATACCACCGAAGGAGTCACAGTTGTTGACACGGGAGTAACCACACTAGCGTGCGGCCATCTAAACTGTTCCTTGAAGTACTCGGCCCATCGGTCAAGCCTTTGCTGTTTGCTATGGATGGGTTCTCCATTTCTATCCCGAATCGTTTCACTGACCTGAGTTCGCCGTCCACCGGTGTCACGAGTAAGTTTGAACAGTCTCTGACTGTTACCTGAAGCAGCTACTATTTCCATTCCTTCGGCTACCTTGACCCACCAATTTTCGCGATCATTCTTAGGGTTTTTCGTAACTTGCCTTTGTAGATTTCTCCGCATCTTATTCATCTCCTTACAGTTCGAGAGCTGACGCTTTTGCTCCATTATACTCAGCGACTCTTGCGAGATCCAGTGTATTTGATGGACAACGGATCAAGGACAACAGGTGAAACCTGCTGCCACGTGCATCGCCTGTTTGATATGAGCTCAATGCTCATCTACATTACTGTTCTCCGTGGATCCTAGCTCATGTTCTAACTTCTGCTCATAACGGGTGCGTACTTTTGGATCACACAAACGTTGCACGGCTAATCGGGTTTGTGGTTTGCGGCGATGACCATGGAGCTGGAGAGATAATCGCATTAAAACTAATGCATGGTCCAACTCTACGTACGTGGACCAATAAGATCTACAGTTCTGAACAGAACTGCGCCACCGGTAGCTTACGGCGATATGATCAATTTGACACAAAGTACTTGTAGAGTTAGAGGGCCATGTCGCTGTGCGACGCCAGTTGTGTCGTAAATTTGTGCTAGACAAGAACAATCGATTGTCTGTACAAAACTGGAGAAGTCTATCCCAGTTATCTGTACGCTCAGCAGGTAAAGCACAACGTCCACATAAACAGGCTTCTGACACACTAAGTTTGCCAACTTGTGTATTGAAGTCACCAGCTAGCACTACAATGTCAGAACCTTTACTGCTGCGAACGAGGGTGGTGAGGGCATCATAGAACTCATCTTTCTACAAGTCTGAGCTGCAGTTCGTTGGGGCGTACCCCGAGATCACAAACAAGTTGCGCTTAACACAACTATCCTTTCGAACGCCAACTGACCCTTGGGGTCTCACAGCACATAAACGACTGTTAACATGAATCCAGTCTAAGCGGGCAGCCTCAGCCGTGTCAGTCAAGACAATTCCTACACCAAGTTGATCCGTAGCTCGCGCTATTTCGTCTCCTGAGGTGGGCAGAAAATACCTCGATGAGATACCAGGAGCAGTTAGTTGAATTACACTACTCGAATCCTGAATACGAGTTTCACGTACGCAGCAGACATCAATCTTCAGAGAATTTATTGTGAGGGCAAGGCACGCCTGCTAACCGGCCTGCATGAGTGTACGCACGTTGAAGGAGTCGAGGTTCAGAGGCTGACGAGGCTTGAGAAAATGTGAGTTACCAGACAGAGGATTATTCCCGATACTATTTGACAGTGAATCGTTGCGGGTATCGACCGCGTTATCAATGGGAGCATTATGGGTGGATAGATGGGGCAAAGAGGGATGGTTAGGGACACAAGACAAAGGTTGAATAAAAGAGAGGGAACTCTGAGCAGTAGCCCAATTATCACTACCCACCCCGCTCGATGCAATGGGCAGCGCGGTCTTGATTATCCTGGGCGACGAGCGATGCAGTATGGAATTCTTTCTATCTGTGCAGTTCATGGGAGATGTTGGACGGGTACTGCTAGGGTGTCCAGCTACAAAGCAGGAGAACGATTAGGCTCCTCGTCCAAAGCCTTTAGTTCTAACAAGAACCTCTTTGCAAGGCAGCGGGATGGCTTAGTGGAAGCCGATTTGCTTGGATCGATTATTCTTCCTCTGATTTTGCCGATTGATTTGCCAGCTCAAATCGACCCCCAACCTGGAGGACCAGGAGACTGAACTTTGTCTGACCTCTACCCATTGACCTGTCAGGTATGATTGCATCTCCGGCTTAAGAGTTATAGGACATTAACATGGGAGAGCACAGGCAATGACAAAAGTATTTAATTGAGGACGATTTAGTTACCACATGTTGTATTTGACGTTTTCGTTTGTTGCATGCTGTCTCAGTGAAAGCTCACGATGCCGAATGTCTCTCGTAGCTAATGTGCAATGAGGTTTTACGTTTCTCTCTCATTTTTAGCGGGGATTTGACGGAATAAACTGTGCAGTGGTGGGTGCATAACTGGTGTGCGTATCATCAAAAGAATTCTGAGCGCTCGATTGGCTGTGGCCATTACCTGTCTCGTGCAAACTGAACTGGACTGAACTGAAGTCCTGTGCAAACTGACCTGACCTGACCTGAAACGTTGTACCATGACTATGCCACCCAATCAGCTCAGCGCATCCCGTTGTACACTGATCTGTTCTTCATTCGTACAGGCACATAACAAGCTTTTCTATGTAGAAGGTTTGGCGTATACGTTACTCAGCGACTTGGAGATATTTGCTTGTACGTTTTTTCTGTTTATTTATTAACGCTTACCAATTACAGTACCGCATTCCGACTAACAAAGTCGATTGACAGTGCGTCTACTAGTGGTTGGGATTCGAAGTCAACCAGCCCAAGCGCGATAGCCCAGAAAGGCACCAAGCAGCTGGGTGGAAAGAAATTCGTAGTGGAATAACGAAAGGGCTACCAAAGGCGGTCGTTTTTTATCTACGTGTATGTATGCTGGTGTAAGCGGTTGTCCAGGCAGCTGAAGGATACACTCAGACATTAAATCAGCCGCGATTGAGTCAGATCTGCATTCATCAAACTCCAAATGTCTAACGAGACAAAAGGATACCTAAAGCACTTCTTGAGTCTCGCACTATCGCCACTTGTAGGCTAGTTGAGATCGCTGGTAGAGCTACCAGATTCAGTGTTCTGGGAAAAAATTGCCCCTTGTGATTGAGTTCATAAGCTCAAATCAACGGCTTCAGTGAGTCCTCCCATTTTCGAGGGTTTGATCCCATTTTTAAAGTCTACTGGTGTTAGACGTACAACCAAGAGTTAGCTTGTGCTTCGGATCCTTCATAGTGTTGGATGCTGATGCGGGTTTTTCTAGATCGGTACCTGAAATGGTGATAGACGGTTAGCCCTACTGTTGTCTGGCTGGTTGTCACACTTGACCTATTGGGACCTAGTGGTTATCCACTCCAAGTCTCAGGGTCCGGTAGGCGGCTGTCTATCCCAGTGCAGTGGTGCTTCGTAGATGTGGAGTATACCCCTTCCACTACACTGATGCGCAAGCATGCAATGGGAGACTTCTCGGACAAGGTTGAAAGCTCCTTGTTTTGAATATCGACAATAGCACAGCACAGGCAAGAGTACAGTGAAGAAGACGGAATTCGTTAGTTGGGCTTTATTCATAGGAGATTTTAGGTGCACGATGAAACAGAAAGCTGGATGTAATGAATCAGACGGATTTAGAATACAGACCGATGAGTTTCAAACAGGAGTACATGAGAGCATTCTGTCGTCAGAATCGTCAGCTTTAGCTAGTGACAGATAGGATCGTTACACTCCGTCAACTAAGCTTCTCTGTTTCGTAAAATGTACAGTCAAGTTGGTTACTGTCGTTCAGGAAGCTCCTCGTTAGTACGAGATTAAAAGGGTTCGTTGCAAGTTGGGTCGGCTGAGATAGGGGATTGTGTGTTTTGCTGGCTTCTCTCAGGGATCCTGTTCGACATTTTGACGGTACGTCTGGTTGACTTGGGTCTGCAGGAGCCAGATACCGAAGCGAATCTTTCTCCTCTGCCATCAGCTCGGTGTGCATGTGCACATTCCGGATTGCAGTCAAGAATCTTGTCTTCCATCAGAGGATCTTGCTTTGACGGTCTCGCGTGTCGCCGTATCAAAGCCGGACCCAGCTCTAAAAGCTACTAAAAGTACCATGGGCTGATTTTCTGTTATAAAAAACGCGTTCATATGGGGTTGCGTTAGTGGCTATGCAAAGTAATGACCTGATAGCGTGTAGGGCATCAGGTAGTGCTGATTCCCACTGAGCGACATCCAGTTTTCCAGATGTAAGGCAGAATCACCGAGTTCCATAGTACGTTAATGAGTCTCCACTTTACCGTTGCATTATATATATAAGGTGGTCCTGCTGGTCCCCACATCTCCCTCGTGGTTGAACCGCCTTAGTTCGTCGGACATGAAAGATGAACTACAGTCAAAATGGATAGACGAGGGCATACCACAAAACTGAGAATAGTTCGATTGAACGAGAAATGACGGCCAGTGAGAACGTGATATTACCCGTTTGTATCTTTGTGGTATTCCGACTGCTCGAATCCAGGCTCAGTGTATATTATTGGTATTATTAACATTGCTATTACTAATTATTATCACTGCGCCCATCTTGTCGCTGTGTGCTATGAATATTGATCACCGCTCGTTCGTTTTCAGACCCTTTTTCTGCCTGAGTCCTTGGGCTCGCGAATTATCTTCTGTGCTCAAAAACTCCATGTCTCTTTAATTTTGATGGATGATACCTTTAAATTTGAAGACGACTTGTTTGAAGAGCGAGCGCTTTCCATCAAGAAGGACATTCCATATAGTCCCTTGTGTTCCGGAAATTTGGTATTTTGCGCTACTTTCCCACGCATTACTTCAGGAATTTTTGAAGGCTCATGATGTTGAATCTCAAAAAGCAGCCTGCAACTGGTTTTATCTGCATGGACGTTACAATGCATGCTTGGAACAAGCAGACCTTTTGCTGAGTTAGTGACCAAATAGTTGGCAAATCGCATGCTACAGGTGCTCATGCAGAGGACGTTGGCGGATTTGTAAAAAAATCATATTTGGATTGTAAAATACGATGCTGCTTGCGATTGGGAGCACGTGATTCACTCGCGTCACTGTTATCCGAACACGTAGATCGTTTTTTCCTCCATCTAACCGGCGAATTTATTTAGGCATTAGCGATAGTCAGCAGAGAAGATCTACTGAGTCATTTTGTTCTGCATCAAGATTATTCTCGTCAAACCGGCGACAACCGGAGTAAGTTTCTTCGGCTAATAATTAACATTCACTAATCTACAGAAAAACGCTATTCAGTGTATGACATTGTCTGTTTCTTTGCGTTCCGCGTTCTGCATTGTTGTTGGGGGTAGGATACCGGACTGTTGTCCATTGTTTGAGTGACTCATAAAAAGAACGGCGAATTTTAAGTCCGATTAGGCAAGGTGTACCGTACGGGAGTCACGAAAGCAAAGAACCCATTGGCTATGGTTATAGGGCATCCGGCCGCAAGGTACAGACAATCAACGGACTTTCAAGACACGTTGGACGAACCTAGCAAGCACACGTGGACGATTCGAGACCGAAGTTCCACTATAAGCAACTTGAGTTGGCAGATATGCTTGAAATACGGGTGAGAGTAAGTAATCACGGCCAGTGCTTCACATCGCGTAATTGCGAGTTGGTCACAAGGACAAACGGTGCACTGATTCATGCACACGAGTACCGTCTGGATCGTTGCGTGGACACTTGAACCGGTCTTCGTGTACAGTGTGTTCAATAGAAGTAAGCCCGCCCCTGCGGGGTCGAATTTCTATGTATACTACTGAGAATGATAGAGGTAGATAGATTTTGACATCCGGCGGAAAAACGCTTTGGATTGTCCGCTTGAGATGATGACGGCCAGCGCCGAGGTTTGCTGACTGGAATTTCACAGATGGTTCATTTCAGCACATAGTGAGCACCAGATGCTACGGGCGTACTCCTACCGTGCTGTTGGTGGTATATCAACCAATAGGGACGCGCCTGTTGCTGATAAACTAGTCGTGTTGATCAATTTTGAGGCACTTGTACGGAAAATCCGGGTAACATAACAATCTGAGTAATATTCGCACCACAGTATACCATCCACTGGCACAGTGTTGATCACTAACCCGTTCTTGGTTCAATCGTGTCTACTCGCACTTGTCTCCTGAATTTGTTAGTATTTAGTGGATCTTATTCCCTTGTAAATCGATAGGCCCTCATGTATGCATGTATAATACATGTCTCAACCATCTTAATACGTCCAAATTAATCGCTTGCTCTAGTGACTGAACTCTCCTTCCCAACACTTGATGCCTAACCTTAACGTTGCTCACGCCTTGTGTCCACCGTACTTGAGCAGTACTATGAAGATATCGGTACAAAACTATCGACAGTTTCCGCGTATCTTGCGCCCGTAATGGCCATGTTCCTAAACTGTATGAAAGGACAGATCCAGCTATTGCAGTTTATACTTCACTGACAATTGAATATCATGTCGACATCACAGGTATTTCAAATTGGTGAAAGTAAAACATGCTTTCTGTATGCTTGGTGGCACTTCATTCGATGCCCGGCTGCCTGATGAGATGCAACTGCCTGGATAACAAAACCTATCTACCACAGCTAAGATTTCCTTGCTGGAACATTATTGGTGTAGGCTCAGCTAAGTAAAAGAGCTTGCTTTCGGCAACCCCATCTGTTGCTTAATATAGGTGCATATTTGGATCAAGGTTGCGTACTCACCAACAATGTTACTGATGTCAGCAACAAAATGGGCAGGGGAAGGATTGTGAACAGTAAGTTGTCGGGGCACGGTGATAATGTCGTGTTTTTACTGTTCTGTCGCTGAGAAAACCTCTGGATTATCCCCGGTCGGCGATTTGTCGACCGTCCAATCCCAGTTTGGAAGTAACCACGAACAAGTGTGGGAATTGTATTATTGTGTAACCAAAAATCAATACTTTATATAGCATGAAGCAGAAAATGCATGAACATATGGCATTGTTATTAATTCCCCAGCGTGGTGTGCAGATGTGATTGGTTAAGCCTAACCACAGTGTTTCATACGTCGGATTGGTTGGTGGGTTAATGTAAAAGGTAAGTAGTAGGTTGTCTGTCAGTGATCCATGTAAACAGTGGCATGTGGTGGACTGATTGGTTCATGGGCACATGGGTGATGACTGCATTACTCAGTGGAATGTGCGGACCTCCTCATTGGTTGGTGTTAACAAAGGACCCTGTCCATGGCTTAGAAGAATGCGAACTGCAGCCTCGCCGATGACGTGTTTCCAGGGAGATTTCCGACTTCCTGACAGCTGTTTGTAGGAAGTTAAGGCATTTGACGTGGAATACGGTCAAACCAGTTATTTGTCAGACTTGATGTTTCATCCATCTAAAAATTAGTTTTCCGAATGGATCACGGAGAACAAACCGCTCAGCGTATTTTACGCGGTTCAACAAAGACGATTACAAACGACTGAAAAGGTTGCAATTAAGCTTAACGATCTACCGCTTTGTTTTCTGGAGCAATTTCATATCGCTTGAATTGGCCTGTCCGGCCACCGACACCCGTTCACAGACAGAGCGTCTTTCTTCACGTGGACAGATGACTTGACTCAGAGTATTTGAATCTGATCGCGATGACTCATTTCAACCCACTCCACGTTCATTAATTTGCTTTTTTCCAAACCACTCGCTTTTGACATTTCCTATCTACGCATCATGTCATTGACATCGGTAATATCGCCCCGAATGTGCACTCTTACCATATATATGTAAACGTACTAGCCAAATGAAGTTCTCTGAAATAGATGATTGTTTACCTTCATACAATTCCCGCAAAGTTACCCTTTTACAATGCACAGCCTACTGCGGACTGGGTTTTCCGATATTATGCATTTTTGTCCACAGTAATTTGAGCGCTTTCTCTATGTGCATCTCATTTCTTTCACACAGCTCTTCTCCGGATTTTGCAATATTTAATCTTGTTCTTGCCTCTGGGATGCGTATCTGAAAAGTTTCACCAGGAACGGTCAGTCCCGCCTTGTCAAATGGCTTGGTGGTCTCAGATAGCAGATTTATGGACGAAAGTACAAAACAGCCCCATTCAGTACTACCCTCCATGGTTTACTACTGTCGCTCGCGTGTTTGCAAGTTTGACCGCCACCGAGACGGTGAGTCTTTTTCATTCTCAAGATGCATGTGGAATGTGAATACCACATATCATTGTTTATTCGTATTTCATCGTTTCATGAATGCTGGGTCAGAGTGTCCCTTTAGGGCATATTTGACGCATTTTCACCAATTGCTAAACACAAGCGGGACTTTTCAACTTTTCCATACAGTAAGTTCCTGGTACTTCACCGCAACTCTAGCCGGAACCGTTGGGGAGATAATTGTGTGGTCTAAACGTCATCCACGATCGCCACTGCTCGCGGTTCGCTGCCATATCCTTCAGTGTCTCCAGCCAACTGGCAGACGGATCTTTTGGACCCCAACCACGAAGACGTGAAGCACCTACTTTTCCTAAGTCTGCTGTACATTTTCTCATTCCTCGCTGCCGCGTTATCTGTTGACCTCCACGTGGTCTCGTTCACTCTCGAGGAGGAACGGAGAACAGGACACGGTACGGTAGACGTGTGTTTGACATACGTAACACATGCCCCAACCAACGAAGTCTACTAAGTTGGATACACTGTGACAAAACGTTCTCCGAATTAGTACCCAATACTCGCTTTCTGACCTCATCGTTGCTCACTCGGCTATTCCGCCCGATCTTAGCGATACTACGTAAACATTGGTGGTCGAAAACCTCAAGACGACGAATATCTTCAGTACGCAGACTCCAAGTTTCGCAACCATACAACAAAACTGAACGCACTGCAGCACAGTATACACGACCTTTCAACTTCAGTGAAATATCAGGTCGGCGCCACAAATGCTTCAGTCCAGCGTACGCCGCTCGAGCCTTAGATATCCGCGTGCTCACCTCTACTACTGTGCTCCCATCCGTCGTCACGCTGCCGCCGAGGTAGGTGAAGTGATCGACAACTGACAGCACCTCCCCATCGAGCATCAAGCTCGGAATTGTTGACGTCCAGTCTTGTAACATCACTTTACACTTTGAAGGTGCAAAGCGCATGCCGAATGGAGCTACAGCTCTAGAGAGTCTATCTAGTGTACGTTGAGCATGTTCCGTGCATTCGAACAAGCAGACAACGTCGTCCGCGTAATCTAGGTCACATAGCTTTTCACTATTTCCTAGTTCGACGCCTACATCCTGAAGATTTTGCTGCGCACTCGCCATTATTTCGTCCACGACGAAGTTGAACAGGAATGGAGACATAGGACATCCCTGTCGAACACCACTGGTCGTTTCAAACCGACCGGATAGTTCCCCGTAAACTCTAACGCGGCCAGAAGTGTGAGAATACAACGATCTCAGTAGGTTCACGAACTTCTGGGGCACACCTTTTCGATGAACACTGAAAAGCGATGTTCGATCAACTGAATTGAAGGCGCCTTTCAGGTCTAAGAAAAGCATTTTTGTCGGTCGGCGGTGCGTGTGACGCGTTTCAAGTAGTCGGCGAAGAGTAAAAATCTGGTCGATGCATCCTCGACCTGGGCGGAATCCAGCCTGCTGTTTGCGGACATTCTTCTGGCGAGCCGGTGTAAGACGATGCAGCAAAATCGAAGCTAATACTTTGGTGACTATCGGAATTAAGCTAATCCCAGGAAGATTACTGCAGTCATTGCGTATTCCCTTCTTGAAGATGGGAACAATCAGGGACTCACTCCATATTACCGGAATACGCTCCTCGTTCCAAATGTCACGGAGCAAAGCGATAAGTGATTTTATCAACGCCTCACCACCCAGTTTGAAAAGAACTGGAGAAAGTTCGTCGGGACCTGACGCTTTTTCCCGCCTTGGTAATCGAATACGTGACTCTACTTCTACTTCTGATGGGGGCTTAAGTGATACCACCGAAGGAGTCACAGTTGTTGACACGGGAGTAACCACACTAGCGTGCGGCCAGCTAAACTGTTCCTTGAAGTACTCGGCCCATCGGTCAAGCCTTTGCTGTTTGCTATGGATGGGTTCTCCATTTCTATCCCGAATCGTTTCACTGACCTGAGTTCGCCGTCCACCGGTGTCACGAGTAAGTTTGAACAGTCTCTGACTGTTACCTGAAGCAGCTACTATTTCCATTCCTTCGGCTACCTTGACCCACCAATTTTCGCGATCATTCTTAGGGTTTTTCGTAACTTGCCTTTGTAGATTTCTCCGCATCTTATTCATCTCCTTACAGTTCGAGAGCTGACGCTTTTGCTCCATTATACTCAGCGACTCTTGCGAGATCCAGTGTATTTGATGGACAACGGATCAAGGACAACAGGTGAAACCTGCTGCCACGTGCATCGCCTGTTTGATATGAGCTCAATGCTCATCTACATTACTGTTCTCCGTGGATCCTAGCTCATGTTCTAACTTCTGCTCATAACGGGTGCGTACTTTTGGATCACACAAACGTTGCACGGCTAATCGGGTTTGTGGTTTGCGGCGATGACCATGGAGCTGGAGAGATGATCGCATTAAAACTAATGCATGGTCCAACTCTACGTACGTGGACCAATAAGATCTACAGTTCTGAACAGAACTGCGCCACCGGTAGCTGCACCGTCTTACGTCCGCTCGCGAGAACAGCAGGCTGGATTCCGCCCAGGTCGAGGATGCATCGACCAGATTTTTACTCTTCGCCGACTACTTGAAACGCGTCACACGCACCGCCGACCGACAAAAATGCTTTTCTTAGACCTGAAAGGCGCCTTCAATTCAGTTGATCGAACATCGCTTTTCAGTGTTCATCGAAAAGGTGTGCCCCAGAAGTTCGTGAACCTACTGAGATCGTTGTATTCTCACACTTCTGGCCGCGTTAGAGTTTACGGGGAACTATCCGGTCGGTTTGAAACGACCAGTGGTGTTCGACAGGGATGTCCTATGTCTCCATTCCTGTTCAACTTCGTCGTGGACGAAATAATGGCGAGTGCGCAGCAAAATCTTCAGGATGTAGGCGTCGAACTAGGAAATAGTGAAAAGCTATGTGACCTAGATTACGCGGACGACGTTGTCTGCTTGTTCGAATGCACGGAACATGCTCAACGTACACTAGATAGACTCTCTAGAGCTGTAGCTCCATTCGGCATGCGCTTTGCACCTTCAAAGTGTAAAGTGATGTTACAAGACTGGACGTCAACAATTCCGAGCTTGATGCTCGATGGGGAGGTGCTGTCAGTTGTCGATCACTTCACCTACCTCGGCAGCAGCGTGACGACGGATGGGAGCACAGTAGTAGAGGTGAGCACGCGGATATCTAAGGCTCGAGCGGCGTACGCTGGACTGAAGCATTTGTGGCGCCGACCTGATATTTCACTGAAGTTGAAAGGTCGTGTATACTGTGCTGCAGTGCGTTCAGTTTTGTTGTATGGTTGCGAAACTTGGAGTCTGCGTACTGAAGATATTCGTCGTCTTGAGGTTTCCGACCACCAATGTTTACGTAGTATCGCTAAGATCGGGTGGAATAGCCGAGTAAGTAATGGTGAGGTCAGAAAGCGAGTATTGGGTACTAATTCGGAGAACGTTTTGTCACAGTGTATCCAACTTAGTAGACTTCGTTGGTTGGGGCATGTGTTACGTATGTCAAACACACGTCTACCGTACCGTGTCCTGTTCTCCGTTCCTCCTCGAGAGTGAACGAGACCACGTGGAGGTCAACAGATAACGCGGCAGCGAGGAATGAGAAAATGTACAGCAGACTTAGGAAAAGTAGGTGCTTCACGTCTTCGTGGTTGGGGTCCAAAAGATCCGTCTACCAGTTGGCTGGAGACACTGAAGGATATGGCAGCGAACCGCGAGCAGTGGCGATCGTGTTGTCACTTTCTGTCGAATCAGAATAACTGATCGATGTGCGTTTGTACAGTTAGACTGTGTATTCCGTGTGTTGGCTACTAGGGCATTCTTTCCTTTTCCCACCCGTGTAGGTCCAGTCCCTGTCCATCTTGTATATTCATACTTTCTAATTCAATGTGCAACATGGTGAGAAAGGCTGTGGTCAGCGGGGTTTGCCCTACTGTTTAACGCTGTACGATGGTGATGCTGGCACCACAGCAAGGTGCAGTTCTGTGGTGATGGCATACTACTTACCGATTGGACAAGTGGTTGTTTGCCCAAAGCGGCTCTGATTTCATAACAATTTCGACTGTGTCAGAGGGACCGAGCGCAGTAAGGCATAAGACGGTATGCAAACAACGCGATTGCGTTTTCCGACTGTATAACAGCTCTCTTCAAATGTGCTGAACAGCTTTCATTCACATAAGCATTACAGTTCTGTTTGATTGGTTTTGGCGTTGTCCGAATGAATGGTGCCCAATAGACACTGAGAAGCATGTATGCAAAGGCCTTCACGGCGGTACAAGTTGAATGATTGTACACATCTGGCATGGTTTCGGGCGCGGTTTCTTTAGTCGGGCCTTTTCACTCCTGGTGCAAGGCATCAACACCAAACAAAGTATTTCAGGAATATATGAATATCAACATGGAGATTTTCCTAACGAGAACTGACTGTTCGTCGATGGTTAGTCCGCCCGATCGGAACTCCAGAATTTTTATTTTGCCCACAAAAGCGTTTACTCAGTTTAATTAGTAGAATATTTGATTTGTGTATCAACATCCAAATCATCATTAAAAAAGCATAGTTATTTCATCCCTGTTAGAAGTCCTGAGCAATGCATATTCACCGAGCTCTAACTGAGACTCGAACCCAGACTGCATGATTGTAAACCACACACGCCTTATCATCAGGTTAACATCAGAGGAACGATGTTTTTTACGTCACCATCTCATAATAAAGCGCTATTCCGTCGCTGGCTTCAAACGGCAGCAACCTGCCGCCTACGCGACGGTCGACTCCGATGGTAGAATTCTTCTCCGTAGGGCCCGTAAGTAAAACGAGGTTATTGCGTTCACCAGTTGTTCGATCTTATCTGTAATACAGTTCTATCCGTTGGCCATTGTGTTCCATCGTTCTTCTTTTTCCCATTCATCACAGTGCATTAAGTCAGGATCAGTGGACACGATTGTAAATCATCGCCCAAAGGAACCTTACGAAGTAAGTCTTTTTTTGCTCTCATGTCACTTTTCCGCTGCTTCAGTAGATTGCCCCGCATGGTTCACTTCTAGTTTAACGAAGAGGGAAAGACGAGTGATGACGCTTGTATTTCGGCCGCCAAACACGTTAAGTCCATGAAACACGTACAGTGTATTTTTTTAAGGCTTGAAAAAAATTTTGGAAATGCGGCCCAGCCCACCTGACCTGCGTTCTTCATCGGACTACTTTTATGCTGCTCAGCAGGCAAATTATCGATTAATCCTCTTCGGCTCAGAGAGGCCAGCCTGATTGTTTAGACCGTATGTAGTGCACGTGAAAAAAATTCTCACCCGTAAAAGCTGCCGTGAAACCAAGATTATCGACGGGTAAATATCAGCATGTACTTGATTCCTCGATGCTCTGCAAGCAGTTTGTTTAGGTTGAATGTTATGAAGCCAGTGGATCAGATTGTCTTCCGAAAGTCACATTGTATGCAGTAACAAATCAATGTTATTAATACCGATTTCGTCTGAATATATTAAACAATAAAAATCTTGAATCTGCAGAGCTTGTAAAAGAATGAAAAATACGATCCATATGGTACATATAAAATACCTTGAAGGCTTATAAATCGGAAACCGTAAAAAAGTTATGGTGTGTTAAATAATAAACCAATGAACTTAGTTATGTCAGCAAGAAAACTTACCACATACTTCAGCGATAAGCGGTATCCCACTCCCAACTACAGATCAGTTAATCAAGTGCAATACAACACGTCGTTGGAGACCAAGCTACCGTTTACCGTACGGCGCACTTGAATACACGTTCCATCTTATCCACATGCTTTTGTTTGACTGCTGATTACTGGACACAACTGGTGTCCCGCCTAGATCGATCTTTTATTACTTAGACTAATCAACACCATCAATCCGACAACGGGTTAAATGTGTATATTGTGTTTGACTGCAATAATTTACTTCAAAAGGCTTCATCAGGTCGTTAGATGGGGATGGATGATAATCACTACGCACGTGATGGTTCTCTCTTCCAACTTTCCTAGAGTGACCACTTTGGAAAAGTTTGTTCTGGTAGGATGCACAAGAACTTCAATTATTTGTGCCTGATCATTTGCGCGTACGGTGTAACTTTTGACGTACATTGTGTTGCTTATTAGTTAGCACTATAACACCACAAGAGTCCAAAAGGACACTGACTGATTGTAAGAATTGAAAAACCCGGTTTTTGTAGCGGTTCGTTGAAATTTCGTGACTTTTCCTGATGATAAATTTTGCGCTCTTCCTCAAAAGTTCGCTGTAATCTGGTAATCGGTTCATACTCCAGGAAGACTCCTAATCCGCTTTCCAGGACACAAAAGCAAGGTGGTCAAGGTCACCTTATATCATAAGCGACCTCTCGTACAGCTTCTCAGGAAATGAAATGTAGTATGCTAACGTCGCAACTATTTGTCCTGCGGTATCAACCAAAGAGGAATAAATAACCTTTATGATAATCTCCAAAACGTTGTGTGTTATCATAAACAAAGTGATCTTCCACGTAACCCTTCATAGTGCTCTGAGGGTATCTCCACCCCATCTCACTCAGCCTTCGCGAATGATGAGCATACTCTGCGCAGCATTCAATTACACAGCGTTCAGTCTCCGAAGTACCTTGGAGTGACGTTAAGCCCTGATATTCTCATGTAAATTGCGTGCGCGAATTGTGCTGACTCATCTTTCGAATTTGGAACTTCAGGCAATTCTGCATGACAATCATCAACACACTATCTCTCGTGACACCGATACTACTGGTACTATATGGACACTAAAATGTCATTTGTTGTCACCATGATCACTAAGTTTATTGTTCTTTCTTCTGTAATCTGAATTTGAATGTCTAAAAAAACGCGCTACACTTAGCCAGTTGTGATGTGCTGAAATCAATCTCGTTCTCTATCGACTGTTCTGATCCTGCAGCCGGGTATTTTCAATTGATTCTGCGTTGAACCTACGTTCATATTTCCCTTTGCTTCTCAACGCATTTCACCAAGCATACTCTGTATCCTCCTAGCTATTGCACACCACACACACGCCGCAAACATGTCACGTGGAAAGTATGAGAGCGTGGGCGACTAAGACAAACCACGGAAAAAGGGCTCAGCTCTCCGGTATCGAAATACAATCCACCTGTGGTTGAAACCCTGACGCTCAATGGACCACGGAGCAGACAGGCTTTGGTTGAAAGCTGATTAACCGAGTTAGCGTACCTGTGTGCGTGCACACTTGTGCACAATCTAGGAACAGCAGCAAAATTATTTGCATGATTTACATGGACTGAGGCCTCCTATCCTAAATGTAGCACAAATATGCCGTGTCTGAACGGGCGCGGTGCGCACATGTGATTTGGCAATGGTGGCCATCACGACGAGACTGCACCTTGACGTGGTGTGATGGCTTGCGCGCCTCTATGACCCAAAGAGCTATACAGGGTAGCTTCTTTAAGCCGGAGATGCAATCATACCTGACAGGTCAATGGGTAGAGGTCAGACAAAGTTCAGTCTCCTGGTCCTCCAGGTTGGGGGTCGATTTGAGCTGGCAAATCAATCGGCAAAATCAGAGGAAGAATAATCGATCCAAGCAAATCGGCTTCCACTAAGCCATCCCGCTGCCTTGCAAAGAGGTTCTTGTTAGAACTAAAGGCTTTGGACGAGGAGCCTAATCGTTCTCCTGCTTTGTAGCTGGACACCCTAGCAGTACCCGTCCAACATCTCCCATGAACTGCACAGATAGAAAGAATTCCACCCTGCATCGGTCGTCGCGCAGGATAATCAGGATCGCGCTGCCCATTGCATCGAGTGGGGTGGGTAGTAATAAGTGGGCTACTGCTCAGAGTTCCCTCTCTTTTATTCAACCTTTGTCTTCTGTTCTCAGCCACTTCTCTTTGCCCCATCTATCCACCCATAATGCTCCTACTGATAACATGGTCGATACTCGCAACGATTCACTGTCAAATAGGGTCGGAAATAATCCTCTGTCTGGTAACTCACATTTTCTCAAGCCTCGTCAGCCTCTGAACCTCGACTCCTTCAACGTGCGTACACTCATGCAGGCCGGTTAGCAGGCGTGCCTTGCCCTCACAATAAATTCTCTGAAGATTGATGTCTGCTGCTTAAGTGAAACGCGTATACAGGACTCGAGTAGTGTAATTCAACTAACTGCTCCTGGTATCTCATCGAGGTATTTTCTGCGCTCTTCAGGAGACGAAATAGCTCGAGCTGTGGGTCAACGTGGTGTAGGAATTGTTTTGAATGACAAGGCTGAGGCTGCCCGCTTAGACTGGATTCCCGTTAACAGTCGTTTATGTGCTGTGAGACTCCAAGGGTCAGTTGGCGTTCGACAGGATAGTTGTGTTAAGCGCAGTTTGTTTGTAACCTCGGCGTACGCCCCAACGGACTGCGGCTCAGACTTGTAGAAAGATGAGTTCTATGATGCCCTCACCACCCTCGTTCGCAGCAGTAAAGATTCTGACATTGTAGTGCTAGCTGGTGACTTCAATACACAAGTTGGCAAACTTAGTGTGTCAGAAGCCTGTTTATGTGGACGTTGTGCTTTACCTGCTGAGCGTACAGATAACTGGGATAGACTTCTCCAGTTTTGTACAGACAATCGATTGTTCTTGTCTAGCACAAATTTACGACACAACTGGCGTCGCACAGCGACATGGCCCTCTAACTCTACAAGTACTTTGAGTCAAATCGATCATATTGCCGTAAGCTACCGGTGGCGCAGTTCTGTTCAGAACTGTAGGTCTTACTGGTCCACGTACGTAGAGTTGTACCATGCATTAGTTTTAATGCGATTATCTCTCCAGCTCCATGGTCATCGTCGCAAACCACAAACCCGATTAGCCGTGCAACGTTTGTTTGATCCAGAAGAACTCACCCGTTATGAGCAGAAGTTATATATAAACGGTGTTCGACAGGGATGTCCTATGTCTCCATTCCTGTTCAACTTCGTCGTGGACGAAATAATGGCGAGTGCGCAGCAAAATCTTCAGGATGTAGGCGTCGAACTAGGAAATAGTGAAAAGCTATGTGACCTAGATTACGCGGACGACGTTGTCTGCTTGTTCGAATGCACGGAACATGCTCAACGTACACTAGATAGACTCTCTAGAGCTGTAGCTCCATTCGGCATGCGCTTTGCACCTTCAAAGTGTAAAGTGATGTTACAAGACTGGACGTCAACAATTCCGAGCTTGATGCTCGATGGAGAGGTGCTGTCGGTTGTCGATCACTTCACCTACCTCGGCAGCAGCGTGACGACGGATGGGAGCACAGTAGTAGAGGTGAGCACGCGGATATCTAAGGCTCGAGCGGCGTACGCTGGACTGAAGCATTTGTGGCGCCGACCTGATATTTCACTGAAGTTGAAAGGTCGTGTATACTGTGCTGCAGTGCGTTCAGTTTTGTTGTATGGTTGCGAAACTTGGAGTCTGCGTACTGAAGATATTCGTCGTCTTGAGGTTTTCGACCACCGATGTTTACGTAGTATCGCTAAGATCGGGTGGAATAGCCGAGTAAGTAATGGTGAGGTCAGAAAGCGAGTATTGGGTACTAATTCGGAGAACGTTTTGTCACAGTGTATCCAACTTAGTAGACTTCGTTGGTTGGGGCATGTGTTACGTATGTCAAACACACGTCTACCGTACCGTGTCCTGTTCTCCGTTCCTCCTCGAGAGTGGACGAGACCACGTGGAGGTCAACAGATGACGTGGCAGCGAGGAATGAGAAAATGTACAGCAGACTTAGGAAAAGTAGGTGCTTCACGTCTTCGTGGTTGGGGTCCAAAAGATCCGTCTACCAGTTGGCTGGAGACACTGAAGGATATGGCAGCGAACCGCGAGCAGTGGCGATCGTGTTGTCACTTTCTGTCGAATCAGAATAACTGATCGATGTGCGTTTGTACAGTTAGACTGTGTATTCCGTGTGTTGGCTACTAGGGCATTCTTTCCTTTTCCCACCCGTGTAGGTCCAGTCCCTGTCCATCTTGTATATTCATACTTTCTAATTCAATGTGCAACATGGTGAGAAAGGCAGTGGTCAGTGGGGTTTGCCCTACTGTTTAACGCTGTAGGACGATGATGATGATAGCTTGTTCGACAGTGTCTTCTAACTTGCGGTCTGTGTCACTACAAAACGTATTCCATGTTTTTCTATATTTTGTACTGTTATCGATATGGTCAAATTGATGTTATTCGGAATTCTAGGCGAGTAAGTGGTTCACTATAATTGCTTGCTTTTAATACAAGTTGATTGCAGCTTTCTCCAGTTTTGTCGACTTAAATCAACCTGTGGAATTGCTGCACGGTTTGTCGCACGAAGTGAAGTGCTCCTCTTTTAGGAAACCGATTATTTTAAGGTGAAGGATGACACTGAATCGTGATATCACCTCAATGAACCTTTCCAAAATGGCAATATTTTTCAGTATATGACCGGTTAAGATAATAAGAAAACAACGAACTCCAATAAAATCGCCTACTTGTCCAAGATTCTCCAATTTCCCTGATATGCTACTTTACCATAGCAGGCGTAAAGCTGCCACACACTGAAAAGAAGAAGGAAGAAGCCTCGAGAGAATGGTGACATGTCCGTACGGACACTTTGACTCACAAAGGTAGAAAAAGTGCTCCACACAAACTAATCGGAGCAAATTTGAAAACCGCTAGTGATATCTTTTCAGATATACCAACGTTATCTGGGGAATGGAATGCTGCTATGAAACACCACTTCGCGAAATTTTAAGGAAACGCGTAAAACTTATCATCAGGAAAGTCACGAAACTTCAAAGAGGTGCTATGAAAATCAAGCTGTTTAACTTATACTGCGAGCCAGTGTCTCCTGAGACTCCTTTTACGTTCTAGTGCAAATGAAGAGATTACGCGAATTATGCTAAGTGCTACAATATACGCGCAAACAATCGTGTACACGGTAATTGCAGTTAATTTGTATTCCGCCAGAACGAACAAAAGTAATCGATATTCATCTTTGTTTGGCATCTTGACAAAGCTGAATCCATCCGCTTAGCATTAAAAACATCATGACACTACAAGGTTCCTAATGAGTACTCGAAAAATTTATGGCGTTGAGAGGTTACAGTATCTGATCTGCTGTGTGAGTGGTTACACCCATTATGGTTCACATCAGGAAGCTTTTGAAATATGATTTACATGTCTTCAAGGGATTTTACATGTACCATACGGATCGTAATTTTCATTCTGTCTCTAGTGCGAAAGATCCGATTTTTTAATTGTCCGATTTATTCAAAAAGAAATGGTTACCGCATAGAATAAGACTGTCGGAAAGCAATCTGGACCACCAGCTTCATAACCCGGTGGACTTCAGAGGATCTGAATAAATATTGGTATCTATCTATCGATAGTCTCGGTCTCATCACAGATTTCATTGGCGAGAATTTTTTCAGCATGCAAATATACGGCCAATGCAATCAGGCCAAAGCTCACGTCCCAAGTGGATTTTTTGGTAATTTGTCTACTGACAAGCATAGAAGTAGCCCGATGCAGTATGTGGTTTAAATGGTCCGATTGTTCCGGTTGGCGGTATGATCGGTAGCCCCCCCCCCACATGGGCTATGTTGTTGGTTGCCTGAGATCCCGCTGCGTCTCACCTGCTATTCTGTTCGCCCCTTTTTTCCTGCTTCGGGATGCCTCTGACATGTACGCCGTCTGTTCTTTGGTCTGTGGCCATCGATCGGTTTGATATTCGCTTCATTCTGTTTCAGCGGCATTCCCTGATACACTGTGTCTGTTACTGTTTTGTTTTATACGGACTTCCCCACTCTTGGCGTTCCTTTCCCCTATCTGTAGATAATTTAAGGCTTTAGCGCACAATGCGATGCACTGTTAAACAGTTGTTCCTTGGCTGACAGCCAAATACCTAATCCTTTTTGATCCACATTTACGAGTGCGCTTATATGCACATGAGGGCTCCTAAATCGGAGATGTATGACAGCATCTACGGGATCACTGCTCTCTTCTCTGTTTGGAAGATATTGGGCTGGCGGTGATCTTCACGTAAGAGACTCGAGTTCATATAAACTAGGTCTGTTTCTCTGTTTGGGTTATGGTCAGAGCCATTCCTTGTTTCTTCATCCAATTCATTCTTTTTTAGATGTATCCGCTAAACTACGTTGTTCCGGCTGCATCCTTTCACACTGTTGGGCATGCGTCTAAACTGGAACGATTATGGCGTGCTGCCCCCTGCTCTCCGTCTTTTGTCTGATTGCGTGGACCCAGCTTTAATGGTCTCCGGGCTAATTTCAAAGGCTTACTACGGTGCATAGGAGTATGGTCTAAGATCGATATATCATTTAAGGTGACACCGGTCCAGATCTGTTTTTCGTAAGCTTCCAAGTGATATATGGTTCTGAATCCTTTTCCCAATCAATTATTTTCATGTGCGCCGCGAAACTCATCGTTTGTTTATGGTCACGTTGGGCAGCGCATGTTATCATGCAGATGGAGAGATGGATAAGATATTTATCACATTTCCTGTTTCGTTGGTGCTCCCAGTACCACACAAACTTATATCTTACATCAAGCTTAAATTAATTGTTCAGCCATAGGAATTGGCAGCATGTAACCTGCGTAATTTTCGGGGTTCCTACCTGCATTTGTTGGTCGGGTTGTATTTTTCGACAGATATATGGGATTTCGTCTAATCAGTGATCAGTTCAACCGACACGTCTATAGAGTTTCGGAAAATCTCAGATTCAAAGTGATTTAGCTGTAGTTCATACTCAGTCATCCATCCGTTTGGTTACTTGGCTTTTCATTTTCAGAGCTATCTTTTTCTACCTTGAAAAATGAATAATTTTTTCCATTCTGTCTCTCGATTGTACACAGAATTTGGCTCGTCAGATTCTTCTACAATGTTCCTCCGAAGTTGCACTTGAAGTCGGTGCCACCTTTCCCGCAAGTGACTGTCCTCTTTGCATTGATCTGGAAGGGGCCGCTCGTTTAGCTAGGATATTTTATGAACGTTATGTTGCTCCTTTCGAGACGGTTTTACGGACCGAATGCTGACATGCAATTGTTTTGATTCTTTTCTTATTCCTCTCTATTGTACCGTCTTCGTGCATATCATGTTTTGTAAACCAATATTATGAACGATCAGGTGCATTTGCCCGAAGTATTCCTAGCAGTTCCATTGACTTTGTGTTGGTCGGTGATTTCGAAATCGGGGTTAATCACGATGTGTTTGCGTTATTGTCTCCATATGCACTGCTTTACGCAATCCACCAAACCGTTCTCCATAACCAAACATGCCTGTGTATTCAACTGGTGGACACTGGTTGACCCATAGGTAAATCCTGCTGCAGGCAATCAAAATCCAAGTTAGTTCAATAGGGTGGGTGCCATGTGCTGTGTAGCTCGGAATGGTAAATTGTGTCACCCACATGGGGAAAGTGCGAAGCCTTTCGGCGTGAGGTCGAATCCCAAAGGGGTCAACGACATTTGGACTGTTTCAAAACTTTCTTTGACGCGACTGCCAGTTGCTGGTAAATAAGTCAAATCCACGACTAATGCGGACTATCGCTGCCCATGGACGGCAGTTGGAATTGAGTTCAGCACAGATCACGGCTAAGCTTACTTTTAATGAAGGGCATCATAGATCGACCGTAAGCCAAGGCGTTCTGTGCTTTTCCCGACGTGTTTTGAGCTAACCACCAAGATGACAGCGCCATCCGGTAAAGGGTTGCAAGGGAGTGTTTTATTGGTTAGTTACTTCTCGGGTCATCATAAGGTATTACTGAGCCGCTGCGCTGAACGACTTTGAAGAAAGACGGGTAGTTTGTCACTGTCGAATTACCGTCCCCTGAATTCGTTATTGAATACCATGACGCACCGCTCTATTTTTAGTATTCGCCACAAGCACCAGTGTCCGAGTGCCCAACCTAGCATTCTTGGCTCTCAGTGTTCAGACATCAAAGACATCGGTGGCAACCTAGCGGATTGCGTCACGGTGTACATGAGCCATGGTCCGAAGGCCCGCTTTGCTGTGGGCCCGCAGCAGACGGCCGCGCTAACAAAGGGCCCATTAACTTTACTTGGCTATGATCGACAGTGTATCTAAATGTTTCACGCCAGACATTTACAAACTATCAGCTGTGGTAATGGCATGGTTCTGATTGCAAGCTCTTAATCCGCCATTACACTAGCACACCAAAGCAAGTGTAAGTAACAGATCTGACGATTGTGTTTAAATTGAAACAGACTTTTCCCGATTTGAACTCGGAAAGAGAAAACCGCAGTAGTATGCTTTTGAACGTATAGCGAAATTACTCCGGACACTGTTTAAAGCCTGGGTGATGTACCTGATAACACTGGTGTAAGACGTCACTAACTTGCCCGATTTCGTGAACCGTGTTTTATGCCTGAGCGGTCGTGTTTTACGGAGCGTCGTGAGACAGCTTTCAAAAGACGAATGCTGCTTTAAGAAGCGCACATGCCTTCCTGAACCATTTGCAATAATAGCCATCGGCTTGATGTCCGTTAACCAAGAGTTTGGGTATCATCCAAGGGCACTCGAATGGCTGACCGAAAAGTCAGTATAAACAAGTACAGGACGTTTGTGTACCGAATTCAAACTTCCTCCCCAAATTTCCGCTTCTTCATAAATGTGCGCATCTGTACTCCCGTTGTCTGACTGTTTAGGATTATATTACCATTTGTTTAGCTGACTATCCTTCGGACTCCACCTTTCACGCACTACCATTGTGGTGGAGAATGCATGGTACTCGCTGAACAAGTGAGTAGTTGATTACTTAAAAACTAATCATGGAACGATACCGGACGTGACTATGTCACATGGACTGGAAGCAATAAAACGAAGAAAAGCTTACAAACCACACGATGGTAGTCCCGATCGAATTACAACTGCCTTCGTACGGGCTGGATACTGAGGATGCAAATAAGCAGTTCTGTTGTGGTTGAATGATTTTGTGAATGTTCAAATGAACGATTCACAGTAACAGACCTATCCGCCAGGGACATTTTCTGGCTTATAGTAGTATCATTCTAATTATTCGTAAAGTCGGTTAGTATCGCACCTGTCTTCCAGAATGCACTGGTATTGCGATGCCTCTGGCGTTTATGCTAAATTCGTCATTGTGTTGTATTGAAGACCTTAGCAAGTTAACAAAAACTCACATTTCAGCCAAAAGGAGGAAAACTGATCAATGACACTTTGAAATACGCATTAATAATAGGTTCCTTGGAAATAACACTGGTTCAGCCACCAAGGTTAGTGCGGAGTTCCTCTGTGACTTTTATTTTGTCAACCAGAACACGTGCTAAGCAAGGCGCTGTAGAGTTACGATAGACATTTATGGGAGATGGGACAAGTCTAAATTCGGAACGTGTCGAAGGATGAGAATGGCATGCAGATAATTCATGGCACAGGGGATGGGTGGGGTCCTCAAGATTCTTCTAGGCAATTTTTTTTACAGGCTGTAATATGTAAATCACAAACTTTGGAGATAAGATAGCCCATGGAAATGAAAGAGACACGACTGATATTGGCTAGACCGCGGCGTAGAATGATAAGATCTTCCTTAAGTAGACCAGGAAAGATTACGGGATAGCAGTAGAGTGAGATTGGTAGAACACATTGATGGACAAAAGAAAGAATGACAGCTTGTGTGGCACCAAACTGCCTCAGCCTACGAATTTGAAAAGACAGCCTACGTAGTTTTCTAACACAATCAAGAATCTGAGAAGACCATTGTAAATTGGCGCTGATTGTGACGCCTAAGTCATCCTGTTTCGCTGTTGCCAGTTACACTAAACACAATTAACAATACCTTTTATTTAACTGTCTTGAATGCCAAATCTCTCCGGTGTTAAACATGGCGGTTGAAACCCTTTTGCACGGCCCATGACCGAATATACCTTTCATCGATATGATCTGATTATCACTGTACAGCAGGAGAAATTGCAGCGTCGGTTGGTTTCAACACTGACGTTGAGGATTATCTTCGTGAATCGCTTACACGTGCATGACCTCGAGATACACGACGCACCTGTTTGGAAACTGTCTAACAAGGCTCAATTTTGTAGTCAGTGTCGGCTGCCGCTAAACATTGCGTGCCAACCACTGAGAAATCCCTGCTCTGAAATCTTCGGATTTGTCACCGGTTTCTGGTGTTGCGCCACACCTCTATTGGATTACCAGCGTATAAATAAAGGCACAGTGCTTTTTCGGCGGCGAAAAAAATTTGGATACTCGTCTAGGCCCATTTAAACTACATACCGCAGCGGACTACGTTTATGCTTGTTAGTGGACAAATTATCGTAAAATCCTCCCAGGCTATGAGCATCCGGCCAAATTTTCTAAACCTTAGTTATTGCATGCTTGGACAATGCTCCCTAGTAAACTTTGCCGTGAAACTAAGATTATTGACGGATGGATATCAACATAGAGTCATTTCTTCGGAATTCTACATGGGGTTAATCTGGTCTAAAGGTTATGAAGCCAATGATCCAGATTTCTGACAGCCTTACTGCATGCGGTAACAAGTAAACGACATCACTATCAATTCCGTGTGAATATATTGGACAATTAAAAAGTTGAATCTGTCACACTAGTAATAGAATGACAATACCATCCGTATGGTGCATATGGAATACTTTGAAGGCATGTAAAATCATTGCAAAAGACCCGTGATGTGAATCGTTGAGTATTACCACTCACGGAACAAAGCAGATTTCGTGGCCCCTCTAACGCCATTATTTTTATCACAAATGTGCCGTGATATATTCAGTAATAAAATGGTGAATTCTGCCGCGTTAGCAAGAACAATTCCTACTGACTTCAGCGGAAAGCGATGTGTCACTCTAAATCAGGGACGAAAACTACCGGTGGACCTAGATTTAGACTCTAGTGCGACAGATAAAAAGTGGCCTTTCACAGTTGCACTCCGTTCCCCCTAATAACTAGTATTTCTAAGAGGGTTTCACTGATGGCTTTCGAATTCGGTCAGACTGATTTGTCTGAGGCGTTTCTTTCCGGCGTCATTAGGAAAGATGTTCGCACGGATAGTTCGTCCATCTGACAAAGTTTTTCTTCCGTCTTCCTAGCTTGGAAAATTTCTTGAATTATTGTGCTAAAGTACTACATCAGGGGACTTTGGAGGGTCATAAACAAGTCGTCAAATTCTATTGGACTTTATCACTTCACTGCTAGTCTTCTAGTACAATATTTGTCATCGTCTAATAATGCTATATCACACCCCAGCGGTATCCCTCGCGGTACAAAAATTCAGTTTCCTAAAAGAGGGAACATTTTGCTTCATGTGACAAACCTTGCAGCAATGTCACAGTTTGATATGACAAAACTGGAAAGCGAGTTTCAATCAATTTGTGTGAAATGCAGGCAGTTCTAGTGTAATGACCCAAGGGTTCTTTTCTAAGGCGTGAGTGGGAACCTGCGCACACGATCTCAGCTCGCGACTTTAATCGCTCCAGCCCGCTATGGAAAACCAGAAGACAGCAACTCAGCTCGCCAAAACTTGTCTTTGCAGAAATTACTATGTGGTATCTAAAGCGAAAATCGAACGTTCCCAAACTCGGGCGTCCAGTTACGTTCGAGCCTTGTTAGGCCGATTAGGTTGATAAGAACATTTTCCAGATTGGCTATTGACCGGTTGACCCGATTTGCGTCGGACTATAGATAACTGCTCAATCGGCAGAAGGGGTTCCGTCTTGAGTAATCCCATAAATTATTGATTATTCACTCCGGCCTGGCACGCTCGAGTTGGATTATTGGTTTGCTTAAAAAAGTTTTCTTTTTTTGCTTTTAACTTTGCCTAAAACTACTGATCCATGTAGTCACCTAGACCTATGAGTGATATGATTTCGTTGTTTTATTCGTCTATATCGGTAACCGCACGGTCTATGGGGATACATGGAATGTTTGATAATGACACAGATTGGTAGTTAAATGACATTATCGAACAAGCTACTATCCACACCCACTCATGGCAATATATACATGATACAGATTAGTACTGCTGCCTATGCACCACTAAATCAGTCAGCAAAAATGCTGCTCCAAAAGTGAAATGAATGGAAATTGCAGCCGCGGATTAGGTACGAGACAATTAACCGACGCATTGTTATTAGTTTTCATCACCGCATGCATAACAGTCCTAAATGAAATTAATAGCTAGATCACCAGTGCCTATTCACGGACTTGGAGGTACACATAAACGGTCAACGCAAGGTGTACCTATATGTTCGCCATAACCCCCCGAGACGATCGTTCGAAATGTTCGGAAAGAAAGATCGAAGTAAGGTGATGTGATATGCGCTCGTTTATCGTGCCGTGATTTCAGCAACCCTGAATAAATAAGGACGTCTTGGGTATGCAACCATTCTCAACTAGGCGCGATCTGACGCTACGATCAGCAGGAACACACTGCTATTTCAATGCACCCGGAGCTATCACTTTCTCTTGTCAGTTCGTATCGGTAGTTCTCAAAATTGATGAATCACCCACAGACCATTATTTTCATTTTGCTCAGCATTCAGTCCAGGAGTTTACGCAATGTTACTCACGGCGAACAGCGCTTTTCGTATTGCATCCAAGTATACCCGTTCGAAACAGCGGAGACATTTTCGGGACTATTTTTGAACACATCGAGAATGCAGCGGCCTACGTGCTTTACTTTGAAATTTCGGTAAGCACTACTACATTACTTCATCTTGAGTTACTAGTTAATGAGCTTTCAATAATTTCTATTGGGGGAACTAACATGATCTGTGAACATACTCGAAAATTATTTATCACTACCCGAGTACTTCCTAGTGCACAACATCCCTATAAAACGTAGCATTTTACAAAGAAGTCAAGGTGCACTTCCATGTTGTGAAACCTACTTGAAGCAAAGCGAGAAATTCTCCAACTTATACCACATTATTAAAGTAGTCCCAAAATAGTCCGTTGAAGGACATTTTTGGGACGGAATGCTCTCTCTTTGTGCTGACCGGGCTGGTAAGCCAGTGTTTATCAACTGAGTAAAATTATTTTTCCATGATTTAGACCTGTCCAAATCTAAAGGTATGACAAAAACTCTTCCTAAACTAATTACTAAAAATAGTCCCTCGTTGCACTATTTTGGGATTAAAATGCGCACTCCTGCGCTGACTGGAATGGGCATCACATACAAGTTCTTTCATTCAACCCCATATAGCTATATCAATTGATACACAAAGGGATTTTGTGCCTTGTCAACAATTTCGCCGAGCATTGCAGTGCTACTGTGTTAGTGACACGTGCTTACTTGTGACAAAATTCGTCGAGTGTCACCGCCTCCTTTGAGTGCGGCGAAATTTACTGGTTGATGATTAGCTGAAACATGGCACCAACCAAGTGCACACGTGTTCCCAATTCATTTTGTCATCATTGGTAGACGGCTTGAGAATGGGACACTAGTCCGAGCTATTGCGCAACACAACAATCAATCAGATCGCAGACTAGTTCAGTGGTGGAAATAGTGTGTAAATACGCAAGTAGCTCGCGACGTTTTACGCCTCCTGTGCTAGCAGTGTAACCGTTTCACTTTACTGAGTGCCTCGATCCGACTCTATTTTTTCGTCCTTCAGTTACGCAATCACCTCAGTGTATGTGTTGTGTCTTAGGGAAGCGAATGAAAAACCGTTTAGTTTGTCCGTTATGGTATAGCGGAGAAAGTTGTGGCTACAGAACGAGACGAAAATCAAGCTGATCGACAACCGAAGGCCACAGAAGGGATGGTGAGTATACCAGAACTGCCCGCACCAGATGAAAAGAGACATGCGGAGCCGTTGATGGAAATCAGTGGGATCTGAGACAGTTGAAAGGATAACCCAAGCAAGCGGCTACCGATCAAGCCATCAACCAGACCGATCGGACCAACCGAACGGGATTGGATTCAAAAAGTCGGCCTAATAGAGACAGGCACTCAGCCAAAGAGGAGCGAAAATGCTCAGGCATTCAGGATATCGATTTTGCTGCGTCGCGGTCTGGAAAAGGGACCGTATAAACGGTTGCATGTTTTAGCGACAGAAATTGTGTAACAGCTCAAAGGCAGGTGTTCCTCCTAGGTGTTGCCTGCTTCGACAGCCGTACTCAACCGTAATAAAGGTCAGCAAAGGCCCTGTGCGACCCAAACTACTGCACTTATAGGTCCGAATTAGTGGGCTTTGCCACTACCTCGTGTATATGTGTGCGCGTGACCGCGAAATAAAACAAACTTCATGCAACAGGTTATTGAGCCAGCGATGATCAACACCAACTCCGTCTGAATATACCGGACAATTGAAGTATGTGTGTGTATGTGTGTGTGAATGAGTTCACCAACACAATATACACAGAGAGTTGACTGAGTACACGATGACCACCACACTAGGTAGTGTTCAGTGTCAGGTACACGCTTGTGATGGTGATGGTAAGGTAATGTATTAGGCAGCACAAACTGACCTCTCAGGTAAAAAAACAATTCATTTGATCTTCGCACGAGATGCAGTCTGTCAGTGTGTGTCTTGTACCGATTATCACATTCGTGTACCATGATCGAACAAACCTCAGCTTACCGTGAACGTGCGAAAAATTTCGCCCGTGAGCGCACACACGTGAACTGAACTAGTTCGATCGACGGTTTTCAGAGTGTCGACGACAACGTGGTCGGCAAGTTCAGCGCGTCCGATAAGGACACTTAAGAAGAAACGATCGGTCTGAACACTACGAGTATGCAATCAACAGAGAAGACGACCGAAACCGAGGAAAATCGAAGCCCTATTTTTTGTTTCTTTCTATTATTCCTCAAAGTAGTCACTCGAAGGCAGCGTGATAGAAAAAGTGATGGCGTTAGAGAGGCTACGATATCCGCTTTGTTACGTGAGTGGTAATACTCAACGATTCACATCACGGGTCTTTTGCAATGATTTTACATGCCTTCAAAGTATTCCATATGCACCATACGGATGGTATTGTCATTCTATTACTAGTGTGACAGATTCAACTTTTTAATTGTCCAATATATTCACACGGAATTGATAGTGATGTCGTTTACTTGTTACCGCATGCAGTAAGGCTGTCAGAAATCTGGATCATTGGCTTCATAACCTTTAGACCAGATTAACCCCATGTAGAATTCCGAAGAAATGACTCTATGTTGATATCCATCCGTCAATAATCTTAGTTTCACGGCAAAGTTTACTGGGGAGAATTGTCCAAGCATGCAAAAACTTCTTCGAAGTATCGTTTGAATCGTGCGGGAAAGCCGTATCAATAATCCCGAGGTTAGGCGCAGAGTATTATGCACGCGAATCAAAGCTTTTGATGAGACACTGAAGGTGGTCGGGACATGCTTTGCGGATGCCCCGCGCGTTTTTTCCCTGGAGCGGGTAACGGTTATAAGATGCGTGGAGATGTTCAGTCCACGACGCAAAGAGTGTGAAACGTCTAGTGAGTGAGCTTGGCTACATAGAGCGTTTTAGACTTCCTGGAAGAGGCCCAAGAGATTCTTCTACGCAGTAGCTAGGTGCGTTGGATGGCATGGCTCGGTGTCGTGATCATTGATGCTCTTGTGTCCACACAAATTCTTTGTCGACTGGTCACTACTTTTAATTCTCGTCTTGCTCATCATAATCTTGTTCTTTTTCCTCATTATTTCCCATTTGGGTTGCTGCTGAGAGAAAGTGACGAAAGCCACGGCACCCAATGCATTGCTAATGGTTGTGTGAACTAAACTGAATTGCGTTGTCTACAGTTTGACTGAACAGAGAATAATGACACTGCTCATGATTCCTTAACTTATTTTGCTCCGCTTCAACCCAACCGCTCCCACAGTATCGCCATATCATCTATTGACCAGTGTTGCAGAGAATTGGATGGCTGCGGAGGCCGTTTCCGTTATCTACACCTCCTGGTCAATGCAGTAACAAATGCGTAAAACTTCCTGACATAGTCATTTTAACGACGACAACAAAATTAGTCAACTGTAATACAGCTACGCATTTGCATCACGGTTATTTAGTCATATTTAATTCGGTTTTTATTCGGTTGGAGGATGCAACCGCGTGGTTTGTATGCTTCGCTCCACCTCATCGCATTCAGTGTATGTGACGTACCACGTTCGATCCCGCTCCGTGACTCCCAAATTCCTTTTAAGCAGTCAAATACTTATTACTTTTTGTGGAGTAGCAGATATATACCCCATCTCAGTAGGAATGCACATTTCAGAAAAATAGTGGCAGTACCGAAATACGACTGTTTTTCAATACGGTTCAAATCAGCTCAATTTTTTTCCAACCAGTAACCTTGCATTTCTGTGACTTGGTTTTGTTTCCTACCTCAGGTTATCATCCAGTTGAGAGCCAAGGGAACGGACGCCATGCTGTGGATGTTCTACAGCTCGGAAAATGAGCACGTCTACTGTTCGTGGCTGGGAAAAGTTCAGCGACCTAATAGAACACGGAGTTCAACTGTCATTTTCTGACCGGTCTCAGGATAGCTGAGTGAGAAGTCATAGCTCAATGAAAGAATGGTAGGGAATATCCCAAGTTCGGCTGAATTGCAGAACACAACACAGTTTGAGTTACGAGTTTCATTTATTTATTAACGCAATCCAAAGTCACATGTATGTAGTGCAGTACAGGTATTTTAATGAATTACTGCATTTTGGAAAGTCATCACACTGAGATACTTCCACAAATCTCCAATGGGGATGAGGCGATGGATTCAACAGCCAATCGTTACACCTGTTTTCTACACTTTTGCACAACGCCACTACGGACTAAAACGCCTGTGGCCGGGCACACAGCCCAATGCCTGCAACTTGTGATGCACGACCATATGGGAAGAGACTGGTTTTAATCGAAACACAAGGCAACTAAACACTTCCGCTATTGCCCTCCCCCAAAAAGTCACTACAATGGAGTGGTGATCCTCGGCCTGGCGGAAGGTTCACAAAAACCAAGAAAAACAAAGGCTGACGTGTTGTGCACTCCCGTTGGCCCCTATCTTAAGAAATTGTGGTCAGAATGTGATGTGATAAAGAGAGCCACCGAGCTCAGAGGGCAGAAGCCGAAAAAAGGTGTGGTACGATACTAGACGGCTAAAAAATTTTATGGTTTTAAGAGAGTCCCGGAGGACATTGTGGAAACCTAGAAGTCTAAAAATCGAATGTCGGAAAAAAAGAGTGAGGTGAGCTCCTGAGCAAGGGGTGCAGGGATCTGCCTCGCTGCCATCACCCATCACGACGGAACACATCAAACATCGCCCAACGCACCACTGGTCCTCAACCTGTTTTTGAATCAAACTAAATATGGCTTGTGTCGCGTTGCAGGTGGAGTCTTAGTATAGTGAAGTGTCCTATATCTGACATCTTAAGCCAGCACATTTTCACTCTCACTGAAGCCAGAATCGCTGCTACTTCTGACCAATTTCCAAATCTTTGAACTTCTCTTCCTCGTATTCCTCTATTTCCACGTGTTATTATTTTATTCTTCATTATCATTAACAATTTTCTGTTTTGTTTCCTCCCGGTTTTTCACATTCAATGCCACACCCCCAGTCGTGCTTGTAGACGCAGTAGAAAGACAGAAAGCCTTCAGTATCATCCAAGCAAGCATCACCACGGCCGTCTAGAGAGAGAACCAAGGAGTGCGAGCGTCGAGGCCTCACCTTAGACGAAGACTGCTTGTAGTGCTACCATGTCTCATAGTTTAGTGGGGTCTGAGGTCGCCTGTGCTTCTACCGGGATTCTCTTGTTTTTGGGAAGAGGAAATGGATGGTCAGACAACTAGAGACCTGCCGCATTGTCGTGACCACTAGAACGAAAGCTATATTTTCGTTTTTCTGATGCAGCACGCGAGAATCTCTGGAGCCTTGGGTGCAAGAAACTGGATGCGAATTTGGCTCAAGCTTCCATATCCTGTTCTGATTTGATCTGATCTGATCTAGTCGCAACTAGCTCCGCTGTTCCGAAATGAAGTTGTCGAATGGCTTTTAAATTGGCAGGCAATTCGTAGATCATGTCGAAGTTTTTGACTTTCATCTGATGTTCCGTATCCAAACGGTGGTGGTCCAGTGGATCGTTCGCTGCCCACCTCAGAGGTCCTAGTCCCATCCCCCCGGTCACGTTGCTGTCAGACAGTTATCCACTGGCACCTATCTCTCTACCACGATTGACCTACAGGGACTTTACGTAGTTTTCACATCCAAGGATCAGGATCGGATTGCTGGTTGTCCCCAATATTGCAGTGGGCCTTTGAGGCTAAGCGATGTGCCCCTTATGTGTAAACGCGAGATTGAAACGGTGCTCTAGGATTGCACTAGTTGGGGTTCTTTTATTTCCTGTCCTCAGTCAGATCGGTTTGTGTTCCTTGAATCTTTGTGACAGTTGCCATATGGCAGTATGACACATGTCGTATTAACTATAAAAGTTGCCATTCATGTGCAAACAACTGAAGTGATCCCCACAGAAGAGGACTAGATAGGCCGTTTTTCAATTTCCCGGAATCCATTGATTGGCCATTGAAAAGAGCAAGTAGTGCGGCGAGGAATGCACAGGTGATTTCGGCTCTCGGGCATCGAACTATGGGATCGCTTTTATCGCCTCCTTCGAACGGGAGTTGCATTTGCAGTTTTTGCTCCTTGGTGGTCGTTATCTGCAATTCTTCGCGTACTTCATCTAAATCCTCTTGAGTAGAAAGTTCCAGGAAGTCGTACAATGGTTAGACTGATGTGATTGGCAAAGAAATCCATATCCACGCTACAACTTTGGCAATGAGATCTCCAAGGTTAAAAGCAGAAGTGTTAGGGCTGAAAACGGAAACGACTTGGTTTAGGAAAGTACTCTGTCGATAGACTTCCTGACCAGTGGTCATTACTTTGTCTGCTTGAAAATACGGATTATTTTGAGAGATTAGTGAAAGCATGAACTCAACATTAACAGAGCTGAGATATGCCTAATTCCCCCAATTTGTAAAGCCTTTATCCCGATTTATTTGCAAGTGGACGGGGGTTTTTTCCTTGGACCATTTCATGGTGATAGCTCGGATGTGTACATGTCGACACTACTGAAAATTAGACCTGAATTATTATCCACTTGAAGTCGACTGATCAAAGGAAATCTCGCTCCATGAACCCAGTGAAATTCCTGATCTTCGATAACCAGAGGCTCAGTCACAAAAAGCTGGTGAAATCTGTGTTTATTTTCACCTACAACCTTAAGTGGAACACGTTGTCAAACTTATTTTAATAACATCCTGTATCCCTCTGTTTATAGCCAACATCGCATAGCCTTTCCCCCCATTACTTGGGAGTTACTTAAACTCACAACCTTTGTAGGACTGGTGACCATGAAACAATCTTCGATGAAGTTAGAAAGCGTAATTGTGTACTTCAGTTGTTGACCTCTTGCCTTCTCTCTCTCTTCGGCTTGACAACTGCCCTATAATTTTTCCTGGTTAAAATAGAGAAGAACTTGATTGTATCCTTAAAATTCTGCAATCGCTTTCCTGCTGGAGCAACATTATTAGATATTCTTACTGACTCTATCATTAGCAGGCATTTTGATGCTTGTGACGAATTCACAAATAGGTCACTATCCAACACCTATCATTGTCTTCGTTACCCACCCGCTAAAGCTGCCTCTTTTCTACTACATGCCAGAAATTCAAAACAGGTCATTCGCGCAGGTCTATATATAAGAAGTCTCGTCCCTTAGATTGTCCACTTGCCAATTTATCAGTGACCTCGTAATTCACCTTTGTCATTAAACTAAATATATGCACTGCTTCATTTTGATTTCACACACTCCGGTTATCGCTTACACTGTTTTGGATTCCGACGTAAATCACGTACGTGCTGAAAACTCATCGCACATCGGGTGCATAAAAGCGTTTACTGACTTGAATTGACTACATTTTGACGTCCGAACTGTTGCTCGACTCCCACTCTAAGACCGAGCCGAACTGCAGTCTACCATCGGTATAGCCCGATAACATCTTGTCACTTCGCAAAAACAGTGAAGTTCAGATACGCTCGCACTGCAGCTCTTGTTACCTGCTCGATGCTTTAGAAAATTGATGTTGGTAGTAGCTCTGGATGGTGGTTTTCGGCAGCTTGTGATCACCGAGCCTGGCGTTTCATCACCAGTCAAAGGTCAAGTTTCCATATTTAGTAGCCTCCCAAGATCAACGTTACCTGAGAGTCATAGGTCGAACCTGGGGACACGATTCTTACATATGCAAATAAGCACTGGGACCCACACATTCGTAATGGCGTTGTCACCTCGAATGGTTATAAGACGTTTGAGAACTAAACGCCAAGCTCAGCGATCACAAGCTGCTTGCTTGCCGCAGTCACCCTCGAAGTCAGTCTGTGATGGCAGTGATTTCCCTTTGTCTGTTCACGTCACCCATGTAGGATGCGAAAGCTGACTGAGAGGCTTGCCTTTGTTTAGAGGTTTTATCAATCGTCTGGTGCGGTCACGGAACAGTTACTGATGTCCTAGTTCTGGTCTCAACGAGGTTGGGTCCACGTACGCAATTGAGTCCCCAAGTGGTGAGACGTGCAGTGCTGCAAACCATGCGAACTGTGTAAAGGTGATTGGTACGCTGGAATCCAGACCAATCAGAAATTCATCTCAAACGGCTAATCGCGTGGCTCTTCGGAGTACTTTTGACATAATTTCGAAACTATGTGGGAAATGGTGTAAATGCTAGGGTTACGTCCGAACTACGAAGCTGCATGCATTTGAGCAAACGAAGACAACAATATATACCATATTTTATGATGGTCTACACTAACACTTAGAGCAGCTTCGCTTATAAATAAGCAATCGCCTGGCTATCAGCAGATGGATTCTAAAATGCAAAGTGACAAAACAAAACCTCTTGACATCAAGTAACTTCTAGTATCGGCCATTCAGATTTATTGCTGCACCAACTACACCACGGTCGGTGTAAACGGAAAATTACCTGTTCGCGGTCCCCCTTGGCTTGTCACCCGAACATAAGCACCCGAGGTCGATACAATTTCAGAAGACAATCAAATTTCTCGGTAAATAGTTTGTATTAGTGGTTCTGTGATGGTAAAATAATTACGTCAGTGATGTATGGCGCAATAAACAAAATAAAACTGATAACAGGATCAAAACATACATTCGAGGTGAAATATCAACGGTCTCAAGCAGAAGACACCGTTTGTTGTTGGTCGGAGCGTAAAAATGGCCAGATTCAAGATGGCCGACCAGTCGGAGCAAAAATCAGAATTGACCAGTCAAAATAAAGACGCGTGTTCCAGTCATAGAGTCTGACTACTGGGCTGGTAGTCGGCAGCAAAACATGTAAAACAGAATAACAAGAATAGAGTGCTAACGTGCATCGGTTGTCGTCCACGTGCGGGCTCTACTTCCACGGAGTCACACGAGCCTTGGATCGCAAGGATCACCAAACACGGAAAACGCGAATGCTTAGCACGAAACGCAGGAAGTGCATACCAACTTCGGATCCCGTATTCACAAAACACGAAAAGTTTCAACACCAATTGCACAAGCAATACACAGGGTGCGGAATTCTACAACCTGAGCACTAGCTAGAGAAAGCACACCAAGTCTGTCCCGCAAAAAGGCGTATAAAGCGAAGCAAGAAACGTCACATATACGAAAGTGCTCCAGAGCTTATATCTTGTAAACTACGTGATGGGTCAATACGACTGACAACTGCAAATGAGAAAAATGCACACAGAGTGAACTAATCAGGAAGGAACGCGAAAGATTGCTGGCTCACAAGGTAAGTTAGGTGAAACAGAAACTAATGGTCATTTTGAAAATTTCGTACGAATAATATCATCACTGAAATATGCGACCCACTGCTGGGTAAACTGGTGAGCTGACCCAGCAGCATCAAGGGGCGTACTCACATCAATCAACTACAGCAATCTGACGTCCATTGTCGAATGGTTCAGTATTGCTAAAATGGCAAACATCCATATCATTTTCCGCGTTGTTTCGGAATTAGGTCACAATTACTCGAAAGTGCCACCCGATTGGCTGTTTAAGATTGTCTCCTGACTGATCTGAAGACCGGCATATCAATCACCCGTACACAGTTAGCTTAGGTGGTCACAGCGTGGCTCGTCGTCGTCATACCCGTGGACTCAACCGTGTCGCGAACACAGCTGAGAGGTTCAGTAACTATCATGTGACCGAACCAGGCAATCAAGAGGCAGTCATTGACAAGACCAGTAGATGGAGGCAAGCCTCAGTCGGCTTTACGCGTTTCAAGTGGGCGAAGTTAACAAAGCAGGTCAAATCACACTGCAGTTACAGACTGACTCTGAGGTTAATAATGGGGAATGAGAACTTTAATGCGGTTACGACGGAGCGAACGTACCCGAATTTCAATCCGCCTTCACCGTTGCCGCGTGGTGATAAAAAACTATCGGGGAATACGAATGAGAGACTGCAGTTACGCTCCATCTTTGAGTGGCAGCTAGGCGACACTTCGGATGTCAAAATGTATGAATTCATAGATGCAAGAATCGAGCGTACTTTTCCGTATTTAGTGTTGCCAACATCCACAAAAGCCTTAGCTACTGACCCCGTAACAGTGACATTTTTGGTCGATCCAGATCGGTATGTGAACTGGAGCCTGGTTACGGAAGCTATATTACGGTCAAAGTAGTGAAAATAAACCCTGGGTTAACCAGTTTGGTTTGGTTTGAGCTTTTGTGTACCAAAGTTCATTTCGATTTTTGCTGAATCGTGGTATGGAATTTCTTTTGACCGATTTCCTTCAGTTGAATTTTTATTAGTGCCGTCGTGTATGCGTCCGTGCTATCTCCATGCACTGGTTCGAGAGGAAACATCCATTGGCTTGCAATTCTGTTCTGATAAAGATGTTGATAATTTCGTTACAGTTATTCACTTGCCGATCAGTTGAATTTAATCTAGTCTCTTGCAACGACTGTATACCTCTAGATTAATAATAGGTAATAGCCTTGGTGGTTTAAATATCTGGCGAACACGTATATTCACAAGTGAAACCGTTATATCTTCAGCTCTCACATATCTATTTTCCACCTTGAGGACCACTTTTTCAGACCTCTATTGTGGATGTGGATTCTTTCACGAGCCAGAATTGTTAGGCTTTTAATAAAACAGGAAGAACATTGTGGACGGAATGCTCGATTGACCTTACATTCTTTCAATCAGATGCCAACGCCCATTAAATACGATCATGTGAAGTTAACACAATATAATGGAGTTGTGATGTGTTTGGCTCAGCATAGGGACAATATAGGAATCCCGATCTAACAAGTTTCACTTCACTATCTTTTAACGGCGCTGGGGAAGCATATCGAAGCCCGGGGTTTGTGATAACCTAAGACTTGGTTTTCATTGTGCATCTCCGCCTCAACGGGCGGATCTACCGAAGCAGACCATGGAACGAGTGCCGGAGTAATCGTGTGAAGCTGACACTGCAGGTCAGCTAAACTGTCCTAAAGCGCCCCGTCCAGCTTTTGATACGATGCTGCTGATTGTGCATCGGCAGAACGTTAGCTTTACGGATCGTTTCATTCACACCTAATGGTTCCCTACCAGCAACTCGCACAAGATAGAATAGCTTGAGGGGATTTCCAATAACGGCGGCATGCTCCATGTCTGGTGCACTTCACGACCATCAGATTTCGCGATCGTTGCAAAAAATTGCTTTCAGTGCTTCCTTCCAGTCGGGACTGACTGGTTTCCCTCCACTTCCTGCGGCCGACGTTCACAGCGACACACGTAGAAACACACCACATTAAAATATTCGGCAATTCAATGCTAATCAAAAGACCCCGGGTCTTAATTACTCCACCACTTCATTTTATAACACACACACACACGCACCATCTGAATATTTTGTTAGCCATTTCGTTGATTGTTACGTCACAGAAAATGTAATGGGGTCATCACGAAAGTGCGACAACATCTGCTCACGTGGGCTTACTTTCTTGAGTGACTATGGACTTTTCTACTCATAAGAATCTTTTATTCCTTATCTTGGAGTTATTTCGGCCCATACCCTTACTTGCACTTGCAACGCTAATGCTTATAGTCTCTTTCTCGTTGTAACGGCATTCACCGAGACATATTTGATGCCTTTTTCCCTCACAAGCATAAAAATTTCGCGAACTTGAAACATAACTTAACCATGATCAGAATTATATTGTTGCGTAATAATCCTGACAACACAAGTTGGCAAACAAGCTCGTTTTCAGTGATTCTTAGTCATGCCAATACAACACAGTATATACAACGAGATGCATAAGGGATACAGTCATCAAAAATAGCGTCAGGGATCATTGTTCACACCTAGTGTGGCACAGGATTATCCGGAGACCAGGTGTGAACAGACTAACACGTTCTCGGTGTGTAAGCTTTCAAACTTCCTTAGACCTGACGTTGGGTGGTGAGTGGGCCGGGGTAGACTGGGTGCATGCACAAATTTCTTCTGAGCACATAAAAGGGGAATGTGGAGGCGAGTTCCGACCGGCCAAGATGCGACTTCCCACCAATCTAGACAGCCGACCTTAGACCCTATGCAGAAGGCGTAATGCTTGATCCACGTTCACTGAGTGATTAGTCTCAGCTAGGTGTGAAACGACTGCGCTGGTAACTGACCACGTTGGATGATGCTCACGGATGTTTTCAGACAAGCGTCTGGTCTTGCGGCTGATATACGCTGTTCCGCAGGAACAAATGAAAGAATGCATTCATAATAAGGCTACAGAAATGGGCACATTGTCTTTTACCCACAAATACAGCGCTGGGTTAGATGCGAACAAAACACGAAGTTTAGCAGCGTATAATGTCATGTTCAGGAAGCTTCCCAATCTTCGGTGCACTACATCGGCAAAAGTGTCATCTTTAAATGGCAGAGGGATGTATACTGGTTTCCTTTCAACTACCGTCTTTTCTGAAATTTCTGTATCCAACTGCTTCATTCGGTCGATTAAGCGTCCCGGGTGTCCTTTTAAATAAATATATTGCACAACTTAACGAGCTCTTGTTCTGTGGTATCTTCGGTGCATATCTTTTTCACTCTGTTTGTTAGGTGGTTAACTGGGTTTCTTTTCAATTTAAGCGGTACGTGGATATACTGTGCATTCCATGTTGGTTTTGTGTGCACTGACAGCCGCATTGACCCATCTTCTCGACGAGTCAAACATACGTCTAAGAAGGCTACTGTGCTGTCTAATTCTGATTCTGTTGTAATCAATCATGATAACATCCCACAGTTGTTACATTTTACAAGCATGAAGACGGATTTTGAAGCAAAATCAAAATTGATGGTAATCAGAATAAATTCACAATAAGTCGGTTTCATTAAGGGCTCTCGTGTTGCACTGTTTTGTGTGGCTGACGAAGCTTGAACACAGAGAACCACTGAACTTATTACCGGCTTCTCTCGCAATTTTCTCCTGAAAGGATATTCGCCACTCGATCTTCGTTATTGTGGAATCTGGAGGTCCTTGCAGCATTGACGTATATCCACGTCCCATACTACCCTTTATTATCGACTTCAAAACACTCCACATGTTTTCTATAGAATCCAACATACGAGAATACGGACTTAGCTGGAGCAGTTCAGCACATGGATGGATCCTTTCTACGAAAAAAGATTCCAATTTCGAGTGGCAAGGGGCGTTACCACATATGATTACAACTCCACTCGTTTCTCTCAGTTTATCCAAGACCTTGCACAGCCATTGATTGCGTATTTCACTTGCGTAAGACTCACGTTTGGTTTCAAAATCCACTTAACCCCGTTCACTCATAACTCTAATGATGTGTAGGTTCATTCCACGTGAATCCGTTTCCCTCGAAACAGCATGTTCACCAGATACGATCTCCCACGATTTCTCAAACAAAAACGATTGTAATTCGTCTCATCGACCCGGACCGAGAAATGGTTTTCGGTCTCGAAATTTAGTGGTCTTCCTGTGTGAGATTTCCGCGCCTTTTTTGTTGATATCAGTACTCGTACCAACAGGTACCAGACGCACTGATTTACTGGTTATCGAACTCCCATCTAGGTATCGACTGATGGTGGGAACACCGACAGATTTTCCATATATCGTATACATCCGGATTCTTATTTCATCCAGTGATCGTTGCATTTTCAGATATCCACTCCAAAATCTCATCCTCAAATTCAGGAAGCATTCTGCTTCGTCCCCGTTTTTCTTCGAAATCAAATGACCATTACATCTCACGCAAAAATAGTTGACTCCACAACATCTAGCAATGTTTTGCCAGTCCTCGTGCTCATACCCTGCATCAACGACTCGCGCACGTATTTCAAGTGCATATCGTACGTTTGAACCTCGCTGTTTCGAACTCACAGTTCATCTGAAGTTAAATGAAAAATACACATTATTTCCAACTACATGCTGCCCTTCATTCGGAAGAAATTTACCAATTAAACAGATTCTTCACTGATCCTCAGCTTCCCGGACGAACCGTTGTTCGAGATAGGGCTGTCAGACACGGACTGCTGCGGTTACGAAAGTAAAACGAGTTCGGAATTGACTTCAAGTGACTACACATGCCAAATTATTGGCTCTACAAGTGGATTTCATCTGTGACCAATGATACGCAGCGGACAAACCCACTACCCATAACCAGCCTGGCGAGTACCCTACGTACGGAAAGTCAGTAGCTAAGGCTTTTGTGGATGTTGGCAACACCAAATACGGAAAAGTACGCTCGATTCTTGCATCTATGAATTCATACATTTTGACATCCGAAGTGTCGCCTAGCTGCCACTCAAAGATGGAGCGTAACTGCAGTCTCTCATTCGTATTCCCCGATAGTTTTTTATCACCACGCGGCAACGGTGAAGGCGGATTGAAATTCGGGTACGTTCGCTCCGTCGTAACCGCATTAAAGTTCTTATTCCCCATTATTAACCTCAGAGTCAGTCTGTAACTGCAGTGTGATTTGACCTGCTTTGTTAACTTCGCCCACCTGAAACGCGTAAAGCCGACTGAGGCTTGCCTCCATCTACTGGTCTTGTTAATGACTGCCTCTTGATTGCCTGGTTCGGTCACATGATAGTTACTGAACCTCTCAGCTTTGTTCGCGACACGGTTGAGTCCACGGGTATGACGACGACGAGCCACGCTGTGACCACCTAAGCTAACTGTGTACGGGTGATTGATATGCCGGTCTTCAGATCAGTCTGGTGGCAATCTTAAACAGCTAATCGGGTGGCACTTTCGAATAATTTTGACCTAATCGCGAGTAATTCTGATCTATTTCGGGATAATTTTGACTTAAAACCGAAAATCTTGTAGACCTTTTTTCTTTGGTTGACTGCTTGTTTTCAGCATGACCCAAAAGTTATAATTGGTGGCTCAACCGTAGAAAGAACGCAACAGTGCAAATATCTTGATGTAGTCCATTTTTCAGCTTCCATGTAGACCCAATATTTACAGGATACATTCCCAGTCTGAAAGAACTGGCATTTTACGTCTCTCGTTTAAGATCTCCAGGCCATCCGACTAACACTATTTCTACTGGGAGTTTTTCCTACAGCTTATAACATTGAGTGAAGAATTCTTTTTTTCTTTTTCAAGGTTCACTCGTGAAAGACTTCGTTCTACTCAGTCCGTATTATAAATACATTCCGCAGTTCCGCAACGTCTCCCATGTAGAAATAATGTATATTTTTTTGAATAGTCATCTGCTTGCACACGAACGACCAGCGGTTTTTAAGTGCCTTCCCCGTACGCCGTAGTCCTGATTGAGCAACGCGTAATGAATTCCATCCACAACTTGTGAGGGTACGTGCTGCATCATGGCCGATAGTCAGCCAAGTCCCGTCAGCAATCAGCATGTCAGCGCCTGTCCAGAATCGAAGTCAGTGGTTGCGTCAGCGGATTCGCAAGTGACAAGATAGCGGATCGATGAGACGCGAACGGATTCCCGTGAGGTGGTAGCTGGTGATGTGACCAATCAACCAATCAGAAGACAGGCCACTTGATGCAATTATGGATCAGTTGTGTTGTGTTGTAATGATTGGTGTCAGCGGCTGTTTTGTTCCTATATAAACAATGTTTTGTGCTAAAAACTGCGATGATTCGTGTGAGGAATAGACTTCTCACTGGAGTAAGTGGGACGGTTTGAAACACAGCTCCTCAAAAGTCCAGTGACCGATTTGCGACGAGGACTTATCCATGACACTGGTTATCTAATATCAAATTACCGACTGAAATCACCATTTTATATTCACTATTACTGCCTCTGGATCTTCGTAATCATCAAGACCAGTAACAATCATTATCACTGAAAATCCATCCGACTGACTAAAGATTGTGTATCCTTGAGTGAACGTGAGGACAACCAGACTGCAAATTACATATGGTAAACAGTATGACAGTTCTCTGCTATCTCTCTCGCACGTACAATTTACGCCGTATCCATCCAAAGACACTATGCCTCGGTTGTATCAATGCTAAGTACCGCAACGTTTAGTGGAATACGGCCCACTGTCAATCGCTGTCATAATGGTAGTGAAGCATTTCACGGCTTCAAATAAGATATGCTTGCATGACAACGAGACGTAGACCATCTTCCGCACTTCATGTGTATGTAGCCACTTCCTTTCAGTAAATATACTTTGGTACACTTAGTGCTCCGTATCAAAAAACCAAAACAACACACTTCGGCAGAGAAAAAAATAAGTTATTAAGCTGTACAAGGAAATCAGGAAAACAACGCGGTATTACCGAAAGTTTTGTACAGCAGCTCTTTTCACGGGCGTGCATGATACTATCCTGAAAGACCAGGAAACAAATGGCTATCCTTTTTTCTTTCCCTTTTTCGAGCTGGATTTGACACCGGATGAACCCACAGGTTTTAGCTGGGCGTGTCCAGACTGTTTCAGATGCGCGAACAATTCATTTCGCGAGTCAAACTCCGTATTGCAAGTTTTGCACAACGGCTTCTCCGTCCCGGCATTCGGACTGGTCTGAACTGTGATCGGTTTGACAGTCGCCTTTATTTGCTCTGAAATTAGTTCAAAACACTCGGGAATCATCATTTTCTCTTGAATTGGTTCAGATACACGGCGAGAACAATGTGAGTGAAATTCGCATGGCTAGAGCTTCCCCTGCCAAGACAAGTTTTGCTGTTGAGCCAACCCAGTCTTGCAGCAGCATTTTGCGCATCAGAAATACAAGACGCATCTCAAACACCGTTACACTGTTGTTTAGGCTATCTAAGAGAGCATGCAATATATCCGGATCTTCACTCACAAGAACAATATAGTCCGCGTATTCCAAGTCAGACAGTGTATTGCCCGAGCACACGTCGATGCCCCTATTCTCATACTAGGATACGGCTATCTTAAGAACTATCTCAATAAAAACGTAAAGAAAAGGCGATAGAGGGCAATCCTGACGAACCTGAATGAAAGATCACCGGAAGGAAGAACTCGGTTTTGGATCTCCACCAGTGATGATGTGGCCCAGAAATCCAATGGAGTCTGCATGGAATTAACAAGCCTCCATATTTAGGTGCGAATCCAGATCATTTGCATGTCGCATGAAGCCGCATTTCGTGCTCTTCCCTCATCTGCTCAAATACAGCAACGGAATTTGAACTGTGTGCAACTTGTAGAGTAACAGAAACTAAACCGCGAGTTTCTAAAGTAGAACTAGTATAACAATCAGACCTATTTGACGATGGACGTAAGGGAAGCTTATGAAGATAGTTATGAAAAAGTAAAGGGCACTATGGCGTTTGGAGAAACTGAGCCCAGCTCCACAGCAATGACAGTTTCTCTGTCATTCACAGTAAAACTAGCCGGATAAATGTCAGAAGGTAGCTTTGGTTCGGAAAACATGCGGAACGTGCATTCACGGCTTTGTTTTTGTTCCTCTCCAAGTTGTTGTTTATGTTGCATCCAGAAATAGCCATCATCTGCTCGGCTGAAATGCCATGGTTGCTTTAAACACTTTATTCTGCACACCTTGCTCGCACACATAATGTCAATAAATGCACAAACATTACAATTACTATCCAAACTATTTGATGTAAAGAGCGGACGCACATCCTGAGCGTCTCATCGCATTCGTCGGAAGCCAAATGCCCCGGCCGTTTGCATCAATTAACAGTGTCCAATTCCACTGGCAGAGAAACAAGCTAATCTTTCGGCCTTACGATAGCTAAACGAACCGAAAGCCCGATAGTTAGCGCAAGCATTTTCGGTTTACATAACTCTTACATTAATTCAATGTTTTCGTGACGATAAGGACCTTAGATTTTACGAGGAACTCTATAGAAATTGGCATTTTCAGCTTCCTAACTGCTCACCAGAGGCTGATTCCCAATTCCCACTTTCCACAGCTTCGTTGGGGTCGTCACTGGGGGAAGCCACAGCGTCCGGAGGAGGATCACCAGACGTGGCGACCACTTTTTCCTCTTCTTTCCGACGTTTTCGTTGAGCCTTTTTAGCGCGCTTGGTCAGCTTGACTCCGGAAGCAGCAACACGTGGTGGAGAACCCGACAGCTCATCCGGAACATTTTCGGCTACTAACGACAGGTCAGTATCGGTCGATTTGTCTTCCAGCTCGCTTTCGTTCATTGCGTTGCGTTCCTCCTCTAGTAGGATCTTGCGTAACAGTTCGGCTTGTTTTTTATGCTTCTTTGATGCCTCATGATTTAGTTTAGCTTTGGCGGAGGCAAACAGTTTGTCACAGGCGACGCAATAAAGTTCGTTCACATCGGACAGCTCGTCAGTCGAACCAAGGTCGTCTTCGACGGCACTCTGCATCGAGAATCACGCGAGGGCATGTAAAGAAGGAAGAAAAAACTAGGTAAAATTTGGCACACGAACAAAATCAGAAAATGAACGAAGCGGGAAGTATCCTCCTTGTTTGCTTTGACTGGTTGCGAACGCATAAAACCACGCGACAGTTTGAAATAAAATAGTTATTGCTTCAAACGCTTTTGTCATATTGTGCACCAGTCACTCTCACTGATCTTCCATTCAGCGCTCCTCCTTCCAAAAAGCATTCGCCCGGAGAGTCTGTATGATAACGGGAACAAATCATAAATCCTAACCAACGTATGCTACAGAGTTTGAGCACATGATACAATGTACCAGGTTCACCGCCCAAGACTTTACGCTCCAAGAGATTTTCATTCCGATTTACCAGAATCCAGTCTCATTTGTGAAACGATACAGTTGCTGAGACATCCGTCATTTTCGTGATGTATCCGGCCGCAAGTGGTAGGCTTCTGCATTGTAGAGCAGAATTAGCCTTACGAAGACGGTGCACAACCAGGCCGTGACAGAAAAAACTGCGGAACTGTTCATCATTCAATATCAACGCCAGCAGATGTTCACTGATGACTCTTAACGCACGAGAGCTGTTATAGCAAAATTATATTTTTTAATTCCCTTTTTTAATTATTACGTAAGGGGTACATTTCCGGAAGCGGGCCTCAGGCAATAAGAGGCTACCGAACAAATAGTGACCGGCGGTTTGTATTGGTTCGTTGAGTGTTTATATTGCACGATAATGATCCACTGCGTCAACAGACTTATACTTAGTTTTCCAATTGATGAAAATTAAACTACAATGCATGGAAATCACATTATCAATGGGTAAAGAACTAATGTGCACTCGTCCAAGCAACCGATCGTTATTATTTTTCATCCCAATCATGCGGATAATTGCAGCAGAAGACATGGCCTAATCATTCTCATCATCATACAGCGTTAAACAGTACGGCAAGCCCCACTGACCACTGCCTTTCTCACCATCTTGCACACAGAAATAGGAAGAATGGATGTGCAAGATGGACAGGGAGTAGACCTACACGTGTGGCATAAGAAATCAACGCCTTAGTAGCCAACACACGGAATACACAGTCTAACTGTACAAACACATTGATCAATCATTCTGATTCGACACAAAGTGACAACACGATCGCTCTCGTATCCTTCAGTGTATCCAGCCAACTGGTTGACGGATCTTTTGGACTCCAACCACGAACAAGTGAGACACTTAATTTTTCTAAAATCGCTGTATATTTTCTCATTTTTTTGCTGCCACGTCATCTGTTGACATCCACCTGGCTTCTTCCAATCCCGGGAAGAAACGGTAAGCAAGACATAGAGCGGTAGACGTGGTTTACCATATACAACATGTGCCCCAGCCAATGAACTCAACTAACCTGGATACGATGTGACAGAACATTCTTTGAACTAGTACCCAATACTCGATTTCTGACCTCAGCATTGCTTATTCCGTCATTCCATCTAATCTCAGCGATACTACGCAAACACTTATGGTCGAAAACCCCAAGAGGACGGACATCTTCCGCACGAAAACTTCCCGTCTAGCAAACACAAAACAGATCTGAGTGCAACACAGCACAGTACACACAATCCTCCAACTTCAGTGAAATATCGGGTCGGCGCCACAAGTGCTTCAGTCCAGCATACGCCGCACAAGTCCTCGATATACGCGTGCAAACCTGGACTGCCGTGCTCGCATTCGTCGTCACGATTCTGCCGAAACAAGTGAAGCGGTCGACGATTGTTCGTACCTCTACAGCCGGCATCGAACTCAGAACAGTTGGTGTCCATTCTTGAAACATCACTTCAAACTTTGAAGGTGCAAAACACATGACGAATGGAGCTACAGCTCTTGTCAGTCTATTTAATCCACGTTGCACTTGTTCCGTGTATCCGAACAAGCAGACGACGACGTCGGCAAAATCTAGGTCACACAGCTCCCCACTATTTCCTAGTTCGACGCCCACATCTTGAAGATTTTGCAAGGTATTCTCTATTACCTCATGAATGACTATGTGGGAAAGGGAACAGACAAACGGGATATCCTACTTCATCGTAAACCCTTACACGGCCAGAAGTAAGAGAGTACAATGATTTCAGTAGATCCACAAACGTCTGTGGCATACCTTTTCGGTGAAGAGCACTGAACAGCTTTTTTCGGTCAACTGAATCGAAGGCGCCTTTCAAGTCCCGGAAAGCCATTATTCTCGGTCGACGGTGTATGTGACGCGTCTCAAGTAGTCGATGAAGAGTAAAAATCCAGTCGATGCATCCTCGACCTGGGCGGCTTCCCGCCTGTTGTTCGCGGGCGTTCATCTCGCGACCCGGTGTCAGATGGCACTGCAAAATCGAGGACGATACCTTGATGACTATCTGAATTAAACTGATTCCACGATGGTTGCTACCATTATTGCCTATCCCCCTCTTGAAGATGGGTACAATCACCAATTCGCTCCACGATAAAGAAATACGCTTCCTGTTCCAAATGTCACGGAGCAACGTGGTAAGCGATCTTACCAAAGCAACTCTACCCAGTTTGAAAAGAACTGGAGGAAGTTCCCCAGGACCGGTCGCTTTACCACGCTTTAGTAGTCGAATGTTTGATTTTCGCTCAACTTCCGATGGAGGCTCAAGTGATACTCCCCACGGAATCGCAGTTGTTCACCTCGGAGTAACCGCATTTGCGCTCAACCAGCTAAACTGTTTCTTAAAGTATTCGGCCCAACGGCCCAGCCTTTGCCATGAACAGGCTCCCCATTTCTATCGCATATCGTTTCGCTGACCGGGTTTTACCGTCCACCAGTATTGCGAATAAGTTTGAACAGTCTTTGAGTATTATCTGGAGCGGCCACTAGTTCCATTACTTCGGCTACCTTAACCCACTGGTTCTCAAGATCCCTCTTAAGGCTTTTGTAAATTGCCTCTGTAGATAGTTTCGTGTCTAACTCATGCCCTTACAGTTCGAGAGTTGACGTTTTTGATCCATTAGACTGATCAACTCTTGAGAAATCCAGTGTCTTTGATGGACATCCGATCCAGGCCCACAGGCGAGACCTACCCCCAGGTGCATCGCCTGTTTGATGTGGGCACAGTGCTCGTCTACATTACTGTTCGCAGCTCATGTGACAGCTTCTGTTCATAACCGGTGAGAACTTCTGGATCACACAAACGCTGTACGGTTAACCGGGTTTGTGGCTTTCGTCGACGACCATGAAGCTGAAGCGATAATCGCTTTAGAACTGATGCAAGGTCCAACTTTACGTGCGTGGACCAGTAGGATCCATAGTTATGGACAGAACTGCGCCACCGGTAGCTTACTGCGATAATGATCGATCTGGCTCAGATGAGACACTATAAGCAGTTAGTTGAATCACATTGCTCGGATCCTGGATGCGTGCTTCACTTACTCAACAGACATCTGTCGCCAGTGTCCACTGTGAGCGCTAGGCACACCTTCTAACTGGCCTGTATGAGTGTACACAAGTAGAAGGGGCCGAGATTCAGAGGCCAGCGAGGCTTGAGAAGATGTGGGTTACCAGAGGGAGGATTATTACCCACAGTATTTGACAACAAACTGTTGCGAGTATCGACCGTATTATCAGTGGGAGTATTATGGGTGGATAGAGGGGGCAAAGAGAGAAGTTTGGAGACAGAAAACAAAGGTTGGCTACATGAGAGGAAACTCTGAGCAGTAGCCCACTTTTCATTACCCACCCCACTCGATGCAATGGGAAGCGCGGTCCTAATTATCCAGCGCGATGACCGAGTCAGTATGGAATTCTTCGTAGTCGTGCAGTTATTGGGAAATGTTGGACCCATACTGCTAGGATGTCCAGCCGCAAAGCAGGAGAACGATTAGAGTTTCCAACCAAAGCCTTTAGTTCTAACAAGAATCTATTCGAAAGGCAGCGGGGTGGCTGGGTGAAAGCCCATCCACCTGGATACGTTATTCATCTCCCGATTTTACTGACTGAGATGCCATCTCAAATCGACCCCCAACCTGGAGGACCAGGGAAGGAAATAGTCCAAAAGGCTCTAACACTGGCGTGACATGCATGCCACATATCTAGGATATAATATTCGCACACTGTTGAAGAAATTGCAACCGATTCCGAATTGCGAATTCGTTCGCCTGTTGCCCGGCAGCGAGGAGACTGGAAGAGCCATTGCGTACCACGACCAGTTACATGAACACATTATTTACGAAATTTCAGAGTGAAAGCGAAGGACAGTGAATCCGACGACCAACATTTCTAATCAAAAGCGTGGATAGTAGAGAACAATTAACAGTGACGGATAGTACAAACATCAGAGGAGAATGACGACCGAGCCCCACGATGCAGCCAACACAGTCCACAGTTCAACTGTGATGAGACATTAACAGGGCCGTCACTGCAATACCCAGCTGACTGGCATTATCTTTAATGTGCCGAGCCCACTGGTAAAACAGTGCTATGAGTACATGTCTGGAACGATACAAGTAAGCCACTTTTCCTGACCGACCTGTATGACTATCCACAGCATTCAGCCACAATACTCGAGCCTGAACCTAGTTGCGGTCACAATCTTTGTTGACATCAGCAGCAGTCCCTTGTGATGAACGGGGAGACTGCACATTCGTTGAAAGTCTACAAAAATATCCGGTCTCACCTCATTCACGGTTCGAACATGAAGCCCGTCAAGTTCGGCTTCCATTCTGGCTAAATCGGCTTCGAACTCCTCAGCCCATTGAGATGTGAGGCCACCAAACGAGAGCTCCTCGTTCCAAGCTTCCGCAAGCCTACTAGCTTCGCTATTGAAAGAGGCAAGAAATAGAAAGTAGATAGAAATGAGGGAATGCATCGGCAGATCCGGTACAATCGGAGGAATAAATGTGTATTAAAACGTCTGAAAGAAGACCTCTCAATAACCACCATTCAAAACTAGACTTCAGTATTCAGAAGACCGTTACGAATGACCAGAACGGTAACACCAGTTCTCAATGGTTTTAAATATTTGTGCTGGTTGTAGCCCAGGTTGTTGGCTGCCATGATGTTCTGATCGCTGACCTTGGAATTTAGATAGCAAACGTGTTGGTGATGAAAGTTTGCGATCTAAACAAAAAAAAGCACAGAGATCAGAACATCATGGCAACACCAATTATTGAGCGTAGTATGGTAATTCTTAATGAGACTATTACGGGACCGTCGTTAAGATCTTGTACAGATCGAAACCATCAACTTCATTTTCGCGAACAAAGTAATCGTTTTATTTTTCCTCAAATTCGGCCATCTATGGTGTCACCGATAAGTTCCTTCGTCCGTCAAGTGCTAAATGTACACTGCAAGCGGGTCTTTTCTACAGGCAAACAAAACAGAAATCAAGATAAGGCGATGAGTCAAAATTAAGTGAGGGAGAGGGGATCAAATATCACATGCGTGACCTAGATCCGTCTCTGGACCGTGAATGAGTGTCTGCGGTATCAGTGGTTTTCTACAGGCATTGAAAGCCTGGTCTCTGAGATTTTACAACTTAAACCTGGGTAAGAGTGCAGTGAAGAGGGCATGAAACGTAATCCCAATGATTAATTGTGCCAACATGGACAACCGGCAACCATGACTTCGATTCTTAAAGTAAATAACTTATTTAAAGCCCAGTACTTCACGCGCGTTGGTGGGCCGAACAACAGTGGAGCTAATTACTATCAAATTTGAAAAGTGCCGGGTAAACGATGTCAGTGTTGAAGGCAAACATTTTGTGCACTCACAGTAAGCTGCATTAATACTACACGTACTAAAATAGACCCCCGCAGTGTGGAATGATCACCGAGACAGATACTTCATTTTTACTACGTCACGACGATACTGCGCCTTGGCTTGGTGTGATGGTACGCGTCCCGTCACTCGGTAACGTGATAGTGACTTAAACCGTCTCATTTTTAGTGCTTCTCAGGTGGTGAGAGATTGAAGGTTTCAGCTACAGTGTTTAATCCATGACCTAACCAATGGAAATGACAACCTCCATTGGTGAATTCCGTTGAGTCACACTGCAAATTAGCAACTGCTTCACTATACTATAGGACATGATAACGTCTCGGCCATTTGTACATTTCACGCAGGATACGGTCATCTACGTTCGGTCTTTTCATCTGTCATCATGACGAGACTGCACCCTGATGTGATGTGATGGCTTACGTGCCTCCATCACTTAAAGAGCTATGTACGATGGTTTCCTGGAGCCGGAGATGCAATCATACCTGACAGATCAATGGATAGAGGCCACACGAAGTCCAGTCTCTGAACCAGTTATTGGACAACATCTAGTTCTAACTAAAATGCCCCTGACGAGAACACTTCAGCGGATAAACACGGAGAGAAACACTTTCTCGGTCTAAAAACCTCCACTAGATGGACGTAGGAATGGAGTACCTTGGGTTTCTCTCCACGGTGGGAGAAGTTATCGCACTTCACAGGGCAAATATCACCCGACTAAATTAGGCAGCCCTCGGCCCAAAGGATGCTGCCCTGTCCAAGTTCCCCTTGCTCCATTGGGTCCATGGGGCTGGGGACTAAATCAAAAAAGCGGATCGATAACAGAGCACCAGCGACGACAAGACAGAATACAAGCAACAATCAGGTCTCACGTGACAGACCAGAAGAAGTTCCTCCACGGGTTCTTCGGTCACGTTCCCGTGCTGCGTTAACGCCCCACTGCCTTGCCGGTCAGACTTTCGGGTCAAAGGCTACGGTTGGAGTTCCCAAAGAAAAACCCCTTCTGCGGTGTGGGCAGCTGCGAAGTGTGATGTGCCCAAAGACCTCCAGTATCTTTCCTGTAAAAGGCCTAACCAACCCCCCCCCCCCCCCTTATTCTAAGATCGATGCAAAACGCCACGGATAATTGCGGCTCTGATGAAAGCAGTAGTTCACGAGTCCAGTGTCAATCGACTGCACTCCTTAAGCTTACGTGTCCACTTCGCTTGGCTGCCTTTACCGTCCGCACGCTATGTCAGATAGGGCCACAGGCTGCCCTCTATAGAACTCTTGATACTTTCAAAACAGATCCATGCTGTGTCTCCGAAACACGCATACAAGACCCCACTTCTGTGATAACTCTCCGAACCCTGCATACAACCTCAGTCTCTCGTTTCACTCTTCGCGTGTCCGGTGATTCGGTGTCTAGTGCTCGTGGTCAGGCTGGCGTTGGGATTATTTTGAGCATGAAAACTGAGTGTGCACTGCTAGACTGGATTCCAGTCAGCACTCGTTCGTGTGCAGTTTGGTTGGACGGTTCTGTTCGTGTCAACAATAACAAAATGAAGCACCGATGCTTGTTCGTCGTGTCTGTGTATACGCCCACTGAGTGCAGTTCCTCCAAGACCAAGGACGAATTCTATCAAGATTTGTCTCGGCTACTCCAAAGCGCAGGTCCAACAGACGTGGTGGTCATTGCTGGAGATTTTAGCACCCAAGTTGGCCGTTTGGGAGATTCTGAAAGACAAATCGGAAGCCCATTTACTATCCCAGTCGATCGTCTCATTCAACTATGTTCTCACCACAGATTATTTCTGGCAAGTACAAACTTCTGCCATAAGAAGCGCATGGACTCACATGGCGTCCTTCTTTCGTCTTCACAACGTTGGACTCAGATTGATCATATTGTGATTGGTCACCGCTGGCGTGGATCAGTTGATGATTGTCGTTCATTTTGGTCTACGCCTGTGAACTCAGATCACGCCTTGGTACGTGCTCGCTTCCGTTTACGTCTCGTCTGTGGTCGCACCAATGTAAACGCCACCCATCCAGCGCCATTACTTCTAGACGATAACCGACGATCTGACTTTCAGACGGAGCTGTCTACACGGGTTATCTATGCAACCGGTTATCCAAGACCCAGATAAACGCTGGCAACAGATCGAGAAAGCCTTGTGTACCACGTCTAATGCAAGATGGTGAGAAAAACAGTGGTCAAAGGGGCTTGCCCTACTGTTTAATGCTGTACGATGATGATGATGATGATGTCCAATGCCACAGAGGACTCGGCTTCAAGTAGGCCTCAAGAATGATGGATATCTTCGATATCAGTTGCTTTGTTGGATACTCGCAGATCCATCTCTCCGGATACCACATTCCATGAAGTGCGTCAATCCCTGAGACGTCAACTGACTAAGAGCCTGAGAAATGACCGTGAGAAGTGGTGGTTTGCAAAATGTAGGGGAATGGGAAAAGCTGTGCCTGTTGGCAATACTCGCAACCTCTATCGTTTGTTTAGAGGTACCGGTCCGCGGAAGCCCGGTGTAAGTGAGCTAAACAAGGACTCTGATGGCTCACTGATTCACTCTCAGAGATGCCGTCTGGATCGTCGAGCAGAGCCTTTTAGGGAGCAGTTCAGTTAGTCCACTTCGACTGTGGATCTTCCCAATACACCCGCTGGAAAAACGATCCACGTGACATTAGGATATAGCCGCACATGTCTGGACCGGTGACGGTGGATTTGTCTGAGCACTTTTCACCTCCAAGGTAAGAGGTTTAAAATCAGCAACTGACGGTCATCTAAGGGGCAGACAGCAGTAAGCTGTCGCCCGGCTCAACCAGACAGATAAGGTGTACCTTAATCCCCTCACCCTGAAAAATATGACGGACGTTCTCGTGACCTCACGTCACAGTGGTTGGACTTCACCGTAACACAAAACATCGGCATCCAGATGGCAAAAGTAATCGAAAGTGTTAAATTCTACGAGCGGTGGGAAACGTAGAAAAACATGTCATATTACGTCAAACTGTACGAAGATCGTTGCCTCCGTTTCATCCAAGCAGAAACTGTGGTGAACCGCTACAAAATGACATGAAACTGACTCCAATTGTAATGAGAAGCCTGTCGGTGGTAGACGGCTCTGCTGACGCCTGACTCACTACCAAGCTTGATCTACTGAGGCGTTATGTGGTTCGCCACTTTAAGTCTCAGAATCATAGTTGCCACTTTCCTTCACATTATGAATCATGAAAACACACTATCACACGTACTAGATGTTTTTATTCGCAAAACAAGCACGGACTCATCACCCACAATAACATTCGCGCGACGAAACCAGCACCGTCGATTGGAAGGCAAAAAGAATAAAAGTACAAAGTGAAAAAGATCCCAAAAAAATCCACCTGATGAAATATAACTGCCCAGGTAACAAAACTTAACCACTTTAGCTACAGCTTACCCTGCCAAGACAAGTTTTGCTGTTGAGCCAACCCAGTCTTGCAGCAGCATTTTGCGCATCAGAAATACAAGACGCATCTCAAACACCGTTACACTGTTGTTTAGGCTATCTAAGAGAGCATGCAATATATCCGGATCTTCACTCACAAGAACAATATAGTCCGCGTATTCTAAGTCAGACAGTGTATTGCCCGAGCACACGTCGATGCCCCTATTCTCATACTAGGACACGGCTATCTTAAGAACTATCTCAATAAAAACGTAAAGAAAAGGCGATAGAGGGCAATCCTGACGAACACCGCTCTCCGTGGTGAACCTGAATGAAAGATCACCGGAAGGAAGAACTCGGTTTTGGATCTCCACCAGTGATGATGTGGCCCAGAAATCCAATGGAGTCTGCATGGAATTAACAAGCCTCCATATTTAGGTGCGAATCCAGATCATTTGCATGTCGCATGAAGCCGCATTTCGTGCTCTTCCCTCATCTGCTCAAATACAGCAACGGAATTTGAACTGTGTGCAACTTGTAGAGTAACAGAAACTAAACCGCGAGTTTCTAAAGTAGAACTAGTATAACAATCAGACCTATTTGACGATGGACGTAAGGGAAGCTTATGAAGATAGTTATGAAAAAGTAAAGGGCACTATGGCGTTTGGAGAAACTGAGCCCAGCTCCACAGCAATGACAGTTTCTCTGTCATTCACAGTAAAACTAGCCGGATAAATGTCAGAAGGTAGCTTTGGTTCGGAAAACATGCGGAACGTGCATTCACGGCTTTGTTTTTGTTCCTCTCCAAGTTGTTGTTTATGTTGCATCCAGAAATAGCCATCATCTGCTCGGCTGAAATGCCATGGTTGCTTTAAACACTTTATTCTGCACACCTTGCTCGCACACATAATGTCAATAAATGCACAAACATTACAATTACTATCCAAACTATTTGATGTAAAGAGCGGACGCACATCCTGAGCGTCTCATCGCATTCGTCGGAAGCCAAATGCCCCGGCCGTTTGCATCAATTAACAGTGTCCAATTCCACTGGCAGAGAAACAAGCTAATCTTTCGGCCTTACGATAGCTAAACGAACCGAAAGCCCGGTAGTTAGCGCAAGCATTTTCGGTTTACATAACTCTTACATTTTTTCAATGCTTTTGTTAGCAGTTCTCGGTTTTTTTCCAAGAAAATACAACCGTTTCTTATCGTGCTTTAAAACACCACAATCAAAGTCACTTCGGCACTACCGCTTCAATTAACATTGCACTCCGCGGACGTCTATTTCAAAAATTAGCAACACATCCTAACCGCCTAAGCCCGGTAATTTAGTGTAACCTATGTACCAACTCTCAGCACTGCTGGTTCGATATTTCCAAGAAATTCGATCAATGATCCAAAGATACCACTGTTGAAAGAACAGATATTCTCGTCTTTAACCTGCAGTGGTCAGGTTTGTGAACTGTAAAGAAGAACTGGCCTCACTGTTGCTGCATGCTCTCGATCCCTGATGTGCAAACGCACGTCACGTAAACGCCAAATATGACCAAGATTGTCAAAGACTAAAAGCACCTTCCGTATATGCGATGAAGCTTTAGTTGATACCCAGCCTTCGACTGAAAAAGATCTTACCGTTGTCTGGCCTCTCTGGCCATTTGCTGTGTCCGCGCTTCGGCTTCCTGGTTCAACTGTTGGACTCGTTGCCGTTCTGCGGCTACACGTTTGTCCCGTTTTTTTACAAAGGCCACCAACTGTCGCACTTCCTCGTTGCGTTTGCGACGAGCTGCATTTCGAAGTCGTCGGTTTTCTTGCTCCATGGCACGACGTTCCTGTGGGAAGAAAAGTGATCTCACTGACCGTGGGACGGTACAAGCGAACTTAGGGTCATGCTGTTTTACTTATTTGCGTTCAACATGGTTTCAGCGCACACGCTCGACTAGCCCCCTAAAATGAGTTTCTTATCTCACACTGAAGAACGATCACTGTGACCCACTAACATCAGAAAACTGGTACCTGTAAATCGAATCCAAAGTAACGGACGCTTAGCTGAATCACGAAGATCACTCGTTATTTGTCGCCTATGAAGATGTAGGAAGCTTTTCGTCCGATATACTTTTTGAACAAAGAGATCCTTCATTGTGTCATCCATCATTTGCCCTTCATTTGCGAGCTGTCGAGTACTAACAACACGCGGTAAAACTTAACTAATTAGGCGAGTTAAACGACTTATTTTAGCAATAAAAATGAATTACTCACACCACAAAGTCCTTACAAGCGTGTGTGAATGTAAAGTAGCACTTATCACAAGAAACGCTACTGTGACAATTTTCATAGTCTTAAACACTGAATCCCCTTAGTTCTACTCAACAGAACACAATGGATACGTAGCACGAGATGCAAGCATTTCGTTTACTATTCCCGGTTGCGGAAGTCCCTCGCCTCCAAGAAGCGAATTGCAAGAGCTTTCAATCCAGCTTACTTTTATTGTACCTTATATAAACTGACGTTTTGTGTTTACGATCAAGAGTAAACAAAACGCCTGCATTTCGCAATCTGCATCTTTTTTCTGTGTTGATGGATGTTCAGAATGGGTTTAAGTTATAATCCTAACTTTCTTCGAATTAATTCACTGATATGGTTTGTACTAGAGATTTGTTATTACTATGATCAACAGGGAAAATTCCAAAGGTGGAGTGTGCAGTAAAAACCACGTTTCGAACCATGTGGGATCTGCACGGGTTAGATGTGAAGTGTGGAGGCATCGGTGAAATGGTAAGACAAAAAACGAGAAAAGTACATTTCCAGTATATGCCACTTACCGGGCGCGAATCAGCGCAACGAACATCGTATTTTTCGACCCAAGTGTAGTTTTTACGTGTCCGGAAAGCTTCCCAGAATTGATAAAATGGGGCAACCACATCCGCATAGACGCTATCAGCCCGACCAAACGTGGGATAGTCGCGAGATGAAGGCCTATTACAACGAGACCGATCGTCATCTTCGTTCGACGAGGAAGAGCAGGAGTTCACATCAAATTCCCTGGCGCGTACTTCTTCTTCAGTGATATCGTCAAACACCTTTCGATAAACAGTGTAAAATCCCTGGCGAAAAAGCATGAAAATAACGAGTGATACTCTCAGATTCACGAAGATGGCTGGTTAATTTAGGAGGAAAAAAGAACTTTGTAAGCCTAATAGAAACTATTTTACTCAGCATAGTTAGTCCGACAGGTACACGGCCACATCAGTAGCACCACCAAGTTGGTTATGACACTATAAACTTTACTGACATACTCACAAGGCTACTGTCCCATTTCAATGTTTGATACAAGAAAACATCCAACATCCCCTCATACAGTTCGTGATCTAAGGAAACTGAGCATCAAATTGCTATTTAGTTTTTTGCTTACTAGGAATAGAACTTCAAAAAAAGAATTCAGTGTTTTGTCCACATAAATCTCCACTGATGCTTCCGGATATACGGCATCACATGTTTTGGTTGGGAGATGGATCAAAGAGGCCAGTCTGAAACGTGGCGAAAATTGCACCTGGCAGTGCTTGAAGGGTTAGACCTTCGGGTTGGGGTTCAAGAAATCCGCACACCTGATGGTTCAAGGCACTATGCGACACGGCCAAGTGCCGCAGTCTCTGGCTCACCTGAACCTCAGCTGATATTTCATCTACATGATCTTCATTATTAACGTTCATCTTACTTTCTATGCTTAATTTTATCACACTTCCAAATGGTTGATACCGAGAGAAAGCAACCAAAACCAGAGCACTGAATAGTAAGGTTAATGGCTGAATAAACTGAACTGAACAGAGATTACACTTTCCATCACGTACAACAGGCCGTGCAGTTCAGTCAACGAACGTGCGATCAGAAAAGACAGTCAGTGAGAGCACCCACGCGACTAGGAAACACTGCCACATATAAAGGGCTGGAAGTACAATAGATGTGAAAACTCTCAACGAATGGGATGTGGCAAATTATGGGTTATCGAATTCGGCCAATTTCGAAGTCCGAAATTCAGTTCATCTAAATTTAGATTTTCACTGTTCAACATTTTGACTTTCCGCTCGCGCAACAGTGCACTGGAGTGAGCATACCCAACGGCCTCGTAGACCAACTGCTCTATCAGGAATAATCGGCAACCATTATTCTGATACTTGCAACAGAGAACCGCTTCTGTTACATGAACAAAGATTGCATATGGTGAAAATGGACTTAATGTAAGACCGGAGAAAAGAAGCTAATCACAATAAGAACAGTTTATTGATATTGTGCCACTCATTAGCATCATCACTGTACAGCGTTAAACAGTAGGGTAAGCCCCACTGAGCACTGCCCTTCTCGTCATCTTGCATGTAGAATTAGAAAGCTTGAATAAACAAGATGGACAGGGAGTAGACCTACATGGGTGGCAACAGAAATCGAGGCCCTAGTAGCCGACACAAGGAATACATAGTCTAACTGCACAAACACACATTGACCAATCATTCCGACTCGATACAAAGTGACAACTCGATCGCCACTGTTCACGGTTCGCTGCCATATCCTTCAGTGTCTCCAACCAGTTGGTTGACGGATCTTTTGGACTCCAACCAGGAAGACGTGAAACACCTACTTTTTCTAAGATCGCTGTGTATTTTCTCATTCCTCCTTGCCAAGCCATCTGTTGACCTCCACGTGGTGGAGGAACGAAAATAGGGCACGATACGGTAAACCTGTGTTTGCCATACGTAACACGTGCCCTAACCAATGAAGCCTACTACGCTGGATACGCTATGATAGAAAACTCCCTGAAGTGGTACCTAATCCTCGGTTCCTGACCTCAGCATTGCTTACTCCACCACTCCATCCAATCTTAGCGATACTACGCAAGCATCGATGGTCGAAAACCTGAAGACGACGAATATCTTCTGCACGCAGACCCCAAGTCTCGCAACTATACAAGAAAACTGGACGCACTGCAGATCAGTACACACGACCTTTAAACTTCAGTGAAACATTAGGTCGGCGCCATAAGTGCTTCAGTCCAGCATACGCCGCTCGAACCTTCGATATACACATGTTTACCTTTACTTCAGTGCTCCCATTCGTCGTCACGATACTGACGAGGTAAATGAAGCGGTCGACAACTGCCAGCATCTCACCATCGAGCATCAAACTCGGAACAGTTGATGTCCACTCTTGAAACACTAATTTAAACTTTGGGGAAGCAAAACGCATGTCAAATGGAGCTGCAGCTCTTGCCAGTCTATCTGATCCACGTTGCACTTGTTCCGTGCAGTCGAACAAGCAGACAAAGTCGTCGGCACAATCTAGATCACAGCTTTTCACCATTTCCTAGTTTGACGCCCACATCCTGGAGATCTCGCAAGCCACTCTCCATTATTTCATCCACGACGAAGTTAAACAAGAATGGAGAAATCGGACATCCCTGTCGAACACCGCTCGTCGTCTTGAACCGACTGGTTAATTCACCGTAAACTGTTACACGGCCAGAAGTAAGAGAGTACAACGACCTTAGTAGATTCACGAACTTTTGTGGCATACCTTTCCGGTGAAGAGCACTGAATAGCGCAGTCTAGTCAACTGAATCGAAGGCACCTTTCAAGTCGAGGAAAACCATTATTCTCGGTCGACGGTGTATGTGACGCGTTTCAAGCAATTGACGAAGAGCAAAAATCTGGGCGGAATCTGGCTTGCTGTTCGCGGGCATTCATCCCGCGAGCCGGGTTAGGACAGCACAACAAAATCGAAGCTAATACCTTGGTGACTATCGCAATTAAGCTTATCCCACGATGATTACTACAGTCATTGCGTATTCTCTTCTTGAAAATGGGTACAACCAATGACTTACCCCATAATATCGGGATACGTTCCTCCTTCCAAACGTCACGAAGCAAGGTGGTAGGTGATTTTATCAACACACCACCACCCATTTTGAAAAGAGCTGGAGGGAGTTCGTCAGGACCGGCTGTTTTCTTTCGTTCCAGTAATCGAATGCTCGACTCTACTTCTATTTCCGATGGGGGTTCAAGTGATACTCCCCAAGGAATCGCAGTTGTTCAGCTCGGAGTAATTACATTTGCGAGAGGCCAACTAAACCGCTCCTTGAAGTATTCGGCCCAGCGTTCAAGCCTTTGTTCTTTGCCATGAATGGGTTCTCCATCTCTATCGCATATCGTTTCACTGACAGCGGTTCACCGTCCACAGGTGCCGAGGATAAGTTTGAAGCAGCTGCTATTTCCATTTCTTCGGCTACCTTGACCCACCGAATTTCGCGATCACTCTTAATACCATGGATGGCGTATGAGGCGTACAACAGATTGCTCGCCGGCATCTGTGGCGGAGAGGTGCGCTGGGCACCCACGGTGTTTGGCCCTATCCAAAGGTCGTACGAACTGAGCATTCATTCACCGGCCCCCAGTGGGTTACGGATCCCCCGTTGCGTCCTGCTGCCCTATGGGTTACATTTTGAATAGTTAAAGGCTCCGGTTGTGAATCTCTAAGAAAGCCACCTGCTTCGGCTTGGGCAACCTGGCAGTATGGCGCCCACAAGCAAATCATGGGCTCGGACTATCTACCCTTTCCTCCCCGATTGTACCATGTTTTGTTCGTCACACAGTCTGAAATCAGGCGGGTGTGAAAAAACCCGTAGCTTACTGCGATATGACCATTCTGGCTCAAAGTGCCTGCAGCGTTACAGCACCATGTCGCCGTGCGAAGTGACCTGTGTCGGAAATTTGTACTAGACAGGAATAACCAATTATCTCCAAAAACTAGAGAAGCCCATCCCCGTTATCTGTGCGCTGGGCACGTAAAGCACAACGCCCAACTTGTGAAATAAAATCACCAGCTAGTACTATGTTGTCAGAGCCTTTGCTCCTGTGAACGAGAATAATGAGTTCATCATAGAACTCATCCTTATACATGTCAGAGCTGCTGTCTGTTGGGGTGTATGCTGAGATCACAAGGAAACTGCGCTTAACACAGATATGCTTTCAAACGCCAACTGACCCCTGGAGTCTGACAGCACATAAACGACTATTAACCGGTATCCAGTCTCAAAGGGCAGCCTCAGCCTTGTCAGTCAAGACTATTCCTACAGCACGTTGACCCGCAGCTCTAGTTACTCCATCTCGAGGTGCGCAGAAAATACCTCGATGTGATCCCAGAAGAACTCAGTTGAATCACACACCAGAAGGGCGAAAGCTTATTTTAAGGCGGAAAAACCGAAAGTAGTAGCTTTTAATAGACCAAGTGTGGTAACAAGTCAGAGCCAACAGTCGAATTTACCTACGAGAAACGCATCGGGTCGGTTATTGTGACTTTGAGCAGCCGGTTGTAGGCTGTTTTTCAACAATTGCACTTATTTTCTAAAAAAACCCTCGTAGTTGAGACGACGTTTGTACTCCAGGATCTGTCTGCTCACAAGCACTTTGCAAACTTTCAGCTGATTAATGACTCGGAATCGTGCAAACCGTTGACAGTCATGCGCAGGAACGAATTTGAAATCGTTTGACAGCGCAAATGATATCGAAGTTACTCATCAGTCGTGTGGCCTGCTTGCGCATCAGTGCAGTGGAAGGGCATACTCCACAGATTGCAAAGCCCACTGCATCATTAGGAATGACCGGCAACTTGACCCTGAGGCTTGGAGTGAAGAACTGCATACGGTCCCGATAGATCAGGCGTGGTGGCGATCTGGGCAACAGTGGGGATTACTGTCAACCGTCAATTATTTATTTCACAAATGCCCATGTAAACTCGTGTGTTGTTTTTCAGCTGATTGCATACGGTTGTAATACTTCAATGTCTACCATCGTGTACTCGTCAGCGTTCGAGCCGATGCCCAAAAATCACTAGTGCAGTGGAGCTCAAAATAAAAAAACCTTCTCTTTTTCGCCATTGGTTTGCTTTCGTCCACTAGTAACAGAATAATGAACACCGTCGTCCATTTTGCGGCATCTATCTATACGTCACAGTAATTCATTCTCACCTCAATTATGCCTACATCGCTCGCCTTTCGCCTGCACGTTCAATGACTGTTTACGATGCGCGCTTTATTGCTCCAATGGTCCAGCAACCAGCGGTGATGCGATGATGACGACACAGCTATTGATTGTTACTCCATGATGATCAATAATGTAATGCGTTTTGTAACTTCTAGGAGTTTTTCTGTGTTCGATCGTGATAGCTGGTTAACAATATAACAGTCTAGTGATCCAACCCATTACATATATAGCAGACACAACCAGCACAAGATAAGAAATCTACCACTAATAATAGGTAAAAAGGGAGTTTACCTAACCACGGTCGTCCGGTTCGTCACCACACCTGACCTATTGGGACCTGATCAGGCTAGGGGATATACCCCTTCCATTGCATTCATGCGCAATCATGTAATAGAAAAACCTAATAGATGAGCACATAGTAATTAACATATCACTAACAAGACCGTCTCAATGTGTCGGTAACTTTACCTAATCCGTTTGTGGATAAATATATTTTGCCCTTGAGAAGCTGTCATTGGTAAACACCGGTTGTCCAATTCGGACAAAGCAGTGCTGTATCCTATGGAGCGCGGATATGGGAACGGCCGCACTTGCGATTAACCACGAATAAGGTGGCCGTGGACAACCAGTGGCCGTCCCCGGGGATGTGGTAGGATTTCCGCCTGGTTAGAGTTATACACTATGAAGTGCCCCATAAGTATGTTAACAACACTGCGACGTAGGGCGTGTGGCTCGCCGCTAAATAAGGCCCAAGCTCCTTATCGTGTTCCTTTACCGGATAAGGTTTTCGAAATGAGGTAAATGTCTCATACAATTCACAACCAGCTCATAGACCAACGCTGTTGCCGTGCAGGAAACACTTGGCAATAAAAAGCCAACCCCGTACTGAACGACGGAGTAGTACAACAGCCAACAACATCTCAAATGACCTACATGAGCACATCTTTTTGTATTCAATCATCTGTCTCATGAACTCCTCCGATTACGCACCATAAGCAACGCACCCTGCACTTACTCCTTATTGTATCCTTCCTCTTTAATGTATTTCAAAAATCCCAAATAGCGTAAGCTGAAACAGCAGAAAAACAGCTTGCTATATTCACGTTTTCTCTTCCTGTTACCATTTTCTGTATTTCTGTTGACACTGTGTGACTCCAGGCTCTGCGTATAGTAATAATAATCCTTGAATGTCGTTTTAAGAGGTTCTTCTCGGTGACATTAGTTATAGCCAATAGTTTACTGTTACTGTCGTCATCAGTAGCCAAATTGGAAATTCGAACGCCTAGTGGTGGAACCGTAGACACGTGGGAATCATAAACATGCGCCCACTGGTTGGAGTACCAGATGTGAGACTCGGTAGGAATATCCATTTCCAACAAGAATGAAACAGCTTTTTTGTGAATTTTCAGTGTGAGGATGAGTTCTGATAGTGCATGATAGTATAAAATTCCAAAAGTCTTGCGAATGAAAAGCGGAGGTAACAGGTGTTCGGTACAAGGTAATCCTTGCTGCATGAGATGTCACGGGGGGAGGAAAACTAGTAGCTTATTGCGCTTACCTTTTTTCCATCATCGAAACCATCGAAACATGATCGTGTGAAGAATTCGAATACATCCACGCGTTCCTCTTCATATTCAGTAGTAGATCCCATCTGGGCCTTCTGACCACCACTTTGTAAGATTTGCGCCCGGTGGTTGTCATACCAAGCACGTTCTTGTGGATCGGACAGAACCCTTTTGTTAGAGACGATTTCAGAGATTCAATGAAGCAATGCACACACGTTCACCTTCGGGGAATCATGCATAATTTTTATACAATCAACTTTAGAAAATATAAAATGTGATTGAAATTCGCTAGTCTCCTCCTCATAATTGAATACCAATAAGAATTCGTCTAATAAAGACAGCAGATGGCCTATTGATAGAAGCTATCCGAAAACTGAGCAATCAACGCCTATTTCGCTAGCACGGCAGTCGACTTCTCGGTAAAGCTTTGCAGTTTCGTGAATTATATTCATCTGCATTGAAGTTTCGCATCCCACGCTTTTGATGATATGATCAGAAGTCAGGGAGCGTGTCTGTCATGAATCTAACCGACAATAAGAAAGCGATTTCCGCAAGCATTTGAGCCCGACTTCCAATGCAGCCACGACACTGGACTCAAAAGGGATCACAAACTGTTGTAGGTAAATACAGTAAAGTAATTACTGAACAACGTATATAGTACGCGAAATCTTTCTCAATGGCAGCCCGCTGACATCTCTATTATATTACGATAAAAACTGTATTTGCCCCGCAGTGCTCACACGCGAACGCTCATACACACACTGCGTGGGTAACCCATACATATAAACGAAATTAGTGTACGAAAACTGTAGAATTCATACTAATAAGCGGATATTCGTTTTATTACCGTCTGACAATCAGAAGACTGAAGGCAATATGCAGGTTAAACACGTGGCCTGATTGGCAATGTCGACTAGACTAGTCAATAAATACCACCCATCAGATATTACACCAGCATTGACAAGGTAAGCATATAGAGATGCACTATTAAGTGGTCAGTTTATAATATGAAAGAAATGGATTAAAACCAGACTAGTGCAGTTGGCCACTGTGTGTCGGGCTTCCACCGTGAAGCCCAACAGATCCATCCAATCAGTGATCATATACAGTAAGATATGGCAACGTGTCATGGCAAGTGACGCTCTTGTACTTATCTGTCTTAATCATCGACTTGACACCATCATTGGTGGTTTTCTCCCTACCTTTTCACAGTAGTAGATGTTCTGATTTCTCAGTCAGGTTACTACTGAGAAGTAGCACTTCGTGAACCCTTACTGGTTGTTTCAACTGAATTTGACTCATTGGCGTCTCTCATATTCAAGAACCAACGTGAACATAGAAGATTAATCCGCAACAGAGTACCGATAGAGATTGCGCTAATGAATAGCATACCACCGATGAAGTACCGCACAGATTGCGATTATACTGTGTTGTTTTACGCAAGTACCTGCAAACTTGACCGACATGACCAATTCATTTGCAATAAGTGAGATCATTTTCGTTGACATATCACTGACAAAGTCGCCGAGATGCTTTCGTAACTTAACACAATCACTTTGAGGTTTAATGTCAACTTTTGAAGCTATAACTGACAAATCCCCGTGCGGTCGATCGTCGTTTCAAGGGTATAGTTAGTAAAGGTATGGGCTGACATAGTCCTCAGACGACCTGATGTGGTTATCAGACAGCAGGTCATCGCCTGTCTACGATCGACCGCAAGACTGGAGTCAGAAAATCGGATTAACGGTTCAATCAGTTTCTGACGAAACGGAGCTGAATCAATCATTCGTCACCAAAAGTAACTTTAACCGACTGAAAACAAATCAGCCAATGGAGATTGTAAGCAAATTAGTCGGTTATGATTAAATGTGCTACACTGAACATTTGCTGAATTATCCAGAGATGACTGTGAATATCCTACACACACCTGAAAGAAGGATGGATTCAGCGTTAGGTGAGAAAACTATAAAAGGGTAACTAAGGTGGATCACAAACGTGGAGGAAAATACATACGGTTGAGAAGTTAAGAAGTACCGTATTTTGCTGTCATCTTCAACGGTCTAAGCCTCTTTTTGAACGGTACCAAGAACAAGAAAAACAATAGAAACAAACAGATGTAGAATACACGAACACTAACGAACTTATTCATATTTCTAGCTGAAAACTGATTCGAATCCCGTTCATCCTACAAACTCACTCCTATTTGTTACTACATGCGTGTGCACCATCAAGACCAGAACTCACCTTGATGTGACGTGATGGCTTACGTGCCTCCATCACTTAAAGAGCTATGTACGATGGTTTCCTGGAGCCGGAGATGCAATCATACCTGACAGATCAATGGATAGAGGCCACACGAAGTCCAGTCTCTGAACCAGTTATTGGACACCACCGTTTTAACTAATATGCCCCTGAAGAGAACACTTCAGCGGATAAACACGGAGAGAAACACTTTCTCGGTCTAAAAACCTCCACTAGATGGACGTAGGAATGGAGTACCTTGGGTTTCTCTCCACGGTGGGAGAAGTTATCGCACTTCACAGGGCAAATATCACCCGACTAAATTAGGCAGCCCTCGGCCCAAAGGATGCTGCCCTGTCCAAGTTCCCCTTGCTCCATTGGGTCCATGGGGCTGGGGACTAAATCAAAAAAGCGGATCGATAACACAGCGACAGCGAGGACAAGACACAATCCAAGCAACAATCAGGTCTCACGTGTCAGACCAGAAGAAGTTCCTCCACGGGTTCTTCGGTCACGTTCCCGTGCTGCGTTAACGCCCCACTGCCTTGCCGGTCAGACTTTCGGGTCAAAGGCTACGGTTGGAGTTCCCAAAGAAAAACCCCTTCTGCGGTGTGGGCAGCTGCGAAGTGTGATCTGCCCAAAGACCTCCAGTATCTTTCCTGTAAAAGGCCTAACCAACCCCCCCCCCCCCCCCTTATTCTAAGATCGATGCAAAACGCCACGGATAATTGCGGCTCTGATGAAAGCAGTAGTTCACGAGTCCAGTGTCAATCGACTGCACTCCTTAAGCTTACGTGTCCACTTCGCTTGGCTGCCTTTACCGTCCGCACGCTATGTCAGATAGGGCCACAGGCTGCCCTCTATAGAACTCTTGATACTTTCAAAACAGATCCATGCTGTGTCTCCGAAACACGCATACAAGACCCCACTTCTGTGATAACTCTCCGAACCCTGCATACAACCTCAGTCTCTCGTTTCACTCTTCGCGTGTCCGGTGATTCGGTGTCTAGTGCTCGTGGTCAGGCTGGCGTTGGGATTATTTTGAGCATGAAAACTGAGTGTGCACTGCTAGACTGGATTCCAGTCAGCACTCGTTCGTGTGCAGTTTGGTTGGACGGTTCTGTTCGTGTCAACAATAACAAAATGAAGCACCGATGCTTGTTCGTCGTGTCTGTGTATACGCCCACTGAGTGCAGTTCCTCCAGGACCAAGGACGAATTCTATCAAGATTTGTCTCGGCTACTCCAAAGCGCACGTCCAACAGACGTTGTGGTCATTACTGGAGACTTCAGCACCCAAGTTGGCCCTTTGGGAGATCCTGAAAGACAAATCGGAAGCCCATTTACTATCCCAGTCGATCGTCTCATTCAACTATGTTCTCACCACAGATTATTTCTGGCAAGTACAAACTTCTGCCATAAGAAGCGCATGGACTCACATGGCGTCCTTCTTTCGTCTTCACAACGTTGGACTCAGATTGATCGTATTGTGATTGGTCATCGCTGGCGTGGATCAGTTGATGATTGTCGTTCATTTTGGTCTACGCCTGTGAACTCAGATCACGCCTTGGTACGTGCTCGCTTCCGTTTACGTCTCGTCTGTGGTCGCACCAATGTAAACGCCGCCCATCCAGCGCCATTACTTCTAGACGATAACCGACGATACAGTTTCCAGATGGAGCTGGCTACGCAGTTATCGATACAGCCAGATGTTTAGGACCCAAATGAACGCTGGCAACAGATCAAGGAAGCTTTGTATGTCGCTTCGAATGCCACAAAGGGCTCTGGTTTAAGTCGGTCTCACAAACGATGGATATCTTCCATATTATTTGCTCTGTTGCATACTCGCAGATCCGTCCCTCCGGATGCCACATTCAACGAAGTGCGTAAATCCCTGATACGCCAACTGACTAGAAGCCTGAAAAATGACCGTAAGCAATGGCGGATTGCGAAATGTAAGGATATGGAAAAGGCTGCCTCCGCGTTTGTATGTGTGTGTGAAATACATACAAACACTGGCAATACCTGCAACCTTTTCCGTTTGATAAGAGGTACCGGTGCACGGAAGCCTGGTGTAAGTGAGTTCATTAAGGAATCCGACGGCTCACTATTCACTCTTGAGGACATCGTCTGGAGCGCTGGACGGAGCACTTTAAGGAACAATTCAGTTGGCCCACCTCAACGCTGGACCTTCCAAATATAACTGCCAACGTAACAATGCAGGTGGATATCACCTCTCCACCAGCGATGGAGATTATGCGGGAGAAAGATTATTTGAAAAGGTACAAAGCCGCTAGACCGGATGGGTTGTCTTCAGCGTTTTTCAAGGATGGAGGCGAAGCTTTGGGTTTGAAGTTAACAAAACTCCTCCGGATTATTTGGGATAGTGAGCAGATTCCCAGGGAATGGTGTGAATCGGTGATTGTGCCGATTTACAAGAAAAGTGACAGGTACTCTTGTGAAAACCACAGAGGAATTAGCCTGGTAAGTATCGCGTCTAAATTGCTCACCGGTCTTATTCTCCACCGATTGTCCAGTGCCCGCGAAACGCGTGCGCGTGGGAATCAAGCCGGTTTGAGACCCGGCCGAGGTTGTATCGACCACATCATTACTCTTCGGCAAACCCTAGAGCACAGACCCATCTTTCCTAGGCCCACAATCTGTGTCTTTCTTGATCTGAAGGCGACGTTCAACTCTGTCGATTGCACAGTTGTATGGCGCTGCCTCTCATTGGAGGGTATGCCAGAGAAGTTTATTTCTTTTCTAATGCTTGTATGTGAACAGCCGAGCCGACTTCGTGCTTACGGCGATCTTTCCCCCGAGTTCACCACGGAAAGTGGTGTTCCTCAGGGTTTCTCTCTTTCATCCTTTCTCTTCAGTTTTGTGATTGAATTGATTCTTGAGGTAGCCCTATCCTCGTGTGAGAATAGGGGCATCGAACCGTGCTCAGACATTGGATTGTCTAACTTGGAATATGCGGACGATATTGTTCTTCTGAGTGAAAATCCAGGTGAGTTGTAAGCTCTTTTAGATAGCCCTAACAACAGTGTAGGAATGTTTGACGTGAGTTTTGCACCTTCAAAGTGTAAAATGCTGTTGCAGGACTAGGCTAGCTCAAAACCAAACCTTGTGTTGGCCGGGAAAACTCTAGCTGAAGTAGATAAATTTTGTTACCTGGGCAGTTACACCTCACCAGGTGGACAGATATCGGATGAAGTGTTATTGCGTATACAGAGGGCGCGTTTGGCTTTGGCCAACCTCCGTCTATGGCGTCGGCGTAACATCCGATTGTGTGTTAAGGGTAGAGTGTACAATGCGGCGGTTAGGTCCGTTCTTTTATACGGTTGAGAAACATGGCGGTTGAGGGTAGAACATAGGCGACGACTGTCGGTGTTTGAGCACCGATGTCTCCGTAGCACTGTCCGGGTATGGTGGGAACACCGTATCAGCAATGCTGAGGTTAGGCGTAAGGTGTTGGGAACCAGAGGTCAACCTCTGGCTCAAGTGATGAATCTAAACAGGTTAATGTGGTTGGGACATGTGTTACGAATGCCCACAAATAGACTTCGTCAGCGTACGCTGTTCTCTGAGGCAGGTGGTGATTGGAAGGTAAGTCGAGGTGGTCAGTCCATGACATGGCAAAAAGGTATGAAAACCTTGACCAGTGGACTTGGCCAAGTAGGACGTGTTAGACTTCCAGGTTGGGGTCCACGCGATCTACCTACGAAGTGGTTGGAGACATTAAGTAATATAACTAGTTGTCGTTGCCAATGGCGTAGTTGCATTCAGACTCTTTCCTTGTCGTCTTGATTTCCGATTTATACTTAGACGTTTTTTGAATCTTTCTCACTATGCTTCTATTCTTTTTGCCCTTTACTGGATGATGCCGGAAGGTAGTAACCAAAACCAGAACACAGAAGTGCTAGATTAATGGTTGAATAAACTGAACTAAACTGAACACGCGTGCGCATGAGTGCAGCCGAAGGGATATATCCATAGCCTCAAAGGCACACGGCACTGTTAAGGATAACCGGCAATCAAACCTTGAAACTTGGAGCAGAGGATCACATGAGATCCCAACAGTTCAGATAACGAACCGGAGGACAGCGGATTACTGTGTACCACCAAAGTGACAGCCGGTGACCGCTGATGTGGTAAGCAAACGTCCTAAGCTCCTCCGCCATTACCGGTGATAAACAGGTGTCTCAGTTCAGAGAGGGCACTATAGAAGAAACCACCATCGTACACCGTTCAACAGTAGGGTAAGCCCCACTGACCACTGCTTTTTTCGCCATCTTGCACATAGAAATAGAAAGAATGGATGTGCAAGATGGACAGGGAGTAGACCTACACGACCTACGCGAACATTGATGGCCGGAAGTCCCAAGATGACGAAAATCTTCCGCCAGCAAACTTCACGTCTAACAACCACACAACAGAACTGGGTGCAATACAGCACAGTACACACAATCTTTCAACTTCAGTGAGATATCAGGTCGGCGCAACAATTGTATCAGCCCAATGTATGCCGCTCGAGCTTTGGATATACACGTGCACACCTCGACTTCCGTGCTCCCATTTGTCGTCACGATACTGACGAGGTAAGTGAATTGATCGACAACTGCCAGCATCTCAACATCGAGCATCAAACTCGGAACCTATCCAACGAACAAGATCACACAGCTGGATACTGAAGTGGAATTCGAGAATCTCTATGCCCAATTGAGTGATCTACTTCCATCATCACAAACCGAGCTAGAAAATCTCAAATCTACCTTGATGAATACAAGTTATCAGTACAATGGGGCCAAACCAACAGTGAGAAGCTTACTGACAATAGATCATATTACAAAGCTAAAAGAGTTACAAAAGAACAAATAAGTGATTATAACAAGACCTGACAAGGGGGCGGGTATAGTGCTTCTTAAAACGTCGGACTACGTTGAAAAGATGGAGGCCATACTTAACGATGGTTCTAAATTCTTGAAGACGGAAATCGAGAAAGACAGAACTAGGCAAATAGAAAAGTCCCTGGCTAACAGGTTACGGCATCTTAAACAAAAAGGCGCTATTGACTGCGTCACATTTGAAAGAATTCGACCCACAGGAACTATCATCCCAAGACTGTATGGATTGCCAAAAATTCATAAGACAGGAGTCCCGCTAAGGCCCATTTTAGACATGTGCAACTCACTGTATCATGCCGTAGCCAAGTGGTTGACACATCTCTTGGAGCCAGCTAGAGCGGCAATGACAAAACACAGTCTAAAGGATACTTATGAACTTGTAAAATGTGTGAGTGATCTCAATGTGGAAGGACAATATATGATCTCATTGGACGTCACGTCGCTATTCACTAACGTCCCAATCAAGGAAACCATTGACTATCTTTGTGGCTTCATACAAGCTAATGAGATTGAAACAGGTGTGCCACTGGACGACCTGCGACAGTTACTCTTTGTATGTACCCAGAATATTCAATTTAAGTTTAACGAGCATATTTACCGCCAAAAAGACGGTGTAGCAATGGGGTCTCCACTCGGGCCACTGTTTGCTGATATCTTTATGGCAAAATTGGAAAACGGCCCGTTACAATCATCGATTCGTGGACTTCGATTGTACAAGCGATACGTGGATGACATTCTATGTATAACAGACCAATTTCTCCACAGAGAACAACTATTAAACAGCTTCAACTCAGCACATCCGAACTTGCAATTCACACTAGAATCGGAATCAGACAACTCGCTAGCCTTCTTAGACGTATTTTTGACCCGTCGAGAAGATGGCTCAATACGGCGGTCAGTGCACAGAAAATCAACATGGAATGGACAGTATATCCACTTCCGTAGTTTTGTACCGCTTAAATTGAAAATAAATCTAATTATGTGCCTATCAAATAGAGCGAAAAAGATCTGCACCGAAGATACCATAAAAGAAGAGCTTGTTACGGTGCGCAATATTTTTATTCAGAACGGATACCCGGAACGCCTAGTCGACCGGATAATGCAGTTGGATAAAGAAATTCCAAGGAAAATGGTAGTTGAAAAGAAATCAGTATACATCTCTCTGCCATTTAAAGGCGACACTCTGGCAGATGTAATTCACCGAAGATTGGCGAGCGTCGTCAACAAAACATTCTACGCGGCTAAACTGCGTGTTTTGTTCACCTCTAAGCCAGCGGTGTGTTTGCGGATAAAAGACAATGTGACTGTTTCTGCAGCCTCATTTTGTGTGTATTCTTTCACTTGTTCCTGTGGAACAACGTATATCGGCCGCACGACCAGACGCTTGTCTGAACGCATCCGTGAGCATCATCCAGCGTGGTAGAGAACTGGAACAATTAGGTCAATTACCAGCGCAGTCGTTTCACACCTAGCTGAAACTTATCACATGGTGAACGTGGATCAAGCATTCCGCCCCCTGTATAGGGTCCGAGGTCGGCTTTCAAGATCGGTGAGAAGTCGCATCTTGGCCACAGCGGAAGCGGTCGGGATTCGCCTCCACAACCCCCCTTTATGTGCTCAGAAGAAATTTGTGCATGCAATCAATCTACCCTGGTCCACTCACCACCCAACGTCAGGTCCACGAACGTCCGAAAGCTTACATGTTGAGAACGTGTTAGTCCATTCACACCTGGTTTCCGGATAATCCTGTACCACACTAGGTGTGAACGATGATCCCTGACACGATTTTTGTTGACTGTATCCCTTATACATCTAGTCCTATATATTGTGTTGTATTGGCATGATTAAGAATCACTGAAAACGAGCTTGTTCGCCAACCTGTGTTTTCCAAATGTGCTCTGGGGGATTTTTCGGACAATTCAAACTCGGAACAGTTGATGTCCACTCCTGAAACACCACTTTAAAATTTGAAGGTGCATAAAGCGTGCGGAATGAAGCCACAGCTCCTGTTCTGTGCATTCGAACAAGCAGACGACGTCGTCGGCAAAACCTAGGTCACACAGCTTCCCACTATTTCCTAGTTCGACGCCCACATCTTGAAGATTTCGTAAGGTATTCTCTATTACCTCATGAATGACTATGTGGAAAAGGGAATAGACAAACGGGATATCCTACTTCATTGTAAACTCTTACACAGCCAGAAGTAAGAGAGTACAATGAGTTCAGTAGATTCACGAACTTCTGTGGTATACCTTTCCTGTGAAGAGCGCTGAACAGCTTTTTTCGATCAATTGAATCGAAGGCGCCTTTCAAGTCCCGGAAAGCCATTATTCTCGGTCGACGATACCTTGATGACTATCTGAATTAAACTGATTCCACGATGGCTGCTACCCTTATTGCCTATGCCCCTCTTGAAGATGGGTGCAATCGATAACTCGCTCCACGATAAAGAAATACGCTCCCTGTTCCAAATGTCACGGAGCAACGTGGTAAGCGATCTCATCAAAGCGATTTCACCTAGTTCTTAATGAAATGGAGGAAGTTCCTCGGAACCGGTCGCGTTCCTCTGCTCTAATAATCGAATACCTGACTCCACTTCAACTTTCGACTGAGGGCTCAAGTGATACTCTCCACGGAATCGCAGTTGTTCACCTCGGAGTAACCATATTTCCGCGAGGCCAACTAAACTGCTTCTTGAAGCATTCGACCCAACGGTCCAGCCTTTCCTGTTTGCCATGAACAGGCTCCCCATTTCTATCGCATATCGTTTCGCTGACCGCGGTTCACCGTCCACCGATGTCGCGAATAAGTTTGAACAGTCTTTGAGTAATACCTAGAGCAGCCGCTACTGTCAATACTTTGGCTACCTTGACCCACCGATTCTCATGATCCATCTTAAGGCTTTTGTAACTTGCAGCTGTAATGTCTTTGTATCTTATTCTTCTACTTACAGTTTGAGAGTAGACGGTTTTATTCCATTAGGCTGGTCGACTCTTGCGAAATCCAGTGTCTTTGATGGACAGCCGATCTAGGACCGCAGGTAAACAAGTTTGATACGGACCCAGTGTTCATCAGCATTACTGTTCGTCGTAGTTTTTGGCTTATTGCAATGGAAGACAAAACAGTTCCTTTGGCGAAGTGCATGATTATAGGACATATATCAGGTCATTCGAACTGTCAGAACATTAGATTAGTGCCGCTTGGTTCTGAACGCGTTCCAAAGTCACAGTTTCGCTGTCTATAGTCTTAAGTGATTTCTATCATCGGTCGAAAAACCAAAATTATTGTAATGAAACCATACGTTCACCTTGATCTCGTGTACGAGACGATGTACCTCACGTGTGTTGCATACGCATAGCCTTTGACGAAAGAGTTACTCCGGAAATATATTCAAATGTAATTGGTTGCTTGGATGGTCATACACCTATGAGCATTTGGAAGGTATGTGGTGCTTTGATTTTTTGTTTCATCATGTAAATTCTAGTCACTGTGACAGCGGTTGCTCTACATTACGGAATCCGCGCACATTTAATGCATCACTCTCGGAAACACATAACGGGTTATTTCTCACGTTGCCTAGTCTCTGACACCATCAGAACTCAGTTACGATTACAGCGAGAGGGCTCTATGTTATTTTCACTGCAAATAAGTTAGCAAAATATACTACGACCGCTCGTTTACTCTCCTCATAGAACACAAATGCGCACTTGCAGCCATCGTGCAGAAAAAGAGCATCCACGTATATTTAGAAAAAAAGGCGACTAATCGCTTCGATGCTGCTTCGACATGCGGCAACAGTTAGAAAAAAAACCTGGCCAGCGCTTTGTAGCTCCATAAAATCCTAAACCAATGAACCAGAGGATACTGTTATTATGTCCGCCTTCGTAGTCCGAATTTATCAGTCTTGCTTAAGATAGCATTAGCGAATTCAAAGTAACATTTTAGATCATCTCTGGAGAAACAGAATAAACTCAACTGCCCAGGCACGTCATAAAATAACACAACATCCAGAAACTCATTAAACGTTCGGGAGAATTGAGACGGCACAGTCCGTATAAGTAATTCTTACTGACCGTCAACGATTTCGTTGTTTTCCGTACATTTGCCACGAGAATCCCAAAGTAGATTCACACCACATCAGAGTCCTGCCTCCAAATTTTGTACACTAGTTCCACATGCACAAACAACTAGAATCAGTAGTTTGTTCTTCGACCGAATGCGACTCAACTTCGAAAATGACAGCAAGAAAAAAACGACTTCAAGAGATGACTCGTCGGAAAAGCACTCTGACTAAAGGGTCACATCGATTACACACGATCAACCGAAGACCTAACTTTTTTGATTATCGTTGTAGTGTTTCGTCAACGGTCCCAGACTAACCTCGTGAGATACATGACAGTTGGAGCTTGGATTAGCACTGTGGCGATTGTTCAGTCGGTTTAACAGACAAGGAACGATGGTGAGTGATGAAAGCCGAGTTTATCCCGATAGTCTTGGCTGCACCTAGTCAGGAACTAGTGAAGTGTGGTCACTGTCAAACTCCCCGCAGTACAAAGGGCGGGTTGAATGAATCGCGAGCACGTTCGAATGGGCCCTAAGAGAATCGAAGAGGGGAGGAATTACGAAGATCTTAGAACATTCGATGCAAACTGACACAATTCCAAACCCGGATATCACAATCGTTGCTCTTCTTCTTGTAGCCTTTACGCAAAGGAAGCTCCGTACTCCACTCAATTTTATCCGCCCAGAAACTGCTAGGGGAGAAAAAACTAATTCAAGTGTCAGCGGGTCCAGCTGGCCGACACAACGCAGCCCACCGAAGTTCGTTTCTCCCAGACAAGAACGTGTGAGCTAAGGACTACATGAACAAGAAAATGGGTATATATTTTTAATCACGTTTAGTTCACTTCGAAAAACCACTATCCACAGAGGCTGTGGTTGCTTTGGGAGAATTCTGTTAACAATGTCCTCACTCGAAAACCAAAAAAAAAACTGAGAAGCATAACTGACAGCAACAACTATACGAAAAATCGTATGAATACAAGGACATCACTGATTGCGATAAACTGTCGTAACTTGCAGTGTCTTCCACCGATGCCTAGGGACATCTAATTGATTCCATTTAGGAAGCTTAACCCGTCATACATGAGAAACTTAATTGATAAGGAATTTTCATTCACCCTTTGTCATGAACAGGCTACATCCGCTCATTTTCTTATCACTACCCATGCCAGTGAACTTTGAACACAAAGAAATACTATCCTGAGGCATATGCAACCAGTAACGGTCGAGTGATTTATGGTGTTCACATACCGCCTCCGAGGTCAGGGGTTCGAATCCTCGCTATCACCAAAAACTTTGGTGGTAGACAGTATTCCACTGTCGCCTAACTCGTTACCACACCTGATCTATTGAGACCCCACGTGGTTCGCCATCACTCAAAAATCTCAGAGTCTGGTTGCCGGTTACTTTTAATAGTGCGGCGGGCCTCTGAGGCTCCGGGGCATATTCCTTCCACTGGCATTATGTGCAAGCACATGATAAAAAAAATTCCAATCAGAGTAGCTCAGTGTACTACTGTAGCGTAAACCCGAACTTTGATTTACGAACGGACATAACACCCCAGATGTTTAAGGTTGGCAATAGTTAGACGCGCAAAAACTTCTTCTACAAAGTTGTCGCATGCTCAGGCCACAAACACAATTCACGCTCAACATCTCAACTCACTGAGACTGCGAAACACCAGCTTAGACAACAGAACTTATCTGACTGATCTGCTGTCAGACCAGCTTATTCATGTAATAAACTACACATTTCGAATGTGTAAAATGTAAACCGCAGACATTTATACTGTTCATGAAACGACACCGATGATACCACCTTGACTGTTAATGAAACGCTTGCGGTCTAGGTGCTTGAGCCGAAACCATGAAAAGGCACTCTAGGGCCAGCAGCTCGTAGGAGAAACGCTTCTCGTTCGACGCTGAAGACTTAAGAAAGCGATCAATCTCAAAATTTCCATTTTCCAACTTCTCCCAGTTATTATTTATCCTATTCGGAAGAATACGTCAGTGGATAATTATGATCTGCATATGGATGTTACTGATTGTCTCAAAGAGAAAACTGAGCGGACGGCTCACTTTGTTTTTGTTGAGATGTTTTTCTACATGCCGTTACTCGTGACATTTATTTTTAGTTCGGGAGCATCATGCAGCTGAATATCACACAAAAAGAAAGATGCGGTCCAGTTACGTGTGACGGAAGGGGAAATTCCTTACCTATACGCCTCCTGAATTTGTTGGAAAATCACGGTCGTATCCTCATGAGATGATGCATTCTTGTCAGGATGCCATTGCAGGGACATTTTGTAATAGGCTTTCTTAAGCTCACCACTTCCCACGTTTCTTGGTACTCCTAAAATCAACCAGTGGACAGTTAATTTATAAGAACAGAATACCAAGAACATCATAGTAGCACCGCATTTTCAACGTCGATAGTGCGTCCCGAGCGCCAGGGCTGTAACCAAGACGATGCACTGAGGTCAATCACGGAACACGATTACGACTCCATTACACATACATAGGAAAAACAGGCGTTACATTGTGTCGCTTTCTCGTGGTACAAGACAATTACCGCTTGACAAACTTCACAGTTCATCTTCTTTGGTCATTCGGTTCAGAAAATGTAACGTATTATTTTATTCAGTTCAGTTCATTTCGAAAAGCCATGACTCGCTGGGTAATCAAAACAATCCAAAGGGGCCGAAAAATAAGAGAACCATAAATAACAGTATCATTTAAAGGTGTGTGCGTACAAGTGCGTCAATGGCAGTAAACAGTATGTAAACGGGTGGACAAAATTCCCCCGGAAGCACACGACCGGTTTCGCGGTTGTTGCCGCTCATCAGGTATGCGTACCCGGTACTCCTCTGCCCACTCGTTTTCATACTTGTACACTCCGATGTTATATGTTCACTAGAATCTAATTTGAATCGTCTGGAGTGTGAATGGATACTCTTCGTTGAAGAGCCCACAAATGAATCACAACTGTGATTTCTCATAGTTATCCGTGTCTGGGTCACTGCTAACCCAACGAACAACGAGGCTGCATGTGCAAGCGCTCATATTGATAGTAAGTAGTATGCAAACGTATATATATATATATATATATATATATATATATATATATATATATATATATATATATATATATATGATAACTTCATTTCAGCTCAGATAACCATTGCGGATACAAGAGCACCACTGATCGCGACACATAGCCATTTCCCCTGACGTAGGAAGGTCTCTTGGACCCTACCCAGGAGGTGTACACGACCACAAGGCCAAGCCCACTGGTAAGGCCTTTCATACATTTCTTCCATGTTATGGACTGGCCACCCTTACTTACTTTCCAACCGTTTCCCACTTCAGCGAACATTGTGCGCCGAGGAATCCTGTCAGGAGATGCGCAACACATGTCCCAACCACTTCAGCCTGGTGACCTTAAGTGTGACACTCAATGACTCGACCTTTGAACCTAAAACTCTCCGCCGAACCTCAGCATTGCTTATACGGCGTTCCTACCATATTCATGCAATGCTAAGAGGAAATTGGTGTACAAGTACCGACCATCACGACGAGAGTGCATCTTGATGTAGTGTGATGGCTTGCGCACCTCTATGACCCAAAGAGCCATACAGGATGGCTTCCCTAAGCCGGAGATACAATCATGTCTGACAGGTCAGTAGGTAGAGGCCAGAAAAAGTCCAGTCTCCTGGTCCTCCAGGTTGGGGGTCGATTTGAGATGGCATCTCAGTCGGTAAAATTAGTGGTAGAATAACTGATCCAAGCAAATTGGCTTCCACTCATCCACCCCGCTGCCTTTCGAATAGATTCTTGTTAGAACTAAAGGCTTTGGTTGGAAACTCTAATCGTTCTCCTGCTTTGCGGCTGGACATCCTAGCAGTATGGGTCCAACATTTCCCATTAACTGCACGACTACGAAGAATTCCATACTGACTCGGTCATCGCGCTGGATAATTAAGACCGCGCTTTCCATTGCATCGAGTGGGGTGGGTGATGATAAGTGGGCTACTGCTCAGAGGTTCCTCTCTTGTTCTCAACCTTCGTCTTGTCACTAACCGTCCCTCTTTGCCCCCTCTATCCACCCATAATACTCCCACTGATAACACGGCCGATACTCGCAACAGTTCACTGTCAAATAGTGTCGGTAATAATCCCCCGTCCGGTAACCCGCATATTCTCAAGCCTCGCTGGCCTCTGAATCTCGGCTCCTTTAAGATACGTACTTTTATGCTGGTCGGTCAGCGGGCGTGCCTAGCCCTCACAATAGATCCTCTGAAGATTTATGTCTGCTGTTTAAGTGAAGCGCGCATCCAGGATCCGAGCAGTGTGATTCAACTGAGTTCTTCTGGGATCACATCGAGGTATTTTCTGCGCACCTCAGGAGATGGAGTAACTAGAGCTGCGGGTCAACGTGCTGTAGGAATAGTCTTGACTGACAAGGCTGAGGCTGCCCTTTGAGACTGGATACCGGTTAATAGTCGTTTATGTGCTGTCAGACTCCAGGGGTCAGTTGGCGTTTGAAAGCATATCTGTGTTAAGCGCAGTTTCCTTGTGATCTCAGCATACACCCCAACAGACAGCAGCTCTGACATGTATAAGGATGAGTTCTATGATGAACTCATTATTCTCGTTCACAGGAGCAAAGGCTCTGACAACATAGTACTAGCTGGTGATTTTATTTCACAAGTTGGGCGTTGTGCTTTACGTGCCCAGCGCACAGATAACGGGGATGGGCTTCTCTAGTTTTTGGAGATAATTGGTTATTCCTGTCTAGTACAAATTTCCGACACAGGTCACTTCGCACGGCGACATGGTGCTGTAACGCTGCAGGCACTTTGAGCCAGAATGGTCATATCGCAGTAAGCTACGGGTTTTTTCACACCCGCCTGATTTCAGACTGTGTGACGAACAAAACATGGTACAATCGGGGAGGAAAGGGTAGATAGTCCGAGCCCATGATTTGCTTGTGGGCGCCATACTGCCAGGTTGCCCAAGCCGAAGCAGGTGGCTTTCTTAGAGATTCACAACCGGAGCCTTTAACTATTCAAAATGTAACCCATAGGGCAGCAGGACGCAACGGGGGATCCGTAACCCACTGGGGGCCGGTGAATGAATGCTCAGTTCGTACGACCTTTGGATAGGGCCAAACACCGTGGGTGCCCAGCGCACCTCTCCGCCACAGATGCCGGCGAGCAATCTGTTGTACGCCTCATACGCCATCCATGGTTGGTTTGGAATCAGGGTTTAGCCATCCCCCTTAGACTGATTATTAGTTAGCCAACCCGGTGGAGAGCACCGCGCACTCTGATCGTGCTTCTTGCTGACAGGCATGCGAGAGAAATTCCTTTCCATTGTAAAGTCCCTGTACATAAATAGCCGAAGCCAAGGTCAAGCTTACAGCGATTGTTCAACCGAGTTCAACACGGCAAACGGTGTACATCAGTGTTACCCTTTTTCTCCTTTTCCTTTTGACTTTTTGATTGATGGTCCTAGAAGCTGCGCTTTTGTCGGATGAGGACAGTGCCACTGAACTTTTTCCGGGTGTAAAGGTGACCAACATTGAATATGCGGACGATCTAGTTCTTCGAAGTGAAGATCCAGGTAAGCTGCAGACAAGGTCGTCGGCATAATCTAGGTCACACAGCTTTTCACTATTTCCTAGTTCGACGCCCACATCCTGAATATTTCGCAGGATGTTCTCCATTACCTCATCGATGACGAAAGTGAAAAGAAATGGGGAAGTGGGACACCCTTGTTGAACACTACTGGTCGTTTCGAATGAGCTTAATAGTTCACTGTAAACCCTTACAATGCCAGAAGTAAAAGAGCACAATGATTTCAGTAGATCCACAAACGTCTGTGGCATACCTTTCCGGTAAAGAGCACTGAACAGCTTTTTTCGGTCAACTGAATCGAAGGCGCCTTTTAAGTCCCGGAAAGCCATTATTCTCGGTCGACGGTGTGTGTGACGCGTCTCAAGTAGTTGATGAAGAGTAAAAATCTGGTCGATGCATCCTCGACCTGGGCGGCATCCCGCCTGTCGTTCGCAGACGTTTATCTCGCGACCCGGTGTCAGATGGCACTGCAAAATCGAGGCTTCTTCCACTGATTTTACTGACTGAGTCGTCACCTCAGATCGACCCCCAACCTGGAGGACCAGGAGACTGGACTCTGTCTGGCCTCTACCTACTGACCTGTCAGGCATGATCGCATCTTCGGCTTAAGGAAGCCATCCTGCATAGCTCTTTGGGTCATAGAGGCACGCAAGCCACCACGTCAAGGTGTAATCTCGTCGAAGCCCTCGAGTTTCATCCAGTGAGACGTTCGCCACTTTAATCAGTTCACTGACACCTGAGTTTCGTGAACCCGCATTCCTGATTAGACGAAAAAAGTTGCGGCTGTTGCCCATCGCCGTAATTTCTTCCATTTTCTTACAATTCGTAAACCACCACTGCTCACGGTAGCTTCTCAGGCCACGAATCAGTTGACATCTAACACAACCTTGTGATTCATCAAATCTGGAATCCGGAGGTACCGATCTGCGAGCACCTAACAGTGCAATTGAGCATGCAGATATCCACCGTTTATTTGTGTGTTTGGTTGTTGGACCTAGGGCAGTATCAATAGCTTCATATGGGCCTGCTTGATCTCCATCCATCACTCTTCTAGATCCTGGGCTTTCGACTGCACTGCTAACCTGGTGGATAATTCTTCTTCGAAAATAGATCGACGGTTATAGTCCAGTAACAGCTGCGTGGGACATTCGGTTTTGGCGTTGTTCCGGTCACCGATGAGACGTTGGTTGGAGCGCGCACAGACAAGAGCGTGATCAGTGTCTACAGACGTAGAACAAAATGACTGACAGTCTTGAATTGATCCACGCTAGCTGCAACCCATGGTAACATTCGTCGATCCGAGTCCAACACTATGAAGACGCAGGAGGTCGTCAGGTTAGTCGGTGCCGCTTTTGTGCGAGAAATTTGTACTCGCTAGGAACATAGTTGGATGAGTCAGTCATAGTTATCGGTTCCATCGGCTGGAATACCAAATCGGCCTGAATGCCATCCCGTCTCATCTAGGCTTCCAACTTGAGCACAGAAAACACCAACAACAACCAATATACCCCCAGTGCGCGCGCTCCGAATTAGCTAAGACAAATCCTGTTAGAATTCGTCTTTAACATCAGGAAGGTTACTTTCAGCTGGGGCATACACAGGCATCGACACTTCAGTTTATTGATGTTGACATGCACATAACCACTCAACCGAACCGCACACAGACGACTGCTGACTGAAATCCAGTCGAGCAGTGCACACTTTGCCCTCATTCTCAAAGCAATACCAACACCAACCTGATCACGATCTCTATAAATCGGATCACCCAACACGCGAAGAGTGAAATGAGAAGCCGTTTGTACTTGAAAAGCGAAGTGTTAACAGTGAACTGGAGTCTTGTACGCATGTTTCAGAGATACAATACACATCCCTCTTAAGGGTTTGAGGAATTTTAGCCAGGGCAGCCTGTTGCTTCTTTTGGCAGTGTGTGGGCGTTGAGAGCAGCAAAGTGTATAGAATCTTCGGGTCGGAGAATCCATTCTATCTTTCTGTTTACCTGATTATATATATATATATATATATATATATATATATATATATATATATATATAATATGTGAAAAGTGGTGTTTCAGGAGTGGACATCAACTTTTCCGAGTTTGATGCTCGATGTTGAGATGCTGGCAGTTGTCGATCACTTCACTTACCTCGTCAGTATCGTGACGACAAATGGGAGCACGGAAGTCGAGGTGTGCACGTGTATATCCAAAGCTCGAGCGGCATACATTGGGCTGATACAATTGTTGCGCCGACCTGATATCTCACTGAAGTTGAAAGATTGTGTGTACTGTGCTGTATTGCACTCAGTTCTGTTGTGTGGTTGTTAGACGTGAAGTTTGCTGGCGGAAGATTTTCGTCATCTTGGGACTTCCGGCCATCAATGTTCGCGTAGTATCACTAAGATTGGATAGAATGACGGAGTAAGCAATGCTGAGGTCAGAAATCGAGTATTGGGTACTAGTTCAAAGAATGTTCTGTCACATCGTATCCAGGTTAGTTGAGTTCATTGGCTGGGGCACATGTTGTATATGGTAAACCACGTCTACCGCTCTATGTCTTACTTACCGTTTCTTCCCGGGATTGGAAGAAGCCACGTGGATGTCAAAAGATGACGTGGCAGCAAAAAAATTAGAAAATATACAGCGATTTTAGAAAAATTAAGTGTCTCACTTGTTCGTGGTCGGGGTTTAAAGGATCCGTCAACCAGTTGGCTGGATACACTGAAGGATACGAGAGCAAACCGTGGACAGTGGCGATCGTGTTGTCACTTTGTGTCGAATCAGAATCATTGATCAATGTGTTTGTACAGTTAGACTGTGTATTCCGTGTGTTGGCTACTAGGGCGATGATTTCTTTTTCCACCCGTGTAGGTCTACTCCCTGTCCATCTTGCACATCCATTCTTTCTATTTCTATGTGCAAGATGGCGAGAAAAGCAGTGGTCAGTGGGGCTTACCCTACTGTTGAACGGTGTACGATGGTGGTTTCTTCTATAGTGCCCTCTCTGAACTGAGACACCTGTTTATCACCGGTAATGGCGGAGGAGCTTAGGACGTTTGCTTACCACATCAGCGGTCACCGGCTGTCACTTTGGTGGTACACAGTAATCCGCTGTCCTCCGGTTCGTTATCTGAACTGTTGGGATCTCATGTGATCCTCTGCTCCAAGTTTCAAGGTTTGATTGCCGGTTATCCTTAACAGTGCCGTGTGCCTTTGAGGCTATGGATATATCCCTTCGGCTGCACTCATGCGCACGCGTGTTCAGTTTAGTTCAGTTTATTCAACCATTAATCTAGCACTTCTGTGTTCTGGTTTTGGTTACTACCTTCCGGCATCATCCAGTAAAGGGCAAAAAGAATAGAAGCATAGTGAGAAAGATTCAAAAAACGTCTAAGTATAAATCGGAAATCAAGACGACAAGGAAAGAGTCTGAATGCAACTACGCCATTGGCAACGACAACTAGTTATATTACTTAATGTCTCCAACCACTTCGTAGGTAGATCGCGTGGACCCCAACCTGGAAGTCTAACACGTCCTACTTGGCCAAGTCCACTGGTCAAGGTTTTCATACCTTTTTGCCATGTCATGGACTGACCACCTCGACTTACCTTCCAATCACCACCTGCCTCAGAGAACAGCGTACGCTGACGAAGTCTATTTGTGGGCATTCGTAACACATGTCCCAACCACATTAACCTGTTTAGATTCATCACTTGAGCCAGAGGTTGACCTCTGGTTCCCAACACCTTACGCCTAACCTCAGCATTGCTGATACGGTGTTCCCACCATACCCGGACAGTGCTACGGAGACATCGGTGCTCAAACACCGACAGTCGTCGCCTATGTTCTACCCTCAACCGCCATGTTTCTCAACCGTATAAAAGAACGGACCTAACCGCCGCATTGTACACTCTACCCTTAACACACAATCGGATGTTACGCCGACGCCATAGACGGAGGTTGGCCAAAGCCAAACGCGCCCTCTGTATACGCAATAACACTTCATCCGATATCTGTCCACCTGGTGAGGTGTAACTGCCCAGGTAACAAAATTTATCTACTTCAGCTAGAGTTTTCCCGGCCAACACAAGGTTTGGTTTTGAGCTAACCTAGTCCTGCAACAGCATTTTACACTTTGAAGGTGCAAAACTCACGTCAAACATTCCTACACTGTTGTTAGGGCTATCTAAAAGAGCTTACAACTCACCTGGATTTTCACTCAGAAGAACAATATCGTCCGCATATTCCAAGTTAGACAATCCAATGTCTGAGCACGGTTCGATGCCCCTATTCTCACACGAGGATAGGGCTACCTCAAGAATCAATTCAATCACAAAACTGAAGAGAAAGGATGAAAGAGAGAAACCCTGAGGAACACCACTTTCCGTGGTGAACTCGGGGGAAAGATCGCCGTAAGCACGAAGTCGGCTCGGCTGTTCACATACAAGCATTAGAAAAGAAATAAACTTCTCTGGCATACCCTCCAATGAGAGGCAGCGCCATACAACTGTGCAATCGACAGAGTTGAACGTCGCCTTCAGATCAAGAAAGACACAGATTGTGGGCCTAGGAAAGATGGGTCTGTGCTCTAGGGTTTGCCGAAGAGTAATGATGTGGTCGATACAACCTCGGCCGGGTCTCAAACCGGCTTGATTCCCACGCGCACGCGTTTCGCGGGCACTGGACAATCGGTGGAGAATAAGACCGGTGAGCAATTTAGACGCGATACTTACCAGGCTAATTCCTCTGTGGTTTTCACAAGAGTACCTGTCACTTTTCTTGTAAATCGGCACAATCACCGATTCACACTATTCCCTGGGAATCTGCTCACTATCCCAAATAATCCGGAGGAGTTTTGTTAACTTCAAACCCAAAGCTTCGCCTCCATCCTTGAAAAACGCTGAAGACAACCCATCCGGTCTAGCGGCTTTGTACCTTTTCAAATAATCTTTCTCCCGCATAATCTCCATCGCTGGTGGAGAGGTGATATCCACCTGCATTGTTACGTTGGCAGTTATATTTGGAAGGTCCAGCGTTGAGGTGGGCCAACTGAATTGTTCCTTAAAGTGCTCCGTCCAGCGCTCCAGACGATGTCCTCAAGAGTGAATAGTGAGCCGTCGGATTCCTTAATGAACTCACTTACACCAGGCTTCCGTGCACCGGTACCTCTTATCAAACGGAAAAGGTTGCAGGTATTGCCAGTGTTTGTATGTATTTCACACACACATACAAACGCGGAGGCAGCCTTTTCCATATCCTTACATTTCGCAATCCGCCATTGCTTACGGTCATTTTTCAGGCTTCTAGTCAGTTGGCGTATCAGGGATTTACGCACTTCGTTGAATGTGGCATCCGGAGGGACGGATCTGCGAGTATGCAACAGAGCAAATAATATGGAAGATATCCATCGTTTGTGAGACCGACTTAAACCAGAGCCCTTTGTGGCATTCGAAGCGACATACAAAGCTTCCTTGATCTGTTGCCAGCGTTCATTTGGGTCCTAAACATCTGGCTGTATCGATAACTGCGTAGCCAGCTCCATCTGGAAACTGTATCGTCGGTTATCGTCTAGAAGTAATGGCGCTGGATGGGTGGCGTTTACATTGGTGCGACCACAGACGAGACGTAAACGGAAGCGAGCACGTACCAAGGCGTGATCTGAGTTCACAGGCGTAGACCAAAATGAACGACAATCATCAACTGATCCACGCCAGCGATGACCAATCACAATACGATCAATCTGAGTCCAACGTTGTGAAGACGAAAGAAGGACGCCATGTGAGTCCATGCGCTTCTTATGGCAGAAGTTTGTACTTGCCAGAAATAATCTGTGGTGAGAACATAGTTGAATGAGACGATCGACTGGGATAGTAAATGGGCTTCCGATTTGTCTTTCAGGATCTCCCAAACGGCCAACTTGGGTGCTGAAGTCTCCAGTAATGACCACAACGTCTGTTGGACGTGCGCTTTGGAGTAGCCGAGACAAATCTTGATAGAATTCGTCCTTGGTCCTGGAGGAACTGCACTCAGTGGGCGTATACACAGACACGACGAACAAGCATCGGTGCTTCATTCTGTTATTGTCGACACGAACAGAACCGTCCAACCAAACTGCACACGAACGAGTGCTGACTGGAATCCAGTCTAGCAGTGCACACTCAGTTTTCATGCTCAAAATAATCCCAACGCCAGCCTGACCACGAGCACTAGACACCGAATCACCGGACACGCGAAGAGTGAAACGAGAGACTGAGGTTGTATGCAGGGTTCGGAGAGTTATCACAGAAGTGGGGTCTTGTATGCGTGTTTCGGAGACACAGCATGGATCTGTTTTGAAAGTATCAAGAGTTCTATAGAGGGCAGCCTGTGGCCCTATCTGACATAGCGTGCGGACGGTAAAGGCAGCCAAGCGAAGTGGACACGTAAGCTTAAGGAGTGCAGTCGATTGACACTGGACTCGTGAACTACTGCTTTCATCAGAGCCGCAATTATCCGTGGCGTTTTGCATCGATCTTAGAATAAGGGGGGGGGGGGGGGGGGAATTGGTAAGGCCTTTTACAGGAAAGATGCTGGAGGTCTTTGGGTACATCATACTTCGCAGCTGCCCACACCGCAGAGGGGTTTTTTCTTTGGTAACCCAAACCGGAGCATTTGACTCGAAAGTCTGACCGACAAGGCAGTGGGGCGTTAACCCAGCACGGGAACGTGACCGAAGAACCCGTGGAGGAACTTCTTCTGGTCTGTCACGTACGACCTGACTGCTGCATACGCCGTCTTGTCGTCGCTGGTACTTTTATCGGTCCGCTGTTCGAACTCAGCCCCCATGCACCCAATGGAGCAAAGAGAACTTGGACAGGGCAGCATCCTTTGGACCGGGGACGGTTTGTGCCAATCATTCGAAATACGTGATATGATTCGTTGATTTCTTCCACTATTCCCAAATTACGTATTATGATGCTCATTTCTATCTCTTGATTTATGGTCTTCCGAATAGTTGTCCTTATTTTATCCATTTCGAAGGAATAAAATAGAGCGATCTTTATCGACGTTTTCAGGACATTCATCATCATCATCATCATCGTACAGCGTTTTCAGGACATTTTGATGAATTAAACCATTAAATTTAAATATACAACGCCAACTAAGCATTGAATATTATTCCGGTCTTCGACTTCTTTCGTATAAATGCAATGTTGATCCGTGTAAAATGACTACTAAACAAACCGATTGGTGCGATAGCAAAAACCAGTCGAAAACCGGCTGAAACCGATGGGTTTCGGAGCGGTTTCGCACCGGTCATGCTAAAAAGGAAAGGCTAGTGATCTGCAAATACCGTGATCAGAAGACTTTCAAGTGCACGTCGCCAATGACAGACGCCTAGATAGACAGCTCACAGTGATTCACTGAACCCGCTGCATCCAAATCCTGCAGGTAATCATAAAAGAATCCCAGAGTAATAAGAGTTGCACACAAACTGTGACCGCCAAAAATCGGAATCCTTGAAAATGATAAACCAAAATAGGAGGCCAAAATAACGAATGTTAAACGGTTGAAACGGAGTTTAGCAATCAAAGAATATAAAGAATAGGAGCGACTGCAGAATACACAACCACTAAATGACAACTAAAAACACCAAGCCCGACAGCACTAAGCGAACAACACATAAGCTGCAAAGACCTTGAGGTTCAGTTCAGTTCAGTTCAGTTCAGTTCAGTTCAGTTCAGTTCAGTTTGCACAGGACTTGGTGTGGCTAGAGCCAATCTTGTGTCCAGATAGTTGTGTTGTCGGCGCGTTTCCGTAGCTCCCAACACTGCGTGATTTTCTTTTTCTGAAAGGCATAAATTTTGTGCAGTATCAGCCCTGGCAGAGTAAGGTGGAAACAATAAGTAAATTGCATCTGACCCTAAAAGCTGCTTAGCATAACTCGGGGTATACTGCCACCCAACATAGGTCTAGTGCTTTCTTAAAGGCCTTCACTGTTGTGGTATTTATGACCTCTTCCGGGGGCTTATTCCAATAGGGTACCACTCTATTTGAGAAGTACTTCGCCCTAATTTGGAGCCTCGAATGTTTCCTTTGTAATCTAAGGCTATGCCCCCTTGTGCCTCTCTCGGGGATCAGCGAAAAAAGGTCTTCTCGACTTATTCCTGACAGTCCTTTCATTACCTTGAAGGTTTCTACCAAATCCCCGCGAATGCGCCGTCTTTCCATCGAGAATAGGTCTAGGGCACGGAGACGCTCTGTGTAGTTAAACCCCCTTTGCCCAGCCACCATTCTAGTGGCTAGCCCTTGCACTTTCTCCAGACAGTCGATATCTTTCTGGTAGTACGGTGCCCAGGCCTGCACGCAGTACTCCATATGCGGCCTAACTATGGCCTGATATATCGGAACGAATATCTCCGGATCTCTACACGACATAATGGATCTAACTCGAAAGAGTTCCCTCCTGGCCGTATTGGCTGCTGAGGTGCATTGCTTTGACGGCTTAAAGCTGTTGTCCATTATAACGCCCAAGTCTTTGACCTGCGAGACCACTTGCAACGAACCCACACTATTCTCACTAGCCCCTGTATTTGTGGTCAAGCATTGACACTTGGTGAGGTTTAGTGGAAGGTCCCATTTGCGTGCCCAGTTTTGTACTGCTAACACGTCAAGTTCTATATCTACTCCAGCTATCTTGACGTCATCGGCAAACATAAAGGTGGGGTTTGTAAGCCCACGTGCTAGGTCGTTGATGAAGATGAGAAAGAGCAGAGGGCCGAGCACCGAGCCCTGTGGCACCCCACTCGTTACACCTTCCGGTTTTGAAACATGGTTCCCCACCTTAACACTAAAGGTTCGCCCTGCTAAGAAACTACTTATCCATTGTCTTGCCTTTCCAACAATTCCCATGGACTGCAGTTTGACGTCCAGAAATCTGTGGTTCACGGAATCAAATGCCTTGCTGAAGTCCAAGTAACAGACCGCAATCAATTGCCCTTCGTCCAGACGCTTGGTTACCTCATCGAGGAACAGCAGGAGATTCGTCAGACAGGATCGCCCTGCCACAAACCCATGCTGAGCATTTGATATGAGGTTGTGTTGAACCAAATGCCTAGAGATCTGCTTCCTGACTATTCGCTCCAGGCACTTACACAGTACCGAAGTCAAGCTAACCGGCCGGTAATTTTCCGCCTTTTGCCGGGGCCCACTCTTGTAAATGCCTACCACTGTTGCTCTCCTCCAGTCTCCCGGCACAGTTCCCTCTCTAAGTGACGTTTCATACAGCTTCGTCACCGGAGCCTTCAGGACCTCGGCCAGAGGCTGAACGATTGCTGGATGAATCCCGTCTGGACCTGCTGCTTTGTTCCTATTCAAAGTTTGCAACTCCGCGTACACTTCTTCTTCTCCTACAGTAAGTTCGGGTATTGGAGGCGCCTGTGGGCCCTCCATTCTTTCCTCCAAACTATTTTCTGGTCGATATATGCTCTTGAAGAATTCCAAGAGCGTGTCAGCATTGTCTTCGTCGTTTAGAGCTAGTCGTCCCTGTGCTCCTTCCAAAGTTGCTACGCTCTCTCTCATACGTTTGTGAGATTGCACGTGGGCGTAGAATCGCTTTGGGTTTGTGCGGACCGACGCCGCTAACCGACGCTCGAAAGCATATTTCTCCACTCTTTGGATCTCTTGAGCCCTGTTCCTAGCCATCTTATAGCTATTCCATGCCCCCTGAGTTCTGTACAGCTTGTACGCCGCCCATCGTTGCCTACGAATAACTATGGCCTTGCGGACCTTCGACTTCCACCATGGGGGTAGACTTCTACTGCTTGCCACCATCAGGGGTGCGAACTCATCTGTAAGTTCGAGTAGCCCCATCTTGATGGTCTCCCAACGTTCCTCTACGGAGGCATTTGTGTGTCTCGGTGTCCACTGAATTTCCTCCGCCGCCTTCTTCAGTTCACCTATGTTGATTCTCCCATAGCGCCGACGTAACACGATTTCCTTCGGCGCATGGCTTAGTCTTAATGTGACCCTTAGGACTACATGATCACTTTTTCCAAGTCTTGAAGTACTACACGGGTTCGAGGCTTTGAGCGCAATTGTCCCGGTTCTTTAGGAAATCTTTGATCTTCTGTCGGGTTCACCGAGCTGAAACGAGAGTAAAAAGAAGCGGGGGGGGGGGGGCGCGGGTGGCAGCGAAAACAAGATACATATAACCTCATTCAGTGTCACACTGTGGACAGTGTTCAGTTCAGTTCAGTTCAGTCTGCACAGGACAGGTAATGGCCACGGCCAATCGAGCGTCCAGAATTCCTTCGATGGCATGCACACCAGTTATGCACCCACCACTGCCGAGTGTATTTCGTCGAATGCCCGCTAAAAATGAGAGGGAAACGGAAAACCTCATCGCACATCAACTGCGAGAGACATTATGCATCGTGAGCGTTCACTGAGACAGTATGCAATGAGGGGATAAGTCTGCTAAAACATACTTCAGAAGGACCACAGTGCTTCCCGTCATCCATCTAGTTGATATACTCAAGGCTCACTACAAGGAACGATCTCGTACCACTTGCGATCGAGGGCACATTTGAAGGATTGGACTGTCTGCAGATCTACCATTTCACCAGGCAGACCGTTCCAACTGTTCACAACCCTGTTGCTGAAGAAGTGCGATCTAGCCATCAACCTAGATCGGGATTTTATCAACTTCTTTTCGTGTCCCCTTGTTCTGGAGTCTACGGCCAATTGGAATAGACTATCTGGTCTGAGGCCAGAAAAGCCCTTCATTACCTTGAACGTTTCTATGAGATCTCCTCGACTTCTCCTCCTTTCCAACGAGAAGAGATTCAGGTCACAGAGTCTCTGCTCGTAAGTCTTACCCCTCTGCCCTTCAACCATCCGCGTGGCGAGATGTTGGACTTTCTCTAGGCAGGCGGCGTCCTTTTTGTAGAAGGGTGACCAAGCCTGCACACTACCTTCTAAGTGAGGTCGTACTATAGCCATGTAAATAGGTACGAATACCTCCGGCTTCCGGCAAGACAAAGCCGATCGCAGTCTAAAGAGCTCCCCACGAGCCTTATGCGCAGCCGCGTTGCACTGCTCCGACCATTTGAAGTCACTTTTCATGATGACCCCAGGTCTTTAACCCTACTGGCTGCCTCTACGGTGAACAGCCCTTGATCATGAGCGACAGTTAGGCTCTCTGTTGCCCTTGACAACAAATGGCTTTTTTGAGCATTTAGAGGTAAGTCCCATTTGTATGCCCAGTTTAGGACGGTGCCTATTTCCCTGCCCAAGTCCGCACTACCCTTAGATCCAACAATCTTCACATCATCCGCAAAAATAAAGCTGGGCGATTGAAGGGTGGATGCCAGGTCATTAATAAATGACAAGAATAGGACCGGGCCTAGGACGGATCCCTGAAGTACGCCACTGGTGACATTCGCCAAATTGGAGCACCTGTCCCCCACTTTGACGTAAAACCTACTGTGGGAGAGGAAGTCCTCCAGCCACCTATATACTGGCCCACCTATACCGAACGTCTCCATCTTGCATAACAAAAGACGATGATTAACGGAGTCGAACGCCTTGCTAAAGTCGAGGTAGCATACCTGGACTTGCTTACCTTCGTCCAGTCGTCGAGTTACTTCATCTAAGAAGCACAGGAGATTGGTCAGGCAAGATCTATTTTTCAGGAATCCATGCTGCGCCGGGCTTAGCATGGAGTGCTGCAGTAAGTGCTGGTAGATATGGGCACGGATGGTCTTCTCGAGAACTTTACAGAGAATGCTAGTTAGGCTTACCGGCCTGTAGTTCTGCACATCCGACTTGGGCACACTCTTATGTATTGCCACGACTGCCGCGACTTTCCAGTCCTGAGGCAGCTTACCCTGGTCCAACGTGGATCTGTACAGTCTGCATACCGATGGAGCTGTGATATCCGCCAACGGCTTGATGATAGCTGGATGAATGCCATCTGGGCCCGCTGACTTGTGGCTGTTTAACTCCTGTAGGTACTTACGCACGCATTCCTCTGAAAGATCTAGCTCGTTTAACTGAGGAGGATGTATCAGCGCCAGATCTACTAGTACCCCACTATCTATCCTATGTACACTACCAAAGTATTCCCCCAGGGCGTCTGCTTTGCCCTGGTCGTCAGTGACAATACCATATTCTCTAGTGGATAGCGGACCTACGGCATTTCTTGTTGAGCCTTTAGATTGTACATAGCTGTAGAACTTCTTCGGCTGTTGTCTTACAGACTAGGCCAATTTCAGCTCAAATTCCCGTTTAGAAGTTCTCAAAAGGCTTACAGTCTCGTTTCTCAGCTTCGTATACCGGTTCCAGGCTAGCTGGCTGCCGGAAGCTTTGTACTGGTTCCAATAGCGGTTTCTACGTCTGATGGCCTTGGCTATTGCAGCCTTCCACCACATGGGCTTGCCCTCCCCACTCCTTCGTTTTAGGGGTGCGAACTCTTCCTGTAGGGCAGTCAGGGATCATGTTATGGCCTGCCAGCGCTCCTCCACAGAAGCCTCCTCTGGCGCGTCCCAGATCAAACCCATCGCCCTATTGCGAAGCCTATCTATGTCCATACTACCGAAATTTCTAATCAGCCTTGAGGGTACCTTCGGTTGCCACATGCATAGAACTATTTTGACACACACGTGGTCACTCTTTCCCAGCGGTGCACAATAATGCAGTCCAGCCACATCGTTGGGGAAGTTCGTTATAGCTAGATCCAGCAGGGATGGAACGCATCCAGTCCTATATCTGGTATTCTCCCTAATATGCTGATGCAACGCATTGTCATGCAGCCATTCTAAGTAGCTTTGCTCCTCCGATCCCGGCACGCAGACCTCAGCCACCCAGTCGATGTGCGGAAGATTGAAGTCACCCACTATGAGGGTCTTTTGTGCGTCCTTAACTAGTTCAGTCAAAGTCCGCAGCAAGCAAACGTCCTCTTCGTGGTTTGTGCTTGGTGCCCTGTAGACACAGACGACGTTAACCCTTCTGCCTGGAAGGATGGCGGTAACGGCGCATAGCTGGATATTGCGACTGCACATCTTGGTCTGGGACTCAAGGTGGTTTGCACCTGACCTAACGAGGATGGCTACTCCACCACCAAGGCAATCTTGTTCCAGATCCTGCCTGTAGGCTGCAAAACTGTTACTTATTAGGCCTGGCACATGGTCTTCTTCAGAAAGCCACGTTTCCGTGACGGCAACTATTGATGCTTTCTGTTCGTCAGCGGTTTTGGCAAGTTCCACCCATTTGTTTCTAATACTACACGCGTTAGTATATAACACTGTAACAGCCGGTCGTGGAAAATCCCGCTTTTTCCCTCGCGATTCAGTGTTTTTTCCCAACATCACTCATTTCCACACACTATTGACTTGTCTTTACGAACTGGTTGTTTTTCTGGACCAATTGTTGTTTGTTCGCGCCCAGAGCGCTACTTTAGCACATCCTTGTTCAGGACCTGCGTGACGCACGTGCTGTCTGCTCACACGCTGCTATTCGGTTTCTCGTTGTTAAGTCCTTGTGATCGTATTATTGAGGTTTGTATATTGTTTACGTCATTGTTTATTTTAATAATCTAGTATCGTAGAATTATCACGGATAATCGCCTTCTGATTTCGGGATCCGTTGCGAATTTGGCTACGCATTGCTCAAACGTTCGTAACAATACTCAATAGATCTATTTGGAACGAGGAAAATTCACGCAAAATGCCAAGGAAAGGATCAAAAGCAGTCGAACCCGGACAGGAAGTAATACGGCAAGTCTCTGGGGAGGTTTTGGGTACATATGATTCGTTAGTTAATGCTAGATCGCCTAGTCCTGTCAGTGCTAGCTCATGTGTTATTGAAAGCAATATTGATCGTAAGGATGTTGATTTATATAAGCAGAGAATACTAGAACTAGAGCAACAGTTACTTTCGGCTAGACTACAGGCGCATGAAGCAGAGAAGTGTACACAGAAACAGCGAGAGTATAGGACCAGTGACTTCGACACTTCCGATAGGTTAGAGTGCAACAAGGTAGGGAACCCCACGCAGGTCGCCGACTACAAACCACCATCGATCGATCTGCCTAGAGTGGAGTTAACGGTTTTCGACGGGCGAGCTGAGCAATATTGCAAGTTTGTCAAACAGTTCGAGACGTTCGTTGAAAACAAGGTAACCGACCCTGGGCAAAGGCTTCTTTACCTTACTCACTACTGCCGAGGCCGAGCAAGAGAAGCTATCGACGGATGCACCATGCTCGATCCAGAACAAGGCTACACAAGGGCAAGAAAGATTCTGAGGGACTTGTTTGGCCAACCTTTCAAAGTAGCCCGTAACCTAATAGAGGGCGTGATGGCAGAGGCAAAGAAAACCAAGGGCGACGTCTACACCATGGCCGACCTGGTGATCAAGATGCAGAACTGCTCAATAGCCCTCGACCATTTAGGTTACAGAGCTGACCTAGACGCCATGCACACTTTGGAAGGCATAGTCCGTCACCTCTCTCCCGAACTACAGGGTCGGTGGGCGGAAGAAGCTGAACGGATAAGCCGAGGCGACAGAGAAGCCAACTTCGAAGACCTGACTGAATACTTAGACAGGCAAACGAAGATAGCTGACAGCAGATTCGGCCGACTCATCCGGGACAGCAACCGGGCAAACAAGCCTGGTACTAGCCAAGTCCAAACCCCTGTACGGGAACATCCAAAGTACCAGTTCGGGACCATTACACACGTCATTTCACGAGATGCTACGGCGAAACCAAATTGCAGATCCTGTGGTACTAGCCATGGCCTACCAGAATGCCCCAAGTTCGGCAACGCCACAATAGACGAACGGTGGGGAATGGCGAGGATGGCAGGAGCATGTTTCATCTGTCTCAACACCACGCACCGGGCAGCAGCCTGTAGAACAAGGAATCGATGTGGTTACGAGGGCTGCACGGGCAGACACCATCGGCTGCTGCATCAGGCGAGAATAACCATATCCGAGGCGAGTGCCAAGCCCAGCGTGATTTGTTCAACTTCACAATCTGCCAGTAAACCGGTACGTTTAGGCGTAGTGGCCGTGGGAGTAGTGACTCCGACTGGGATAGTCAAGGCGTTGGCTTTCGTTGATAGTGGATCCGACACCACTTTAGTGAAAGAGCAGTTTGCCGACAAACACCAACTGGCTAAAGGTGCGACGTCGTTAGCAGTGAGCACGGTGGGCGGAACACAGGTAATGACTGCCGGTAGATTAAGGCTGCAACTCATCTCTCTAGACACTAACGAGGAAATTGAACCAACGGAGGCATTCACGTTAGCGGATCTCCCCATGCGAGCACCAAGGTCGGTGAACGCAATCTTGACTCGATGGCCCCACCTGCAGGATGTAACCGTTGTAGACTGGGAAGATGATGAGGTGGATCTCCTCATCGGATGCGACGTGCCAGAGGCGCATTGGGTGCTTGACCAAAGAGTGGGCGACCGCCAGGCACCTTATGCCGTACGCACGGCTCTGGGATGGATGTTATACGGTCCAGTAGGGGTACGCGGTTCCGTGAATTACTTATCCGCCGAAACGGACCGCATAGAGTATCATCTGCAACGGCTGTATGAAAAGGAGTTTCATGACATTGGAGACGAAAGACCGACGTTGTCTCAAGAGGATCACTCCGCTCTACAAACGGTGCGGCAAGGCTCTAGAGGCCTCAAAAATAAGTTCGAGGTTCCCCTCCCATGGCGCACATCGGTCGACCCGTGGACTGACAACAGAAATTATGTTCTCCAACGATTACTACGACTAAAAGAACGCTTCATTCGAGACCAGAATCTGTGGGAACGATACGCGGATTTGATGAAGCGAAACGAGGCCCTCGGTTACGTTGAAAGGGTGCCTGTTAACACCGACAGCAAAAGGGGTATCTGGTATCTGCCTCACCATCCGGTTATCAACCCCAAGAAACCCAATAAACTGCGCGTGGTTTTCGACTGTGCGGCCAAGTTCCAGGGCAAGTCGTTAAACGATCGCCTACTACAGGGGCCAGAATGGACCACACCACTGATCGATGTTCTGTGCCGTTTCAGAGTGGGTAAAGTGGCTTTGTCTGCTGACATTAGGGAAATGTTCCATCAGGTGAAGATTCCGGTAGGAGAACGAGATGCTTTGCGTTTCCTGTGGTGGGAAGGGAGTGACCGGGACAATGCAGTGGTGAATTATGGAATGACCGTCCACCCCTTCGGAGCCATATCGTCACCATTTTGTGCCAACTACGCCCTCCGAGAATCAGCGAACAAACATGGCGATCTGGTACATCGGACGGTGGTAGAAAGCGTCAGCAGGAACTTCTACGTCGACGACTACCTTGGGTCATTCGATGATGTGGAATCAGCTCTAGAGCAGTTCAGGGGTCTGACGAGATTGCTGGAAGAGGGCGGATTCCATCTAACTAAATGGATGTCGAACGCTTCGGAAGTGCTGAAGGTCATCCCGTATCACGAAAAGGTCGAAAGGGTAAGAGATTTGGACGGCTCTCCACTTCCTATCGAGCGCACTTTAGGGATACAATGGGACGCGGAAACGGACGATTTTGTTTTCGAACTGAACGTTCCCGAGCTGCCAATAACCCGTCGTGGCATACTATCTGCCGTCTCAAGTTTGTTCGACCCGCTCGGTTTCGTCTCACCATGGCTGCTACTCGGAAAGATCTTGCTGCAGCGGCTGTGCCGTAAGAAAGTTGATTGGGACCAGTCACTGGACCGAGGGGACCGGCTGGACTGGGAAGAATTTTTGAACAACTTGAAGAAATTAGGGGACATAAGAATACCACGATGTTTGACCCCTGGCCATACGACACGGACTGGAGAACTACATGCCTTTTCCGATGCATCCGAAGTCGGTTATGGAGCTGTGGTGTACGGACGATGGTGCGCAGGAGATGGACAATATACCACGAGGATCCTGTTCGCCAAAGCCCGCGTTGCCCCACTGAAGTCGGTCTCAATCCCACGCCTTGAACTTAGCGCAGCCGTGTTGGCAGTCAGGGTGGTGCACGCTGTGAAGAGATGTTTCGATCTCCACATTTGGTCGGTGAGCTTCTGGACGGATTCAACGATAGTACTTTACTACATTAACAACGTCCGGAGCCGGTTTAGTACTTTCGTTGCTAACCGGCTCACGATTATCCACGATGAATCGGCCACGCACCAGTGGAGTCATGTCAGGTCTGGCGATAATCCGGCCGACCTGTGCTCCCGAGGTGCGAACAACTTCAGGCAACTGGACACGTGGACGAGAGGGCCGAACTTCCTGCAATTGCCCAAACAGGACTGGCCCGTGTTCGAATTAAAACCCCCTACGGAATTGGAACTGGAGATCAAAGGCGTAGTGATAGCAACCAACGTCGTCGAAGCGTCGCCCATTTTATCGCGACTGGTCAGGTTTTCTTCCTGGATGAAGACGCTTCGTTCGCTAGTTTGGTTAACCAGGTTCAAGATAAGTTTACTAGTCATGAAAGGGCTACGGCCCTCAGGTCGGATACCGGTCGGCCCGATAGGTCCCGATGAGCTACAAGCGGCAGAGTACGATATTTTCAGAATGATACAACGCGGGGCTTTCGCCCGAGAACTCAAGAGGGCGGAAGAAGTGGGGCTGACCAATGAAGACATGCCATCTCCAAGAGGCGAGCTGAAGCGTTTAAACCCCAAAATCATCAACGGACTGCTGCGGGTGGATGGTAGGCTGACCAACGCCCACCTGAACTTCGACACAAAGTATCCAATACTGCTGCCTGCGAGACAACCCGTAGTAGAGCTAATGATTCAACACGTCCACGCCGTGGAGGGACATGCCGGGGAAAGTCACGTGACGAGCGTCATCCGAAAGCGTCTTTGGTTGTTGAGAGGACGAGAGACTGTAAAACGCGTGATCCGACGGTGTGTGCAATGCAGGAGACGCAATGCCACAGCAGGCAAACAACTCATGGCCCCGCTACCAGAATGCAGGGTAACTACGGGCTGGTGGCCGTTCAGTGACACCGGGTTGGACTATTTCGGGCCCTTGTGGATCAAGTGCGGGAAAAGATTAGAAAAGCGATACGGATGTATCATGACGTGCATGAAATCACGTGCGGTACACCTAGAAGTCGCACATTCGATGACGACCGATTCGTTTCTACGGGCCTTGCAAAGATTTATCAACCGAAGAGGCGTACCGGCCGATATATACTCAGATAATGGATCGAACTTTGTGGGCGCTCAACGGGAATTGCAGCGTTGGCACAAGAACATTAACAGGGACGAACTGCAGAATCGAACCGTGGCCTACGGCATACGCTGGCATTTCAACCCCCCACAGGCCGGTCACCGAGGCGGCATATGGGAACGCATGATCCGGTCCGCCAGACGGATATTGCTGTCAATCATGGAGCAGCAGCCGCCCGACGACGAGACGCTAAACACCGTCATGACTGAGGTGGAGCGAATCCTGAACAACCGCCCCCTGGTTCCAGTATTGAACGGCGACCCCACCCACCTGGCGCTCACCCCAAACGACTTATTGACGCTAAGGTCGAACGAGGGTTTCCAAGGGCCGGTAAACCTTCGTGGGAGCTACCTCCACGGGTGGAAGCAAGCGAACTATCTGGCCAAGGTCTTCTGGAGGCGATGGCTACGGGAGTACCTACCGGCTTTGCAGACTCGACAGAAGTGGATGGCCAAAACAAGACCATTCAAAGTTGGGGACGTGGTTATGATCGCCGACGAACGCGCACATTTCAGCGCTTGGTATTTTGGGAGTAGTTACGGAAACCATCAAAAGCACCGACGAAATGATAAGAACGGTGAAGGTGAAGACAGCTAACGGAGTGCTCATTCGAGAGCGAAGACGGAGGAGCTGATAACCCTGTGGCCTAGTAAACCAATTTCACACCAGTAATCGAGGTGGATAAAGAAACACCATATATACCACACAATCTCCGTCAAACACGTTAAGGTGCTCGCGGTCCCTTCGTTGACATTACAGAAGGTTCTTTCCGATATGTGGTGATGAGTGCGATTCCATTATACATCCCGATACATACACGCATGCACGACGCACTCTACATCCCGTAAACCCATCATACATGTGACAGTGTTCTTTGTTCGCCTTTTGTTGACGCTACGGAACGCCCCTTGCACATGTGGAAGTAGTGGAGCTCAGGTCACACATGCATGCTACATTTACTCGTTTTCTTGCCACGCGGTCTTTTGTTGACATTGCAGAAAGTCCTACTTTGATGTGTAGTCATAACTGTGATTTCATTGTAACCCCGGCACACACACACACGCACGCACGCACACACACACACACACACACACTCAAGCGCGTACATCCAGGACCGGACGGCCCCTTACGAGGACAACGTCTATGTGACCATTCACGCCCGCCATCGGTCATTTGGTCTTGTGGAAGATGTAGACTAGCCTCACGTCTATGTAGCCAATGGGTTAGGTGCGACCAGTAGTAGAACGTCGACGACGAGCATTAGACGCGCGCACTGACAGCAGGGCCTAGGCAGGTAGGAGGAATCAGTGCCTTTATACCGAACCTTTGACTCTGCTAAGGATCCAGGAGGATTTTGGTGGGCGGTGTAACAGCCGGTCGTGGAAAATCCCGCTTTTTCCCTCGCGATTCAGTGTTTTTTCCCAACATCACTCATTTCCACACACTATTGACTTGTCTTTACGAACTGGTTGTTTTTCTGGACCAATTGTTGTTTGTTCGCGCCCAGAGCGCTACTTTAGCACATCCTTGTTCAGGACCTGCGTGACGCACGTGCTGTCTGCTCACACGCTGCTATTCGGTTTCTCGTTGTTGAGACTTTGTGATCGTATTATTGAGGTTTGTATATTGTTTACGTCATTGTTTATTTTAATAATCTAGTATCGTAGAATTATCACGGATAATCGCCTTCTGATTTCGGGATCCGTTGCGAATTTGGCTACGCATTGCTCAAACGTTCGTAACAAACACCACCGCGTTTGCTCCGTCGCCTAGGTGTCTATTTTCATTCAGTCCTGACCGTTTCTCAGGCGCAACGCCTGAGATTATGGCACGTTTTTTGCTTCGGATGTCCCCACTGGGGTGCATGAAGCCGGCTGATGGTCCAGAATTTCTGACGACTCCCAATCCATCTCTATAGGAGTGGCCACAACATCCAGCCTGGCAGGGATCACGCTGTCATCTATCTTCGGGCAGCACTGCCAATTTTCGTCTTCCAGCGCATCTTCGATTACAACTATTAGCGACCCCGCACGTGGCTTCTTTACTATTGCCGGGGTCGGGGCCTGAGAGCCGAGTACGGCATTCCGCTGAACTTTTAGATTTCTCACCAGCGCCCTGGCTGGTCGAGCAAGGATACCTCTTGGGGCTAGACCACCAGGCCTAACCCTATGTTCGTCCGGCACAATCTGGTATCTGCCCTTTGTAATCTGAGCTACTACCGCTGCCCTCGCCAGCAGTCTATCCCGGGTAGCCTCATCAGCGAACTCCACCAGTATTGGTCTCGCACGAAGTTCGCCTTTTTTCCCCAGTGGTGACTTCCATGTCCCCACTCTGTGCACCCTTCTTAGAGTAGGAGGGTACGGAACACCTGCGATTCGCAGTATGTCGCAGACCCTCCTCCTGTCAATGTCTCTCCTGGCCTTCGATTCCCTTATAAAGGGTTCTTCCTGGTTTAGGATCAGAAGCCTGTGGCTTGAGACCCTGCCCATCGACAAGACCTGCCTCTGCAGGTCCTTCACCTTGTTTTCTAATACCAGAAGAGCAGGGTCATCCACCCTAGCCAACCCATCTTTCGCTCTATTACAGTCTCCCTTCTTTTTGACCTGCCTCTCCCTTCTCGGCTTCTGCTCCGTCCACTGGCCCTCGTCGGTCTGCTTCAAAGGAGTGGAGGCAACGACCGCCTGGCAAGCCTTCGGAACTGGTTCATTCGCTCGGATGATCGTCCTCTCGGGTGTTGATACTACTTCCGCAAACGACTTACTACAACCTGCTTGCGGTGGTTTGGGGCTTACAATCGAGGTACTACTTGGTGGACGTTGGTCCTGCAGTTTAAAGGCCAGACTGGCCGCCTCCTTGCAGGGGGCACAGACCCATTCAGCCCATGGGTTCTGTTTATAAAGGACATAAATGTCCTTTGCTATCCCTGAACACCTTGGGCCCATCTCTTGCATATCTCGCATTCTATACCGTTTACCACTCGTTTTCCGCACTTGGGTGCTAGACACGGGTCGGAAACGCGTGTCATACCGAAAACCGCAAAAACGAGGGAAAATACAACTCAAGTGCTCTTTACCCAAACACAAAATACGCACTCTGACAATAGCAGGTAAATCCCGCTAACACAAAAAGCAAAAACAAAAAGAAAGACTAGAAGCGAGAAAAGATCGCCACAAAAAAAACACCGAACACTACTCGGCAGTGCTACAAGGAGAATAAAAATATTCTCCGGATAAAGCGCACCTTAAATGCAATTATGATACGCTCAGTATTGTGAATTAAACTGGGTTAATTCACAAAACTATTCAAAAACTCAATTCAAAGACGAGAGCACTATGAATTCAAACCGCGCGGCACTTACACGCAGCCTTAAGCTGAGTGGGGGTGCGGCATTCATGAACATATATGCGATAAAAGACAACTATTTTGTTTGTTTTTTTGACAGAGGGAATTATTGGGAGAGACCCAGGTAGAGGTCTAGCTTTTTCTTGAAGATAGTTTTGTTCTGCGAGAGAACAATATCTTCCGGATGTGCATTTCACATGGTAATAACCCTATAGCTAAAAAAGTTAATCCTTTGTGAAGTGCGTGACCTCGGTTTGAAAACTTTTCTGCTGTGACCACGGAGAGAGGAGGCTGGACAGATGGAGAAGAAGCAATCGCTTAGACCTGTTTCAAAAAGGTGAAACATCAAAAACAGATCACCTCTTACGCGTCTTACGTCAAGGGGATAGAGGTTGAGGAGTGAGAGGCGGACGGGATAAGGTAGATGAGATAGACCACTTACTGCCTTGGTGGAGGCCCGCTGAACCCTTTCTAGGATCTCACGGTCTCGGACAAGACCAGAGTGCACTATCTGACTACCGTACCCCAGCAGAGGTCGGATATAAGTGCCGAAAATTATGGGGAAATCATCCTTAAATATGCGCGGGAAGGACCTTCGAATCATGTTTAGGACTCGAAAGGCAGACTTGCTCGCAAGTTCGTGATGATGAGAGAAGGATAAGTTACAATCTAACCAGAAACCGAGCACCTTGTGTCGGTCAACCCTTGGCAGAATGGCTGCTCCATTAATGGAAAACGTGTGACCAGTCTCTCTGCCGAAAGACATGCTCACGCATTTGTCATCATTAACTGGGAGGTTCCAATCCTCGGACCAGCGTTTTGTTTCATAAACTGCAATTTGCAGGTCTTCAACGCTTGAACTCCAGAGGGTTACATCATCTGCGTACATGGCAATGTTCGCAGGAAGGGCTGTCGGTAGATCGTTTATATAGATCAGGAAAAGATGAGGACCTAAGACCGACCCTTGGGGGACCCCAGTTGTTACTGGGGAGGGTTGAGACAAAACATTCCCGACTTTACCCACAAAGGTGCGGTCGGTAAGGAAGCTACGTAGGATGGCCAACATGGTGCCTGTGATCCCGTACGTCTGCAGCTTATAAAGAAGAGAGGCATGTGGGACCTTATCGAAGGCCTTAGCAAAATCGATGAATACAGCGTGCGAGAGCTGGCCATCATCATAGGCTTTCGTTAGACTATCCATGACAGTAAGCACATTGGTGATGCATGATCTGCCAGGAAGAAACCCATGTCTGCACAGGACAGGTAATGGCCACGGCCAATCGAGCGTCCAGAATTCCTTCGATGGCATGCACACCAGTTATGCACCCACCACTGCCGAGTGTATTTCGTCGAATGCCCGCTAAAAATGAGAGGGAAACGGAAAACCTCATCGCACATCAACTGCGTGAGACATTATGCATCGTGAGCGTTCACTGAGACAGTATGCAATGAGGGAAAAAGTCTGCTAAAACATACTTCGGAAGGACCACAGTGCTTCCCGTCATCCATCTAGTTGATATACTCAAGGCTCACTACAAGGAAAGATCTCGTACCACTTGTGATCTAGGGCACCTTTGTAGGATTGGACTGTCTGCAGATCTACCATTTCACCAGGCAGACCGTTCCAACTATTCACCACCCTGTTTTGGAAGAAGTACGATCTAGCCATCAACCCAGATCGGGCTTTTTTCAACTTCTTTTCGTGTCCCCTTGTTCTGGAGTCTACGGCGACTTGGAATAGACTATCTGGTCAAAGGCCCGACAAGCCCTTCATTACCTTGAACGTTTCTATGAGATCCCCTCGACGTCTCCTCCTTTCCAACGAGAGAAGATACAGGTCACAGAGTCTCTGCTCGTAAGTCTTACCCCTCTGCACTTCAACCATTCGTGTGGCGAGACGTTGGACTTTCTCGAGGCAGGCGGCGTCCGTTTTGTAGAAGGGTGACCAAGCCTGCACGCTACCTTCTATATATATATACGTTTGCATACTACTTACTATCAATATGAGCGCTTGCACATGCAGCCTCGTTGTTCGTTGGGTTAGCAGTGACCCAGACACGGATAACTATGAGAAATCACAGTTGTGATTCATTTGTGGGCTCTTCAACGAAGAGTATCCATTCACACTCCAGACGATTCAAATTAGATTCTAGTGAACATATAACATCGGAGTGTACAAGTATGAAAACGAGTGGGCAGAGGAGTACCGGGTACGCATACCTGATGAGCGGCAACAACCGCGAAACCGGTCGTGTGCTTCCGGGGGAATTTTGTCCACCCGTTTACATACTGTTTACTGCCATTGACGCACTTGTACGCACACACCTTTAAATGATACTGTTATTTATGGTTCTCTTATTTTTCGGCCCCTTTGGATTGTTTTGATTACCCAGCGAGTCATGGCTTTTCGAAATGAACTGAACTGAATAAAATAATACGTTACATTTTCTGAACCGAATGACCAAAGAAGATGAACTGTGAAGTTTGTCAAGCGGTAATTGTCTTGTACCACGAGAAAGCGACACAATGTAACGCCTGTTTTTCCTATGTATGTGTAATGGAGTCGTAATCGTGTTCCGTGATTGACCTCAGTGCATCGTCTTGGTTACAGCCCTGGCGCTCGGGACGCACTATCGACGTTGAAAATGCGGTGCTACTATGATGTTCTTGGTATTCTGTTCTTATAAATTAACTGTCCACTGGTTGATTTTAGGAGTACCAAGAAACGTGGGAAGTGGTGAGCTTAAGAAAGCCTATTACAAAATGTCCCTGCAATGGCATCCTGACAAGAATGCATCATCTCATGAGGATACGACCGTGATTTTCCAACAAATTCAGGAGGCGTATAGGTAAGGAATTTCCCCTTCCGTCACACGTAACTGGACCGCATCTTTCTTTTTGTGTGATATTCAGCTGCATGATGCTCCCGAACTAAAAATAAATGTCACGAGTAACGGCATGTAGAAAAACATCTCAACAAAAACAAAGTGAGCCGTCCGCTCAGTTTTCTCTTTGAGACAATCAGTAACATCCATATGCAGATCATAATTATCCACTGACGTATTCTTCCGAATAGGATAAATAATAACTGGGAGAAGTTGGAAAATGGAAATTTTGAGATTGATCGCTTTCTTAAGTCTTCAGCGCCGAACGAGAAGCGTTTCTCCTACGAGCTGCTGGCCCTAGAGTGCCTTTTCATGGTTTCGGCTCAAGCACCTAGACCGCAAGCGTTTCATTAACAGTCAAGGTGGTATCATCGGTGTCGTTTCATGAACAGTATAAATGTCTGCGGTTTACATTTTACACATTCGAAATGTGTAGTTTATTACATGAATAAGCTGGTCTGACAGCAGATCAGTCAGATAAGTTCTGTTGTCTAAGCTGGTGTTTCGCAGTCTCAGTGAGTTGAGATGTTGAGCGTGAATTGTGTTTGTGGCCTGAGCATGCGACAACTTTGTAGAAGAAGTTTTTGCGCGTCTAACTATTGCCAACCTTAAACATCTGGGGTGTTATGTCCGTTCGTAAATCAAAGTTCGGGTTTACGCTACAGTAGTACACTGAGCTACTCTGATTGGAATTTTTTTTATCATGTGCTTGCACATAATGCCAGTGGAAGGAATATGCCCCGGAGCCTCAGAGGCCCGCCGCACTATTAAAAGTAACCGGCAACCAGACTCTGAGATTTTTGAGTGATGGCGAACCACGTGGGGTCTCAATAGATCAGGTGTGGTAACGAGTTAGGCGACAGTGGAATACTGTCTACCACCAAAGTTTTTGGTGATAGCGAGGATTCGAACCCCTGACCTCGGAGGCGGTATGTGAACACCATAAATCACTCGACCGTTACTGGTTGCATATGCCTCAGGATAGTATTTCTTTGTGTTCAAAGTTCACTGGCATGGGTAGTGATAAGAAAATGAGCGGATGTAGCCTGTTCATGACAAAGGGTGAATGAAAATTCCTTATCAATTAAGTTTCTCATGTATGACGGGTTAAGCTTCCTAAATGGAATCAATTAGATGTCCCTAGGCATCGGTGGAAGACACTGCAAGTTACGACAGTTTATCGCAATCAGTGATGTCCTTGTATTCATACGATTTTTCGTATAGTTGTTGCTGTCAGTTATGCTTCTCAGTTTTTTTTTGGTTTTCGAGTGAGGACATTGTTAACAGAATTCTCCCAAAGCAACCACAGCCTCTGTGGATAGTGGTTTTTCGAAGTGAACTAAACGTGATTAAAAATATATACCCATTTTCTTGTTCATGTAGTCCTTAGCTCACACGTTCTTGTCTGGGAGAAACGAACTTCGGTGGGCTGCGTTGTGTCGGCCAGCTGGACCCGCTGACACTTGAATTAGTTTTTTCTCCCCTAGCAGTTTCTGGGCGGATAAAATTGAGTGGAGTACGGAGCTTCCTTTGCGTAAAGGCTACAAGAAGAAGAGCAACGATTGTGATATCCGGGTTTGGAATTGTGTCAGTTTGCATCGAATGTTCTAAGATCTTCGTAATTCCTCCCCTCTTCGATTCTCTTAGGGCCCATTCGAACGTGCTCGCGATTCATTCAACCCGCCCTTTGTACTGCGGGGAGTTTGACAGTGACCACACTTCACTAGTTCCTGACTAGGTGCAGCCAAGACTATCGGGATAAACTCGGCTTTCATCACTCACCATCGTTCCTTGTCTGTTAAACCGACTGAACAATCGCCACAGTGCTAATCCAAGCTCCAACTGTCATGTATCTCACGAGGTTAGTCTGGGACCGTTGACGAAACACTACAACGATAATCAAAAAAGTTAGGTCTTCGGTTGATCGTGTGTAATCGATGTGACCCTTTAGTCAGAGTGCTTTTCCGACGAGTCATCTCTTGAAGTCGTTTTTTTCTTGCTGTCATTTTCGAAGTTGAGTCGCATTCGGTCGAAGAACAAACTACTGATTCTAGTTGTTTGTGCATGTGGAACTAGTGTACAAAATTTGGAGGCAGGACTCTGATGTGGTGTGAATCTACTTTGGGATTCTCGTGGCAAATGTACGGAAAACAACGAAATCGTTGACGGTCAGTAAGAATTACTTATACGGACTGTGCCGTCTCAATTCTCCCGAACGTTTAATGAGTTTCTGGATGTTGTGTTATTTTATGACGTGCCTGGGCAGTTGAGTTTATTCTGTTTCTCCAGAGATGATCTAAAATGTTACTTTGAATTCGCTAATGCTATCTTAAGCAAGACTGATAAATTCGGACTACGAAGGCGGACATAATAACAGTATCCTCTGGTTCATTGGTTTAGGATTTTATGGAGCTACAAAGCGCTGGCCAGGTTTTTTTTCTAACTGTTGCCGCATGTCGAAGCAGCATCGAAGCGATTAGTCGCCTTTTTTTCTAAATATACGTGGATGCTCTTTTTCTGCACGATGGCTGCAAGTGCGCATTTGTGTTCTATGAGGAGAGTAAACGAGCGGTCGTAGTATATTTTGCTAACTTATTTGCAGTGAAAATAACATAGAGCCCTCTCGCTGTAATCGTAACTGAGTTCTGATGGTGTCAGAGACTAGGCAACGTGAGAAATAACCCGTTATGTGTTTCCGAGAGTGATGCATTAAATGTGCGCGGATTCCGTAATGTAGAGCAACCGCTGTCACAGTGACTAGAATTTACATGATGAAACAAAAAATCAAAGCACCACATACCTTCCAAATGCTCATAGGTGTATGACCATCCAAGCAACCAATTACATTTGAATATATTTCCGGAGTAACTCTTTCGTCAAAGGCTATGCGTATGCAACACACGTGAGGTACATCGTCTCGTACACGAGATCAAGGTGAACGTATGGTTTCATTACAATAATTTTGGTTTTTCGACCGATGATAGAAATCACTTAAGACTATAGACAGCGAAACTGTGACTTTGGAACGCGTTCAGAACCAAGCGGCACTAATCTAATGTTCTGACAGTTCGAATGACCTGATATATGTCCTATAATCATGCACTTCGCCAAAGGAACTGTTTTGTCTTCCATTGCAATAAGCCAAAAACTACGACGAACAGTAATGCTGATGAACACTGGGTCCGTATCAAACTTGTTTACCTGCGGTCCTAGATCGGCTGTCCATCAAAGACACTGGATTTCGCAAGAGTCGACCAGCCTAATGGAATAAAACCGTCTACTCTCAAACTGTAAGTAGAAGAATAAGATACAAAGACATTACAGCTGCAAGTTACAAAAGCCTTAAGATGGATCATGAGAATCGGTGGGTCAAGGTAGCCAAAGTATTGACAGTAGCGGCTGCTCTAAATAGTACTCATCTGTACCCATGTATACCGGAAGTCTCCATCTTGCGTAGCAAAAGACGATGATTAACGGAGTCGAACGCCTTGCTAAAGTCGAGGTAGCATACCTGGACTTGCTTACCTTCGTCCGGTCGTCCAGTTATTTCATCTAAGAAGCACAGGAGATTGGTCAGGCAAGATCTATTTTTCAGGAATCCATGCTGCGCCGGGCTTAGCATGGAGTGCTGCAGTAAGTGCTGGTAGATATGGGCACGGATGGTCTTCTCGAGAACTTTACAGAGAATGCTAGTTAGGCTTACCGGCCTGTAGTTCTGCACATCCGACTTGGGCACACTCTTATGTATTGCCACGACTGCCGCGACTTTCCAGTCCTGAGGCAGCTTACCCTGGTCCAACGTGGATCTGTACAGTCTGCATACCGATGGAGCTGTGATATCCGCCAACGGCTTGATGATAGCTGGATGAATGCCATCTGGGCCCGCTGACTTGTGGCTGTTTAACTCCTGTAGGTACTTACGCACGCATTCCTCTGAAAGATCTAGCTCGTTTAACTGAGGAGGATGCACCAGAGCCAGATCTACTCGTACCCCACTATCTATCCTATGTACACTACCAAAGTATTCCCCCAGGGCGTCTGCTTTGCCCTGGTCATCAGTGACAATACCATATTCTCTAGTGGATAGCGGACCTACGGCATTTCTTGTTGAGCCTTTAGATTGTACATAGCTGTAGAACTTCTTCGGCTGTTGTCTTACAGACTAGGCCAATTTCAGCTCAAATTCCCCCTTAGAAGTTCTCAAAAGGCTTACAGTCTCGTTTCTCAGCTTCGTATACTGGTTCCAGGCTAGATGACTGCCGGAAGCTTTGTACCGGCTTCAGCTGCGGTTTCTACGTCTGATGGCCTTGGCTATTGCAGCCTCCCACCACATGGGTTTACCCTCCCCACCCCTTCATTTTAAGGGTGCGAACTCTTCCTGTAGAGCAGTCAGGGATCCCTTTATGGCCTGCCGGAGCTCCTCGACAGTAGCCCGCTCTATCGTGTCCCAGGTCAAACCCATCGCCCTATTGCGAAGCCTATCTATGTCCATACTACCGAAATGTCTGACCAGCCTTGAGGGTGCCTTGGGTTGTCGCATGCATAGGACAATTTTGACACACACGGGGTCACTCTTGCCCAGCGGTGCACAATAATTCAGTCCAGGCACATCGTTGGGGAAGTTCGTTATAGCTAGGTCCAGCAAGGATAGAAAGCATTCAGTTCTATATCTGGTATTTTCCCTAATATGCTGATGCGACGCATTATCATGCAGCCATTCTAAGTAGGTTTGCCCCTCCGATCCCGGCATGCAGACCTCAGCCACGCAGTCGATGTGCGGAAGATCGAAGTCACCCACTATGAGGGCCTTTTGTGCGTCCTTAACTAGTTCAGATCAGTTCAGTTTCAGTTTCAGTTCAGTTTCAGTTTCAGTTCAGTTCAGTTTGCACAGGATGGGAAGCGGCGACGGCGAATTGGGCGTCCAGAATATCTCCGGTGGTTTGAACGCCAGTTATGCACCCACCACTGCCCAGTGTATTTCGTCGAATCTCCAATAAAAATTAGAGGGAGGCAAAAAATCTCATTGCATCTCAACCGCGAGAGGCAATGTGCATCTTCAGCGTACACTGAGACAGTATGCAAAGAGCGAGAAAGTCGGTCAAAGCATACTCCAGAAGGACCACATTGCTACCCGTTATCCATCTGGTTAACATACTCAAGGCTCACCACGAGGAAATATCTCGTACCACTTGTGATCTAGGGCACCTTTGTAGGATTGGACTGTCTGCAGATCTACCATTTCACCAGGCAGACCGTTCCAACTATTCACCACCCTGTTTTGGAAGAAGTACGATCTAGCCATCAACCCAGATCGGGCTTTTTTCAACTTCTTTTCGTGTCCCCTTGTTCTGGAGTCTACGGCGACTTGGAATAGACTATCTGGTCAAAGGCCCGACAAGCCCTTCATTACCTTGAACGTTTCTATGAGATCCCTTCGACGTCTCCTCCTTTCCAACGAGAGAAGATACAGGTCACAGAGTCTGTGCTCGTACGTCTTACCCCTCTGCCCTTCAACCGTTCGCGTGGCGAGAAGTTGAACGTTCTCCAGGTAGGCGGCGCCCTTTTTGTAGGAGGGTGACCAAGCCTGCACCCCACCTTCTAAGTGAGGCTGTACTACAGTCATGCAAATATGCACGGATATTTCCGGCTTCCGACAAGACGAATCTGGTCGCAGTTTAAAGAGCTTACCACGGGCCTTATGCGCAGCAGCGTTGCACTGCTCCGACCATTTGAAGTCACTGTTCATGATGACCCCAGGGTCTTTAACCGTACTGACTGCCTCTACGGTGAACAGCTCCTGATCATGAGCGACAGTTAGGCTCTCTGTTGCCCTTGACAACAATTGGCTTTTCTGAGCGTTCGGAGGTAAGTCCCATTTGCATGCCCAGTCCAGGATGGCACCTGTTTCCCTGCCCAAGTCCACCCTACACTCAGAACCGACAATTTTCACATCATCCGCAAAAATAAAGGTGGGCGATTGAACAGCGGATGCCAGGTCATTAATAAATAACAAGAATAGGACCGGGCCTAGGACGGATCCCTGAAGTACGCCACTGGTGACATTCGCCAAATTGGAGCACCTGTCCCCCACTTTGACGTAAAACCTACTGTGGGAGAGGAAGTCCTCCAGCCACCTATATACTGGCCCACCTATACCGAACGTCTCCATCTTGCATAACAAAAGACGATGATTAACGGAGTCGAACGCCTTGCTAAAGTCGAGGTAGCATACCTGGACTTGCTTACCTTCGTCCAGTCGTCGAGTTGCTTCATCTAAGAAGCACAGGAGATTGGTGAGGCAAGATCTATTTTTAAGAAATCCATGCTGGGCCGGACTTACCATGCGAGATATACGTAAGATATGTCTGCTCGAAGGTGACAGTGACGTGGGCGAGGCCGAAGCTACAGACCAAGCCGTATCCATGTCTGCTGATACCAGATGAAGCTGAATTCATTTATTCACTCCTCATGCATTTTCCAGTAGGACCCAACCCTTCACACCGTCTTTGAAGTATATTTCTGTTTAATTTCATACGGCGTTCACGTGCACTATGGAGTTAGTTGTCCAAACCTTAGTTTATCACACGATACAACATTGCATGTAACCCTAACGCCGTATGAAATTAAACAGAAGTATACTTCAAAGACGGTGTGAAGGGTTGGGTCCTGCAGGAAAATGCATGAGGAGTGAATAAATGAATTCAGTTTCATCCGGTATCAGCAAACATGGATACAGCTTGGTCTGTAGCTTCGGCCTCGCCCACGTCACTGTCACCTTCAAGCAGACATCTTACGAATATCTCGCAATACGTCTTCTCTGTTCGTTCTCACCACCACCGTGCGCACCAGGTCATCGATTTCTGTACTGCAGCCCTTGATTACTCCAACCGGCCAATCGTCTTTATGTAAGTGGCTCTCCACGAAGATGACCACATCGCCACGTCTGAACGACCTCTGTTTGGAGATCCACTTTTGCCGAAGCTGCAGTGTCGGTAAGTACTCCCTCGCCCATCGTTTCCAGAAAGCCTGTGCCAGGTGGTCCACGTGTTTCCATCCAACGACGTACGTTCCACGTAGGGTTTTCGGTGTGATTGCTCCTACGTTTGACCGAAGTGTTAACAGGTCGTTGGGGGTGAGTGCCGGTTCGACTTCCAGGTCTGGGACGATCGGCACCAGGGGTCTGTTGTTCAATATGCGTTCTACTTCTGTTAGTGAAGTAGTCAGCGTCTCATCATCGAGGTTTTGTTGTGAGGTCAGGGCTGTGAGTATTTTCCTAGTCGATTGTATCAGCCTTTCCCAAATGCTACCACGAAGACTGGCGTAAGGTGTGTTGAGGTGCCATTCTATCCTCTTTGATACGGTCTTGTTTTGTATTTTGGCGTGGTCCAGGCGGTTCCACCATTTTTCAACTCCTTGTGAGCTGCAACGAAGTTCGAGCCATTGTCTGAGTATACATTCTTGGGGACGTCCCGCCTCGCTATGAACTTTTGAAAGGCCATTAGAAATGAATCGGTGGTCACATTATGCACTAGTTCAAGATAGACTTCTCTGGATTGTAAGCATGTTATCAGGCAGTCATACCCCATTGGGGTGCTCCTTTTCTGTCAAACAAGTAACGGGCCAAAACAGTCGGCGCCAATTTCCACGAACAGGCACCATCCCTGTTGAACTCTCACGGCTGGAAGGGGGCCATCATTTGTTAACCTGCTACCGCTCTCCGGCGACGACAAGTGATGAAGTTGCCTATGACTTACTTGACCGTCGCTGGTCCCTTTGTCACCAAAATCATCGAAGTATATTGTTCATTAAGTGATTCCAACCTGCGTGTCCCTATTCTCAATGTACATAGTATACCAGGCATCTCGTTGTGGTGGTCGCCAGGGATTAATATGGGGTGTTTTGCTTCGTACTCTAGGTTTGAATTCGTTAGCGGCCCTCCAACTCTCAGTAGTCCGTTGCCTCGCAAGGGGTTTAGTCCTCGGATACTGCTGTGCAACAGACTGCGAATCAACAAGTGATTTATAGCTCCGCAGAAAATTGATTCCCGCTATGCATGTATGGACGTCCGCAAGCGTGAACATCCACGGAAACCCTCGATGTGGTCCCGGGTTGACCACAAGCTGTCTCATGCGTTTGGTAGGAGTAAAGGAACCATTGGCAGCAGGCAGCTGAAGTAAGGAGATCGAGAACTGTCTTTATCAACTGGCAAGACGGAAACCTCGGCCCAGTAACAATTAAAACCTAGCGTTGTGGCACCAGTGATGCTCATAGAACAAACGACAAGCCTGCGACTGATCTCCGGTGAGTACAGTAGCTTCTACTCCCTGGCGGGGCGCTTCCTGCCGCGTATGAATACTGCTGTTCGCGTCTGCGGGCGGCTGGTTTGGGAACGCGATGGAACCCACAAAACTGCTGGTAGAATTTTCCGATTTGGTAGAGGTCAATGAGGCTGATTCACGGTGGAAGCGGGCAATGCAGGGCTCTTGTCCATGCCTTTGCTCACTCGGGCTACTGCGAGGCTTGGGGGCTTTCACTCCGTCTTTCAAAGACAGTCGGCCCTGGATGGGCCGAGGTTGCCGAGGCCTCTGCAGCTATTCAGTCAGGTCATTATTTTGACGATTACGCGATGTCTTGGAGATGAATCGATTAGCCCCGTACCTGACAGGGGAAACATTTTTGTCAGCCACGAAGGCTGCTCGTTCCAAGGGAAAGTCTTCACGGAGAGCAGTGACAGTAGTCTTGACATGAAAAGGTGGTGAATTCGACCACAATTCCTTAACCATCTCTGAATTTGCATCCGAAGGCTCTGCCAGGGACCGTAGGTGAGCTAGCAGGCGGCTGGGTTTGGTACCCACAACGGGGTGCCGTGCAAGTACTTGGGGTGAGCACTGCTCCAGGGCGAGCAGGAAACGCTTGAAGGTGGCCTTCGTAAGCTGGCAGTACGGTTGCTACTGGGAGGATTTAAAACCAAGTCTCCTGCTGCGCAGAAAACCTTCGGAACCACTATCTCTGAGAAGTAGGAAAGACTTTAAAGTTGGCCAACGGTTCTATGCGCCTCAAACTGCAGCTTTTACGCTGCGAACAAACCTCGGGATCGTTAGGGATAAAAGCCACGAGTTTGAAAGTAACCACAGCTAAAGTGGGATCTGTCTCGAGTTGCGTCTTATTCTCGCACATAGCTAGGTAGCGATAATAATCCGTAAAACACATATATAGTGGAACTAAATAAAGACTTGAAACGGCAAAAATCATGGAATCTCACGGCGGGCGAATGATCCGGGAAGGTTTGAGCTCACCAATATGGAAGACATTTAAGAGCCTCTCACGAATATGTCTTCTATCTGGTCACACAGAGAAAAGCCAAAAAATTTCCCCTGTTGGATGAACGGCGAACGAGCACATTAAAAGTGTGCAAATGAGTATTTTTTTTACAGTGGTTCTGAAAGAGTACCCGTAAGAAAAACTCACGGAATTCAGGCGAAAGCAAGGGCGAAGCAGAAAGCAAACCGCAAGCGTACACAGTCTGCAAAAACCGAAGATGAAAGCTATTCAAAAGCAAGACCCATAGAAACCTGGGAAAAGTCACTCCAGTTAAACATGAACAACCAAACCAAAAGGCTAAATCAAATTCAAACGTCAGAATGGATGGTTGAGAAGATGAATCCCAGATGGCGTCCGGAAACTCGTCATTTTTTCAGAAAGATCGGGGTCATTAAACCACTTAGAGGCATTTCCTCTGACAGTTTGCTAGAAATGAACCGTATCTGTGCCAGGTAAATGGCCGTCCAGCTTTTCCCGCAATGCCACATGTCTTATCCCGTTTCGCGATCATCTGCATGTCGTGACAGTTTGAGTGATGCGCTACTCCCATATGACTCCATGGGACCACATTATTTCCACTCCTTCTTCCACCTAGTTTTCCACCAGCGTTCTCTAATCAAACTAAAACAAAGCTTCAGATGAATCGTGTTTCACTCATTTTTGAACGCCTGTCCTTTAGTTTCACCACAGTTCCATTATAGAGCATCTACTCTTCACCCCACTACGAGAGTTTTCTCTAAAACTTCTGTCTGGATATCAAATTCTCTAGTAGTGGCAAATCGCACTTTCTCTTTCACTTGCTCAACCACTCTCCTCAGAGGACACCCCACAACGAGTTTCTCACTACATTTCTGCTATTGCTCGGGTCACGGAACTATCGGTTAAAGAGCTCATATGTGATCGCCATTATTCTCTCCAATTAATCTTCATTGCATTTTTCGAAAATTGTCTTCAGTGTACTCTCCCTCACATTTGCATAAAGAAACCATCCGAACTTCTGATTATTTTTTCTCCATCCCTGCCTTGCTTGTCCACGTATCCTGACCACGAAGCCTGCTTTACTTGTCGCCGGGTGATGTATTCGCCTGACCTTCAAATTCAATTTTCCTCGGCATTATTTCATGCGACCATTATGGCCTTTAAATTTTTGGTGTTGCACATACCCAACTAAGTATCCCATAATCCTCACTGTGGCCTCGATTAAACCATATGCTAATGCAGCCACATAGACTTTCAGCGCCCCCTGAATAAGCCATTTTTATCAACAATATTGGGTGTGCTGAGGTGAGTCATTCAACCTCCAACAATTGAGGTGGGTTATAGTAAAATCATAGGGAAGTAACGCAGGGTATGCACACAAAGAGCTGTATATGAGGAACAACAAGGAGATATTCAGTAACTAATAAATTTAAGGCTGTGGTGGCAAAGTAGATAAGATGATGCGGCGCATAAAACGGTAAGATGGAAAAGCATGGCAACTTTCAAACTGGCTGTAACAGCCGGTCGTGGAAAATCCCGCTTTTTCCCTCGCGATTCAGTGTTTTTCCCAACATCACTCATTTGCCTACACTGTTGACTTGTCTTCACGAACTGGTTGTTTTTTTGGGCCAATTATTGTTTGTTCGCTCCCAGAGCGCTACTTTAGCACATCCTCGTTCAGGACCTGCGTGACGCACGTGCTGTTTGCTCACACGCTGCTATTCGGTTTCTCGTTGTTAAGTCCTTGTGATCGTATTATTGAGGTTTGTATATTTTTGATGTCATTGTTCATGTAATAATCTAGTATCGTAGAATATCACGGATAATCGTCTTTTGATTTCGGGATCCGTTGCGAATTTGGCTACGCATTGCTCAAACGTTCGTTACAATACTCAATAGATCAATTTGGAACGAGGAAAAACACGCAAAATGCCAAGAAAAGGATCAAAAGCAGTCGAATCCGGACAGGAAGTAACACGGCAAGTCTCTGGGGAGGTTTTGGGTACATATGATTCTTTAGTTAGTGCTAGATCGCCTAGTCCTGTCAGTGCTAGTTCATGCGTTAATGAGAGCAATATTGATCGTAAGGATGTCGATTTACATAAGCTGAGAATACTAGACCTAGAGCAACAGTTACTACCGGGTGGACTACAGGCGCAGGAAGCAGAGAAGAAGTGTACACAGAACGAGCGAGAGCATGAGACCAGCGACTTCGACACTTCCGATAGATTAGGGTGCAATAAGGTAGGGAACCTCACGCCGGTCGCCGACTACAAACCACCATCGATCGATCTGCCTAGAGTGGAACTAACGGTTTTCGACGGGCGAGCTGAGCAATACTGCAAGTTTGTCAAACAGTTCGAGACGTTCGTTGAAAATAGGGTAACCGACCCAGGGCAAAGGCTTCTCTACCTTACTCACTACTGCCGAGGCCGAGCAAGAGAAGCTATCGACGGGTGCACCATGCTCGACCCGGAACAAGGCTACACAAGATCAAGAAAGATTCTAAGGGACTTGTTTGGCCAACCGTTCAAAGTAGCCCGTAACCTAATAGAGGGCGTGACGGTAGAGGCAAAGAGAACCAAGGGCGACGTCTACACCATGGCCGACCTGGTGATTAAGATGCAAAACTGCTCAATAGCCCTCGACCATTTAGGTTACAGGGCTGATTTGGACGCCATGTACACTTTGGAAAACATAGTCCGTCATCTTTCTCCCGAACTATAGGGTCGGTGGGCGAAAGAAGCAGAACGGATAAGCCGAAGCGACAGAGAAGCCAACTTCGAAGACCTGACTGAATACTTGGACAGGCAAACGAAGATAGCTGACAGCAGATTCGGCCGACTCATCCGGGACAGCAACCGGGTAAACAAGCCCAGTACTAGCCAAGTCCAAACCCCTGTACGGTAACATCCAAAGTACCAGCTTGGGACCATTACACACGTCATTTCACGAAATGCTACGGCGCAACCCAATTGCAGATCCTGTGATACTAGCCATGGCCTACCAGAATGCCCCAAGTTCGGCAACGCCACAATAGACGAACGGTGGGGAATGGCGAGGATGGCCGGAGCATGTTTCATCTGTCTCAACACCACGCATCGGGCAGCAGCCTGTAGGACAAGGAATCGATGTGGTCACGAGGGCTGCACGGGCAGACACCATCAGCTGCTGCATCGGGCGAGAGTAACCATATCCGAGGCGAGTACCAAGCCCAGTGTGATTTGTTCAACGTCACGATCTGCCAGTAAACCGGTACGTTTAGGCGTAGTGGCCGTGGGAGTAGTGACTCCGACTGGGATAGTCAAGGCGTTGGCTTTCGTTGATAGTGGATCCGACACCACTTTAGTGAAAGAGCGGTTTGCCGACAAACACCAACTGGCTAAAGGTGCGACGTCGTTGGCAGTGAGCACGGTGGGCGGAACACAGGTAATGACTGCCGGTAGAATAAGGCTGCAACTCATCTCTCTAGACACTAACGAGGAAATTGAACCAACGGAGGCATTCACGTTAGCAGATCTCCCCATGCGAGCACCAAGGTCGGTGAACGCAATCTTGACAAGGTGGCCTCACCTGCAGGATGTAACCGTTGTAGACTGGGAAGATGATGAGGTGGATCTCCTCATCGGATGCGACGTGCCAGAGGCGCATTGGGTGCTTGACCAAAGAGTGGGCGACCGCCAGGCACCTTATGCCGTACACACAGCCCTGGGATGGATGTTATACGGTCCAGTAGGGGTACGTGGTTCCGTGAATTACTTATCCGCCGAAACGGACCGCATAGAGTATCATCTGCAACGGCTGTATGAAAAGGAGTTTCATGACATTGGAGACGAAAGACCGACGTTGTCTCAAGAGGATCACTCCGCTCTGCAAACGGTAAGGCAAGGCACTAGAGGCCTCAAAAAACAGTTCGAGGTTCCCCTCCCATGGCGCACATCGGTCGACCCGTGGACTGATAACAGAAATTATGTTCTCCAACGATTACTACGACTAAAAGAACGCTTCATTCGAAACCAGAATCTGTGGGAACGATACGCGGATTTGATGAAGCGAAACGAGGCCCTCGGTTACGTTGAAAAGGTGCCTGTTAACACCGACAGCAAAAAGGGTATCTGGTATCTGCCTCACCACCCGGTTATCAACCCCAAGAAACCCAATAAACTGCGCGTGGTTTTCGACTGTGCGGCCACGTTCCAGAGCAAGTCGTTAGACGATCGCCTACTACAGGGGCCAGAATGGACCACACAACTGATCGATGTTTTGTGCCGTTTCAGAGTGGGTAAAGTGGCTTTGTCTGCCGACATTAGGGAAATGTTCCATCAGGTGAAGATTCCGGTAGGGGAACGAGATGCTTTGCGTTTCCTGTGGTGGGAAGGGAGCGACCGGGACAACGCAGTGGTGAATTATAGGATGACCGTCCTCCCCTTCGGAGCCATATCGTCACCATTTTGTGCGAAATACGCCCTCCGAGAATCAGCGAACAAACATGGCGATCTAGTACATCGGACGGTGGTAGAAAGCGTCAGCAGGAACTTCTACGTCGACGACTACCTTGGGTCATTCGATGATGTGGAATCAGCTCTAGAGCAGTTCAGGGGTCTGACGAGATTGATGGAAGAGGGCAGCTTCCATCTAACTAAATGGATGTCGAACGCTTCGGAAGTGCTGAAGGTCATCCCGTATCACGAAAAGGCCGAAAGGGTAAGAGATTTGGACGGCTCTCCACTTCCTATCGAGCGCACCTTAGGGATACAATGGGACGCGGAAACGGACGATTTTGTTTTCGAACTGAACGTTCCCGAGCTGCCAATAACCCGTCGTGGCATACTATCTGCCGTCTCGAGTTTGTTCGACCCGCTCGGTTTCGTCTCACCATGGCTGCTACTCGGAAAGATCTTGCTGCAGCGGCTGTGCCGTAAGAAAGTTGATTGGGACCAGTCACTGGACCGAGGGGACCGGCTGGACTGGGAAGAATTTTTGAACAACTTGAAGAAATTAGGGGACATAAGAATCCCACGATGTTTGACTCCTGGGCATACGACACGGACTGGAGAACTACATGCTTTTTCCGATGCATCCGAAGTCGGTTATGGAGCTGTGGTGTACGGACGATGGTGCGCAGGAGATGGACAATATACCACGAGGATCCTGTTCGCCAAAGCCCGCGTTGCCCCACTGAAGTCGGTCTCAATCCCACGCCTTGAACTCAGCGCAGCCGTGTTGGCATTCATGGTTGGGCAAGCTGTGAAGAGATGTTCCGATCTCTACATTTGGTCGATGAGCTTCTGGACGGATTCAACGGTAGTGCTTTACTACAATAACAACGTCCGGAGCCGGTTTAGTACTTTCGTTGCTAACCGGCTCACGATTATCCACGATGAATCATCCACGCACCAGTGGAATCATGTCAGGTCTGGCGATAATCCGGCCGACCTGTGCTCCCGAGGTGCGAACAACTTCAGGCAACTGGACACGTGGACGAGAGGGCCAAACTTCCTGCACTTGTCCAAACAGGACTGGCCCGCGTTCAAATTAAAACCTCCTGCGGAAGTGGAACTGGAGATCAAAGGCGTAGTTTGGTTAACCAGGTTCAAGATAAATTTACTAGTCATGAAAGGGCTACGGCCCTCAGGCCGGATACGGGTCGGCCCGATAGGTCCCGGTGAGCTACAAGCGGCAGAGTACGATATTTTCAGAATCATACAACGCAAGGCTCTCGCCCGAGAACTCAAGAGGGCGGAAGAAGTGGGGCCGACCAATAAAGACATGTCATCTCCAAGAGGCGAGCTGAAGCGTTTAAACCCCAAACTCATCGACGGACTGCTGCGGGTGGTTGGTAGACTGACCAACGCACACCTGAACTTCGACACAAAGTATCCTATACTGCTGCCTGCGAGACAACCTGTAGTAGAGCTAATGATTCAACACGTCCACGCCGTGGAGGGACATGCCGGGGAAAGTCACGTGACAAGCGTCATCCGAAAGCGCCTTTGGTTGTTGAGAGGACGAAAGACTGTAAAACGCGCAGTCCGACGGTGTGTGCAATGCAGGAGACGCAATGCCACAGCAGGCAAACAACTCATGGCCCCGCTACCAGAATGCAGGGTAACTACGGGCTGGTGGCCGTTCAGTGACACCGGGTTGGACTATTTCGGGCCCTTGTGGATCAAGTGCGGGAAAAGATTAGAAAAGCGATACGGATGTATCATGACGTGCATGAAGTCACGTGCGGTACACCTAGAAGTCGCACATTCGATGACGACCGATTCGCTTCCAAGGGCCTTGCAGAGATTTATCAACCGTAGAGGCGTACCGGCCGATATATACTCAGATAATGGATCGAACTTTGTGGGCGCTCACCGGGAATTGCAGCGATGGCAAAAGAACATAAACAGGGACGAACTGCAGGACCGAACCGTGGCCTATGGCATACGATGGCATTTTAATCCCCCACAGGCCAGCCACCGAGGCGGCGTATGGGAACGCATGATCCGGTCCGCCAGACGGATATTGCTGTCAATCATGGAGCAGCAGCCGCCTTACGACGAGACGCTAAACAGCGTCATGACTGAGGTGGAGCGAATCCTGAACAACTGCCCCCTGGTTCCAGTAATGAACGGCGACCCCACCCACCTGGCGCTCACCCCGAACGACTTATTGACGTTAAGGTCGAACGAGGGTTTCCAAGGGCCGGTAAACCTTCGTGGGAGCTACCTCCACGGATGGAAGCAAGCGAACTATCTGGCCAAGGCCTTCTGGAGGCGATGGCTACGGGAGTACCTACCGGCTTTGCAGACTCGACAGAAGTGGCTGGCAAAAACAAGAACATTCAAAGTTGGGGACGTGGTTATGATCGCCGACGAACGCGCACATTTAAGCGCTTGGTCTTTGGAAGTAGATACGGAAACCATCAAAAGCACCGACGGAATGATAAGAACGGTGAAGGTGAAGACAGCTAACGGAGTGCTCATTTGTGACATGCGCAGTATTAACCTACTCGAGAGCGAAGACGGAGGAGCTGATAACCCTGAGGCCTGGTGAACCTTTTCACACCAGTCACCGAGGTGGATAAAGAAACACCATATATACCACACGATCTCCGTCAAATACATCACAGTGCTCGCGGTCTTTCGTTGACATTACAGAGGGTTCTTTCCGATATGTGGTGATGAATGCGATCCCATTCTACATCCCGATACATACACACATGCACGACGCACTCTACATCCCGTAAACTCATCAAACATGTGACAGTGTTCGTTGTTTTGCTTTTTGTTGACGTTACCGAATGCATCTGTTATATGTGGAAGTAGCGGAGCTCAGGTCACACACACATGCTACATCTTACTCGTTTTCTTGCCACACGGTCTTTTGTTGACATTGCAGAAAGTCCTCCTTTGATGTGTAGTCATACCTGTGATTTCATTGTACACCCCGGCACACACACACACACTCAAGCACATACATCCAGGACCTGACGGCCCTTTAAGAGGACAACATCTACGTGATCCTTCAAGCCCGCCATCGGTCATTTGGTCTCGTGGAAGATGTAGACTAGCTTCACGTCTATGTAGCCAATGGGTTAGGTGCGACCAGTAGTAGAAGGTTGACGACGAGCATTGGACGCGCGCACTGACAGCAGGGCCTAGGCAGGTAGAAAGAATCAGTACCTTTATACCGAACCTTCGACTCTGCTAAGAATCCAGGAGGACTTTGGTGGGCGGTGTAACAGCCGGTCGTGGAAAATCCCGCTTTTTCCCTCGCGATTCAGTGTTTTTCCCAACATCACTCATTTGCCTACACTGTTGACTTGTCTTCACGAACTGGTTGTTTTTTTGGGCCAATTATTGTTTGTTCGCTCCCAGAGCGCTACTTTAGCACATCCTCGTTCAGGACCTGCGTGACGCACGTGCTGTTTGCTCACACGCTGCTATTCGGTTTCTCGTTGTTAAGTCCTTGTGATCGTATTATTGAGGTTTGTATATTTTTGATGTCATTGTTCATGTAATAATCTAGTATCGTAGAATATCACGGATAATCGTCTTTTGATTTCGGGATCCGTTGCGAATTTGGCTACGCATTGCTCAAACGTTCGTTACACTGGCTTATTCGTTTTACACATTTAGTTCATCCGGTCTCGTGCTGCCTAGAGCGGGTGCCACTTTACCGTTGTCCGTGCAAGCCATACCCAAGATTTTCTAAAGTACGCCAACCACTCCCTCCCTTCCGGCTGTGTTTTCCTTCTCATAATTTGTGGGACTAAATGCTCGGGTGATCTTGGTATGTTGCTGAGAGCTCTTTCAAGACAAGACAGCTCCTCGGTGTAGTAGGGTTGCTTGCGTGCCCCGTGACTCAAAGGAGTGCGCAGCGTGGCTTCCTTAAATAATAGGCACAGTTACGCATGACCGGTTGACGATGTAGACCAGACAGGGTGCAAACTGGAAAAGAGCTGTAGGCAAAGCCTGCTTCTGGCCACTTATCGACGGAAGTAGAAACTCCAACGCATAGCACAGAGAAGAACGGTTTACCAGCCTAAAACCTCTTCGAGGTGGACGAAGAAGTGGAATATTCGAGATTTATCATATCGGTTGCAGGAGTCATCGCACTTCATTAGGCAGCTGTCGTTCACCTAAGCTGGGCATTTCACGGCAAAATGGATGCTTTTTCTTCTACCACGACCTGCTTGCTCTGTTGGGTGTCTGGGGGTGAGGACTGAATCCCATAAGCGAACTGATAACAAAGCACCAGAGAAGACAAGAAGGATAGCCTGCAACATTCAGGTCCCACGTGACAGGTCAGAAGTTCTTTCATGGGCCCTTTGGTTAATTTCCTGCAATGGGTTAGCGCCCCACCTCCTCGTGGGTCGGGCTTTTGAGTTGGAGGCTCCGATTTGGTCTCCCAGAAAACTCCTTCTGCGATATGGGCAGCCGCAAAGTCTGATTGGACCAACAACTTCTAGGGCCTATCCCATGAAGGACCTTACCATTTATCCCTCAACCAACTATCGACTGATGCAAAACTACACTGGTTACCATTGTTCCGAGGGAAGCTGTGGCTCACGAGTTGGGTATAAAACGAAAGCACACCTTAACCCTGAATGTTCACCTTACCTGGCTTCCCCTGACATCAAAGCTTTAAGTCAGGTAGGACAGCTGGCCGCCCTGGCCGGAACTTTTGACACTTTCGGAATAGAATTGAGCTTTCGCTGAAAAGCTTGTGCAAGACCCCTTTTCAGTGATTGCGCTTCACACCTCAGATGCAAACTCAGTCTCTCGCTTTTCCTTCCGCATTTCGGGTGATTCTGTTGATAGTACTGGTGGTCGCCCCGATTTTACGATTGCTTTGAGCATAAGAGCTGTGTGCTCTTCCAAGCTGGGTTCCAGTCAACATTCCTATGTGTACAGTTCTGTTGGAGGGTCTTATGCGTGCCAACAAAACACACGCAGTCATCGATCCTTGTTCGTTGTGTCTGCTTATGCACCTAGTGACCGCAGTTTCCCTGGAACAGATGGCGAATTCTACCGTTATTTGTCTCAGCTGCGTTGTATTGTACGCTCAACAGATGCAGTGGTCACTGTTGGACACTTCAACGCCGTCCGAGAGGTTCCAGCAGAAATGATGGAAGCTAGTTTGCCATTCCACTTGACCGTGCATAAAACAGTGAACGTTCCACCACGCCGCGCGAAGACCGTTGAATATTTCCGGCAAGTACAAACTTCTGCCTTGGAAAGTGGTATAAATCCACATGGCGTCCTCCTATTTCTTCAAAACGTTGGACTCAGACTGACCATGGTCACGGCTGAAGCGGATAGACTTAGGATCGTCTTTCTTTTTGATCCACGCTTGTAGCCTCAGTTCATGACCCTGTACGTGCCCGCTTCTTTCTACCTCTCTTCCGTAGTTGGATCAGTGTAAAAGCCACTCCTTCGGCGCCGTTGTTGATAAAGAATAACCGGTGATATGCCTTTCAGAAAGAGCTGCCTACACGGTTATCGATGCAGCAAAAGTTGGGCTCCAGACAAACCTCGGCCTCAGATTGGAAAGGCCTCCTGGGCCTGCTCCTAATGCCAGGCATGATTCTGATTTGAGTAGGCCCCACAAGCGATGGGTATCTCCAACATCAACTGCTCTGCCGGATGCTCACAGATTCTTTCCTCCCAATGCGACATTTAGTGGGGTGTCCATGCCCCCAGGGCACCAACTGACTGATGGATTGAGAAAAGTAGGTAAGTGGAAAGGACTTCTTCTTTTCGTAATACTGGCATACTATAGCGTCTGAATAGAGGTACTGGTCCACGGAAGCTCGGTGCAATTGAGTTGATCTGAGAATCCAACGGTTAACTGATTCTTTCTCAAGGACCTCATCTGGAACTTGAAACGGAGCAATTAAAGGAACGATTCATTTGGCCCACTTCAACAACCGTTCTTTCGAATACACCTGCCAGCAAAACGATGCGGGTTTTGCTACCTAAAGAACTGCATTTCACCAGGTAGGCAGACGTCGGATGGATTGTTGTTGCGTATACTGAAGGCGAGTTTGGCTTTCACCTACCTCTGTGGTCTGTGGCCTCGGCGTGATATGCAGGTAAGTGCCAGGGTCGTTGGGTCCGTTCGTTTAGACGGCTCAGAAACATGGCCGTGAAGCTTAGAAGATAGGAGAAGATCGTCGACTTTCGAGCTTTGACATGTCCGTAGCTTTTTTCGTGTCCAGTGGGAATACGGCCGCAGCAATTCTGAGATTAGTCTTAAGTTGCAGGCAACTTAAATCCAATCCGTGGCCAAGCACCGACTTAAACAGATAAGGATGCCTGAGACGTGTTTCCAAAGCCCACCGATGAACTTCGTAGGGGTAAGCTGTTCTTCGAGGCTGATAGTGATTGGAGATTTGGTTGAGGTGGTCAGTCCGTGACATGGCACGACAGTGGGAAGTACTTGACTAATGGACCTGGCCAGTGATGGCCCGTCTGACTTCCGGGTTGGAGTCCACGGGACTCACTAACCAAAAAGTTCTTACCAATTACTGCTACGGCCAGGTGCCCCCACCATCAGAGTAGTTGCATTCCTCCTTGTGATTTCTGCCCATCACTTCCATCTTTAGGCTCTCTCCACTTTATGCTTCCACTCTTCCTGCCCGCCACCGTACGATGCGGAAGGTATCAACCTAAACCAGAGCTCCAAACTACGGGATTGTTGGTTAAATAAACTTAACTCAAACTAAAAGTGAGTAAAACTGTAACGTACCGGTGGTCCACGCTTGGTGGAGGGGACTGATGGAAGCGTGATGATGAAACAACTTATTAAGGTTTACTCAATTTTCAAAAGGAAAATGAGACTATTTCGTAGTTTGGGCTGAAAGTAAGATGACTGCACTGTTATGTGAATCCCACTGACCACCGGCGGAAAAATGAAAAAAGTGAAGGCCACATAGGGCAAGATATGATATGGGAGAGCCTAAAAATAGTGGAGAGAAGATACCGAGGTGCCCAGTATAAGTACTTACATAAACAGGCTGAATTATACGCTGTGCTCGCAAGAAGGCCATACCGAAAGGTAGCGCAGAGACAGCTGCTGCGGAATCACACAAAAGCCGCCCAAAATCTAACGATTTTGGCTGGTTTCCGATCGGTTTCAGAGAGGTTCAAAGCTCACTCTGTGGAAGGCCGGGTAAATTGTGGTTATTTATTACTCTACTATCTTTTATTCTTATGCATTAACTTATTTCCACCACCCCCTTAAACAACGTTCTTATTCACTGCCTTACACCAGTATCAAGAGGGAACCGATCCAAAAACCTCCTTCCCTTCCATTTTTACAGCGCGTGCGGGAAACTATCCATAAAATGGAACAGAAAAAAGGAAGTCGGAGATACACGGAAAATATACAATTACATCCGATGTGTAAAGGATGGCTGTATTCCGTCATTTTTTGCTTGTGGATGAGGAGACGTATAAAAAAGCGGAAGGGATATTTTGCTCTCACAAAAACGAGGAAATTATTTGTAAATAATAAAAATGACCGGAGGAGGAGTGCGTTTTACAGACACGAAAAACTGCTTCTGAATCTGAGATGAATTGCTTCACTAAAAGTGGGTTGTATATGAAGGTGAACGTACGGATGTCTAGGAACCTGAATTGAAAACTCGGGAAAACATTTGCGTTGAACTTGAAAAACCTAGGTGCGGACAGTGTTCTTACAATTCATAACGTGACTGAAGTAATAAAGAATAGCTGCACCTTGGCAGCGGCAATGCGCTGTTATTAAAACCTCACTTTCCTTTTTGCATCTACACCTCCACCACGGCCATTAGTAAACCACGGCTGTAATTGCTAGCTATTTTTGCCACCCAACAAAGCCCTAAAGAGTGGGACCGCATAAAGGGCGACTTCACGGAGATATTACTGTATGTACTTAAGAAAGCCAGTTTACTTTTCAAGGTTCTGGTACCATACATTTATGTCACTATTTTACATTCTGCAGGATTTTACCGTCTCCATTACACCTGCACAACAGACATGCCTGTTATGGCATGGTATAACGTACCAACCGGGTGTACACGATCAATGGCGCCACTGGAATTCTTTGCCACGGGGGTGAAAACTTCCGCCTGCCCAGCGAATGAACTTGGTTCTTCGATTGCTGTCCAGTCAGTCTGCACAGACTCTTTCTTAGCATCTAACAGATCCAGGAGCAAAAGTACTTTACAGTTGACAATCACCGACTATCGCACAGTAATGTGAGTCCATTATAAAATGGTCTCAATTCCATGTACACCATGGAATAACCCAAGTATCTGAAAATAGGTTTTTCAAAAGGCATAAAAGTTTCTGCCACTAATTTACCCACGAACTCTGGTCTTTTATTTTACGAAACACCAATAACAGATTTTTAAAACAACACTAATAAAATTAGTGCTCTTATACTAACGGCACAAACAGCAAAAAGGCCGAACATGTTTTACTGCCACTTGTTTTTGAGGTTCAGCAAATGAGAAACAGCATTGATACAAAGCTATGTCAGCTCACCATCGAAAACTGGAAAACCCTTCCATTGTGGGGATGCACTCTCTATGGCGCTGACATCACTTGACGCGAAGCGCAAACCCTGTTGCCAGCGGTTCCTAGCAACCCCCATCATAAAGCTAACATTGACTTAATTAAACAGAAGCTGTGCGAAGATATGAAACAACTTGTAGTCATATTTCTACATGATTTTTATATCCTAGTAGTGGTTATGGGGCTTCCTTTCCAAATATACAGTGTTTTTCTGGTAAGTCCTCTACCGAGCGAACCAACCGGAAACCGGCCAGAATTGACTTTACGAACGGGTTGTGTGCGACAAAAGGGTATACTGGAACGTTTTTTTTGGGGGGGGGGGAGTTCTAAACGAGACTGACTAACATGTGGTCAACTATTTTGGACTAATCAGTGGAGCAGGGGATTGTATCCAGGTAGAGAAGTGTCTTGAGAGGGTGAGAATTTAGGTACTTTTCGAGTACGAAATGATGACTTGGATATCACGTGACTGAGGGGCAAGCAACTGTTGGGTAGAACCTGGAGGCGAAGCTCTAGATTAGGGTATTTTTGGCAATTAGGGTTCTTTCTGGAGCGATTTGGAGATGAGACCTATCTAAATAGAGCATAAAAGTTTGAAGAAATAAATGAAGACATCGCCTTGGTGTGGCTCAGTTTGAGGTCATGAAAAGAAAAAAGGGTGCAAGGAAGAAGCCGAGGTTTTCCCGGATCCCATGATTGTCTCATTATCTGGATGTCGTCAACAAGCTGAAAGATAGGCCATGGCACATTGAGAGAGTTGAGCTTTGCGGCGGTATGTTTAGCTTCAGTAGAGCGAACAATTTCGTGTTGGAAAATCTATCGAACGTCAAACGGTGGGGTCTTCGAACGGCAAGCACTGCTCGCCCTTCCAGCAGGTCATGATATACAATTACAGGATGAGATCCCTTGAAGCAATCCCCATGCCACATCTAGACCATGGAGATAGGTCATAAAGACGGGAGAGCGTGGTTCTGACATTAAGTTGCATTTGACTTCAGGTAAGATTGACGGAGTCGAATAATGTTGCGGTAGATGGAGAGACGACGAAAGCGACTTGTTTCGTTCTTGCAAATTGACATGCTTACAAATTTTGCCGGCGAGTGGAAGGAAGTAAAGATCGGAAAAAAGTCTCGAAACGATGTACCAAGGTTTGAAAGCCGTTGTAAGGAGTCACGGAAAAAGACCAATAGCAGCAGATGAGACCTATATGGTGAATGCGCGATAGAAATGGGAAAATATAGTACTCTAAACATGGGAGCAGTGAGTGGAGGCGGCAGTAATAATCCGGCTTGATGAAGCCCAGCATGAAGGATATCAGTTAGAAGGGGTGTTATAACGGGGGAGGTTTGTTTGCAAAAGCAGAACCAGTGGCCTCCGACTAAATAAAGTGAAAGGATGACACAGAAGCTAAAACAGAGACGGTTTCAAAATAACAATATTTCTCGAGCACAAAGCTCTAGACCGGGTGAGGCTGAGAGCGAAAGACGAGGCAAAACGCGCGTGAATGGATGGAAGAGAAATGAGGTATGTCGAGTTTCAGAAAGACGAAACGAACACTGGCCGTGGTTCAAGAGTAAAATATATGAAGAGTGATTCAGCTTTTGAACGCAGCTGGAGTGTGTAGGTTAGTCGGGAATAGGTGGACAGAATTAGAAGTCAGGGCTGCCCCCATGCGCATGATTTCCGATGCATACAAGTCAGGTATATGAAGTACATCGGTAACTGTCATATAGATAGTAAGTGGTAATAAGAATTGCGACTCACTTGAGGATGTTCATTCATTGGCGGGAAGCTCGGTCCAGAGCTTCAGGTAGACTGGGAGGAAAAGTGGGACCACAAGACAGATTTTGCTGTCGTGGTGGGGATATCAATGGGCTCATGCCGTAGGAGGTAAAGAGCTTCAATTGAGAAACTTAACTGTTCTGAGTAAAACGACCGGTTATGGAGCAGGTAAACAAGACTGTGTTTGGCTTCTGACAGCGAGGCTAGAATGCGCGAAGTTTCAGTTGGTGCCGTCTGTATGATTAGCTTGATGGCGTGCACCATTTAAGTAATTGTTTGGTAAAGCCCTTATTACTGCTTTCTTGAGTGCTTGACACATTTCGACGTATCGGAAAAGATAGTGGGGAAAAGCCCATCAATTTCATACAGAGGAATTCACAGATGTAAATGATACCCTGCTGAAGTCCAAAAGAACAAAAGAGGGGGCCTGCGTGTCCGCTGGCTTTGATCCCTTTGATAGTGGAGTGGTCAAGAGTAATCATCAAGTAGAAGTAGTTTGGACCAAGGTCACCGTAAATGGGTCGAAAGGCTATTGGAGATCAACTAACAGTCAAGGATCCATGAGTAAACGAGCGTTACACGTTGAGCTTACAAGCACCGGTGGAGAATATCACCCACGCATGGCACCAACCGAAAAAAGCAGATAGGTCCGTGAAGCTGCTTCAGATAGTTGTTTTAATATCATCTTCATATCATCCACATAGGGTAGCGAATTGGCAAGAATCAGTAGGCCCAGCACATCGTTTATATAAGCAAGAAACGGAGGGGGACCTGCACACTGTCTAGTATTAAGCCAATAGTGACCACCCTCCGATTAGAAGCATAAATGTTAAAAAGAACCGTGTGCTAACATCGGAAGAGGTGAGGATACATCCAGGACAGGATTGGGTCTGTTATGCCGAATGACTGCGGTTTCGCGACAAATGTGGAGGGCCAAATGCAATCAGATGCCTTCGGCATATCGGGATGTGAAAATACGCTGACGATGCCACTGGTGATGGACCGTTTGCATTCCTGTGGTCAAGCTCAGTGATCAGAATATCAGTGTTATCTTTGCTGCCCTCAAGCATCCTCACTGAGGAGGTTCGAGGAGTCCTACTGCGATGTGGTGCATGATCGAGATTCGGGAAATCCGTGCTGCCCTTTGCTGGGGTGTGAGCTGGGGAAAAAGTGAACCGTTGCCTTTGACACATTTTCTCAACTACTCCGAAGATGACGGCGGTATCAATACCGAGATGGTAATTACCAGCTTCGTGATGGAGTTCCGATCTTTGGCGTGGCATGATGTCCTTCCGCTTCCAGTAAAACGGCACCAAACTGGAGTTAAGCGAAATGTCAAGTAACTCAAAAAAGAAAGGTTCAGCGCACCATTGGTGAACGCTGCTGGGGCATCCAGTGTTGTACTGGACAGGCCGGTGCTTTGAAGCTTGAGATGAGCATTAGAGTATTTTTTTGTCAAATGCTATGCTAACAAAAGAGTATTCGTATGAGGATTTTCCGTAATGCGGCCGTACAATAACATGCTTTTGTACCATCACATATGCGGCCTTGGATTGTGTATATAACTGACAGTGATACTTTCTTCATACTACTGTTTCCTGCTGTTCTTCCACCCTTGGAATAATTGATACCATTCATTCGTTGCTCTAGAATTTTGCACGTGCATGCCAGAAGTGTAATTATGGCTGAGGCTTTGACAGGGACCAAAGAAGTAACAAATAATTGAGCGAGGGCCTCGGCAGTGCCAGAGTGGGACTCATTGTGTACTATAGCATTTTTACTGGCAGTCTGATATTTTATGTTCTCAGACTCACGTAGGGGTGAGGCTCTCAATGCTTTATTTAGAGATCTTGGAGTTCTAGCTTCTTTGTTACGGATAATCCCAGAAAGATAAGTTAGCCTTATGAAGAGGGAAGGGGGCAGTAAAGTTTGCTGAATCTCTAGAAACTTTTGTGGAAGGGAGTAAATCTTCAAGGATCTAGGAGTAGAGCTTTGGACGATGGGACTTAGCTACAACGGATAGGTCCCCAGCAGTAAGAACAGTGCCGCCACAGTCTCGACCGTAAACGCGTTTAGGCAGAAGGTTGCGGTCCAAACAAATGGAGTTATTAGCACGGGCCGATGAGCTCCATGGATGAACATGGGGTAAAAAATACTAGTCAGTGTTTGTAACCGCTGCCTAGAAAAGGTAGCAGAACAGGGATAAAAACGTCTGGAAAGCCATTAGTGAATGTAAGGTCCGAGTGGCTGGCTTCCCCAAATGGGGTTGCAGCAGGTTGCGTCCAACACCTGTGCAAGTACGGGAAATAAATTCCAATGAGCTTATAGGTGCGGAACATAGACCAAGATGTTTTTGAGAAATTGAAATCACAGCCATACCCTTTGTTACCCCAATTAGAAGTGTATATTAATCCAGCACCTTATTCGGAGGAAAAAGGTCAGTAGTTGCGACGGAGGGTGAGCAACAGATACAACAGAAGCTAACAACATTGACTGACAATTGACATGTGAGCCATATATAATCCGGGTCAAATCAGGCAAGGTGCTCCTGATAATAGAGACGGAAGGTGTTTGCCCACCGCAAACGGGACACCTACCTTCAAACCTATCAGCCTCGCCTGCTCCAAAAGCATTAAAGCTGCAGGCTGTATGTCATTAGAAAAGAGTGATCAGTTAGCCAAGCCTCATTTACGAGGATAACTTCGGGGCCTGATCTTGTGTCAAGATATTTCAGGTGGTGGAAATTGCTGAAATTTGACCGTTAAATGGATGAAACCGTTAAAAACTCGTCAGCAATCGTCGGAAGGCCAACGTCACATGGTCCAGGGGGGTGGGGGTTTTGTTTGGAGGACCGTTCCGATGTCCATCGATGGTGTGATAGAGATCCGCTGTAATCAAGTTCAGCGCTCATGATTGTGTCACTGACGGCTACAGGTGGCCGTCATGCTTGGTTAAGTGGTAAAAAGTTTGGATCAGGAACTGGCAGCTGTTGGCAACAGGAACTGATCTTGCTGAATGGATGATTGAGAGTTTCATCCGTGACTGGGGTTTCAGCCGGGGCTAGATGAAGGGAAAAAGGCCAAAGAAACCTGCACGCAGATGACTCCAAACAAATGAAGTGCAGCGGAGAAAAAGTTGGTCTTACTAAATTAGCCGTCATCTGGCATACGACGGCGCCGCCAACAGTCCTTGAGTGAGGGGCTCATTGACAATGGATTCACCTGGATGGAGAAGAGGAAATTGAGACAAAACCTTCCTGGTTGACAATATTTAAAGAGCGCTCAAAGATCCTCAATTTTGGATACCACTCCAGTGTGGTATGCAAGGCATAAAGCATAATACAAAACCTATCAACCGAGGTAGGGCCACGCGCGCGGCGCGTGGTACAAAAATATCGTCGTTTGATGTTTGACAGATAGCGCACGACAGAATATTTTGCGCCAACCAAGAGGAACGGTTTGCCGCAAAGTGAAACTTTCTCCGAATGACCAATCATCTGTCTTTCAGTTCGCCAATAAAACCACATGCAAGACACTGTCAAGAGTTGAATGTTCAACTCTTTCCTCTTTTTCCAACGCCCCATTATCCAGTGAACTATCTTTCAGATCACTGCTCACATTCAGAGAAAAGAATAAGCACAAGATCCGGGAACATTTGAGCTTTGGCCTTGTACCGGTATACTTCTTCAAGGCTTCAAGACCAGTTTTAAGGTAAGACCGATAATGTGAGCGTCAGCACAACCTTGCCTACGCAAGCCTAAGATGATTACAGGTGGGTTAGGAGCTTCGCAAATGTGGATATGATTTAGCTGCGTAAAATATCGGGAGATAAACTTGGTGCAAAACAAGGGAGTTTTGTGTGAGATGGCGCTAAAAGATAATGAATAGGTCGCTCGTTACCTTCTAGTGTTAGTGCTCCCTTTCGGGAGTGCAAGTGTGAGGACAAACTAATGTGGCGGAGAGCTGCGGTTGGCTATTGGTACTGATCCGCTACTTCAGGACTCCAAGACTCGTCGGTTTTTGGACAGCCTGTGAATAATTCCCTTTGTTGTTTCTTTCCTGCACTTTTATCAGTGGCATCGGTCCACAGGGATCTCTCCCTGTCAATTCAGAACCTCCTTCGATGTGTCACATGTAACAAATATTTTCAGCCTTTACTTTCCACCACTGCTTGTCTTAATTAAATCTCCACTCTCACAGCCTGAGTCCTAACTGACTAAACATCTGATTCTTGTAGACTTACGGACGACAAAGAAGTTTATCGAAGTCATTATATCCCACTTTTTTCCGTGTTTCATTTTATCTTGGTCAATGTGCTCCTTATGCATCTTGTATGACTGTTTATTCATTCTGCAGCCCTGGCGAAGAAAGACCGATAGATAAGATGCAAACGATGAGGTCTATATTGTGTGCGAAGAATGAAGAAAACATGATTTTAGGCAGTTTGGTGCTGAGCATTGCCCCATTCCTCTTTCTGGATGGTCGTGCGGAACGGCTTCGGAGACAGCACATCAGACGGAAGAAAGGTTTCCCCAAAATGAGCCACAAATGTCAGTTTCAATCAATAACTTTGGAATTCTGAAGTCCTGCATCATGAGCCAAACCTTAGAGAACGTATTTGACTATACTTATTTGGAACGGTTATTCTAAATCCGGGTGTATTTTATTGGGCAGATGGACTCACCGTGAAACTCGAGTTAGAACAAACCTCAGCGGAGCAAAATAGGCCACTACTCGCGGGCTTTATAACGTGCTTGATAATGGGTACCTAATTTTGGAAGTTATACAGCCCAGAAAAACCGGAATATACGCGTGAAAATCAAAAACGCCTTAAAAGTGTGTCGGGTAAACAGAAATGGCATTCGAAGCATCTGAAACAGAAATCTGCTCAGATGGCATGGGGAAACTGAGGGGCTTGCGAGACGTCATAGAAAATCTTCATCATTCATTGTCAGGGAGTAGTTTCAATCTTTGGAGGGTTATTCACGTATCGGTCGCCATGGATGAACTTTATTGTACTCCACGAAATGACAATTCGGGCTACTGGTTGCCAATTCACGCAAATACCGAGATCAGAACAAGTTTCTGCGAAGCTAAATTGAAATTCTCGAGAAGCTTAAATGCGCACAAACCTCGAGTATGCTGCAGAACAAGCTCAATGGCAAAACCCAGAGGCTTCACGCTTTGAAATCCAGGGGTGGCAGACAGAAACGGCTCAAGACCAAACTCGAATGTCTCACACAAACAACAGGCGTATGAAAGAGCTGTGTATGGACAGGCTTAGCAAAGTAATTTCTAGTGAAGTCGTATTCAAGAGGCGGGTAGAATAGTTGGAAGGGTTTCCAACGTAGGCCCTTGACACTGCAGACCAGACCTCCTACGGTGAGTGCCGCGCGGCTTGAATTCATAGTTGTAACGTACATGTGTAGAAATCCTCCCTAGCCGTTGTCATATACTTGCATTGTTGAAGCTGCGCTGTTTATCTTACTGACCCTCGAACACGTACGGCATGCGTCACTCATCACAATCCAACATTTGTTCAAATTTTGCCTACTTGAAGTGGCATTATTTTTGATTCGGACTTGGACTGCCGTGACGGCGGTTCCTGATGTTGATTTTTTGTTGAACTTTGGTCCTCGTTGCTAGAAGTTGTGGCCGCACAACTGAGGTTTGTACATATTTGTATGCGTATAATTCGTTAATCCAGTACCGTAGAATCAGCGAATTAACCTTGTTCTAATTTTGGGATTGGCTAATTGGGCTACGCTTTACCCACGAACAAAATAATCGTTACAGTATTCAATTTGGAATCTTCACGAGGAAATCAATCAGAAATGACAAGAAAAGAACAAAGGTAAATCAAGGTTGGACAAGAACTACCCCGACTAGTCTCTGGGATATTTTTGGGTGGTAATGAATACTTCAATATTGCTGGGTCCGCTGGACAAGACAGTGCAATTTCATGTACTTCTGACAGGTATATAGAATGTAAAATTGAGTAGTAGGAGATTAGATTTATATATTATGATTCATCGTGCTGCTTCAACGCTTAACTCACCACTGAAATCCATGGAAGCACTGTGGAGCTGTTTCATCCTTGTTTGGAATTGTCAGCAGTGTACACCCACCGAACACCCACTGGGACGGCTGTACAGTGCTTCCATGGTTTTCAGTGGCGAGTTGCGCAGTGAAGCTGCATGATGAATCGTAATATGCAAATCCAACCACATACTACTCAGTTCGAAATAGTACACAAACTCCCTGGGTTGTTCATAACGGACCGCCTTCGTTGGCCCCTACAGAGAAGTCATCCATCACAGGAGTCGACCGCCGTGCGAGAAGCGGGTTGCTACCGTAAAAAGCCAGTGACAAAAGGGTGCTGTATCATATAGTGTAGATGCTCAACAAAAGGTTCAGAACCAGCCCGGATATCGTTGTGGTTAAGGTGTTCGACTCACGATCATTCACCCCGGGTTTGAGTCCCCGTTGGGGCTCGGTTGGTGTGCACTGCTGATGATTCCCAACTAGGATGAAACAGCCGTACAGTGCTTCAATGGTGAGTTAGGCTTTCAAGTCGCATGATGCATCGTTATATAGAATTTAAACGTCATGATGTCTATAGATTGCGAATATTATTATTAGAAACCCAGCTCAGACGGGCCGGTGAATAAGTTGAAACAGCCAGTAAAGAACAACCGCGAAGACGGGAGAGAGGGGTGGTCTTGGAGACCACGGAGCATGCATTATTCGGCAAAGAAATTCCGTGGGACGGTTGAAGCCCACCCGTGCCGGCGTAACACCTGCTACTGACTTACCAAAAGTGGAATTGTCCCTCTTGGACGGGAGCGCGGAACAGTACTGCAAGTTCAATAAACAATACACGAACTTCGTAGTAGGGAAAGTATCGAATCCAGGACAGAGATTCTTGTATCTGCTACAATACTTTTGTCGAAGAGCCAAGGAAGCAATCGAGGGGTTATCGAGGCTTTACCACAAGCAGGGTTGCACTCGAGCACGTGAAATCCTGAAAGACCTTTTTGGGCAACCATTTGGGGTCTCTCGGAAATTGATCGGTGGAGTATTACCAGAGGCAAGACCTTCCAAATGCGAGTCGGGTTCTCTTGTCAGCCTGGTGATAAAATGCAGAACTGCAGCATCGCTTTGAATCACCTGGATCATTGAGCGGACCTGAAGGCACTTCATACATTGGAGGCCACAATGGGCAGTTTACCCACAGAGCTACGGAGTGGATGGGCTGCGGAAGGCGGAAGGATCAGTAGATTTGGGCGAGAATTTACCTTCGAGGACCTGAGGAAGTACATAGATCGTCATGCCCGAATAACAAACAGTCGTTTCGGTCAACGTGTGCGCAAGACGGGCAAGCTATCCAGGAAGGAATTTGCAGAGATATGGGATCAGAGGGGATCAGTTTTCATTAGCGGTGAGCAAAGTGAATAACACTCAGATCATTCAATCAACCAAGCTGCACCTGCAACACTTTTTATTGATTAAAAACAGCAGAGCACAAAGTCTAGAAGCATTCATCATAAAAGATCTGCCGATGAAAGCTACTCATTCAGTGCAATCGATTCTGATTCAGCGGCCGCATCTCAACGGGGCTGCGCTCGAGGAGTGGCAGAATAACAAAATTGATCTGCCGATCGCTTGTAGTGTACCGGAAGCGCACTTGGTCCTGGGTCAAAGAATACGAAGCCGCAAAGCACCGTTTGCGGTTATAATAATATTAATAATGTTGGTTTATTTTGGAGACGCCGAAGCATGCCATGTGCATGATCTTGTTGATATAGCTAATGAAGTGGATGGATATAGTTCATGGAAATGTGGAAAGTTAAATGAGGACGTAGAATAAAAAGGTTCAAAAGAGGGAATAGAGTGGGATTGAAACAGAATAACTGTATGCACATCATAGAGATTGTAGGGAGTTTAAATAAATCCCGGGAAGAATTCAGATGGACGCCCGGTGAGTTTGAAAGTCAAAGTCAGATGAGGGGTATAACTGGTCTGGGTGGAGACATCTGGAGGCCGACCGATGTACTTGAGAAAGGCTGTAAATCAGTATGAGAAACTACAGTAGCGAGGGATGATGGAGAGAAAATTGAGGTGCTCTGCAGTGAATTAGATGTCAGTGAAGCACTGGTACTCTGTCTTGGATGGTCGACGGACAAGGCACAAAAAGAATCGTAAAACAAGGAGCGAGCAACAAAATACGTGGGGGTGGATCAAATGAAAAAAACGATTTAGAAAGATTGGATACGTTAGATGTGAGGCACAGATGTAGGATTGCTGGATGAATATCATGACGGTCGGTGGGAAGATAGCAAGAGAAATGGCCGGTTAGTATCTGCAAGATGCAGAACGAGTGCATATATACATATACGCTCAAGTATATATATATATATATATATATATATATATATAATGTATGTATAGACATAAGAAGAACGGGAGCAACAACGATGGGGTCCTAGAAATAAATTATAAGTCATTAGGAGGGGTAGATAAGGTTGGATCAAATGATTGTGTAAGTAACCTTGGAATGTAGCGACGAATTATCTTCATGACAGGTGCACATGGCAGCCCAACAGAGAGAAAAATGGAATGCGGAAGCACTGAAGAGATGGCGACTGTGAGGAGCAGTTCATGGAAGAGTGAAGATGAAGGATAGGATCGAAGAGAACAGGTAAAAACGGGTCTAATTATTTGATCAATGCAGGCGCGACATGTGGTGACGGACCAGAGGAATCGGGTAGTGAAAAGTCAAATGATTTGGAGCTGTTAAAGAACATCATGACGTAACGTGGTCTTTACAGTCGGTGGAACATTGAAAAGCAGACCAAACTGAAAGGCACACGGGAAATGCCTGTGGCCCAATCGGGGATATCTGGAAACTGTCAGGCATGCACGAAATGGGCTAGAAATTAATATGGGGAAGGGTGCCAGCGGGAGAAGTTGGAAAAAAGAGGGCTTCACTGCTAGGGGTTATATAGTAATTAGGCTGTGCTGCACTGCAGTAGATGATCAGCGGATAGGGCACAAAACTCATCGTAGAACAGGTGGCGCACATTGGAGTAAGTGAAGGGTGGTATGGATGGCAAGGATGATCTGTATTGATTTCATATGGTAAATATGAGGTGCAGATGGTAAAAGAGTGGACGCACATCATGGGGGTCAGCGGGAGGGTAGCATGACAAATAGCCGGCAAAAAAGTGCGGGATGCAGTGCAGAAGTATATATACATGTGTTTATACATATGTATGTATGTATATATCAGTACATAAATAGATATGCGAGGTGCATAAGCAAAGAGAAATGGAGTACTAGGATAGAAAAGTATCAGTGACTGGAAGAGCGAGATAGGATGGGATCAAAGTGTGTAGGATTGACTTACGAGAATTCAGACAAAGATTTCCATGACGGGATAACATAGTAGCTCAACGGATAGAGAAAACTGAAGAAGCACAAAAGTGATGCCGGCCGTGAAGAGCAGATCATAAACGAGGGAAGATGAAGTATAAGACAGAAGGGATCAGGCAGAAATAGGTCTAATTACTTAATCAATTCAGGAGTAACACGTGGTGACGGACCAGAGGAACCTGGTAGTGACAGATCAAACGGTTTGGAACTGTAAAAGAACATCATGATGTAACGTTGTCCTTACAGTTGGTAGAACATGGAAAAGCGGACCACACTGAAAAGCCAACAGAAAAATGCCTTTAGAGAGTAATAAACTGATCAAGGGGTGAAAGCTATGACAGAGGAGACACAAGTGGGACATGACGAACCAGATCATTTTACTGCGGATGAAACACGAAGGAGGCGGAGAAGGAAGCAGGAAGCCCCAAGATTAGTGAACCAATAATAAAGCAAAAAGGCCCAAGAAATGAATGTACCACGGAGTTGGGGCAAATGGACCTAGAGAGCTTTGTGCCAGCAGACAACTCAACAGGTGGATGCAGATCGGGGCACGGCCTAATGGGAAGAACCACAGAGGAATAGCGGAGCCAAGAAAGGAAAATATGTTGGTGGTGATGAGGTAATAAAAGCGACTGTAAGATAAGCTAACTTTGGAGCTGCAAGCTCTAATATGCGGCTTGGTCATGGGTGCTGGTGTGATTGGTGCATAGTGGCTTTGGGCATGAGGAGGAAGAACAAGGAGAGATTTAAAAAGCAACAGGCAGTAGGGCATAAGACTGCTATCACTGGGCATTCTGAGCAGAGGGTAATACCAAGTGCCTAAAGAATAGTAGCCGGCAATGACGGCAGGTGGAAAAAGAGATATTGGCGAGCACTGGCAGAGAAGAGTGGTTACGACGATAGCCACTCAGTGCAATGAGAGTCGATGTAGAGAGGTGATAGGAGGAAGGACAGAACGGGTAGGTGTGCATACCGTGGCACAGCGACTAAAATGGGAAGTGATAACAGATGATAAGAACTAAAGGTGGACAAACAGTGGCGGAAAAAGGATGGGGAGCAAGCCATTTTCAACCGAAAGCGTTGGATTCGGCAGTCCGAGAAACGTTAGAGCGTGCGATCCAAAACGGGTGCTAGTGGGTGGGACAGGCCATGCGCTGGGCACCCAGTTTGAAAAACACCTCGTGAAGTGGACACAAGAGGTGTGATCCACCGATGTGCGCCGGTCATAGCGGCGGATCTGACCGTGCCCTGCACCGCTGGGAGTGGCACGAGTGGTCAATAATAATTGTACAGGGGACAAAATGACCGCGGTAGGGGTGCGTGATCCAGGATCAATTGGCCAGGACGTGAGACCATAAACAGGAGAGCTAACGGAAACGGCGAGTGGTAGACGACCGTGCAGCAATATTATCCCGGTGCACCTGCCAAGGAGATGGTCGGTACCGTTCCCGAAGTGGTTGGCTGTCATCGAGGATCACTGGAAAGGGAAAGGGGATAGAGAAGCGCAGTCTGGATGTGCCTCAGCTGAAGAGCAACGGATACTGAGGAGAAAAAAGTGGGAATGATAGGTAACAGATGGACGTGAGTGAGCAACAGAGTTATTTCATGAAGGCAGGAGGTAAGTTTGCTAGGGATCAGGGAGGGCAATGGCTGTATTTTGCGGCACTAGAGAGAAGGGAAGTGTCGGGCATGGGGTGTATTTAGTAGCCTGTGGCGCAGTTGTAGTAGAGCCACAGTGTGAGGCTTCTTTCAAAGGCCAGGTCGGTGGAGACGAGCTCATTGGTGAGTAACATAGCATTGGAAACTGTTAAGTATAACACAAGTGCTCACCTAACAGCGAACAGTGAGGAGGCACTTCTTGAGCTGAGGGGAGATTATTCCAGATTTTGGAATAGGCTGACAGAAAGAATCGGAAATTCAGACTGAGATTAGACTGAGGGACGGGGTAGGAGCAGGGGGCAGCGAATGAGATAGGATAAGAGGTGAAGGCCTGGTTATAGTTTAGCGTACAATGGAAAATCAAGTTGAGCCTCACGCGACGAATCCACAGAGGCTCAATTTTGTAGGAGCTCACAGGGCTGGCGGTATGTCAGGGCTATGAATACCCCCAACAGCGTTTTGATGAAAGGACGCTGAACGTTCTCAGGAGATACAATAGAGAAACGTGGCCAGAGGCTGGAGGTAATAGGACAATATCCTAGGAGCGGTCTCACGTATGAGAGATACATAGAGAGGCGACTGGCCGGTATTGAGATACACCGAGGGATCAGGCCTAGGGTTCGCTTGGCTTTAGCGATCTGGAACGATGCCTGTTCTGAGAAGTTAAAAAACAAGAGTGGCGTACTCCAAGATCGTTACCTATGGGATGTATGGGGATGGGCAGGCCGTCCAGACAAATTTGGCCGGGTGGTACAGTGCACTTGCAAGGTAAGAGGAAACTTTTCTCCGCGGAGAATTTCATGAACCACGAGACGCACCAAGTTTGGAGGACGAGTAAGCCACACAATATGTTGCACGGGGTCACGGATAGGTCATTAGGGATAAAGGATTACACTACTTTTATTTCGTCGCAAAGAGTAAAGGAGTGCTATGTAGAACAGAAGAGAAAATGTCATTGATACAAATAAGGAATAGTAGTAGGCCTAGGACACTGCCTTGGATGACGCCGCTAGTAATTGGTTTGGCGGAAGATAAGTGGCCGTTAACGAGCACAGCTTGTGATCCGTGAGAGAGATAACAGGATAGCCAGGAGAGGAGAGGGTCAGTAATACCAAGAGACCGGATTTTGGCTAACAGATGCATAAAAGGAACACGGTCAAAACCCTTAGACATTTTGGGGTACAGGACGGCCACAGAATTGCCGGCGTCTGCAGCAGACAATAGGACATTGAGAGAGTCAAGCTGGAGGGAAGAGCAGGAACGGGAGTTCAAGAAACCATGCTGACCAGGGTTTGGCAGGTTGATGGATAAGAGGTACTGGACAATGTGTTTTTTGATAATTCTCTCCATGATTTTGCAGACTACTGAGGTGTGGTTAATGGGCCGATAGTTATCTGGGTCATGAAGTGCACCCTTTTTGAAGCGCGGAATGATAACAGAGGATTTCCACTGAGGTGGGACGAAACTGTGAAGCATGGAGGTGGTGTATACAGTAAGCACTATATTCGGCTGGACTTTATGTGGTAATACAGACGGCAGATGCGGCAAACAAATCCAAATCAACTGCACTTCGGTAGAAATGGCTTTCATTGAACAAGCATTCCAACAGTTGTATAACGCCGAATTTGCCGACCTAGACATTATTAGAGAAGCCCCATCACCAGAAGATAGGGCGGCTTTGAAAATGGTAGCCGAGAACGTCATGCATATAATGGGTCGTTTCGAGGTTCCTGTGCCGTGGAGACCCAACACGAAACCTATGCCAAACAGCCAAAAAATGACTCTGAAAAAAAACCCTTCCTCAAAACCAAGCTAATTGGAGAATCACGATTAGGGATAGAATACAAGCGAACAATGCAACATAACATAGACCGGGGTTATATAGAAAGAGTGGATACAGCGGTAATCAGCGCAAACTTGAGGTGGTATCTATTCCAACACCCGGTCGGGAACCCAAAGAAACCGCGGAAGGTCAGGGTGATTTTCTACTGTGCCGCAAAATCTCGGAGCTCGTCACCCGGCGACGATACACTACAAGGCATAGACTGGACGACATCACTAGTCGAGGTCTTATGTCGTTTTTGGCTAGAACAAGTCGCCATCTCTGCGGACATACGTAAAATGTTTCTATAAGTGAAGATGCCCGTTGAAGATAGGGAAGCCTTTCATCTCCTCTGGTGGCCTGAAAGCGACGTAAATCGTGCACCGCACGAGTATAGGCGGACCGTGCTTCATTTTGAGACGGTATCATCGACCTCCTGTGCCAATTTTGCCCTCCGGGAAACCCTCAAGCGTTTCCGCGGCACTAGCAGTCTGTTGGGAACAGCAGTGGACCACTTCTGCGTGGACGATTTCCTGTGTTCTTCTGAAGACCCAAATACTGCTATCCTATATATGACCGAACTGATCGCCACTCTAAAGGCCAGAGGATTCAACCCCAATAAATGGACTTCAAACAGCCGGGAGTTGAGCAATGTTGTCCCGAAGTCCGAGAAAATGGAGTGCGCGAGGGAGCTTTTGGGATCCCCTTCACAAATGGAGCTCACGCTGGGAGTTAAATGGGAACCCGAAAAAGACGAATTCATATTCACTCTGGACCTACCCAGAAGACCGGCAACACGGAGAGGAACCTCATTATCAGTTTCAATCTTCTATGGTCCTCTATGTTTCGTTTCGCCATGGTTGTTACCGGGAAAAGGCTTGCTGCAATCCCCGTGGCAGTGAAGGACGGGTTGCGACGAACCTCTCCAGGATGACGACGATAAGCGATGGCGCGGCCGGCTGCACAGTCTAGATCGAATTGGTGAAATCAAGGTACAAAGAAGCTTGACAGAAACCAAGAGTGCAAGCAATGCCCAACTTCGCCTGTTTTAAGGTGCAGCAGAAGTAGTCTACGCGATAGTAGCTTGCGGCTGCTGGGCATACCATAATGGTGGGCGGCAGAGTCAGATAGTATTTGCAAGTGCGAGGTTGGCTCCACTGAATAAAGTGTCCATTCCGAGACTGGAACTGACTGCAGCCGTACTGACCGTGAAAGCTGCGACTCTGATTAGAGGATGTTTCGATCAGGTGAACTGCAAACCAAATTTTGGACGCACCCAGCCATGGTACTACATTAGATAAACAACATTGCTACTCGTTTTACCACTCTCGTGGCCAACGGACTCACTACAATCCACGAGTTGACTAAAACCGATCAATGGCACTATGTACAATCCTCCAGTAGCCCGCTCGACTTCCGCTCAACGGGCCTGAAAACACTGGAGAAGTTGCGGATGAGGACAATGGGACCGGACTTCCTCACTACAGCTAAAGAGACGTGGCCAACGCTATTATTACCTAAGGCCGATGATGGCGATATCGAGACTGAAAGACTGATAATGGCTATAAACTTCACGGGAAGCGTAAGCCTGATAGAAAAACTGTGCCAATTTTCCAACTGGACAAAAATGTTAAGAGCCGTGGTCTGGTGGACACGATACAAAGTTCTCTTATTGATTATGAGAGGCGCGAGACCACAAAACACATCGAATGTGGAAACGATACTACCGGGCGAGCTGAATCAAGCCGAACTCGACGTTCTACGCCTACTAAAACCAGACGCTTTCCAGTTCGATACCCGCGAGCTAGCCAGGATGAATGATGACACCAAAGAAAGCAGGTCGTTGTACAGCAGTATCCGAAGACCGAACCCTATGCAAACTAATGGACTACTGAGAGTTGGAGAGCCGCTGACGAATTCAAACCTAGAGTACAAAATAAAATACCCCATAATAGTCCCTGGTGACCACTCTATAACGAGATGCCTGATAGACCATGTACATCGAGAATAGGGACACGCAGGTTGGAATCACTTAATGAACAATATACTTCGATGATTTTGGTGACAAAGAGACCAGCGACGGTCAAGTAAGTCATAGGCAACTGCATCACTTGTCGTCGCCGGAGAGCGGTAGCAGGTTAACAAATGATGGCCCCCTTCCAGCCGTGAGAGTTCAACAGGGATGGTGCCTGTTCGTGGAAATTGGCGCCGACTGTTTTGGCCCGTTACTTGTTTGACAGAAAAGGAGCACCCCAATGGGATATGACTGCCTGATAGCATGTTTACAATGCAGAGCAGTTCATCGCAAATTAGTGCATAATATAATCACCGATTCATTTCTAATGGCCTTTCAAAGGTTCATCGCAAGGCGGGGAGTCCCCAATAACGTATACTCAGACGATGGCTCGAACTTCGTTGCAGCTCACAAGGAGTTGAAAAATGGTGGAACCGCCTGGACCACGCCAAAATACAAAAACAAGACCGTATCAAAGGGGAAAGAATGACATTACAACCCACCTTATGCCAGTAACCGCGGTGGCTTTTGGGAAAGGCTGGTACAATCGACTAGGAAAATACTCACAGCCCTGACCTCACAACAAAACCTCGATGATGAGACGCTGACTACTTCACTGACAGAAGTAGAACGCATATTGAACAACAGACCCCTGGTGCCGATCGTCCTAGACCCGGAAGGCGAACCGGCACTCACCCCCAACGACCTGTTAACACTTCGGTCAAACGTAGGAGCAATCACACCGAAAACCCTACGTGGAACGTACATCGTTGGATGGAAACAAGTGGACCACCTGGCACAGGCTTTCTGGAAACGATGGGCGAGGGAGTACTTACCGACACTGCAGCTTCGGCAAAAGTGGATCTCCAAACAGAGGTCGTTCAGACGTGGCGATGTGATCATCTTCGTGGAGAGCCACTTACATAAAGACGATTGGCCGGTTGGAGTAATCAAGGGCTGCAGTACAGAAATCGATGACCTGGTGCGCACGGTGGTGGTGAGAACGAACAGAGGAGACGTATTGCGAGATATCCTTAAGATTCGGCCCTGGCGGTAATAAAGAAGCCGCTCTCGGGATAGGAAATAGTTGTAATTGAGTACCAGCTGGGAGAGGAAAATTGGCAGAACTGTCCAAAGGTGAAGGACAGTGCTATTCTTGTCAGTCTGGATGTTATGACATCTACTAGGATGGAATGGGAGTCGTCGGAAGTTCTGGATTGTCAGCCGGCGTCATACGCACCAGTGGAGACGGCCGGTGCAAAATCCTTGCCATCATCTCAGGCGTAGCGCCTGAGAACAATACAAAAATAAACAATAAGGGACATATAAGCGACGGGGCAAACGCGGTGGTGTTATATACTTCGCCAGTAGTATCGGAAACAAATGAATGGAACTTGCCAACACCACTGAGGAGCACAAAGCGCCAGTAGTAGCCCTTTCGGAAAGGTGGCTTTCTAAAGAAGACCACGGGCCAGGAATAATAAGTAACGGTTATGCAGTCTCTGGGCAAGATAGAGAGCACGATCGCCTTGGAGGAGGAGTAGCCATCTTCATTAGGTCAGGTACACACCACCTTGTGTCTCATACCGAGGTTTGCACTCGCAACGTCCAGTTGTGCGCAGTCACGATCATCCCTCCAGACAGAAGGGTTTATGTCGCCCGTGTCCACAGGGCATCAAGTACAAACAGCGACGAGGATTTTGCTTACTGTGGACTTTAACTGAGCTAGTTAAGGACGCACCAAAAGACCCTCAGTGGGTGACTTCAATCTTCCGCACATTGACTGGACGTTTGAAGTCAGCATTCTGGGATCAGAGGGGGAAACCTACCTAAAATGGCCGCATGCCAATGCACTGCGCCAGCATGTTAGGGAACATAGCAGATATAGGACTGGATGTGTCCCATACTTGCTTGATCTAGCAATGAAAAATCTCCTCATCCCTCTGTCTGGACAGCATTACTGTGCACCGCTGGGCAAAAGTGACCACGTGTGTGTCAAAACGGCCCTGTGCATGCGTCAGCTTAATGTACCCTCAATGCTGGTCAGGCATTTCGTTAGTATGGACATGAATAAGCTTCGTAATAGGGTGATGGGTTTGACCTGGGACACGACAGAGGAGGATACTGTCGAGGAGAGCTGGCAGGCCATAAAGGGATCCCTGACTGCCCTTCAGGAGAAGTTCGCACCCTCGAAACGAAGGAGTGGGGAGGGCAAACCTAGGTGGTGGAAGGCTGCTATAGTCAAGGCCATCAGACGTAGAAATCGCAGCTGGAACCAGTACAAGGCTCCCGGCAGCCGGCTAGCCTGTTCCCATTGTACAAGGCTTAGAAACGAGACTGTGAGCCTTCTGAGAACCTCCAAGCTGGAATTTGAGCTCAAATTTACCCAGTGTGAGACAACAGCCGAAAGGATTTTACGGCTCCGTGCGGTCGTAAGGCTCAACAAAGAATGCCGTAGGCCCACTATCTACTAGGGGCCATTGTATTTTATCTGATGACCAGGGCAAAGTAGACGCCCTGGGGGATAACTTTGGTAGTGTACATAGCATAGTTAGCAGGGTGCTGTCGATCTGGCCTCGGTGCATCCTCCTCCACAGTTAAAGGAGCTGAATCTCTCAGAGGAAAGCGTGCGTAAGTATCTACAGGAACTACGCAGTCAGAAGTCAGCAGGTCCAGATGCCATTCACCCAACTATCATCAAGCCGATGGCGGATATCATAGCTCTGTCGGCATGCAGGCTGTACAGGCCTAATTTGGATCAGAGTAAGCCGCCTCAGCACTGAAAAGTAGCGGCAGTCGTGGCGAAACATGAGAGTGGACCTCAGTCAGCCGTGCATAAATAAATACCGGTAAGCCTAAACAGCATCCTATATAAAGTCCTTGAGAAAATCATCCGTGCCCACATCTGTCAGCAACAACTGGAGCACTCCATGTTATGTCCGGCCCATCATGCATTCCTGTGAAATAGATCTTATCTGACCAACCTCTTGTACTTCTTGGATGCAGGGACTCGACGACCAAATGAAGGTAGGCAAGTTGAGATATGCTACCTCGACTTTGGCAGGGTATTCGACTCCGTTGATCATCGTCTTTTGCTATGTAAGATGGAGGCTTTCGGTATAGATATGCCAGTATATAGGTGGTTGGTGGGCTTCCCTTCCCACAGGACTTTTACCGTCAAAGTGGGGGACAGGTGCTCTAGTTTGCTGAATGTCACCAGTGGAGTACTTCAGGGATCCGTCCAAGGCCTGGTCCTGTTCTTGTTGTCTAATGCCGATCTGGCATCAGCTCTCCAACCGCCTGGCTTTATTTTTGCGAATGTTGCGAAGATTGGTATGTATGAGGGTAGGGTGGATTTGGTCATGGATATAGGTACCATCCTGGACTGAGCATACAAATAGGACATGCTCCTGAAAGCCGAAACTTGTCATATATTTTCAGGGACAACAGGAGGCCCAACTGTCGTTCATGATCAAGGGCTATTACCAAGGAACTAGTCAGCAAGGTTAAAGACTTTGGGGTCATTTTGAGAAGTGACTTTGAATGGTTGGACCAGTGCAACCCTGCTGCACAAAAAGCTCGTGGTGAGCTCTTTGGACTGCGATCAGCATTGTCTTGCTGGCAGCCGGAAATATTCCCACCTACTTACATGGCCATAGTATGACCTCACATAAAAGGTAGCGTGCAGGCTTGGTTACCTTTCTACAAAAAGGACGCCGCCTGTCTGGAGAAATTTCAACTTCTTACCTCGTAAACGGTTGAAGGGCGGAGGGGTAAGACACGTGAGCATGGACTCTATGATTTGAATATCTTCTCGCTGGAAAGGAGCAGACGCCGAGGGGATCTTGTAGAAACGTTCAAGGTAATGAAGTTCCCTTCTGGCCCCGGACCGGATAGACTGTTCCAAGTGGCTTTAGATACCAAGGCAAAGGGAAGTGAGCAGAAGCTGACAAAAGTCCGAGCTAGGTTGTTGGCTAGATTTTACTTCTTCCGCAACAAATTAGTGAACAGCTGGGACGGTCTGTGTGGTGTTATGACACCTGCAGACCACCCAGCCCTTCAGAAGTGCCCTAGATCGCAAGTGGTACTAGATACTTGTAGTTTGCTTTGGGTATGTTAACGCGATGGATGACGGGGAGCACTGTGGCCCCTCTGGGGTTTTTAGTCGACATTTTTACCCATTGATTACTGTCTCAGTGAACGCTCTCTACGCATAATGTCTCTCGTGGTTACTGTGCAATGAGGTCATTCGTGGCCCTCTCATTTGCAGTGAGGATTCTACGAAATACACCCGGAAGTGGTTAGTGCATAACTGGCGTGCGTACAATCAGAGGAACTCTGAAAGCCCGATTGGCCGTGTCCATTACCTGTCCCATGCAAAATGAAGTGAACTGAACCGAGTGATTGAATCAAAGCCCTCACCCCACCCAACTTAACTTTTTTTCAGTTTCTGCGGTCAATGACTTTCTGGGTTGGTTGCAAGTAACATAGGCTGCCACAGTAGTCATCATTTGCACCCCTAATAATAAATCAACTCAGAATTCTGCTGCTCAGGCTGGGAATGGCATATTCGCTAGAAGCCATGTACAGACTGTCGTGCGATCGGAATTGAGATGTTTCAGGATATGACGTCTTGCTGCACGATCCTGGACAGGGCATTTCAGGGATAAAACGAATTATTTCGACGTCGAATTAAAGTAATGTTTTAGAAACTTAGATGGAGTAGTTGAACATCACTGTAAAGTTCAGGTGACAGTGATATATTTTGCGGAGGCGAAGGACAGAAAACCGTAAAACTGTATAATATTACCATAAAAAAGCTCTTGGAACAAACAGAAGTCCGTTGCGGATCATAAATCAGCCTCAAAGAGAGGAAGGTGGACGGGGAGTATAAAAAAACCTGAGCACAGAAAGTGATCGAATAATAGCAAAAATGAGTGTTTTAAAAGTTATTTCTATAAAATGGGGGATAATGTACTCCTTAAAATTTGAACAAACTTTTTCCTCGAAAGCTGGTGAAACCGTGCAATGCAGTTTCAGCTACGGTGCTTTTTATCTTGTTACTTTTGTGCAAGTTGCGCAGAACCTAAGATTCGTTTTCACGGAAAAACAGGTCCACTCTAATATGTGCAGGCGGTTTGCAAATTATTACATTCTTTTATACGCAGTTCTGAGTTTGGATCATCGACATATTCACTGCTGTTGTCTTGGAGCCTTAAAAGGCTACACAGGTTTGAAGCAGGGGCCCAGTTTTGACCGGGTTTTCAGGCTTTTTGTCAGTGGCAATCTTCTTGTCGTAATCAGGTGAGTTGGGAAACAGGGTGCAACTTCCGGGTTTTTGCTGCGAGCCGTGGCGCGGATAATCATCTAGAGTGGCCACGGAAGTTGCGCACAGCAGCGAGCACGAAAGCGCACCAAAAAGTGGCACAGTGAAAGCGCAATATCTACAAGTCAAAGCGGACGGAATTGCAACGGAAAGTTTCACGGTATTTCCTATTCCAAATTTTGTTGGGCATGGAGACGAGCAAGGGACCCGAATGCAAGGAACTTTGGGGAAAGCAGACAGGTGTTGAAACGGTAAAAGTTTCAAAGAGGAAAAGTTAGCCCCAAGAACTTGCCAAAGACCTTCTTAAAGAAATCTTTACTGAGAGCCTTGATTAGGTCCCGTGGGTTCTCGTCACAAACCTGGACTATTGCACAAGAATGGAGCCCGATTGCTCTCTCAGCTTGTCCCCCAGGGGTGTTCAAGCCTAATTGCATAAGAAAGTGATACGCAAACCCGGTAATGAAAAGATTTTGCACAGAGAAAAGATCTTCTCTAACTGTTTGAGTTTTTAAGGGTTACAATTTCAGGTCCGTCAGCCTTCGAGGTTGAAGGGTGTGAGAAAATCAGCGTACGGGTTGCAGGACATTTTCTCGTACACTTTTATATGTCCTAGCCTATGACCAGGCCAGATTCCGTGGTCAGACTACGTATTCCAGGAGGGTCAAATGCAAGTCATCTAACTGATCTAAAAGTCTCTTTTCATAATCATAGTAAACTTCTGCCCCACCACTTTCAGGAACATAAATGCGGACCTGTTGGCTGGTATTTGTTCGGAGAAGAAAAAAGACGACTTGTTTATCCAAAAAAGCAAGACCACAGTCGGCTCTGCTTCCCGGGTTGACGTGAAATTATTCGTCCAGAAGAGCTGAGTGAAGGGAAATACTAGTTGGAGTGTTCAAAGTTCGTCTTCTTTGACGGATGGGCCCCAGTCGACGGACCAGTGCTTGGTGTGGCCTATTGACGACTGCCATTCAGTGGCACTAATGCTCCAGGCCAAATCATCATCAACTCACATTACAATGTCCACGGATATGTTGTCTTTAAGGCCATATGCACAGACGAGGAACAACAAAGACCTAGCACTGATCCGTGGGGGCCCCACAGTGGATTGATGGTGGTTCCGTTTCTGACCGTGCACGAGAGATGCATGAGGTAATTGCAAATTTGAAGAAGCTCATTGCTGGAAGTTTCGTACGATTCCGGTTTGTGTACGGGGGGAATATAACACTCCCCGTCGAAGGATTTTGCAAGATCGATAGACGTTGCCTGTGGAATCATGTCTCCGTCTTAAGCCCGAGTGAGACCGACCATGACGCAAGGCTTTTTGATTATGCAGGCCGTCCTTGGTAAGAAACCATGAGGAGACCAGAAGAATGGTCCATTCTTAGACATGTGTGCCGGTAGAACAAGTTTTACCATGCGCTTGGTTACCCCCATAGAAAGAGATTAGGCTCGCTGACGTTTAAAAGACGTTCTCCGTTCTCTACCTCCAGAGCCATGTAACATAATTGCAGGATATGTCCGATATGCAAGGACCAGTCCGACTGTGGCGGGCTACACTTTCACCATTGTAGCTGCCTGAAAACCCAAACATATTTGACTCCTTTTTTCCTTTTACAGACGCCGACGTTTGCTCCGCAACTGCTGCTTTCTCAGAATACCATCTACTGGGCCACCGGCTATGCAGCTCTATCCGGATACCTAGATCACCACTCGCTAGACCAATGCCAAACTGCTCTGTGTGGCTTGCTGACATTCAAGTTCCAGTTTGGTTTCTAGACCACATCATTTTTTGAGATACTTCACACCCCTCCCGATTACTTCTAGGTTTGTTGATTAATGATTAGACAGCGTTCATTTGGGAAGAACCACTTCTTGTTGGCCGTCACCATGCTGTGTTTTTGAACTCACAACAGACTGCGCAGATTTACCTTCGTTAGAATGAATTTCACTCTCCTGAGATAGACCGCCGGATTCAATGTAGAAAACCTGGTTGTGTTACACACCGGCACGTATCTCAGCAATCGTTAAGTAGCGTACTGATGCCGGTTATTGAACTCCGTTCATCAGTGGTCCGAAAGTTGTCCGGGTGAGTACAGTCTGAAAAACGAAAGGTACCTTTCGATTGCCCGTATTACTTCCAACCACCCATGGAGCCTTTGGTGCACAACAACCAACTGGTGCTTTACCACGGAGGCTGGATACTTCTTCAAACCTCGTCTTTGCAATAAGACGACCTCTTGGCCGATGACCTCGTCGAGTCGACTGGTCTTATTCTTAAGCTGCCTGCTGAGGTGACTTCCAGAACTGTGGTCTCTCCAACAGTTCGAGATTTTGTCTTTAGTGTCTGTTGCAATCGAGTCTTTATTATGACTTCCTGCAACAAAATTGGCCATGGGAGACGTGTGCTCGCCACTAGTTATCACAGTTCTGTAAGCTAGCACTTGACCGTCGAAGCATCCCACCCATGGTCAAAAAATGTCATGAACTTCCGTAACCCTTTTGGTTTCACTATGTTGGTAATTATGATGCCTTATCACACCCGTTAACAGTCAGCGAGCTCTGTTGGTTAGGTAAGTCTGGGTTCATTTAGAAGAGCAGATCTGTTATTTTGAGGGTCATGTGGTAAAGGACAGTGTTCACCTTAGACCCTGTCCCGGTCGAATTTCACCCTGGGGTGGAATTCTGAGGCCCGGGGGTGTAATCCGAACTTACAAAGCATGTTCTAACACTTTTTGCTGCAAACTACCGACGGGAAACGTCTATCTTATGGAGGGTTCAAACAACTGGTAAAGGACGCGGTCAGCTGAATAGTTCGCCCTGAAATGACTTCGTGGTCTTTCGACTTATTGTGTGAGTGTTGGCCCAAGACTGGTTTCCTTTGCAGCAGTTCCTTTCAACTTGGGCCAATGTTCACACTGGATGCGCTGGCCTGCAACTGCAGCATACCTTTTATTTGAATCGCCTGTTGGCAGTGCTTGATCGACGACCTAGGAACTTCGTCAACTCGTCGAACGTAGATTCTCACTTAAGCATGCTGGTCCTCCCAGCCTCCCCCGCCCACTAGCCTTGAAACTCAGTAGTTAGGCCCCCGACAATAAGTTACAGCGTGTGCAATTTATTCAGGTTAGACTGGTATTTTGAAGGCTCCAGTGCTATACTGCAGTTTAGCTTCTTGTCCTCAACTTTGAGAATAACTCAGCTTTACACATGGCCCTCTTTGCTCCCGATAAGACGGCGTCAATCCGGCTCCGGCCGCTCCGAACGGTTTTCCAAACAAGCATTTGAGGTTTCCGCATTCTCTGATATACTCCATTGCTGGGTCTGGTATTGCGCAGGCTTTGATAGCATTTCCGGCCCTCCATCAACAGTAATGCTTTGGGTACAAGGGCCTCTGCCCAGGACTGATAACCTTGCACCTGATGAATTTTCTGAATCATTTCATGAGTATAAAGGGTTGCTTCGGGTGCCAATAGAAAGGTATTATCTCCAACCTCGGCGGGTCGAAAGCTGAAATACCGGTTGTTACAGGCAATCTCACGGCCTTAGGTTCTTCCCTTCCGTTGCCTTTTGGGTGCGGGCTTCATTAGCTACACAGTTTTATTTCTGGCTCGATTGCATGATCCCTCTGTCTAAGAGACTGATGTCTCTCCCGCTCACCACCGGCAAATTTGTAATTTCCTCACTATTATTCCATAAATATCAACCATGTTGGACCTATCGTGGTTGGGAACGCATGATTTAGCACCGTTAAAACCAGATTCCATAGATGTACCTACGGAACCAACGAAAACCGAAACCAACCACAGAAAATTTACCCGGTAACTTCCATTCTTTCATGGAGTCCCTGCACAAAGAGGTTCGCTTTGGTCTGTCCTTTTTTAGTGTTGTTTATTGCAGGGGGGGGGGCGATTGAACCTGCATTCATACCATCCGCCTGTGATTTCAGGGTCATATGGGACCATCATATTATTGTGGCTTTTTGGTCGTTTATCAATACGTGTTGTAAGTTTTGTTTGCAAGTCTGAACCCTCTGCCCCATAGTTACGGTCGCAACATTATTAGTGAGCATTTCCTCCCAAACCATGCAATGACAAAGCTAATCACAAACTAGGAAAGCAGTTTTTGCCAACCGTCCTTCAAAACAATATCCTCTCAAACAAAATAGTACCCAGTGTGCTAAGAAAAGCATCAGTGACACAAAACGTGAACAAATTGGACTGGCCAATATTCATTGATATCCCACACGGATCGGTCATATCAAAGGCTATCAGGAAAATGCTTCTTGTGAACGGTGTCTACGTTTTCTACCGAACGGATAAAATGCTGCGGCGTCATCCCACAATGACAGGCACCATGAATTTCGACAAAAACAAAACAATAGTTCCTGAACGATCGAATGCAAAGCCTGCCCTGCTCGACATATGGAGCAGGCTTGCATATAGGTCAAAAAAGAATGGCGGAGAACAAATAAAATAAAAGTGGAGGCCAGCAGAGCGGAAAGCTTTAGGAAAATCAGACTGCTTTCCAGCAATCGCACTTCACATTTTACCTGAAAGCCAAACCATTAACTTTTAAAACAGCAGAATCCTCTAGTACAGACTTCGCCCACAAAGGGTCACTCTACGTGGAGTCTCTGACAAACAAAGCCTACCAATTCCACCCTAACTGTAGCCACTGGGCAGAGGACTCAGACATCTAGACAGAACCCACAATCCGGATCAATAAACAACCAAAAGACCATAATACTTTAGTGGCCCCAAATGACCTTGAGATCACAGGCAAATGGTATGAATGGAGGTTTAACACCCTCCCTTGCAATAAACAACACTAAGACCAGACAGATCAAAAAACCGCATTGAGCCTAACACCCGAACTCCGAAAGCCACCTTTTCGGCTTCATTTGTCTGTAACATCAGACTCAAATTTGTTTACCCGGAAAGACCTTAATTGCGATAAGCTGCCAATGATTTTGACTACCCCGTGTCACTGAGCAATAAACATTTTACTTGACTTATATTTCTCCCCAACATATCAGCAAATTGCTCTTGTTGGGTGTAGCCAACTTGTTGACTCAGGAACTTCCCGCCAGAAAGTTGATTTATAATTCAAGAGAACTATTCGCAATTGGAATCAGTTGAATTATACACCTATTATATTTTCCGAGCTCATGGCCCAGCAAATCTCAGTAAAATATTGCTTCTTCAGTTGCAGTTATTGTTTCGCGAATTAGGTGAAGCGAATAGTGTAAGCCGGGCTGAGCACTTTGTGCAGTGGTCTTTTTTCATCAAGCACTAATTCCCCCTAGTCTAATGGCATGGCCTCCCTTAAGTCAATGGCACGTGTAATGGATGACTTGCCACAGAGTAAACAGAAATTGCAGGGAGAGGCGGATAGGTGGCCCAACCTTGAGCAGCCCCGCTGTGTGTTACACCCAGTGGTCAGTGTTCCTTTGCTGAGGTTCCTCGTGATTGATCCGGAATAATAGTGGGTAAATCCCCCAGTTCAGTGCTGAGTAGGTAATTTGGTAGTATCATACACTTACCAGCGAGGTGGCCTATAGCCTGCCCAATACGTACTTAATGCAGAGGATACCGTAAAATGAGACAAACCGGCTTGTAGTAGCTCTGACCCAGTCTCGTTTTTTGTTAGCACATTCCATCAACCGAAAAGGTTTTCCAAGGCAGGCTGCCACGATATCAATTGGGTAACATTTAGGCAATTATGCCCTGACCACGTCTACCACTCCAACAGGTACCTTTTCTTTGGCAGACTTGTTCCTCCGTGTAATAAGGTTAAGTAGCACGGTTAAGGTTCTATAGGCTCCTGTAACGTTTCACTTAATATTCCTGTAGAGCCCAATTAGTGGGCCAGCGTTTGTTTGGTTTGAGATCATTTTTTGGCTGTGCCGTACTCGCGGTAAGGATAAGGGTTTATGGCAGATTCCTCACTGACATGTGCTCCGTTGAAGGAACTCTGGACGGTTGGTTTCCCGTGACCCCAGCCAGTTATGTACAAATAGGGCCGGAGTAAACCACAGTTGAGCCCTGTATTCGGACCACTCTAGAAACTGCCCAAAATGATTGTTTCCTTGTACATAGGATGGTATGAGAAATGTCACTGAACAGGTAGCTCCACTGCATAGGGCATATGGGAGTCCACCTCAGCCGGGCCAGACCAGCTGATTCCGGAAAACACCGTAGATGAAAAATTTGGTTCAAAAATGTCACCGGAACAGCTATAGCTAGGGTCTGGTTTGCCGCAGCGAAAATTGAACGCCAGCCACTGTGTGAGGAAGAGCTGACACGGAGTGTAATAACCTACCCAAAGTGGTGCTTTTTTTCATACCGTGGGGAGCAGCCTTCGATGTATAGTTTTAAAAGGTAAGGGATGTAAAAAGGAAGGCACAAGACTTGTGGCTTTAAAAGAGAGGACGCACTAAAGCTTTCCTTCCGAAGGGCACGCAGAGGAGACCAGGACCTGTTGCAGGTCCGGGACTCTGCAGAATAGGACGTTTCCGGTGCAGTCAATAAATGAGCAAGCTGGAGACAGCTGAAGCTCCAGAGCCGGGCCATTCTGAAGCCTTCGGCTGTTGTACTCGCAAAACCTCTCACATGAATTCCAAAGTACCGATGTACAGGCTGGTCACCCAGGAGACTGGATGAGGCCAAAGGTGTGCTCAACTTACTGCAACGGAAAAAGAGGGGTTGCATCGATAACAGTCTGCTGAGCTTGCCTTCTGTGGTATTCTCACTTTGCAAGTGACACCATTTTGATCACACCCGCACCACGCGACTAGAACCAGAGGCACCTGAAAAGGTATACGAGCTCTCTGCCACGAAGGATCCCCAGCCTAATGTCAGTAATGCTCACATTCGGCTAAACATTTTGTGTCTCGATTTATCAGGCAGATCGAGCCACCAAAACAAAAGATGACCATCCCACAAATGTGCGTGGTGAACATGTAAGAGCCGAAATCACTGGTGATTTCAGGCCCATCGAGTGAAGTCGGAGGGCTGCTTAGAAATACTTCAGAGGCCATTGGCGGCTCAAAAAGGCAGTAAAACAGGAAAGTCAAAGATTTTATTGCAGCTATACAAATAGCTCAAGATGATTTGCTTGAAAAGTTCGCTCAAGATTACCTACATTAAATGGCTAAGCGTATTTGGATCACGAGGATGGCACGAGGACATTTAAAACGATAAGTCGCCTGCCCTCGGGGGCTCGTTTACGAGTAGCACTTCGTTACTTTAAAGATTTACCCAATAAAAGGTAGAGGGCTTTGGGGTAACGCTAGAGAAACTACAAAACCGAGAAAAAGAATATTCCGCGCCTGCAGAAGAGCTGGGCAGCCAATGGTAATCAGCGGCTCTGAAGTAGCCTCGGAGCGTGCCACTAACTCAAGGGAGGACAGAAAGGGAACCTGGACGGGGGTGAGCTTTTATTCATCTGAGGTACTCAGTTACCAAAAAGAAGCCTAAAGGACGAGGTGGTTGCAAAGTCAACGGTTGAGAATCCGAGAGACAGTCGACACAAGCAGCCTTATCAAATTTGAGTCCGAGTGCAATGAATAACATCTAACCACTCATGTCCCGACGGATAACCGGCACAATTTTGTCGTCGTACAACACCGAGCTTTTTAATCCATTCAGTCGTAGTTCTCAGTACAAAGACCGAAGACTTCCTGGATAGAAGGGAAACTTCAAAAATTGGTATCACCCTTCCTGTTCAACAGGACGTTTCACTTTATAGTAGGGACCAAAAGTCCAAAATATCAGAGGCAACTAGCGGAATACCCCAATAGTCGGCTCTAAGCCCACTGCCTCTTCCTCTTTGTATGAATTGCTGAGCAAAAACTGCCCCTTCCATCTTTCATTTTTGCAGAAGATATCAAATTTTGGTATTGTCTGATCGCAATGACTTAGCAGGGGACTGAACGCGGGTAGCTGCCTGGCCAAGCCAATGGGATTAACTCTCATCTGGGAGAGAAAGTCGCCCATTAATCAAAGCTTTAGTGGGAGTGACTGTCACGGAGGTCAATAGACCCTCAAAAGCTGACGTTTCACAGTTTAGAAGGAATTTTGGCGCAGAAGGGACTGAAGAGTTTAGGAGTTCCGAATAGAGCAAAATGAGCTCCTTCGGCTGCATTTAGCTTTCTTTGGCAAAGAGGAAGATTGTTCGTAGCCATGTAAAAAGCAGTGCGGAGGCCGCATTTAAGACCTCTTACAGGCTTGGGCATCTTGCTGGGCATCTTGCTGAGCATCTTGCCAGGCGCTCAGCCACTGTGGTGGTCTGCATACAACGAAGAAAGTGATATTTTCCCAGATAGTGGGGCGGATGATGACATTCCTATTAGGGGACCAAACAACTCAGCCTAATGAATTATGTACAATCATTTGTGTGACTCTTTTTCTGGAAAGCACTACAAAGGTACGGATCCGCCGGCTGCCTGAGTATCTCCATTATTCTCTGCTCAGTTGCCTATGGCCAGTACCTTGATTCTATGGTGAAACTTTTTTGTTTGAGTCGGCCGATTGTTACATTTAGCGGCTTGGTTAGTAGCCACCCACATGGACCATGTTCTTACCTAGGTCCCAAAAGCCCCGCTGAAGTCTACCCGCTAGTCAGCACGCCCATTGTTGTATGCTTTATGATGACTTTTACGTATCTGTCTTCTGTCCCTTGGCCTGTGGCCCTCGACTGCTTGATCTTTTCCGTTTGATTTTTGCGTTGTTCTGTTTCTCCAGCATCTTCCGACACAATACGGGCAGAAAACGCTTGTTCTGGGATGTTTTAGCGTGAACAAAGAAGGCTCGTAGAGGCGCATACTCGGATGTTTTAAGTCCTGCAGAGATCATAGGGTATAGATGCACGGGATAAATTTGAACAAGCCACCGAGCAAAGAAGGAAAGACAGTAGCACTAAAGTATAGAGGCCAGGCTCCAGGCTACATATGCGATTGAAGTTTTCGGCAGTAGAGCGGAGGGAACGTGGAATAGACGAAAAAACTACTGGATAAATGACAGGAATCAAGGCATTTTAGAGGTACTAGATGCTCAGCTGGATGGGATTTATACAGAACGTGGATGCTGGTGATTAGGAAGAACTTGCAGTTCGCTAAAGAGTTTCCAGTTTCCCTGTGTGTCGCTGGCCCAGAACCGATACACTGACTGCGCCCTATAGAACAGGTCAAGGTGGTCTCTTGCCCGGATAATGGAAAGTCTTAGTACTCTTTTCTTATTCGGCCGAGCTGAAGTTGGCAGTATCGCGTTGGTGATACTGACCAAGTAAGCCAATGAAATACCCGTTCCACGTAGATTCTACTGAGGTGCAGGTCACACCATGCCTCATCATGGTCACGGGCTAGATAATCCGCGTATTCTGTTTACGCTGAACGCCCCAGACTACAGCATAGAGAAACTCAGTGTCTCTTCTCTGTACTCACAAGCTGTTTTAGCATATTAAACGGATTTTGTGAAGACTTGGCGGCCATTACAAGTGATGAGGCCAAATTCACCTTCGTAACTTTGCAACCCATAAAATTTTACCAGATCAGGGTTGTGGAGTGAAAATATGGCAACCGTTTGCTCAGATTGGTCACCCCGTTACCTATCAACTTTTTTCTTTGACTTCCTTGTTCATAACCATGTTATTATTAGTGTATCTCCCAGAATTTGCTGGGGCGCATGAGACGGTGCGGGATCAAATTTTACGGGAGTTCTCAGGTTAGATGTTTCAAAACCTTACAAGAGGAGGGGCAAAATGATGAGATATGACTGTTAGTATTTACAAGCAATTGTTAAAATATAAGGGTTTGCCTAGCCACCATTCGGCCTCTGTTTGAACTCTAAAATATTCCGATAATGCACTCATACGCGACATAAGTTGGAGGGGGAAATTTTCCAGGAGGCTTGGTAAAGGCGGTCGTGATGGGGACAGATAGGGCTGGTTCGCGGCAGGAAGCCAAGGACAGCGGGCGGGGTTTCTGCCTCATTACTGCATGAAAGCTTGAAGTAAATAGTTAGAAAAATGATCTCCGGCCAACTAGTCCAGGAAGACTTCATACTGAGCGTGCAACACGGGTTTGTGGCGAGGTGTCCTTCTCTAACGAATCTACCTCCACCCTACCGGAGTTGACTGGGCGGCTTCATGATGGCCGGTTAGTTGAGGTTACGTGGAATTTGGCAAGAAGTACGTTATCCTAAACCACAGGCCCCAGGGGTCAAAATGCAGCCCACAGGGAACTTCTTAAAAGACAAAACAACGATTAAGCAGCTTTCTAACCGACGGACCACCTGTTGCTAATGGCTTGAATCACTTCCGTCAGTCAGAGGGGTAGCTTGCGGATTGCCACAGGGCTCGTTGTCCAAACTAGTAGTAGCCAATCCCCCGAGAAAACCTCAATAATTTGGATTCGCAAAAATACCCATATATGTATCCTTTGTGTTTCGTGCCTACTTTGTATTTCCGCATCAACTTCTGTTCATTCGCGTCCAACGCTAGACCCCATTAAAACTCTTAGACCTGGGAGTGTTCGTTCATTTCACGCAGTGAACTTGCTTTTTGCTTTCAAATCTTTGTGATGGCATGTTTCAAGATCCTTTATGTATGTAAAATTGTTCATCTGAAGATGCTGTTTTATAGAAAAAACGAATCAATCTTGTTTTGAATCGAAGATATTCGAATGGCTACGCACTTCCCGAATGATAATAGCAGTATTCGAGTTGATCACTTTGGATCGACAGACCATGGAAACCTGCCCAAAAGATGGTCAAGCCGCCGTATTCAGGACAGGAAATAGCACTTTAATGCCCTGGGGAGTTTTTTGATGCACTTGATTATTTTAACTCCGTTAGGTCCGTCACTTCTCTCAATGCCAGTTCGCCTGTTCCCGGAGACATATATGGTTACAGGAATGAAGACATATTCAAGCCAATGATACTTGGATAAGAAAGTAGTTATTTTCCGCAGGGCAAAAGGCAACGGATAATGGTACCCAGAGTGGGCTGGGTGAATGAGCCTTCCAATAAATGTGGAAAATAAACCGGTCGTTCACCAAGGAGGGGTTTTCAGGTCCCTCGGTGAGCAAAATGCACTAATTCACACTTCGTTTGGTCCTCCCATGGTGGCGTTGGCCACACTTGAAACAAGTGCGAAACAATATTGCAGGCTCTTCCTGCAGCTAGAGCTGTTTATTGGAGCCAGGGTGACTAGTTCGGGTCGAAGGCTGCCATGCCTGATACACTATTGTCAAAGGCTGACTGAGGATGTCTTGATTGGCTGTTCCATGCTCAACTTAGAGCAAGGCCATTCGGCTGCGAGAAGTTGGTAGATTGGGTTATAACCATGGGGCCTCAGCTTCATAGCGCGACGACTGTGAGGTGAGGGGATGATGAAATGGACCTTCCCCCAGTTTGTGCCGTGACAGAGGTGCGATATGAGCTGAAAAATGTAGTGGAAAACCTCCGGGCGCTTGGTGCTGTGTGCAAAAGGTGAGACCGGGTACCATGCGGACCTGCGGGGCTGCACGACACATCGAACTGTGTCTGCGGTAAAAGAAGACAACGAACAACATCTACGTCATTTCTACTCCCATGGGTTTTACGACCTTAGGTTTATCATTCATTGTTACTTAGAAAGAACTAATGGGAGCCGGAGATAGTACTGGAGGTAACCAGAGGTCTGTCGGATCGTTAAAAAATGCCCCTTGTAACAGCCGGTCGTGGAAATTCCCGCTTTTTCCCTCGCGATTCAGTGTTTTTCCCAACATCACTCATTTCCATACACTATTGTCTTGTCTTTACGAACTGTTTGTTTTTCTGGACCAATTGTTGTTTGTTCGCGCACAGAGCGCTACTTTGACACATTCTTGTTCAGGACCTGCGTGACGCACGTGCTGTCTGCTCACACGCTGCTATTCGGTTTCTCGTTGTTGAGTCCTTGTGATCGTATTATTGAGGTTTGTATATTGTTTATGTCATTGTTTATCTTAATAATCTAGTATCGTAGAATTATCACGGATAATCGCCCTCTGATTTCGGGATCCGTTGCGAATTTGGCTACGCATTGCTGAAAACGTTCGTAACAATACTCAATAGATCTATTTGGAACGAGGAAAAATCACGCAAAATGCCAAGAAAAGGATCGAAAGCAGTCGAATCCGGACAGGAAGTAATACGGCGAGTCTCTGGGGAGGTTTTGGGTACAAATGATTCTTTAGTTAATGCTTGATCGCCTAGTAATGTCAGTGCTAGCTCATGTGTTATTGAAAACAATATTGATCGTAAGGATGTCGATTTATATAAGCAGAGAATACTAGAACTAGAGCAACAGTTACTTTCGGCTAGACTACAGGCGCAGGAAGCAGAGAGGTGTACACAGAAACAGCGAGAGCATGAGACCAGTGACTTCGACACTTCCGATAGGTTAGGGTGCAATAAGGTAGGGAACCCCACGCCGGTCGCCGACTACAAACCACCATCGATCGATCTGCCTAGAGTGGAGTTAACGGTTTTCGACGGGCGAGCTGAGCAATACTGCAAGTTTGTCAAACAGTTCGAGACGTTCGTTGAAAACAAGGTAACCGGCCCTGGGCAAAGGCTTCTTTACCTTACTCACTACTGCCGAGGCCGAGCGCGAGAAGCTATCGACGGGTGCACCATGCTCGATCCGGAACAAGGCTACACAAGGGCAAGAAAGAATCTGAGGGACTTGTTTGGCCAACCTTTCAAAGTAGCCCGTAACCTAATAGAGGGCGTGATGGCAGAGGCAAAGAGAGCCAAGGGCGACGTCTACACCATGGCCGACCTGGTGATTAAGATGCAAAACTGCTCAATAGCCCTCGACCATTTAGGTTATAGGGCTGACCTAGACGCCATGCACACTTTAGAAGCCATAGTCCGTCACCTCTCTCCCGAACTACAGGGTCGGTGGGCGGAAGAAGCTGAACGGATAAGCCGAGGCGACAGAGAAGCCAACTTCGAAGACCTGACTGAATACTTGGACAGGCAAACGAAGATAGCTGACAGCAGATTCGGCCGACTCATCCGGGACAGCAACCGAGCAAACAAGCCTGGTACTAGCCAAGTCCAAATCCCTGTACGGGAACATCCAAAGTACCAGCCTTGGACCAACACACACGTCATTTCACGAGATGCTACGGCGAAACCAAATTGCAGATCCTGTGGTACTAGCCATGGCCTACCAGAATGCCCCAAGTTCGGCAACGCCACAATAGACGAACGGTGGGGAATGGCGAGGATGGCCGGAGCATGTTTCATCTGTCTCAACACCACGCACCGGGCAGCAGCCTGTAGAACAAGGAATCGATGTGGTTACGAGGGCTGCACGGGCAGACACCATGGGCTGCTGCATCAGGCGAGAGTAACCATATCCGAGGCGATTGCCAAGCCCAGCGTGATTTGTTCAACTTTACAATCTGCCAGTAAACCGGTACGTTCAGGCGTAGTGGCCGTGGGAGTAGTGACTCCGACTGGGATAGTCAAGGCGTTGGCTTTCGTTGATAGTGGATCCGACACCACTTTAGTGAAAGAGCGGTTTGCCGACAAACACCAACTGGCTAAAGGTGCGACGTCGTTAGCAGTGAGCACGGTGGGCGGAACACAGGTAATGACTGCCGGTAGATTAGGGCTGCAACTCATCTCTCTTGACACTAACGAGGAAATTGAACCAACGGAGGCATTCACGTTAGCGGATCTCCCCATGCGAGCACCAAGGTCGGTGAACGCAATCTTGACAAGGTGGCCTCACCTGCAGGATGTAACCGTTGTAGTCTGGAAAGATGATGAGGTGGATCTCCTCATCGGATGCGACGTGCCAGAGGCGCATTGGGTGCTTGACCAAAGAGTGGGCGACCGCCAGGCACCTTATGCCGTACGCACAGCCCTGGAATGGATGTTATACGGTCCAGTAGTGGTACGCGGTTCCGTGAATTACTTATCCGCCGAAACGGACCGCATAGAGTGTCATCTGCAACGGCTGTATGAAAAGGAGTTTCATGACATTGGAGACGGAAGACCGACGTTGTCTCAAGAGGATCACTTCGCTCTACAAACGGTGCGGCAAGGCACTAGAGGCCTCAAAAAACAGTTCGAGGTTCCCCTCCCATGGCGCACATCGGTCGACCCGTGGACTGATAACAGAAATAATGTTCTCCAACGATTACTACGACTAAAAGAACGCTTCATTCGAAACCAGAATCTGTGGGAACGATACGCGGATTTGATGAAGCGAAACGAGGCCCCCGGTTACGTTGAAAAGGTGCCTGTTAACACCGACAGCAAAAGGGGTATCTGGTATCTGCCTCACCATCCGGTTATCAACCCCAAGAAACCCAATAAACTGCGCGTGGTTTTCGACTGTGCGGCCAAGTTTCAGGGCAAGTCGTTAAACGATCGCCTACTACAGGGGCCTGACTGGACTACACCACTGATCGATGTTTTGTGCCGTTTCAGAGTGGGTAATGTGGCTTTGTCTGCTGACATTAGGGAAATGTTCCATCAGGTGAAGATTCCGGTAGGGGAACGAGATGCTTTGCGTTTCCCGTGGTGGGAAGGGAGCGACCGGGACAACGCAGTGGTGAATTATAGGATGACCGTCCTCCCCTTCGGAGCCATATCGTCACCATTTTGTGCGAAATACGCCCTCCGAGAATCAGCGAACAAACATGGCGATCTAGTACATCGGACGGTGGTAGAAAGCGTCAGCAGGAACTTCTACGTCGACGACTACCTTGGGTCATTCGATGATGTGGAATCAGCTCTAGAGCAGTTCAGGGGTCTGACGAGATTGCTGGAAGAGGGCGGCTTCCATCTAACTAAATGGATGTCGAACGCTTCAGAAGTGCTGAAGGTCATCCCGTATCACGAAAAGGCCGAAAGTGTAAGAGATTTGGACGGCTCTCCACTTCCTATCGAGCGCACCTTAGGGATACAATGGGACGCGGAAACGGACGATTTTGTTTTCGAACTGAACGTTCCCGAGCTGCCAATAACCCGTCGTGGCATACTATCTGCCGTCTCAAGTTTGTTCGACCCGCTCGGTTTCGTCTCACCATGGCTGCTACTCGGAAAGATCTTGCTGCAGCGGCTGTGCCGTAAGAAAGTTGATTGGGACCAGTCACTGGACCGAGGGGATCGGCTGGACTGGGAAGAATTTCTGAACACCTTGAAGAAATTAGGGGACATAAGAATCCCACGATGTTTGACTCCTGGCCATACGACACGGACTGGAGAACTACATGCTTTTTCCGATGCATGCGAAGTCGGTTACGGAGCTGTGGTGTACGGACGATGGTGCGCGGGAGATGGACAGTATACCACGAGAATCCTGTTCGCCAAAGCCCGCGTTGCTCCACTGAAGTCGGTCTCAATCCCACGCCTTGAACTCAGCGCAGCCGTGTTGGCAGTCAGGGTGGTGCACGCTGTGAAGAGATGTTCCGATCTCTACATTTGGTCGGTGAGCATCTGGACGGATTCAACGATAGTACTCTACTATATCAACAACGTCCGGAGCCGGTTTAGTACATTCGTTGCTAACCGGCTCACGATTATCCACGATGAATCATCCACGCACCAGTGGAATCATGTCAGGTCTGGCGATAATCCGGCCGACCTGTGCTCCCGAGGTGCGAACAACTTCAGGCAACTGGACACGTGGACGAGAGGGCCAAACTTCCTGCAATTGCCCAAACAGGACTGGCCCGCGTTCGAATTAAAACCCCTACGGAATTGGAACTGGAGATCAAAGGCGTAGTGATAGCAACCAACGTCGTCGAAGCGTCGTCCATTTTATCGCGACTGGTCAGGTTTTCTTCCTGGATGAAGACGCTTCGTTCGCTAGTTTGGTTAACCAGGTTCAAGATAAATTTACTAAATAATCCCATTGCATTATAGAAAAAAGGCACGATAGCGAACAAGCTCGTTTTCGGTAACTTTTTTCTATAATGCAATGGGATTATTCAGTGAAATACGCAGTCGCAACGATAAACTGGTCGTCAAAGAGCTAAATAGTTATTTGTGCTTCGAGACCAGACTTGCAGAAACGAGAGCAACGATCAATTTTCTTGACAGCTGCATCCAACGAAATGAATTTCCGAAGACCTATTGGAAATCACTGAGACGTGCCCGAATAAGACCCGATTCAGTTACCCTGAAACGTCACGCGAGAAATCAAATGGATACTCTACGAATGAACGCACAGCAGTTTGAACGAAACAGCGCACAAAGAAGACATGTTATCGATGGCCTAGACGAATACCAACGCATCCGGTTTGAGCGTTTCGTTACTGATGTGATCACAAAACGAATCGATAAGAAGATCGTCAAACTGCAGGACACTATAAACGAGTCAAAACCACGGACCAATCTCCCAACTAATCCAGAGCGGTATGTACACAACTTTTCTAGTTTGTTTTTGGATGCACCACTTCTGGAAGCGTTATCACTAGGTTTGAGTTTCTGTTGTCCAACGCTGAGGAATGATCAATTAGATGTAGAAGTGCAGTTTGAAAATTTATACGCTCAAACTCGTTCACTAACAGCGACGTCACTAGAGGCGATTGAAGATTTCAAATCCTCCCTTGTTGACTGTTCTTATCAATACCATCGAACCCAGAGGAAATTTAGAAGCATTGTCAGTAACCAACACAGAGAAGCGTTAAGAGTTCTAAGGGGAAATAAAGACATTGTTATTGCCAGGCCTGACAAAGGCTCCGGAGTTGTGCTAATGAATCGCAAAGACTACATTGATAAAATGGATACCATTCTAAGTGACTCGACAAAATTTACGGAATCCAAAGGAGAGAAGGACAGAACCAAGACAGTGGAAGAACAACTTACTGCAGCCCTGAGACTATTGAAAGATCAGAATTATATTTCGAATGGCAATTATGAACAGTAACGACCTACTGGCACTAGTATTCCTCGTCTATATGGCTTACCGAAAATACATAAATCGGGAGTACCACTAAGACCGATACTTGATATGAGCACTTCTCCCTACCACTCTACTGCTCGTTGGCTCGCTGATATACTGGAACCTGTGCGCAGAAGCATTGCTCAATACAGCCTTAATGACACATTTCAGTTCGTAGAATTAATAAAAGAACAAAATACGACAGGACTTAAAATGGCATCTCTGGACGTAACATCACTATTTACGAGCGTCCCACTTCTAGAAACCATCGAATATTTGTGCAAATATATAATCGAAAATGAAATAAACGTTGGTATTCCGGTAGCCAGTCTGAAAGAACTACTACTACGATGTACTTTAAATGTTCAGTTCGGCTTCAACAACAAGCTTTACCGACAAACCGATGGAGTTGCGATGGGCTCGCCTCTGGGACCCCTACTTGCCGACATTTTCGTTGCCAAGCTGGAGAACGGGGTACTCAAAGACACCATAGAAAGTCTACCAAGGTACTGCCGGTATGTGGACGACATCTTCATTATGATTGACAAACATGTCCACCTAGATGAACTAATGGAAAAGTTTAACCAGACTCACAGTGCGCTCAGTTTCACATCCGAAGTGGAATTAGACGGCAACTTTCATTTTCTGGATGTAAACCTTACGAAAAGGGAAGATGGGAAGCTCGTCCGCCGCGTCTATCGCAAGCCAACATGGACAGGCCTATACACACATTTTGCCAGTTTCGTGCCTCTAAAACGCAAACAGAACCTAGTTCGATCCCTAGCGTCTCGCATACGAAAGATCTGTTCCGAGGAAACAGTGAGTGAGGAATTACATCACATAAAACAAACATTACTAAACAACGGGTATCCGGAACGTTTCATTCAAAGGAACATTTCGGAAGTACCCAAGCGACCATTGGTAATCACCGCCAAGAAGAAAGAACTGCACATGCAACTTCCCTTCAAAGGAGATGTTAAATGCGAACTACTAGTTCGGCGCCTAAGGGATGCAATCGCCCGTACATTTCCCGCCGCTACTCTACGCGCCCACTTCACAAGCCGGTCAATGATTTCTATGAATCTCAAAGACAAAATGCCTGTCCTTTCCTCCTCTATGTTAACCTATTCATTTGTTTGCTCATGTTCGGCAAGCTATGTAGGCAAAACGACACGGCAACTGTCCCAAAGAATCAAGGAACACAAACCAGCTTGGCTGAGGACAGGAACTAAAACAACCATAACTAGTGCAATCGTAGCGCACCTTGCCGAGACAGGGCACCAGGTAGACAACGAAGCCTTCAAGATAATTTACAAAGCGCCTGTGAATTCTTCGAAGGTCGTTCGCCAAATCACTTTGGGAGCAGCGGAGGCAGTAGCGATCAGGCTGTTAAATCCATCGCTTTGTTCACACAAGCGATTTGTCAAATCACTGCAGCTACCCTGGCCGCGATCGGAAAATGGGGGACAAAATCATGGTGACCTCGACCGCGACCTTTCAGTCGTGACAGGAAGCAGCCAACCCACCCCAGATGTACTTTCTACACCGAGTTTTCCCAACCACGAACAACCAACTTCCCACCCCTTTTCCGAACCGCAAAACACCTACAATATTGATTAACCAATCTTAATTTGATACTGTAAATACCCTCTATTTTGTTCCGAAAATATGCATTCCTATCGTATATATATGTAACTGTATTAGCCAGAGGATGAAGTTACCGAAAACGAGCTTGTTCGCTATCTTGCTTTTTTTCTATAAATTTACTAGTCATGAAAGGGCTACGGCCCTCAGGTTGGATACCGGTCGGCCCGATAGGTCCCGATGAGCTACAAGCGGCAGAGTACGATATTTTCAGAATCATACAACGCGAGGCTTTCGCCCGAGAACTCAAGAGGGCGGAAGAAGTGGGGCCAACCAATGAAGACATGCCATCTCCAAGAGGCGAGCTGAAGCGTTTAAACCCCAAACTCATCAACGGACTGCTGCGGGTGGATGGTAGGCTGACCAACGCACACCTGAACTTCGACACAAAGTATTCTATACTGCTGCCTGCGAGACAACCTGTAGTAGAGCTAATGATTCTACACGTCCACGCCATGGAGGGACATGCCGGGGAAAGTCACGTGACGAGCGTCATCCGAAAGCGCCTTTGGTTGTTGAGAGGACGAGAGACTGTAAAACGCGTAATCCGACGGTGTGTGCAATGCAGGAGACGCAATGCCACAGCAGGCAAACAACTCATGGCCCCACTACCAGAATGCAGGGTGACTACGGGCTGGTGGCCGTTCAGTGACACCGGGTTGGACTATTTCGGGCCCTTGTGGATCAAGTGCGGGAAAAGATTAGAAAAGCGATACGGATGTATCATGACGTGCATGAAATCACGTGCGGTACACCTAGAAGTCGCACATTTGATGACGACCGATTTGTTTCTACGGGCCTTGCAAACGTTTATCAACCGAAGAGGCGTACCGGCCGATATATACTCAGATAATGGGTCGAACTTTGCGGGCGCTCACCGGGAATTGCAGCGTTGGCACAAGAACATAAACAGGGACGAACTGCAGAATCAAACCGTGGCCTACGGCATACGATGGCATTTCAACCCCCCACAGGCCAGTCACCGAGGCGGCATATGGGAACGCATGATCCGGTCCGCCAGACGGATATTGCTGTCAATCATGGAGCAGCAGCCGCCCGACGACGAGACGCTAAACACCGTCATGACTGAGGTGGAGCGAATCCTGAACAACCGCCCCCTGGTTCCAGTATTGAACGGCGACCCCACCCACCTGGCGCTCACCCCAAACGACTTATCGACGCTAAGGTCGAACGAGGGTTTCCAAGGGCCGGTAAACCTTCGTGGGAGCTACCTCCACGGGTGAAAGCAAGCGAACTATCTGGCCAAGGTCTTTTGGAGGCGATGGCTACGGGAGTACCTACCGGCTTTGCAGACTCGACAGAAGTGGCTGGCCAAAACAAGAACATTCAAAGTTGGGGACGTGGTTATGATCGCCGACGAACGCGCACATTTCAGCGCTTGGTCTTTGGGAGTAGTTACGGAAACCATCAAAAGCACTGACGAAATGATAAGAACGGTGAAGGTGAAGACAGCTAACGGAGAGCTCATTCGTGACATACGCAGTATTAACCTACTCGAGAGCGAAGACGGAGGAGCTGATAACCCTGAGGCCTGGTGAACCTTTTCACACCAGTAATCGAGGAGGATAAAGAAACACCATATATACAACACAATCTCCGTCAAACACGTTAAGGTGCTCGCGGTCCTTTCGTTGACATTACAGAGGGTTCTTTCCGATATGTGGTGATGAGTGCGATTCCATTATACATCCCGATACATACACACATGCACGACGCACTCTACATCCCGTAAACCCATCATACATGTGACAGTGTTCTTTGTTCGCCTTTTGTTGACGCTACCAAATGCCCTTGCATATGTGGAAGTAGCGGAGCTCAGGTCACACACACATGCTACATTTACTCGTCTTCCTTCCACGCGGTCTTTTGTTGACATTGCAGAAAGTCCTCCTTTGATGTGTAGTCATACCTGTGATTTCATTGTTACCCCGGCACACACACACACACTCAAGCACGTACTTCCAGGACCGGACGGCCCCTTACGAGGACAACGTCTATGTGACCAGTCACGCCCGCCATCGGTCATTTGGTCTTGTGGAAGATGAAGACTAGCCTCACGTCTATGTATCCAATGGATTAGGTGCGACCAGTAGTAGAACGTCGACGACGAGCATTAGACGCGCGCACTGACAGCAGGGCCTAGGCAGGTAGGAAGAATCAGTACCTTTATACCGAACCTTTGACTCTGCTAAGGATCCAGGAGGATTTTGGTGGGCTGTGTAACAGCCGGTCGTGGAAAATCCCCCTTTTTCCCTCGCGATTCAGTGTTTTCCCCAACATCACTCATTTCCATACACTATTGTCTTGTCTTTACGAACTGATTGTTTTTCTGGACCAATTGTTGTTTGTTCGCGCACAGAGCGCTACTTTGACACATTCTTGTTCAGGACCTGCGTGACGCACGTGCTGTCTGCTCACACGCTGCTATTCGGTTTCTCGTTGTTGAGTCCTTGTGATCGTATTATTGAGGTTTGTATATTGTTTATGTCATTGTTTATCTTGATAATCTAGTATCGTAGAATTATCACGGATAATCGCCCTCTGATTTCGGGATCCGTTGCGAATTTGGCTACGCATTGCTCAAACGTTCGTAACACCCCTCGCAAGGAGTGTTCCAAACGATCGCTTTGTGGATGACAAGGACTAAGTTCTCCCCAGATTGCCACTGCTGGAGGCAAGTTTTGCTCATGATGAATACTTTCGTAGGCGGTGCTCGGATTCAGTAATGCGCGGCAAAACCCTTAGCTATATGGAGAGGGCGACTCACTCCTAAAGCTGAGAGGGGATACGGTACTACCAACTCCATCTAGTTTTCAGCCCAGAGGAATTCCAAAAGGCTTCGAGCTGTTTTCGGCAGCACTTCCAATTTCCGGGGAAAATTACCAAATGATTTTTCTTTACAGAAATTTAAATGGACAAGCAGCTGATTGAGGCCTTTGAAGCGGTTCGGGTAGGATAGAGCAGCAAAGTCGGCCGGTGTAACAGAATCATTTTTGCTGTCGCAGGTACCAGATGAGGACGGAAACGCGCCGCACTTCCCATAAAAGGACGGGAACTGTGTGAACAAGCCGGCGAAGGAGCACAAGAAGACAGTTCAACCATTCATAGTGATACCACCACTATTTCATGCCCTCAAAGCAGTATGAGAGGCCGCAAACAGCTGCGGAAGGTGCATTAGGCACAAACTAGAAGGGAACGAAAGCGGAGATTTATGTTTTCAAGATTATTCCTCTCTTTTGATGACACAGGCAAGGCCGTGAACCTTTAGGTGTGGTTGAAGTTATTTTCACAAAAGGGTGGTTTCCAGCCAACGAAGTAGAGGTCAAACGTGCCCGGGGTGTTTCAGGCTCCCATGGACAGCAAGAAAGCAGATCCGAGATCTGAATGAGTCATCACTTGCAATAAAGCGCACACTTGAGGTACAGCAGAAAGCTGAGGCAGAGGATTTAGCTTTTGAAATGATCGCCCTCGATTGGCCGGTCACGTGTAGTAGAATCATCTCCATCAATCTCAGATTTTTGGCCCGTTGGGTTTCGTTTCCACGTGGTTGCTCCCCAAGACAGCTCTACAGCCGTGGCTTTGTCAGCAGAAGTTCTACTTGAACCAGTCGCCTGATCCAGCGGACAGACTGGAACGGGAAGGGTTCACAAACACCCTAAGCGGCATGGTGAACACGTGAACCCCAGTTGCCCGCCTTCCAACGGTACAAACCAGGTGGAAGGGGTCAATGATTTTTCCGATGCTTCCGGAGCGGCATACCGGACTGCCGTTCATTGACATTGGTGTTCATACGATGGACAGTGCACCCAGAATATCTTGTTATTTAGCACCCGCGTTACACCTCTGAGGTCAATCTCCATCCAGCCTTAAACTTGGTAAACACTGCCGGCTGTAAACGCGATAGAATTATTAGGGAGGCCCCTCTTTTTCAGTGACTGGTCAGCAATAACTTCAACCAAGTCCACGATTGTGCCTTACTGCATCATTAGCGTCAAGGGCCATTCCAACTCGTTCATAGCTAAAAGACTTACTACCATGCCTGATGAAACAACGGTAGGTCGGTGTCAACACGTAAAGTCCGACAAATATCCATCACTTTTGTATTCCACAGGTGTGACAAATGTGCGGTGAATAAACACAAAGTGAAACGGTCCCAAGTTCCCGTACATGGGCCAACTTGATAGGCTCGTCTACGAATCGGAAACCCGTCTGCATACGAGATAGAAACCAAAGGGGCTGTAATTACGGCGAATGCCGCCAAAACAAAGTACCCTCTGGCAAGGCTGACCATATTTTCCACTTGGATTAGGTTGCTTCGCAGGCCGGTGCTCTTGACCAGGGACAAGAAGAATTCACTAGTTATAAAAGTATCCATCCCTTCAGTAGAGTACACGTAGGTTCAATAGCTGTTTACTGCATGCACCTCGTAGAGTGTGATATCAACGAAATGACACACTCTGAGAGATTTGGGATGCTTGAGAGTTGGAAACAAGTACAGAAAAGCCGATTTTTTCATAGGGTAAGGCGAAAACTCTCAACCCTCATCGCTGAGAGTGGGTGGTGACTTAAAATCCCACTCCTAGGTTTTCGGGCTATGAAGTCATAATCCTGCCTTCTGGACAAACCACAGTATTCCTTTTCTTCCAAACACACACATTAGAAGGGCTTGTTTGGGGTAGCCACGCCAACTGCTACCCGAGGGCGATTTTGGACAGTAAGGAGAGCGATGAGCGCAAATACTGGATGTGGAAGTTCGCCGAGAACACCATGATAATATTGCGTCTCCCTCTGCTTATGTTTTCGCGCACCAAAGTTTGCTATGCTGGTCGAAGCGCGCTCTTATCATTTCCTATTTGGATATTTGTGGCTCGCAAGCCCATTTGGCTCGCCTCATGAATTCGGCTCTCGTTTTGAGTCCTCGAGGTTTCATATATGAGGTTTGTATATATTTACGATTTTGTTCAATTTTTTATTCAACATCGCCTATTCGTAAATGAATCTCGCTCTAATTAGTCGTTCGAGAACATTGGCTGGGGATTGCTCGAATTTACTCAATATACACCAACTTATCAATATGGGATGAGAGAATACACAGTGTGCTCACAAGCGGGTCAAAACGAGCAAAAGTTAGACCGGACGTGACGCGGCATTCTATCGGAAAGTATTTGGTTGCTTTTGATTTTCTAGACGCTGTTAGATTTCCTAGTCTTGTCTGTGCCAGCTCACGAACTACCGAGGGTACTGTTAATTATAACAAATATCAACTTGCTCGAGCTAAGGATATTAGAAGTAGAAATACGGTTGGCCTTTGCTATGCAGCAGTTTCAGGGTGCACAGAACCAAGCTAAACAGAGTGCACTGGAGTTTCCAGCCGTTGAAAACGACCCCTTAAATAGGCAAAGCAATCCGGAAAGAGAAGAACCTACGCGGATCGTCAAGCATTTTTAACAACGCAACCACTGGCCAAGCTTCCTAGAGTGGAGCCAACAATCTCTGTCGCATTGCTGGTAAGCAAGTTGAAATGTTAAGATGAGCTCGGAGCATAGACTGACGTATCCAATCCATCTTTGCCGAAGGCAAGCTGAGGAAGCCGTTGACCGTCGTACTATGCTCAACCTTGTCCAAATCTTCGTACGATACAGAAACATTGCAGCGGATTTGTTCGGTCGACCATAGCAAGTTGGCCGCTGTCTTATCAGTGGCGGGAAGACAAGCAAACAGGAGCAACATCCACGATAAGCCTGGCCCTGTCATTTGTTCGATAGCTCTTGATCACTGAGCCATGGGTCTGATCTCGACGCCACGCATACATCAACGGCGATAGTTTGTTTTCTCTCACCTGAATCACAGTAAAGCTGGGCCGAAGAACCGGGGGGCATATACCGTGGTGACCGTGGAGCCTACTTTTAGGACCTAACGGATTAATTAGACAGGCAGGCAAAAGTAGCCAACGGCTGACTTCGTCGGCCCATTCACCATAGCAACAAAAAGAGCAGACCAAGACTGCGAGGGAGTACTGGGAACACCGGCGCTGGACATGCACGCGTGCCATCTTGCTCGAGAGTGCAGAATCTCTAGTCTGCAAAGCCTGTATTGCCAATCGTGAGTTGACAGACTGTCCGAGGTTTCTCAAGGCCGCATAAGGTAAACGATGGGAAAAGGTGCGAGCAGGTTTCATATGCCTTGACAACTCACTTCGGGCAGCAGCTTGTAGAGTGAGAGCTAGGCATGATCAGGAAGGTTGCCCAGGCAGACACCATCGCTTTTTACCCAGGGTAAAAATTCAGGCCCGGAGAGAGCATAATACCGAGAGTGACTTGTTCAACACCACGGTCCGTCCACAAGCCAGTACGTCTGGGCATAGTCGTTGCACGAGTGGTGGCTCCAAACAGAGCGGCTAAGGCCCTGGCTTTTGTCGACAGCGTATATGACACTACCTTGGTAAAGAAGCAGTACCGAAGCCCCGAAGCCGTGTACGGTGATAACGGTGGGAGGGAACCAGGTCGTGACTGGGGGTCGGCTTCAAATGTAACTCGCCTCCCTCAGCGCGAATAAACGGATTGAGCCAACAAGTGCATTCGGCCCGAATAGCCTCCAGATGTAGTCACCGTAGTCGGTAAAAGCAATTTCATCTAGACGGTTCCATCTACCGGACCCGGCCATTGTAGACTCCGAGGATGGTGAACGTTTTGCTAGCTGCCACGTGCCGGAAGCACATTTTATGCTGAACCGGGGATTATACAACCGCCAAGCACCCCATGCACGAGTGTGATATTGGGATGGTTGCCATACCACCTGATGGCAGACGTGGTTTTGCAAATCGTTCTGCAGAAATGAAATATAGAGCGGCAGCTGCTTCTCCTCCGCAAGCAAGATTTTCATGAACTTGTGGATAACCAATTTCATTATTCAGATTAAATCATCTTGTACTACAGATAGCAAAGCTAGGGACCAGAAGCCTGCAGGGTCAGATCGAGTTGCCCGCCCCGTGACTGATACGGGCCCATCATCTGGTACACAACAAGGCGTACGTTTTTTGCAGTTCACTGCTTTTCTCCAAGCCTTTCAGTCGGGACGAAAGATTTTGGGAGCGGTACTCAGAAATGATGACGTGGAGTGCTGCGCTTGGTTACGTAGGAAAGGAGACTGCCGCTGCTAAAGCCGGAGAAGGGACGTAGCGCCTGCTGCAACACTCGTGCTCAATGTAAGGAAACCTGAAAAAATTCGAGTGGTTTGCAATGGCTCGTTAAATTTGCGAGGGAAGCGGATAAATGATCGTTTATTTCAGCAGCTAGATTGAATAGCACCGCCAGTTTGGGGTTCGTGTCCGTCCACATCAAGTAGACTGGCTAAGCTGGGCGGAATAAGATAGGGGCTTCCTCAGATGGGGTACCAACGAATAACACAAATGCACTGCGGTATTTACAGTGAGACCAGGAAAAGTTTGACAAATCGACGGTAGGTCTTAGAATGAAAGTTCACTTTTTAGGGCGACATTGCCAAACTTTTATGCAAAATATACTTTATGGGGAACTGCAAATGCGGACCTCCGGTCAGCCGTACAGCGTGGCGAGTGTCAGCAATAATTTCTATAATGACGACTACCTTAGGTCATTTGGACATGCCGAAACGGCCAGGCTACACAGACAGAAATGCCGAAGGGTGGTGGATTTTATCTCACAGAGCAGATATCAAAAGCTCCGGAGGTTCCGAGAGTCGCTTCGCACAATGAGAAAGCAGAAATAATAATAATAATAATAATAATAATAATAATAATAATAATAATAATAATAATTGTATTTTTCGGATGCGCCCGAAGCATGCTAGAATGCATGATTAGATGATTACAGTGATGCTGGAATGACAATTCACAAAAGGGAACAACACGCGCTTGCAGAGTATCAAAGAGAGTGTTACACTGAACTTAAACTGTAGTAATGCCTGGCAAATTTGAAGGTCGTGGTCGAATGATGTCAGTTGGTCTGGAGTACATGCATAAGTGGTATATGAAATAATTACCACTGGTGGAAATTCGAACATATTCAAAAGATATGTTTTTGGTGCGCTACAGAATATGAGGGGCATATGGATAGAAATCTCGTCGAAGCGTTCGGTGAATTATTCACTTTACGACAGGTATGTCAAGAAGTATTACCATGGAAATATTTCAGTCTGCAAAGATGGTAGTATATAAAAAGGTGGCTGTATACTGGAGTAATCATATTTATGGCAAACAATTGCGTATTTCTTGGGAGGGAGACTACCAGAGTGATGGTGGCAGGGAACGGCTGGAGGAAAACAGGTGAGCGTGCGGCAAATTGTTAATTTTATGTAGGGTTGGTATGAAATGTCAAAGCGGAAGTGGAAGACTAATCAATATTGACCGTGTGGTTACATCCATTATGCAGGTGTTCAGTTCTGCGGAAGGGAAGGTAAAGTAATTCACAAGTAAGTGTACGTCAATAGATGAACGCTGTGTGGAGTGTACCATGCAAAAATGACAGATCAATAAAACTACCCAAGTATATCGCGGAAAGCGGCAGTGGATCAACGAATATAGAAATAAAATGTATCAGCCGGTGCAGATAGTGGTGTGATTTAGAGGCTGGATACGAAGTCAGTTTCAGTAATATATCACGAATGCAACATCTGGAAGATCAAAGGTGTCGATAAAGATGATGGCACAGTAAGTAGACGGTGAGTGTCACATTTCTAATAACCAATTTGACAGGTGTAACAAACGATGGGAACGGAGCTACGATGCAGCTTGGGAAGTGTATCGAAGACGTTCAATCGTGGAGGGAACGCAGTGATCTACAGAGCCGGAACACTCGATGCAACAGCATTGCGGATGCGATCGGATGGACCGATGAAGAGTGCAGGTAGTTACTAATTACTTCGCTGCCCACTGGAGGACTGCTGAAAGATGTCAGCGCCGGACTTTTTTTGGTGACCGATGGAGCAATGAACAGTGACAATAAAGGTGCCGGTGTTTGAACAGTATTAGCAGGTTCCAAATGATGGGGTCCTTCATCAGATGCAAATTTAGCGAAATATCGGGCAACAAAGACATAGATGAACGCGGCAGGCTATTAGAGCAAGGTGTGTTAAGGGTGAACATTATATATTTGCCTTGAATCCGGTGGATTTCCGAGGGTGAGGCACATCCGCAACCGTCAATCAGATGCCTTCTGGACGATGGCTATCAGCTGTTCACCAATCATCGAGCCACACCGTTTCCGGTGGTTGCGGAAGCATTCAGATGGGTCCGGAACATTTGCAAATTCAAGAAAAGGTAGCATCCCAAAGAAAGGTCAAATGGAGTCCTGGACCGGGCAGGCGCGAGTGGATTTTCCTAAAAGCACCTCTGCTGCAATCGTGAATCAGGGCCCATAGAGCTCGTGCCGTCACTCCCTGATGGCTCTCCTGCGACCTCCAGTTCTGAGGTAGAAGAAGTTTTCAAATCTCATTCTGTGTCACTTTTCAACACAACAGCATTTCTTGCTTGTGGGCACCCGTCTCTTCAACGAAAACAGCTAGTCCCGTCGTTGGGGTGTTTCACAGTAACCCAAACAGAAGAGGAGGTGGGCATAACACATTCAACCCTTTCAGTCCAATAGAACCGGACGAGGCTCATCCTAGCATTTCCCAAGAATCAGCCTCCATTCTTGCAGCATCCTACTCTACGCTGTCCCATCAGTGCATAGAAAATGGGAAATTTCCAAGTGTATGGGAGCACGCTGTAATTGCCCAAATTCATAAGGAAGGTTGTCACCTTCCCGGAAGTTATATGCCAAAAATCCTCACCAGTATCCCTAGTGAAACCTTCCAGCGCATCATAAGAAGTAAAATTTTGGCACGTGCGTGGCAGTAGTTCACTGTCTTCAGGCAACCCGGCTTCCTTCCTGGCAGTTCAGGCGTCGCTAATATACGGTTTTGGGTAGCCTGAGAAGGGCCCATGATAGTTGCTGGATGCCCTATGCAGCTCTTGTTTGCGCCAAAGCCTCCGATAGTGTCCCACATATTCCGCTCCCGTACAAACTCAGGATGTACGGCCACTTACTGTCCTTTAGTGAAATTTTTTTAATTCATCGAAGCTTTCCGGTCCTTGCGCTTATATCTCAATCTCAACCTGCACATGTCTATATAGGCGGCTTCGGGGCTCTGTCCTCGGTCTTCTCCCACTCCTTATTTGGACCATCGACCTATCTGATGTAGTTCCAGTTAGAATGATGATATACGCGGGGGAGGTCGCAGTATGAAATGTAGAGGCGAACGCTGTGCAGTTGGCCACTGACTCGGCCAGGCTTTGGTCAGCTGGCTGGAGCCCCCAAAAAATGGCGATGAGTGTTCAAGCACGTCATCTGGCAATGCTGCGGCTTTTTTCTTCAAAATAAGGGGAGACACAGATCCAAGCTCTGGATAGGCACAACATCCTCGGGTTCTGGCTGCGTTGTAAACCCCGGTTCTCCCCTTACTAATAAAAAGCCAGTAGAACTGCCTTCCGAGTTCTTAACCTAATGGACAGATGTTTTCCGATGATCTCCAGAGAGGACTTCCATCTTCTTCGTGGAACCTATGTTCGATCACTTTTAGAATGCGGCTCCCAGACAGTTCACACTGGAAAGTCTTGGAGCGGATTCAACGGGAAGTGACCCAAGTGGTTCATGATTTACGACTGACCCCCTACCCGACTCGTTCAATATCACCCAAACTGTACCAGCTTGAGACACTGTGTAAGCGGAGATCTCTCCCCCATGTATGGCCTATTTTCAGCGGGCCTTGTGGAACAACTCTTCGCACTTTTGAACTTGGAGTTTCGGCGACGACACGGGAAGAAGCTTTTCCAAGCCGCCCACATACCCTCGTTAGACAACATTTCTTCCTGTTTCGGATAATATCTCTATGAAATGGCCTTCCAAAGGAGGTAGCGCTTGCCTCCTCAAAACAGGCATTTAGGCCAAACAAGGCAACTGTTAGGGACAAGTGCCAACTTCGGCTAATTTTCTGATAACCTCCCCGTGGATGACTCGCCCATATTTTCACTCCCCGTCCTCAGTTCTCTGTACTCTTACATGTACGCAGCTAGAAAACGTTCTCCCTCCTCTTTCCCACAAATGTATATGCAAGTCACTCCTCTAAGGAAATTCTAAATAAAACAACCGTTAGTGATGTGGAGACGTATCCATATTCACGTTTTCAGCCTCGTGTACCCTGTAGGAAAGTTTAATTTTATACTAATGCCGCGTTCGCGAAAACAGTTGCCCCGCTGTTGTCGAGTTTAACCTTTCCAACTCGCTGGCAACGGATGAGAAAAGCGTGCGAGAACCTAGAAAATTTTGGCCTGAGCCTCGCACCCGTGAACTACTCCAGGACTTCAAGACAGTTAGCATCCAGCTTCGTTTTGAAGTGGCCTATATCTTGTAATCTATCTATTTTTTAAAGACTTTTATTCAACAATCCTTCCATTTTATTGCTGAAGACCTTAACCAGCACATCCAGCCCAAGATGTAGCTTGCGGAGTATCGTGCCATTGCCTCCTGTTCTTTGATAAGTGGCTTTTTCAAACACATTCTCAGCACCAAAGCTTCATGATCTTTTTTAGTTTCTTACTTACCTGAATATGATCTCCCCAGGGCCTTCGCTATGTAGGTTGCATCTTCTCAGCAAGGTGCCCAAGCCTGTGCTCAGTAACAAAGATGCCGTTATTAGGCAAATTTGCTCTCATTCGAGGGTACATCCTATATGTTTGCCCAGGCAGCTACCCGCGTTCGGTCCCCTGTTAAGTCATTGCGATCAGCCAATACCAAAAATTTGATATCTTCTGCAAAAATGAAAGGTGGAAGGGGCAGTTTTACTGACTAATTCATACAGAGAGGAAGAAGCAGTGGGCTTAGAGCCGACTATTGAGGTATTCCGCTAGTTGCCTCTGTTATTTTGGATTTTTGGTCCCTACTATAAAGTGAAACGTCCTGTTGAACAGGAAGGGTGCTACTTATTTGTGAAGTTGCCCTATTATTCAAGACAGTCTTCCCACCCATAGGTGATGGTTGACCGGGTCAAGTTTCAGGTATAAAACCACGTCCATTCCGCCCTCATCCCGTTAGCTAGTGACTTCGCCTCAGTGCACCGTAGTGTTCGAGGTGCTTCCATATGATTTCTTCTGTCAGTCACTCTAAACACATGCAGAGAATGCGTGCACGCTCTACAAGACGGAAAAGTCTCCTGTAATGAACATGAACCTCTCTTGTGGATAGCCACAACTATCGTCAACTTCCAGCCCGATGGTAGATCTCCTTGATCATGGGTGGCACAATAGAAATGACAGCCAAGTCTATTGGTCATAGTAGCCAAAGTTTTGATGACGGCTGGATGTTTGCCATCAGGCCCCGGCCGACTAACGCATGTCTTGAATTTCTAATAGCCTCTATGTTCCCCCTACTATTGTTTACAGGTTGTGAACAGTTGAAGCAAACGTGCCTCTTGGCCGATGCTCTTTGTTCCTCATCAAATTTGTGTAAAAGCCTTAATTATATGCTGGAGGCATCGACTTGGTTTTGGTTGCCATGGCACTTCACCAGCAAACAACTCATTGCGGAAGGTCCCCTGAGGACGCAGTAATACATTGAATTCGCGAATCCACCCGAATATATGTATTATTTTTTTCCGTGCCACCTATGTATCCTCGCTCCAAGTTGTTTTTTCGGGTTTAACTAGGGACCTTATTATAGCTCACATAGACCCACGTGGGTTCTTCTCTCCCACGCCTAGAATTTGGTTCTCGCTCTAGAATCCTTAAGGTAGCACGTTTGAGGTTGCCAATTTCGAAGTCTGGTATCGTGGAAACAAAAAATCGACTTTAATTGGAATTCTGGATTCGAGATGGGCTACGCACCGCTCAAGCGAAAGTTACTGTCAGCACTCAGCTCTTTAAGCAACATCGTCCTCGTTGCTGATCCACCGCCTGAATTCAGCATCCTTTACTTTGTGTTTGCCGATAACATCATTTCGGCCGGAGAGGATGGAGCGGGTGAAGGCCTAGCCGGCCAAAGCTGGCAGCATGATTAGGACCCCCCACAAAAACATCGTCGGATTCTAACGTCTGGTCATATGTACAGTGGCCGGCGGGGGTGGCCTGGGGTCGTTGCAATTGGACTGATGTCAGAGATCTGCAAGCTTACTAGACAACTGTTTGAAGCGGTCGAAACAGAGTACCACGGCAGCAAGTCTGGCTAGGACAGAAGGGTTTCGATTTGGATTTGCTGCCTCATGTGGAGAGCCGGAGAAATTTGTTCAAGTCTACTAAGCCACAGTTTGACTGCCACTTAGGTAACGTTCACGAGCCTGGAAACGGTACTTCCAGAAAAACTGGGTTCCCTAGGGAAGATGCGAATTTTGAATCGTAAAAACGTAACTATCAGGGAAAAAAAAGTGCTTTTATGCCCCGATATTTTTTCTGAGTGGCGCCGGTGCTTGTGCAAGGAGTTGATAAAAACCTTGAAAAAAATGAAAGGGTTTTTGGTTCCACTTCAGAAAAAACCTTTCATTACGAACCGCAAGCATGGACGGGGTGGCGAACCCCAAGACCGCCAACAGAGCACCCAATTCTTTGACTTACGGCAATTTATTTATAGAGGCAGCGATTACCATTTGAAAGTAGCCCTCGGGAAAAGTTGAAGATAGAACAAAAAGGAACGCCTTTAAAAAGGAAGCCAGCGGGTTTTGGGAGATTACACCCCAAAAGCACCTCAGGTAGACTGAATTCCAGGTGACAGACCAGAGGAGCCCTGCAGAATGCTTCGGATCATGAATCTATCAGTTATTGTCAAAGACTATTCCACAGATGTATTATCTTCCATGTGAGGAAATTTCAACTCATGACTATTGGGGGCGGAGCTTGAACAATTTTTCAACTCACCGCACACGGTTTCTTGGCTTAGATGTGTAAAACATAGATTCGTTTATTCTGCACAGATTAAGCTGCACACCAGGGAACGATTTATATGCGCACTTCTTACCTCCAAAGGATAACGATTCAGATCGCCCAGAGAAACTGGGTAGGAAAAGTGGTGTGAACCATGCGTCATCATTTTGCGCTTTTCTGAACTCATTCCGTTTTCTGTATTCTCCTTAAGACCGGTTTGAGCACCCTGAAAGCCCTGGTCTACCAAGGAAAGGAAGTACGTTCACAGAGAAGATGAAAGTCCTCTTTTGAGAAAAGATGAAAAGAAGGCTTAATTAAAGGCGGAATCCAGAACCCAGGTCTACTGGCTTTTTATGGATAAGAGGAAAAGAAAAATTATTGCAAAGTCAAAATATCATAATTTTGGGCAAAACTACTCTTTGAATTTCAGTGCTATAACTGATTCAGAATGGAAGAGAGTTAATTTTGCTGAGTGCCTCCAAGACGAGTGTCATCGATAATTGGCCGATTCCTTCCAAAAGACTATCGTCTTGCTGCACTCACAACTAACTTCACTTCCTTGGAGCCTGCTCCTAATAAAGTTATATTTTCAGCGTAAATCGCTACGTTGAATCAAATACTATCGGGCGGGTCGGTAATATAGGAAAATATGCCGCTGAATGCTTGTCCTCGAGGTGCTCCGACGGAATTCAGAGATGGGAGAAGGACGGCGTAAGTTTACCGATAAAGAATAGATCGGCACTGAAGTCTTGGATTGCTGGATGCTGCTGACCAGCTTCGCCTACCTCCAGAACTTTGACGGAACTCCATGGAGCACTTTATCAAGAGATTGGGCAACTTTACGTGAGACTCTCGGAAGGATGTAACGGGGTCGTAGTGCTGAGTGCTGACCTGTGTGCACACCCATCAAAGAATACTGAACACTCAATCCTACCCCGCTATTATAAAACCTGTGCATGCTAAGCTAGACATAGGTAGGAGGCTTGTCCAGGACATATTGCGAATTGTAAGTGCTCCTTACCCCACCGCTCTAAGACGAGTGCACAGTGTAATGACATGGAAGCCACCGCTCATAAACATGGGCGCGTATAATGCAAAGCCCATTATATTCAAGTTCGTCGGCCAGCCCACCCAAGGTAGACTGCTAGTTAGGGCAATAATGGTCGCGCAGGCCACCAAAGGCGGATGTCATACTATGGAGTACGAGCGTGGAGAAAAGCCGGGTGTTATGCCGGCGAACAGAAACGTGACCTAACCATCTAGGTCATTGGCAAATCCTCCACGGGCAAAATAATTCCAAAACCCGGCTCTCGGGCTGCCTCGCTAATGGCATCAAAGGAACCGATCACGTTTTGTGGATTAGTTAAGTTGAGGATTTGCTAGAAGGTGGAAAATGACGGTGATTTTCGCAGGTGGAGGACGGTGCAACTCTCGCCATTCCCGGTGTTGTTACTTTCTCAGCAGGAATTGGCTGGCAGCCGTCGAAAGTCTTAGGTCACCAGCAGCCCTTATGCACCCCAGTGGGTATGATCGATATAAAACTAGCCTACTACTTGGGTGTTGCTCCGAAGACCCAGGCGGTACCAAATAATGAGATACCTAGATTTTGGGGCAAAGGCGGTGGTTTTAAGCAACAGCGCTTAGTACTAACGACAAATGGATAAGACTGTTCAAAATTGCCGGCAAACATTACGCGTCAATAGTTGCCGTTTCGGATATAGAGAACTTCAAAAGTAATCATTTACCAGGTGTTGCACAAAAAAGGGATTTTATTCTTGGGCTAGACTAGAGACATCGTTCTCTAGAACGGGAGGCTCTCATCATCATAAGGCGGGAACACCTCGAGTGTCAGACTAAACGCTCCACCAGAAAATGCCACCACGCACGGTCACGCATACACTCCGGAGCAGAAAGCTGAATTTATCCTGTGTGAACTGGGGCCCCGGGTCAAAACCGTGACGAGTAAATTTGCCTCCCACAAATATTTACCACGACCGCTAAGAAAGCTAACATGACCGGACACGGAAACCAGTCAGTTGGGGCGTGTACGTGGGGAACACAAGGGGAGAGATATCTCCAGCTGCTGCGTTTAAATGCCCAGTTCCAACACTCAAGGGGAAATACCAGATATGGAACGGCCAGTGTGCCTCCATCAGTGGATCGACTGATAATAAGCCGTAAGAATAAAGAGGTGGAGCGAAGCGCTCAGTCAAAAAACCTCGCTGTTTGATGTTTGACAGATATTCCATGATGGAATCTTCCATGCCGCTCAAGCTGAACGGATAGTTGGAGAGTTGAATTTTCCCCCACGGTCCGGTAATCTATTTTCCCTATCACCAGTAATATACAAAGCTAGAGATGGCCAAAACTAGAATCAATAACCATTCCGTATTTTCCCATGGTCAACCATCCGAATCGCCAGCAACACCAGATGCAGGACACTGCCAAGACTTGAATTTTAAACTCGTTTCTCTTTTCCCAACGCCCCATTATCCAGTAAACTATCTTTCAGATCACTGGTCACATTCAGAGAACAGAATAATCACAAGATCTGGGAGCATTTGAGCTTTGACCTTGTACCGGTATACTTCTTCAAGGCTTCAAGACCAGTTTTAGGGTAAGACCGATAATGTGAGCGTCAGCACAACCTTGCCTGCGCAAGCCTAAGATGATTACAGGTGGGTTAGCAGCTTAGCAAATGTGGATATGATTTAGCTGCGTAAAATGTCGGGAGATAAACTTGGTGCAAAACAAGGGAGTTTTGTGTGAGATGGCGCTAAAAGATAATGAATAGGTCACTCGTTACCTTCTAGTGTTAGTGCTTCCTTTCGGGAGTGCAAGTGTAAGGACAAACTAATGCGGTGGAGGGCTGCGTTCGGCAAAGCTGTTAAGCGTGAGGACCGCAATTTGGAATATTTTAGGACTAAAAGGAATCACCAGACTTGGATTGGTTTTACCGTGCATAGAAACAAAAAGAGATTCTGCTCTATGCCAAAAGTAACTGCGAGATTAAGCCGGCCCAGTGTGCCAAAAGGCATCAAAAAAGACACCCCAGCTACGTGAGCTCTACAGGCTCATCGATGGATGTAATGGAATCACTGGCGTCACACGACCATAGAGTGCAGCAGGTGAGGGAAATAAAGCGCACGTTCCGGGTAATCATTTTGGCAGCAATGGTAATAATGATAACAACGATAATGGTGGTGAATTTTGGATGAGCCCAAAGCCTGCTAAAAGGCAAGATCACATAATTTATTGAGATACATTAGTGTATACTATGTGTGTACAGACTTATAAAGTCAGTAGTAGAGTGGACAAGAACTATAATATATATGCCCTTGTTCTGCTTTAGAGCTAAGGGTAGTCCAATGAAAGGATTCCAATGCAAAGCAGGACTGATCAGATTATTATACGGTACTGGGTTGCCAAAGTGCAAACTCGCAAATATGCGAACCCCGTTATGTGGCCAAAAGGAATGCTAAAAGGGAACCGGGTTCAACGATGTTCAAGACCAAGAGCGGTGACAAGGAAAGGATTTCGAGGTTCGGTCGAATTGGGCCAAAACCAAAGAAAAGAAGCGGTATGAACGAGGGTGTCAAAGGTGTGCTGAATGGTGTGTGCTGCTAAATGTGCGGCAATAAATGTCAACTTAACTTTACTGGGGGATTGACATACACGGGATTCATTCAGTGAGGAATTTCTACGTGCGAGTAACACTGCTTTATACACGGCTCATCAAAATCCTTTCGTGACTGCGTAAGTCCAAGACTTAGGAAGTAGTCTTCATTCTTACCCCATCAACTGACTCCATCCTCTGTGCCTTTAGGACTTTTGTGTCACCCAGGTCTACGTCCGCTGCTGGTTCTCACTGGGCACATCATTTCAAGAATCACCTTTCGCTTTTCTGTCGCGATAATTTGTTGGGCAAGAATGTAGGTTTTTCCATCGGCCTACGGAAAAATAATTAGATTTATAGTTGGGAGAATCAGACGGCTCTAACAATAAAACGAATGAAAGGCTTCATCGCAGTAAAAAATGGCCAAGTTAAAATCGTTTAACTTCAATGGAGAATGGAAATATCTAAAAGAAGTCTGCACGTTAAGCTCAGTTCCTGGCGAAGGGTATTTCTAAATATTGAGTGCGTGGTAAAACTAAGCAGCACCTTCATTGATCTGGTACTGACACAGCCGATAAAAATTTGAAGACAAATGTCTTCCCTCAAACAATCAAATAAATGCTAATCAACAGAATGAATTCGTTCACTCTGCAATTTTTAATCACGAGCCTATCTGGAGTTTCTACAAATTCCCACTGTATAGGTTGCGCCAGCGTTGCCAAAATTGCACAGTAAGCTACTTCACGGGTTTCTTAGAGAAATCAATTTGCTGAGGAAAAAAGACGGATAAATGTTGTGTCAATCGTTACGGACAGATCAGTGGCACTTTCCCCCAAACTGGCACCGGCGTCGATGTTACCGTCACTGATGTCCTTCCTAGAAGGACACACTTTTCTGATGTCAACAGTATGCCATCCTTTTGTTCCTTCTTCTCTAATGTAGCAAAATAGCAACATCCAACCAATGCGCAAAGCTCCAGCTCACCGTGGAAAAGCACCTTTTCGAGGTTGTCGCAACCGGGGGCATTTTGGGTCTTTCCATGAAAAGTGACTCCAGCGCAGTAACTAATGCTGCGGCAAAAGTTTGTTCTGAGCCAGCCATTGAATTCTATACGAATGGCGCGCGCCGCCACTAGGTAGACTGACTCCAAGTGCCTTCTGTCGCCTACCAATATTCGCCTAAAATTGAACCTCCCGAGAATTCTCCTCGTGAGGTACTTCACAGACTTTCTAGCCATTCCCTGGTTGAGTTCAATAAGTGGAGGGTACCCGGGAAGTTCTCCAACTCCGCGGGTTCTTTCTACTTTCGGTATAGTTCTCAGTACCTGCTTGGAGTTCAACATATTTCCCACAAACTGAAAACCTCTTCGTTTCAGAATAGCCTTTAGCTAATTTAATTGTTCCGTAGCCCCTTGTGTACCATCAGATGATCCAAAGAAGTGGTCGACGCGAACATTCTCAGTCATACTGGGTTGTACTTCAGGATGGAATAAGCTACGGACCTTTTAGTCCTCTCAGGGTGAAATTTGCACAGAATGGTGAAAAACCGCAGGAAATGGGTGCACCTTCAGAAATCTTCTCATTAGATTGTTGGTTGATGTCTTTTGGCCATCGTAATAGGTAAACATTACCTTCATGTAGGAAAGGGACCCTTGTGTGGAGGAAAACGTCTCGTATGTCCACACGTACCGCTATCTCACCCATTCTCAAACCGCACAATACTTCGATCAGATTGTTAGTCAGATCCGGGCCTTGCATAAAGCAATGAAATAAAGAAATTTCTCGGTATTTGTCCGCACAACCGAGACCGATCTCACTTTTGCGAATTTCTCTGGGTTTATCTCTGGAGGAAATGGGAGGTTCCTTTTTTTCAGTGGTTTGCTTCAGTTGCTCCCGTTACACAGTCAAAGTTGAGGTTGCAAGGGTTAGCTTCCAACGGTTTGTCCTCCAGTTTCGAATCTCATTCCAAAAGCCTCATTGATTCTTTTAGATCCATTCCTTCATGGGCTTATAGGCGGCCCACTGCGGACCGCCACGGTATCCGCACTTCAACTTATCAGCTTTTGCACTGCATTACAATGTTTGCTATTTACAAAGCTCTTCTGCCCATTGGCAAACTGTTTTCACTTTACTTGGGTGATTCCAAAGTTCGTAATTGTGTAACCTACGGAGTGAGACCTCCGTGACGATTCCAAATAAACCTAGTAAGTTTTCGAAGGCCCTCTGCGTATCTACAGTAAGTGGTCCGCATGGTGTTCATCCGGATACGATGCAGACTGCTTATTGATCAATGAGTTTCCGAAGCTTTGTTTATTACACAGTGAGCTTTGCGTACATCACAGCCGGTTAGCATGTCAACCTGCGCATTCGTCGACTCTCCGAATGGTATACCACTCGAGTAAGGCTACCAGTCTTTCGAGGTTTAACGGATTATTTGGGTCTCACTGGCAAGCTAATGTTGGAAAAATACTGTAGCGCCTCGATCAATACTGTGTCCACTTGCAGTGACAGCCGTGGCTTGACTGTTTTGGAATGAATTAAACGCGTGCCTCCAGAAGGGGCTGATCACCAATAACTTAGGATCAGCCTCCAGGCTACATCTTTGTATGAAACACCAGTCACTTGCGCGGTACCAGATCCCGTACCCGAAAAGCAACGGCCTTAGCAACTCCTCGATGCATGGTTGCCACTACGAGGATCACACCGAACTTTACATATCTGTCCGGTGTGCTTGTTAAATTACAAACCGTCTCACATTCGTTCCAGATCGTGAATTCAAATACTGGATCGGCGTACCAAGTTGGGTGGCGATTTCTCCTGCTTCACTGATGATGGCAATGAACCTTCCTACCACATGCAGCTGTTAGAAGTGGGTTTTTCAGACATAAAACAGGCACCCCTCGCCTCCGCCAACGTCCATCTATCAAAAGCGCTCGAGTCCAGAGGACTCGATCATTATGACAGTTGATGATTCGTCCCACGTCTTGCAGTTGCCGGATACTTGTTCTAGTGCCGGATAGAGCGATTTTTCGCCTATGGCTGGCTACTTGAGTAGTCCCCTTGTCCGGCTGGTGGACTGCGCACAATCGGCCTGGATACCCCGCCCTCGCGAACTACCCCTTCTAACCCGTTCTTCGCAATCCATAACCAGGGGTCCATATATTCACCAAGGTCCGTGAAAGCTGCCTCGCGCGCCTGGCGGCGTGTGATTCCTGCTTCTTTGGCCCAAAGGGTGTGTAGATGAACGGGCAAGCGACTTACAGTAGATTATAAATTATGTAGTCTGGTAAAGTCGGAACAGTAGCTCTGAAGTCTGGAGCCAAATCTGTTATTTCACATTTTTATCACTGGGGGCAGCTGATGGGATGCACCGCCCTTCGAGCTTCTGACCTCCAGATGTACTCCGTCAACCGATTCACGCAATATTCTAAACGGATGCCTGGAAGAAACCTCTGGAATACAGTTAGCTTTTCAGTGGTCAACTTCGGCTTCCAAGGAAGCGCGTTTTTGTACTGCTCCTCGAGTGCACCGGCGACAAAAAAGCATGAGATGGGGATGTTTCGTCCCTGATCCGAAATCTCTTAGTGGTCGAGGGTTTTATGCTGCCCGATGGATTAAAAGTGTGGTCTGGAAGTCCAAGAATGCCTCTGGTTCGGCAATGAGAATTCCATTCTAGACGACCTTCTTTATGATGGTTTATCGGCTATTCCTCCATATTCTGCTTCAAAAACCATTTGCCGGTCCCCGTATATACGTTTACGGCGGCTGTGGCGCCACGGCGAATCGCACACGAAAAAGCCCACCAAATTCATTTGGCTCTGTCGAGAGTAGCTACTATTTCTTTATCTTCAACTGTTGCATAACTGCCCCAATTTCCTGTTTCTGTACGGGCCACTTGGAAGTTTGGTTCTGTTTGCTCCATCCTATCGATTTGAATCCACTCTGGCGGCCAACCTGGGAACAAGCATAGCCAAGTGCGATTTGAAAATTCTGATTTTATTTTTCAGTACCCAGATATTGCGTCAGTTAATATAAACATTTCGTTCCCCAGTGAATGTTACTTGCTGAATTTCGTTACCTTCGTGTTTCAAATTAGCGACGCCCATGTCTTTATTTTGCCTAAAGGTTATCACTCCAGTTTGAGGTACCATATCATTCTCATGCGTCGTAGACCGTTCTTTAGTCACATGACTATTCGGATCGGTCAGAACACGGTTGCTTTTCTTTGGACATTATTTCAAGTTTCAAACTAGATCAGTTTTGAAATACCTTCGATGCTTATAAATAGGCAGCTGTGAGCTTCTTTTTTTCGACTCCTGCTGTTCTGCACTCTTTATCGACCTGACTTTTATCTTCCGCTGCTGGCATAGGAATCCGTTTTTAAGGATAATTTTGATTGCCACTCAGCAGCTGAAGTGGCAGTTACTCTACCCGCTGGTGGGTCCCATGCTTCTTTATTACTAATAACAATAATAATAATATTGGTATATTTCTGGACCATGGTTGAGAGGCAGACATGTAAACATGATCACGGTTTACAATATCACTGAATGAGATGGGAAGTTCACAAACTTCAAGGAGGGATTCGCATATCGCAGTAACAATGGACTTAGGCTGAGGAGAGTTTAAATGAGGCAAGGCGACGAGAGAATGCACAGCGAGCCCGAAGTGATTTCGAGTCAACTGCTGCAATATTAATGAATCGGCTGGATGTAGGAATGTTCAGATGGACATGGGCTTATGACGCAGGGAATAAAATATTTACAAGAAAGATGCAAGTTAATGGTCAGTTATGCACATTTACGTTCATTTAAGGGGGAGAATTCATGAATGTTCGCAGGGGAATAATAATTTTCATCGATTTGTGGAAATGAAAAGGAGTAGCACGCCTTGAAAAGCCGAGACAATTTACATGAGAAAATGTGTATGTCATCTCGTGTCGGCAGTTCGCCGCTGGTGGAAGATGGATGAAGTTCCGGGGAGGACCAACCAGCAATCGGAATGCCGTGTCCACGAGGAACATAATAAGGCAAGACAAGGGTGAAAACCTTTGCAAATGGATTATGTTGTGCTGGTAAATTGGTGAATACATCGTTCTGTTTAGTTTTGTGGCCTTTCTGTGTCCATGTTGGGCTTTTTGGGCAAGGGTTGGCTGCGGTTTTTGCTCGCTGTTTCATCGTGGGGAGAAGGAGGGCATCGCCGAATCTGGACCGATCACCATTTAATTAGGAATCCTCGCACAGTAACTACGACATTGAGAGGGTCTTGTAATGAGAAATACTCAGTAAGCCTCAGAGGGCGTATGTAGCAATACCAGGACTTCTAGTGGGTGAAAACCGGTGGCTAGATCGTATTTGCGGTAGCCGGCCTTTGGTGCCGTTGCAGACGGGCAGAGAAAATGATAAGCTGTCTGCTCGATACATTAAAAATAGACAACGTGATGGCAAGGAGGTTCTGGAATTGAAAAAGGGAGGGTTGCTGTCTGGGGGATGTTCCACCTGAGGGTTAACGTGAGCAAAATAACGGACAAGAGTACGGGGTTGGAAATGAGGCACAATGATCTTAGTGAAATGAGGAGTCATTGGCACTGTGGTTCGGTGTTCGTGGGGGCTAACTGTGCTTGCATTACTACGCAAAGTTATTTATTACCGATTCAGCCGTTCACCGGGGAGTCTTTTACTTCGGGAATAATAAAGCCTTGGAGGTGCTTATGGACTAAAGGGTCTGAGGGATACGTGAGGAAGCAGCTGGTCAACACGAAGAACCAGAATGAAACGTTTGCATGATGGATCTGGGGGATACAAGACAAATCCCACAGTAGTGTTTTACAGGTCATAAGGAAGCAGCTGGGACACACCAAGAACACAAATAGCAAGTTTATTTGATAAATCCGGAGGATATATAACATGTCCTATCACGGGGTTTCTACAGGTCTAATGCTGCAGGTTGCTGTTAGGTGAGGCTGTAAACTGGAAAGTGGGCCGGATTTTAGAACAAGAGGAACGACACTTTCCTGCGAAGAGGAGGAAAAATAGATAATTGGGCGAAAAATACGGGCACTTTTCTCTACTTTCTCTCATGTTTGTTTATAAATACAGCAATATTTACATGGATATAGTTAGCTCTTTTATGAGACGTGTCTTTCGTCTGATCTATCGACTAGTTGTCCAGAGCCACCGTGGTTTTGTAGCTGACGTCAACAAATGTGCCAGGCGTGCAGGGAGGGTAAGATGTGGTTAAAAATTGGAGCTGGAGGTGGGTAAGCATACATGGAGGGACCAGTTCGCTATGATCCCAGTCAGCCCCGTGCGTAGGAACCAAAATCATGTCAAGCCGACAAGGGCGGTTTGGGGTTTTCCCTTTGGCAGGGTCAGGTCTGAGCTGATGGGAGACACCCATGATTGAAGGTTGCCCATTTCCTTCACAGCCCGATATTATTGGTATTTACAGATCAGATCGATCCCACCAGGACTTTCTTGGTCTCCCTTATTTCTTTTCCAACTTTTTTCTAACGAGGGGGATGGCTGAGCCCATATAGGAACCTTCAAAATCCCCTCCGTCCGACCGTAATTATCCGCGTATGTCATATTTTTTGCAATTGCTGTGGATGGTCTGTTTTTCCAACATCCGGACGCAGCTATGGTAAAGGTGCCGTTGACATCAGGGGTTTTGCTTGCACGGGCTGGGAAAATACAGAGTGAGGCCAAGCAAACACACGGAATGGGACAAAGAGTGTTTTAAAACACGCGCCTGCGAGTGTTTCAGTATCGTACAGCGCCAGACCGTGCCTAAGACTGCCAGAGGCCACTCTGGTGTGGGTGAGTTAGGTCGCTCCAGTAGCAGAAGTTATTGCACACACGGAGAGAGGATAGCAATCTAAGTTAGGTGATGGATTCAGAAATCTATGCGACACAGACTAGCGTTCATGTCGGGAAATATAAAAGGAGGAAATTGAGACCAGCCGGTAGCTATTGGAAGGTAGACGTATGGGATGAGAGATTTCCAACCGAGATGATTGAGGAAAGCAAATTACGACCAAGCAAAAGAGCTGAGAGGAGCGGAAGCCAGAGTAAAAAAGGGAAGAATCAAAAAAGCAAGAAGTGAAGTAGTAGGCGATGGAACTTAATGTCCTAGGACCTAGCACAGCTGAACCATTTGATGCTAGGGGAAAGCATCAATGGCTAAGATCCTTGAGCCAGAGGAAAGTTGTCTTATATGTCTGCCCTAGTACTATATAGCGAGGGAGGCGGTAACTGCCTAGACATGGTTGTGAAGACCGACTAGTGAATTAGATAAGGCAGAGTCGTAAAGGGATTAGGTGATAATAGGTAAACGTGGGTGAGTAGCCATAACTGTCAGGCACCTAACCAATTGAGCTGTAAACGGTAAAAACGGTATCCTACTGCAATGTGGGTTGTGTGCGGTATACGTAAAAAGGTGATAATAAATGGTAAGCCTAGCGTCTGTCGTTAGGCTGGAAACGGTAGGTTTGGGAAATGGTGCTGTGATCCTAGTAGTGAGACCCGTTTTCGAAGGCCAGCTGGACGGGTAGCAGAGAGCGGGAGGGAAGACAAAAGCGAGGGTTCCAAAGTTCAATGCCTTCTTCATAGGCTAGATCCTGGGATACGCTGGCGTTAGTCAAAGATAACAGAAGACTAACGGTAATTTGTGATCCAATAGAACGGCTCATCTGGGTTGTTGACGCACATTTGCGAATAGTCGGGGGTAGCTTGTTCCAAAGGTTTGAGTATTTAATGAGGAAGAAGTCGGATATTATTGCCAATCTGGGCTGTGGGATGGTCAGACTGAAGTCTCTGTGGTGCAGAGGGTAAAATGAGGGTAGCAAAAACGGTATAGAGTTGCTAGAAGTGAACACAGAGCAATGATAATTCTATATAGAATACACAAGGTAAGCCCAACATGTCCAAGCCTTGCGGGGTCAAGTTTTAATGGAGTGCTTTGCTCTTTAAAGCTCAACAGAGGGGAGTATCCTATTAGCTTCTTGGTGAAGGTGGGCTGGACTTTTGCAAGTTCCATTCTATCCGATTTACACATTTCAGAGAAGATTGTAGGACAATATTCAAGGTGAGGTCTAGCATGGGATTGGCATATAAGGAAAATACTATGTTTCATTTCAAATGATCTGAGAACTAGGCCTATTATCTGTCTGGCCCTAGCCGTCTGAAATGAGGTATGTTCCGAGAATTGTAGATTGTTAGTGTATCGAAGCCCAAGATCCTTCACTGATGGGCTTGGGGCGATGGGCACTTGGTCCAGTGACAGAGTTCCGTGAGGGACTTGGCATCTGTAGGTTGTGTAGAAGCATTAAGTTGTCGAGAAGCATATCTGCCATGAATTGCACCACTGGTCAAGTTTCTAAAGATCAATATCTATCTCAGACAGCGCCGTGCTGAAATCTGGATGGCGGAAAGCATAAACGATTTTGATGTCGTCGGCGAAGAGGAAAGGTGTGTCATGCTGCACAATCGAAAACATGTAGTCAATATAAAGTAAGAAAAATAGAGGACCAAGTACACTTCCTAGTATGACTCCACTAGTGACAGGCGCCCGTTGTAATAGATGACCACTAGCATATACAACCTGGGGTTGGTCCGACAGGTAGGAAGTGATCCATGGTAAAAGCGGGTCATGGACACCGTAGGCCCGGAGTTTTGTCATCAACCGGGAGTGAGGAACTCGGCCAAATGCCTTGGTCATATCGAGGTAGATGATAATCATAGATTTTCCGTCGTCAGCTGCCGTGGTCAGTAGGTTGAAAAAATCAAACTGGCATGTGGTACAAGAAAGTGACTTTAGGAAGCCGTGTTGACTGCTGTAAATGAGGCTACGGGAAAGGAGATAATCGGACATTCGCTGATAATTCAAAAGCTCCGTTATTCTGGCAGCTAAAGGGGTATGGTTGATAGGACAACAGTTTGATCGGTCATACCATGGGCCTTTTTCATGAATAGGAACAATGGTTGAAATTTTCCACTGCGATGGAAAACTGCCATGTTTAGGGGATAATTTATAGAGATTCATAAAGATAGCAGCGACGTCAGTTCCATCAAGATGAAAGAGTGCTGGGGAGATGCCGTCGTAGCCAGGGCGGGAGGAGGGTCTTACACACAGCGTTAGGTTGGCCACGTCGTTTAAACTGAATTCAGTATCAGAGAGAACCTGCTCGGTGATGAGGTGTACGGGTGGCGGATTTGAAGTAGCGTCGGTAGTCATGGGTTCTGAAAAGAGGGTATTGAGGGCCTCAGCGATTTCGGCTGCAAGCTTAATTTGCGAGCTGTTTCCCCGAATTAAATAGGGTATCCCTGAAGACTCTCTCTGAATCCTGCTCTTTAGCAGTCGGGACAATCGGTACAATCTGTCGAAGGAATTCAAGGCCAAAAGCTCCCGCTTTCTCAGCAGTTCATTATTCTCAAGACTGATGGTTACAGAGAGCGAGTGGGGTTGCACTAATATGGAGAAGTCTCTGGTTTTAATATAGACTTTCTGCAGTTTTGCTTGTTTATTTTGCAGCCTTGTTTGTTAAGAGCTGCGGGCTTGAGAGCGGTTGGTCCCGAAGGTGGCGATTGCTGGCAAGCATCTATGTAGCTTATATTAGAGTGCTTCACTGGCGAGCTGAGTGTGGTGCTGTAGGAAGTAGGGATCGTGTGTAGGAGCTGTTGAGATGAGCTACATATTGGGTCTAGGGGTCCGGCTGTGAATCTGCTAGATACCATTCTATGGTCACTGCCTTGGAAGAAGTTGAGGGCGGTAGATATCATATCCGATAGGCCAATGGTAAATATCAGGTCAAGTATGCTGTTTCCTGTGATTGGGGTCATTAGGTGCTGGACCAAGAGCCCTGTGAGTATGGTCGAAACAAAGCTCGTGAATTATTGAGGTGATGACATGGTGTCCCATCAGATACTATGTGCGTTGAAATCGCCGGCAAGGAGTTTTGATGAAGAAGGTAATGGCTCAAATTGGTCAAAGGCGTTGACTACGTGGGCGAGGTCCATGATATTTGGATTGGATGGTCGATAAACGCAGCCGATATGGAGAGGAGAGTTGGCCAGAAGAACCGTTAACCATATTGAGCCCTGAATTGCATCCAGTGTTGGACTGGAGGGAGGAATGACAGGCAAGCTGTTTTTGACGTAGATTAGACAGCCTTCTCCGCGACGAGGACGATTTTTATGATTTGGTAACCAGCAATAGAACTTTGGTCCAAAGGGACAGAGTCATCTGGCCAGGTAGTGAACAGTCAAACTAAGTCATAGTAAAGCCAGAAACTAAAATCTTCCAACTAGGGCCAGAAGCAGCTGAGTTCAATTAGAGAGAGTGGGAGGCCAGACCGGTGGCGGCTGAGGCACACAGGCGACATTGTGCCAAGATTATTATGGAGGAGCCATTCGATAAGGGAGAGACTGACGGCAGAGTCGGCACTCGATTGTCCGTTCTGGACACCAACATCTCCAGGGCTAGCTGGAGCCGCAGTGACGACGCTCATCATGTTGATTAAGTTGAATCATTCGGTGAGAAAGATGGGCTCAGTCGGCAGCTAACAAGAGCAGAAATGCCCAAATGTGAACGTCCTATGTTAGAAAGACCACCTTCATAAAAAGTTCAGTTCCTTTCAGAACTTCAGAGTCAAATCAAGGGCCGGAGTAGAGAATGACGGTCAGCTCTTGGGTTATTCGTTTTAATACCGTGTGAAAGAAGTAAAGGAAGTTATTCGAGGTTGATTTCTTTGTATTGCTAATAAAGGTTACCAGCGGGAAAAATTCACATCGAAGGAATGTTTCGGTCAGAGGCATTATATCATTCCTTGCATGCTAGATAAAGATATTGGAGTATGTGGGAAGGGCAAAAGTCATGCTGCAGAGCATGACCAGGTGATTCAAGTGAAGTCGTAATCGGAGTTCTCAGAGAGGTAGAGTGCGCGTACGAAGGACTATAAGGGAAGTTTGAATTAACGAAATAGTTGAAGACTTCCAGCGTACTTAGAGGTCAAAGTCTGAAAGTCCAGAGGTTGTCTTGGGGTTGCGAAGTATGTCATAAAAACTGCGCTCGGGCCCAGGTAGCCCTGAATTTATCACTTATCTCCTTTTTGTTGAAGTACAGAACTGGAGGAAACTGCGCAACGTCGGATGGCAAACAATCCCAAAAACAAAATGCTGTGGGTTAGCAAATGAAAAAACAAATGAATGCACATCCATCCATGAGCACTCCATGCATGTATGTGCATAAATTGGTATTTTTCTTTTAGTTAACTTAGGCGGGAACAAACAGGGAAGAAAAATTGAAAATGAGTAAGTAGGTAATAGCCTTGAAAACGAGAAAGGAATGCGATGTTACCTCCTTTTTATCAGATTTTTATTAGTCCGATTTCTCAATTCAGATTTCTGATTTATTCGTTATTTATTAATTTCTACCTACTTATTCATTTCTTTTTTGATTACACTTTTCCCCTTTATTTATCTAGGACTGACAGGAAAAAAAGGTGAAAAAGCGAAAGCATGAGTAATTAAGGGAGTAGATAGGTTTGGAAGCAGGCCAGGGCCCAACCCAAGGTGACTATTCAAACAGAGCCTCTGAGGTTGCTTTGGATGATGTCATTGGTACTTCTTGTGGAAGAATATTCTACAAAGAGGTAACCTTGTAAGTAAAGAAAGTTTTTCGTATAAATCTGCGTGTACTGGACTTGAACAGTTCCTTTCCATGCCCACGTAGATTTTCTAGGCTTAAAAGTTTAAAATTTGGTCCGGTAAATTTGGAAAGGATAAATTGTACACGGGGAAATTATCTCCCCGGTCATGTCTCAAGCCTAAAAGAGAGATATTCAGTTCACCAGAAGGGCCGGACAGGAGGTGTCTTGCAAGACACGCACCATCCCAGATGCCCTTCTGTGGGCTTGCCCCAACGTGTCTCGATCCTTGATAAGGCCGGTGTGTACTACTTGAGTGCCAAATTCCAGCACATGCCGAACGTTCAATCCATACAGGAGATGGAAGTCACCCTTCTCAATGTAGGGGGAAAAAAGCCCAATCACGCAGAAAATTGGAAAACCAAATTTGGTGGCTTTTCCTCCGTGAGAAGAAAGATTTTAACTAAGCCAAATTCCTATCAGTTTGTGATGGTCCACCTTTCTGAGTTGAATACCACTATTGATCTGGGAAGAATGGTTGGAGTTTCAGCCAAGTGTCATTGAGGCATACTTATCCTCAACTATTTGCAGGCACCTTTTAAGAGAACAGCTTTTTTATGCAAACATGGCAGCTTGCACATCTATTAGGTCGTATCCCTATATTGTCATATCGTCCGCATGCATCACCATGTTGAAAATGCTAACAGCAGATATGTTATTAATATAAGAAAAAGGGGGAGCCAAGTATTGATCCTCAGGGCACGCCGATAGAAATCGGGGAGGGAGGGAAGTGAAGTGGTTTTATTTTAACCGCAAAGGACCGATCCGTGAAAAGGCTGCGGATAACCGAACATGACTGACCCAAAAGGCAAAACCTTCATAGCTTTTGCAGAAAATCGTGAACACCCTATCAAAGGCCCGGACAAATTCAATAAAAAGCAGCATGGGGTATCCGCCCGTCATCAAGTGCTTGTGCTAGGTTGTCCATCACATTCAGCCTATTGTCGATGCAAGGTTCGTGAGATAGTAAAGCTCTTTGAGAAGGGGCAAGTAGCCCAAGCTCTTAAGGCACATCTATGATGGCAGTTTTGTGAAAGTGTTCCAATACCTCGCAGGGCCTGTTAGTGAGAATAATTGGTCATTGACTATTGGGAAGATCAAGGTCGCGTTTTTGGAAATGGGGGTTAGTGCACCTTTCTTCCAACCAACGGATAAAACATCCGAGTCTGAACATTCACGGAAAAACAGAGTATAGGCAACAGACATTATCTCGGTCGTTTTCCTGAGGACCCGAGGGTGCATCGTGTCATGACCAGTGGAACTAAAAGGACAAGAAGAAATAGCCTTTTGTAAACATCAGTGGAAGAGATTTTATTATGTTCCAGCGATAGGCAAACTAGAGGGTTTCTATTCACTGGATGCACAATCGCGGAAGAAGCTTTGAGGAAGGAGCTGAAGTAAGAACCAAAAGCTTCTGCCACTTGTTATGGGAAGCTGTTGGAAAGTTATCCGGCAGCTGTTAGGCAAAGGTAGAGAGCGAGGCCTTCCGGGCACGTCCGAGGTGTTGGTACAGGACAAGCTTATCGCTTCGCGCTCGAGCAAGGACGTCTCTTTGCTGGCTCCGAAAATATTTCCTGATCCTAGATTCTCCCAGATTCCTGAATGTTATGAATTGGTTTTCATCAGCGATCGGACCTGTCGACCTTTCAACAGCAAACGATCGCCTTTATCCCCCAACAGTTGAAGTCTGCTTTTGAGAAGTGGGCGACTCTTGCCCTCGGCTTGCGGGTTCTTGGAACAGACAGATGGTCAGCAGCATTAAGGTACTGCTCGATCAGCCCGCTGAGCCAGGATTTTCCCAGTTCTTGTGGTATCTCCCTCTCTTCTGTGGTTCTTCCGCTGAAATCGAAAGAGCCGGAAAACAAGGGACCACCACCAGGGGAGTGCGCGGCAGGTGGTAGCACAGACAGAGGTCTAGAATGACCAGTTTGAGGAAATGGATATTGTGCTCGTGAGCAAGTAGGAAAGCAAAACGAAGGCGCATCATCCGTACATCGAAGTAGGCGGAAATGTAAAAACGTGTTTTTCAATTTTCTCCATTTTCCCTTGATCTTTTAGTTTTTATATAGGCCTATATTTTGAGGGGGAAAGAGCCTAGAAAGACTGGCCGGATGAGGGAAACTCGAAGAAAAGCAGACCACGGGCGAAAAGCTGCAAAGGCTCAAGGAGGAAACTCCAGCCCCAATAACTTGCCCTATCAGCTTTTGAACATTTCTTCGCTCGGGGCGTCGATGAAATCCTTCGGAAAGTAATCCCAAAGCCGGACCATTCTGCGAGTAAAAAAGTTCCCAGGGGAGGTTCTAGGAGGGAGAGGCTTTAATATGTTTCAGCATGCCCTATGAGCGTGTACAGGTTCAAGCTCGTAAGAAGTGGTCCGGGAGCCCTGTAGTGAAAAAGTTGCACGGAAGAAAAAGACCTGCCCTAACTCTGGGAGGTTTTAAAGGGTACCGTTTTAGATTGCTCAGCCTTTGAGGATAATGGGGGCGCAGAAACACACGAACCAGTTTCATGGCTTCCCTTTGTGACGTTATAAGATGTCTCGGCCCTTGACCAGACCAGACTGTGCAACGTGACTGCCGTATTCAAGAAGAGGTCGGGTTTGGGTCCCATAGGTGAGCCGGTTTTTTTTCCTAATCGAAGGGTAGTCCTGCTTTACCATATTAAGAACTCGAAAGACAGACCTGTTGTTTAGTTGGTGATAGCAGAAAGAAAGTGACTGGTTCAGCCGGAGGCCCAAGACCCTATGCCGTTCCACATCCTGGATCGGTTTGGAGCTACTCTTCCAGAAGAGTTGAGTCTGGAGAATACCAAATGACATGCTCACGTGTTTGTCTCCACTATTTGGCAGACTCCGGTCGGCAGACCGCTGCTTGGCGTAGTCCATTGTTAACTGGATCTCTGTGGTGTTAATGCCCCGGATCGTGACATCGTCAGGGTACATCGCAATGTTCACTGACATGTTACTTGGAAGGTCATGTATGTAAACGAGGAACAGTAAGGGACTTAGTACTGATATTATGGGGAAACCAGAGTGTACTGGGGATGGCTTCGAGAAGCAAGGACCCGCACTGACTTTAAATGACCGATCAGTGAGAAAGCTACGAAGAAGAGAGAGCATATCACCCGGAATTCCGTAGGAGTTTAGCTTGTTTATAAGAAGAACATGAGGTACCCTGTCAACCGCCATTGCAAAGTCGATGAAGATGGCATACGGAATCGCGTCTCTGTCGTAGGTCGGAGTAAGACCATCCATGACGGAGAGTATATTGGCAAAGCATGACCTTCCCGGCAGGTAGCCATGTTCACCAGGGGACATCAGACCGATTTTGGGCAGGCTAGTCGGTATGACAAGCTTCAGCACCGTTCGAAGATCGTTCCGGGGATGCGGTTAAGCAAATAGGACTGTAGCCCCCTGGTTGACGGCTATCGCTCTCTTTGAAGATAGGGTTGATTGTAGCCCTCTTCCAAGGGGTTGGGAATGTACGTGAATCTAAGCATCGCTGGAAGGGCTTCGCATAGATTTCTGCCAAGGTAACGGATGCTTCTTGGAGAATTCTAGGGTGTATCTCATTTTGTCACACTGAACTATGAGGATCAGGTTGAAAGAAATAGCTCAATACTTCCTGTCTTGTAAAGAGTGTGCGAATGTTGCTTCGCTGGCAGGTCTAGGAGTTGGGAACGGACAGAGATAGGTAGTGAGGTACAGACTGTCTGGAAATGCGATCTAAATACTTTTGCCACTTGGGAAAATATTGCGGCTGGAGTGTCATCTCCATGGCAGAGCGCAAGTTGGTTGGCATCTGGCTACCTGGTTGTGTATAAACCTGAAAAGAGCGGATCTGTTTTACTTCACTCTCGTTGGGATAGTCCTTGGCCGTTCATTATTGAAAGCCCTTATTTTGACCGTGACACATTACAAATGCTTTTAAATTCCGCCGTGCCTATTTCTCTTCCCGTGGATTTAGGCTTGGCACACCTTCTGGAGCGTTCATCCAGCGGCCTGCTGATGGATCCTGGCCGTGAAGGTTTGCTGTTAGCGGTGACTTGTTTCCTAGGGACATTAAGGAGGTCGGCCTGATGAATAAAGTTTTCAATGCAACTGTTGAGAGTTTCTGCATCGCCTCATTAACCTGAAGTGATATTTTGCCCCCAAGAGGACCTCAGATCATCAAAGTTGGTCATCTCTAATGTTTGGGTGAGTTTACAGTGGGAGGATCCGGCTGGCCAGCAAATCGCGTAGACAAACTGGAGGATCTCATGGTCACTCTAGCCTAAAAAGGGGTAACGCCGACAGTATCTGCTTAGTGGTTCTCACTAAAGATCACCATATCAAGCGGTGATACAGCTTGCCTTGTACGGTAACAGATGGTCCACTGATGTGCTGCATCGAGAGTTCAGGTAATATGTCTGTTATTACCTGGCCAAAAGGACTATCAGCAGCGATCCTCTTCCAACTTACACTCCGATCGTTGAAATACCCTGAAAGGTAGAGATAGGTGAAGTGACACTTGGATTCCAGACCTCGTGGATTTTCCATTAGAGGAAGTGGTTCGTCTAGACGAATGCGTGAAGGAAGTTGAATCACACCCACGACGAGAAATTCTGGGGGAAGAATTCTGCTCCTCACCCGTAAAGAGTCAGTAGGAGGGAGTTTGTGGAAGAGGGTGAATGAAATAGGAGGAAGGACCGCTGCTTAGGCACAGGACAGCCCCACCCGCTTTGCCTCTTGAGGAATACCTACGGACTGAGGTACATCCCGTGATAAAAATTTCACCACTTGGGTTATCGTGGGCAAGCCAAGCTTCTGTGACGGCTAGAATGTGAGGTTTTCTGTCAGTCACCCGGTGCCTTAGTTCTTACACGCATACCAGACACTAGAACATCCAGTAAAGATGCACCTCAGGGCATGCCCAATGGAGATTTTAGAAAGTGGAGGGTCGCTGTTGGGGAAAAGAGCAGGGTGGGGAATTTTCTGTTGCAGTTTCCCTTTCGAACCCATCTTTGGAGCCTTTGATGGGGGCTTCACCATTTTTGAGGCGACTATTTTCGAGATCGTCTCCGGGGAACAGGGCCTCTGTAATGATGGGCGAAGAAGAGTTCTGGGTGCGAACGAGGTTTGGGGTGGTTTTAATGTATAGGAGTGGAGATCTGTACCCGTGGTTCCCACTAAGGCCATGTAGGCTGAGAGAATAGCTGGGCCAAGGAGGTACTAGCAAACGGCGGAAGAGAGAGATTACTCGGTGGTCGCAGCTTGTTCTGTTTAAATTTCAAAGGCCCACTTGTCCTTACAGTGAGGCCAGAAATGCTTGAGCCAGAACTGGCGTCTTCTTTCCTGCCTGCCTGTTTTCCTGAGACGTTTTTCAGTTGCCGCTGTTTTGTCGACGACCCGTGCTCTCTGCTCGCTGTCGGATTTCTCAAGGTTTGCGTCCAGACTGCTGAAAACCAGAGGTTTGGTTGATACCGGAGACGCAAAGAAGGGAAAATAAAAAGCCTCTTGAGCGGAGCCAGAGGATGCTAGTCCAGCGGACTCAACCGGTAACTTAGGCCTGGTTAGGGCGATACGGGAAAACGAGAAAACTTCGCGTCACCGTTCTCCCCCGGGGATTTTCCGTTCCCGTAGTGGTGACTTTAGTTCTGCTTTCCTTCTGAACGGGAGTGAAGAGGTTTTATTTTGAGACCCCTCCGACAGGTGTGAATGTCCTTCTTGTCGCGCTTGCCTTCGTGGTCAAATCCACGACAGCTTTCTCATGGATGAATTCTAAGATTAGTTCTGATGTCTTTTTCCTAGACTTCGGAGGTAGTCAAGGTGCTCTAGCTGGATTGAGGACTTTGGTGCCTAGGCCACTAAGCACAGTTCGAGCCTAATCCACCGGGCCTGGGTTTTTCGGCCCAAATCATGACCCTTCCGGCTGCTTTGGAAGCCCTGCTGGTGAGCGAAGTTGTATCCGGAACTGCCTGCTGGGATACTTTGATGGCCTGAGTTGCTGCGGCAGCTGTCGGAAGCTAATTCGTGGTCACAGCTTTTGGGTGTGTCATTCCTGGCTCTAGAGCGGACATCCGGGTCCTCAGCTCGCGCCTCTCGATCGAAAGTTGGTCATAACAAGGAAGGCTAACGACCAGGCTAACGTTGGGTCTACTTGGCTCTTGTTCTAGGCGCAGGGGGAAGGGTAGACTCATTATGCCGAGCAAGAGAAACGGGGAAATATAGTTGACAACCCACGGTTAAACAGTGGTATCACAAAGGGCATGGAAGCGCAGCAAAAGCCGGAAGTATTAGAAAAACCGCCGTTTTGATATGCGGAGCACACTATAACGGTAAAGACGTTGCTGCGGGGCCGATATCTCAGGCAAAAGCGGGATAAGGACCTCGGATCCAGAATAAAACGAAACAGTCGGCTAAGATGGCAATAGAATTTGGCGGTTGGGTTCTGGTGGAATTAGCTGTATACACAGCCGACATAGCGGGTAAATGACACCCCTGGGTGGACAAAAGGACAATCGGATAGATAACGCCCAAAAAGCCAAATGGAAGCCGGTGAATTTGAAGCAAATTTCTGATCCATATTCCGCTTGTCAGGAAGTATCAATGTAGAAATGAATGGTAAATGAAAGTGAAGCGCGTATGGCCAGCAAATACGGAGGTGTATAGTTCGCGAAAAAGATGACAGAGCAGATGACAGGTAAGAGTACGTCAGTTGAAGATCGTTACATCAAAAGTGCCGCGCGATAGTGACGGGTTAATAAAGCTGCTTGACGGACGTGTGAAGGCAGGGGTGCAACAAAAGGTGCAGCACAAGACAAATCAGTCATTCAGGATTGTGGTAGAATATAAATGCTGGTTGTTTACAGAACCAGTTATATATCAAACGAAATAAACGGATGGCACATCTCAAGAGGGAGGGATATTGCCAAATTGAATGGACAAAGATCGGTGGATAATAGGTGGGAATTCAGCATTTTTTGCCGTATGATAGATTTATATTGATATACCAACGTGAAGGTTGAGGATGTTTAATAAATCGATCTTCGATGCATTGTAAAGTGATTGCACGGGCAAGCAGCACGCTAAGGCCTTGTTGGGGTAGATGGGCGGTGAGTGTACAACTTTTGGTGACCACTCCAACAGGAGCGTCTCGCGATAATGACAACGGTGGAGTTGCGCGGTCAATATATCGGGTACCTTCAAAAGTGGAAGATTCACGGTGCTCAGCAAGACCAGGATGAAGTTGTGAAGGAGCACTGTGTAGGCAAACAATTAAGCTGATGGAGATAGCAGATAACTGCTGGAGGACCGAGGACCATATTTGAACGAAGGATATTGTTTGGCAATTATGATGAAAAAAGGAATAGCGGCAGTAAGTTTGCCAGTGAACGAATAGTAGCAACGAGTTCTGGTACGGGAAATGGACAGCTTCACAGGTGGGAAGGAGGAGTAGTCTGAAGAGAAACGCAGGAAACGTGGGCAATCAGGTGCGTGTCAAGATCAATGAGTAGTCGTGAAAGTGATCGCAGTGCATCAAGGAACAAAAAGGTTGAAAGATGTAGAAGAAAGCTACACCCTACTTACCAAAAAAACGATGATGCAAATTTTTTTCGGGCTCGTAAAGATAGGTTATATTGTCTGAACTGAGAAACAGCTAGGCTGAAAAGCAGTCGGTAGGGAAGAGTGAGCAAGAGACTTGTTGGCAGCCGTATTGCGAGCATAAAGTGTTCAGTAATCTGCAAGTGGTTCAAACGGGTGCAAAAGATCGTGCGTTGGATAACCAACGTGAAAACAATTTCTGGTGACGGGGAGTGCTTCCCATTGATACGTTAATCACAAATCTCAGTTGGGACATCCCCGGGCTGCTACAACTCCGAGCTCCTTTGAGTCCACGCTGGTTCCTTGGGTGTCCATCGCTTCACGAGGCCCTACCGTCGGACTACCGCACGAACCGAATGAATCTGACTTGTCTGACTGGACTACTTCCCAAGCCGGGCGACCACAGTTCAAAATTATACTCAGGTTGGCCTATGTTAAATTTAGCCTTTTGTATCGCACGCCACTGCAATTACAGTGGGGTTATCCGGGTTACGATCCATTATTCGAGTTTAAACAGACCGTAGTGCGGGTTCTTGACATCAAGGACATCAAGAACCGTCCCAACAATTAACTCCAACATGCCCTACAACCAGTCGTTCATGATGCTTTGATACCCAGATCACGACAGGAATCCTGCCATCACCGCTGCATTTTCATCTTACTATCCCCCATTTAATCAACCAACGCAGTCCCAATACGTCTTTGTCTGCTACCCAAATTAATTTTCCCACGGACAGCCAGTAGCATCTGGTGAGCCTGCCTATGCTTGGGTCCTAATTCGTGACCCACCATCACTAAAATGCATGAACCTTTTGAATTGGTTAGCCAGTTATTCGTTGTTGTCCAAAACTTGTCTCCTTATTCTTTTTGTTTAAATAAATAAATAAATAAATATTGGTATATTTCTCGGCCATGGTCGAGACGCACGCTCTAAAGCATGATCATGGTGTACACGTTACTCAATAAGATGAAATGTTCACATATTCTGAGTATGAAAGTCGATAGTATTAGAGATGAAAAAACAAAGACAGAAAAGTTTGAATGGATCATTCCGATAATGGTTTGTGCGGCAGTTTTAAACCAGTTTCGAATCCGGATCAGGCAGTGCTGCGCGGTGGAGATATCGAGAAAATCGTTACCGCTGTGCTAAGGAGGCATTGTTAACAAGAATGATGCAAGCCCAGGAAACCAGAGGCCAACTAAGGTTCTGCAGATGGAATAAATTTTGAACAAGAGGAAAAGGGGAGACAATCGACGCATGCGAAGAGGATAGCGATCCATGAAGATAATGCAGACCCTGAATGACGGATTTACCGGAGTTCTGTAAACGGAATGTGTTTTGAAGCAGGGGGACGTGAGACCAATTTCGTGAAAGTGAACACCGGTGGATGTGGAAGAAACAGCAGTCCATAAAAAGGTGAGTTTAGATTCAGGGCCAGTAACATGTACTATTCAGAAATAAGAAGGCGCAACTGGAGGGTACTCGAGAAGTGGAGAATGAAATTCCAGCCGGCTACGGTTCGGAAGAAAGATAACCTGTGTTAACAGATAATAAAGTGGGAAAATCTTCGCATTGACTTCAGCGTTATGCTGTTCCACTGACAAATATATATGTATGTGATGATGCATTTGCCTTCAGTGTTATTCAGGTAACGTACGACATCGAATGCGTAAGTTTCGCCTGGCAGGGCAAAGTATATGTCAGTCAATCAGCCGAGTGTGGCTGTATGTTAGCGGCATGCGCGTGAGCTGGAATTCGTGTTGGTTGCCTTAGAAAATGCTGAACGATCTGATAAGCAATTAGGGGTATCTCCTGTTGTGTGGTTGGATTTCGGTCCCAATCGCTACGGTAGGTTCCACTTGAGTCTCTGTCCGTACGAGTCAAAGCGGCCTCCTTGGTTAGCTAATTTTGCGACTGAGATAGTAGGAGACAACGACCTGAAATAAAGGGAGATTGCAGTCTGGACGTGGTTCCAGCCGTGGGTTATGATAATATATGAAGACAATAAACAATGGATTGGTTAGGTCTATGTGAGTGGGGCATGGGTAAAATAAGCTCGCATTGGATTTGAGCTATACTGCTGCAGGCCGACGAAGTTGCGTACACTGGCTTGGTAACTGTGTTTGCATTTCAAAGGATTTGTGATTTGCCCGTGAGCATGGCATCGCTGGGATACTAATAAAGGACCTAGGGCTTCACAGTTAAGAGTGGTTAGTAATGATAACCCTCGATACCGTTTGCATACGCAGAACGTAGTTTGGCAACAAGGCGATAGGATAGGTTTGAAATAACAGACTGAGCGCGTAGGACTAACATACTGTTTGCGTGGCGCTACGCTGTTACTGTCTCTTTCGGTATAGTGGTTATTCTATACTGAGTAGTTTCTGAGGAGTCAAAGTAGAAGGAACTATTGGGGTGACAGTAGTGATACATTAGAGGTAATTGGGCGCTTGCCTTGGAACATTGACGCGAGTTCATCTATGCTCTTCCTCGATAGTGCTATCGTACTGAGATTTAGCTCCAATGTGAGCAAGGAAATCTGATGCGGATATGATTGCATGGTTACCGTGGCATCTTTTTCGCTGTTATCGTACAGCAAAGCAGGACTACACCGATGTGAGGACTGGTTTGGGGAACCGTGTGAGGTGGGTCCGAATTTTCGTCAGGGAAGCAAACTCGAACGGTCTACATTCGGTGCTCATGGTAGGCGCCACAAAAGCCTGCTTCAGGTAGGGAGGTAGCACGATACACAACTACTGGCATCCAGCACGTGGCGCTCCAAGAATGATCCACACTTTTTAGACGTTCTTATTATTATTATTGTTTTTTTGATGGTTTTATCACAGTCAGGTATCTGGCTATCAGAGAAGGCGGAGCTGCTTTTGGTGGGCGACCACAGCTCCCACGCCCCAGCCGAAACATGGACCGCATGTAACAAGCCGCGTTGGGAATAGGTCCACTACACCAGTCAATCCGTAGCGACACTACAACCCGGAGACATGGGTCACATTTGACAAGGCTGGTGTGACAGACGGTCGTGGAAAATCCCTCTTTAACCCTTGCGATTCAGTGTTTTTCCTAAAATCACTCATTTCCATACACTATTGACTTGTCTTTACGAACTGGTTGTTTTTCTGGACCAATTGTTGTTTGTTCGCGCACAGAGCGCTACTTTGACACATCCTTGTTCAGGACCTGCGTGACGCACGTGCTGTCTGCTCACACGCTGCTATTCGGTTTCTCGTTTTTGAGTCCTTGTGATCGTATTATTGGGGTTTGTATATTGTTTATGTTATTGTTTATCTTGATAATCTAGTATCGTAGAATTATCACGGATAATTGCCTTCTGATTTCGGGATCCGTTGCGAATTTGGCTACGCATTGCTGAAAACGTTCGTAACAATACTCAATAGATCTATTTGGAACGAGGAAAAATCACGCAAAATGCCAAGAAAAGGATCAAAAGCAGTCGAATCCGGACAGGAAGTAATACGGCGAGTCTCTGGGGAGGTTTTGGGTACAAATGATTCTTTAGTTAATGCTTGATCGCCTAGTAATGTCAGTGCTAGCTCATGTGTTATTGAAAACAATATTGATCGTAAGGATGTCGATTTATATAAGCAGAGAATACTAGAACTAGAGCAACAGTTACTTTCGGCTAGACTACAGGCGCAGGAAGCAGAGAGGTGTACACAGAAACAGCGAGAGCATGAGACCAGTGACTTCGACACTTCCGATAGGTTAGGGTGCAATAAGGTAGGGAACCCCACGCCGGTCGCCGACTACAAACCACCATCGATCGATCTGCCTAAAGTGGAACTAACGGTTTTCGACGGGCGAGCTGAGCAATACTGCAAGTTTGTCAAACAGTTCGAGACGTTCGTTGAAAACAAGGTAACCGGCCCTGGGCAAAGGCTTCTTTACCTTACTCACTACTGCCGAGGCCGAGCGCGAGAAGCTATCGACGGGTGCACCATGCTCGATCCGGAACAAGGCTACACAAGGGCAAGAAAGAATCTGAGGGACTTGTTTGGCCAACCTTTCAAAGTAGCCCGTAACCTAATAGAGGGCGTGATGGCAGAGGCAAAGAGAGCCAAGGGCGACGTCTACACCATGGCCGACCTGGTGATCAAGATGCAGAACTGCTCAATAGCCCTCGACCATTTAGGTTACAGGGCTGACCTAGACGCCATGCACACTTTGAAAGGCATAGTCCGTCACCTCTCTCCCGAACTACAGGGTCGGTGGGCGGAAGAAGCTGAACGGATAAGCCGAGGCGACAGAGAAGCCAACTTCGAAGACCTGACTGAATACTTAGACAGGCAAACGAAGATAGCTGACAGCAGATTCGGCCGACTCATCCGGGACAGCAACCGGGCAAACAAGCCTGGTACTAGCCAAGTCCAAACCCCTGTACGGGAACATCCAAAGTACCAGTTCGGGACCATTACACACGTCATTTCACGAGATGCTACGGCGAAACCAAATTGCAGATCCTGTGGTACTAGCCATGGCCTACCAGAATGCCCCAAGTTCGGCAACGCCACAATAGACGAACGGTGGGGAATGGCGAGGATGGCAGGAGCATGTTTCATCTGTCTCAACACCACGCACCGGGCAGCAGCCTGTAGAACAAGGAATCGATGTGGTTACGAGGGCTGCACGGGCAGACACCATGGGCTGCTGCATCAGGCGAGAATAACCATATCCGAGGCGATTGCCAAGCCCAGCGTGATTTGTTCAACTTCACAATCTGCCAGTAAACCGGTACGTTCACGCGTAGTGGCCGTGGGAGTAGTGACTCCGACTGGGATAGTCAAGGCGTTGGCTTTCGTTGATAGTGGATCCGACACCACTTTAGTGAAAGAGCGGTTTGCCGACAAACACCAACTGGCTAAAGGTGCGACGTCGTTAGCAGTGAGCACGGTGGGCGGAACACAGGTAATGACTGCCGGTAGATTAGGGCTGCAACTCATCTCTCTAGACACTAACGAGGAAATTGAACCAACGGAGGCATTCACGTTAGCGGATCTCCCCATGCGAGCACCAAGGTCGGTGAACGCAATCTTGACAAGGTGGCCCCACCTGCAGGATATAACCGTTGTAGTCTGGGAAGATGATGAGGTGGATCTCCTCATCGGATGCGACGTGCCAGAGGCGCATTGGGTGCTTGACCAAAGAGTGGGCGACCGCCAGGCACCTTATGCCGTACGCACAGCCCTGGGATGGATGTTATACGGTCCAGTAGTGGTACGCGGTTCCGTGAATCACTTATCCGCCGAAACGGACCGCATAGAGTATCATCTGCAACGGCTGTATGAAAAGGAGTTTCATGACATTGGAGACGAAAGACCGACGTTGTCTCAAGAGGATCACTTCGCTCTACAAACGGTGCGGCAAGGCACTAGAGGCCTCAAAAAACAGTTCGAGGTTCCCCTCCCATGGCGCACACCGGTCGACCCGTGGACTGACAACAGAAATTATGTTCTCCAACGATTACTACGACTAAAAGAACGCTTCATTCGAGACCAGAATCTGTGGGAACGATACGCGGATTTGATGAAGCGAAACGAGGCCCTCGGTTACGTTGAAAAGGTGCTTGTTAACACCGACAGCAAAAGGGGTATCCGATATCTGCCTCACCATCCGGTTATCAACCCCAAGAAACCCAATAAACTGCGCGTGGTTTTCGACTGTGCGGCCAAGTTTCAGGGCAAGTCGTTAAACGATCGCCTACTACAGGGGCCTGACTGGACTACACCACTGATCGATGTTTTGTGCCGTTTCCGAGTGGGTAAAGCGGCTTTGTCTGCTGACATTAGGGAAATGTTCCATCAGGTGAAGATTCCGGTAGGAGAACGAGATGCTTTGTGTTTCCTGTGGTGGGAAGGGAGCGACCGGGACAACGCAGTGGTGAAATATAGGATGACCGTCCACCCCTTCGGAGCCATATCGTCACCATTTTGTGCCAACTACGCCCTTCGAGAATCAGCGAACAAACATGGCGATCTAGTACATCGGACGGTGGTAGAAAGCGTCAGCAGGAACTTCTACGTCGACGACTACCTTGGGTCATTCGATGATGTGGAATCAGCTCTAGAGCAGTTCAGGGGTCTGAAGAGATTGCTGGAAGAGGGCGGCTTCCAACTAACTAAATGGATGTCGAACGCTTCAGAAGTGCTGAAGGTCATCCCGTATCACGAAAAGGCCGAAAGTGTAAGAGAATTGGACGGCTCTTCACTTCCTATCGAGCGCACCTTAGGGATACAATGGGACGCGGAAACGGACGATTTTGTTTTCGAACTGAACGTTCCCGAGCTGCCAATAACCCGTCGTGGCATACTATCTGCCGTCTCAAGTTTGTTCGACCCGCTCGGTTTCGTCTCACCATGGCTGCTACTCGGAAAGATCTTGCTGCAGCGGCTGTGCCGTAAGAAAGTTGATTGGGACCAGTCACTGGACCGAGGGGATCGGCTGGACTGGGAAGAATTTCTGAACACCTTGAAGAAATTAGGGGACATAAGAATCCCACGATGTTTGACTCCTGGCCATACGACACGGACTGGAGAACTACATGCTTTTTCCGATGCATGCGAAGTCGGTTACGGAGCTGTGGTGTACGGACGATGGTGCGCGGGAGATGGACAGTATACCACGAGAATCCTGTTCGCCAAAGCCCGCGTTGCTCCACTGAAGTCGGTCTCAATCCCACGCCTTGAACTCAGCGCAGCCGTGTTGGCAGTCAGGGTGGTGCACGCTGTGAAGAGATGTTCCGATCTCTACATTTGGTCGGTGAGCATCTGGACGGATTCAACGATAGTACTCTACTATATCAACAACGTCCGGAGCCGGTTTAGTACTTTCGTTGCTAACCGGCTCACGATTATCCACGATGAATCATCCACGCACCAGTAGAATCATGTCAGGTCTGGCGATAATCCGGCCGACCTGTGCTCCCGAGGTGCGAACAACTTCAGGCAACTGGACACGTGGACGAGAGGGCCAAACTTCCTGCAATTGCCCAAACAGGACTGGCCCGCGTTCGAATTAAAACCCCTACGGAATTGGAACTGGAGATCAAAGGCGTAGTGATAGCAACCAACGTCGTCGAAGCGTCGTCCATTTTATCGCGACTGGTCAGGTTTTCTTCCTGGATGAAGACGCTTCGTTCGCTAGTTTGGTTAACCAGGTTCAAGATAAATTTACTAGTCATGAAAGGGCTACGGCCCTCAGGTCGGATACCGGTCGGCCCGATAGGTCCCGATGAGCTACAAGCGGCAGAGTACGATATTTTCAGAATCATACAACGCAAGGCTTTCGCCCGAGAACTCAAGAGGGCGGAAGAAGTGGGGCCAACCAATGAAGACATGCCATCTCCAAGAGGCGAGCTGAAGCGTTTAAACCCCAAACTCATCGACGGACTGCTGCGGGTGGATGGTAGACTGACCAACGCACACCTGAACTTCGACACAAAGTATTCTATACTGCTGCCTGCGAGACAACCTGTAGTAGAGCTAATGATTCAACACGTCCACGCCATGGAGGGACATGCCGGGGAAAGTCACGTGACGAGCGTCATCCGAAAGCGTCTTTGTTTGTTGAGAGGACGAGAGACTGTAAAACGCGTAATCCGACGGTGTGTGCAATGCAGGAGACGCAATGCCACAGCAGGCAAACAACTCATGGCCCCACTACCAGAATGCAGGGTGACTACGGGCTGGTGGCCGTTCAGTGACACCGGGTTGGACTATTTCGGGCCCTTGTGGATCAAGTGCGGGAAAAGATTAGAAAAGCGAAACGGATGTATCATGACGTGCATGAAATCACGTGCGGTACACCTAGAAGTCGCACATTCGATGACGACCGATTCGTTTCTACGGGCCTTGCAAAGATTTATCAAACGAAGAGGCGTACCGGCCGATATATACTCAGATAATGGATCGAACTTTGTGGGCGCTCAACGGGAATTGCAGCGTTGGCACAAGAACATAAACAGGGACGAACTGCTGAATCGAACCGTGGCCTACGGCATACGATGGCATTTCAACCCCCCACAGGCCAGTCACCGAGGCGGCATATGGGAACGCATGATCTGGTCCGCCAGACAGATATTGCTGTCAATCATGGAGCAGCAGCCGCCCGACGACGAGACGCTAAACACCGTCATGACTGAGGTGGAGCGAATCCTGAACAACCGCCCCCTGGTTCCAGTATTGAACGGCGACCCCACCCACCTGGCGCTCACCCCAAACGACTTATTGACGCTAAGGTCGAACGAGGGTTTCCAAGGGCCGGTAAACCTTCGTGGGAGCTACCTCCACGGGTGGAAGCAAGCGAACTATCTGGCCAAGGTCTTCTGGAGGCGATGGCTACGGGAGTACCTACCGGCTTTGCAGACTCGACAGAAGTGGATGGCCAAAACAAGAACATTCAAAGTTGGGGACGTGGTTATGATCGCCGACGAACGCGCACATTTCAGCGCTTGGTCTTTGGGAGTAGTTACGGAAACCATCAAAAGCACTGACGAAATGATAAGAACGGTGAAGGTGAAGACAGCTAACGGAGAGCTCATTCGTGACATACGCAGTATTAACCTACTCGAGAGCGAAGACGGAGGAGCTGATAACCCTGAGGCCTAGTACACCTTTTCACACCAGTAATCGAGGTGGATAAAGAAACACCATATATACAACACAATCTCCGTCAAACACGTTAAGGTGCTCGCGGTCCTTTCGTCAACATTACAGAAGGTTCTTTCCGATATGTGGTGATGAATGCGATTCAGTTATACATCCCGATACATACACGCATGCACGAAGCACTCTACATCCCGTAAACCCATCATACATGTGACAGTGTTCTTTGTTTGCCTTTTGTTGACGCAGCCGAATGCCCTTGCATATGTGGAAGTACTGGAGCTCAGGTCACACACACATGCTACATTTACTCGTCTCCTTGCCACGCGGTCTTTGTTGACATTGCAGAAAGTCCTCCTTTGATGTGTAGTCATACCTGTGATTTCATTGTAACCCCGGCACACACACACGCACTCTCACACGTACTCAAGCACGTACATCCAGGACCGGACGGCCCCTTACGAGGACAACGTCTATGCGACCATTCACGCCCGCCATCGGTCATTTGGTCTTGTGGAAGATGTAGACTAGCCTCACTTCTATGTATCCAATGGATTAGGTGCGACCAGTAGTAGAACGTCGACGACGAGCATTATACGCGCGCACTGAAAACAAGGCCTAGGCAGGTAGGAAGAATCAGTACCTTTATACCGAACCTTTGACTCTGCTAAGGATCCAGGAGGATTTTGGTGGGCAGTGTAACAGCCGGTCGTGGAAAACCCCCCTTTAACCCTCGCCATTCAGTGTTTTTCCCAACATCACTCATGTCCATACACTATTGTCTTGTCTTTACGAACTGGTTGTTTTTCTGGACCAATTGTTGTTTGTTCGCACCAAGAGCGCTACTGTGGCACATCCTTGTTCAAGACCTGCGTGACGCACGTGCTGTCTGCTCACACGCTGCTATTCGGTTTCTCGTTTTTGAGTCCTTGTGATCGTATTATTGAGGTTTGTATATTGTTTATGTTATTGTTTATCTTAATAATCTAGTATCGTAGAATATCACGGATACTCGTCTTTTGATTTCGGGATCCCTTGCGAATTTGGCTACGCATTGCTCAAACGTTCGTAACAGCTGGTGTGCCTGGAAGACAAAACAGTGGGTTATTTTTTCTCACTTTTTTGTGCCAATCTCTTACATTTTGGTTTTTATGTCTTATTGGTGGTCAACTCTGTGCAGGGAGACCTTCACGGCCAGGAATGTTCGCAGAAGTGCCGCGCTAACACTCGCCTTATCCGTGAAGTCAGAACACCCAGGCCGTTTACATGGGACAAAAAATGCAGGGGAGGTAGAGTCAACCACGGCCTGCGATTATTCGATGGGGTTTATGTTCAACGCAACGCCAGTCTGCACAAAGTTGGGGTACAACTTGCAGCACTAACAACGTTTATCATTACGTCCATTATAATATTCTTAGCCTTCTTGGGTCTGGCCCTTTGCAAACCACTGTCACAGGACTGGCGTACCCACATTTCATCTCTTCATCTCTTCTTCGACGCAGCTGCTCCATCTCCTCCCAGCTGAATGCTTCCTCAATGACTCCGTTTTGTAATCCTCGGCTGAGCATCCAACCACCATTCAAGCCGCTTGAGCAGCAAATTATATTCCATGTGAAGTATTTATCTCAGTGCTCACCTTCAAACAAAAAGTCGTCCTCCCCAAATTTCGATGAAATTACCTAAAAAACGGAAAACAAAATAAACTTTTCTGTCCTCACAGGCTCCCTTCTTCTTCAGGTTTTTCTAAACCACTGCCCACCAGTCTCGGGATTTGTCTAAATGAATTCAGTGAGAACAGACCACTCCGTAGTCCGCCGAAGATAATAACTGATAACTTGACATTGGTTCTACTCTCCACCGTGTCTGTATATTCGTTGATGGAAATCTCCCTCAGGTCTACCGATAAGGATCTTTCAGACGCCAAGCCGATGGGTGCTTGTATTTCTTTCCGTAAGTCCCGACTTCTCCCTAGTATATCGGTTGATTGTTGTTTAAAACACGTTAATATACATTACATCTTCGCCACACTCCAATAACGTTTTATTCAGCAGCTTAGCTTTGAGCTTGACATCCGCACTGATTTGCTCCCGAAAAGTAAACCGCTATACCCTTCCGCGTTAACAGTCCTCAAGTTAGTTAGCTGAAACTCTGTCTAGTCCTATCGTAAAATTGCTGGAATTTACTAATCCGGTCTTAGAAAGTTGTGAATACTTGATGCTGCTGCGTAATGCTATGCTCCGTGATCGTCCCTTCTGCACGCGTCTTGATCCCAGTTGAGAAGTGTACCATTATCACCCCCTAACCTAGCTGTGCCAGTGTAACGAACGTTTGAGCAATGCGTAGCCAAATTCGCAACGGATCCCGAAATCAAAAGACGAGTATCCGTGATATTCTACGATACTAGATTATTAAGATAAACAATAACATAAACAATATACAAACCTCAATAATACGATCACAAGGACTCAAAAACGAGAAACCGAATAGCAGCGTGTGAGCAGACAGCACGTGCGTCACGCAGGTCTTGAACAAGGATGTGCCACAGTAGCGCTCTTGGTGCGAACAAACAACAATTGGTCCAGAAAAACAACCAGTTCGTAAAGACAAGACAATAGTGTATGGACATGAGTGATGTTGGGAAAAACACTGAATGGCGAGGGTTAAAGGGGGGTTTTCCACGACCGGCTGTTACACTGCCCACCAAAATCCTCCTGGATCCTTAGCAGAGTCAAAGGTTCGGTATAAAGGTACTGATTCTTTCTACCTGCCTAGGCCCTGCTTTCAGTGCGCGCGCCTGATGCTCGTCGTCAACGTTCCGCTACTGGTCGCGCCTAATCCATTGGCTACATAGGCGTGAGGCTAGTCTACATCTTCCACAAGACCAAATGACCGATGGAGGGCGTGAAAGGGGCACACAGATGCTATCCTTGTAAAAAGCCGTCTTGTCCTGGACGTATGGGCTTGACTGAGTGCATGTGTGTATGTGTGTGCGTGCCGGAATGTGCAATGGAATCACAGGTATGACTGCACATCAAAGGAGGACTTTCTGCAAAAGGCTATGTGGCTAAAACAAGTAAAACGCAGGCATGTGTGCGTGACTTCAGCCCCGTTACTTCTACATGCGGTGCCGTGTCGTGTGGTGAGCTAAGTGTTGGACAATTAGATCCATAGTACATCGTAAACACTGTATGAAATTAAACACAAATATACTTCAAAGTTGTAGGGGTTGGATCCTACAGGGAAATACATGAGGGATAAATAAATGAATCCGGCTTCATCTGGTACCAGCAGACATGAGTATAGCTTGGTCGGTAGCGTCGGCCTCGCCCGCATCGCTGTCACCTTCGAGTAGACATATTTTACGTATATCCCGCAATACGTCTCCCTCGTTCGTCTTCACCATCACCGTGCCCACGAGACCATCGATTTCTGTACGACAACCCTTGATCACTCCAACCGGCCAATCGTCTTTATGTAAGTGGCTCTCCACGAGGGTGACCACATCGCAACGTCTGCGCGATCTCTATTTGAAGATCCACTTTTGCTGAAGCTGCAGTGTCGGTGAATACTCCCTCGTCCGTCGTTTCCAGAAAACCTGTGCCAGGTGGTTAACGTGTTTCCATCCAACAACGTATGTCCCACGCAGGGTTTTCAGGGTGGTTACTCCTGCGTTTGACCGGAGTAATCATGAGTCGTTGGGGGTGAGCGCCGGTTCGCCTTCCGGGTCTGGGATGATCGGCACCAGGGGTCTGTTGTTCAATATGCGTTCTACTTCTGTTAGTGAAGTAGTCAGCGTCTCGTCATTGAGGGTTTGTTGTTAGGCCAGGGCTGTGAATATTTTCCTAGTTGATCGTATCAGCCTTTCCCAAACGCCACCACAATGACTGGCATAAGGTGGATTGAAGTGCCATTCTATCCCCTTTGCTACGGTCTTGTTTTGTATTTTGGCGTGGTCCAGGCGGTTCCACCATTTATCTAACTCCCTATGAGCCCCAACGAAGTTCGAGCCATTGTCGGAGTAAATATTCTTTGGGGACGCCCCGCCTCGCGATAAACCTTTGAAGGGCCATTAAGAATGAATCGGTTGTCACGTTATGCACTACTTCGAGGTGGACTGCTCTGGATTGTAGGCATGTTGTCAGGCAGCCATACCTCTTTTGGGTGCTCCTCTGGCGTCGTGTAAGTAAATGGGTCAAAGCAGTCGACGCCGCTTTCCACGAACGGGCACCATCCCGGTTGGACTTTCACGGCTGGAAGGGGGGGCATAATTTGTTGGCCTGCTACCGCTCTCCGGCGACGACAAGCAATGCAGTTGCCTATAACCCGCTTGGCCGGCGCTGGTCCCTTTGTCACCCAAAACCGTCGGCATAAATTGTTCGATAAGTGATTCAGGCCTGCGTGTCCCTCTTCCCGATGCAAATGAGCGATCAGGCATCTCGTTATATGGTGGTCACCGGGGATTATTATGGGGTGTTCTGTTTCGTACTCTAGGCTTGAATTCGTCAGCCGCCCTCCAACTATCAGTAGTCCGTTGATTCGCATGGGGTTGAGTGCTCGGATACTACTGTGTAACGGCCTGCTTCCTTCGGTGTTATCATCTGTCCTGGCTAGCTCGCGGGCCTCGGACGGGAAAGCGTCTTGTTGCAGTAGTTTCAGAACGTCGAGTTCGGCTTGATTCAACTCGTCCGGTAGTATCGTCCCCACATTCAACGTGTTTTGTGGTCTTGCGCCTCTCATAATCAATAAGAGTGCTTTATATCGTGTCCACCGGACCGCGGCTTTTACCATTTTTGTCCAGTTGGGGAATTGGCACAGTTTTTCTATCAGGCTTACGCTTCCCGTGAAGTTTATAACCAGTATCAGTCTTTTAGTCTCGATATCACCATCATCAGCCTTGGGTGTTAATATCGTTGGCCACGTCTCTTTAGTTGCCGTTGGGAAGTCCGGTCCCATTGTCCTCATCCGCAACTTTTCTAGTGTTTTCAGGCCCCTTGAGCAGAAGTCGGCCGGGTTACTGGTGGACTTTACATAGTGCCATTGATCTGTTTTAGTCGACTCGTGGATTATAGTGAGTCTGTTGGCCACGAAAGTGTAAAAGCGAGTGGTAGTGTTGTTTACGTAATAAAGTACCGTGGTTGAATCCGTCCAAAAGTTTGTTTCCCAGCCTATCCGGTCAAAGCGTCTCCTAATCAGCTCCACGGCTTTCACGGCCGGTACCGCTGCCGTCAGTTCCAGCCTTGGAATTGACACCGTTTTCATTGGAGCCACTCTCGCCTTTGCGAATAGTATCTGGCTGTGCCACTCACTCTTTTCGTCCACCCAGTAGCCGTAAGCAACTATCCCGTAGCCTATTTCTGATGCATCGGAGAACACTTGGAGTCGGGCATCGTTTGTGCACTTGATACCTGCTGAGCTTCTTTGTATTTTTATCTCCCCAAGTTGCTCCATCATGTGCAGCCAGTCGCGCCATCGCTCGCCGTCGTCATCCTGGAGGGGTTCGCCTCAACCCACCCCTTTTTGGCACAGCGATTGCAGCAAGCACTTTCCCGGTAACAATTATGGCGAAACAAAACCTAGGGGGTCGTAGAGGCTTGAGACTGCTGATAGGATTCCTCTCCGTGCGACTGGTCGTTTGGGTAGGTCTAGAGTGAAAATGAATTCTCTCCCTCTGGGTTTCCACTGAAGCCCAAACGTAAGCTGCGTTTGTGAAGAGGATCCCAAAAGCTCTTTCTTACACTCCATTGTCTCATACTTCGGTATAACATTGAGCACCTCTTGGTTGTTCGAAGTCCATTTAGTGAGGTTGAATCCCCCGGCATTTGGAGTGGCGATCAGTTCAGCAGCATTCGGATCATCAAAGGAGAACAGAAAATCGTCCACGTGGAAGTGGTTCATTGCTCTTCGTAACAAGGTGCTGATGCCGTCGAAACGCTCGAGGGTTTCGCGGAGGGCAGAATTAGAACAGGGGGTGCACGGTCAGCCTGTACTCGTCAGGTGCGCGATTTGTGTCGTTCTCAGGCCACCAGAGGAGACGGAGGGCGTCCCTATCTTTAACGGGCATATTCACTTGTAGAAACATTTCGCGTATGTCCGCAGAGACGGCCACTTTTCCTAGCCGAAAACGACATAAAACCTCGACCAGCGGTGTTGTCCAGTCTGGGCCCTGTAGTATATGGTCGTTCAGTTACACACCCTGACTTTTAGCGGCAAAGTCGAAAGCCACTCTGACCTTCTCCGGTTTTTTTGGGTTCACGGCCGGGTGATGGGGTAGGTACCACCTCAAATTTGCGCTGGTGACCGCCGTATCTACTCTTTCCATGTAACCCAAGTCGATGTTATGTTGCATGGCCCGCGTGTATTCCATCTTTAATTGTGGTTCCCGGAGCAGCCTGGTTTTGAGGAAGCCCAATCTTTTCAGAGCCATTTCTCGGCTGTTTGGCATGGGTTTCATGTTGGATCTCCACGGGATAGGAACCTCGAAACGACCTTCTGCGTACTTGACGTTTTCGGCCACCATTTCCAGAGCCAACCTACCTTCTCGTGATGGGGCCTCTTTGTCCATGGCCAGGTAGGCAAATTTAGTGGTGTACAATTGTTGGAATGCCTGTTCGATGTTCGTCGTTTCCACCGAAATGCAGTTGATCTGTTTGCAGCATCTGCCGTTTGTAATGCTATATAAAGTCCAACCGAATATGGTGCGTACCGCATAGGATGCTTTGCGGCTTCCTATTCTTCGGCCCAGGACCCAATGCGCTTCCGGTATATCGCAGCCGATCAGCAGATCAATTTCGTTACTCTGCCACTCCTCGATCGTAATCCCGTCGAGATGCGGCCACTGAGTCAGAATCGATTGCGCTGACTGAGGTGCTCTCATCGACAGGTCCTTTATAGTGAATGCTTCCAGGGCTTCTGCTCTATCATTGCCGACCAAGGAAGCGAGTTATAAATGCAGTGTGGTCGACTGGATGACTTCGGTGCCACTAACTGGGCTTACTGCTAATGAGGATTGATTCCTTTTAATCCCATATCTCTCTGCGAACTCCTTCCTTACTAGCGTGGTATCCGAGCCACTATCTGTGAAGGCCAACTCTTTGGCCACTCCTGTTGGGGTCACTGCTCCCACGGCGACTACGCCTAAACGTGCTGTTTTTGGCAGATCGTGACGTTGAACAAATAACGCTGGGTTTGGTGCTCATCCCGGGTGGGGTTACTCTCGCCTGGTGCAGCAACCGACGGTGTCTGCCAGTGCCGCGCTCGTAGCCACATCGGCTCCTTGCCCTACAGCCAGCCGCCCGGTGCGTGGTATTGAGACAAATAAAACACGCTCCTGCCATCCACGCCATTCCCCACCATTCGTCTATTGTGGCGTTGCCGAACTTGGGACATTCTGGTAGTCCATGGCTAGTACCACAGGATCTGCAATTGGGTTGCGCCGTGGCATCTCGTGAAATGGCATGTGTGTTGGTCCAAGTCTATTTTTTTGGATGTTTTCGTGCAGGGGTTTGAGCTTGGCTAGTACTAGGCTTGTTTGCCCGGTTACTGTCCCGGATGGGTCGGCCGAACCTGCTGTCGGCTATCTTCGTTTGTTTGTCCAAGTATTCGCTCAGGACTTCGAAGTTAGCTTCCCTGTCGCTTCGGCTTATCCGTTCTGATTCTCCCGCCCACCGACCCTGTAGTTCGGGAGAGAGGTGACGGACTATGGCTTCCAAAGTGTGCATGGCATCTAGGTCAGCCCTGTAACCTAAATGGTCGAGGGCTATTGAGCAGAATTGCATCTTAATCACCAGGTCGGCCATGGTGTAGACGTCGCCCTTGGTTCTCTTTGCCCCACTACCGTCACGCCCTCTATTAGGTTACGGGCTTCTTTGAAAGGTTGGCCAAACAAGTCTCTTAGGATCTTCCTTGCCCTTGTGTAGCCTTGTTCTGGGTCGAGCATGGTGCACCCGTCGATAGCTTCTCGCGCTCGGCCTCGGCAGTAGTGTGTAAGGTAGAGAAGCCTTTGTCCTGGGTCGGTTACCCTATTTTCAACAAACGTCTCGAACTGCTTGACAAACTTGCAGTATTGTTCATCTCGCCCGTCGAAAACTGTTAGTTCCACTTTAGGCAGATCGATCGATGGTGGTTTGTAGTCGGCGACCGGCGTGGGGTTCCCTACCTTATTGCACCCTAACCTATCGGAAGTATCGAAGTCGCTGGTCTCATGCTCTCGCTGTTTCTGTGTACACCTCTCTGCTTCCTGCGCCTGTAGTCTACCCGGTAGTAACTGTTGTTTTAGGTCTAGTATTCTCAGCCTATATAAATCAACAACCTTTCGATCAATATTGCCCTCATTAACACATGAATTAGCACGGACAGGACTAGGCGATCTAACATTAACTAAAGAATCATATGTACCCAAAACCTTCCCAGAGACTTGTAGTGTTACTTCCTGTCAGGATCCCAATGTTTTCGATCCATTTATTGGCATTTTGCGTGTTTTTCTTCGTTCCGAATTGATCTATTGAGTATTGTAACGAACGTTTGAGCAATGCGTAGCCAAATTCGCAACGGATCCCGAAATCAAAAGACGAGTATCCGTGATATTCTACGATACTAGATTATTACATGAACAATAACATAAAAATATACAAACCTCAATAATACGATCACAAAGACTCAACAACAAGAAACCGAATAGCAGCGTGTGAGCAAACAGCACGTGCGTCACGCAGGTCCTGAACAAGAATGTGCCAAAGTAGCGCTCTTGGTGCGAACAAACAACAACTGGCTCATAGAAACAACCAGTTCGTAATGACAAATCAATAGTGTAGGCAAATGAGTGATTTTAGGAAAAACACTGAATCGCGAGGGTTAAAGGGGGATTTTCCACGACAAGTTGTTACAGCCCGCTCATTTTTGCGCAAGTCCAGCAAGTCCGATGTGCGCCGGCCAAAGCGATGGGATAAGTTTGATTTTTCTACCTCTTTGATTTTGAGCTGCCTTTGATATAACGTTTGGGTTGCCTGGATCCCAGTGATTAGAGCCAGGAAAAACATTCCCGTGAATTGCAAATATCAAACCGTATTGACTGCACAACTCTTGAATCCAGCGAGCTGAAGGTTCCAATTTGTTGCTTGTGGGAGTGGATAGGCGAAAATGTCCTTGATGGGTAATTTTTGGAATTAAATAAGAAAACGAGTTGCTGTGTGGTAGTTCTACCAGCTGTGGATCAAAAGAGAGGTAAAACAAGTGTCATGCAACAAACTGGGTGGTGGATAGAATTTGTGAAGAAAGAAAACTGGACCCTTTGGAACCTGAAGGCTAGATGTTAGAACTGAAAGACAAGGGTCCACTTGTATCCCCAATCCGACACTTCGTTGTATACAAACACTACGTAGATGACATTTTCTGTGTTATTAATTCATCAGACCACAGAAGCCAACTGTTAGACAGCTTTAACTCAGCTCATACAAACTTACATTGTGAAATAGAAATAGAGTCAGACAATACAATCGCCTTCCTTGACGTTCGGATGAATTGCCTCGAAGATGGCTCAGTCAGCCGGTCGGTAAGCAGAAAGGCAACTTGGAATGGGCAGTACATTCACTTCTACAGCTTTGTGCCTCTCAAGATTAAAAAGGACCCAATTCAATGCCTCACAAACGGTACACGAAGAATATGTTCGGAGGGCACCGTTGAGGAAGAGCTGCAAACGGTGCGAACAACCTTCATTCAAAATGGCTACCCGGCTCTTCTAGTTGGGGAGATAATGCGAGTTAAAGTGGAAACCCCAAGGAAGCTTAGAGTAGAGAGAAAGCCGATATACATCTGTTTTGTCATTCAAATATGATACGTTGGCAGAGACAATGCAGAAAAGATTGTCGAAGGTAATCAGCAAAACGTTCTACGCAGCTAAGCTCCAGATTTTGATCGAATCCCGGCCGGTAGTGCTTTTGTGGTTGAAAGACAAAACGCCTGATTCTGCAGCCTCATTTAAGTTTTTTATTCGCTTGTTCTTGTGGGACAAAGTATAACGGCCGCACAACCAGGGCTTTGCCTGAAAGCATCCGCGAACACCACCCTGCATGGTTAAACACTGGAACATTCAAGTCATTCGCTAACGCTGTCGTTCCACACCTTGCCCAGACTAATCATGCAATAAAGGTGGCTGAGGCTTTCCGTGCGCTGTATATGGTTCAGGGTCGGCAATCAAGACCGGCAAAAAGTCACATGCAAGCCACAGATAAGGCCGTCAGCATCCGCCCCCAAAACCACTCCCTATTTGCTCAAAAGCAATTTGTATGTGCTCTCTAGCTTCCCTGGTCCTCCTTCCACCTTACAACAGGCAATGGACCAGATGAAAACTAAAAACACACCAGAAAAACGATACACATCCGATTTTGATTTAAGCCCGGATTACAATTGTTCTCTTCCCCCTTCCCCACCCCCTTTCACTAATAATTTTTATCACTTCCCACTTATCTAGTTGATTAAACCCCTTGACCTGTCGTAATATATTGCAATTTAACGGCGTGATTATGAATCACTTAAAACAAGCTTGTTCGCCCTTCCATTTTCTCCAAATGTTTCGTTAGTAATTTATCGACCATTGTTTTGTTTCTCATGTCACTCCTTCAGTTAGGTTGTTATGCTTGAAGATAACAGGGAGATATTCTCGGTCGGGTCTGTCGAAATGAAGTTGCATTTAAGGTTTGTATTACGCAATATAAGCTATCCCTGAAAGAACCAAACGGACGTTTTCACCTTGGCGTCTTACAAAGCTGAGTGGTCACTAACTTTCAAGGAGTACAAACAGTGCATCTCAAATTGTTGCACTGATGCCATATGGGCAGCAAATGAGTTGTGTATGAGAAAGAGTTCTCAGATGCTCGGCATCGTTGTCATGAAGGCATGGGCCCCAGCAGGAAATTCCACTCTCCAGGAATGACACCATCTTTCAAGGCATTCTGGCCCATCCTCTGCATTAGGAATTGCCCCGTTGAGGTTCTGAAATAAGAGTTCATAGACTCTTTATATGACGCCAGTAAATAGAAACCGGATGCCGTGATGCTTTGAACAGAAAACAGTAATGACATACATCAGGAATGGAAGTTTTCCTTGCGATCTTTTTCTGCGTGACGTCAATAGTGATGGAAGAGAGTTGTAAGAGATCGCTATCAATTGATACAACTTGGCGGAGATGAGAGAGGTAGGAGGAGAACCAGTTGATGAAACGGGTTTTGAGCCCGGATGCTTCGGATTTGGTCATTAACATCGAGTAAGAGACATGGTTTATTGCCTGTATCATGTCCAAGATTACAGTTAGCCACTTCAAGTTTTCTGCGGCTCGAGTGGCCAGGCTGGAAGAGCCAAGCTGGCAGACGTTATGGGACCGAGCTTTTGGAAGACCATCTTGGCTTTTGTGCACTAGGTTATTGAAAAAATGGCATATAGGGAGGAGCTCTTCTACTAGGCTACCGAGTTTTCCAAGAAACTATAGGTTTGTGTTCATGAAGCGATTGTTTCACGAATCTTGAAATTTGTGAGCAGCCCATTTGGTTGGCTAAGCATAGAAGCTTCCTGTTTCCTGCAGAATTTTATGTGGTTATGCGGATACTATCAGACAGCCTGTTTTGGAGGACGAGGGAGGAGAGGAATCATGAGAATGTTGTACCGAAGTCAGAACTTATTTCGTATTCTAATTGCAGGGACGTGAAGATATCAAATCGGAGGCGCCAAATTTGGCATTTCGTGGTCTGACTATAATCATGAAGAATTTAGGAATAAAGATTTTCTGCGGACTTGGCTTCACAAGCCAAGAAGTGGTTGCCCAAAACGGTGGAAAGAAGTGACTCGGTGAGGAGACGAGGGAACTGGCGGGCTAGGTCTTGTTGTCACGAATAAGGGCACAGAACTTACGGGAGCCACTGTTTGATCACCTTCACAGAAGTGACTAAGTATGATAGTTTCCACCTTAGACAAGTTTGGGACGAGGACCAAATCTGGTATGTTTTGTCTCCTGGTCAGGGCGAGAACACTTTGAGTCCAAAATCCTGTTCGAATGAAAATGTAATTAAATAACTGGTAGGTGAAGAGCGGGAGTTCCAGTTATTATTTACCGCTTTTGGTCCCCGGCGGTCATCTCAGCCACTCAAGTTATCGCGGATGAGTGGGTAAAGGCACTATTGACGGTTCCAAAATCAGAAGTGGCCGTATACGGAGGCTTTTACACACAACCAGTGTCGAGGCGTGTGTCAGCTTCTTGAATGATGCTCCGTAAAGAGTCTTGGACAAACTTCAGGATAGAGCGGACGTAAGAGGTCGCAGTAAAGGTGCACTCGGTGTAGATTAAGCATCCATCTTCTCGGCTACACCGACTTCTACTGAACACCCGATAGCCAATCAGATGTTTAGAAATTGGGGTTGAACTGGTTAGCCAAGAGCCAGAACTGAAATCGATGCCGGGGCTGAACAGGATTACGGGCTTGCTAGGCTAGCCACACTTGTTAATTAGTGACCGGTATTTAGTCAGAAAAGAAAATTCAGCTGGTATGTTCAGAGCCAGTGAGCGCCAACAGTGCGTTAGATGGACTGCGGCACCCAGGCTGGAGCTTGATTTTAAGTCGCTACTTGGATGTTTGTGGGTTGCAAGATTCACAGTAGGCTGATGTGGCTTTGGGCAGGGGGGCTGAGGAAAAATGGAAAACTTCCAGGGGATGACTCGGAAAGGGGTCAACAGAAAAATGACGTATGATAGGTTGTAAACGTGGGAAAGAATGGAGAAATTCCGCAGGCGTTGGGAGTTAAAAAATTGGAAAAGTACGCAAGACGCTTTGGGTGCAGCAAGAAAGGAGTGTTGAGGCGGACAATAGGCCAGATGGGAACTCTGGATTTCTGGTTAAGGATCTTGTGGAAGTTTAGATTCGGGATTAAAGAAAGGGCGTAGAACAAGAGGAGTTGGAAACGAAAGCCTGGTAGAGTCAAAAGGAGTGGGGTAAAGGGGAACGGAGGGGGCCCGAAATAGTGCAGAAAGTAGGGAACCGAGACAATCAAGTTTGACCGATTGGACTAACGGATGAGGGAAAAGGTGGTCGATGCATGTTGTGCTTGCGGTTTCAAGAGTACTTGTGAGCATATGTCGTAGGATGTAGGCTGATACCTTTGGATGGCCCTTGGTGTACGTAAAGCCTTGGGGTAGATAGGTCTTGAAATAAGGTGGAATAACGGTGCTGAATAGAAGAGCTAATTAGTCACGTTTCCGGCAAGCTGTTTATTGGATTTCAGCTGTTGATGCTCACGCGAGTTGGAACTAAATGGCTCAGAGGATGCAGGACATGAGTCTTCGAAGGTGGTATCCCAGACACCAGTGTGTTTTGCGGACGAAGTTCCCATTTTGGGTTAGAGTGTCCCACCGCGGCGAGCTGATAGCTCCAGAGACTCGAGGCCAAGTGGCTTGGCCATCTGCCGTTATGATCAGACTAGGTCCGTCAGCGTTCGGACGCTGCATGCAAACTGAAACACTGATAGCTGGCGTTTGTGCTATTCGAGGCTGCGGCAAGGGTGATGCAGTTGATACTTTGAGACACGTTAAACTACAAGACTTAGACAAAGGAGTACAAGACGGCGTTGTTTTCAGGCAGAATTTTCTTGGCATGTTTGTTTTTTGAGGGAAGAAGACTTCTTGCCAGCTCCAAAAGCTTGAAGGCTGGAGAGGGGGTAAGTGTGAAATTAACGTGGACTTCAGATTGTGGTGGTCACTCTCTGCGAGTTCAGCGTTATTGAGCTTAGAGACTTCCAGCGTTCTCAAAGACTCTCTTCAAGGAGCCTCTCTTTCGGAAGTCCTTCTGACTCTCCTATACGGTGAGGCGACCTCTGTGGTGTGCTGTTTCTTGATTAGGTCCCTGACTGTTAGCTGGTCCTGGAACTGCAAAGTGCCTCGGTAGTGCCTGCGTTGCATTCACTTGGACCAAGGTTTTTAACAGCTTTTTCCACTTCCATTCCATCAGCTTTCGTGTGTTATGGCTAACAATATGCGGAGGGATGATGTCCATGATGCAGAACTTTACGGCGTTCTTGGCGTTCTTTATTCTCACTGTAATCTCAAAAGAGATAATATCAATGGATGTGCCAGGGATGGTTAGTTCTTTTTCACTACTCGTCGTTGAAGGATGAGAAACCTTTAACTGCATTAATATTTTCTCATTAGGCCTATCCGTGGCTTTCATTTTAGACTACAGTGAACCAAGCTTCAACTTGGGAGGATTGCTTTCACTCGCTCTGTCCATTAATGAGCTGGCAAGCGAGATGAAGCAGGATTTAGTCTAAGATAATCAATGGGTTCGCGTGCTCTCGCTTTTCGAGCAAATTTATTTCTTCTGGGACGACGTACATTCGAGTCAGATGTACAAAGAAAATCATAATTAGGATTGAGTGGGCCGGCTGGGTCTTAGTGGGACAGCTGGCAGAGCGCGGATAGTAAGAAAAGGTCTACCGAGTGGTGAAAAGCCGTGGCAGATGAGTGTACAGAAAGGTGAGGTGTAACAGGTCGTTCACTCTCTGTAACCTAATAGTGAGAAAGAAATGGAATTCTCTAAGAAGTCAGGCATATGATAAAAGTAGAGGTTGGCAGGATGACACTACTGTATGGACCACGGGGAATTAGGTTTCCAGCCAAAGCACAGTTGTAAAAGACTTAAGAAAACCCCGTTTCATGCATTAGCATACATGTTAAAAACGACATTTATTATTCGTATGAACCATCTTTGCCGGAATTCCGGTTGTTTGTTTTATCACTCAAAATCTTTATCACAAATCGGACTCCCACCGTTGCCTCAAGCGTGAGTCGCTCAGCTTGAACTTCGTTGTGACTGTATTTGGTAATCTCATTTTCTGTATCTAACGTTTTGCTGTAATTCAGTTGCGGTTGTTGGTTTGCTGTTCAATTTGAAGAGTAAGGGCTCAGAAGGGACACTATTAAGGTCTGATCACTGTAAAGTTATTTCATTTGTTGTATATAGTACCGTAGCCATTTGGAATCGACTTTGTTTTCAACTGCGTCTGAATTGGTTGCTTCGCCTCTCTCAACGTTCCATTGGCTAGATTTTACAACACTCAATATCCTTGGCAACCGTTGAGACATGAAGTCGCGCAGCCATTCGGCAATCCGTCCCGAATCAAAAGACAATACCCTGCCGATGAACCAAACCTTTTGTTGGTAGGTTTTGGCTGTTTCCTGTTCAGGCTGTAGTGTATCAGACTGTCACGGGCTCGGCTTGGTTTCCCACTGAGCTAGAGCGGATCTGTTTTTATCCAAGTGGGAGGAGAAGCAGTTTGCAAAACATTTAGAGTTAGATAAGCAATGTAAGCTGCTCCAGGTGAGGAATGAGACGAAAATGGCGAAACTACTCTTGGCTTTCGCTGAGGAAGAAGGAAACCTAGTCAACAGAGATGAAGTCAAGGGTGAAGTAAATGTCAGTGAACATCTTTCTCTCCACGTGTGTAATTGCCACGTACAGAACGATGCACCACGAACAACAAGCTTGGTTTCAGTGGCGAAACTTGCAGTGAAGTATCTTCTTGGTTCACCCAGATTGGGACTGGAGTCATTTGAGGGCCGCTGGTCAATTTATTGAGGTGTGTGGAGCAGTTTGAATTTTACGTCGACGGTCGAGTTCAAGAAGATGACCAGAGTTTATTTTATTTGATGCGCTACTGCAGGGGACAAGCAGGGGATGCGATTGCCGGATGTATTATGTTGCCTCCAACACTGGCATACAGCAGGGCTAAGAAAATCTTTAAGGATCTGTATGGACAAGATAATGTTGTGGCTGGTTCACTGATTGACGGCTCACTGCAAGTTTTAAAGCTTGTGGTGGAAGATTCGGATGCCCTGACTAAGTTGTCGTTGAAAATGCTCAACTGTAGAGTTGCTCCCACGCAGATGGATTGCATGTCAGACTTCAGCTCACTGCAGACCGTGGAACGCATTACTCAGGTGCCACCAACGCGTCTCCAGGATTTGTGGGTTAGGACCGTTGATGATATCCTAAGAACATGAGATTAACACAGATTCCAAGATCTGCAGCACTTAGTGTCCCATGATGCACGGATTGCTCGGAGTAAGTTTGGCAAACTGGCTGCCAAAAGCAAGGCTCACGGTTATTCGCGGTCATCCAGTCGGAGGAATTATGCACAAACCCCGCACCCAGAAACGAAACACGGTTAACGCCAAATTAGGGTAGTACTTTGTTGGTCGCGGCTAATAGGTGTACTTGAGGAACGTCAGCGCTTCCTGTCTCGGGATATGCTCGGCCGTTGGACATTGTTTAAATAAATCAAGGCTTGTTTTCGTGTCCCAGATGTGGACATCTGTCTAGCACCTGCCCCGTTTTAAAACCAAGTTCAACATCAGGTTGTCAGAAGCGGCACCACTCTCTACTGCATGGTGCACAGAAGCAGATTGCTGATCATTCAAGCAAGATACAACACGAGGGCTGCAGGTGGATAAGCTGGGTACGGAGAATGCAAAAAGGCCTGGGCAGTGGACCAATAATTGGTTGGCTACTTTCGGGCCAGAATGTCGTGTCAGTTTAAGTGCGCTGCTAGTACGAGTTGACGAATCAAAAAGCTCTCTGGAGACCAACTCTTTGCTGGACAGCGGGTCCGATATGGCTTTATTACAAAAAGACCTCATGGAGCTGGTGAGCCTGAAAGCGACCCCAACCGCACTTTGACTTCGACCGTAAATGGGACTGCCACTCAGAATTCGGGAATAACGGAGCTGCGACTGAACTCATTGTTAGAGAATGATATCGTGAATATGGAGAGCGCTTTTGTGTTGATAAGCTACCAATCCAAGCAGTCCAGCGCTGCACAGATGCGGACGTTCTATCTTGGCCTCACACACATTGCCTCCAAAGGGAGAATCTGAAAGATTTGCGAGTGCGAATCCTGATTGGTGCCGACGTCCCATAAGCACATTGGGCAGTAGAGCAAAAATGCGGCAAAAGAAAATAACCCTACGCTGTGCGGACGATTCAAGGATGCATTAATTTTGGTCCCATAAACCAGGAACCACGCTTGGTGATGACATTAAACCACACTGAAAGGGGAACAGATCCCTCAGCACAACAGACGGATAGAATATACGACGCCGATTCCTGCGATAGGTATGCGCCGAAAATCTCTCCTTCATTAGAAGACAAACGGACTGTTGATGTGGTTTCAAATACCATAACCTTGTTGAACGGACACCATGAATTTGCATTTCCATGGAGAAACCCTGAAGTGAGACTTCCAAATAATTGTATGGTGGCCAAAGAGAGATTAAACGGCTTGAGGAAAAGGTTTGCGCGTGAACCTGAATTCTTTGGTAGGTACTCTGCAAAAATAGAGAGCTATGTGCGCAAGGGCCACACCCAAATGGTACCCGATGTACGGCCAAAATTAGTTTTGAGCCGAAGTGGCACTTAACACCACGCAGTTTTAAGCCCTAAAAAGCCTAGCAAGTTGAGGGTGGTGCTTGACTGTGCGGCTGCATTCCAAGGAAGCTCCTTGAATGATTACTTGCTGCAGGGACCAGACACGACGGAAAGCTTAGCTGGAATGTTGTTCTTCTTCAAAAGAAATCTGTCGCATTGTCTGAGTATATTGAAGGAATGTTTATGCGGGTTCGAGTGCCGACGAGAGACAAAGGAGCACTGAGGTTCCTTTAGTGGGCAAATGGTCGACTTGGTGGTAACATTGTTGAATATCAAATGAATGCCCGCCAATTCGGAGCCACTTCCTCCCCATTTTGTGCTTTGAGTCGCACGGCAGATAATTGGGGAGGACAATTTGAGAAGCACGTCTCCAGGGCCGTGTTTGATAACTTATGTGTAGACAGCTGTCTTGCGTCTTTGCCTACTCGGGAGAATGCAAAAGCTTTGCTATCCATATGAGTGAATTAATATCATGAGGTGGATTCCGGCTTCATAAGTAGATGTGTAATCGTGGGGAGGTGCTGGATATTTTACCGAAATCTGAGCTGGCCCATCCCACTTTGGAATTAGATGATTGATAGCCAGTGCCGGAGAGGGCGTTTGGATTGGAATGGAACGCAATAGAAGACACGTTCCAGTTTTCATTCGCAATATGCGAAACACCTCAAACAAGGCGTGGCTTGTCGTCTATAGTATCATCCATGTTCGACCCACTAGGGTTGGTTTCACCTTTCATTCTGCCAGACAAGGCGGTATTGCAATCACCCTGTCGCTTGAAGCTTGGTTGGGACGACCCAGTTGAAGAAAAACCCCTACGATGCTGGAATGAGTGTACAGAAGACTTTCGAGAGCGGCCGGTTAAAGTGCCTTCCATTGGGTCTAGCAGCGGAGTGACAAAGATATCCCCTCTATCGGACGAATAGAGAAGATGGAAGTCGGTTTACGGATGCGAGGTGTATTCTATATATCGTGGCATCGGAACAATACCGATACGAGAGATACACCGAACGGAAAACGAAAAGCAACGGCTGTGCAGAAAGCGAACCGCGAGTGTGTAAAATCGGTGAGCGACCGAAAGTGAAAGTGATTCAAAACGAGGTTAACGGAAAATTCGAGAAAGTCAGTCCAATAAAACGTATGCAACCGGAGAATATTATAAGGTCGATTTCAAACGGCAGAAAAGATAATGGAGAAAACAGATCCAAAATGGTGTCCAGAAAACAATCATTTTCTCAAAACGATCGAGGTCACTTCAAGTGGTTGGGAAGTATGGGACAACTTTGCGCATTCAAAATTCAGCGTTCCTTTATCAGAGTTGACTCACTGAACGAAGGCGCACAGCTTCACGTATTCTGTGACTCTTTTGAAGTTGGCTCTGAGGTGATGGCGTTCTCCAGAATGGTTTCAAGGGACATAGCTTCCTACTGTGCCCTACTGTTTTCTAAGTCAAGGGTAGCTCTTCTGAAGACCGTAACGATCCCTCGATTGGAGTGAGCCGCGGCAAGTCCGGCCGTTAGAGTCTCTCGGATTCCTACGGAAGAACTGGAATCAAGTTTGGTAAGACCTACTACTGGACGGACCCTGCTATAGTTTTGCACTACATAAACAACACAAACGATATTAAATACGTACGTTGCGAACCGTTTGGCTGAAATCCATCAGTGGTCGGAACCCCGGCAGTGGAGTCATGCCAGATGGGAGGCTAACCCTACAGACTTGGCATCAAGAGGCACAACATCACAGAGTGATGTCAGCTGCTGGTTCGAAGGTTTTAAATTCTTGATGAACGATGAAACTTCATGGCCGACCAGTCCTACCGTGTCTGCAGCACCACCAAACGTTCAGTTGAAGCAGCCTTCGAGTACAGTCCTCACAAAATTGCAGGACACCTTGGCGCACGCACTTCTAGCTAGGTACTCCAGCTAGTTTCACTTGCTGAATTCGGTAGCGTGGCTAACCCGCCTTAAAGTGTACGTCGCAGTCAGAAGAGGCTGGCACACGGATTTTGGATTGAGAACTGGGCCGTTGAAGTTACCCGGCATTGCTAAAGCGGTGGAAAGTGTTATTCTCATTGTACAAGCTACGGTCTATGGTGAAGAGTTAGAATGGCTACGAGACAGGAGCAATAACCTTTGCACCAACAAATCTCCGATGAATAGGAATCCATTATAACTCGATCTAATTTTATTAAATGGAATTATTTGTGTCGGAGGACGACTGAACTACATTAGTCAGCTGCAGGGTGTGGAACATCCGGTGATACTACCCAAAACTCACCCGACTACAGACTCGATCATCCGATGGTACCACGCAATGGGAGGATACTCAGGACCATTTCCGTTACTCTAGAAACTTCGCAAACTTTTTTGGATTGTACGGGGAGGGGCTGCCGTCAAGCGCGTACTTTGAGGATGTTGGAAATGTTGGAAGATTTTGGCGGTCGTAGGCAGGCAGATGATGGCTCTTCTGCCAGCCATTAGAGTCCAACAAGTTTGGTTTTAGTTCAAGTACTTTGGAATAGACTATTTTGGTCCATTTGCAGTTAAACATGGGCGCAGCATGGAGAGACGGTATGGATGCATTTTCACCTGCCTCCAGATGCGTCCGGTACATATTGAAGCTTCTTATTCTCCAAGCACGGATTCATTCATTATGACACTACTGCGTTTCATGTTGAGGAGAGGGGCACAGTCAGAGATTTTTAGTGATAACGGTACAAAGTGTGCTGGGGCTCAAAGGGACTTGAAAAACCTAATGGAAAACTGGTCTAGTGATCACACTGCTGATAGATTGTTGCAACGGGGCGTGCAGTAGTACTTCAATCCCCACATGCTAGTCACCGTGGTGGCATATGTGAGATCATGGTGCGCTCGGCTGGAAGAGCACTTCATTCAGTTTGTGGCGAGCAGCCGATGACTGATGAAATATTGTTGACATTCCTCACAGAAGGTGAGCAGATAGCAAACGGACGACTGCTAGTGCCTTTGACCTCGGGCTGTTGTGATCTACCAGTACTCACGCCCAAAGACCTACTTATCCTGAAGGCGAACCCACGAGATATTCCGACGAATTCGTTGCGCGATAGAATGGTTCGTCAGTGGAGGCAGGCAAACTACCTAACATCTGTGTTTTGGAAGAGATGGATCAGGAAATATCTTCCACTATTACAACAGCGGCAGAAGTGGACAACTCGGGGAAGCAACGTTACATCGGGTGATGTAGTGCCACTAGTTTCGGAGGTTTTGCCGCGTGGCCGGTGGCCGATGGGGTTATCGAAAGCATCTCAGTTTCGGACGATGGCTTCGTACAAACGGCAACAGTGCGAACTAGTGGAAGATTGGTGCTCCGTGGCATTAGAAAGGTTTGTCTAATTGAAGGCGAAACGGACACCAGTGGTGCAAGTTTAGAGGCGAACTCTCCTCAAGTGAAAGGCGAGTCTTCGAGCATGCCAAACCGGGAGGGACCACTGAGAGTTGATCCACTTGTCCGAATGGAAGCTGCTAGTGACGGTGATCAGTTTTAGGTATTTGGGAACCAAAGGGCGAGCCGGTGGATGAGGCCGACCAAACCTAGCGGTCCACGGGAAAATTCCGGGTCGGATTTTGGGGCCGGTGTAGTGGAGTTCGGGAACCCTATTCCATGTATTAGCATACATGTTAAAAACGACATTTATTATTCGTATGAACCATCTTTGCCGGAATTCCGGTTGTTTGTTTTATCACTCAAAATCTTTATCACAAATCGGACTCCCACCGTTGCCTCAAGCGTGAGTCGCTCAGCTTGAACTTCGTTGTGACTGTATTTGGTAATCTCATTTTCTGTATCTAACGTTTTGCTGTAATTCAGTTGCAGTTGTTGGTTTGCTGTTCAGTTTGAAGAGTAAGGGCTCAGAAGGGACACTATTAAGGTCTGATCACTGTAACGTTATTTCGTTTGTTGTATATAGTACCGTAGCCATTTGGAATCGACTTTGTTTTCAACTGCGTCAGAACTGGTTGCCACGCGTCGCTCGAACGTTCCATTGACTAGACTTTACAGGATGAAATAAAACATAATGAAGCAATCTTGCCAATAACCAGTGCGTATTTTACGGATAGGGTCACGAAGTTTTGTTTTGGGTAGATTGAAACCTAGAGTTTTAGAAAAGTTACCTTTCGAATTTTGGCTGTAGTAGACTACGAACTCACCTCGGTGCAAGGCAGCTGTTATCACAGGAAATTCAATTCCTGACTGTGAATACCGACTGCTGCTAGGAGCAACACACAAAAGTGCCCAATTGATGGAAGAAGCAAAATCGAGACTTCCTGATTCTTACGTCAAGTTTATCTTGACCTGGATTCAGCGCAGTGAAATAACCGGAAAAAGATAATAATAATAATGGTATATCTCTTGATCGTGGTCAAGACGCATGCACAAGGCATGATCAGAGAACGCAGCAATTCACAGCAATGTAGGGTAGTCACAATTTTGGAGTTCATGGTTCACACAATTGCAGCAATAGAACGATCAAATTGGACTGCGATCAGCTTTGTCTTGCCGGAAGCCGGAGGTGTTCGTACCTATTTACATGGCTATAGTGCGACCTCACTTAGAGGGTAGCTTGCAGGCTTGGTCACCCTTCTACAAAAAGGACGCATCCTGCCTCGAGAAAGTCCAACGTCTCGCCACGCGAATGGTTGAAGGGCAGAGGGGTAAGACTTACGAGCAGAGACTATGTGACCTGAATCTTTCTATGTTGGAAAGGAGGAGACGTCGAGGGGATCTCATAGAAACGTTCAAGGTAATGAAGGGCTTTTCTGGCCTTAGACCAGATAGTCTATTCCAAGTGGCCGTAGACTCCAGAACAAGGGGACATGAAAAGAAGTTGATAAAAGCCCGATCTAGGTAGATGGCTAGATTGCACGTTTTCAGCAATAGAGTTGTGAACATGTGGAACGGTCTGCCTGGTGAAATGGTAGATCTGCAGACAGTCCAATCCTTCAAAGGTGCCCTAGATCGCAAGTGGTACGAGATCTTTCCTTGTAGTGAGCCTTGAGTATATCAACTAGATGGATGACGGGTAGCACTGTGGCCCTTCTGGAGTATGTTTTAGCGGACTTTTTCCCTGATTGCATACTGTCTCAATGAACGCTCACGATGCATAATGTCTCTCGCAGTTGATGTGCGATGAGGTTTTCCGTTTCCCTCTCATTTTTAGCGGGGATTCGACGAAATACACTCGGCAGGGGTGGGTGCATAACTGGTGTGCATACCATCGAAGGAATTCTGGACGCTCGATTGGTCGTGGCCATTACCAGTCCTGTGCAGACTGAACTGAACTGAACTGAACTGACTGTGTTTAAGTGAACTAAGGAGGGGAGGGTTCGGCGCGGTTAATATGAATCGGTTTCGAATTCGGAACGGGGACGATGCGGTTAGCGGGATGGACGTAGGAATGCAAGTAAAGCGATACTAAAGATGGGTAAAAGTGCAGTGTTTGCAAGAACCCACAGAGCGACTGGTGTCAGACATCACAACATGAACAGGTAGCTGAGGCAAGAATAATACACAACTTGCCCTATGGATGCCGATAACTGTCTGCGGCGGATCCGGTAGTTTAGAATGGATCACGGCAATCTACGGGATTTGGTGTGCAGTCGATGAAGATAGAGAGAGCCGTGGAGTTAAAAAGATTCAAAAAAGAGTCAGGAAGTGCAGAAGGAGTCACGGTGTAGCACCAACTGGATGCTTGAGGAATCAGTATTGAGAAACTGGTTGAGGGTGTTACCAAATGAAGATTAAAAATAGAGTTAACACGGTGTTATCAAAGTGCATTCGGAGATGCTTGCAGGATATGGAGAACATTGACCCCCCATTGGACAACTCGTTGTAGAGGGTGCCCGTGATACAGATGCAAGTGATTCGAATGGGAAAATCAGATTTGCGTTTCTGTATAGATAATTCCGATACCATATCTAAAATCACACGGAGGCAGAAACTCTCACCAAAAATGCAGTGTGCTTTTAAGAAGCGTGAATGGTGAATGGACCCAACCGGGAATTTCAACAAGTCATCGTGGAAACACTGCTGGAGACAAACGCTGCTGATGCAACCAAGCAAATATGCACAGGTGGCGAAGAGGAAAGAAGACTGCGGTGACTGAGACAGGCCAGACCCGAAGGAACAGAGGAAGTTCAGTGTAAAAGTGGGATTTCCTGTATACTTGATAAAAGAATGAATAACCAAGTGATTGATATTTTGTTTCATAAAATCATTGGTTGCTGTTGATGGCAGATAGTGCATGATGAGGGCAGCAGTCAAAAAGGGCTATGCTGACAAACTAGAGACGGTGGGTACGGAAGTCAACGACGAGGGCCAGGCTCCGGTACGGCAAGCAGAATGAATTGAAACTTTTTGTGTGGAGTGCGGAAAATGGATGCGGATGAGTGATGTCAGGAATCCGTCCTGCGGCCCGGTGAGACTATCATGAATGATTGAAATCCTGTCTATGGGATTGTGTTCACTGGTTAGCCATGTAAGGTGTTCCATATAAAGCGTCATCAGGTGTGAGTACAGGTTTAACCACGGTAAATCCCATCGATCAAATCTTTTATTCCGTTAGGTAATCCGGGGATAACGTCCATTTGGTTGACGGGCTACCCAGGTAACCAGTATGTTCTGGAATAGAGGAGAAATGTGGCAGTCTGGAGAATGCTCCAGCTGGGGGTTATTATTAACGCCATTACAAAAGTTAGAGTGATAATGCTACTTGATGGCCAGTGGGCAGATCTACAAGGGAAAAGGGAGGATAGCAGGCAGAGTGTTGACCCGGCTGTAGGTGAGGGTGGAGAAATTATAAAAAGAAAAGGAAACGCTCAGAGCTAAGGTGAGGCCTTTTTATGTGGATGCGAATTTACGGGTTTTCCGTGGGGTCATGCGTAATCAGATACATAAGCCTGCTAGGTGGAATGGGGTGCTAACATACCGTGAGCAAATACGTTGATCGGTGAGTAGCGGTTAATAAAGGATGGTAATCAGCATGGTAGGGCTCGAGTAACGGAGGAGTGCAAGAAAAAGACGATGTGACCACTGAGTTACAGCCCGGGACAAGAGAACTAAGTGAAGGTGAGCACCTATCATTGAAGGAATAAGAGTTTGCTAAGGGGATTAGTGTCAGTAAGAATTTTGGTTTTGTAACTGAGTCTACACGGTAGCAGACAAATCATCGCTGACTTTGGACAGCACTATTAGTGCTTGGGCTCGAGGGGGATAGAAGAAGTAAACTTGTGGGTAATAAATTATAAATGTGTAATGATTACGTTCCGACAACCAATACAGGCGAGGCTTTGCCCATAGCTGTTAGGAGTAGGCGTATCAATGCCGGGGTGTCGTCAGAGCAAAGGTCGCATGATGTGACTATCCAGACCGTGTATCGACTACTGCATTAAACATTAGCAAGCTGGTCAAGGATTTTACAGGGGACACAAAAGGGTTAAAGCTCAGTAAGGTGGGGTCAGTAAGTAAATATGGAGAGCTCAAATGGCTTGCTGTCACCCCGCACTGGTCTAGACAAAAGGAACTGCAGGTTAACTTGAAAGCGTGGGGTTTCTCATATGCAGGGTCGGGTCTAGGCTGTTATCGGAAATCCATCTGTAATGGAGGGGGAAGGGGGCATTAGCCCAACACTTTCCCAGCCTGAAGTGAATTTTTTCGTCTTTTTATTGAGAAGAGAGAGCGAATTTGCGCCGCAGGGTAAACTTCCCTTTTCTTCTTGACCAGCCTTTCCTTACACGTGACCCATTGGGTCCGAGATTGATAGGGACGGCTGTTTCCCCTTATTGTGAGACCGCTACAGACCAGATGTCATAACCTTCAGGGGTGTTGCTGCCACAAGCAGTGAAAGAAAAAAGATAGGATGAAGCAATCATTCAGATAATGGCAGCATTTTTGGGGCTACCACTTAACAGCTTGTTGTTGCCAGTAACAGAGTCGGACGGGTTACAGTATGTATGCGAGCCATCTAATGAACGCACCGCGGATTTTTATATGCATGGCAACTTAACTGGCACAACGAAGTTGGTAGAAAGGTATCACCACTGGCTTTGCAGAGGTTGACCGCTAGCTAGTGTAGTGGCAACGGGTATTAGGACAGATGAACCAACGATTTTCGGTCGAAAGGCTCACGCTAAAGGTGAGAACTGCTGAGCTGTAAAGATCGTAGGGTCCAGTTTACTAAAAACTGGTAAATAATGGAGAGAATGGTTTCGGTAGAAAATTGGCTGTAGACCCGGATGAAGCAACTTCTTGATCAGTCGCGGGTGAGTGTTGCTTAGAAAATAAGGCACTTTATGAGGAGCAGGTTGATGGTGGAGAGCCATCTCCAAACCCGGAGCACCAGACGTAGTAGTGAGTCAAAGTCAGGTGACATCTAGTGGGTAAGTATTGTCTTGATGGAGCTTTGAACTGGATTTATAATTGCTTGCTGGGCGTCTGTATTCAAATTAAAGTGCAATATGGCAAGGTTTGATAAGGGGAAGAAGGAGAATGAGTAGATGAATGTCAAGAAGCAGGTTATTAATAGCCATGCCGTGGCTATAGGGAAAAAGATGAGAGGATGGGAGGAACTAGAAAGTTACTTGATGCCAGATTTAGCAAAACAGATGAAGGTGGAACAGAATTACCGGACTAAAGGTATAACCATTCTGTAGGATATCGTAGAGCAAAAGAAGCTGAGATTTACAGAATGGAGAGAGAGGAGATGAAAAAGAGAGAAAATGCTGCCATAACTGGGACTTGAGTACAGTTAGTGAGGCACTCCAGAGAAAGTTCAACGACTGTGTCTGTCGGACTTTGTCGACGAAGAGGCAAAAACGCAAATGACAGGATCAGATGTGGAACAGAAGCAAAACGAATAGGTGAGTTACGCGAGTGGAGGAATCAAGCGCGGCTATGACCCAAAAGACAATGGGGTCCACAAAAATAGGGAGTTCAAAAACTGTAAGAAATCAAATCCAACTTCAAAAGCCTTTTTTTCACTTATATACGGATCTTTAGGTTGGATTACAGTTTGTACTGTGAGGTATTTGCTCATGTGGGCCCTAAACGTCTTAGATGGCCCTATAGGACGTATATCATGGGGTAATTTGTTCCCAAAGGCTGCATACTTAACAAGAAAAAGTTAGATCTAAGAGCAGTTCTACAAATAGGAACAGTAACTTTGTTGTCTCCCAGTCTTAAAGATTACTGTGAGTCCGTTAGTTTTCTGAACTGCGGAGCTGATTTGATGATTCGCTCTACAACAACACCACGGAAGAATACGAGGTTCAGCTTCGTGCGTCTAAGCTATAGCAGATCTAGTTTCAAATGTTCGCAGCGTCTGCTGTAATTGAGTTGAGTGGTAGAGCCAAATAACTCCTTTCCCATTCGCCGTTTAACCTTTGCAATGGACACTCTGACCCACTGGCGCATGTTGGAGTAGATTATGGAAGAGAATTCCAAAAGGGGCCTAACGTGGGTCTTATATGTGCTAAATTTGCTTTCTGGGAGGCGGAATGCCCTAGGAAGCAGGCTTATAAGTCTTCTAGCCTGAGCAATTTGAGTGGTAGTATGTTCAGAGAAAGTGAAGGTGGCTGAGCATTGCAAATCTAAATCTCGCATTAACGGGCTGATGGAAATCGGGTGACCATCAGTACTGAACATACCTGGGGGGACATTGCATTTGAACGTAAGAATGTTGCTTTTCTCCGCAGAAAATTTCATTAATGAAGTGGTGCACCATGAACTAAGAGCTTTTAAATCTTGCCCTATATCACTGATAACTGTACTAAGTTGAGTAGAATCGAAATTATATATGATTTCGTTGTCGCCCGCGAAGGGGTGGAGACTGCCATGGCGAATGACACTGAAAATATCATTTATGTAAATGAGGAAGAGTAGTGGACCCGAAAAGCTGCCTTGTATGACACCAATAGTGACAGGTTTGGGTTTAAAGACTAGCTCAATAATATGGACCAACTGATGACGGTCAGAGGAATAAAAATCCAACCAACCGAGTAACGGGTCTGTGATGCCATAAGATTTGGCCTGTGATAGGAGCCGAGTGTGTGAGACTCGGTCGAAAGCCGTCTCCATATAAAGCACCATAATAATCATGGAGATACCTTTGTCAGCAGTCTCCTTGACTGAGTTGAAGAAGTTAACTTGACAAGTAGAGCACGAACGGTTTTTCAAGGAACCGTGTTGGCCCACATTGAGCAAGTTATGTGTTAAAAGGTGGGCAGTTATCTTATTCTTAATGAGCTTCTCCATGATTCTGGAGGTAATCGGTGTATGAATAACAGGACGATAATTCTCGAGAACATGAACAGAGCCTTTTTTGTGCAAGGGGATAATTGTAGAGGTTTTTTATTGATTAGGTAACGAGCTAAATTTCATAGACAGGTTAAATAAATTAGATAGAAGGATGGGAATATCTGGACCCCCAGAGTAAAAGCAGCCGGAGGAATGACGTCCAGACCTGGGCGGTAAAATAGTTTCATAGAGACTAGAAGTGGAGAAATATCGTTGGGGTGAAATGAAACTGTAGACAGAGTCCCACTGGGTAAACTGAAGAGTGTATTCCAGGAGTGGGAACACTGGCCGTTAGGGCTGCAGTGAAAAATGTGTTGAAAGCTTCAGCTATTTTTTCCGGTTGATCCAGATGGGAGTTGTTACCGGTGATAAAAGTTATAATCTTGCTGGGTTGGGGGTTTCTTGTTCTCATCAACCTACTCAGGATTTCCGTCTTTTTCAGGTGGAACAAGGCTTTTGATTCTTGCTGAGTAAGCATGAGTTTAGTATGTGATTTGATTTTCGCTGACGGTCGGTCCATTTGGATATATATCGATAGCTTCCGGGTTTTGAGTGCAAGTCGTTGAAGTTTGGGGAGTTTAGATTTCATCCGCGAGAGTCTGTCTGTTCTGGAATTCGTCAGTGGTAGCATAGTTGGGGTGATGCTGTTTAAAGACCGATTGAGAATAGAATATAGCTGATCTGCTACCACCTGAGGATCGAGCGAAAGAAACGATGTCTCCCATTTTTGAGATCTGATTATGTTTGGAAGGCTGCTCCAGTGAGCTAAGTGATATGGTCTGGCAGGCGGTACGGATGAAATAACGATTTTTGGTACAGAGAAAGAGCACGAGACGGCCATAAGGCCACACCTGCGAAGCTATCTCCCACAGAGGTGGTTACCTTATTAAGCCCTTGAGAAAACAGAAAATCTAGAGTGTTGTTTCCTCTAGTAGGTGATTGAACGTGTTGAGTCAAACCACCGAGGTGTGTACAGGTAATAAAATCCTGATAACGTCGTGGGCCAGAGTGCGATGGCCAACACACTCCTGGAGCATTGAAATCACCCGCAATCAACTTATGATCGGTGGGGTAAGTGGAGGCAAAGTGGAAGGCGTCAATAATAAGCACAATATTGTCCCCCGGTTGATTCAGGTGATCGATAAATGCATCCAAGCAAGAGTTTTTGTGACTACAGTTTAACTGTCACACAGATTGAGTCATCAACCTCGTCGAGGACTGGGTGTTGCATTGAAGAAACAGGAAAAGATTCTCTGCAGCATATTAGAAAACCCCCTCCTCGATAATGTTTTCTAGAGTTGCTGAAAGCCTTGTAACCAGACACTGTGAAGTCTAAGTTGGTAGTGCTTGCGTTAAGCCACGTTTCCGTGATGAAGATGAAATCGTAGTTAAACACAAGGACCCGGACACGCAAAAGGTAAACCTTTGCAGGTGGTGAGCCAATATTGATGACGAAAGCAGAGATACGCGTTGTGCTTCCTTGTACTGTCGCAACAGGCGGTTGTGCGAGCGTTTAGGCTGGAGGAGATAGGGATAGTGGCGTTGCTAGTCCCGGTACAGAATAGGTGGATGAGACAGTCTTGGGTTGATTACTGTGTGTGTAAGTCTAGAACCAATAGAAGGACGTTTGGTCAGTATGAGAATGACCAGTAAAGATTGAGGGTGTGCTCGTAGGACGGGTAGTAAGATCGTGCCCTGTGCATGTGTCTTGACCACGATCAAGAAATATACCATTATTATTATTTATTATTTATCGAATTCGGCGATTTCTGAGTTCGATTAAGAGAGCATGGAGTGGCCGGCCGCCGCAGGATCGACCAAGAAGGCAAGGAGAGCTTTGCCAAGGATGAGTGGGGGAGTCTGAAGCGAAGAACCAGTGTGCAGTGGATGGAAGTTAGAAGTATCGACTGCAACTACAGAGGCGGGGCCTAAGTTTGTGGATGAAATACAAGTTGGTCGGCTGATGGTTATACCACCACTGGGGAACAGGTGAGGACGAATATTCTGGGATAGAGCTATGGTATGAGGTCATGTTTCGCCCAGGGTATATAATGAAAAAATTGGCATTTTACGTCGGTACTGAGTAGCCGTGGGATGTACCATCGGTTGTTTGGGTAAGGTGGGAGCCCGATTCAAACGAGAGGTTGATGGGAGGAGGACGGTAAGTTGCTGGGGTACAGGTAAGGGCTGCAGTGGGATGAGAGGCTTAAAAGAAGGTCTGGTAGCCGAATTCGACCGGGTGAAACACTGAGCGTGTGTAACGAAAGCTGTGCGCGGTGTGCTGGAAAATGAGAAGGTTCGAATTGTGGTGACAAAGGTGGTGGTGGTATGAGCAGGGGAAAACTTTCAATTTGGTGGGGCATCGGTAGACAGGATTAAGGGGACACACGAGCAGTTGGTCGCATCACGTTGAGGTTGGCTACATGGGTCGTCAGATGTTTACTTAGGTGCACAGGTGGAATACTGATGGAGGGACCGAGGAGTTTCGGTGGGTGTGCCGGTGATGGAAGGGGTTGGGTTAAAATTTGTTTGACGCTTACACGAGAGGCCCCAGGCTGGTTTATGAGGCAAATTGGGGGCGTGGTGATGTCGAAGCGGAGATGACATAGGCCACGGGAATCAACAGGGACAGGGAGGAGGCTGTGCTCGATTTCGTTGGGGACGATGTTGTTGCCGATTCGTTGGTACGGGGTGGTGAGTTGGGAGCAATCACTTTTTCGGCTTTTTTGGAAGACAGGCCAATAGCTGAGCGATAGCTGTCTTTGCGAAATGATTGTATCGCCCGGCCTTCGGTACGTTTTATAGGTAATGGTGGAGATTTGGTTGTAATGTGCAGCCGTTTGGATGGGCGATGAGGATTTGGCGACGAGCGGGATATATCGAGGTCTACATCCACTGGTGGCGCATTGGCTGATGGTGCGCGTGTGAATGTGCCAACTGTGGTGAGTTGTTGAGGGGGTTGGGAAGCCCTGGGTCAGGAGATTTTGACGATGAGGTATTGCCGGTTACCGGCTTCAAGTCGTCCTTCTGCAAAAGGGTCTTGTCGGCGACAATTTTTATGCTTTTGAATGCGGTGGCTTTGGCGACATCCTCTTCCTTTCTGATGAATTCCGTGGCAATGTTTTCCTCGTGGAACTGAAACAGAAGTAGACACATACCGCTGTGACTTTTTTCTTGGTCGTACGCGGCCGCACTCGTGGTGTGACATACCGCAGGCTAGAAGTGACGATTGTTTAACCGAGGAAAGCGGAAGACGGCCCGGAATATTGAAGACCACAGCATTCCTGGATATCTATTACTTTGGTGGACTTCAGAAGCAATTGAGTCCAGAAAGCGACCGGCCGTTAGTAAACTTTGGGTGTTCGGGTATTTTGAAGGATCCACAATAAACGCTCGCGATGACAACGCGGTCAGACCATTATCCGTGGTACGCAACTGTCCTTCCAAGGATTATAGGTTTCGTTTTAGTGCCCTCAATTTGATACCAGCGTCACTGTGGATATAAACTAGTGTTACCGAGCTAGGTACCAAAGCTGTGTGAAGTCGGGGGCGTTCAGTGCTCGCAGACTGAAAACGGCTTGTCACTCGGAGGTAAAGCCGGACGGAAGTTGCTCTAGGCATCCTTTGGAAAAGTATTTTTATAGGATTGGAGTAAGGCGCGTTGATAATGGGGAACACTCAATTATCTTACACTGGCAGTTGGGAAGCTATCCTAACGTTTTGTGGATTAGCTGGTTGCCTATGAGCTTAGTGCTCAGAAAAAAATCCCCGAATTATTTTGAGTTTTGGGGATACTCCTGGGAGCTATTATTCCCAATATCGCCTAAGATAGCTTAGCGGAAACTAAACCAATAACAGCACGCAAACCGACGCGGTGTAGCGCAGTCACGAGATTGATGGCTCAAGATTGAGGGGCTCTAATTTCTTCGTCTAGTCAATGGACCAGTTTAGCAGGACACCAAAAAATCTTAGATATTTGAGTGATCTCATTTTTGTTCGTACCGGAGAGGTGATTTTGAGTAAGTAGCCGCGGTTCATGAAAGTTTATTTGATGAATAAGACCAATAAGAACTAACCGATGGGCAACGTGCTAGAGTATCACAATCCATGCGAGCTTTGAGTGCCAAGGCACAGTCTCAGGGCTGTAGACGAGATTATCCACTACGTAAATGGAAAAAATACATCGATTGCTTTTAGGGACTCTTAGAATCATAAAAAATATGGAAATCCATAAGTGGTGCTATTTGTGGTAAGCGTCGCGGCAGACTTAAACGAGAGGACTCTGAAGAGATTTAAGCATGTTCGCTTGAACACCACCGGGGGACTGTCTCGATTTAAAGACTGTTTTGTCTCCCTGTGTTCATGTCATCGCGCTGATGGAAGCAATTTGAGGTTCTGTCAAGAGGTAAGCTGCTGTCACCAACACCACTTGCCGCAAAAGATAAACAAGATTCCCATTCTCAAGGCATCTATTCTACTATTTTCAACAGATCTCGGTGTTGGCTTAGGGTTTGAACCGGTCATTTCCGAAGGTCCAGGAGTGCTTGGGCTTTGGTGCGCTTCTCGACACTAGTGAAGACATCTAGTTCATTTATCAATATTCAGCTGAATGCTTAGGTCTAGTGGCAACAGGGGATAAAATTAGCTGAAGCACTCCCACTGGGAATACTGTACAGCATTGCGAAAGGATGTCGTCTAATCTGAAGTCTTTGGACGGTAGTGGGGTGATCAGGTTGAAGGATGCCTATATCACTCCACCAAGGCCAGATGTACAGGCCACGGTAGCCAGCCAGAGAAAGTTATCCAAAGGGGTCGTCTGACGGGGAATAGAACTTGCATCTGTTTCAGGCACAGTGACCGGAGTGTCAGAGTGGTCAGGTGCTCCCTCAGCGTGCTATATTCAGGATCTCCGGGGAGATTTTAGTTGACCACCACCTTAAGAACCTTCGGATGATGGCCACTCGAGCAAATTCGGGGCATGTGCCGTACGCAGTCTGTAGGATATTGAAAAAGGGGTGGGAAGGTTCTATAGAAAAGTTTTCTGGCTGATCCGTTGGAGGTCTCACTATCTAGGGAGGACGAAAACCCATCAAAGTTCTGGAAAGGTAGTTACGGCTTCGTAGAGGAAAAAGATTGGTGGAGCTTCGCTATCGGTCAGTCGCTGTTCAGAGCCATGGTTTTCTGGGAAAAAAGATTTCCACGAGTCCAAAACCCAAAGCTGAACATACGACTACGGTGAAGTGTTACTCTTCATGAAGATATGCAGTGCCAGCCCCGGGGGCGTCCATGTCAGATGGACGATTGAGGTGGTATCTGCCACATCATGTAGTGCTGAGTCCAAGATCTGCTTGTGAAGGTCCCGGTTGTCCTTGACCCCGCTGTGATGTTATAGGGGAATCACCAAATGCTCGTCTGCTCCAGGGTCTCAACTTAGTTCAGTGTGATAGGTGTACTTCTGCGGTTTCCTCAGAAGCCTATGGACTTGCGTGCCGATAGTGAAGATGGGTTCCGGTAGATGAAGGTTATTGCGGAAAACCAAAGTGTTTTTTTTTGGTTTCCTCGATGGCCTGAAGGTGATAATGTTGAGCTGAGGGAATGTAGCACGATGGAGCATGTCTTCGCAGCAGTAGAGCCAAAGATTCGAACAGCTTTGCCCTGAAAAAGAAACGACTGCGTTATTCGGGCACCAGTTCCCATCGGCCATGTTACTGGTGGTTTTACAGGATTTTCAACTCTATGGGTACTTAGCTGCTCTTAGTAGTGCCGCAGAAGCACCAGGGTTGGTGGGGGTATTGCGTAACCCATTATGTCTCAGTGGCTTGAGTTACACAAGTGACTTCACGTTGCAGTATGGAATACTGAGCTAGACTTCTCCGGATATCACGTTCACGCCAATGATCTTTCAATAACGAGTGCGTTATTGGCAAAATTGGCCACTATTGGGGTGGGGTGGTTTGTTCGTTTTCCCCTCGGGACAGCTGCTTTAGGGACTGTGCAGGAAAAAAACTGTCTGGGATTAGCCACTGGACGAGAATGGTTAATCAAAAAGGTAAGAGAGCCACGATGGTACGTCCATGGTATTTTGAACGCACACGGGGACGTTAAGTTACACTTAATATATGATGCATCCAAAATGACCCACGGGGCACTGTCCTACTTTACGTCTGCATTCGACAAGCCGGAAACAGAGCTGAGCCTGTATTTTCTGGCGGCAACTCTGGAGACTGTCTCCGTACCAAGGATGAAGCTGACCGCAACCTTCGCTGTCGAGCGAAAAGCACGAGTGATTAAGAGAGGAACTGTTCTAAATCTGCTTGAAGGTTATCATTGGACCGATTCTATCGTGGTTCTTTATTATATGAAGAGCTGTGAAGGATGTTTTGCTACGTTCGTTGGGAACAGTGTATAGGGCACTTACCGGCCCACTTAACGTGCAATGGGGACATTTGTCAAGGAAAGAGTATCAGGCAGACCTAGCCTCCCTAGAGATGTGGCTTAAGGAAAAAGACTTATAGCCTTGCCACTATGGCACAAGGTTTTGCGGCACTCGGAGGCTATTAATTCCGGAGATGAAACGCTTATCGAGGTGCAGCTTGAACCTCTAAGGGTGAAGATTCTTCTTGAGGCCAGTGCAACAGAACCGTCCACCCCAGTCAAAATTAGGGCGCCGTACGTCCTGCACTACTTTATTATGGGGTATTTCTTCGGTATTCCGACACAAGCAATATCTTCTGATTACCTCCGATAGGACTATCAACACGTCCTTGTTGTTAGGTTGTTCAACGGTTCAGAAGATGAGGAATAGTTGTGAAGCGCCGGTGAACTTAGTACAGCCTTGAATGTTTTTTACCCAAATGGTTTCATAGGGTAGAAGTTAAGACTGGACGGACAAACTTTTGAATAGCTACATACAATAGATGAGTCCTAATCTGACAGACTGGTTGGTAGGACGAAGTAGGCCATTAGTATGAGCCAACTTTTTTGGAGGCAGCGCTGTGTCCTTTTAATTTGTCATGAATAAACAGAGTCGCCGATTTCATCATCAAACACTATCAAGAAACCCAAAGTCGTGCTGGCTGTTCCAAATTTATGCCGAACGTTCGTCGACGATTCTAGGTTTGGAGGGGCAAGGCGACTGTGTAACGAGCTCTCGTAAATTCTTTGTGCTGTTGCCGAATATCAGCGCCCAGTGTGCACAACAGCTGGCGCCCTCGCCGACTGAAAGTAAGATGGGAGCGGCTTACGCTTTTGCCTATGAGTGAGCTAACTATTTTGGACGGTTTCTTGTTGGGCGCGGCAGAACTGGATAGAAAAGATATTGCTCACTAATAACATATATCAGTGTGAGGGCGGCGCATATTCAGGTTATGCATCCGTTGTCTATGGATTCTCCCTTACAGTCGCTTGTGAGTTCCGTGGCCGAATCGTATCAATCGAGCATTCTTCTCAGTGACAACGGAAGCAACTTTAAAGGAATCAGGGCCGAAACCCGGGGCCCTCCTGAGATTTGCCGTAAGATAGAATAAATCGCTCCGTACCAAACCATAGTATCTAGTGGAGTTTCCGGCCGCCAGAGGCTAGACACTAGGGTAGGGTTTGGCAAAGTACCATAAGTTCTCCGCAGAAGCGCGATATATTTAATTGCACTTGGTCACGGATGAACTTATGAAGTCCTTTGCAACAGCAGGAAGTACTTTCATCGATGGCCCATTAGTGCCAGTGACAGATGGTTGCAGAAACCCTGAATTGTTCACATCAGGCACTCCCGTGATAATTCCCAGTGACAAAACCAATTCTGATTATCAGGAATTGGCCCGCACAGGCGAAAGACAGCGAGGAAGGGCATAGCTGAGGATGGAATAAGTTTGGAAACGCTGGAAGGCTGATTATATAGGTATGACGCCGGAAATGCATAAATGTGTGATGAAAAAGAAAGATATAAAACTTGGCAACTTGGTCCTACTTGTTGGTGAATTCTTCATGGGGGAAAAATCCTATGGAGCTTTCTAACGAAGTGTGGTCCTTGGAGCGCGGTCATCACGCAGAAACAGATAGAGTGGGACCTCACTGCCAGGGCCCCTCTACCATGCAATCCGAAGTAAAACCGGTAAGCTGTTGTCGAACATCTGTAGGCTCCGGGGGACAACCGCACCGCACCGACCCACCCACAAACCTAAACCTAACCATGCAGACTTTAGGCCTACAGAGTCACCAGCTCAAAGATACAAGCACCCATTCCACTCCAGCTTTGCTGGAAGGGTCAGAAAACTCAAAATAGGGTCCGACCCACTCCAAACACTACTCAATACCAAGCCTTCCCAGGGACCTAGTGGCCGGCTTTCGACCCGTGTTCAGCACCACCACGTTTACCTCAACGAATAATTAAAGTTGCCCCGATACCAAAAAGGGTGCCGGGCAGACCTTTCTTTCCACCACTGGCCCAACATGCCTTCGTTTCCGTGCCCTATACCTCTCGAAAAAAGGTATTCCATTTCACCTCTCCGGGGGTCCTCCAAGACCTAAATCACCACCAGGTTCAACCCTTCCGGTCGAATATTCCTAGTCTCCAATTTCCTCCTTCCGTGGACTACCTCTGTGCAGTCCGCAACCTTGGCACAGGCTTCAACTTTCATCCTGCCCCCGGACCGCTCCCGTTTTTTCGTCCTCATCCCTCACTCAACCACAATCCGCATAGCGCATCAAGACCCGGGCTAATGCACCAAATGTACATAAGTCCTCACCACCACCATCCTCCTAGCTCCCTCCGTGCCTCACTTACCCCCTCCAGGATTCGGCCGTTTCAATTAGAACCCCCTAACCGCCCTTCAAAATACACTCATCTTAAAAGCCCAGCGGCGCATTTAGTCGCAGGCACAAACTCTTCATCTGAAACGCCGGTAAAATGGGCAGAGCTTTGTTTGCCTATCGCGAGCTACTCCTTATTTGACGATCCTTCAGCACCTAATCACAATGAAATTACGGCTCTATCTACTGAGAACCCAACCAAAAACACCTTGTCGCTCTTATTACTCAATGTCCTCTCTCTCCTCCCAAAGTTGCCCCTGCTTAGAGGGCTTGCATTAGACATACACCCTGATATCTTTCTAGTTACCGAGACGTGGCTGGCGGATCACACCCTATTTAACCACTTATCCATGCCCGGCTACCGATCCACCGCCAACAGTAGATCTGACCGAAGAGGAGGCGGCTGTATCATTAACACCGGACACACATTCACGGCGAGTAGGTTCCACCATCCTATTCTAGACAACATCCCAGACTCGGCCTGGCTCACTTTCAAAGAAGATCAACAACTACTTATCGTAGGATGTCGCTACCGTCCTCCGAACCAGGGCATGCACGAGTTGACAGCAATAATAGACGCATTCAACTATGTCCCTAACCTCCCCGTAACCGCTAAACTCCTGGATGGTGATTTCAACTTGCCCTAAATATGCTGGCATTCCATGATATCACCCCCTAAACTCCATGATTTCCTTTCGTGTATCCATGTGGGTAATTGGGTACAGCATGTTTTATCCCCCACTCGAGGGAGAAATACATTAGACCTTATCTCCACTATTGGTATCAAGAATTTGGATACCCAAATCTTAAGTCGCTTCACCGGTAGTGACCATAAGATAGTATTCTGTGGTTTTACTGCACCCTGGCCTCACACTGATAAGTCAGCGAAACACACCTTCTGATGACCAATAAGCAATACCATAAAGAATGCTGGAATAGTCTTCCCTCTTTTATCCGTTCCCTAAACTGGGCCGAATCGTTTTTATCTAATGACCTAGAAATAGCGCCTGCCCAACTGTATTCTAATCTTCATTACTGCCTCGACAAAATCAATCCAGCCTCAGGGCCCATCATAAGCAAACAGCGGAACTCTCTAGATCGTCTTAACGGTAACCTAGCAAAACTCCAGCGAAGATTCACTAAGACGAGGGACTTCTCGTCGTATCTCCAAATAATACGTATATCCCATACGATTAAATTACGTCTGAATTCGTCTCAGAAAAACCAGGAACTAGATGACTTAAGCCACCAAAACAAGGTGGAAGCACTGGCCAGGCTATTGAAAGTCAGAAACAAGCAACCTAATCGAGACATCCCATATCCGAGCTACAACAATAATTACCTGCATGACCCTCTTTTGGTTGCGGAGGCTTTCAGCACCTACTTTGCCTCCTCTTTAACGACGGATGACGCCACATCCATCCCCTCTCTAAATCCGGTGACGTTAGTGACTTTCTCGACGGTAGTGTTCTACCCTGATGAGGTTTCAGTCCATGTTGCAAGAGCAAGACCAACCTGCAGGCCAGGTCCGGATGCATTACCACCGGCCATCTTCAGTCGAGGAGGCGGAGACGTTCCAATGTTGCTGACAAACATATTCAGTTTGTCACTCAGGTGCAGTGTTTTCCCTTCTCAATGGAAAACGTCCACTATCATACCTGTGCAGAAAAGAGGATCACGTCTAGATCCAGTTAACTATCGGCCGGTGAACCACACTCCGGTCGTGTCCAGAATCATGGAGAGAATGATCAAGGAAAGGCTGACATACCACCTTCTTAGCCATGATCTAATCAACGCTGGTCGGCATGGTTTTCTGAAGAACAGATCATGCGCGACATGCATGACAGATTTCCTCAACCTGGTCACAGAGGCTGTCAATATTGGTAAATCGGCAACCGTGATCATTTTGGACATGATCAAGGCGTTCGACCGAGTACCCCATGTCCGGTTACTACAGGAGATCAAAACATATGGAATCGTGGACTCGATGCTCAATTGGCTTGCATCCCATTTATCAGCCCGAGACCAGGTTGTAAGTATAGACGGAAATTTGTCCGAACCCCGTCTTGTAACTAGTGGTGTGATACAAGGTAGTGTACTTGGCCCACTACTGTTCCTGATGTACGCTAACGATATACTTACCATTTTCCCTTCTTGTTCGCAGATGATATCAAAATCGTGTACACTTTTGAGCCCGCGGCGTTAGCCTCTACCGTAGATGACATTACAAGGGAACTGCTCTCTCTCAGCTCCTGGAGTGATGATTGGAAAATGGGTGTCTCCGCCGAAAAAAGTAATATTGTGACGTATTAATGTCACATCCCCACTGGAAGATTTAGTATAAAAGGCAAATTCATACCCAATAACTCTCAGGTACGTGACTTGTGTCTACACTATTCATGCATGTTTGACTTTTCGGAACACGCAGCCATCCAGTTGGCTAAAGCACGCCGTAGGATAGGGCTAATACATCAAATATTTATTTTGCCGGAAAGTTAACTAAGCGTCTGTAAGTCCCATGTCAGACCTCTTCTGGAATACGGCTTATTCATTTGTTCCAACATGAGACAGAGGGACCGAATGGCGTTTGAGAACGTACAATGGGCATTCACGAAGCAGCTCCTAGGTTTTTTTCGCCCCCTAATTACATGGAAAGTTGTGAGCGGCTAAAAATCGATCCCTTATGGCTACGCCGCATAAGAAATAACCTTCTGTTGTTTCACAATATCTTGAAGAATAGATCATGTAGTTCAGCACCGCAGGTGAGAACCCTTTCTACTTATCCCCTACGCAGCAATGAGTCCTTGGTTTCGGTTCCTTTGCCGAAGCTCGCACTTTGGTCAAACTTCTTCATTTGCAAGTACGCTTCATTGTGGAACAAGCTACCAAAACGAATTCGGGCATTATCACCGACATCGGTGGCTTTCAAACAGGAAATAAGCATAGCCCTAACGGTGGACACGCTGACCACGATGTACAATCTCTATATTTCAAGGGCTCAGGCCTTTGAGGTAGGCATAGGGTACTGATAAATCGAATAACCGCTTTGAGCAACCTAGTCTCACTTAGACCCTCATAGGGTTGGCCTCCTCGCTGCAGCAATTAGGGAACTCAGCGGTTCATTCATACGATCTAGCACGGCAAATCAATCTCAATTTTTTTAAGCATCAAATACCTTTTTTGCGGCAAGCCAGCAAAGCAGCCCGTGGCATACTCGGGTATAAGGGCATCACGTTGTTAGGGTTGCAAGTAGTGCCCCACCGTTGTGCAAACTGGTGTTTCAGTGAGTTTGAACCCCATCAAATAATCGCAGGCTGTGGTTGATTCTACCTTCCCCCGCATTTTTTGTCTCATGTAAAGCGCATTGGAGATCTGACTTCATGGATAAGACGAGTGTTACCGCGGCACATCTGTGAGCATTCCTGGCCGTGATTGTCTCCCTGCACAGAGCTAACCACCGATGGGACGACAGAAACCTCAAAAAGTAAGGGATTGGCATAAAAAAGGGAGAAAAAATACCCCACTGCTTTGTCTTCCAGGCATACGAGCCTTTTCGCATGTGAGCCATGTCTCCAGGCTGTCGTGTTGCTATGGATGGACTGGTGTGGTTGACTTATTCCCAACGAGGCTTGTTACATGCGGTCCATGTTTCGGCCGGGGCGTGGAGCCGTGGGCACCCACCAAAAGCAACTCCGCCTTTTCTGACAGCCGGATACCTGACTGTGATAAAACTAAAAAAGAATAATAATAACGTCTAAAAAGTTTGGTTCACTCTTGGAGCGGCACGAGCTGGATGCCAACAGATGTGTATCGTGCCGCCTCCCTATCTGAAGCAGGCCCTAGTGCCGCCTACCGTGAGCACTGAACGTAGACCGTTAGAGTTCGCCTCCTTGACGAAAGTTTGGCCCCATCCCGTTCCCACCTCTCACGGCTATCCAAACCAGTTCTCACATAGGTGTTTTCATGCTTTGCAATATGCTCACGACGAGAAGATATCACGGTGACCAGGCAAACACCACTACATCGGGTATTCTTGCTCCTAATCGAGTATAATCTCAGCAGACTAGCACCATCGAGTAGGTGCATAGACGAACCTACGGCTATGTTTCTCGGCACGAGACCAATTTCCTCTAGTACGTGATTACCGACACCATCATAGTCTCTTCCACTTTAGGACCCCTCGGGAACCACTCAATATAGTAACTACTATACCGTAAGAGACCGTAACAAATATAGTGCAATGCTTGCAGGGTACCAGTCCCATTAATTCTCATTGTTCCTTCAAACTCACCTTACCGCCTCGGTGCTGAACTGCAGACTGCGTAAGCAAACTAGAGCAAGGGTTGCCATTCCTAGATCCTTTTAACCGTAAAGCTCTAGGTTTTTCTCATTATCCCAAAACTTCCACACCAACTCGCGAACCAATGATCCTTTAGAATGCATACAAAATGGCCCAACCGTTTGACGCAACTTTGCTAGGCCGCAGCATTATAGCTCAGTCCCCGGCGAGCCTACTCCACTCAGAACGTAGAGTAGGTGTCACTGACCGCTTAAATGAGCCTTATCTTGAAGTCTTGTCTTGAAGTACTACACGGATTCGAGGCTTTGAGCCCAATTGTCCCGGTTCTTTAGGAAATCTTTGATCTTCTGTCGGATTCACCGAGCTGAAACGAGAGTAAAAGAAGCGGGGGGGGCGGGGGTGGCAGCGAAAACAAGATACATATAACCTCATTCAGTGTCACACTGTGGACAGTGCCTTAAGTTGAGTGGGGGTGCGGCATTCATGAACATATATGCGATAAAAGACAACTATTTTTTTTGACAAAGGGAATTATTGGGAGAGACCCAGATAGAGGTCTAGCTTTTTCTTGAAGATAGTTTTGTTCTGCGAGAGAACAATATCTTCCGGAAGTGCATTTCACATAGTAATAACCCTATAGCTAAAAACGTTAATCCTTTATGAAGTGCGTGGCCTCGGTTTGAAAACTTTTCTGCTGTGACCACGGAGAGAGAAGGCTGGACAGACGGAGAAGAAGCAATCGCTTTGACCTGTTTCAAAAAGGTGAAACATCAAAAACAGATCACCTCTTACGCGTCTTACGTCAAGGGGATAGAGGTTGAGGAGTGAGAGGCGGACGGGATAAGGTAGATGGGATAGACCACTTACTGCCTTGGTGGAGGCCCGCTGAACCCTTTCTAGGATCTCACGGTCTCGGACAAGACCAGAGTGCACTATCTGACTACCGTACCCCAGCAGAGGTCGGATATAACTGCCGAAAATTATGGGGAAATCATCCTTAAATATGCGCGGGAAGGACCTTCGAATCATGTTTAGAACTCGAAAGGCAGACTTGCTCGCAAGTTCGTGATGATGAGAGGAGGATAAGTTACAATCTAACTAGAAACCGAGCACCTTGTGTCGGTCAACCCTTGGCAGAATGGCTGCTCCAATAATGGAAAACGTGTGACCAGTCTCTCTGCCGAAAGACATGCTCACGCATTTGTCATCATTAACTGGGAGGTTCCAATCCTCGGACCAGCGTTTTGTTTCATAAACTGCAATTTGCAGGTCTTCAACGCTTGAACTCCAGAGGGTTACATCATCTGCGTACATGGCAATGTTCGCAGGAAGGGCTGTCGGTAGATCGTTTATATAGATCAGAAAAAGAAGAGGACCTAAGACCGACCCTTGGGGGACCCCAGTTGTTACTGAGGAGGGTTGAGACAAAACATTCCCGACTTTAAACACAAAGGTGCGGTCGGTAAGGAAGCTACGTAGGATGGCCAACATGGAGCCTGTGATCCCGTGCGCCTGAAGCTTATAAAGAAGAGGGGCATGTGAGACCTTATCGAAGGCCTTAGCAAAATCGATGAATACAGCGTGTGAGAGCTGGCCATCATCATAGGCTTTCGTTAGACTATCCATGACATTAAGCATATTGGTGATGCATGACCTGCCAGGAAGAAACCCATGTTGGGACGGGGAGAGGATCTTATTTCTATGAAGATGGGAAAGAATCTCACTCTTAAGAATTCCCTCAAAAAGTTTGCTAGGGATGCTAGTGAGGCTTATGGGTCTGTAACTAGAAGCAAGGTGTCTACTACCCTTCTTATAGATGGGTGCGATCACTGCTTTCTTCCAGCTACGGGGGAAAACTCCATCGTCAACACATTGCTGACAAAGCGAGGCATAAGGAGCAGCTAATGTATCCGCGGCCTCCTTGAGAATACGGGGGTGGATTAGGCCAGGACCCATAGAGCAATATTGGTTGAGCCGTCGGAAACCTTGAGCGACTGCACCAATGGGAATAGTTACGCGGTTAAGGGTAGTGGTCAGAGATAACGGGTGCATAGTAGGGTGGGATGACATGGGAAAGGAGCTAAAAATTGTACGGAAGTAGGAGCAGAATGCCTTGGCTACTTGGCTGGGAGAAGTGATTGGAGATCCAGCACTATCTTTGAGAGCTAATGGCGTCGGAGCTGTGCCCCTTAGACGGCCCATGTACTGAAAGAAAAATGCCTTATTGGTCCGTGCTCGATCAAGTACAGATCGCTGGACTGCATTCTGATAGGACGTAATCTTGTCTTTGCATATGTTCCTTATGATCCTGAAGTCTTCTGCATCACGGGCAAGGCATGTGGCTTTATATCTAGCAAAGAGGCGTGCGCGTTCGTCTAGAATTCTGGGGACAAAATGCATATCAGCTAAGGAGATTAACTCTCTGAGATTCTCTGCCATTTCATCCGCAGAGTTACCTGGGTTAGTTAAATTTAGCTGGGAGCGAAAAAATGCACAGACTTGGTCAAAGTTGGTCCTTTTGAAGGATCTCAAAATTTTAGTTTCTGACGGAAGAGGAAGCCATTTCACGATATAATCGAATCCAATGAGAATGTGATCACTTTTGCCGAGGGGCGGCAAGTAATGCACCACATCTATTAGGAACCGATCATTGGTGATGACCAGGTCTAGTAGGGACGGGGCGTGGCCTGTGCGATATCTAGTCGGATCTCTTACGTTCTGCACCCATGAGTTTTTCAGTACGAGATCAAGGAGGGGTTTACCGAAAGTGATATCCGGGGCATCAGCTCTTTGCCAGTTTGTACTGGGAGAGTTGAAGTCGCCAGTGACTAACAGATGGGTGAAGTCTGTATAGCTTTTCAGGGAGCCTAATAGGTCTATGAGACCTATGCTGTCAGTTGAATTGCATGCGGGAGGACGGTAGACAACACCAAGCAATAGGGTATCTGTCCTAGAGAGGTTAAACGCGGCCCACAGACAATCAATACATGAAAAGGTTGGTGTTGTCAGTAAGGTGGGAGGAGGGATCGAATTATCGTAGTATATGATGACCCCGCCGGCACGACCTCTACTGGAGTCCCGCCTTACTGTGAAGTATCCCGGAATGGATATTTCGGCATCAAGTATGTCAGGGGTGAGCCAGGTTTCTGTGAGGGCTATGATCTGAGGCTCCTTATCTACTGCAAGCTGCCGAAGCTCCGGGATCTTACTCAACACACTCAGGCAATTGCTGTAAAAACACTTGAGCACATGCTCAGGAGTTGTTGCAGAATCGCCAGAGGCAGCTGGTTTTGGGTTTGAGGAGGGGGAAAGAGGGGGATTTGAGGATGGAAAGGAGGTCCTGGGAGAGTCGGGGGCTGAAGATATTGGGGGGCTAGAGGGTAAGCAGACTGCTGGGGGGACCGGTGTGTTTTGATTTCTAGTAGCCTGGGGGGTATCAATCCAGGTGGACGGCCTACATCCTTCGGTCTCCGAAAAGGGTGGGCTGCCTTTTGTGGTTTGCCCTTCTGCGCACTGCTCGATGCCCTTTTCTGAGTTCTCTTGTTGGTGAGCTTATTTTTCATGACAGCACCAGATATATTATCTGGTGCTTTAACCTCCTCACTGCCTCTTTCAGTAGAAACAGGTTGCAGGTTCATGTCTGGGCTCAAGGATGAGTGAGTCTCGTCTGTTGAAACAGTCTTGTTGGCTATGATGGGGCCTGGGATGCTTTTCGTAGGCGACAGATGTTTAGTGGCACTAGGCCTACTACTGGGAGTACTTTCGGCGATGGGAAATGGTGTCAGTAGGGAAGCGAGGGATGGTGGGCATGCAGCTCGGTCCTCAAGGCGAGTTACCTGGACAACTGGCAGCACTCTGAGCTTAGGATCGGCTTTTTGTGGAATTTTTGGCTTATCCTTCTCACTGCGGAGCCTCAGATGAAGTGGCTTATCAATGGATACGCCCTTGAGCCCTTTAATTTCTTCCTCGAGCTTTGCGGCCAAGGAAACAATTCGTTTGGCTGCATCTGTGGACCCCTTTACAACGAGAATACCATGAACCCGGTTGGTGCGTTTGGTTACCAACCAAGTGGACCGACCTTTAAGTGGGGAAGGGAGCTTGAGGCGGTTAAACACCTGGGCGTAGGTGTCATGAGGGTGATCTGAACCGAGGAAGCGGCCCCAGAGGATGACTCGCTTGGAGCAATTCTCGGTATCTTGTAAAATCCTTGCGGCGTCAAGAATTTGCTGCTCAGAAACTCTACAAACCTGATCGGCTGCCTGGGACACCGGGAGGGATTTGATTACCAAACTCCTCAGGCTGGACAGCTCATCCTTAAGGGTGGGGATGGTGGCCCTTAGCTCGGCTATCTCTGAAGCCTGACTTTGGACTGCACATTTTAGTGCATCCGTTTCCAGCGCATTATGAAGGACCGTTTCGTCCGGATTGAGGAGTGAGGCATTGGCCACGGAGGGGGAATCGCACTGCCTCATGGGGAAAGTAGCCTCATCTGAGCAAGCGGTTATATCAATGGTGGGGGGCATTGACATTATTCAGGATCCAGTCAGCACAGATAAAGATAAACTTAAGTGGAGGGGGACGAGCTGTGTGTTCTAAAAACTTCAAAAACAGCTAGACTCACCAAGGGAGACGACCGCACCGCTGGGGTATTGCAGTTCAGTAGCTTGCCCCATTTACGTAAATCTAACCAGTTCATTACTGTTGTCGTCATATATTACCCTAACCCACAGCTGGAACCACGTCCAGACTGCATTCCCTATTTATTTCAGGTTCTTCGCCTCCCACTAACTGTCGCCAAACTGGATAGCCTAAGATGCCACATTGACTCGTGCCGACGGGAACCCAAGTGGGACCTTTCATAGCATCTGAGACTGCAATCAAGCCACGCGGCATAAAAATAACCCTACTGCCTATTGAACTAATTAGGGTTTCATAACACAAAAATCTCTCCGGCGGATATCAACACTACAGCCAACACAGGTAACGATTAAAGCGCAACCGTCTAATATACCAGTCGTCATTTAAATCCATCATATCTCGCCACACTCGGCTGATTGACGGACACATTTCCATTACCCCGCCAGACGAACCCTACCCATAGAATGTTGTAAATCACCAGTAATGACGCTGAATAACACTGAGGCTAAATGCGTCAATAAACAAATATGTAAATATATATATATATATTTGTCAGTAAAACAGCATAATATTGCCCGAATCAGTCAATGCTGAGATTTTCCACTTTAGTATCCGTTGCAACAGTCCGCCTTTCCCTCGATTCGTGTCCGGCGGGGAATTGATACTTAACTTTTCCAGGACCCTTTAGTCGTAATTTCGCATTTCTGAGTGATACGGGTTACTGATTTTGAAACTCAACTCACCCTCATATAGACCTTTGTTCCTTTCACACTCACCAAAGTTCAAAAATGTACATTCATAAAAATGGTTTATTGTCTCCTTGTTTCATAACTCATTCCTTTTATTGAACCCCAGTGGAACCGATATTCATGGTTTGCATCAGCTCCATGGTTTGCTATTCTCTTCGCATGCATTAATTTCCCCGAGTGTACTTCTATACAATTTATTTTTCTTACTACTTAAAACTTCGCTGTTTGCAGATACCCGGCAAACCACATTTTTTTGTAGCTTGCATCATTTTCGTTGATAATGCACCTCCAGAAGTACGAATAAATGACCTACTCGGCATCCTCGAGGTGCGCCACCGCGAAGAGCGAAATCAAAACCGATTCAAAGTTGGCGCGCACACCATTATAAATGTGGTCCGTATAAACTATCGCTGGCTGCGTCTTTCTAACGCTGGCTCTTTTGACTTTTATACCCGAAGTTTATGTGTATTTCGTTCTACTGAGTAACGCTGTACACCATGATCATGCTCCTGCGCGTGCTTCTCAACCAAAGCCGAGAAATATACCAAACGGGCCCTGGCTTGCACTACTCACGGGCTTTTGCAGCGCGCAGAAAACACATTTTGCTTGTTATTAATGATATTGATAATAACAGTTTATTTCGGAAGCACCCGAAAAACGCTTTAGGCATGATCAAAATTTTTACAAGCAACAAAGCTGACAGACATACTTCATGAAAAATATAGAATTAAACATGAAAAAGGAGGGTAGAAAGAAACAGAGGGTAGACGAGAGGGAGATGAATGTATGCACACCAGGAAGTAACGCAGGACGTCCAAGAGAACTCGGAGATGGATTCGAATTTGGGCATGGCAACTTTGAACGTCAATGTTAAATAGGGCAGCAGGCCGAGCCAAATGGAGGAGGGCGGGATCTGGGAGTTTCACATGAGGAAGACTGAAAATTGGCACCAGAAACTAACGTTACCAGAAACGATGAAGAAGAAAGAAAGAAAGAAGAGAAGAAAGGAAGAACAAAAAATTGAGTTGTATGGCTGGAGACTATGTGACCATGAACTATGCGTCATTGAAATAAACGGACGGCGTCAATTTTAAAACAGGGAGCTAGCAACGCAAAACGTATAGAGTGAGCCATACAGCAGCAATGCCGCGGAAGGATCGAGATACGGTAAAAGTGAAGCACGGTTATGGGCAAAATGGACTCATATCATGAGGAGCGGCGGCATGGTGGCATGACAGCTGGCAGCTGAGTAACTGAATGGGGCAGAGGAAATATGCGGATACATATATATACGTATATATCAGAGCAGGAGCAATAATCTGTGAAGAGACGGAACACGGAAGTAGCATTGCCTGGAATAGACAGGTAGGGATGGGTCAAATGGTACAGAATTAACTTGGATAAACTCTGATAAGTTTGTTTATGACAGGCAAACATGAGGGATCAACAACACTAAAGTGATGGCCGTGAGTAGAAGCTGATGAACGGGAGAATATAAAGGAAAAATTCATGAACACTGGTAAAAGTGCGTCTAACGGTGTGGTTATTGCAGGTGTGACATATGGTGATGGTCGAACATGGGTGAAGTGCTAATAAATGGAAGTACAATATGCAGAAAGATAGTCGTGAAAATGGCTAGAGAACTCAGAGCAAATGGGAGTACGGGGTGTTTGAGAGGTGTAAAAGGTCACTGGGGAAGGGTAACTTGGTGGTCAGAAGAACTGTGGTGAGAGAATGCATCAGTTGTAGCGACAAATGACACGGGAGAGAAATAAGTAAGTGAGAGATCAGAAAATTCAGGTAATGGCAGATCACGTGGTTTGAAACTGTATGTGAGAATGGTGAATTTGCGATGAATTTACGCCAAGTGGAAAGCGGAAAAGCAGCACAACCTGAAACGCACAGAGAAGATGCCTGTGGCGAGCAGTGTACGAAGCAGACGAGGGCGTTGACCAAAGAAAACCAGGTGAGAGATGATCAGTTAGGTTATTTCACTGCAAATAACACAGGATCAAGACCGAGAAGATGAAAAGAACCCGGACGGGAGAGCCTGTGATGGAACCAAAATGCACGGAAAATAGTTGTGCTTTAGAGTTGGGAAAATGGAACTGGAGAGTTGCGTCCCATAATACAAATGGATTGAGCCGGAAGTTGCTAATCGGTACACTGCTTAAGAGTAAAATCTGCGGAAGAAATACGGAAAACATGGAGATAATGATCAGGTAATGAACTTGGTCGTAAAAATATGCAAAAATTGGAAGGGCGAGTTCTTATGTGGTTATTGGTTATGGTTACGGATGTGTCTAGTGCGTAATGGTAGAAGGTACAAGATGGGCAAAAAGTGATGTCACAAAATGGTAGCTAGTGAGTTAAGCGATCAATAAGCTTTATAGGTATATGGAAGTATCAATTGAATACTGATTAGGAGCCACCAGGGGCAAACTGGGCATAGAAAAAAGTATTTTGGGCTTGCGCAGAATAAAGTGGATAAGGAGAGTGTGACATCACGCAGTGAAGGTTGTCAGTGTGAAAAACGACAGGAGCGAGAGCAGAATGGACAGGTGTGCATACAGAGGTAGAACGACATGGAAGGAAAATGCCAAGAGTGTTGACAAGAAGGATAGATGGTCGAATTGTGGGAGCATGCCGTCCACAACGGACAGTGAAGAATGAGGTAGGGCACGAAGAGTTGGAGCTTGCAATCCGCAACCGGCGCCAGTGGCTGGGGCTGACCGTGCGCTGGACACACAACTTGAAAAACACTTCGTGAAGTGAACACAGATGTGATCCACCAGCTTAACTGCGCTCGCACATCGTTGCAGACAGCCTGCAAGCCCGAAGTGCGCTGGCTAAGCGGGGGACCTGACCGCGCCCCACACCATTGGGAGTGGCGTGAGTGATCAATGCTGGTTGTACAGAGGGCTGAGACACCAAGATAAAGGTATATGGACCAAGACCAATCAGATGGGTTGTGGGAACTTTGACAACAGAGCCAACGGGACCAACGAGTGGTGGACGGCCATACGGCGTTATTATCCAGGTGCGCCAGCAACGGAGTTGACCAGTAAATTGCCCGAGGTGGTTGCTCGGCATTGAGGATCACTGGAAAAGGAAATGAGATATAAAAACGCAGTCTGGTCAAGGCCCTGCCGAGGATCAGCGGTTAACAGATAGAGGAACTTAAGTGAACCACGGGCTCATCCATGCGGCGGATCCCTAAGACAAATTGAGGCCATGGAAAGTGGGAATAAAAAAGAAAACATATATGTAGAGTCTAAAACATTCAATGATAAGGTTAATGTTTCACCTAGAGTCGTCATCCGGCAGAAGAAAAGACTAAGCTCCGCATGAAAATGCGGAGAAAACCTAACTTGAGGATAGGGTGGAGCAGAGTCGGTGACGTCATAACTGGATATTGAGTTTTGTTAGTGAGCCACGCCAAGTGAGTGAAATGAGACTAGATTTTAGAGTTCGAATTCGCAGAGGTGGTGATGGAAGTATATGTGGTGGGACCAGGTCTAGAGAAGAGGCAAAGTAAGCAAAATGATCTCAAGGGGCTTCGAGCTAATGCCCATTCTGTTGCTGTACAGTGAAAGAGAGAAAATGCGAGAGGTTGAAGGAGCGAGACACACTTGGAATGGTAAATGGATGAGGATTCGTACTAAAACCGGAATGACAAAAACATGTACTGCAGATAATGGCGTGGTAGGTAGACCACAATATTGGTCCGTTGGTAAGTGGGCTAAGGCCAGGCTGGGTCTTTGACAAGTGAGACTACAAAAGGAATGGATGAGGTATACATAACTGAGAGCCGTAAGATTCAGTGTTGAGGTTGGAGTTTGATATACAGTTGTTCATCAGCAGAAGAGAAAAATAAGTTCTGCATGGATTTAGGGAAGAACTTGGCTGGGGGATGGGATGCGGGCAGAGTTGGTGACGTCACAACTGGATAATGAGTTCAGTTAGTAAGCCACGCTAGGAGAGATAAGTAGGACTATTTTTTCTAGTTCAAAATCGTAGAGGTGGTGTTGGAAGTATGTGTGGTAGGACCTGGTGTAGAAAAGAGCAGGCTTAAGCTAGGAGATACAGAAGATCGCTTGATCACTTACCATGCTTGTGCTAATAATCAAAGGACAGTTATTATTATATATGTGTATATATATACATATATATTATGCATATACATATACATATTGGACCAGGGCGTAGATATTGATGCAGTTCCTATAGCCCTGTTGAAGTTGGTTTCAGGGCCGCAGAGGTGATATTACCAAACAAGGGAAGTAGGCCGTGGAGCTGGTGAGGCATATCGACAACCTGCGAGGAGTATTACGGTGGCTTCTTTAAAATGCGAACGCATCTGGGAGGACTTATTTCAAAATGAAATTGTCAGGATCCTATACGTTGATATGGAAGACGTTAGTGGACGCAGACATACTTTAAATAGGTAGGTGGCGAAGTCTAAGGAGAAGCTGCCAAACAGGGCATTCAGAATTCAAAAGCAAGAAAGCGAGAAGGCGAAGCAGTGGCTTAAAAGTCGAGTCCTTTCTCGTAAGCTTGATATTCGGTTATGTGAACGTTGAATAAGCGCAAAACAGTTGGGACAGAAAGGCATTCATCAATAGCATGAACGAACGCACAATTTGACTGGGAAGGTCTGATGTGCAAGGGAAATTTATTCCAGATTCTGGAGCACGCAAAAAGAAGGAACTTAGAGCTAAGAATAGTACTCCCGGAGGGTGTGGTAATAGTATACTGTCTAATATGGAGTGAATATCCTGTACCCGGGGAGGAGCAAACCTGGTTGGAGGAATAAGATTGCTGAGTCAATAGCTCACACAAGTAAACCAGGTTCAGCTTGGAGAGACGAAGCCACAACGGTTCGATTTTGAGAGATAAACATCGTTCCCTGTAGTTTAAGTTTGATGACCAACCGGTAAGCTACTTCGTGAACCTTCTCTAATTACATTTGATAATAATCCTGTCGGATTTTCGTATGCTAGAGAAGATTAGGAGAAAATACTCGAGAAGGAGCCTGATATGTACTTGTACGTGTAAAGAGTGCTCTCCCTAAGCTTAAGGGACCTGTGCAGAAGACCAAGACACTTTTTATCCCCAGCCGTTTGGAAGACAGCACTTTTCGAGAAGTTGGAAGAGCCAGAATAATTTGAGCTAAGGTCTCTTACTAAGGGCTGGCTGTCGATGGGTGAACCGCTAATGCATAAGGAACCAGGGGGAACCTGGCATTTGTAAGTAAGAAAAATACATTTATCGGAGGATAATTTCATCCCACAAGTTGGGCACCATTCAACAAGGGCGGCTAAATCAGCCGGGATTTTATGGATAGTAGTACTGAGGTTGCCAGGGGAAAAAGTGTAGACTATCTTAATGTCGTTCGCGAACAAGAACAACGTGCCATTACGTATTGTCGGAAACGTATCATTTATATATGTAGGAGGAAACGAAGGGGGCCTAACACACTGTCCTGAATAACACCGCTAGTAACAGGCTCAGGATTAGAGGTGTGCCCGTTAATTAAGACAACTTGTGAACGATGCGATAAGTAAGATGGGAACCAATAAAGTAGCGGATCGATAGTGCCAAATGATCGTAGCTTTGTTAAAAGGTGGGCGAGAAATACAAGATCAAATGCCTTGAATAAGTCAAGATAAAGAACAACAAAATATTTTCTCACTTCCAGCAGAGTCATTGAAGAGATTCAGAATATCATACTGACAAGTCATGCAAGACCGTGAACGGAGGAATCTATGTTGGTTGTCACTGATAAAGGTGAGGCCTAATAAATGGTTAATAATGTGATCTTCGACTATTTTTTCCCAATATTCCGGATAAAATGAGGGTATGGTTTGAAGGGCGATGATTCGATACCTCATTAAAAGGTCCCTTTGTATGAACGGGAACAATTATTGAGAATTTCCAACTAGCAGGTACGGCGCTATCAATAAGTGGAAGAGTGAAAAGGTTAAGCAGCATCAGGGGGAGATCCGGTCCGCCATTGACAAAAGCAACTGGTAGTAGGCCATCGATAACTAATCGAGAGGAGGGTTTGCTATTGGATATAGCTTAGAAATACTCCTCGCATCAAAGGGTACCGTAGAGAGGACAGTCAGTAAGTGGTAAATGCGAGGGGGGGCATTGACAGTAGCTGGAGCCATGGCTAAAGCGAAGAATGCACTGAAGGCTTCGGCTATACAAGGTGGGGAGGTGATAGATGAGTTACTATCCAGAATCAGAATTTGGAAGTCGGCTCTAATATCAGCTTTTCTAGAATGATGCATCATAAATAATTTGCGATTTGTTGGGATGACTCAGTGCCTTAGCTTCTTGGCTACGAAGTCGCGTATCATCTTTTCGTTTACCAAGTGTGGAAAGGCGGGTTAGACGAAACAATTTGAAAAGTCGTTGGAATTATGTAGTATTTTGAGAAGTAAATGATGCTTCTTATGGAGTGGCGAGAAAGGCGACCTCTTTTTAGGTACACCCATCGAAATATTAGACATTTTTTTCAGACAGTCGACAAAGAAGGAGTAGAAAATATCCGCATCAAGCTGAGGGTCATGGGTGAGGAAATAGGCATTCCAGTCTTTTTGGGGAATAAGCGTGATTAGCAAGGCCCAAATTCTGCACGGTAATTTATTATTGAAGTGATGGGCGGGATTAGGTGGGCCATCAACGGTCAGATGGCGATTAACCATTTTATGGTCACTGCCGGGGAAATTTTGTCACGGACTCGTGGATAAGAGGCATGTTATGAGTAAATACCAGATCTAGTGTCTTCCCGTTTCCGGTAGGTTCGACAACAAGTTGTATCCAGCCACCAAGATGAATGTCAGTGATCTAGTCCATAAGACTGGGAGAAGCCGAGAAGGTAGGCCAACAAATATGAGGGAGATTAAAGTCACCCACAATAAGCCTGGTTCCAGAATGAAGGAGAGGTATTCGAAAGACCTAATGAGAAGTGGAAACAAGGAACTGAGAGAATTTTGCGAGCCATGTACGCAGCCGATATAGAGAACGGTGCTCTGGAGGTTGATAGTGAACCAAAGAGGTTCAGGAATAGAATCGAGCACGGTACGGTAAACAAGGTTCGTGGTGTAGATTTCCTTGACGTAGGCTAGGGACCCACCACCATGCCGGTTCGGTCTGTTGGTCCTTAGAAGACTGTACCCTACCAAAGATATCTGATCATTGAGAGTCCTCTCAGAGAGCCAGGATTTCGTTATTAAGATACTGTCATAATCATTTGTGAGGACAAATATGTTTAGGTGTAGCAGTTCACCAAGAATAGAGCGCTAGTTGAACAAGGTTAAAGATATGCCATTTGTGGATTGTGGCACAGGCATATCAGAGAAGTAGTGTTAGTTTGATGGATGCAGGCTGTCGCGATTGGAATGAGCGGAGATCAGGGTCAACGGGGAATATGTTGATGCTGAGGCTAGTGGAGATTCAGATGGGGTGGCTTCAAGCCAAGCTGCAGTAAATGTTGCAGTGAGAGGGACCGCCGAGGGGTAAAGAAGCTGGGCATCAACGGAGGGGAAAATGTCGAAGCATAGGGGAAAACTTGTGGGGTTTGGCGGGTCGATATCAGACAGAGGTGATCAATTGCAGTTGAGAAATACCAGCTGGTAGGAATTGAGTATTAACTGAGTGGGAGAGTGCAGAGGGCACGGCTGAAAATGTGTGAGGAATAGGGGGTATGGCGGTAGATTAGGCTGCACATTATGGGACGGGTAGGGCAAGTTGGGTGGAACACCAAATATGGAGCAGTTAGAAATGGGAGCTGTAGAGATAGTTGTCATGTGAGGAGTACGACGAAAGGCAGAGTGGACGGCGTGTGGAGGCCGTATTTTGGTACTGGCAGGTCGTGAACGCGATGGGAGACAGTGCGAGTGCTTAGTTTGGTTGCGTGTAGTACATCAGGTCTGTTTGTGAGAGCTTGTTACACATAGTGTTTTACCGAAGGTCTTTATCATTGTCATTCCAGCGCACACGTTTAAAAGCTAATAATCTGATGAGATTCGGCTTGAGCAAAGTAGTTTGTTCGGTTTGGCCCGGCATATAGATGACGGAAACCTCTTTGCAGCATTGTTTCTCTTCCTGTAAACTCAGCTAAAACCATTGAGCTCCTGTGTTTGTCCAGCGGAGTATGTCGAGGTTTACTCCGTGTAACGATGGCGTTCGTTCATCTCGCTAATTCCCAGCAAGGCATACAAACCGCCTTTGGTGCGCCGCCGAAGAAAAATTAATCGGGGTGCCTTTTTGGCCTCTTTTGGCCCACTCGTGCTATCTCCTGCTTTCCGTGTCCCTGAGCTGCAGCTGGGCTCTATAATGTCCTGTGCAGTTGGCCCTCACCAGCAAGCCCGTCCTAATTGGTCAGTGATACCATCGTGTTTGGCAGTTTAATTTACCCACCCTAAGGCAGCACCCAAAATCAGGGCTCAATCTAATTGGGAAGCTTAAACTATTTACCCATTTGGGTCCAACCTGTGGTCGCTGTAGCTTGGAAAAAGATGGAAGTAGCGCGATACATCTACAGTCATTACCATCGGTTTGCTTCATGCATTTTCCTTCGATCAACGATGGAACAATGGGAAGTTGATCATATGAGTCAAAGCTTTATTGAACTCTGCGTGCAGGAATCACTAAATTACAGTGAAAGAACCATAAACGTTTTCCTTTGCGTATTGCAACAGTTGTATGCTCATCAATGGTTCATGCTTCTACTTCAGACTCGATCTGTCGTTTTGTTTCAACATAGCAGAGATTTGCTATGAAATTTTTCCGATGTATCTGATTAGTTGTTTTATCCGAGGAATGATCCGCAAGGAATTGATGATGCTTTTGGACTTTAATCTAATCAAAGTTGCTCAATTTTGCGCTAGCTGATCTCCGCCTTGAAAGAAAACGTGTAAACGGTGAAATGAACCTCGCTAGTGAGTTAGTTGGCAAACGTCAGACGCAATGAATATGGAGGGACATTTTTGGGAGGGCGCGTGTTACGGCAGATGACGGGGACTAGTGGACTGCATATGAAAATGCTCTGAATTCAGTTAGCTCTATCGAGAGTAGCTATTATCTCTTTATCTTAATCGTTGCTCAGCTGCTGTATTTTCCTGTTTTTGTACGGGCCACATGGACACTTGGTTCTGCTTGCTCCATCCCATTGAATTGAGTCCACTCTCACGGCCAACCTGGGACCGAGCGCAGCCAAGTGCGATTTGAGAAGTCCTGATTTTTTTGTTCAGTACCCAGATATTGCTTCAGCTAATATAAACGTTTCACTCCCTAGTGGATTTAACTTCCTTAATTGCGGTAGTTTCGGGTCTCGAATTAGTGACGCTCGGTTCGGTACTTTGCCTAAAGGATGCCATTCCGGGCTGTCACACAGATTCCGCCGAAGCATCTGACGGATTGTAGGTCTTTCTGCTTACCATGGAGCGTACTCACTTGCTCCTTTCATTCACCCTGTGGCTTACAAATTTGGATTCTTAGAACACCACCCTCTCTTTGGTCCAAAGTAACTGAAGTAGTGCGTAAAAACTGCACTGACAAAACTGATACATTCATCGATACCCAGCTGAACGAAATCATTCAGATCCGCAGCAAAATCCTGTCAAATTACTTTCTGCCCGTATGCAGCATGTCCTGACAATTTCCCTGGAATAATTTTCGGCTCTCCCTTGCGCGGTGTCCAGCTAAAAAAACACATGGCTAAATGGACGGATCCCAACTCAAAACATGACTGACCCGATTCATATACGGCACTTGGTTACTAATGTAAAACTCACAAAAAATTGAACCCCCGTTATGCGGCCAAAACGTTTACTAGATGCAAACCGAGGTTCAACGATGCTCAAGACCGAGAGCGGTCGCAACGAACGAATTTCGAGGTGAGGTCAAATTGGGCCACCACCAAAGAAAAGATGCGGCATGGACGAGCGTGTTAAGGGTATGCTGAATGGTACGTGCTGCTAAATGGGCGGCAATAAAAGCCAAATTATCTTTATTGAGGAATCGGCAAGTACGAGATTTATTTAGTGAGGAATTTCTGCGTGCGAGTGACGCTGCATGATAAAAGGTGCTTGCTCGGAATAGATAGGGAAGGGACAATAATTTTGGAGGTGGCGACTCCCGCATTGACCGTTTAGGGTTACAGCTAGTGGGTTCACCTTGAACGGTAAGAGAACCACAAGTCTGTCGGACTGGATGGTAATTCACGCACGCAAATTACACCGCCGGGCTTTTTCTTGTCCTTGCTCTATGCAAGTTGCTTGACGCCGCCGTGGATCTGGGAATGTTGCCGCGAGACAAGTAAAATACTGAAATGTTGGGAACGCCTAAACGAGCACTAAGCTCTGAAATGGGAAGCTACCGATGGGTTGGCCTATCAGGCATCTTTCGAAAAATGCTACGGTAGATTACCCTAGAGCACCTCGGCCACCATCTACCAGAGAGTGCTAAGCTTTTCCCATGTAGTATGGACTGCCAGAAAACCAACCTGCACTGCTTCCTAGGCGAAGTCACTCGCAGGGTGGAGAAGGTTAAAGCAAGTAGATGCGTATTATTTTGGTTCCAGATAGGCACCTGTCTCCCTGAGTCGCCGGTTCCGGCTACTCACGTTGGGGTAATTTCGTGCAAGTGGGCGGATTCATGAAAGACTCACGGACTTCCTCACCGGTAGAACATTCCAACTTAAAGCGAATGATATGAACCTTAATAAGTTGGAAGTCGTCAGTGGATTACCTAGAGTGTCCATACTAGGCCTGCTTGGTGATTTCAGATATTATTCGATCCATGCGTTGCGCGGTAGGTGTAGAAAAGACGCGGGTGAGCTCATCAGGGTGTGGTCCGCGCTACCCCGCTAACAAGTGAGGGTTTTCAAACCCGATTACATTTCTGTGGTAGATCTTCTTTAGAAAACAGCTTGCAGGGGCGGTCACGTTTCTACGAAACGGACACCGTTTAACAAAGGAAGCGTTTTGTGATGAGGGTCGGATGGTGGGACGTTAGTCTTCAAGACTTCGGACCCTCTTCCGCGGAACGGAAGAGACTACAAGGGGCTTCAGTAGAGACATTTGGGGTAATCAGAAGCCTTTCTTGGCTTAGACTGGACACTATTTTTCCAGATGACCTTAGACCCTTGGGTACTAGGTCACGAGAAGTGGCCGGTAAAACTTCTATCTAGACTGCCAGCCAGATCTAATCATATCACTATTGAGGGTACCAACTACTGGAACAGTTCGCCAGGAAAAGTGATGGGACTAAGTACATTCCACGCATTCGATGGGGCCTTTGTTCGTACTTCGAAAGAGATCCCTGCCATTGAGCTTCCCGTAGGTTCACTAGACGGATATAAGTAACCACTTCAGTCCATCCGAGATGTCTTAGAAATTAACATTTCCTTTTTTCAAACCAACAGTGAACGTTTACAGTGCATCATCTCCGGTGCGTACATTTTTGTTTCAAACACCCTCGGTGCATTTTTTACATACCACTCGTGCGTCTACGGCAAGTTTGTTTTACTCCTGTTATGCATTGGTCCACATCACGGCTGGATATTGGGCCAAGTTAATAATGTTGTCACTGGACCACTTATCCAGGGTGCTTCGAGTCTCGCCAAAATGTGCCATTATAATAACTATCATGCCTCCCGCAGCCGACCCGCTACCGGCTTTCATGTTTCTTCACTAATTTTAGAGAAGGATCGACGATGTTCACCGCGCAGAGGTGGATGCATACCTCGCCTGCATCTCGCCCAAGGAACCTTGGATGCTCATTTGTCCCTGGTCATTGCTTGTGAAGAGTGGACTAAACAGAACTAGACCTGGACATTCAGCCATTACGCCGTCAAATCCCGGGGATGAATCGAAGTAAACAAAGCCTGACATTGCTCCAGTTTTTACAGCTGCGAATAGAAGAATCACCGTTGCGGTATCAGTTTTACCAACAAATAGAGCCACACTCCTCTATGAAGACATCGTATGGTCCTCTAAAAAAGCTAGAGATGTAGAAAATGGCAGAAAGACTTTGTGCTTTCAGCTGAACCACCTTAAAAAACGACCCGAGGTGGCTTTGGGAAGACATAAGCATGGAAATGAAGGGTTTCTCGAAAGGCTTCATGAGGGAGAGGAAGCCGAGCGCAAAAGATATGATGTTTCACCTAATAGGCCTACTGCAGGCGATCGGCGTGCCAAAGCAAGTAGCCAGTAGAAGGAGTCCCCGCCTAGGACAGTGGGCCTGACCAGGAGATAGAGAGGCAAAAGGGAAGAGACCTACCATGGTGTAACTTGTGAGCCCTGGACTATCTGCTACGGCAGCTGGCCGTAGTGGGACCATCACACGTGGTTCAAGCACTGCCGGGCCCGATGACTCAGGACGAAGAGGCAAGCGCTAAGGGGGCCAAAGGCCAAACTCTTTACGCTCATCACCTTTCCACACAGCCAGACAGGCCTCTCGTGTACCGAGATTTGCCAGCCTGTTATCACCGTGTTTAGAGCAGTAGAGCCCGACTTCCCAGAAATAGGGTTCCGAGGTGAAAGAGGATGGTATAAGGATCGGATGTTCTGTAAGATCTATCAGTCCGGTCGGAACGTCTGCTGAGCGAACGCAGGGGACGGAGTTGGGGGTCTGTAGAAAGTGGAACTTGTTTGGCTTCAGCCCAAAAGCTAAAAACTGGGGGGTGCTCGAAACTGAATTCCAGGCAGATGAGGCCTCCTAATGACCTGAGGATATCTCCAAGAGACTATTAGAACTTCTTGCAATGCGCACTTATGCAGCTAGCTTAGGGAACAAGTGGCCTGATGTGATGGATAAGGCTTATGGAGTTGACGAGATCGCACTTACCGAGACACGGCTGCCCCTCAAATATGAAACCAAGAACCAGTGGCCGCCCAGCTATGTGCTTAGCATAAGGATAAACGGAAAGCGCCAAGGTGGAGTGCTGTTCTCTACTGCGGAGAATCTTGTACAGCAGTGTGAAGCCCATACTTGCCTGCAAAATACGAGGACAGTAATGACCGGGGTAAAATTCAACCACCTTGGCTCAGCCCTGGCTCGCCTACATTGCAGCCTCTACTCACGGGAAGATGAAGATGCACGGTTACCAGGTACTTGGAAACCCTTATTTATTTTGATCCCAGGACAGCTGCTTTAGCGGACCTTAGTAGGCCGTAGTTGGACTGGCCCAATGAGTCGGCAACCGGGAGGCCCTCCTGAATGTTTTTAAGAGACCGTCTACGTGGGACGGCTTTAAATCAGCACATTGGTCAAGAAGCGAGATGAAGGAGGCTGCAGATGACATTCGCCTTGTACTTGGTGACCTCCGAGTTCCCGAAAGACGCCTCGCACATGTTCGACGTGGATGGGCTGGGCAAAAGCTATCACCGGAAGCTCCGAACAAAGGTAAGCACGACAAAGTCATCGGCTTTCGTCACATTCGGCCGGTGTTCCAGCCTAATTAGTTATGATACCATCGGGAGGACGAGGCAGATAATGGAACGGTGGGTGGAAGAGTCAGTCACCAAATTGAAAGAGAGTGGTTTTGCCTAAAGTACCGGTAACGAGAACTGAATGGATGAGTAGCTCAACCATGGTGGGTGCTCAGGCTACGAGTGCAACCACAGTAGACTAACTGAGTTCAGAAGGCACTGAAGGGAAAGAGAACCATGGGGGCGATACAGAAACAGTGGTAGCCTCGAACGCTGTCTGCGGAATAAACCTGTAAGGGCCGAGTCCGCGCCACAGCAGAGATGTCAGCATTAGTAAGAAATACAGCTGACGTGAGAGGCCAAAGCCGGCCAAGATAGCCTTGTAACTGCGCACGAATTTGGGCAGCTCTGAGGATTGCGGTCGAAAACGTTGAAGAGAGCCAAGTGAGGGGCTCTACAACCAATTTGGTAAGAGGTAATGGGCTGGCGCTTCTACACCAGCGGGTCAGCAGAGTTGCCCACGGAGCGCCGGGCCGATTCCTGGGAAACCGGATCACTGTCGCAGCCGCGGTGGAATCAGAGTTTGAATTATAAGTGATCAAAGCTCTTGGCAAGTTCATGGCATAAAACTGGTGGAACCAGGTGGCATCTATCCAGTCATCACGAAAATAGTGGTTGACGTTGCTGCACCGATGGCAGAGGATTTCCCCCGGGAGACTGGCAGGAATACGGTGTACATTCTGTAAGAACAGAGACAAGGAAAACTGCTCCCACCGTGGTCCTGTCAGCATGACATTGGTGAGCCTGAGGGGTATAGAGGGAATTTTAGGGGACGAAATAGTTGCTCACCCCGTGGCAAATAGGTTAAAGATGAACAGTTAGCACGGTTTCGTTAAAACATTTTGTGCTAGAAGAACTTTCCGAGTTAATTTGAAAAGGTAGCACGGAGACCAGATGGGAAGTATCCTACTTAGACTTCGGTCACGTATGCAACTCTGCAAATCACTGCTTTTCACGAAGCTTGCGGCGTTGAGGCTACCATCAGACCTTACAGAGCGGATCCGAAACTCCGTAAAGGAGATGAAGTTCTGGGTAGGAGCAGAAGAGAGTGTCTTGCCAGTGGACGTCCTGCCAAGCGGCTTACTCAAGAATCGAGGATGATGCCCCTTTATTCTTCATATTTATGAGCTACCTTCCCTTGAGACTGGAAGTCCTATCCACGCTTCAGCGGAGAGTATGCAACTGGTTCAGTCCGTATCTGGCGACTTAACTTGGCGGGACCTGGATGGGGTTTATAATTTGGCCATAGATTGGGCCTGCCGCTGAATATCTGCAGGTCTTTGCGCTACCTGAAAACAGAGAGCCCAAGCCCGTGAGAAAATTGGGGCTACCATTACAAAGAATTATGAATCCCTAGGCGAATAAGTCTAGGGGCTTTTCGGAGGTAGTCATGAAAACCTTCACTCAGGTGAACAGCGTAGTATTGTCGCTCGGAAACTATGTACCGTCCTTTAGTTATTTTATTGACCACAAAGTCTGAGATCGTCGTGTCAATCCATCAGGCGTTTATCGGCCCCCAATGAGAGCATTTCTTTTCGGTATTGCAGCCTCATATGGTGAGAGATTTTGTGGCCCAAGTGAAAGTACAACGTCATCTCGGATGGTCAACTGAATGTCTGTGGAGGTTCAGCTATGATCTGCATCTGGAAAGACTAGGGTTGTTCCCCTTGAAAAGTGGAGGAATTAGGGGTGACCTTATCTAAGGCTTCAAATTAAAAAAGGGGACTACTAAAGTAATCGGTGGTCCGAACTCACCGGTGAGACTAAGTGGCAAATTCGTTTTCCAGGACAGCCGAGGGTTGCCAAAAAGTACGGTGTCAACCGGACCGACAGCACAGCTTCTTCAGTCAAAGTGGTTGGTGAATGGAAGAAATCGTCCAAGGATATCACGAATGCTTTATCACTCGTGGCTACCAAAACGAAGCCAAACAAGGAATACAATGTGCTTTCAGAAGAGCTTTGTGCTCTTTCGACTTTAATCCTTTTGTATCCTCTTGCTAGTTCAGTTGCTTCCCTTTAGCTTTCACTTTTCTGGCTCCCAGTCTCTTTCTATCTAAGGCCTTCGTCCATTCCACATCTTTGACTTATTCATCTTTTACCCTCGGTCCGGTTTATTGAACTTTATATTCGACAACTATCTTAGTGGCTGGATGCTAGCTTTAGGCGTCCGGCAAAAAGAACCCTGTACAGCCCTCGGACTGAAGCAAAGTGGCCGAAATGTCTTACCTTCCTGGTTTTAACAATCTTTCATTACAGAAGAGTCGACCTTCTACTATAGCTTCACCGAGGGTTCAAGAAGCTCAGCGTCCTAGAATGTAAACAATTTCTAGCGCTTAGCCTTACTCGGCCTCGGGATTGCAAAAATAAGAGCAAGCCTACTCTTTGTGCATCAGTAATTCGCCAAGCAGACAAAAAAGGGACGGAAGCTGGCGGATCTCCAAGGCTGCTGTTGGTAAATATTAATGGCTACGGTAGAAGGAGGCCAGAAGCCCAGCGGCACAAAATCCAACGACGGTAAACCGAACTTTTGAACAATCACTGACCAGCGGTGTTGAAACTCAATGAGGTAAAACAGGCTCACATATTAAAAGGTTTCACTTGAGAGTGGAGTGAGATCTCCGGTCCTCAGAGATTGCAGGGAAACTCGACGACGACCAAAGCCTTGCCTACGTCTCCAGCTTATAATTTGGGCTTTTACACGAGCATGATGGGAAGCAACGAGCATCATCCAAGATGCACGTTTGCTCCAACCGTTACCAACAGGAAGATACTGCCCGGGGGAACGGGGAGACTACTAGAAAGACCAAATATACATAATTAGGCCGGGACTTGATGGCAAACATCCAGCCATCATCAAACCGTCGGTTGTTATGAACAGTGGAAGTCGCTGTCGCTTCTATTGTGCCACCCCTGATCAAGAAGAACTACCCTTGGGCTGGAAGTTGACGATAGTTGTGGCCATCCATAAGAGAGATTCATGATCATAACAGGAGGATTTCCGTCCCGTAGAGTGTACTCGCATTCTCTACAGGTGTTTACAGTGACTGAGAGAATAACGCATATGGAAGCACATAATAAATCACAAACGGCTGTGAAGGCACAGCACTGGTTTTCCAAAGGCCGGTCTTGTACCTTGAATACTACGGTACACTAAGGCAAAGCCACCAACTAACGGGATAAGGGCGGGATGAGCATGGTTTTATACCTGGACTTTGACCCAGTCAACCATAACCTATTGGTTGAAAGATTGAAGACTACTTGGGCAGAATAATAACTTCACAAGTGAGCTTCTTTTGTTCTGAACAATGGCACATTTAGTAAATGGGCTAACGAATGGGATATACCCTGAGATCAAAGCAAAATTGCCTACCGACCACAACTCCAGTGAAAATGGCTGTTATGGAGGCAGCAAATAATTCAATTGTAACCCACTCCGACTTCATTTGATAAGAAATGTTTCTGAAATATGAGAAGTTTTGTTAGTTGTGAACATCATATTCGCTTGCATGCGCCTTAAAGTCAACGAAGCGAAGCTACAGGTTTCATCTTGAGATGTAAAAAATAGAATAAAATCGTCCCCGTATATTGTGCACACTGTATAAATGCCAGGTTGGAAATGGATTTACAACTCTTCTTCATTCAGAAAATACTGCCAACAAGAGTGACAGGGCAAAACGGCATCCCATTTCGAACAAAATGACATCCTAGGTTATTAGGATACGTTCCGGAAAAAGAATATTGGAATTTCTAATCAACAACAACCTGTAGATGTGCGGTGTATACCTAGATCGGGTCGATGCTCAAGACGAGCAAAGAAAAGGATTAAAATGCCATAGGAGCGAAACATCAGAAGTGATTTCCCTCGCAGGAGCAAGGGAGGCTGCTCAATGGCTAGAACATGGCTCCTACTCTTGATCACTTAGGGCTATATCAGAAACAAGACTCACGATGCGTAAACCTCTGTGAGGAGTGGTGGAATCTTTTTTTAGTAAGCTAGGGAAGGTTGCAGGGGAACAATACAGAATGATGGATAATATACATTGTTTTACGACAGTCGGAATAACAAACTGTGTGGCACTAAGCCGCCGCAGATTTCCAATTCGCCGCTACAAGCGATGCATTTTTCTTCCGTGATTTCAATGTGCAATGACCAAAACAGATTATTCTTCAGCGTACCACCAAGATGTTCCACGTGATTTATACATGCCAAGGGGTTAGAATAAACGGTGAAAATCTCTTCAAAGAATCAGAAAAGTGATTGAAAAAACACCCTCAAAATTCACAGTTGTTCATCTGAAGAGTAGGTTGTCCAGGAAGGCTCTGAATATGTGAAAGATCTGAAGCAAAGTCGGTGAAGCCTGAATAATTTGAGATGCACTGGTTAAAAACAACTTCAGCGTATTTAAAGATGCGGGCTTGGTGGGAGACGGGCAGATCACCGATGAAAGTCGAACACAATGGCGGGAAGGGGACAACCCCTTGAAGCAGCCGGGTAGTGGTCATTAGATGCCTGGAGACTTCTCTGCCTAATATGAAGCACTGTGTTCTTTCATGGAAGTAGTCTTCCAATAATTAAGTAACTACGCGGGGTGGCAAAACAATTTTAGTTTCCTGAAAAAGGCCTACTTGGTGCACTGTCAGAGGTCGGCTTGTAGTCTAGAAAAGCACATCTAGCTGACTCTTTGGAATCGCAGAGGTATTTGACATGTTGAGGGCTTAAAGCCGTGGTATCAACTGTGGAGCGCTTGGATTTCATTGGAAATGCAAATCATCGGTTGAGCTTCTCAACGTAGTTTGAAGACAATGCAGCGCAAGCGCACTGCGAATTCCAGTGCTGACGAACGCAGAGCTACGGGTCGGCTTTTCTTGGGTTTCGTCTGGCTCCGGGATTGTACGTGTATAGGAATTGTCGCAACAGGAATCTACCAAGGAAGAAAGGAATATGATGGTGGTAAATCATTACTAGCTGAAGTAGTCAGTTCACAAAGAGTACCAGCCCCGCATCTGAGAAGCCCTCTGGACCGGTTGACTTGGTTGCCTGCGATAACCTGAATAGCCTAAAACCCTCTGCGGTTGATATCTCTTGGAATTCAGAGAGAGACAGCAGAGGTAACGGGAGGATAGTCGTCTAATTACCGGAGAAATTGCAAATTGAGACAGGTTTACTTCTAAATTCCCCTTCGAGAATTTCCCCTTCTGACAGCAGAGGAGCTTGATTCGAAGCCACTTGTATTTGATGCCTTCAAAGGTTTGGAACTGTCGGGAGAGATTTTCATCGATTCACGTATTTCCTTATTGTATCAGAGGTGAAAGTCAATGGATTTCGGGTTTGTTTTGCATCTTGTAGACTAATTCGTTCGTCCTGATAGGCTGCCGTAAGTGTGGAGAGACCAGTCTTGCGGAATGGAGGTAAGTGGTTTCCACGGGACAGAAAGTTTTAAAAATCCACCTACTAATCATGTTGTAATGTTTACGGAAGAATACGAAAATGGACGGTCTTTTATTCAAGGAGTATCAACAGCCCCTTTAGGGTTTGGGATTTACATACCTTCCGCGGAAATGGGTTTTTGCCGGCGGAGTATTTGTTTGAAATTAGTACGCTATAAGTGAACTCTGGGAGAATAACTTTCAGACCTAAGATGTTGTATGTCGTGGTCACTGAAACCAATGTGTGCGCCTGACCTGACAGTGAAAGTCTAAGCGGTTCATCAAGGCGTGATCTAACCGGATGTCATCACGAGTCAAAGTATGGCAGATATTGAGAAGATTTAAATATGAAAATAGATGTGTTGATGCATGAAAAAACTTGGCGATATTGTGTGAAGATTTTCATCAGGCAAAGGCGCAATGGAGAGAACTAGTCAGTCATAGAAACTTTTCTCTGACGCTCGTGATCACAGTTGTGCTATGTAAGTGTTGCTGATAACTTGACCAAAATGAGGGAGAAATGATACCTCTAAACAACTGATGCCAACACATGAGTGGAAAAAATTACGGAGGGCTTGCAGCTTTACTTGAGATTGATGTAGATGGCGACGCTGCCCCGTTTTTTCTTCTCCAGCGTACACAGTCCCGATGGGAGCAGGTGAACACTCCCATTAGCACAACAGACTCATTTAATTTGCTATTCGGCCAGGATTCCAATAGAGGTACGGCCAGGTATTTCATAAGCCAAGGGCCATGAGCATGTACGTAATGTCCGATAGCCAGTTGGAGAGGGAATGCTCATGATTGCATTTGAAACTGGGAACAATTACTCCGCTCAGCACCGAACATTTAGAGAGCCTATGGACCAGCAGTCTTTCGTTTCTTTGTGTGATGGTTTCACTTTCGGGCTTCGGATAGTGTGCATGTATTTTCTTCACAAAGCGAGCCTTATATCGATAGCACAAGCAGCTTTGAGTAGTTGAGAGTGCGCAACACGCCAGTAACGGAATAAATAAACCTAGTTTCCGAAAAAGTGGGTCTGATGGCGGATCAGCAAGTAGCAAAATCCTTCGAAGAGTGCGCAAACGAATAGTGGTAAGTATTTATCCTGAGCATACCAGAGCATTTGTGCTTTTAGAGGCACCTGCTAATCAGCTGTGCTAACCGCTACAAGCACTGGTAAGGCTGCTCACGTGTCGTTCTATCATAATAACACGATATAATGATATGACCAATTCGACCTAATATTGAGTCTGGTGCTGATATACTAATCACGAATTACAGATTTCTGTGTTTAAATGTCCCATGGAACAAAAGTATTCCACTGTTCACAATAATCTTTTCGGTTCCACCCACAGCTTCTTTTACATGCCTCTGAATTTAAAAAAACCAACGTGCATCATTTGTTTTGTCAAACATCTTTTATTATTTGAATGTGTTGCTGTAAAAAGGTTCTAGTTCCAACTTATAAATGATTTCACACCAGTTTTTTTCGCGTGTGGTAAGTCTTGTCACATCATCAATAGTTAAGATGTCTTTCAGATAGACGTATTTTTGGAGATGGCACTCGAAGGTCGGATCTTGAACATAACTTATTTCGTTACTCATTTGTCCGTGGGAACTTTGTACTGGCCCCGACTACCTTCATATTTTTGATACCTGTGTAATTTATTAGTCGGGGATGAAAAGGTCCATGAATTAGTTTGCATTTTCTACGCTTCACCTCTTACCTTTATCCTTGTGTGGCAGTTATTTCAGAGACCACTATTCATTTGCTCTAATTTCAGCCCATAGCCTGCAAAGGATCATTAATAAAATGTAATACTCCAGTTTGCAGCAAGCCAACCTGAACACTTTCTGGGGGCAGATGTGATTCAGTTTTCTTGTTTTAGATGCAGCAGGGTCATTTCATTCAATTTATTTCCTCCAAGTTATAGACGAGATTCCATAACGCTCTTAACCATATAGCCTTTAACATGTCTGATAGGATCCTAAAAGATTTATTCAAGTAGACACTGTTTGGTGCGCGAAGCACGGCCTACTTTCCCTGTCTGATAGAGAGGCTGCGCAAGGTGTTACGAACGTTTGAGCAATGCGTAGCCAAATTCGCAACGGATCGCGAAATGAGAAGGCGATTATCCGTGATAATTCTACGATACTAGATTATTAAAATAAACAATGACATAAACAATATACAAACCTTAATAATACGATCACAAGGACTCAACAACGAGAAACCGAATAGCAGCGTGTGAGCAGACAGCACGTGCGTCACGCAGGTCCTGAACAAGGATGTGCCAAAGTAGCGCTCTGGGGGCGAACAAACAACAATTGGTCCAGAAAAACAACCAGTTCGTAGAGACAAGTCAATAGTGTATGGAAATGAGTGATGTTGGGAAAAACACTGAATCGCGAGGGAAAAAGGGGGATTTTCCACGACCGGCTGTTACACCGCCCACCAAAATCCTCCTGGATCCTTAGCAGAGTCAAAGGTTCGGTATAAAGGTACTGATTCTTCCTACCTGCCTAGGCCCTGCTTTCAGTGCGCGCGTCTAATGCTCGTCGTCGACGTTCTACTACTGGTCGCACCTAATCCATTGGATACATAGAAGTGAGGCTAGTCTTCATCTTCCACAAGACCAAATGACCGATGGCGGGCGTGACTGGTCACATAGACGTTGTCCTCGTAAGGGGCCGTCCGGTCCTGGATGTACGTGGTTGAGTGTGTGTGAGAGTGCGTGTGTGTGTGCCGGGGTTACAATGAAATCACAGGTATGACTACACACCAAAGGAGGACTTTCTGCAATGTCAACAAAAGACCGCGTGGCAAGAAAACGAGTAAATGTAGCATGTGTGTGTGACCTGAGCTCCGCTACTTCCACATATGCAAGGGGCATTCGGTAGCGTCAACAAAAGGCAAACAAAGAACACTGTCACATGTATGATGGGTTTACGGGATGTAGAGTGCGTCGCGCATGCGTGTATGTATCGGGATGTATAATGGAATCGCACTCATTACCACATATCGGAAAGAACCTTCTGTAATGTCAACGAAAGGACCGCGAGCACCTTAACGTGTTTGACGGAGATTGTGTTGTATATATGGTGTTTCTTTATCCACCTCGATTACCGGTGTGAAAAAGGTTTACTAGGCCTCAGGGTTATCAGCTCCTCCGTCTTCGCTCTCGAGTAGGTTAATACTGCGTATGTCACGAATGAGCACTCCGTTAGCTGTCTTCACCTTCACCGTTCTTATCATTCCGTCAGTGCTTTTGATGGTTTCCGTAACTACTCCCAAAGACCAAGCGCTGAAATGTGCGCGTTCGTCGGCGATCATAACCACGTCCCCAACTTTGAATGTTCTTGTTTTGGCCAGCCACTTCTGTCGAGTCTGCAAAGCCGGTAGGTTCTCCCGTAGCCATCGCCTCCAGAAGACCTTGGCCAGATAGTTCGCTTGCTTCCACCCGTGGAGGTAGCTCCCACGAAGGTTTACCGGCCCTTGGAAACCCTCGTTCGACGTTAGCATCAATAGGTTGTTTGGGGTGAGCGCCAGGTGGGTGGGGTCGCCGTTCAATACTGGAACCAGGGGGCGGTTGTTCAGGATTCGCTCCACCTCAGTCATGACGGTGTTCAGCGTCTCGTCGTCGGGCGGCTGCTGCTCCATGATTGACAGCAATATCCGTCTGGCGGACCGGATCATGCGTTCCCATATGCCGCCTCGGTGACTGGCCTGTGGGGGGTTGAAATGCCATCGTATGCCGTAGGCCACGGTTCGATTCTGCAGTTCGTCCCTGTTTATGTTCTTGTGCCAACGCTGCAATTCCCGTTGAGCGCCCACAAAGTTCGATCCATTTTCTGAGTATATATCGGCCGGTACGCGTCTTCGTTTGATAAATCTTTGCAAGGCCCGTAGAAACGAATCGGTCGTCATCGAATGTGCGACTTCTAGGTGTACCGCACGTGATTTCATGCACGTCATGATACATCCGTTTCGCTTTTCTAATCTTTTCCCGCACTTGATCCACAAGGGCCCGAAATAGTCCAACCCGGTGTCACTGAACGGCCACCAGCCCGTAGTCACCCTGCATTCTGGTAGTGGGGCCATGAGTTGTTTGCCTGCTGTGGCATTGCGTCTCCTGCATTGCACACACCGTCGGATTACGCGTTTTACAGTCTCTCGTCCTCTCAACAAGCAAAGACGCTTTCGGATGACGCTCGTCACGTGACTTTCCCCGGCATGTCCCTCCACGGCGTGGACGTGTTGAATCATTAGCTCTACTACAGGTTGTCTCGCAGGCAGCAGTATAGGATACTTTGTGTCGAAGTTCAGGTGGGCGTTGGTCAGCCTACCATCCACCCGCAGCAGTCCGTTGATGAGTTTGGGGTTTAAACGCTTCAGCTCGCCTCTTGGAGATGGCATGTCTTCATTGGTTGGCCCCACTTCTTCCGCCCTCTTGAGTTCTCGGGCGAAAGCCTCGCGTTGTATGATTCTGAAAATATCGTACTCTGCCGCTTGTAGCTCATCGGGACCTATCGGGCCGACCGGTATCCAACCTGAGGGCCGTAGCCCTTTCATGACTAGTAAATTTATCTTGAACCTGGTTAACCAAACTAGTGAACGAAGCGTCTTCATCCAGGAAGAAAGCCTGACCAGTCGCGATAGAATGGACGACGCTTCGACGACGTTGGTTGCTATCACTACGCCTTTGATCTCCAGTTCCAATTCCGTAGGAGTTTTAATTCGAACACGGGCCAGTCCTGTTTGGGCAATTGCAGGAAGTTTGGCCCTCTCGTCCACGTGTCCAGTTGCCTGAAGTTGTTCGCACCTCGGGAGCACAGGTCGGCCGGATTATCGCCAGACCTGACATGACTCCACTGGTGCGTGGCTGATTCATCGTGGATAATCGTGAGCCGGTTAGCAACGAAAGTACTAAACCGGCTCCGGACGTTGTTAATGTAGTAAAGTACTATCGTTGAATCCGTCCAGAAGCTCACCAACCAAATGTAGAGATCGAAACATCTCTTCACAGCTTGCACCACCCTGACTGCCAACACGGCTGCGCTGAGTTCAAGGCGTGGGATTGAGACCGACTTCAGTGGAGCAACGCGGGCTTTGGCGAACAGGATTCTCGTGGTATATTGTCCATCTCTTGCGCACCATCGTCCGTACACCACAGCTCCATAACCGACTTCGGATGCATCGGAAAAGGCATGTAGTTCTCCAGTCCGTGTCGTATGGCCAGGAGTCAAACATCGTGGGATTCTTATGTCCCCTAATTTCTTCAAGGTGTTCAGAAATTCTTCCCAGTCCAGCCGGTCCCCTCGGTCCAGTGACTGGTCCCAATCAACTTTCTTACGGCACAGCCGCTGCAGCAAGATCTTTCCGAGTAGCAGCCATGGTGAGACGAAACCGAGCGGGTCGAACAAACTCGAGACGGCAGATAGTATGCCACGACGGGTTATTGGCAGCTCGGGAACGTTCAGTTCGAAAACAAAATCGTCCGTTTCCGCGTCCCATTGTATCCCCAAAGTGCGCTCGATAGGAAGTGGAGAGCCGTCCAAATCTCTTACACTTTCGGCCTTTTCGTGATACGGGATGACTTTCAGCACTTCTGAAGCGTTCGACATCCATTTAGTTAGATGGAAGCCGCCCTCTTCCAGCAATCTCTTCAGACCCCTGAACTGCTCTAGAGCTGATTTCACATCATCGAATGACCCAAGGTAGTCGTCGACGTAGAAGTTCCTGCTGACGCTTTCTACCACCGTCCGATGTACTAGATCGCCATGTTTGTTCGCTGATTCTCGGAGGGCGTAGTTTGCACAAAATGGTGACGATATGGCTCCGAAGGGGTGGACGGTCATCCTATAATTCACCACTGCATTGCCCCGGTCGCTCCCTTCCCACCACAGAAAACGCAAAGCATCTCGTTCTCCTACCGGAATCTTTACCTGATGGAACATTTCCCTAATGTCAGCAGACAAAGCCACTTTACCCACTCTGAAACGGCACAAAACATCGATCAGTGGTGTGGTCCAGTCAGGCCCCTGTAGTAGGCGATCGTTTAACGACTTGCCCTGGAACTTGGCCGCACAGTCGAAAACCACGCGCAGTTTATTGGGTTTCTTGGGGTTGATAACCGGATGGTGAGGCAGATACCAGATACCCCTTTTGCTGTCGGTGTTGACAGGCACCTTTTCAACGTAACCGAGGGCCTCGTTTCGCTTCATCAAATCCGCGTATCGTTCCCACAGATTCTGGTCTCGAATGAAGCGTTCTTTTAGTCGTAGTAATCGTTGGAGAACATAATTTCTGTTGTCAGTCCACGGGTCGACCGGTGTGCGCCATGGGAGGGGAACCTCGAACTGTTTTTTGAGGCCTCTAGTGCCTTTCCCCCCCCCCATTTGTAGAGCGAAGTGATCCTCTTGAGACAACGTCGGTCTTTCGTCTCCAATGTCATGGAACTCCTTTTCATAAAGTCGTTGCAGATGATACTCTATGCGGTCCGTTTCGGCGGATAAGTAATTCACGGAACCACGTACCCCTACTGGACCGTATAACATCCATTCCAGAGCCGTGCGTACGGCATAAGGTGCCTGGCGGTCGCCCACTCTTTGGTCAAGCACCCAATGCGCCTCTGGCACATCGCATCCGATGAGGAGATCCACCTCATCATCTTCCCAGTCTACAACGGTTATATCCTGCAGGTGGGGCCACCGAGTCAAGATTGCGTTCACCGACCTTGGTGCTCGCATGGGGAGATCCGCTAACGTGAATGCCTCCGTTGGTTCAATTTCCTCGTTAGTGTCTAGAGAGATGAGTTGCAGCCTAAATCTACCGGCAGTCATTACCTGTGTTCCGCCCACCGTGCTCACTGCTAACGACGTCGCACATTTAGCCAGTTGGTGTTTCTCGGCAAACCGCTCTTTCACTAAAGTGGTGTCGGATCCACTATCAACGAAAGCCAACGCCTTGACTATCCCAGTCGGAGTCACCACTCCCACGGCCACTACGCCTAAACGTACCGGTTTACTGGCAGATTGTGAAGTTGAACAAATCACGCTGGGCTTGGCAATCGCCTCGGATATGGTTATTCTCGCCTGATGCAGCAGCCGATGGTGTCTGCCCGTGCAGCCCTCGTAACCACATCGATTCCTTGTTCTACAGGCTGCTGCCCGGTGCGTGGTGTTGAGACAGATGAAACATGCTCCTGCCATCCTCGCCATTCCCCACCGTTCGTCTATTGTGGCGTTGCCGAACTTGGGGCATTCTGGTAGGCCATGGCTAGTACCACAGGACCTGCAATTTGGTTTCGCCGTAGCATCTCGTGAAATGACGTGTGTGTTGGTCCAAGGCTGGTACTTTGGATGTTCCCGTACAGAGGTTTGGACTTGGCTAGTACCGGGCTTGTTTGCTCGGTTGCTGTCCCGGACGAGTCGGCCGAATCTGCTGTCAGCTATCTTCGTTTGCCTGTCTAAGTATTCAGTCAGGTCTTCGAAGTTGGCTTCTCTGTCGCTTCGGCTTATCCGTTCAGCTTCTTCCGCCCACCGACCCTGTAGTTCGGGAGAGAGGTGACGGACTATGCCTTTCGAAGTGTGCATGGCGTCTAGGTCAGCCCTGTAACCTAAATGGTCGAGGGCTATTGAGCAGTTCTGCATCTTGATCACCAGGTCGGCCATGATGTAGACGTCGCCCTCGCTTCTCTATGCCTCTGCCATCACGCCCTCTATTAGGTTACGGGCTACTTTAGAAGGTTGGCCAAACAAGTCCCTCAGAATCTTTCTTGCCCTTGTGTAGCCTTGTTCTGGATCGAGCATGGTGCACCCGTCGATAGCTTCTCGCGCTCGGCCTCGGCAGTAGTGAGTAAGGTGAAGAAGCCTTTGCCCAGGGTCGGTTACCTTGTTTTCAACGAACGTCTCGAACTGCTTGACAAACTTGCAGTATTGCTAAGCTCGCCCGTCGAAAACCGTTAACTCCACTCTAGGCAGATCGATCGATGGTGGTTTGTAGTCGGCGACCGGCGTGAGGTTCCCTACCTTATTGCACTCTAACCTATCGGAAGTGTCGAAGTCACTGGTCTCATGCTCTTGCTGTTTCTGTGTACACCTCTCTGCTTCCTGCGCCTGTAGTCTAGCCGAAAGTAACTGTTGCTCCAGTTCTAGTGTTCTCAGCTTATATAAATCGACATCCTTACGATCAATATTGTTTTCAATAACACATGAGCTAGCACTGACATTACTAGGCGATCAAGCATTAACTAAAGAATCATTTGTACCCAAAACCTCCCCAGAGACTCGCCGTATTACTTCCTGTCCGGATTCGACTGCTTTTGATCCTTTTCTTGGCATTTTGCGTGATTTTTCCTCGTTCCAAATAGATCTATTGAGTATTGTTACGAACGTTTTCAGCAATGCGTAGCCAAATTCGCAACGGATCGCGAAATGAGAAGGCCATTATCCGTGATAATTCTACGATACTAGATTATTAAAATAAACAATGACATAAACAATATACAAACCTTAATAATACGATCACAAGGACTCAACAACGAGAAACCGAATAGCAGCGTGTGAGCAGACAGCACGTGCGTCACGCAGGTCCTGAACAAGGATGTGCCAAAGTAGCGCTCTGGGCGCGAACAAACAACATTTGGTCCAGAAAAACAACCAGTTCGTAGAGACAAGTCTATAGTGTATGGAAATGAGTGATGTTGGGAAAAACACTGAATCGCAAGGGAAAAAGGAGGATTCTCCACGACCGGCTGTTACACAAGGCAATCGCACATACCAGATGCCCATTCCTAACGTAGTTGCTTGCTGACTTTTTTGAGCGGTTAAGAAGTGCGCAGAGGTGTATGACTGCGACCTCCTGCCTCAAGCGGATCAGAATCACGGCTGCGGAAGCCTTTTTCAGCGAGGGATGTAACGTGCAGCCAAAATTCATACGGACAAATCACACGACTCGATACCGGAAGCAGGCATGGCCCACTCTTCGCCTCGATGGCTTACGATGCGTCGTTCCGTGGAAGCAGGGACAACAGTGCCAAGTCGCTGCAGCCCTCTAGTGTAGATGTAGATCTGAACGGAGCTGTTGACACTCCTAAGCAACCAACCTCAAAACAGCAATCCTCCCCTTGGTCTTTCTCTTGTGCAGCTTTCTCCACCCCGGTGTCACAGCTACTCCGAAGTTCCCAATATCTCCCTTGATTTGTCAACTTTTGGTCTGCCAGCCGCTAAACTTCATGGTTCAGCCAGTACTTCTCTGGCACCATCAGCAACCTCAGCATTGCACCCCGTCGCTGCCCCCGGGAACCACCGGTGATGCAGTTCCAGGGCCAAGTGGAAACGTCCATCAAGATCTGACTTTCCGACCTCGTTACCGCAGCCTTCCACCGCCTAGCAACATCTCCCACATACCCGTCCTTAAGCCTAAATTTGTCTCCTTAGGAAGGTCAAAGCTCTTTCAGCGGATGGCCCGGTCCGCGAGGTCTGACTACGTAATAATAATGACAGCAATCGTATACTTCTTGGATGAGATAAAGACACGTGTACAAGTCACGGCCATGGAATACCGCAATACTGGACAAAGTGAGGTATTCACAATTTTGAAATTTAGGGCTCACACGGTTGCGGTAATAAAACAACAGAGTCAGTCATTGTTTGAGTGAACTAAAGTGGGGATAGTTAGCGCCACCAAAACAGGTAAGTTTCGACTTCGAGAAAGAGAAGTGGTGGTTAGCTAGCCAAATGCGTGAATGCAAATTAGAGCAGTACTCAAGAAAAATAAAAAAGCACTGTTTGCAAAAGACAGTTGAAAAATAGTGTCGGCTATCACATTAAGGACAGGGGGCGAGGCAGGAATATTGCACAGCGTACATTCCGAGGTGCCGAAAATTGGTTGCGATGGATCTGGTGGTCGGAAATGGATCAAGCCAATCTACGGAGTTTGATGAGCTGTCCATTAGTATGGAAACGGAGTGTAAGGGAGTGAAGTAGAGATTGAAATAGGATTAGCAAGTCTAGAAGGGGACGTGAGGGTGCACTGATCGGATATATAAAGGAAAACGGGCGAGTATGTTATCACAAGACACGGGTAAAAATAAAGCTTACACAGTTCGTCAGAGTGCAGTCAGAGGATACAACTGGATATAGAGAGAATCGATCCAACACTGTATAACCAACTGTTGGGAAAGACTTTGATGTAAGTGCTAGTGAGTCGGGTATGATGACAAGATTGGTCTTCTTTAAATAGTAGGTTCCGTGCCATAAGAAAATTCACATGAAGACAAAAACTTCGCCAGGAATGCGGTTTGCTACTGGAGGGCGGTGACTGGTAGAAGGTCAGACCCGATAAGACAGCGGGAGTTACAAGAGTGTAAGTACAAGGTTTTCTGTATACGTGACAGAAAAATGAATAACAAACTTCTGATTGGCCACAGGTGGTTGGTATCCTTTTCGTCAAGACCTTGGATGCAGTTGATGGCACAAGGGGTAATGATGAAAGTAGCGGGCCAAAACATGGCCAGGTTGACTTTGGTTGACGAAATGGGGATAGCAAGCTGGAAAAGCAAACGGCAAAGGTTAGGTTTCGGAAATTAATTTCTTTACAGCAGCCCAGAGTGAATTGAACTGTTATTGAGGAGTACTGGAAATAGTAGTTGAGTCGGTGTGGAGTGACGCTTAATGTCAAGAATCCACTCGGCGGTCCGGGGCGATTATGGTGATGGATTTTAACTCTGGTTATAGGATAAGGCTCAATGGCCATCCATGTGAGGTACCCAAGATGGCCCCAGTGGGAGTAAGTTTCAGTCAGTGGTCAATCCGATGAATCAAGTCGTCTGGTCTGCAGGGCAATCCGGAGGTGACCTCCAGTTGTCTGATGGACACCCAGTTGACTAGTACGGAGTGAAAGGTATCAGAAGTGTAGCTGTCTGAAGATTGCTCCGGCTGCAGGTTTAGATTGACGTTTGATTAGAAATCATACAACCGTAGTTTTGTTGTCCGGCGGCAAGCAGGCCTATTTGTTATGGATTAACGGGTGGAGACTGGTAGTTTTGTAGGGTATCTGGGTGATCGAGGAGTTATGGGAAAATATTAGGTGCAGGCACTGCCAGAGTGAAAAATGATTAATTTTTTAAGTGGAAGAAGAGATTACGGACCTAGATGAGGGCCAGGAATAAAAGGGAGTGCATTCAAAGAGAATCTGAAGAGGGAAATGAAAGGCGAACACATCGGACTGTTTGTTTTACCAGCTGTAGGCGAGGATGAGAAAAAATAGTGAAATTCAAAGAAAATACTGGGAGTTTGAAAAGAGACCAGTTTTTGCGGACGCTTTCGTGCCGGATTTCAGTGGGGGTCATGAGAACTCAGAAGCATAGTCAAGCCATTTGGAAAATGGTCCTAAAAAACAATCAGCTTATGCGCGGATCGGCGGGGGTTGACTAATAAAGAATAGCAACCTGCGTGGTATCCTTCCAGTATACGGAAAAATACAAGTAAAAAGACGTTGGGAACGCTGAGGTACAGCCTGGGATAAGAGACTTAATAGAAGGTGAGCACCTACCAATGAGGAAAAAAGCAGTTTATTAGAGGAGCTTGTGGCATAGGTTAAGTTTATACCGTATCAAGCAAACCGCCGCGGACTTTGGGCTACAAGATTAGTGCGCGGGCTCGAAGAGAACACAGACAGAGTGAATTTGTGCACGGTCATTTGTAAAAGTGCAATGACAGCCTTCCTATTTCCGACAACCATTACAGGCAAGGTTTAGGTCATAGTGTGAACGATAGGCGTATCAATGTCGGGGGGTCGTCAGAGAAGAAAAAGCAGGATATTGCTAAGTCCTAGTAAGCTTCTTCAGTTCCAACTGATCCTGTCTCGCGCCCCGGCTACCAGGCACATGGAACCAACGAAATTATGTGCGTTGGAGGTTGCAACATGCATTTCAACCCAAAATTCTCCAAACAACCTTCATAGCATACGAGAGTCCATTCAGTTGTCCATCCCACCGCAGAATTTGTCTCAGAGCATTAGCCGCACCCATCAGCCTCCATAACCTTCCCAAAAGACCTTCGTCTGCTCGACGGCTCATTCGACTATTTTGCCCAGGTTCCCTTAAGCCACCATCCAGTCTGTGGTGACTTTGACGTCACTAGCTTCCTCTGGAAAACCTACGCAGGGCCAGACAACCCAATAGACTTTGCTTCCTGCGTCAAAGTTGGCTTCTGGGACCAACGCGCAAATTCTTTACTCGGAGGAAACAACCTATTTGACTCAGCCTTCGCTTTGGGGGTATTTGATATAACTGCCCAAGTTATGCGTTACCACCCCAACGGTGGAAAAAGAATGACGCCTCGAAGGTTATCTTTTTCTTAATATAACCCTGACTTTTTCGAGTCCTCATGGCCGACGCTGTCTGCGGACAAGACCAACACAGTAGCCACGTGGCATGCAAAAACCGGGCCAACTACATCGTTCCATATAACTAATGCCCTGCGTCCTACCAATTTAACATTATTGCAATGCGCAAGTTGAATGAGATTTCGGAACCCCGAAAATCACGTGGGTCAGCGCCTGGAAGGACGCAGGGCGACTTTCCCAAAATGCTATGATATTCCACTCTGTAAGCAGATATGTCGACCCCTTCAGAATGTTCGCTGGCCTTCTTATAACATTGCTCTAAAACAAACAGCCAAGCTCCAATGAACCGTAAAAGTTCACCAAAATATTCGGCTTACAAAGAATCAAAGACCACGGGCCTCTTTCGAGAGTACAGTACCCAATACAAACAACATCTTTATGACGTCGTCGGTTTCAACCCTCGAAGCCCTCTGCTTATCTTTCTGGATATCAATGGCGCATGATTTATTTGTGATGCCCCTAAACTTGATTCACTAACTATTCACAACTCAGGCTGGTTAAAGCTTACATTCTGGGGTATACTCAGGCCTCAGTCACCGGTTCGCCCTTCGAAGAGCCCAGGCCTTGATGGCCCCTCAACAGCACTCCTAATGCGAGGCGAGAGTGAAGTGTCCACATCGCTACCTAATGTAATAAACCTCTCCTTTAAGTGGAATCTCTTTTCCCTACCATGGAACACGTCTGTAGTAAGTCTCCACTGCGAAGAGGACTGCTTTATGGGCTGGTAGCTGTCATGCAATCATTCGACCCTGTCCACATCGAAATCATTGGAAGGACCCGTACAAGAGCATTTGTCTAATTACTTGCTCAATCAGGAACTTGTCTATACTGGTCAGCACGGCTTTTTAAAAGGTCTTTTTTACACCACTTGCCATTTTGACCTTCTTAGCCAGACTACTGACGCATCAGGCAAAGCCAAAACGCTAGTCCTTATTAAACTCGATGTGACAAAAGCTCTTGATCTGGGTCCTAACACAAGTCTTCTTCTTAAGCCTTATGGGCGGGAGGTCTCTGGTCCACGGCACACTTGTTTCACTTGATATCCACCAGACTGAACTCAGATAGCCTCCGTAGACGGTTGGGAATCAAAAGCATCACCTTTCGCTAATAGAGTAATAAAAGGCAGCTTTCAAGGTTTATCGTAGATTTCTTTCTATAATAACGACGTTTCCAGTTAGTCACCATGTCACCTTTTACAACTTTTCTAATGATATCAAAACAGTACACGAGTCCCAACCTCATAATGTTCAGAATTCCATTTGAAGTGCAATCAACGGCCAAGGACAACTTAATCATTGGCTTCTAACCTCAGGAATGGAATTCCCGGCTTAAAGCATTTCGCACTTGACCCTCGGATGTAAGGTATCCCCCAACCTGATGATAAACTTCAGACCGACGGTTTGCTTTGGCGTTATCGTGCACAATATCTACAAAGCAGTAGCGTGCAGTTTGCCGCCTTTAGTAAACGTAACTGGTTTAATACTTGCCGGTCCTCGCAGTTCCAGACAAAACGCGCATCCCCAAGGCCAGCTAGTCCCAATGTGGCCCTGCTTCTCTTTACTCAACCATCGGTCTTCACGACCGGTTTTTGGAAAACTGCTGCCTTCCTCTTTATATAACAATGAGCCAGCAATACAAAGTAAAACTCTCCCAGCCCAAGAATTTCAACTCTTGAAATATCCCTCGACGACCGAAATAAATAACCGACACTGAATCCTAGAATATCAAACCTTTTCGTCCGTGTCCTCTTGGTTTTCAACTTCTTTCCCTTCCATCCCGACTTTCATTTCCCCCAAGTTTCTGACTCAGCCTCAGTTCGTTCTCCCTAGATGACCTACTACAGGATTTCATCCCAAACACTTATCTTCTAATAGCTGCCCGTTTCCTTGGTTGTGTGTTCTCTTATTTTCTCGCATGAAAATTATTCTGTGTCGTCCTGGATTCAAAAACTGCAAACTACCCACGATTATCGTCTTTCTATCCGCCTCTACCGTACCTTCTCCCCTAAAAGCAGCTTTTCAATCCATACCAGATGACCAAGAGTGGACACTGATAGTCTTAAGCACGATCCGGTGTTGTAATAGATGGGCGCTTAAAAGCAGCCTTGTGATTAACAACGTCCATGTCCTGCCCCGTGTGTTCACTCAGTCCTGCTTTGCGTCCTTCCAGCCCGTCGCAGCGGACCCTCTGAAGTAAAAGCATAAATGTCGTAGCTTCCTCTGAGTGTGATGAAAACTGGCCACCTCCAGCAGTTGCGAAAAAAGGCAATACTCTTTAAATTACCGTAGGGTGGAGGGCTAATTGAAAGTCCCTATATAGACTCAACCAGCCACCTGCTAAAAATAGTAAGAAATAAAAGGAAGAGATCCACCAGAATCACTTTTATCCCAAAATGCCACTCTTATTGAGCTGTGATGGAAATTGGCAAGGTTCGTTTACTGGTATGTCTCCCATCAGCTCAGGCCTGATCGCGGGATAGTGGAAGCTCCACACCACTCTTGTTCACCGGGCACCATTTGGTTCTACGCACAAGAACGACTCAGATGATAACAGAGTGGACTCTCCCACAGTAGCTTCCTGAGGCGATGACCAAAAAGGGTCCGATAAGAAGGAAAACTGACTGTGGGTCACAACGATGGCGGGTGGAGCAACTCGTAGCCAGTTCACATGAATCCCGAATCGAGGACAGGATTGACCCAGTTAATACGGTACACAAGTACGCGACCAAATAGACTCAGTGGTTAAGTCCAAGGGTTCAAAGTCCTCTGGTCCAAGCACGACCGTCAGAAACGGTTCATGGAAAATTCAAATATCTCACACAAGAGATACATTGGGGACCTGTTGCTGAGCTGGGCATCAACAGGGGAGCACACTAAGGAAGACTTTAAAAGAATCATACCGGACATTTCTTTAAGTCCGAAGGTTGCGCCGGAACCAAGTCCACAGCGTCCACTGAAACCGGAATGTCAACAGAAGGTTTTAATGAAAGCAAGGGCAGACAACACATCAGTTGACGAATCTAAGCCGAAGGCTGCAACCATTACTAAAGGCTAAGTTGGATTGATAGTACTTAGTATCGCAGCCAAGAGAGAAGAGAAGGGCGAGGCAGCATTTGTTAAAGTGGGCTCTGAGGGTACAGAAGCAGACGGACTCTCAGGAGCCGCACTTCCTTGAGCGAGGGGATGTGACTGAAATGGAAACGGGAATGGAGGCCAAGCTAATCCGGCGTGGACTTGTGTCAATAATAATGACGACCTTCGTTGAGAATTCGTTACCTAGAAACCGAAAACGAAGTCAAACAGCAGCCGGTGTTTGACACCCTCAAGTGACAGTGCAGGGTCAGACAGTGTGATAATGAAAGCCTCAGGTGCCTCCTGGGACAGCAATACATTTACCTTGCACGACGTGGCTTTGAAGGAGGGAAAAAGTGGGCCAAACGGCTTTTTGTGGAAAGACGGGTTGTCCCCACGGGACTAAAGCCTGAAGGCACGTGGGCACAAAAGAGTATAATCAAAGCAGACCAACTGGCGGAAGGTGCCGCCATGTGGCCCTCAAGTGCCCGCAGCCTAAGAGGCAGGTGGAGGAGTGGCTGGCTAGGAATGATAGATCAATTCTTATGACAATCAAGGGGACATGACCCAAGATACGGCAAAATGCCATGCTACTTCTTGGCTGCGCCACCTAAAGACAGGACAGAATAGCCAGTAGGATGAATGGAAGGATACTCCTCGCTGAAGCTGAGTGTATTCAGTGGGAGGTTCTGTTTATACTAGTCACACCCGGCACACAAGCCACTGCGTGTTACTTTCGTCCGGGTAGGTGGCTGGTACGGATGGTCGGAGTCGACAAAGCAGCGCAAACAAACGGGGCAGGTGACTCTGAACTACTCCAACTTCTAAAGATTTTTCTGCTCAGGCTACAGAGCCTTGTCGAGTTGGTAGACATGAACCCTCCACTAATAAACTAGGGCGATGAATGTGCTCCCAGGGGAACCACTAACAATGCTCTCATGACGTGGCTTCAAAACAAGTATGAGAAGCAGCATGTTTATTTCCTGGGTTAGATTCACTTACCACCTTCTAGTAACCAGATATCCTGACATCATCTCCTTGGTAATGGAAAACCAATGAGGACGAGGGACCAAGCAGCCCCGCGAGCAACTTTCGCCCAAGGCACAAGAAACTAGAATCTGAGTTTGTTAGAAACTACTCCAGTATGGATGAAAATCAACTAAGTCTACGGGCACGAAGTTCATGCTGACCCCGGGAAGTGCCGGAGCTATCTGTGGAAGATAAGAGAAAAGACAACGAATACGTGCTAATGAGCCCGACAGACGAGTTTGGTTCGCTGTCACAGCAAGGAAATGAGAACCAACTGCCATGGTGGAAGCCAAACATTGTCGGAGCAGAAACAGTTTTTGGAAGGCTGTGGACTCATCACAAACTTCACAGAAAGCACTGCATGTGAGCCGCCTAAGAAACAGCCAGAAAAACGGCACAAGGGCCGCAGCGGGAGATAAAGCACCAGTATGAGGGAAAACCGGCCAACAAGGAGAAGGTTGACCCCAAAAGTACTTTGCGCATGTGTGGTTCAAGAAAAGAAAGTTTGAACGCGCGGGTCTCTTGAAGCCGACCAACAGAAGCATTGCTCTTGATGATAAAGACAAGGCAGAGACAGATGAGTTACACCGTACCTCGCAGTAGTTGTAAGGAAATAGCATAGACCACCATTGCAATCTTCTGTTATATCAGTGCAAGTGGAAGTTACTATTTGCAATAACAGTTTGTCCTTCTCCCTTGCGTTCAGTTACTCAAGGGTGGCGAGTACATACATCCTAAGCCTCGGGCATTCCTAATATACTTCCTCTGCTTCTAAGGTAACAATGGTTTAACTTGCGTTTTAAGGTGCGCATAATACGACTAGTTCACACATTTATTCATAACATTGTTGTCTCAAATATCTGAACTTCTACTGTTAGAAAATCCCTGGGTGTTTTGGTTATTAACAGTGATAATAAGAGTTTATTTCGAAGACTCTAGGGGCAAGCCTTAAGCATGATCAAATTCTTTTACAAGCGACACAGTGGACAGACTAAATTCGTGAAAAATTTAAAGATATGCGTGACGAACGGAGGGTAGGTAGACTCAGGAGAGAGATAAATATATGAACACCAAAGAATAATTGAGGGGGTTCAGATGAACCCAAGGATGGGTTCAAATACGCGCCTGGTAAACTTGAAAGTCAAGGTCAAATGGAGGGACTGTCTGAGCCGAGTGGGGGAGATTTGGGCCTGGAAGTTCTACATGAAGAAGACTGAAAATTGACATGAGACACTGCGGTGGTCAAAAACAATGGAGAAGAAAGGGAAAAAGAAGGAAAATGAGAGCAAAAAATTGCGTTAAGTGGCAAGGGGTTAGATATCCATGAAGTACGCGACATTGCAATAAAAAGGACGGTGTCGATTTGAAAACAAGGAGCGAGCAATGCGAGACGAAAAGAGAAGTTCAGATGGAAACAGTGGTTCGGATGGATCGAGGGACGGTATGTGCGAGGTACAGATATGCACAAAATGGACGCATATCATGAAAGGCAGCGGGATTGAGGCAAGAAACGTGGCCAGCAAAAAACCGGAGTATGCATAGGATGTATATGAATGCGTGTATACATGTATACAAAAGAAGTGGAGGAGCTGTGAGCAGTGAAGCGCTAGAACTCGCAAGCCGCAGTGCTTTGAAGAGATACGTGGGGTTAGTTCAAATGATACAGAGCCATCTTGGACAAATCTTGATGAACTTTGTTTATGACAGGTAAGCATGGGGGACTAACAGAGAAAAAGAAACGGCCTAGGAGGCACCGAAGTGATAGCTGTGGGCGGGAAATGATGAACGAGTGAGTGTGAAGGGAAGGAACGACAAAACAGTCAAGAGCGAATCCAACAATCTGAATAACGCAAGTGCGACACGTGGTGACGGTCAAAAACGGGTGAAGCGGTAACAAACAGACGTACATTATGCAGCAAGGGGTTTGTCGTGAAAATGGCTGGAGAACGCAGAGCGAATGGAAATACAAAATGGTTAGAGTGACGTGAAATATCAGTCAAAACGATAACTTGGAGGTTAGGCGAACTGTGATGCGAAGACACAACAGTTGTAACGGCGAATAACGTAGGAGATAAAGAGGGAAGTGGAGGATCAGAAAGATCAGGTAATGGCAGATCACATGGTTTGGATCTGTACGTAAAAGTAATGACGTTACAATAACCTTACATTGGGTGGAACGCGGACAAACAGCGTAGCCTGAAAGGCACACCAAGGATGCCTGTGGCTAGCAATGTGCGAAGCAGATGAGAATACAGAAAAAAGAAAAACAGGTAAGAGATGGTCAAACAGATGGTTTAGTTTTAGATGGCACAAGATGGAGGCCGGGAAGAGAAAGGATTTACTCAGGCAGGAAAACCTGTAATGGAACAAAAGGCACGGGGAGCGTGTGCGTCGGGTTTGGGAGAGTGGAGTTGAAGAGCTGCGTGCCTGAGGGCCAGTGCAAAAATGGATCGATCCAGAAGTTTCTTACCGGGGCAATGCAAAAAAAGGAAGATCCACAAAAGGGTTGTGGAGCCAAACATGGAAAATGCGGTGGTGGTGAAAAGACAACCAATTCGGTCTTAAAAAATGCGAGGTTTGGAAAAGCGGGTTGTCATGTGGTGGATGGTCATGTTAACGGAAGCCTCAGCTGCGTACTTGTGGATGGTATAAGATGGAAGTATAGAATGGACATGATAAGAAGGTGGGTAGTGAGGTATGAGATCAATGGGCCTTATGAGTATATGAAGGTTCCAAGAGAATAGAGATTGGGAGCCGGCAAGGATGGAACGGATGGAAGGGGAGATATTGGGGGCCTGGGAAGACTAATGTGGATAGGGCGAGAGTGACACCATGCAGTGAGAGCGGTCACGGTGAGAAACGATAGGATTACCAACAGAATGAGTAGGTGTGTGTACAGAGGTAAAACGGCACGAAAAGAAGTGATAAGAGAGCTGACAAGAACGACAGATGAGCGGGCCGTGGCGGAAGAAGAATGGTGGAAGCGTGCGATCTGCAACCAACAGAGATTAATGCGGTAGGACGAGCAGAGTTAGAGCGCGCAATCCGCAACCGGTGTTGGTGGGTGGGGCTGACCGTACATCGAACACTTAACCTGGAAAATACTTCGTGGTGTGAACACAGGAGGTGTGATGCACCAGCTTATTTGCGCTCGCACATCGTTTCAGACGGCCTTCACGCCTGATATGCGCCAGGCAAAGCGGGGTCTGACCGCGTTCGCAACGTTGGGATTGGAGCGGGTGATCATTGATGGGTGTGCAGGGGGCTGAGCAACCACGATAAGGGTGCATGGGCCAGGATCAATTAGTCAGATTGTGGAAACTTGGACAACAGAGCCGACGGAAACAGTGATCGACGGACGGCCCTATAGCAATATTATTCAGGTGGGCCAGCCAGGGCGATAATCGTCATAGTGCCCGAGGTGGTTGACCGCAACTGAGGACCACTGTGAAGGAAAATGAGGCAAAGTAACGCAGTCTGGGTATGCCCCAGCTGAGGATTGGCGGTTAACGGAAAGAGAAACAGGAGTGGAGCACGGGCCCTTCGATGCAGCTTGTCCCTGAGAGAAGAATGAGACCATGGAACGTAATTCTAAGAAAAGAAGCGGTTAAGTAAGGGCTATAAGATTCAGTTACGAGGTTAAGATTGGACCTGGGCTAATGAAACAGTAATAGAAAGAATAAATTCTGCAAGGGTTTATGAAAGAAACTAAGCTGGGGATTGGGTAGAGGCAGAATGGGTGACGTCATAGCCTGGTTCTGTGTTCAGTCAATGGGACACGTGAAGTGACAGAAATGCGGTTGAATGTTCCAGTCCAAAATCGCTGAGAAAGTGATGGCTGTTTGTGCGGTGGGACCTATTATTGAGCTAAAACAGGTACAAAACGATCATACCTCTGACAATGAGCCTTAGTCACTATCCACTCAGAAGGTAGTCAAAATAAGTACCATAATCCGCACAAAAATGTCAGTTGACCAAAACCGAGGTGAATGCCAAGGTCATCGTGAATCAACATCAGAATATCTCAGGTGTTTTCTGCTTTTTGCGGTTAGATCAATGATTTAGCTGTTGGCATTACTTATCGCTATTCAAACTGATTTACTGATTCGACAGTAGCAATAACTGCGGAACACCAACCTTTTGGCGTCAGTTATTATCGCGAATCAGTACAATAGAACTTTTCAGATATTCGCGGTTTCTAAGTGACTTAATCAATTATTCAAAACCCTCCCTAAGTATTCTCTTTAGATCCGGCCCCTCAAAGGTAATTAGTCACTTTTTTCTCACCTTTTTGATACTCCGCAATTTACCATAGTCCGATAACTCGCCCGTTGTGTCAGCTGTCACTACCTTTCTCCCCGCAATGTTGCGTTGAATTAACTACCAATCACTCCAGCAGATTGACTGCACTTTCCATTGCTGTCCACCGGCCCAAAATCACAGCTAACACTTGCCTTTGTAAGATCCTTCAGCTCCAAATCACGCTGAAAAGTTGTTCAGTATCCCTCGTTGATATACTTGGAGATGCTACCAAAGCAAACTGCCGAAATAAGCAAAACCATGAATAGTTTTTCCTCTCGGCTTGACTCTTTTGACCAAAATCATCGGTCAATTAGGTCCATTAGCGTTTCTGCTTGACCCATCTCTACACTACATTTAGGCAAACCTAATCTCAGCCACGAAGTTCATTGATACCGTTGCCCCTGAAATATTTAGATGCATCCGGAAAACCAGCAATGCAGTAGTTTTCAACATTCCGGATAAGTCACCTCTCTCAACTGCAAAGAACGTAATCTTAAAGGCTCGCAACCTAGATTCGCAGCCTTGCTACTGTGTCAGACTCCGCAAAACTTCACCGAAAAATACATGCCCACCCCCTTTTCTGTTTATTATTGAAGTTGCTGCCAAGGAATTTATCAGCCGACAGTTTTTTGTCGTCGCCAATACAGGTTTAAATCGGGCAAAAATACTTCCCGACAAAACCCCTCTACAAAGAAAGGTTTACAAAAGCCATGCGAAGAACCATAACCCTGGTAAACATTTAGCCAGTAGTCCCTCTCAGGTGGTCGATTTACCAAGCTCCGGCCATCATGCGAAGACCTCTTCTGTGATTAGTCGCAAAATAGTTGTCGACCTAGATAGTTCATTAGTCTCCACTTCATCGGAGCCGCGTCGCAAACGTCAAAACTTGCAGAACAGTCTCAATGAAACGGTTCAAATCAATGTGCTTCCTGACGTCCACGAAACTGATAAAAGTCCCCCTGACTCCAAGACTAGTAACAAATTACCATACAAAACCCCGATTGACATGATTCCTTCGACTAGCTCAAGAAGTGTGTGGTCGAACCTACAAAATACTCCCACAGAATATAGTTCGAAAAAACCAACGCCGGCCCTTGCAGGAGTCCGAATTGCAAAACCAGATCGGGAAAACAGCCAAATACCTGAAGTAAAATCAGTAATCCCTCAACTGTTGACGTCAGAACGAGCCATTCCTTGCATACCTAAGAAAGACGCGAGACTAGATGTATTTGCACCGGTACCCGCAACGAATTCGAAAGTAAATAGAGTAGTTTTATCGGCAAAATCAGCCACCTCAACTCGGGGACCCGGACCTCGCTCTCCGAACCCAACCAATATTTTACCTCCAGGTAGAATGAACCATAAAATCACTTCTTTCAATGACGAAAAAGAAAGTCTCTGCAAGACTGCTCAGACCGTTATGCCAGTACCTTATCCAAATGCAGTTCCGGTTGACTACCTAGGCCTACCCAACCACACGCATCTTGCTCTTCAATTCCAAATAGTCGCGAGCTTTCGGACATAATGCCACCCCATCTAAATTTGCCGGTTTTTCCGTTTCCTCTGGAGGCCCCGCTTCCTCCCGGCCGGTGGGAAGCAATGAAAAGTGCAGTCAATCTGCTGGAGTGATTGGTAGTTAATTCAACGCAACATTGCGGGGAGAAAGGTAGTGACAGCTGACACAACGGGCGAGTTATCGGACTATGGTAAATTGCGGAGTATCAAAAAGGTGAGAAAAAAGTGACTAATTACCTTTGAGGGGCCGGATCTAAAGAGAATACTTAGGGAGGGTTTTGAATAATTGATTAAGTCACTTAGAAACCGCGAATATCTGAAAAGTTCTATTGTACTGATTCGCGATAATAACTGACGCCAAAAGGTTGGTGTTCCGCAGTTATTGCTACTGTCGAATCAGTAAATCAGTTTGAATAGCGATAAGTAATGCCAACAGCTAAATCATTGATCTAACCGCAAAAAGCAGAAAACACCTGAGATATTCTGATGTTGATTCACGATGACCTTGGCATTCACCTCGGTTTTGGTCAACTGACATTTTTGTGCGGATTATGGTACTTATTTTGACTACCTTCTGAGTGGATAGTGACTAAGGCTCATTGTCAGAGGTATGATCGTTTTGTACCTGTTTTAGCTCATTAATAGGTCCCACCGCACAAACAGCCATCACTTTCTCAGCGATTTTGGACTGGAACATTCAACCGCATTTCTGTCACTTCACGTGTCCCATTGACTGAACACAGAACCAGGCTATGACGTCACCCATTCTGCCTCTACCCAATCCCCAGCTTAGTTTCTTTCATAAACCCTTGCAGAATTTATTCTTTCTATTACTGTTTCATTAGCCCAGGTCCAATCTTAACCTCGTAACTGAATCTTATAGCCCTTACTTAACCGCTTCTTTTCTTAGAATTACGTTCCATGGTCTCATTCTTCTCTCAGGGACAAGCTGCATCGAAGGGCCCGTGCTCCACTCCTGTTTCTCTTTCCGTTAACCGCCAATCCTCAGCTGGGGCATACCCAGACTGCGTTACTTTGCCTCATTTTCCTTCACAGTGGTCCTCAGTTGCGGTCAACCACCTCGGGCACTATGACGATTATCGCCCTGGCTGGCCCACCTGAATAATATTGCTATAGGGCCGTCCGTCGATCACTGTTTCCGTCGGCTCTGTTGTCCAAGTTTCCACAATCTGACTAATTGATCCTGGCCCATGCACCCTTATCGTGGTTGCTCAGCCCCCTGCACACCCATCAATGATCACCCGCTCCAATCCCAACGTTGCGAACGCGGTCAGACCCCGCTTTGCCTGGCGCATATCAGGCGTGAAGGCCGTCTGAAACGATGTGCGAGCGCAAATAAGCTGGTGCATCACACCTCCTGTGTTCACACCACGAAGTATTTTCCAGGTTAAGTGTTCGATGTACGGTCAGCCCCACCCACCAACACCGGTTGCGGATTGCGCGCTCTAACTCTGCTCGTCCTACCGCATTAATCTCTGTTGGTTGCAGATCGCACGCTTCCACCATTCTTCTTCCGCCACGGCCCGCTCATCTGTCGTTCTTGTCAGCTCTCTTATCACTTCTTTTCGTGCCGTTTTACCTCTGTACACACACCTACTCATTCTGTTGGTAATCCTATCGTTTCTCACCGTGACCGCTCTCACTGCATGGTGTCACTCTCGCCCTATCCACATTAGTCTTCCCAGGCCCCCAATATCTCCCCTTCCATCCGTTCCATCCTTGCCGGCTCCCAATCTCTATTCTCTTGGAACCTTCATATACTCATAAGGCCCATTGATCTCATACCTCACTACCCACCTTCTTATCATGTCCATTCTATACTTCCATCTTATACCATCCACAAGTACGCAGCTGAGGCTTCCGTTAACATGACCATCCACCACATGACAACCCGCTTTTCCAAACCTCGCATTTTTTAAGACCGAATTGGTTGTCTTTTCACCACCACCGCATTTTCCATGTTTGGCTCCACAACCCTTTTGTGGATCTTCCTTTTTTTGCATTGCCCCGGTAAGAAACTTCTGGATCGATCCATTTTTGCACTGGCCCTCAGGCACGCAGCTCTTCAACTCCACTCTCCCAAACCCGACGCACACGCTCCCCGTGCCTTTTGTTCCATTACAGGTTTTCCTGCCTGAGTAAATCCTTTCTCTTCCCGGCCTCCATCTTGTGCCATCTAAAACTAAACCATCTGTTTGACCATCTCTTACCTGTTTTTCTTTTTTCTGTATTCTCATCTGCTTCGCACATTGCTAGCCACAGGCATCCTTGGTGTGCCTTTCAGGCTACGCTGTTTGTCCGCGTTCCACCCAATGTAAGGTTATTGTAACGTCATTACTTTTACGTACAGATCCAAACCATGTGATCTGCCATTACCTGATCTTTCTGATCCTCCACTTCCCTCTTTATCTCCTACGTTATTCGCCGTTACAACTGTTGTGTCTTCGCATCACAGTTCGCCTAACCTCCAAGTTATCGTTTTGACTGATATTTCACGTCACTCTAACCATTTTGTATTTCCATTCGCTCTGCGTTCTCCAGCCATTTTCACGACAAACCCCTTGCTGCATAATGTACGTCTGTTTGTTACCGCTTCACCCGTTTTTGACCGTCACCACGTGTCGCACTTGCGTTATTCAGATTGTTGGATTCGCTCTTGACTGTTTTGTCGTTCCTTCCCTTCACACTCACTCGTTCATCATTTCCCGCCCACAGCTATCACTTCGGTGCCTCCTAGGCCGTTTCTTTTTCTCTGTTAGTCCCCCATGCTTACCTGTCATAAACAAAGTTCATCAAGATTTGTCCAAGATGGCTCTGTATCATTTGAACTAACCCCACGTATCTCTTCAAAGCACTGCGGCTTGCGAGTTCTAGCGCTTCACTGCTCACAGCTCCTCCACTTCTTTTGTATACATGTATACACGCATTCATATACATCCTATGCATACTCCGGTTTTTTGCTGGCCACGTTTCTTGCCTCAATCCCGCTGCCTTTCATGATATGCGTCCATTTTGTGCATATCTGTACCTCGCACATACCGTCCCTCGATCCATCCGAACCACTGTTTCCATCTGAACTTCTCTTTTCGTCTCGCATTGCTCGCTCCTTGTTTTCAAATCGACACCGTCCTTTTTATTGCAATGTCGCATACTTCATGGATATCTAACCCCTTGCCACTTAACGCAATTTTTTGCTCTCATTTTCCTTCTTTTTCCCTTTCTTCTCCATTGTTTTTGACCACCGCAGTGTCTCATGTCAATTTTCAGTCTTCTTCATGTAGAACTTCCAGGCCCAAATCTCCCCCACTCGGCTCAGACAGTCCCTCCATTTGACCTTGACTTTCAAGTTTACCAGGCGCGTATTTGAACCCATCCTTGGGTTCATCTGAACCCCCTCAATTATTCTTTGGTGTTCATATATTTATCTCTCTCCTGAGTCTACCTACCCTCCGTTCGTCACGCATATCTTTAAATTTTTCACGAATTTAGTCTGTCCACTGTGTCGCTTGTAAAAGAATTTGATCATGCTTAAGGCTTGCCCCTAGAGTCTTCGAAATAAACTCTTATCATCACTGTTAATAAACAAAACACCCAGGGATTTTCTAACAGTAGAAGTTCAGATATTTGAGACAACAATGTTATGAATAATTGTGTGAACTAGTCGTATTATGCGCACCTTAAAACGCAAGTTAAACCATTGTTACCTTAGAAGCAGAGGAAGTATATTAGGAATGCCCGAGGCTTAGGATGTATGTACTCGCCACCCTTGAGTAACTGAACGCAAGGGAGAAGGTCAAACTGTTATTGCAAATAGTAACTTCCACTTGCACTGATATAACAGAAGATTGCAATGGTGGTCTATGCTATTTCCTTACAACTACTGCGAGGTACGGTGTAACTCATCTGTCTCTGCCTTGTCTTTATCATCAAGAGCAATGCTTCTGTTGGTCGGCTTCAAGAGACCCGCGCGTTCAAACTTTCTTTTCTTGAACCACACATGCGCAAAGTACTTTTGGGGTCAACCTTCTCCTTGTTGGCCGGTTTTCCCTCATACTGGTGCTTTATCTCCCGCTGCGGCCCTTGTGCCGTTTTTCTGGCTGTTTCTTAGGCGGCTCACATGCAGTGCTTTCTGTGAAGTTTGTGATGAGTCCACAGCCTTCCAAAAACTGTTTCTGCTCCGACAATGTTTGGCTTCCACCATGGCAGTTGGTTCTCATTTCCTTGCTGTGACAGCGAACCAAACTCGTCTGTCGGGCTCATTAGCACGTATTCGTTGTCTTTTCTCTTATCTTCCACAGATAGCTCCGGCACTTCCCGGGGTCAGCATGAACTTCGTGCCCGTAGACTTAGTTGATTTTCATCCATACTGGAGTAGTTTCTAACAAACTCAGATTCTAGTTTCTTGTGCCTTGGGCGAAAGTTGCTCGCGGGGCTGCTTGGTCCCTCGTCCTCATTGGTTTTCCATTACCAAGGAGATGATGTCAGGATATCTGGTTACTAGAAGGTGGTAAGTGAATCTAACCCAGGAAATAAACATGCTGCTTCTCATACTTGTTTTGAAGCCACGTCATGAGAGCATTGTTAGTGGTTCCCCTGGGAGCACATTCATCGCCCTAGTTTATTAGTGGAGGGTTCATGTCTACCAACTCGACAAGGCTCTGTAGCCTGAGCAGAAAAATCTTTAGAAGTTGGAGTAGTTCAGAGTCACCTGCCCCGTTTGTTTGCGCTGCTTTGTCGACTCCGACCATCCGTACCAGCCACCTACCCGGACGAAAGTAACACGCAGTGGCTTGTGTGCCGGGTGTGCCTAGTATAAACAGAACCTCCCACTGAATACACTCAGCTTCAGCGAGGAGTATCCTTCCATTCATCCTACTGGCTATTCTGTCCTGTCTTTAGGTGGCGCAGCCAAGAAGTAGCATGGCATTTTGCCGTATCTTGGGTCATGTCCCCTTGATTGTCATAAAAATTGATCTATCATTCCTAGCCAGCCACTCCTCCACCTGCCTCTCAGGCTGCGGGCACTTGAGGGCCACATGGCGGCACCTTCCGCCAGTTGGTCTGCTTTGATTATACTCTTTTGTGCCCACGTGCCTTCAGGCTTTAGTCCCGTGGGGACAACCCGTCTTTCCACAAAAAGCCGTTTGGCCCACTTTTTCCCTCCTTCAAAGCCACGTCGTGCAAGGTAAATGTATTGCTGTCCCAGGAGGCACCTGAGGCTTTCATTATCACACTGTCTGACCCTGCACTGTCACTTGAGGGTGTCAAACACCGGCTGCTGTTTGACTTCGTTTTCGGTTTCTAGGTAACGAATTCTCAACGAAGGTCGTCATTATTATTGACACAAGTCCACGCCGGATTAGCTTGGCCTCCATTCCCGTTTCCATTTCAGTCACATCCCCTCGCTCAAGGAAGTGCGGCTCCTGAGAGTCCGTCTGCTTCTGTACCCTCAGAGCCCACTTTAACAAATGTTGCCTCGCCTATCTCTTCTCTCTTGGCTGCGATACTAAGTACTATCAATCCAACTTAGCCTTTAGTAATGGTTGCAGCCTTTGGCTTAGATTCGTCAACTGATGTGTTGTCTGCCCTTGCTTTCAATGAAACCGTCTGTTGACCTCTGCGCAAACCCCTGAGTGAATTTGAGACTCTCGATAGTCCCCGGCTACTTTCGGATTTGTGCAAGCTGACTCGACTTGATACGATCCGTCGCAAACTGAACACTAAGCCAAAATGATCCCTAAGACACACAGTGACCCAAGGCTGCGAGAGAGATGGGCAAAAACAAAACGTTTACGGGGATAGCACTGGAAATTGAACTTTGGAAGGGAAACAAGTAGTGGGGAAAGACACCAGAAGTGGTTAGGAAAACCTTGCGGGAAGGTTTCGGTAGCAACTTCCCCTAGATCATCAGAATCACTCGAAGGGATTGACTATTTCGAGCTACCAAGCAAAGGTGCAAAAGGATCAAATATCCAGTTTTACGGAGAAAAAGCGGACTGAATCTTTCGGAGGTCTCAGGTTGTCAACTTTTACTACAGAGTTTCATTTATTGTTGTCTTCAAGTCTTGAAGTGTTGAAGAAATGTGCGGGTGCGAGGACAAAGCCCAGATTTGCCCACATCTTTTGATTGTCTCTTTGTCAGGATGTTGCCAATGAATTAGGAAATACTTCATCAAATAATGGAGCAATTAGAACAGAAAGAGGGCCTAAGATATAATTCTTGGTAGTATTTTGCATCTGGTATTGCCAGTGGGCGGAAAGTTAGATCACTGAACAGTGGGAGAGTGGTCAGTTTTTCAGCATCTCGTCTAGCTCGAGTAGCGATAATCGTTTCGTCTTGAAAAGTCGGCCCGACGCCAAACAGCAAGATTCTTGAACCGCACGCCGCGTATCGCGTGGACAGTGATGGCTACTACCCATCGAGCGCCCAGAACTCCGTCAGTAGCATTTTACAATCGTGTTACTGTCCTTAAAACACACTTAGACTTCTGAAGCCTGAGTTTCTTCAGATATTCGGAGTGCATCGTTGAGGTAACTAGTGCACCACTGTTCTGGAGGTGTTTACATTTTATACCCTCAAATATCCCACGCTATAGGATGCGAGCAAACATTTTATTCGGCCAGCAGCTCGTAGTGTAGACAACGATGGTTCGTTACTTCAATGGCAAAATGTGGTTGGGGGATGCCAAACCAAACGGATGCGGATGGAACTCAATGCAGTAGGCAAAACCGCTTTGTAGAAACGATAAAGGACGAAATCCGGTGTGTGACCTGTCAAAATCGATTTCGTGCAGGCCGAACAGGAGTCAGGAAAAGCCATATGCAGTTTGTCGTAGGAATGATGGAATTCTTTGGGTCCACCATAGCCGCAGAAGGCTGATTTTGGGCAAACTGAAGAAAACGGCACCCCCATAAAATGCACCTGTCAGAAGTACATGGAACAGAAAAGTCACGGTTGGGATGATGATAGTCATCAGCTATCTGGCGTAGAGGACGCCTAGGGTGGATCCGGGACTCCGAAGATTATGTTAGGAGAGGTAACAACTATCCTTCGACCCCAGAGTGAAGACGATTCGAGCAAGAGAAACTGGGGCCGAAGGGACTTGGCTGACAATGAGGCGGGAGACGAGACTTAAGATGGGTTTGGAAGATCAACGAGAGTCAAATGACGAAGGGTTAGTGAAAGACCACCCCAGAAAGATAAAACGGGAGAGGGAGATGACGAATGTGAAATGAAAATGGAGTGGAAATTCGGGGCCCTCGAAGCGGCGACCTGTAGACTAGCCACCATTGTAGCCAAGGTACCGGGCTCCAGTGGTATTGCCGCCGGTGGAAGCCGAGATGCGGTAGTTCACGACATTCCGTAACCGTTCATGGAGATCGCGCAGACGGAGAGGAAGGGCAGCGATGCATCGTGGAGTAAATTTACCACGCAGAGTTGAATTCCATGAACATGTGGTTGTTGGGCGAGCGTTGTCATTGGGTCAGTGGGAGCCAGCATCAACCTCTGAAGGAGTTTGACCACGCCTGACTTTATTAGTGTCTGCAAATCCTAGCAGCACAGGCCGGTTCTAAGCGGGTGATGGAGCGCTGAACGCAGTGCCGAAAGGAGCGGCCGACGTCCTACCCGATGATACGGCTTGGGAAAGGAAAAACCGCCGGGCGCTGCGCACACCCCGGAGCACAATACAGCCCTGATAAAATTGGCGCAACCCTTTATCCCGAGGATCGAGGGTGCAGGGGGCTGGAAGTGACAGGACGTCGAGGAACGACAGGAGGCTTGCGCACAATTAGTGCCGTAGTCCAGTATCCCCACTATGATCGGGGGCCAGAACGAAATACTTGATCGAGGTTGGACGAAGACGCCGTACCTAACCCCACCTCAAACAACGTTTGGACTGTTCGGGCACGATTCTCAAGCAATGAACGTCCTCATTGGAAGAGAAGAGCATGGATCAAGAAAGAGTGGGAGGACTCCTATGGCAGACACGAATGCCTATAGCATAGGTAATAAATAGACGGAAACGAGGGCTCAAACGGAAGGGGCAAATGTGTTGGCTGTCACTCAAAACGTAACTGAAACGGGAAGGAATGTGCGCAGGATGCGTCCCGTCTGCAACAAAGTGCAAAAGCAGGATAAGAAAGAAGAGTAGTGACTTTGTTGGCAGAATATCTAGACCACTACGAATGGAACCAACTAGCCACTCCCAACCTCAAAGCCATCGAAATGGTGGCAGCGGGGCAGTTCCCATCAATATCATTGTTGAACTTAGGTCGCGGCTCAGGGTCAGCCGAGGAGGAAGATGACAGAATGCTCTAATACCAAATGGATTTATTCAAAGAGTGTTGAAGGATAGCTACAATAGATGATTCTGCCGAACCGGAAGTTGATTGAGCATCCCAGACCGCAGTGAAGCAGCCACTTTAGGAAGAGATAATTGGATTCATCCAAGCGGAAACTTTATTCTATTTGCAGAAGAGGCTACCAGATGAATACACGGCCACGGCGATTGAAAATTTCCTGGTGACAACGGGAGCAAATATTAGGAAAGGGGCTTAAAGAGACTTGGAAGTGATTGACTTTGAATGTGTAAGTTCACAGCCAAAAATCACTTTAGAACAACGTAACCAATCAGTACTTGGCTCCAGGCAGTTTGCATGCTGTTTGATGCCGCAGAGCTGTTCGTTGTTTGTCCGCTTGTTGCATGAGAAATTGGCTTCCGCCAATTGAAAAACACTTTTGACCACTCTACTTTGCGGACGGTCAAACTTCTAGCTTTCGTAGCTGGTGCCACGTCTGGTGTTTCTCTTAAACGTGAACGTGGCCAACACTGTTTCAACACAAACTGTCCTTCACTCATTCTACTGTTTTTCACCATCTATTTTGGCATGCTTCGGAAATGTTGGTCTGTTGCCCGTTTCCTGGGCGATTTTTTGGACTTAAATAGTACCTTCTATCCGGAGTACCAAATTGGTGAGCCTTTTGTCTTTGCTGATTTTTCGCGGATTCTCGAGTACCGTACATCATTTTATCAATTTTCCTGACAGGTTTGGCTTTTTTTCCGACTGTGTCGGTGCATTCCTCACTTTTTGAATCATTTCAATTTATAATACCTTCTGCGATGTGTGCGTCCCTCAGCTTTTATACGCTTAGGTAAACGCACTTGCCGTTACGTTCGCACCGTCTGGGGACAGTAACACGAAGGCTTGGCTCGCACAAGTATAATCGGCTCTAGCACTGCGCAGTGTGGCTACTAAAAGTGGTGAATTTCACTATCCGGTCGTAGTTCTTCCTCCACACATCGTCGACGAAGTACGAGATGTGTTGTAGCCAAAATAATCCGAAAGCTTCCAAGCACTTAGTGTCCCCTCGGCTGGACATTCAGCCCAGGCACTACCTAGCAGACTGCTTCGCCTAAGGAGATCTCCTGATACCAGTGGAATGGAGAGTCCGGTTCAGCTACGACCAACCGACATTCTTTGTTGGTGTCAGCAGAGGTGACGTTTTAAGGCATCTTACCGTACTCCGCTTTGTGCCATAGCCTCAGCCAGTCAGAGAACCGAGGATATCATAACGTAGCTGCGACGAGCGCTGGATATTTCATCCTACACACTCAGGACAGCACGGTCAGTCTGTCCGAAACATCGAAGATTATATCATTGCTGGCATTCCTAATTCCACTGCGTGTTCCGGAAGTGATGGCATTTAGTTAGCGGCAGGCTTCAGACAGGCTTTTCGGGCCATTCTTGCACGTGGGTTCTGCTGTAACTATCAGTGGCGAAAAGTTTGACGAAGCATCTTCCGTCGATTAGCATTATTAGAAAATCCAATATTCTTTCGTCCAGACTCATCGACTTTATTTTTAATCCCACTGCACATACCAGGGATTAGTAGGGATCACGCATAGGCAACTTTCATCATGTTGGCCTTTTGGTTTTTGTCACTCCGGGAACCCGAGTGGTTCGTTTTTACCAGGTGAAAATTAGCGTTCAGGTGGAGAACGGGACACAGTAGTTAAGTCTGGACCAGAGCAACCGTGTCCGTAAAAATGCACGCAGATTAAGCTTGAACCTCCCAAAGGCTTTGCGGGGCTGATACCCGTCGGAAACAAAAAGGTGTGTACAGATCACAAGATATCTTTCGACAGAACTAGATGCTCGGATCGACAAAGGTTGATAAACTTGAAGCTCCTCTGCTTGCAGAATGACTGGTTAGGGAATAAAGGGCTCTCGTTTAAAAGTGGACTTCAGTGCCAATTGCTGCTCGGGGACTAATCTTGTGGGATTTGGAGTTCCTGAAAAAGCCTCCCGATTTTTCCAAGTATCCTGGCCAACTTTGTACGCAGAGACGCTGAACTAAGCACTGGATAACCTGAATTGCCGAACAGGTAACAACCCGAGTGACGCACTGACGACTGTTGTCACGACAAGGCGGACACCGCGACAAGAAGAAGGATAATAACGGCGATTTGACATATAAGCAAGGAAAAAGGGCCCGCGAATGTGATGGATATGGCTCTATAGGCTGAGATGGAAGGGGGTTGCCCGTGCTCCATCTGTGAAAGTGTGGGAAGAATGAAAACCCGGTGAGCCAAAGCCCAGTGAGTGCACAAGCAGATACTTTCTGTTGCATCTACTACGATGTCTAGATCTATGGATCTAGCGCTAACTTAGTCTCACTAGCTATTCGCACCATAAGTGCAGATAGCCGTTACCCGCAGCAGAACAAATTCCCATTAAATTGCCGTGTTTGCTGATAATTAACGGTTGAAAGCCAGGCAATAAGCATAGAAGTACAGCAAAAAAGGCACAAACAGGTGAGGACCCAAGAAAAATGGGCAGCAAATTTTCGAAAATCGGGATAGGGCAGAGACTGGAAATGATCCATTTAGCATGTAGCTGGGTGAAATTGTAGAGCTGTTTATTTGCGCCACAATCAGTAAATCAGGAAACATTTAACTTCCCAGATCAATAAATTGGTTACAATCGTGCGAACTAAACTGTAGTTGAAACACCAAAGAAATTACTCTTCTTCGTCATTTGCTTCCTCCTGGTGGAACCCTCATCTAATTACCGATCCATGCATGTCTCCCTCATTCAACGTTCCACCATCTCCCATCGTATATTAAGATAATTGGCATCAGCTCGATGCCCCTTGATATCCTTTTACTTAATTTGCCTTTTTCCACATCAGGTCCCACAGCATATACCGTCGACATTTTCTCAGCAATTTAAGACTGGAACATTCAATCTCATTTCTGTCACTTAAAATGACCCATTAACTGAACACAGCGCCATACTATGACGACATCCAGTCTGTCCTTACCCAATCCCCTGCTTAGGTTTATTCATAAAACCTTGCAGAATTTATTTTTCTCTATTATAATGTTAGTTTGAAGTCCCGGATCCACCCTAGGCGTCCTCTACGCCAGATAGCTGATGACTATCATCATCCCCACCGTGACTTTTCTGTTCCATGTACTTCTGACAGGTGCATTTTATGGGGGTGCCGTTTTCTTCAGTTTGCCCAAAATCAGCCTTCTGCGGCTATGGTGGACCCAAAGAATTCCATCATTCCTACGACAAACTGCATATGGCTTTTCCTGACTCCTGTTCGGCCTGCACGAAATCGATTTTGACAGGTCACACACCGGATTTCGTCCTTTATCGTTTCTACAAAGCGGTTTTGCCTACTGCATTGAGTTCCATCCGCATCCGTTTGGTTTGGCATCCCCCAACCACATTTTGCCATTGAAGTAACGAACCATCGTTGTCTACACTACGAGCTGCTGGCCGAATAAAATGTTTGCTCGCATCCTATAGCGTGGGATATTTGAGGGTATAAAATGTAAACACCTCCAGAACAGTGGTGCACTAGTTACCTCAACGATGCACTCCGAATATCTGAAGAAACTCAGGCTTCAGAAGTCTAAGTGTGTTTTAAGGACAGTAACACGATTGTAAAATGCTACTGACGGAGTTCTGGGCGCTCGATGGGTAGTAGCCATCACTGTCCACGCGATACGCGGCGTGCGGTTCAAGAATCTTGCTGTTTGGCGTCGGGCCGACTTTTCAAGACGAAACGATTATCGCTACTCGAGCTAGACGAGATGCTGAAAAACTGACCACTCTCCCACTGTTCAGTGATCTAACTTTCCGCCCACTGGCAATACCAGATGCAAAATACTACCAAGAATTATATCTTAGGCCCTCTTTCTGTTCTAATTGCTCCATTATTTGATGAAGTATTTCCTAATTCATTGGCAACATCCTGACAAAGAGACAATCAAAAGATGTGGGCAAATCTGGGCTTTGTCCTCGCACCCGCACATTTCTTCAACACTTCAAGACTTGAAGACAACAATAAATGAAACTCTGTAGTAAAAGTTGACAACCTGAGACCTCCGAAAGATTCAGTCCGCTTTTTCTCCGTAAAACTGGATATTTGATCCTTTTGCACCTTTGCTTGGTAGCTCGAAATAGTCAATCCCTTCGAGTGATTCTGATGATCTAGGGGAAGTTGCTACCGAAACCTTCCCGCAAGGTTTTCCTAACCACTTCTGGTGTCTTTCCCCACTACTTGTTTCCCTTCCAAAGTTCAATTTCCAGTGCTATCCCCGTAAACGTTTTGTTTTTGCCCATCTCTCTCGCAGCCTTGGGTCACTGTGTGTCTTAGGGATCATTTTGGCTTAGTGTTCAGTTTGCGACGGATCGTATCAAGTCGAGTCAGCTTGCACAAATCCGAAAGTAGCCGGGGACTATCGAGAGTCTCAAATTCACTCAGGGGTTTGCGCAGAGGTCACCATTAATTACTGCAACATCGGTAATTCCTTCCTGTTTTTCGCATGAACTTGTTCATTTCTCCAGTTTGGCCGAAAAAGAAAGGAGTGGATGCACTCTTTCTATCACCCAGGTGGGAGATAACCACGACCTGTGCTTTCTAGTACAATTACGTCCACAGCTCATGAGTACAGACATTGAATAACTAAGGATCTTCGACAAAACACGATTTTCGCTTTATCCTCAATATTTTACTTCAGTGAATAACCCGTCCCAACTAGCATCCAGTATCTTTTGAAATGCCTTACATCTTTTACGCTTACCAGTTAGTTGTTCCACTTATTCCACATTGTCATTATTTTATTGCTGAAGGCGTTCATCCGCATATTTGGCCTGGAGTGTGGCTTCCAAAGTATTACGCTATTGCCCCTCGTTCTATGATTGATGGCTTGTTCAAGCATATCCTAGGCACTCATCCCACATAAAGTTTTAGGACTTCAAACACCTGAATAATTCTCCCCTAGGTCTTCCCTTTCCATCTGAGGACAATCCTTTACCCAACAGTCTTTGTGCATACGATAATGATATTGGTATACTTTCCGAACATAATGGCTGCCCGGCAGAAGTGGTGAGCTAAAGCGGATCTGCGTTATACCGTGAAATTACGCTGCGCGGAAAGCAGGAAGAAGAAACAAGTATACTTATTCGGCGGAAAAAACAAAGAACAAACTACTAATCATTAAAAAGAGCACCAGGTCGGTGAAGAAAAAAACGATAAACCACAAACGATTGTTCCCAGCGACAAAACTACAGCAAGGCGGGCCGGCTTGTCGTCTTGTGTCAGTCGGTCATTCTACCTGTTAACGATTTATCCCAGCCCGAGATCTACCTTATTGACCATCGTTTAGGACCTCTTGAGTAGTCATGTTGTTCCAGCGATAACGTTCCTCTAATTTGGCGAGACTGAAAATATGGACGTCAGGGCAACCAAAAATTCGCAACCAGCGGAACACCATTCCGAAAAGATAGTTTAAGAGAACAGCGTGGAAAACTCCGTTGCTCTGACGGTTATATGTCGCAGGGCATGCAGAAAATCAGAGTTTCATCTGTTGAACGTCGTTCCGCACAAAATGACAGGGCCCAAAAAAATAAAGTACAATGAGGTCCACCTACAATGAGAAAAACGTGTCTGGGCATGCCCTCAGTGCAAAAAGCTAATGAAAACAGTATCGAAAGACCTCGACGAGACAGAGGTCGCCTAAAATGGGCATAACTAGGCAACCCCCCAGGGGAAATGTTAGCACAGAGTAAAGATATCAACGCACAAGTCGGTTTCAGGTAACCTGGAGAACACTAGGACGGGGCCGGGACAGCAAGCAGCTGTAAGAATGATGATTCGTGACACCGGAGCGAGACTGGGCCCTAAACAAGCCAGTGAGTTAGAAGAGAACGTGATAAATGTCACAAAGATTGCGGTGGTATTGCAGAAAACTAGTGACACCGCATCGGAGCTAAACCTGAGCTTTGCAGTTCACGGTGTCCCGGAACCATCCATAAAAGTGGACAAACAAGAGCACAAGAAAATACGATACCCTCTGGTTAAAGGGCTCCGGGTGGGAAAATATCCTGGTTCGTGGTCATCAAAGGAATCATGAGGTTAAGGCAATGGAACGGAAAGACTGAGTCTAAAGGGAGCAAACAAGGACCCACGCTTGCCAAGTTTGTCAACCCGCGTCACTAGGACACGTTCTTGACCGCGACCGGACTTATTTGACAACTTTCGAAGACAGAAGTAAACGTAATGCCTGATGACAAGGCAACCATAGCCGTTCAGGTTGGGTGAGAAAAGCCGGAGCGCCGGCATTTACCACAGCTCTTCCAACATCTCCTAAACGAAAAAGAAGGAGAAGAACAAAGCGCCAAGGAGCCATCGGCTGGGGTAGAAAAAGTGTTGTCCAGCTCCACCATCGGGGAGTTAGGCTGTGGCAACTCAGACAGACGAAAACTGGGAGAACTGGCCTCCACTGTGGTTTCAAGTACGGTGATGCGTGAAGCAACCAAAGAAGTAGAAAGGGCATTATTCAACAGTAGCCCCGAAAATCCAACTTCAATAGAAGCAAAGTGTTTGAATGCTTGGTTTCAGGACCCGCGAACCTGCCGCCTTCCTCTGGCAAACGCAAGGAAAAGTGTCTTTGATGCTCATGGCCTACAAGAATACTGCATGCGGGCAGCAGATGGTCAGAGTTCAAGGCTGAGACCACAGGAAGAGATGCAACAGCAGTCCCTGAAAAGCATCTGAGACCAGGCAAAGGCGACAATGGACTGATCTCAAGCTTCCACCCAGTCTTTAGGGTGCGAAGGCTAAACGGTTGAATCGTAGACGGTATGACGGTTCTCACAGCTGAATATTATGACAGTTTTGAGAGCAGTCGGCCCGTCACGCCCAATTTACAGGTGACAGAGTCTGAAGTGGATACGGGCGGACTAAGGACGTCAGTTGCCTGCGCCTATGGGGGCCCAGGAGCGGCAGCTGATAACGACAGCGATCTGGTTGTGTTCATCACTACGGGTACCAACACTGGAGGGACGCTACTCATTGTGGGTGATTCAACGCATCCCAAAATAGACCGAACTCCGAAAACCACTCCAGAGATTACGTCCGGGGAGAGTTTGATCGAAATCATCCACGAAAAGGCTCTTTCACAACACGTAAATGAAGTGACAAGGTGGGGATCTGGTCAGTCAGCGTTAATCTTTGATCTGGTGGTAACAAGGGCCTCGAATGACATAACACCGAGAAATAAGGTACTCCATAGCTTAGAGCGATCGTGACGTGATCTACTTTGGGATAAAATTCCAGGTTACAAGCGCGCCTGATAAATTTAGAAGAAGCTCCCCAAAAATAGGCGAAAACGGGTTGGTATGACTGGGCCTCCAGATAGAATAAAAGACGGTGGGCGATAACCACAAAGTATGACATCAATGGGGTTGGATCAAGGGCAAATTGTTAGAAGAAGTAGAGGCCGCCGCACCACGCAGACAGGTCAAATGAAGCTCGTTACCACTGTGATGGGCAAGCTGAGTGCGGAAGGCCCTGAAACAGAAACAAAGAGTATTCAAGACGTACGGAAACACCAACGGCCACTAAGCATCCCAAAAAATCGGAGCAGCGAGGACTAGACCATCTGGGATACGAAACGTATGCAGGAAGATTGATAAGAAGCGCATCGTGCCGAGCGCAAAAAGCAATCTCAGAGCGTACCAACACTACGTCCAGTTTGGGGCGGCACTGAGGAAAGCCGTAGGCTGTATGAGGGACTTGCAAAAGGTGCGGGCAAAGAGCAGGCGGGAGAAGGCAGCAAAAATTTGGGAATTCTTCTAACAAGCATGTGAACAAGGTCATGGCGCTTGAGGGCTGCCTATGACAAAGCAGTGAAGCCTCGGAAATTCCGGGCGAAGACGTCAACGCAAGATAGATATAGAACACCCGAAGGCAACCAGACTTGTCCAAGGCTCCGGGGCCGAATGACATCCACACAAGAAGACGGAAGCTAGTAGCTCTCAGCTTGGCAGAACCAGTGGCTTGGACTTTCGCATGTCATTAGAAATGGGTTTACCACCTCAAAAGTGGTCTTTAACTATCACCATGCCCGCTCATAAATGTGGAAACAGAGACATTTTTACCGAGTAATGACCAACTAATCTGATATAATTGATGTTTAAGGCTCTGAAAAGAATATTACAAGGCACAATAGTGCGTCATTTAGAGAAGAACAAGCCAGCAACTATCAACCAACATGGGCTCTGCCACAGGCATTCTTATCTTTCCAACTCAACTAATCTCGTGGATAAGGTAACCTGGCGAGTTGACCAGGAAGGGCCGATGGAAGTCTGCTATCTGGACTTCCAGAAGGTCTTTAATTTGGCTAATCACAGGCTGCTCGGAGAAAAGGTGGAATCGTTCCAAATCACGGCGAAAATAATAGTGGATTTTACAAAGCCTGAATATGTGGGTTTCCCGAGTGAGAGTAGAAGGCCGATTTTCGAATAATAAAGGATTACTTGGCGGAGTTATTATTAGTTTATTTCGGATAACGCTGAGGCATGCTGCAGCGCAGGACCGAGCAGTAAATTTAAAAGTTGAATAAGAAATTCAGGAGGATTTTACAATTATGCGCATGCGATTGAATGTGAGAGGAAGCCTTTAAGTCAATTTCGTGGTAGCGTCTGGTAAATTTAAACTCAAGACCAGATAGTCTAGCCGGCCGGAGATGAGGTGTAAATAATCTGCTAAAGTATGGCGCGGATTAGAAAAAGTAAAAAGACACAAATCCTACGTGAGGACGGCTGTCCTGTCGGAGAACCAGACTGGATTCACGGATACATGGTTACCGTTGAAAGGAACACCCTCGGGGGAGACATAATAAAGCAATAGCGCTTTGCACATGTATGAGAGGGGCCAGAACGTTAAAAGCGATGAAGAGAGGTGGTATTACTCATAAAAAACAAGGGTCAGCCCTGGAACCCCTGTAGTTTGTGGTGTACAATAAGAAACGTTGAAGACGGGTTAGAAAGCCCGTGTTTTTCAATCGCGGACGGCATCAAGGTGGCAGGGGCACCAGATGACGTGGCTGTTCACCGTGATCTAGGCAAGGTATACCGGCGGTCAGTGGCATGGGATCTTGCCCTCGATTCGAGCAAATGTCAACACCTCCTCAAAGAGGTAAAACCATGGCCCATCCGATATTTAGGTCTATCAGGCCACTGGATGTTACTGGCTCAGGTCATGGAAGCGCTGGATTTGGGAGGGGTGATAAGTGCTGACATAGCCGAATCTCTGGTTTCACAAATGATCAAGGAAGCGCGTTGAGCCTCGGAACAGCTGAGGAGGGCGGTCGAGGCTCTGCCTCATTCCTCGTTTATACGGCCAGCTCTTAGAACATCATGTTCCTGCGTGAACCAAGGGCGCTCTGGAGAGTCGATATATTGCTGCATCTAACGGCACCCTGCGAGACTCTATTTCACACAGGTACAAACCTTTTGTAAAAACCTTGCTCGTATGTCCAGCCTTGAGTGTGCTCTTTGTAGCGTAAGAGCGTTCCTATGGTGCCGCACTAAACGGCAGAACAAACAAATCACCCATGTCTATACCCGACAGCTGATCTTAAGTCTTGAACTCCTCTGCCTATTCACCCCAGCCTCCAATATGCGATAAAGAAAAGGTATTGGGACCTAGACGCTGTGCCTGAGATTTCCCTTCCGGTCGTTGACCAATCTAGTTGTAAGTCACTGCCCCTCACCCAAACATTCCTAATCCTTACTGTCAGAAGTCAGCTATTCGGGAGAAGCAACCAGCATGTTGTTTAAGCGTCAAACAAGGAAACCTCGATTGCCGTCAATTATTCGGCGATTTATAAGCCTCTTGCACCAATCAACTTGCTCGATTCACAACTTGCCCGAAAACCATTTTCTGACCAATCAAGAAATGCGGTTGATGTGGCAAAACAAAACCGCCCATGCCTGCACACAATACTCTAGGAGAGGTCGCATCAAAGCCTCGGAAAGTAGGAGGAAGACATCCGGTTTTGCCCCCCCCCCCCCCCCCGACGGTCATACACCCTAGTTAACACCCCCTTGGCCATACGTGCTGCTCTCTGGCATTGTCTTGAAGGCTCAAAGTTCTGCTTGACTGTTAAACCTGGGTCTCTTACCTCCAACACTCTTCGAAAAGGAATGCCGCTCGTTCCGCCCACGGCGGTACTCAGGACTTGACATTTAGCAAAGTCGAACCATCCCTCAAGTAGTTCCAATTTCTAGATACTAGAGGTTTTTCTTTACTACTGACCGCTGATCCTCAGCTGGGAGCACCCAGACTGCGTTTTTCTATTTTTACTTTTCCAGACAACCGCTGATGATGCCTTCCCTTCGATGGCTTGGCATAATACCTGGCCCACATTTCCTGCTGAAAACTCGATACCTGCTCGTCATTTCGTCACTACCACACAGGCCATGCTCTCGCAAACTGGTCGCAAGCTCCTGGATTATTCGATCTCTATGTGACAACGCCAATATCACTCAAGCGAAGCCCGCCAGTGCGGGCCGCGGTCAGATCCACCACTTTGGCCAACGCACATCGGGCTTGCAGGACGTCTGCAACGATGGGCGGACGCAGATAGGATTGCGGATGGCACCTGTCAACGAAAACGGTTTTCAGGTTGGGTGTCCCGTGCACGGTCAGCCCCACCCACCAGCACCGGTCGCAGCAAAGACTCATTCATCCGAAATGCTACAAATATGGAACTATCTCCCCAGTTACCGCTCATTTTTCATCGTACTTGTCTCCATCCTCGCAACCTTAACTTACCGCTTGTTACGTCCAGAAAAATCTACTTTCCCTAGCACATAATTATCGCGGGGTTAAAAGACCGTTTCCGTACTCGGCTTACCGTTCATGATCCTTTTTTCCCGATGATTCGCGCCAAACTGCCCGCTTGTCCTATTAGCAAACTTAACCAATCCCCGAGATAAAACTCGCTTTTATTTTATAAGTTATCAATATATTTGCAAGAGTCACATTTATTGTTGCCATACACTTCCGTACCACAATGTCCGGTATTCTATCTTGGTAAATCCTCCCAGACAATTTTGATTCTTGCATCTCTCCGGTCATCATGTTCGGCCCTTAGATAACGATAATCAAAAGTAAATACTTACCTGCCATTTAAATACTCGCCCAGTACCCATTTCTATTTTGGTGCATCACATTTCACCTTTATGAAAGTAAGCAATGTGCGCAACGAATACATGTTTACATCCTGCCACTTCTTCCACCATCACTCCAGCGACCTCGCCAGATGTGATGTCCGTTTGGTTTATCACGGACTCCACCCACATCCAGCCGCCCAACTTCGCAACTGTTTTCAGCCTTTGTTGGTGCTCTTTCAAATCCGGTATTCTATCTTGGTAAATCCTCCCAGGCAATATTGCTTCTTGCATCTCTCTGGTCTTTATTTTCGGCCCTTAGATAACGATAATCAAACGTAAATACTTACCTGCCATTCAAATACTCATCTGTGCAAACCGTGTGTCTGCTACTATCATGGCTACGCATCACAAACTGATTTGTCGCCCAGTACCCATTTCTATATTGGTGCATCACATTCCCCCCTCATGAACGTTACCAATGTGCGCAACGATTATATGCTTGCGTCCGGTCACTTCTTTTACCATCACCTAGGCAATCACTCTCTACAAATGAGTCCTTCATTGGGTATTTAACGGACTCAGCCAATATTTGGTCGCTGAACGTTTCAAGGAAAATCTTCGAAAGATTTTGATTGTTCTTTGTCTGCAAATTCATTCCTCTCATAGTCTGATTTCCAATCCAAAGCCGTGCCACACTCCGCGGAGCGCTGTAGCTGGTTCATGTCTCCCTCGGAAACTTCTTTTCCCTCGAAGTGAACAAAACTTTCGTCAATTCTGTTTGATTCTCTTGTTGCATAGCACTTCTTGTTGTACTGTTCCAGGAAGAGTCAGCTACCTTCGACCAGCCAGACCCCGACTTGACCGGGTTGGCCACCCGACCTTGAGTTCAAATTTGCCGGGCGCCGCCACAGAGAGTGACTTAAATACTTTCTCCTCTACAATATTGAGTGCACATACCTTAACCAACCTCTTGGAATTCGGACTCTACGTCCAATTGTACCGTTTGATCTTGCGTTAAAGCATGCCTCGGGTTATCCGAAATAAACCATTATCATTATCATTATCATTTAGCGTGATCAAAGGGTAAATCCTATCGATCCACCCACCTGAGAACCGCATCTGTACCCTATATCAAATTGCTCGCCACCATCTTCCTTATATTTGCAGAGATCAAACACAGGTTGCTCAATTCATTCACTGGGTCATTTATGTAGGGGAAGGAGGGCGTAGGTCTCAGTACCGAGCCCGGTGGCACGCCACCAGTAGCCCGCTCCGACTTCGATAAATAACCACCCACTTTGACACAGAAATTATGACTTCCAAAAGGGTGTGCTATCCAATCCCGCGCTTTCCCGATTAGCTAGACACAAGCAAAATTGGTTTTCCCTTGTATTTTCCAAGCACCCACACAATACTGGTGTCAAGCTAACTGGTTCATAGTTCCCTGCCTTCTGTCTGGATCTTAGCTTGCATGTTGCTGCAACAGTGGTCTTTTAGCAGTCCTCCGGCACCTAAATCTCCCTTAGCGACGCTTAGTACTGCTGGGTGCCAGGCCCTGATAACATATCTGGAAGGGGCCGGGCAAATGCTGGATAGATGGCATCCGGTCCGGCAGCTTTTTGCTTGCCCAGCTACTTTAATCCCCGGGGTACCTCGTTTTCACTTTCAGTGAGCTTCTGAAGCATCAAAGTACTCCCAAACTCCAAGTCCGTCATAGTTGGCATGTGATCCTTAGGACGCATGCTCTTGTTATTAATAATAACAATGGCATGTTTCTAGGCCTCGGTTAAGGTACACACGCAAATGCTTGATATCAGTGAACGACAACACTCGTCACGATAAAATATTCACAGACGTTGAAAGATTAGCTTCACGTTTCACCAACAGTACAAAAAGCTGCATGGAGTTTGAGTGGGGCAGAGTGGAAGACGACTCAAGCGGTCAATACGAATCAGTTCCAAATAAGGTGATGACAGGTAAAGGACCGGCGGTAGCGTCCAATTATTCTAGGCGAGAAATTTGGGCTACGGCTGTTTCTGTAGTGGATTTATGCTCGCAGTTGGTGGTCAATTTGGGTTGAGCGATCAGTCTATTAACGTGGAACTAATCCAACTTGGCTGTTTGGGTTGTACAAGTAGGGTTTTACCTGATGATTATATTTTTTCCGTGTGGTTTTGTTTTGCACTACTGGGTACGTACAGTTCAAAAATTTCCTGTGTTGCCCTGCCTTCTATTTGAAGAAATTGAAGAAGGCTCAGTCAAATAGCGTCATCGTCCGGCGAAACATGATATCAGCCCTTTAGCTAATAGGTGACCAATGCTTACGTACCTGCGACACGCTGTCCACGTTAAGCAGAAGTTATACCTACTATCCCTTAGAATGTCCAAAACGTGCACTATTGCACACGAGACTGCAGCATTTGGCTAATTGTTTGTGTATAACTCGATGTATGATAAATTCCAATGGCTTGCGGTATAAGAACATTTCAATGATGCGGTTCCCTTTTCATTCACTGTTTGATAGTACACTTGACTTACGGGGGCCCATTATTGGTGTTTGTAACTTAGACTTTCTTTCAACCCGCTGACGCCAATAAAAGTCAGCCGGATGGCCGCAGTACCTACTGTGGTAAACGGCCTCTCATTGGAAAGTGAAGTAAATAAATGTCCCATTGCGGAAAAAAAGAAAAATAATCACAGCGTGCAAGCTGAACCTGTTGCATGGAATGGTTTCAAGTTGTAAACGGGAGTGCTTAAGTGTTCCATACCACGAATTCTACTGTTGCTTAACACTATTAGTAAACGAAGTGACGACTTTTGATGTAGTCCACTTTATTCGCTATGAAATCGGACACTGTTCGTACCACTGACTCATGTTCAACGATAAGGTACTATGGCACACTGTCCGGTGAATGAGCACCCAATTGCTTCGCCATCTTGTAGACCTCAGAGCTGTACACGTGAAAGAATGTGCGTGCTTCTTTCTGGAACTCCCGAAAATCGACTTTGTAGGAGTCAGCACTGCGATACACACCTCGCAATAAACGCCGGAACAAGGCAGACTCGCCGATAGACAAGCACTGCATCGCTCAAACCGGACGGCAAAACACGTAGCAGCATGTTGATGGAATCGCGGCTGACACACGTTTGCATTTGGCCGGTGGACCAATCAAGACCCACTGCGTCAAACGAATTGGCAGCAATAAACAGATGCTTAGGCATGATGCAAAACTGGCTAACATTTTCGATGAGAACAGGCTATCAATCCCAATGGAAAACAGCATTATATCACGACATTCATCATTTCAGTATTCAAGCGACAAGAACTTGGCAATGCTTTATACCACTCCTTCTTGAACAATTGAACGCCTTAGGGACCGGCTGTACAAGAAATTGCTGAAGCGAACGTAGTTGCCGAATGTAAAAATCCATCATATGCAAAGATGGCGCGGAAAACTGTTGGCGGCGACTACTTGCAATCACCGAACAAAGCGCGTTGTTAAGAAGCAGGCAAACCGGTAAAATTGCGTGAACGTAACTAGATAAACATTGGTGAATACGTAAATAAACGATGTCCCATAAAAAGGTGAGGCAATTACGAGAATGAATATCAAGATTCACCTAATGGCGAAACTTCACGGCCCGTGGAAGAGTGATAAATCTTAGAAGGTGACAAATTATTGATCAAAATCAGTGCAGTGTCGAAATGAAACGAAGTTTGGATATCGAGGAGTGAAAGCATTGTGCCTGGGTTTCCATCTGACAAGTCCGCTGGATTCACGAATATGATGTCTTTTCCAGTGTCGTACAGTTTTTCTGTAACAGTGTGAGGCATGAAAAGCGGGGTTGATAGGCAACATCGCGTTCGGAGGACCGATGCCCACATACGTCGAGAGTATGCTCACCAGAATGTTATTTACTTTCTTTCGGTATGCCTTCCCAACATGATGAGTCTTTTTAGGCAAAAGGACTGTACCATTGACTCCGAGCCACTCATTGTTGTGATACGTGTCTATATGCAATGGTTGACCATTCCAAGACGGCGGGACGGGGGCCTGGTCAGTTACTGATATATACAAATATCCTTCAGCTTTTGATCTGCAACGTACAGTCATCCTAAGTGGGGTTTAGAAATAATCCTCGAGCGGCTTCCGTAAGCAAAAAGCATGTGAATAATAGTTCTCAGGCGGGGTGAAGTATGCGTCGATAAAATGTCACGATCTGAAAAGGGAATGAAAAAGAACGAAGACAATTGTCTGATTGTTGTATTGGCTTTGTGCGTAACAAGCAATTGTGATGAAAAAACAAGAAAACAATAATACCATGGTTTTTTCAAAATGGTGATTGTGAACTTTATTTGCTCTCTCCAAGCTACTTACATTCTGTGAACCAACCTTTGCTCATTCAAGTCCGAAGCACAATTTCGTCATTTCAAGTGTGAATCCGTTAGGTTCACGTGCTCAGTTCCTCACCTCACGAACTTGTCTCTCACTTTGAGTCCCTACATCCGCATGTTTGAGGTAAGTATATATTTGCGATGTCATTTATTTCATAATCCCGTACCACAGAAGCTGCAAACAAATCTTGTTTTGGCCTTCGGGTTCGTGTAAATTGGCTACGCATCGCTCACTGGCACCCCACAGTGGGTGAAGGCGGCAAAGATAACGAATGGAAAAAAATATTCGGAGTTGGTACGGAGCTTTTTCATGTGGCGCTTTTCCGCGGGGGTCATGAAGAAGCAAAATCAAGCGCCAGCTAAGTTTATTGGGATCCTTATACACCATGAACACATGCGCCATTCGGTAAGCGGTAGCTATTAAACAATGATGATGTTCATGGTCAAGCTTGGGTTTACAAAAGAGTTCAGGGAAAAGGGCGGAGAGACCACTGCATCTGAGTTTGAGGTAAGGGGAGCAGGTGCTTCCAGAGGAGGCTTGTGTCGCAAAGCATTTTAACTGTTCACTTTGAACGACGCACTATCGGTGCGTGGGCTAAAGAAGAACATATAGAAGTCAGCTATGAATATAAAACTATAGATGTGAGGCGGCTACCTCCCCTTCACCCTATCAAATGCAGGCAAGGTTTGGCTCAAAGTTATAGACCTTAGGCGTGTCAGCGTCGGAGTGAAGTCCGAGCAGGGGCCACCTGGTTCAACTTTCCAAGCCGTGCATTGGCTGTTGAATTGGGTATCTGCGGGCTGGTCAGGAGTTTTGCAGGCAACCCGAAGAGGTTGAAACAAAGTTAGGCAAGGTCAGCAGGTACATGTGGGGGGCTGAAACGACATGCTGACATCCCGCACAGGTTCAGAGAAAAGAACTGACTGGCTCAAATGCTCGAGTACTTGGGGCTTCACGTATACGGGGTTGGATCTGGGCTCTTGCCAGAAATGTTTCTGTTGCTGAAGGCAGCAGAGGGCGTTGGCCCAAGATCTACTCAACCGAGAGTATTTTTTCGCGTTTTCCATTACGAAGGAGCAGGGAAACGTTTATCCCGAAAAGTGTGCTCCCCACTTCTCCTAGACCAGCCTTACTTGATACGTGGCCCGTTAGGTCCGCTGCTGCTGAGGGTGGCTCTTTTCCCCTATTAGGAGACTGACACAGACTGAATGCCACCGTCTTCGGGAAGTATTGTGGCTCAAAGCTATGGAAGAGGATGACAAGAGGTGAAACAAGCACTTAGATAATGGCGTCCATTCTGGGGTTTTCACTCGGACACCCGCTTTTGCCGGAAATAGAGTCGGATGGATTCCAGTGTGCATGTGAGCCATCTGACGACTTTTTCGTTGGTTTTGATGTACAAGACAGCCTCACGGGCACGACGACCTTGATGGAAGCAGTGTCAGGATGGGCTTCCTAGAGGTTGGCCGTCGGCCATTGCTGCAGTAATGGGGGATTAGTGTTGATATATCTATGGGTGCCTTAAAGTTACACGCTAAAGATAAGAACCGGTGAACCGCAAACATCTTAGGATTCACCAACCCGAGAATCGTTTGTTTAAATTGGATTGGATGTGCAGAAATTTGGTTGAAGGTCAAGATGAAACAACTTGGTGAGCGGCTGCGGATGAGTGTTGTGTGGAGAGATAACACCTAGTACAAATGACAGATTAACGGCAAGGGACTTCATCAGAACCACAAGTCTCCCGCATATTAATATGAGTCAAGGCCAGAAGATTTCCAATAGTTTGGTACTGTTCTAGCCAGGCACCGAACTGGAATTTCAATTATGAGTAGACTTTTCTGTAAGTGGACAAAAATCCCGAACCAACTTCGAAAACCCCAGATTCGCTTAGGTATGGTTAAACAGGTTGGATGGGGTTTTGCGCAAAAAGGTACTCAGATGGACCCTTAATGCCGTTGCAGACTCAACGGACTGTAGACTTTGCGGTAGTTTGTTTCGAAGGGCGGCGCATTTCACAAGGTAGAAGTTGGGCCTTAATTCCTTTCGCAAGACGAACAATTACCGTGTTATCCCTAAGCCCCCCAAAAAGAAGCAAGCCCCCTAGGCTTCTGGACTGTAGCGCTGACTCCAGTACCGTATTCTATACCAGACCACAGAAGAAGGTTAAATTCAGTGTAATCCTTCTCGGTCAAGTTGTTTATACGTTCAGCTGGACGTATGGCTTGCTACAGGTAAACTAAGCTAAGTAACGAAATAGTGCACTTGCCAGCGATTTTCAAACATTTTCAATGGGTAATCTGTCGCTAAATAACAATGATAATGAAATGGCATTTTTCGGGTAAGCCTGAAGCATGCCACGTTGCATGATTATACGATTTAGGTGATGCCAGAAAAGAAATTTTGAAAACAGTAGTACATACGTTCACAAAGGGTTGAAGGAGGTAGTTTAAGTGGGGCACAGCGAGGATAGTGACCAGCAAAATCGACAGTTATTGTGAATTGGTCAGTTTGGCTTGGAAAAGACAAAGTCAGTTTAACGATGAGGTTTCTAAACGCCGCCGCATCTGTTGTAGTTTCCTTCGGCTTGGTTAAGACGAGGTCAGTACAACACGCGTCCGCCTCTCACTCCTAAATCTCCATCCCCTTGACCTAAGACGCGCATGAGGTGATCCGTTTTTGATGTTTCACTTTTTTGAATCCGGTCAAAGAGATAGCTTAATCTCCGTCTGCCCAGCCTCTTCTCTCCGTGGTCACAGCAGAAGGGTGTTTAAACCGAGACCACGCACTTCATTACAAATTACCGTATTTTGTCTGAAGGGTTATTAATCTGCGAAACGCACTTCCGCGGGATATTGTCTGCTCGCAGAACAAAATTATCTTCAAGGAAAAGGTAGACTGCGTAATTCACTGAAAAATCCCATTTCATTATATGGAGAAAACACGTATTGCGAACAAGCTCGTTTTCGGTAACATCCTCCTCGTGGCTAATACAGTTACATTTATAGGTTAGAAATGCATAAAATTATGAACAACGTCTGTGTGCTAAAGTGTGATTGGATGGTCATCAAAATTGGTGTTGCGTAGTTAGGGAAGATAGGAGGGGAAATGTTGTTGTTTCGTGGTTGGGAAAGGGGCCCGTGAAACAATGAACAAGGGTTTCGGGGATTATCCATTTCCGGTTTGAGCCAAAGGGTCAACGTACGGGTCACACTGAGCTCCAGGGTCGGTCTCGGATGGCGGCCAGGGTAGTTTGAGCGCCCTAACGAAACGTTTCTGAGAACAAAGCGATGGATTGAATAATCTGATTGCCACAGCCTCTGCCGTTGCTAGATGTTGTTTTCGAGCGGCCTTTGGCGCGTTCGTAGGGACTCTGTAGACTATTTTGGACGCGTCGTCGTTTACGCGATGTCCAGTGTCCGCAAGGTGTGCCACAATCGCGCTGGTGATGGATTTTTAGTCTCCCGTCGACAGCCAACTTGGTTTGTGCTCTTTGATCCTTTGTGATAGTTGCCGTGTCGCTCTACCTATATAGCTTGCCGAACATGAGCAAACAAACGAATAGGTTAGCATGGATGAGATGAGGACAGGTAACTTGTATTCTAGGTTCGTCGAGATTCCTGGTCGACTGGTGAAGTGGGCACGCAGTGTTGCAGCGGGAAAGGTGCGAGCGACTGCCTTTTCCAAGCGTCTTATTATTAACTCGCTTTTGTCATTTCCTTTGAAAGGGAGATGAATGTATAAATCATTCTTCTTCACAATCACTAGCGCCTGTTTCGTTTCCTTTTCTGCTATGTTCATTTGAATGAAGCGCTCGGGGTATCCGTTATCCAATAGCGTTTGCTTCAAAATGTCTAATTCATCATTCACCGTCTTATTCGAGCAAATCATTCGCACACGGGCTGCGAGTGAGCGAATAAGGTTACGCTTTACGTCCGATAGGTACAAAGCTGGCGAAATTGGTGTACTGGCCTGTCCACGTTGGTTTGCGATATACACGACGGAGCAGTTTGCCATCGCCACCTCTTAAAAGAAACACATCTAGAAAGTGGAAAGTGTCCCTTTCTTCTACTTCCGAGGTAAAGTCAGCCGCATTATGAGCCTGGTTGAACTCCTCCACCAATGACTCCAGCCGTGTCTGACTGTCAGTTAGGACAGAAGTCTCATCTACGTATCGACAGTAGATAGGCAGACTTTCTATCGTATCGCTAAGTTTCTCGTTTTCCAGCTTAGCCATGAATATATCAGTAAGTAAGGGGCCTAGAGGTGACCCCATTGCTACTCCATCGGTCTGACGGTATAATTATCCGTTGAAGGTAAACTGGACATTGAAAGTACATCGTAACAGAAGTTTCTTCAGATTCTCTACTGGCATACCAATACTGAAATCGTTTTGTACGATGAAATCACACAAATAATTGATCGTTTCTAGAAGCGGCACGCTCATGATGCGGCTGACTTTACCTCGGAAGTAGAAGAAAGGGACACTTTCCACTTTCTAGGTGTGTTTCTTTTAAGAGGTGGCGATGGCAAACTGCTCCGTCGTGTATATCGCAAACCAACGTGGACAGGCCAGTACACCAATTTCGCCAGCTTTGTACCTATCGGACGTAAAGCGTAACCTTATTCGCTCACTCGCAGCCCGTGTGCGAATGATTTGCTCGAATAAGACGGTGAATGATGAATTAGACATTTTGAAGCAAACGCTATTGGATAACGGATACCCCGAGCGCTTCATTCAAATGAACATAGCAGAAAAGGAAACGAAACAGGCGCTAGTGATTGTGAAGAAGAATGATTTATACATTCATCTCCCTTTCAAAGGAAATGACAAAAGCGAGTTAATAATAAGACGCTTGGAAAAGGCAGTCGCTCGCACCTTTCCCGCTGCAACACTGCGTGCCCACTTCACCAGTCGACCAGGAATCTCGACGAACCTAGAATACAAGTTACCTGTCCTCATCTCATCCATGCTAACCTATTCGTTTGTTTGCTCATGTTCGGCAAGCTATATAGGTAGAGCGACACGGCAACTATCACAAAGGATCAAAGAGCACAAACCAAGTTGGCTGTCGACGGGAGACAGAAAATCCATCACCAGCGCGGTTGTGGCACACCTTGCGGACACTGGACATCGCGTAAACGACGACGCGTCCAAAATAGTCTACAGAGTCCCTACGAACGCGCCAAAGGCCGCTCGAAAACAACATCTAGCAACGGCAGAGGCTGTGGCAATCAGATTATTCAATCCATCGCTTTGTTCTCAGAAACGTTTCGTTAGGGCGCTCAAACTACCCTGGCCGCCATCCGAGACCGACCCTGGAGCTCAGTGTGACCCGTACGTTGACCCTTTGGCTCAAACCGGAAATGGATAATCCCCGAAACCCTTGTTCATTGTTTCACGGGCCCCTTTCCCAACCACGAAACAACAACATTTCCCCTCCTATCTTCCCTAACTACGCAACACCAATTTTGATGACCATCCAATCACACTTTAGCACACAGACGTTGTTCATAATTTTATGCATTTCTAACCTATAAATGTAACTGTATTAGCCACGAGGAGGATGTTACCGAAAACGAGCTTGTTCGCAATACGTGTTTTCTATATATAATGTAAATGCAGCCCACTACTTGGGTCTCTCCTATTTATTCCCTTTCCAAAAAAGTGAAATAGATGTCTTTTATTGCATCCCCATTCCCCTATATTTCCATAAATGTCGCACCCTCATTCTGCTTAAGGCACTATCCACAGTGAGACACTGCATGACGTTGTGTTTATTTTGATTTGTTGCCACTCCAGCCCCCCCCCCCCCTCCGGCTTCTTTCTACTCTCACTTCAGTTCGGTGAATCGTACAGAAGGTCAAAGATTTCCCCGAGAACCAGGACAATTGGGCTCGAAGCCTCGAACCCGCGTAGTACTTCAAGACCTCAAGACTACTGTATCTCACATTGAGGCCAAGTGACGTGGGGCCTACGAACGTGGCTGATGAGAATCCTTATCAGTCACGTCGACGATCATGAACCAACCTTCTTCCGGTCAATCAACTAAGATATGTACGTAGAGCCCCACGGGGTTATTATAACTACCGGCCTTAGGCGCCTTTTGTATTTCCAGTGTCCCCAAGTCTGATGCCGGCCTAGAGTAAAGGATGGCAAGGTAGACGTCTTGTCTACAGCATGCAAATGTGACCCGAAGCAGCACTGCTCAAAGTGCACTCAACTAAGCAAATGTTGGTCTGCATTGCCAAGTAAGAAACAGGAGCCCGCAAACCAAAGAATGACGAAGGCCTCACCTTCCAACCCAGGATGCATGGGAGGGATTCAGTTATCAATAAATGATGACATACCTGGATGTTTTACCTCATTTTCTTTTAAGGTGAACTCAGTGGTGTCTTATGAAGTAATAGGACACCATCCGGCAGATGGATGCCTCACTTGTTCTTGCAACTGCGTGCGTCTCGCAACCGTACACGTAGAAGGACGTGCAAGCTTCTTTCTGAGACTCCCAGGGATCGGCTTTGCGTGCGTCGATATCTGGGTATACACTACGGATTAAAAGCCGAAACACAACGGAATCGTCCACTGGTACGCGCTCCATTTGTAAAGCAACAGCGCAACGCGAAACGAAACTATGGCGAATTCTCTTGCGCACAAACTGATATTTGATTGATAAACCAATAAAATGCCACGATACAAACAGAACACCAGAATTAAACGAAATACTTGCGAACCAAGTGACAACCGTATGTGAACTTCTATACCAACCACCAAGGATGTTAAAAACCATCCAGATTTAGCCGCATTTAGCATTAAAGCTCTCATGTCCTATTAGCAGATGGGTGCTGTACACTCGACCCGCTGGACAAGAGCCGTACTTCCGTTTGGCTAATGGCTGGTAAAGTTGATCGGCGAAGGAGAATATCTACATAAATAATACCTGAAGTGAGCACAACAACCGGGAATTCGAGCGTAATCGAAGGATTTTTGCAAAGCTCCTCCAAACGTTTTATCGGAGGAGGTTCGAAGAGTAATTTGCACGCTGCAGTGCATAAAATGGATATGGGAAGAAAGCTGGAAGATGCACGAGAAAGGATCTCCAGAGATAACTCGCAATGATTTAGTCGGCCGTAGAGTGGTAAAGTTTGGCGGTAAGATGCCGGCGAGCCAACCATAAGGGGAGTGTATTACAGATCCGAATGAGAGTGGGTGCGGTTTTTTGAGAGAGGTGATGGGAGAAATAGCCAGAGGAGAGCAGGGGAGCATCGGGCAACGTATCGACAATAATGCAGGTTTGTCACGAAATCACAGCTAGAAGGTGAAATATTGGTTATGAATCGATATGGAGTGCAATTGCGGGGACTGATAGCGTACAGAGGTGGTGATGGAGTAGAGAGTAGATAAGAGCTCCAATGACCGTTCGGATTACCGGAGCATATGATGACGGTTAAGAGAGTTACGACACCGGTGGGCTTCACAGGAAAAACGGGATCGGAACGTAGAATTTGGAATAAAAATGAAAAAGTTGACAGACGTGGTAGTAGAGGTTGGAGTTTGAATACTGGTGGAATCAGTTGTATAGCGAACGAGCGACAGCCTCGAAGAGATAGAGGCAGACAACGTGATGTTGAAGGTGAAGCCGGAGGATTGCAGGTGGTGGGACGCGAATTGTTTGCGTATGTTTTGTTGGTCAAGAAATATCAATGTAAAAATAGTGGTCAAACCAACATGGGGTGCGGAAATATACGGCGATTGCAAAGATGTGCGGCTCGCCAATCAGAGATGGAAAAATAGATAAATGGCAGATGCACATCAGCTGTTGAACAGTACAATAGGTGTGCCGTGTCGTAATGACGCACAAATGAAGTCGCATGACACGTAATTGAGAAAACAGTAGTGTAACGACGACTACAGCATGAAATAAATCAGGCGTCGGAGATAGTGGTAGATTGTGGATGTTGGGTACTACGGAATTGCTTATACATCAAATCAGACGAAGTGAGTCAAATGAATCAAACGAATGGTACAGGGAGTGGAGGGGAGGGAGTGTAAAATTGTTGAAATGTGAGCATTCAACGGTTTATATTGTATAATGGGCGAATAATAATTTATCAGCTTGAAGGTGGCAATTGAGTGATGAACCAATCTGAGATGCTTTAGAAAGCTACTGAATGGACAAACAACATGTAAATGTGATGCTACTGCAGGCGGACGGTAAGTGTACAGCTTTGATGACCATTTTTACAAGTGCCTTGAAGTAACGACACCGGCGGAGCCGCATGACAGATATATTTCGGAAGTACGAATGTGTAGGGGTCAAGGTGTACTGCGAGGTCAAGATAAGTTGGTCGATGAGCATTGTGGAACCGAGCATTTAAACTGATGGGAAGAGCAAATAATCGTTAATCATATTTCTGACTCCTGGTGAACTGCGAGACATGCTTCCGCAAAGATCGTGGTTTGTCGTTTGTGGAGAGGGAATGGATAGTGAAGGTAAATGTACCAGTGAATGGATAGTAACCGCGAGTGTTGACATGGTATATGGGAACGTTTGCAGAAGGAACGGGGGGGGGTAATCATGAATGAGATGCAGGGAATGTAGGTGGCGGGGCGCTTGCTAAAATCGATGAATAGTTATATAGGCAACTACAGTGTGCCGGTGAGAGGAGAGGTTTGGAGGGTAGGAATGAACACTGCACGATATTTGGTACATAACTGGTGTGATAATTTTTGCCAGGCACGATAAAGTAGGCTGCAATTTCAACATTAAGAGTGATCTCGATGGAAAAACAGTCGTTCAGGAAGACCGAGCGAATGAAGTTAGCAGCAGCAATAAGAGCGTAAGGATAAAGTTCTTTAATCCATCCAATCTTTATTGGCTACTTAAAGATGGTAAGGGACACGAAGATAACCAACTTGATAGTGGGTCAACGATGCCCTAATATTCCATTCGGGAAAGCACGCGGGAGCGCGAGACCAGAACAAAAGCCTTTTACATAACGAGTAGCACAACAATCATGGCTTTTTAATGTGGGCCGCCTCTGGATGAGTTTGAAACGTAGACCTAGCAGGTTGAGCATGAACGCTTTCTGGGAAGCCTTGTCGGTTGCCATTCAGAAGTCCATCAGTAAGGAGATGGGCCACGACATTATTTTTGGTGATATTCCCCATGATCCTCGAAATCGTTGGGATATGGCTTGCGGGACGACAGATTTTAGGTTCATGCCGGGGCCTTGCTTGTGCAAAGCGATGATTATGGACGTTTCCCATTGATTCGGAAACCAGCTAAACTCCATCGAAAGAATGGGCGGTTTTGGAATGATAGGGGTATCGAGGCCATATAAGGTAGGACCAGCCGAAGTACTATCCGACCTATGGTGAAAAGATGCTTTGACAGAAGTCTGTAGAGAAGAGGCATCCTCTGGGTGAGACAAAACAGTAGACAAACTATAAAAGGAGTGCAGGAAACCCCATTCCATTTATTAGCATACATGTAACAAACGACATTTATTATTCGTATGAACTATCTTTGCCGGAATTCCGATTGTTTGTTTTATTTCTCTAAGTGTTTGTCACAAACCGGACTGCCACCGTTGCCTCGAGCGACAGTCGCTCAGCTTGAAATTCGTTATGACTGTATTCGGTAATCTCATCTTCTGTATCCAACTTTTTGCTGTAAACCAGCTGCAGCTGTTGATTTGTTGTCCAATTTAGAGCGCAGGAGCCCAGAAGAAACAATATTGAGGTATGATTATTGTGAAATTATTTATTTGTTGTATATAACACCGTAGCTATTTCGAATCGACTTTGTTTTGAATGGTGTCGAAATTGGTTGCCACGCGTCGCTCGAACGTTCCGGTGGCTGGACTCTACAAACTATCTTCCGGGAAAGTCACTTGGCTTCTGTCAGATGGCTGTGTATCGGCCGTTTTTGTAGAGGCTCAAAAGGCATTGAACGCCCCTACCGCACCTGTGAGTCTATCTAGGTGTTCTTTGTTGAGGTTGATGAAGAGCATATTTTGTCGGTGTTTCATTTTTATAGTTTTCACCAGGTTTCTCAGACAGTCAGCCTCTTTTTGATGCCGCAACGACTTATTATCCTCTTAAATGAACGTTTGACTCCTTTGACCGCGTAAATAACCACGATGCACGATCCGGCCGTAGAATTATTGACAGGCTTCTCGGGTTGTGTGTAATTCGACCCAGCCCGGCCCACTTATCTTTGAGGCTTGAGCTTCATAATAATAATATTAATAATAATAATAATGTTATATTTTTGGGCTACAATCGAGACACACGCGCAGGCGCATGATCATGGTGTACAGCTTTACTCAGTAAAATGAAATACACATAAACTTCAGGTACAAAAGTCAAAAGTGCCAGCTGCAGAAAAACATCGCCAGCGATAGTTTAAAAGGATCACTCTAATAATGGATTGCGCCAACTTTGAACTGGCTTCCCTTTCGCGCTGGGCGGTGGCGCGCGGCGGGGATATCGAATAGGTAGTTCCTTTGTGCTGCTGAAGTTGCATTATCAACGAAAATAATGCAAGCTATGAAAAACAGTGGTTTGCCGGGTATCTGCGAACAGCGAAGTTTTAAATGGGAAGAAAAAGCGATTGCATGCAAGTACGTTGGGGGAAGTCGATGCATGCGAAGAGAATAGCAAACCATAACGCAGATGCAAACCCTGAATGTCGGTTCCACTGGGGTTCAAGAAAAGGAGTGAGTTATGAAACAAGGAAACATGAAACCAATTTTATGAATGTACATTTTTGAACTTTAGTGCGTGTGGAAGTAACAAAGTTTCATATGAGGGTGAGTTGAATTTCAGGATCAGTAACCTGTACCATTCAGAAATGTGAAAGTGCAACTAAAGTGCCCTGGAAAAGCGGAGGATGAACTTCCAGCCGTACACGAATCGAGCGAAAAGCGGGCTGTCACAATAGATACTAAAGTGGAAAATCTCCGCATTGACTTGGGCAGTAGTATGCTTTTTCACTGACAAATATATATACATATATAGATGTGCATTGACGCATTGAGCAACAGTGTCATTCGGCGTCAGCACTGGTAACGTTTTACATTCTATGGGTATAGTTCGTCTGGCGGGGTGAGGGATATGTGTCGACCAATCAGTCCAGTGTGGCGAGATATGACAGATGTGAATGACGACTAGTATATTAGCAGGTTGCGACTAAACCGTTACTTGTGTTGGCTGTAATGCTGACATCAGCTGGAGTGGTTTTTTGTTAGACAACCCTAATTGATACGAGAGGCAGTTGGGGGTATGTCCTGCCGCGTGACTTGCTTGCAGTCCCAGATGATATGGAAGGTCCCACTTAGGTTCCCGTCGGTACTGGTCATAGTGGCATCTTTGGTTATCCAGTTTGGCGACCGAGATAGCGGGAGGCGACGAACCTGAAATGCAGTCTGGACGCGGTTCCAGCTGTGGGTTAGGGTAATATATGACGACAACAGTAATGAACTGGTTAGATTTACGTAAATGGGGCAAGGATAAGGTTCATTTAAGCGGTCAGTGACACCTACTCTACGTTCTGAGTGGAGTAGGCTCGCCGGGGACTGAGCTATAATGCTGCGGCCTAGCAAAGTTGCGTCAAACGGTTGGGCCATTTTGTATGCATTCTAAAGGATCATTGGTTCGCGAGTTGGTGTGGAAGTTTTGGGATAATGAGAAAAACCTAGAGCTTTACGGTTAAAAGGATCTAGGAATGGCAACCCTTGCTCTAGTTTGCTTACGCAGTCTGCAGTTCAGCACCGAGGCGGTAAGGTGAGTTTGAAGGAACAATGAGAATTAATGGGACTGGTACCCTGCAAGCATTGCACTATATTTGTTACGGTCTCTTACGGTATAGTAGTTACTATATTGAGTGGTTCCCGAGGGGTCCTAAAGTGGAAGAGACTATGATGGTGTCGGTAATCACGTACTAGAGGAAATTGGTCTCGTGCCGAGAAACATAGCCGTAGGTTCGTCTATGCACCTACTCGATGGTGCTAGTCTGCTGAGATTATACTCGATTAGGAGCAAGGATACCCGATGTAGTGGTGTTTGCCTGGTCACCGTCATATCTTCTTGTCGTGAGCATATTGCAAAGCATGAAAACACCTATGTGAGAACTGGTTTGGATAGCCGTGAGAGGTGGGAACGGGATGGGGCCAAACTTTCGTTAAGGAGGCGAACTCTAACGGTCTACATTCAGTGCTCACGGTAGGCGGCACTAGGGCTTGCTTCAGATAGGGAGGCAGCACGATACACATCCATTGGCATCCAGCTCGTGCCGCTCCAAGAGTGAACCACATATTTTTAGACGTTATTAATATTATTTTTAGTTTTATCACAGTCAGGTATCTGGCTGTCAGAAAAGGCGGAGTTGCTTTTGGTGGGTGCCCACGGCTCCCACGCCCCGGCCGAAACATGGACCGCATGTAACAAGCCACGTTGAGAATAGGTCAGCCACACCAGTAAATCCGTAGCAAACGGCAGCCTAGAGACATGGCTCACATGTAAAAAGGCTGGTATGCTTGAAAGACAAAGCAGTGGGGTATTTTTTCTCCCTTTTTTTATGCCAATCTCTTACTATTTGAGGTTTCTGTCGTCCCATCGGTGGTTAGCTCTGTGCAGGGAGACAATCACGGCCAGGAATGCTCACAGATGTGCCGCGGTAACACTCGTCTTATCCATGAAGTCAGATCTCCAATGTGGTTTACATGCGACAGAAAATGCGGGGGAAGGTAGAGTCAACCACAGCCTGCGATTATTTGATGGGGTTCAAACTCACTGAAACACCAGTTTGCACAATGGTGGGGCACTACTTGCAACCCTAACAACGTGATGCCTATATACCCGAGTATGCCACGGGCCGCTTTGCTGGCTTGCCGCAAAAAAAGTATTTGATGGTTAAAAAAATTGAAATTGATTTGCCGTCCTAGATCGTATGAATGAACCGCTGAGTTCCCTAATTGCTGCAGCGAGGAGGCCAACCCTATGAGGGTCTAAGTGAGACTAGGTTGCTCAAAGCGGTTATTTGATTTATCAGTACCCTATGCCTACCTCAAAGGCCTGAGCCCTTGAAATATAGGGATTGTACATCCTGGTCAGCGTGTCCACCGTTAGGGCTATGCTTATTTCCTGTTTGAAAGCCACCGATGTCGGTGATAATGCCCGAATTCGTTTTGGTAGCTTGTTCCACAATGAAGCGTACGAATTCGTTGCGCGATAGAATGGTTCGTCAGTGGAGGCAGGCAAACTACCTAACATCTGTGTTTTGGAAGAGATGGATCAGGGAATATCTTCCACTATTACAACAGCGGCAGAAGTGGACAACTCGGGAAGGCAACGGTACATCGGGTGATGCAGTGCTACTAGTTTCGGAGGCTTTGCCGCGTGGCCGGTGGCCGATGGGGTTATCGAAAGCATCTCAGTTTCGGACGATGGCTTCGTACAAACGGCAACAGTGCGAACTAATGAAAGATTGGTGCTCCGTGGCATTAGAAAGGTTTGTCTAATTGAAGGCGAAACGGACACCAGTGGTGCAAGTTTAGAGGCGAACTCTCCTCAAGTGAAAGGCGAGTCTTCGAGCATGCCAAACCGGGAGGGACCACTGAGAGTTGATCCACTTGTCCGAATGGGAGCTGCTAGTGACGGTGATCAGTTTTAGGTATTTGGGAACCAAAGGGCGAGCCGACGGATAAGGCCGACCAAACCTAGCGGTCCACGGGAAAAATCCGGGTCAGGTTTTGGGGCCAATGTAAAGGAGTTCGGGAAACCCCATTCCATGTATTAGCATACATGTAACAAACGACATTTATTATTCGTATGAACTATCTTTGCCGGAATTCCGATTGTTTGTTTTATTTCTCTAAGTGTTTGTCACAAACCGGACTGCCACCGTTGCCTCGAGCGACAGTCGCTCAGCTTGAAATTCGTTATGACTGTATTCGGTAATCTCACCTTCTGTATCCAACTTTTTGCTGTAAACCAGCTGCAGCTGTTGATTTGTTGTCCAATTTAGAGCGCAGGAGCCCAGAAGAAACAATATTGAGGTTTGATTATTGTGAAATTATTTATTTGTTGTATATAACACCGTAGCTATTTCGAATCGACTTTGTTTTGAATGGTGTCGAAATTGGTTGCCACGCGTCGCTCGAACGTTCCGGTGGCTGGACTCTACAAACTATCTTCCGGGAAAGTCACTTGGCTTCTGTCAGATGGCTGTGTATCGGCCGTTTTTGTAGAGGCTCAAAAGGCATTGAACGCCCCTACCGCACCTGTGAGTCTATCTAGGTGTTCTTTGTTGAGGTTGATGAAGAGCATATTTTGTCGGTGTTTCGTTTTTATAGTTTTCACCAGGTTTCTCAGACAGTCAGCCTCTTTTTGATGCCGCAACGACTTATTATCCTCTTAAATGAACGTTTGACTCCTTTGACCGCGTAAATAACCACGATGCACGATCCGGCCGTAGAATTATTGACAGGCTTCTCGGGTTGTGTGTAATTCGACCCAGCCCGGCCAACTTATCTTTGAGGCGTGAGAGTCTTGTTGTCCCAGTCTTTGCCCGACATGGTATTCATTAAATCTGTGGTAAATACTCATCCGCGTCACCGTAGCTATATATGAGTCCATAAGCGGCGGCAGACCCATGCACGAATTTGTAAGTATAAGCTCCTCCTCCTCCGGTAAAACCTTGCAACGTTGCTCCCAAACTACTATATTTGCCAGAGTTAATAGCGGGGACAACTCCATCGAACCCTTAATCATGCATCTTCAGAGTCGTGCTAAATTTCTCCAGCAATTCGCTTCCTCTTTTAGTCACCGATCAAGTGATCTTCTAACGAAATCACCTCCTAAATCTTGTCCGCCTACCTGGAAGCCTCATAATATGACTTTGATAATACGGCAGCCGCATAAACCTAGAACTATGGAAAGTGTCCGACCGGGGCTATTCACCGGGCATGCAAGCGAAAATCCCCGCCCCGCCGGATACTACCAATGGATACCGCCTCCCTATCGAGCCAGCCACCAAATCATCACACAACTTCACAAACGCTTCTCTTCAAAGGCCATTCGTGGAGATGTAACTGGCATCGGGCCCTGCAGCCATAGAGCAGGCACCCCGCTATAGCTTCTTCGGGATAACAGGCGTGCAGCCGTTGGTAGCTTACGGAATTCGTCTACATTGCAGCCCATGTCGAATCCACCAAATTCAAATCAACTTCAAACCATGTATCACATTCTCTGCTAATATTAGAACCCCCCTATGGACAAGTCAAGTAGACCATCTTGGTATTACCGCAGTAAATAATGACCACACTTCCTCAAGCATACTCCGCCGCCTTTTGTGATCCCCAGTGACCATCCCAAACAACTCCGCGCCGTAAAACTGCCGGTGACCCAATCCTTACCACTACCTTTGTGTCGTAGCCCTTGTCTTGATCCGAATTCGTAATCCCAAGCCACCTCTTGCATTCCACCTAACATTTTTCTTCCTCAAGCCCGTCCTCCCTTTATGTCTTGTCTCTATGCAAATGCGCCCTTTGAAGTCTTTGGTAGTGATCTGAAGCCAGCGCTATGAGCGGCCACCCAACCTAACATCATTTTCTAACCTCGGACAAATGGGAGTGACAATTTCGGACTGATAACTAGTCTCCTTTTTTACTGAATTCCTACTGGTGATCATAGTGCAACTTCATCCCTCTGGTCCTCACCCGGGTCAGAGATGATGCCACTTTTTGTTCCATGGAAGTGCGACAAGCGTGACCATTCTGATGGCATATGAGGCCATTGCCAGCAGAAAAACAGGCTTGGAAGCGAGGTCATCATTGATGCCTACGTATTGGTCTAAAGGTTCAGGTCCTGGCCAGGGTGACTTCTAGCCAATGGTTCACTGATCAGCCCATGGAACGATTAAATACACGCCTTATAAAGAGTGCCTCTAAACTTTAAAACAATGCGCAGAACATTTCGGTTCGGAACCCAAGTCCAAAGAACAATGCCCCACACATTCCACGGTAGTATAATAAATAACTTCGGCGAGGCCCGATACAGGCATGATCAAATTCTCTTACAAGCGACACAGTGGACAGACTAAATTCGTGAAAAATTTAAAGATATGCGTGACGAACGGAAGGTAGGTAGACTCAGAAGAGAGATAAATATATGAACACCAAAGAATAATTGAGGGGGTTCAGATGAACCCAAGGATGGGTTCAAATACGCGCCTGGTAAACTTGAAAGTCAAGGTCAAATGGAGGGACTGTCTGAGCCGAGTGGGGGAGATTTGGGCCTGGAAGTTCTACATGAAGAAGACTGAAAATTGACATGAGACACTGCGGTGGTCAAAAACAATGGAGAAGAAAGGGAAAAAGAAGGAAAATGAGAGCAAAAAATTGCGTTAAGTGGCAAGGGGTTAGATATCCATGAAGTACGCGACATTGCAATAAAAAGGACGGTGTCGATTTGAAAACAAGGAGCGAGCAATGCGAGACGAAAAGAGAAGTTCAGATGGAAACAGTGGTTCGGATGGATCGAGGGACGGTATGTGCGAGGTACAGATATGCACAAAATGGACGCATATCATGAAAGGCAGCGGGATTGGAGCAAGAAACGTGGCCAGCAAAAAACCGGAGTATGCATAGGATATATATGAATGCGTGTATACATGTATACAAAAGAAGTGGAGGAGCTGTGAGCAGTGAAGCGCTAGAACTCGCAAGCCGCAGTGCTTTGAAGAGATACGTGGGGTTAGTTCAAATGGTACAGAGCCATCTTGGACAAATCTTGATGAACTTTGTTTATAACAGGTAAGCATGGGGGACTAACAGAGAAAAAGAAACGGCCTAGGAGGCACCGAAGTGATAGCTGTGGGCGGGAAATGATGAACGAGTGAGTGTGAAGGGAAGGAACGACAAAACAGTCAAGAGCGAATCCAACAATCTGAATAACGCAAGTGCGACACGTGGTGACGGTCAAAAACGGGTGAAGCGGTAACAAACAGACGTACATTATGCAGCAAGGGGTTTGTCGTGAAAATGGCTGGAGAACGCAGAGCGAATGGAAATACAAAATGGTTAGAGTGACGTGAAATATCAGTCAAAACGATAACTTGGAGGTTAGGCGAACTGTGATGCGAAGACACAACAGTTGTAACGGCGAATAACGTAGGAGATAAAGAGGGAAGTGGAGGATCAGAAAGATCAGGTAATGGCAGATCACATGGTTTGGATCTGTACGTAAAAGTAATGACGTTACAATAACCTTACATTGGGTGGAACGCGGACAAACAGCGTAGCCTGAAAGGCACACCAAGGATGCCTGTGGCTAGCAATGTGCGAAGCAGGTGAGAATACAGAAAAAAGAAAAACAGGTAAGAGATGGTCAAACAGATGGTTTAGTTTTAGATGGCACAAGATGGAGGCCGGGAAGAGAAAGGATTTACTCAGGCAGGAAAACCTGTAATGGAACAAAAGGCACGGGGAGCGTGTGCGTCGGGTTTGGGAGAGTGGAGTTGAAGAGCTGCGTGCCTGAGGGCCAGTGCAAAAATGGATCGATCCAGAAGTTTCTTACCGGGGCAATGCCAAAAAGGAATATCCACAAAAGGGTTGTGGAGCCAAACATGGAAAATGCGGTGGTGGTGAAAAGATAACCAATTCGGTCTTAAAAAATGCGAAGTTTGGAAAAGCGGGTTGTCATGTGGTGGATGATCATGTTAACGGAAGCCTCAGCTGCGTACTTGTGGATGGTATAAGATGGAAGTATAGAATGGACATGATAAGAAGGTGGGTAGTGATGTATGAGATCAATGGGCCTTATGAGTATATGAAGGTTCCAAGAGAATAGAGATTGGGAGCCGGCAAGGATAAAATGGATGGAAGGGGAGATATTGGGGGCCTGGGAAGACTAATGTGGATAGGGCGAGAGTGACACCATGCAGTGAGAGCGGTCACGGTGAGAAACGATAGGATTACCAACAGAATGAGTAGGTGTGTGTACAGAGGTAAAACGGCACGAAAAGAAGTGATAAGAGAGCTGACAAGAACGACAGATGAGCGGGCCGTGGCGGAAGAAGAATGGTGGAAGCGTGCGATCTGCAACCAACAGAGATTAATGCGGTAGGACGAGCAGAGTTAGAGCGCGCAATCCGCAACCGGTGTTGGTGGGTGGGGCTGACCGTACATCGAACACTTAACCTGGAAAATACTTCGTGGTGTGAACACAGGAGGTGTGATGCACCAGCTTATTTGCGCTCGCACATCGTTTCAGACGGCCTTCACGCCTGATATGCGCCAGGCAAAGCGGGGGTCTGACCGCGTTCGCAACGTTGGGACTGGAGCGGATGATCATTGATGGGTGTGCAGGGGGCTGAGCAACCACGATAAGGGTACATGGGCCAGGATCAATTAGTCAGATTGTGGAAACTTGGACAACAGAGCCGATGGAAACAGTGATCGACGGACGGCCCTGTAGCAATATTATTCAGGTGGGCCAGCCAGGGCGATAATCGTCATAGTGCCCGAGGTGGTCGACCGCAACTGAGGACCACTGTAAAGGAAAATGAGGCAAAATAACGCAGTCTGGGTGTGCCTCAGCTGAGGATTGACGGTTAACGGAAAGAGAAACAGGAGTGAAGCACGGGCCCTTTGATGCAGCTTGTCCCTGAGAGAAGAATGATACCATGGAACGTAATGCTAATAAGGGAAGCGGTTAAGTAGGGGCTATTAGGTTCAGTAACGAGGTTAAGATTGGACCTGGGCTAATGAAGCAGTAATAGAAAGAATAAATTCTGCAAGGGTTTATGAAAGAAACTAAGCTGGGGATTGGGTAGAGGCAGAATGGGTGACGTCATAGCCTGGTTCTGTTTTCAGTCAATGGGACACGTGAAGTGACAGAAATGCGGTTGAATGTTCCAGTCCAAAATCGCTGAGAAAGTGATGGCTGTTTGTGCGGTGGGACCTATTAATGAGCTAAAACAGGTACAAAACGATCACACCTCTGACAATGAGCCTTAGTCACTATCCACTCAGAAGGTAGTCAAAATAAGTACCATAATCCGCACAAAAATGTCAGTTGACCAAAAAGTTTAAGTAGAAAGTACCTGTCCAGTAGTCTAAACAAACACAACAAATTCTTCGGGCTCAATGTGGTTCAACAGAAGATTCCTTGAGCATGAAGCAAAAAAATGAAAGCGGGCGAGCTGAACTTCCGAGATCGGTCGACATGAGCGATAAAGTGAAACCGAACCACAATAAAACAAGCAGCCTTGAGTCACTGCAGCCCGCTACCATACTGAATTTCTGCAGCGAAATCTAACCGAGAAGGCACGACTATAAAAGGAAGAATTGAATGCCTGGATCACAGGAAGAATGTCATCAGCAAAAAGTATTAGCAGGGGTGGTGGGATAGAGCAGTCAAACATCCGTAACGAAAGTATATGCAGATAATCATTTAGGAATTTTCAGTCTTTCAGCATATCCTAACATATGATTTTATCATAAATACGGATTTCGAGGTTTCTTAGAGTATCGCCGTGACAGAATTTTCCTCAACTCGGTACAAAGTTTTCGCGAACACAGGGATAAACCGTCGAGGACGTGGATGCTTTGTTTACCTCGATGAACCCTCACAGGTCGTGTCAATGCATCATGAAGTTCGGATTTTACGGAGAACTCATCCCTTTTAGTTAAATTGCAGGCATGAGGGCTCCAGCTGGGATGTGTCTATTGACCTGCAGGGCCTACAGTAAAGAATATTTCCTCTCATCAGTGCTGTTACCTGGTCCACCCTTTCCGTTAGCCACGATCTTGTTGCTGGTGACTTTAATGCTGCAGGATACGCTGGTGATCAGGCAAAAGCCCAAACGTTATCAGGAATTGGTTACCTTCAGCAGTATTGGTGGGTGGACCCGACACATGAATCCCATATTAGAGGTAATAACACATTCGAAGTTTTGTGTACTCTGTCTACTACTCAGGCAACCACATAAGCGCAGGAAAGCTTCGGTTGTTGTGAGCTCAGGGTAATAAGTGGCCGATTCACCTTCCCATTAATAGCAGATGAACCAAATCAAACTCACAGACCTTTACACCCGCCCTACTGGAACGGCCTACTACAAGCCGGTAGGTCACAAAACTGGAATTATTCCAACTTGGTAGAGGATGGGCTTTGTAAGAACCTCAACAGTTGCCTGGGGGCCACCAGTGCAAACATGGCCTGTCGAAAAAGGACTAGGACAACAAGACCCATATCACCACCAGATTCAATCCTTCCTGTCGAATATTCCTAGTCTCCCATTTACTCCCTCAGTTGACCACCTCAGTGCAGTCCGCAACCTTGGCACAAGCTTCAACTTCCACCCCGCCCCCGGACCGCTCCCGTTTTTTCGTCCTTATCCCTCACTCAACCACAATCCACATATAGCACCAAGCCCCGGGTTAATGCACCAAATGCCCATAAGTCCTTACCACCTCTACCCCCCCCCCTAGCTATTTCCGCGCCTCATTCACTCCTTCTCAGGATTCGGCCGTTTCAATTAGAACCCCCCAACCGCTCTTCAAAATACGCCCATCTTAAAAGCCCAGCAGCGCATTTAGTCACAGGCACAAACTCTTCATCTGAAACGCGGTTGAAATGGGCCGAGCTTCGACTTCATCGTAAGCCACGCCTTATTTGACGATCCTTCATCACCTAATCACAATGAAATAACGGCTCTATCTACCGAGAACCTAACCAAAAACACCTTGTCGCTCTTACCACTTAACGTCTTCTCTCACCTCCCAAAATTGCCCCTGCTTAGAGAGCTTGCATTAGACCTACACCCTGATATCCTACTAGTTACCGAGACGTGGCTGGCGGATCACACCCCATTAAACCGCGTATCCGTACCCGGCTATCAAGCCACCGCCAACAGTAGATCTGACCAAAGAGGAGGTGGCTGTATCATTTATACCAGACACACATTCACGGCGAGTAAGTTCCGTCATCCTATTCTAGACAACATTCCAGACTCGGTCTGGCTTGCTGGAATAGTCTTCCCTCTTTTATCCGTTCCCTAAACTGGGCCGAATCGTTTTTATCTAATGACCTTGAAATAGCGCCTGCCCAACTGTATTCTAATCTTCATTACTGCCTCGACAAAATCAATCCAGCCTCAGGGCCCATCATAAGCAAACAGCGGAACTCTCTAGATCGTCTTAACGGTAACCTAGCAAAACTCCAGCGAAGATTCACTAAGACGAGGGACTTCTCGTCGTATCTCCAAATAATACGTATATCCCATACGATTAAATTACGTCTGAATTCGTCTCAGAAAAACCAGGAACTAGATGACTTAAGCCACCAAAACAAGGTGGAAGCACTGGCCAGGGTATTGAAAGTCAGAAACAAGCAACCTAATCGAGACATCCCATATCCGAGCTACAACAATAATTACCTGCATGACCCTCTTTTGGTTGCGGTGGCTTTCAGCACCTACTTTGCCTCCTCTTTAACGACGGATGACGCCACATCCATCCCCTCTCTAAATCCGGTGACGTTAGTGACTTTCTCGACGGTAGTGTTCTACCCTGATGAGGTTTCAGTCCATGTTGCAAGAGCAAGACCAACCTGCAGGCCAGGTCCGGATGCATTACCACCGGCCATCTTCAGTCGAGGAGGCGGAGACGTTCCAATGTTGCTGACAAACATATTCAGTTTGTCACTCAGGTGCAGTGTTTTCCCTTCTCAATGGAAAACGTCCACTATCATACCTGTGCAGAAAAGAGGATCACGTCTAGATCCAGTTAACTATCGGCCGGTGAACCACACTCCGGTCGTGTCCAGAATCATGGAGAGAATGATCAAGGAAAGGCTGACATACCACCTTCTTAGCCATGATCTAATCAACGCTGGTCGGCATGGTTTTCTGAAGAACAGATCATGCGCAACATGCATGACAGATTTCCTCAACCTGGTCACAGAGGCTGTCAATATTGGTAAATCGGCAATCGTGATCATTTTGGACATGACCAAGGCGTTCGACCGAGTACCCCATGTCCGGTTACTACAGGAGATCAAAGCATACGGAATCGTGGACCCGATGCTCGATTGGTTTGCATCCCATTTATCAGCCCGAGACCAGGTTGTAAGTATAGGCGGAAATTTGTCCGAACCCCGTTTTGTAACTAGTGGTGTGATACAAGGTAGTGTACTTGGCCCACTACTGTTCCTGATGTACGCTAACGATATACTTACCATTTTCCCTTCTTGTTCGCAGATGATATCAAAATCGTGTACACTTTTGAGCCCGCGGCGTTAGCCTCTACCGTAGATGACATTACAAGGGAACTGCTCGCTCTCAGCTCCTGGAGTGATGATTGGAAAATGGGTTTCTCCGCCGAAAAAAGTAATATTGTGACGCATAAATGTCACATCCCCACTGGAAGATTTAGTATAAAGGGAAAATTCATACCCAATAACTCTCAGGTACGTGACTTGTGTCTACACTATTCATGCATGTTTGACTTTTCGGAACACGCAGCCATCCAGTTGGCTAAAGCACGCCGTAGGATAGGGCTAATACATCAAACATTTATTTTGCCGGAAAGTTAACTAAGCGTCTTTAAGTCCCATGTCAGACGTCTTCTGGAATACGGCTTATTCATTTGTTCCAACATGAGACAGAGGGACCGAATGGCGTTTGAGAACGTACAACGGGCATTCACGAAGCAGCTCCTAGGTTTTTTTCGCCCTCTAATAACATGGAAAGTTGTGAGCGGCTAAAAATCGATCTCTTACGGCTACGCCGCATAAGAAATAACCTTCTGTTGTTTCACAATATCTTGAAGAATAGATCATGTAGTTCAGCACCGCAGGTGAGAACTCTTTCTACTTTTCCCTTACGCAACAATGAGTCCTTGGTTTCGGTCACTTTGCCGAAGCTCGCACTTTGGTCAAACTTCTTCATTAACAAGTACGCTTCATTGTGGAACAAGCTACCAAAACGAATTCGGGCATTATCACCGACATCGGTGGCTTTCAAACAGGAAATAAGCATAGCCCTAACGGTGGACACGCTGACCAGGATGTACAATCCCTATATTTCAAGGGCTCAGGCCTTTGAGGTAGGCATAGGGTACTGATAAATCAAATAACCGCTTTGAGCAACCTAGTCTCACTTAGACCCTCATAGGGTTGGCCTCCTCGCTGCAGCAATTAGGGAACTCAGCGGTTCATTCATACGATCTAGGACGGCAAATCAATTTCAATTTTTTTAACCATCAAATACTTTTTTTGCGGCAAGCCAGCAAAGCGGCCCGTGGCATACTCGGGTATATAGGCATCACGTTGTTAGGGTTGCAAGTAGTGCCCCACCATTGTGCAAACTGGTGTTTCAGTGAGTTTGAACCCCATCAAATAATCGCAGGCTGTGGTTGACTCTACCTTCCCCCGCATTTTCTGTCTCATGTAAACCACATTGGAGATCTGACTTCATGGATAAGACGAGTGTTACCGCGGCACATCTGTGAGCATTCCTGGCCGTGATTGTCTCCCTGCACAGAGCTAACCACCGATGGGACGACAGAAACCTCAAAAAGTAAGAGATTGGCATAAAAAAAGGGAGAAAAAATACCCCACTGCTTTGTCTTTCAAGCATACCAGCCTTTTTACATGTGAGCCATGTCTCTAGGCTGCCGTTTGCTACGGATTTACTGGTGTGGCTGACCTATTCTCAACGTGGCTTGTTACATGCGGTCCATGTTTCGGCCGGGGCGTGGGAGCCGTGGGCACCCACCAAAAGCAACTCCGCCTTTTCTGACAGCCAGATACCTGACTGTGATAAAACTAAAAATAATATTAATAACGTCTAAAAATATGTGGTTCACTCTTGGAGCGGCACGAGCTGGATGCCAATGGATGTGTATCGTGCTGCCTCCCTATCTGAAGCAAGCCCTAGTGCCGCCTACCGTGAGCACTGAATGTAGACCGTTAGAGTTCGCCTCCTTAACGAAAGTTTGGCCCCATCCCGTTCTCACCTCTCACGGCTATCCAAACCAGTTCTCACATAGGTGTTTTCATGCTTTGCAATATGCTCACGACAAGAAGATATGACGGTGACCAGGCAAACACCACTACATCGGGTATCCTTGCTCCTAATCGAGTATAATCTCAGCAGACTAGCACCATCGAGTAGGTGCATAGACGAACCTACGGCTATGTTTCTCGGCACGAGACCAATTTTCTCTAGTACGTGATTACCGACACCATCATAGTCTCTTCCACTTTAGGACCCCTCGGGAACCACTCAATATAGTAACTACTATACCGTAAGAGACCGTAACAAATATAGTGCAATGCTTGCAGGGTACCAGTCCCATTAATTCTCATTGTTCCTTCAAACTCACCTTACCGCCTCGGTGCTGAACTGCAGACTGCGTAAGCAAACTAGAGCAAGGGTTGCCATTCCTAGATCCTTTTAACCGTAAAGCTCTAGGTTTTTCTCATTATCCCAAAACTTCCACACCAACTCGCGAACCAATGATCCTTTAGAATGCATACAAAATGGCCCAACCGTTTGACGCAACTTTGCTAGGCCGCAGCATTATAGCTCAGTCCCCGGCGAGCCTACTCCACTCAGAACGTAGAGTAGGTGTCACTGACCGCTTAAATGAACCTTATCCTTGCCCCATTTACGTAAATCTAACCAGTTCATTACTGTTGTCGTCATATATTACCCTAACCCACAGCTGGAACCGCGTCCAGACTGCATTTCAGGTTCGCCGCCTCCCGCTATCTCGGTCGCCAAACTGGATAACCAAAGATGCCACTATGACCAGTACCGACGGGAACCTAAGTGGGACCTTCCATATCATCTGGGACTGCAAGCAAGTCACGCGGCAGGACATACCCCCAACTGCCTCTCGTATCAATTAGGGTTGTCTAACAAAAAACCACTCCAGCTGATGTCAGCATTACAGCCAACACAAGTAACGGTTTAGTCGCAACCTGCTAATATACTAGTCGTCATTCACATCTGTCATATCTCGCCACACTGGACTGATTGGTCGACACATATCCCTCACCCCGCCAGACGAACTATACCCATAGAATGTAAAACGTTACCAGTGCTGACGCCGAATGACACTGTTGCTCAATGCGTCAATGCACATCTATATATGTATATATATTTGTCAGTGAAAAAGCATACTACTGCCCAAGTCAATGCGGAGATTTTCCACTTTAGTATCTATTGTGACAGCCCGCTTTTCGCTCGATTCGTGTACGGCTGGAAGTTCATCCTCCGCTTTTCCAGGGCACTTTAGTTGCACTTTCACATTTCTGAATGGTACAGGTTACTGATCCTGAAATTCAACTCACCCTCATATGAAACTTTGTTACTTCCACACGCACTAAAGTTCAAAAATGTACATTCATAAAATTGGTTTCATGTTTCCTTGTTTCATAACTCACTCCTTTTCTTGAACCCCAGTGGAACCGACATTCAGGGTTTGCATCTGCGTTATGGTTTGCTATTCTCTTCGCATGCATCGACTTCCCCCAACGTACTTGCATGCAATCGCTTTTTCTTCCCATTTAAAACTTCGCTGTTCGCAGATACCCGGCAAACCACTGTTTTTCATAGCTTGCATTATTTTCGTTGATAATGCAACTTCAGCAGCACAAAGGAACTACCTATTCGATATCCCCGCCGCGCGCCACCGCCCAGCGCGAAAGGGAAGCCAGTTCAAAGTTGGCGCAATCCATTATTAGAGTGATCCTTTTAAACTATCGCTGGCGATGTTTTTCTGCAGCTGGCACTTTTGACTTTTGTACCTGAAGTTTATGTGTATTTCATTTTACTGAGTAAAGCTGTACACCATGATCATGCGCCTGCGCGTGTGTCTCGATTGTAGCCCAAAAATATAACATTATTATTATTATTAATATTATTATTATGAAGCTCAAGCCTCAAAGATAAGTGGGCCGGGCTGGGTCGAATTACACACAACCCGAGAAGCCTGTCAATAATTCTACGGCCGGATCGTGCATCGTGGTTATTTACGCGGTCAAAGGAGTCAAACGTTCATTTAAGAGGATAATAAGTCGTTGCGGCATCAAAAAGAGGCTGACTGTCTGAGAAACCTGGTGAAAACTATAAAAATGAAACACCGACAAAATATGCTCTTCATCAACCTCAACAAAGAACACCTAGATAGACTCACAGGTGCGGTAGGGGCGTTCAATGCCTTTTGAGCCTCTACAAAAACGGCCGATACACAGCCATCTGACAGAAGCCAAGTGACTTTCCCGGAAGATAGTTTGTAGAGTCCAGCCACCGGAACGTTCGAGCGACGCGTGGCAATCAATTTCGACACCATTCAAAACAAAGTCGATTCGAAATAGCTACGGTGTTATATACAACAAATAAATAATTTCACAATAATCAAACCTCAATATTGTTCCTTCTGGGCTCCTGCGCTCCAAATTGGACAACAAATCAACAACTGCAGCTGGTTTACAGCAAAACGTTGGATACAGAAGGTGAGATTACCGAATACAGTCATAACGAATTTCAAGCTGAGCGACTGTCGCTCGAGGCAACGGTGGCAGTCCGGTTTGTGACAAACACTTAGAGAAATAAAACAAACAATCGGAATTCCGGCAAAGATAGTTCATACGAATAATAAATGTCGTTTGTTACATGTATGCTAATACATGGAATGGGGTTTCCCGAACTCCTTTACATTGGCCCCAAAACCTGACCCGGATTTTTCCCGTGGACCGCTAGGTTTGGTCGGCCTTATCCGTCGGCTCGCCCTTTGGTTCTCAAATACCTAAAACTGATCACCGTCACTAGCAGCTTCCATTCGGACAAGTGGATCAACTCTCAGTGGTCCCTCCCGGTTTGGCATGCTCGAAGACTCGCCTTTCACTTGAGGAGAGTTCGCCTCTAAACTTGCACCACTGGTGTCCGTTTCGCCTTCAATTAGACAAACCTTTCTAATGCCACGGAGCACCAATCTTTCATTAGTTCGCACTGTTGCCGTTTGTACGAAGCCATCGTCCGAAACTGAGATGCTTTCGATAACCCCATCGGCCACCGGCCACGCGGCAAAGCCTCCGAAACTAGTAGCACTGCATCACCCGATGTACCGTTGCCTTCCCGAGTTGTCCACTTCTGCCGCTGTTGTAATAGTGGAAGATATTCCCTGATCCATCTCTTCCAAAACACAGATGTTAGGTAGTTTGCCTGCCTCCACTGACGAACCATTCTATCGCGCAACGAGTTCGTTGGAATATCTCGTGGGTTCGTCCTCGGGATAAGTAGGTCTTTGGGCGTGAGTACTGGTAGATCACAACAGCCCGAGGTCAAAGGCACTAGCGGTCGTCCGTTCGCTATCTGCTCACCTTCTGAGAGGAATGTCAACAATATTTCATCAGTCATCGGCTGCTCGCTACAAACTGAAAGAAGTACTCTTCTAGCCGAGCGCACCATGATCTCCCATATGCCACCACGGTGACTAGCATGTGGGGGTTTGAAGTGCTACTGCACGCCCCGTTGCAACAATCTATCAGCAATGTGATCACTAGACCAGTTTTCCATTAGGTTTTTCAATTCCCTTTGAGCCCCAGCACACTTTGTACCGTTATCACTAAAAATCTCGGACTGTGCCCCTCTCCTCAACATGAAACGCAGTAGTGTCATAATGAATGAATCCGTGCTTGGAGAATAAGAAGCTTCAATATGTACCGGACGCATCTGGAGGCAGGTGAAAATGCATCCATACCGTCTCTCCATGCTGCGCCCATGTTTAACTGCAAATGGACCAAAATAGTCTATTCCAAAGTACTTGAACTAAAACCAAACTTGTTGGACTCTAATGGCTGGCAGAAGAGCCATCATCTGCCTGCCTACGACCGCCAAAATCTTCCAACATTTCCAACATCCTCAAAGTACGCGCTTGACGGCAGCCCCTCCCCGTACAATCCAAAAAAGTTTGCGAAGTTTCTAGAGTAACGGAAATGGTCCTGAGTATCCTCCCATTGCGTGGTACCATCGGATGATCGAGTCTGTAGTCGGGTGAGTTTTGGGTAGTATCACCGGATGTTCCACACCCTGCAGCTGACTAATGTAGTTCAGTCGTCCTCCGACACAAATAATTCCATTTAATAAAATTAGATCGAGTTATAATGGATTCCTATTCATCGGAGATTTGTTAGTGCATAGGTTATTGCTCCTATCTCGTAGCTATCCTAACTCTTCACCATAGACCGTAGCTTGTACAATCAGAATAACACTTTCCTTCGCTTTAGCAATGCCGGGTAACTTCAACAGCCCAGTTCTCAATCCAAAATCCGTGTGCCAGCCTCTTCTGACTGCGACGTACACTTTAAGGCGGGTTAGCCACGCTACCGAATTCAGCAAGTGAAACCAGCTGGGGTACCTAGCTAGAAGTGCGTGCGCCAAGGTGTCCTGCAATTTTGTGAGAACTGTACTCGAAGGCTGCTTCAGCTCAACGTTTGGTGGTGCTGCAGACACGGTAGGACTGGTCGGCCATGAAGTTTCATCGTTCATCAAGAATTTAAAACCTTCGAACCAGCAGCTGACATCACTCGGTGATGTTGTGCCTCTTGATGCCAAGTCTGTGGGGTTAGCCTCCCATCTGGCATGACTCCACTGCCGGGGTTCCGACCACTGATGGATTTCAGCTAAACGGTTCTCAACGTACGTACTTAATAACGTTTGTGTTGTTTATGTGGTGCAAAACTATGGCAGGGTCCGTCCAGTAGAAAGTCTTACCAAACTTGATTCCAGTTTCTTCCATAAGAATCCGAGAGACTCTAACGGCCAGTCTTGCCGTGGCTAACTCCAATCGAGGGATCGTTACGGTCTTCAGAAGAGCTACCCTTGACTTAGAAAACAGTAGGGCACAGTAGGGAGCTATGTCACTTAAAACCATTCTGGAGAACGCCACCACCTCAGAGCCAACTTTAGAAGAGTCACAGAATACATGAAGCTGTGCGCCTTCGTTCAATGAGTCATCTCTGATAAAGGAACGCTGAATTTTGAATGCGCAAAGTTGTTCCATACTTCTTAACCACTCATTCCAGCATCATAGGGGATTTTCTTCAACTGGGTCGTCTCAACCAAGCTTCAAGCGACACGGTGATTGCAATACCGCCTTGTCTGGCAGAATGAAAGGTGAAACCAACCCTAGTGGGTCGAACATGGATGATACTATAGACGACAAGCCATGCCTTGTTTGAGGTGTTTCGCATATTGCGAATGAAAACTGGAACGTGTCTTCTATTGCGTTCCATTCCAATCCAAAAGCCCTCTCCGGCACTGGCTATCAATCATCTAATTCCAAAGTGGGATGGGCCAGCTCAGATTTTGGTAAAATATCCAGCACCTCCCTACGAATACACACCTACTTATGAAGCCGGAATCCACTTCATGATATTAATTCACTCCCATGGATAGCAAAGCTTTTGCATTCTCCGGAGTAGGCAAAGACACAGGACAGTTGTCTACATATAAGTTATCAAACACGGCCCCGGAGACGTGCTTCTCATATTGTCCTCCCCAATTATCTGCCGTGCGACTCAAAGCACAAAATGGAGAGGAGGTGGCACCAAATGGATAGGCGTTCATTTGGTATTCATTAAAATTACCACCTACTCGACCACTTCCCCACTAAAGGAACCTCAGTGCTCCTTTGTCTCTCGTCGGAACTCGAACCCGCATAAACATTCCTTCAATATCCTCAGACAATGCGACAGATTTCTTTCGAAGAAGAAGAAACATTCCAGCTAAGCTTGCCGTCGTGTCCGGTCCCTGCAGCAAGTAATCATTCAAGGAGCCTCCCTGGAAAGCAGCCGCACAGTCAAACACTACCCTCAACTTGCTAGACTTTTTAGGGTTTGTAACTGCGTGATGTGGTAGGTACCACTTTGGCTCAAAACCCATTTTTAGCTGTACATCGGGCACAAACTGGGTGTCGCCCTTGCTCACATAACATATTGTAGAGAATTTACCAAAGAATTCAGATTCACGCGCGAACCTTTTCCTCAAGCCGTTCAATCTCTCTTTGGCCACCATACAATTATTTGGGAGCCTCACCACAGGGTTTCTCCACGGAAGTTCAAGTTTATAGTGTCCATTCGACCAGTTTATTGCATTGGAAACCATACCAACGGCATTTTTGTCTTTTAATGAAGGAGAGGTTTTTGGTGCATACCCATCTCAGAAATCGGTGTTTTATAGTCGATCGATCCGTTCTGCTAAGGGATCGATTTCCCTCCCAGTGTGACTTACTGTCCTCACAATGAGTGGTTCCTGGTTTATCGGACCAAGAACAATCCATCGTTAAATCGTCCGCACAGCGTAGGGTTATTTTCTTTTGCCGCTTCTTTGTTCTAATGCCCAATGTGCTTCTGGGACGTCGGCACCCATCAGGATTCGCACTCTTGAATCTTCCAGATTCTGTTTCTGGAAGCTACATAGGTGAGGCCATGATAAAATGTCCGCATCTGTGCAGTACTGGACTGCTTGGATTGGCAGCCTATCAACATATAAGGCTCTCTCTAAATTCCTGAAATCGTTCTCTAACAATGTGTTCAGTCGCAGCTCCTATCTCCCCAAATTCCAAGTTGTAGTCCCATTTACGGTCGAAATTGCAGGTGAAGTCAGGGATGCCTTCAGGCCCACCAGCTCCATAATATCTTTCTGTACTAGAGTCACGTCAGACCCGCTGTCCAGCAGGTAGTAGGTCTCCGGAGAGCCCTCCGGTCCGTCTACTCGCACTGGTAGCACACCTAAACTGACACGACATTCTGGCCCGAAAGTAGCCAACCAATTATTGGTCCACTGCCCAGGCCTTTTTGCATTCTCCGTACCCAGCTTATCCACCTGCAGCCCTCGTGTTGTATCTTGCTTGAATGATCAGCAATCTGCTTCTGTGCACCATGCAGTAGAGAGTGGTGCCACTTCTGACAACCTGATGTTGAACTTGGTTTGAAAACGGGGCAGTTGCTAGACAGATGTCCACATCTGGGACACGAAAAGAAGCCTTGGTTTTTTTAACCAATTTCCAACGGCCGGGCATATCCCGAGACAGGAAGCGCTGACGTTCCTCAAGTACACCTATTAGCCGCGACCAACAAAGTACTACCCTAATTTGGCGTTAACCGTGTTTCGTTTCTGGATGCGGGGTTTGTGCATAATTCCTCCGACTGGATGACCGCGAATAACCGTGAGCCTTGCTATTGGCAGCCAGTTTGCCAAACCTACTCCGAGCAATCCGTGCCTCATAAGACACTAAGTGCTGCAGATCTTGGAATCTGGGTTAATCTCATGTTCTTAGGATATCATCAACGGTCCTAGCCCACAAATCCTGGAGACGCGTTGGTGGCACCTGAGTAATGCGTTCCACGGTCTGCAGTGAGCTGAGGTCTGACATGCAGTCCATCTGCGTGGGAGCAACTCTACAGTTGAGCATTTTCAACGACAACGTAGTCAGGGCATCCGAATTTTCCACCACAAGCTTTAAAACTTGCAGTGAGCCGTCAATCAGTGAACCAGCCACAACATGATCTTGTCCATACAGATTCTTAAAGACTTTCCTACCCCTGTTTTATGTCAGTGTTGGAGGCAACATAACACATTCGGCAATCGCATCCCTTGTTTGTCCTTTGCAGTAAGGCATCAAGTAAAATAAACGCTGGTCGTCGTCTCAAACTCTACCTTCGACAAAATACTGGGACTGTTTCGCAAACCTCCATTACGTTGACAAGCAGCCCGCAAATGACTCCAGTTCCGCCTTGGGTAAGTCCAAACGACAATCCACTGCAGGTCCCCCACTGGAGCCAAGCTTGTTGTTCGTGGTGCATCGTTCTGCACGTGAAAATCACCTAGGTAACAGGAAAAATGTTCACTGACCATTACCTTACCCTTGACTTTATCTCTGTTGACTAAATTTTCTTCTTCCTCAGCGAGTGCCAAAAGTAGTTTCGCCATTTCCGTCTCATTCCCCACCTGAAGCAGCTTACGCTGCTTATCTAACATTAAATGTTCTGCAACTTTCTTCTCCTCTAACTCAACTAATAACAGATCAGCTCTAGCTCTAATGGAAACCGAGGTAACCCTGGAACAACCTGATATACTAGAGCCTGAGCACAGCACGTTATTGTCCTTTGATTCTGAACGGCTTGCCGATTTGCTGCGCAATTTCATGTCTCAGCAATTGCCAGGGATATTGAGTACTGTGAACTCCAGTCACCGGAACGTTCGAGCGACGCGTGGCAACCAATTTCGACACCATTCAAAACAAAGTCGATTCGAAATAGCTACGGTGTTATATACAACAAATAAATAATTTCACAATAATCAAACCTCAATATTGTTCCTTCTGGGCTCCTGCGCTCCAAATTGGACAACAAATCAACAACTGCAGCTGGTTTACAGCAAAACGTTGGATACAGAAGGTGAGATTACCGAATACAGTCACAACGAATTTCAAGTTGAGCGACTGTCGCTCGAGGCAACGGTGGCAGTCCGGTTTGTGACAAACACTTAGAGAAATAAAACAAACAATCGGAATTCCGGCAAAGATAGTTCATACGAATAATAAATGTCGTTTGTTACATGTATGCTAATAAATGGAATGGGGTTTCCTGCACTCCTTTTATAGTTTGTCTACTGTTTTGTCTCACCCAGAGGATGCCTCTCCTCTACAGACTTCTGTCAAAGCATCTTTTCACCATAGGTCGGATAGTACTTCGGCTGGTCTTACCTTATATGGCCTCGATACCCCTATCATTCCAAAACCGCCCATTCTTTCGATGGAGTTTAGTTGGTTTCCGAATCAATGGGAAACGTCCATAATCATCGCTTTGCACAAGCAAGGCCCCGGCATGAACCTAAAATCTGTCGTCCCGCAAGCCATATCCCAACGATTTCGAGGATCATGGGGAATATCACCAAAAATAATGTCGTGGCCCATCTCCTTACTGATGGACTTCTGAATGGCAACCGACAAGGCTTCCCAGAAAGCGTTCATGCTCAACCTGCTAGGTCTACTTTTCAAACTCATCCAGAGGCGGCCCACATTAAAAAGCCATGATTGTTGTGCTACTCGTTATGTAAAAGGCTTTTGTTCTGGTCTCGCGCTCCCGCGTGCTTTCCCGAATGGAATATTAGGGCATCGTTGACCCACTATCAAGTTGGTTATCTTCGTGTCCCTTACCATCTTTAAGTAGCCAATAAAGATTGGATGGATTAAAGAACTTTATCCTTACGCTCTTATTGCTGCTGCTAACTTCATTCGCTCGGTCTTCCTGAACGACTGTTTTTCCATCGAGATCACTCTTAATGTTGAAATTGCAGCCTACTTTATCGTGCCTGGCAAAAATTATCACACCAGTTATGTACCAAATATCGTGCAGTGTTCATTCCTACCCTCCAAACCTCTCCTCTCACCGGCACACTGTAGTTGCCTATATAACTATTCATCGATTTTAGCAAGCGCCCCGCCACCTACATTCCCTGCATCTCATTCATGATTACCCCCCCCCTGTTCCTTCTGCAAACGTTCCCATATACCATGTCAACACTCGCGGTTACTATCCATTCACTGGTACATTTACCTTCACTATCCATTCCCTCTGCACAAACGACAAACCACGATCTTTGCGGAAGCATGTCTCGCAGTTCACCAGGAGTCAGAAATGTGATTAACGATTATTTGCTCTTCCCATCAGTTTAAATGCTCGGTTCCACAATGCTCATCGACCAACTTATCTTGACCTCGCAGTACACCTTGACCCCTACACATTCGTACTTCCGAAATATATCTGTCATGCGGCTCCGCCGGTGTCGTTACTTCAAGGCACTTGTAAAAATGGTCATCAAAGCTGTACACTTACCGTCCGCCTGCAGTAGCATCACATTCACATGTTGTTTGTCCATTCAGTAGCTTTCTAAAGCATCTCAGATTGGTTCATCACTCAATTGCCACCTTCAAGCTGATAAATTATTATTCGCCCATTATACAATATAAACCGTTGAATGCTCACATTTCAACAATTTTACACTCCCTCCCCTCCACTCCCTGTACCATTCGTTTGATTCATTTGACTCACTTCGTCTGATTTGATGTATAAGCAATTCCGTAGTACCCAACATCCACAATCTACCACTATCTCCGACGCCTGATTTATTTCATGCTGTAGTCGTCGTTACACTACTGTTTTCTCAATTACGTGTCATGCGACTTCATTTGTGCGTCATTACGACACGGCACACCTATTGTACTGTTCAACAGCTGATGTGCATCTGCCATTTATCTATTTTTCCATCTCTGATTGGCGAGCCGCACATCTTTGCAATCGCCGTATATTTCCGCACCCCATGGTGGTTTGACCACTATTTTTACATTGATATTTCTTGACCAACAAAACATACGCAAACAATTCGCGTCCCACCACCTGCAATCCTCCGGCTTCACCTTCAACATCACGTTGTCTGCCTCTATCTCTTCGAGGCTGTCGCTCGTTCGCTATACAACTGATTCCACCAGTATTCAAACTCCAACCTCTACTACCACGTCTGTCAACTTTTTCATTTTTATTCCAAATTCTACGTTCCGATCCCGTTTTTCCTGTGAAGCCCACCGGTGTCGTAACTCTCTTAACCGTCATCATATGCTCCGGTAATCCGAACGGTCATTGGAGCTCTTATCTACTCTCTACTCCATCACCACCTCTGTACGCTATCAGTCCCCGCAATTGCACTCCATATCGACTCATAACCAATATTTCACCTTCTAGCTGTGATTTCGTGACAAACCTGCATTATTGTCGATACGTTGCCCGATGCTCCCCTGCTCTCCTCTGGCTATTTCTCCCATCACCTCTCTCAAAAACCGCACCCACTCTCATTCGGATCTGTAATACACTCCCCTTATGGTTGGCTCGCCGGCATCTTACCGCCAAACTTTACCACTCTACGGCCGACTAAATCATTGCGAGTTATCTCTGGAGATCCTTTCTCGTGCATCTTCCAGCTTTCTTCCCATATCCATTTTATGCACTGCAGCGTGCAAATTACTCTTCGAACCTCCTCCGATAAAACGTTTGGAGGAGCTTTGCAAAAATCCTTCGATTACGCTCGAATTCCCGGTTGTTGTGCTCACTTCAGGTATTATTTATGTAGATATTCTCCTTCGCCGATCAACTTTACCAGCCATTAGCCAAACGGAAGTACGGCTCTTGTCCAGCGGGTCGAGTGTACAGCACCCATCTGCTAATAGGACATGAGAGCTTTAATGCTAAATGCGGCTAAATCTGGATGGTTTTTAACATCCTTGGTGGTTGGTATGGAAGTTCACATACGGTTGTCACTTGGTTCGCAAGTATTTCGTTTAATTCTGGTGTTCTGTTTGTATCGTGGCATTTTATTGGTTTATCAATCAAATATCAGTTTGTGCGCAAGAGAATTCGCCATAGTTTCGTTTCGCGTTGCGCTGTTGCTTTACAAATGGAGCGCGTACCAGTGGACGATTCCGTTGTGTTTCGGCTTTTAATCCGTAGTGTATACCCAGATATCGACGCACGCAAAGCCGATCCCTGGGAGTCTCAGAAAGAAGCTTGCACGTCCTTCTACGTGTACGGTTGCGAGACGCACGCAGTTGCAAGAACAAGTGAGGCATCCATCTGCCGGATGGTGTCCTATTACTTCATAAGACACCACTGAGTTCACCTTAAAAGAAAATGAGGTAAAACATCCAGGTATGTCATCATTTATTGATAACTGAATCCCTCCCATGCATCCTGGGTTGGAAGGTGAGGCCTTCGTCATTCTTTGGTTTGCGGGCTCCTGTTTCTTACTTGGCAATGCAGACCAACATTTGCTTAGTTGAGTGCACTTTGAGCAGTGCTGCTTCGGGTCACATTTGCATGCTGTAGACAAGACGTCTACCTTGCCATCCTTTACTCTAGGCCGGCATCAGACTTGGGGACACTGGAAATACAAAAGGCGCCTAAGGCCGGTAGTTATAATAACCCCGTGGGGCTCTACGTACATATCTTAGTTGATTGACCGGAAGAAGGTTGGTTCATGATCGTCGACGTGACTGATAAGGATTCTCATCAGCCACGTTCGTAGGCCCCACGTCACTTGGCCTCAATGTGAGATACAGTAGTCTTGAGGTCTTGAAGTACTACGCGGGTTCGAGGCTTCGAGCCCAATTGTCCCGGTTCTCGGGGAAATCTTTGACCTTCTGTACGATTCACCGAACTGAAGTGAGAGTAGAAAGAAGCCGGAGGGGGGGCTGGAGTGGCAACAAATCAAAATAAACACAACGTCATGCAGTGTCTCACTGTGGATAGTGCCTTAAGCAGAATGAGGGTGCGACTTTTATGGAAATATAGGGGAATGGGGATGCAATAAAAGACATCTATTTCACTTTTCTGGACAGGGAATAAATGGGAGAGACCCAAGTAGAAGTCTTTACTTTCCTTGAAGATGGTTTTGTTCTGCAAGAAGACAATATCCCCCGGGAGAACGTTTCACAGATTATTAAACCTGTAGCCAAAATGCGTTAATTCGTAATGAAGTGCGTGGTCTCGGTTTAAAAACCCTTCTGCTGTGACCACGGAGAGAAGAGGCTGGGCAGACGGAGAAGAAGCTATCTCTTTGACCGGATTAGAAAAGGTGAAACATCAAAAACGGATCACCTCATGCGCGTCTTAGGTCAAGGGGATGGAGATTTAGGAGTGAGAGGCGGACGGGATAAAATAGACAGGACAGACCCCATACTGCTTTGGTGAAGGTCCGTTGAAAACTCTCTGGGATCTGTAGCGTACTTCTTTTCTATATGGTACGCTAAATTGTTGGCAATAATATATAAGACGACACTAACAAACTGAGATGGGCGGAGGAGTGTGCCGTGATAAAAAGGCCAAAAGGATATATACATTAGGAATTAAACTGAAACAAAAGGTGTGACACAAACAGTTGTTCAGTGTTCCTGTGATCAGGAAGTGAGCGCCGAAGAGCCATTATCCGCCAATGTCTTCAATTCAGTTCAGTCTGACACCCATCCGTTGAACAGAACAGGATTCTATTGAGCAAAGTGCCAAGAGACGCCATGGAAGCTTTTAAATTGTTTTGTTTCTCGCAGTTAGTTCCGACCGATATAATTCCAAGACACTCCAAATCAGAAGATGAGACCGTGCCAGACCGGAAGATTTATTGTCAGTTTCTTTTGTATTGCACGGTGATGACGACCAAAAGGTGTATATGTGTTCTACATTAAAACGATGGTACAACAAGAGAGTGTTGTACCAAGAGACGTTGAAAATCATGGGAAAAGTCGGAAATAAACAGGTACTTACAGGTCTCAATGTCTCGAACATGACCAGGGAGCACTGCCTGACTACCGTACTCCAGCAGGGGTCTGTTGTATGTGCCGATATCAACGGTGAGATCATCCCCAGAGATGCGCGGGAAGGACCTTCGAATGATGCTCAGGACTCGGAAGGCGGACTTGAGCGCAAGTTGATGACGAGGGAATGAAATATTACAATTTAACCGGAAACCGAGCACCTTTTGTCGGTCAACCGTAGGCAATGTGGTTGCTTCGTTAGTGGGAAACGTGTGACCAGTCTGTCTACCGAAATACATGCTCACGCATTTGTCATCATTAACTGGGAGGTTCCAACCCTCGGACCAGCGTTTTGTTTCAACGACTGCAATTTGCAGGTTTTCAACGCTTGGACTCCTGAGGGTAACACCGTCTGCGTACTAGGCAATGTTCGCAGAAAGGGCTATTGGAGGGTCGTTTGTGTAGATCAGGAAAGGAAGGGGACAACACATTCTCCACCTCAACCGCAAAGGCGCGGTCGGTATAGAGGCTGCTCGGAAGTTGTTTCAGAATTGCCAGAGACAACTGATTCTGGGTTTGAAGAGGGGAAAGGAGGGTTAGTTGGTGGTGAAAAGGAGGTCTTGGGGGAGTTGGGAGCTGAAGATATTGAGGAGCTTGAGAGCAAACAGACTGTTGGGGAGACTGGTAAGTTTTGACCTCTAGTAACCTGGTTGGTAACATACCGGGCGGAAAGTTTACATCCTTCAGTCTCCAGAAAGGGTGGGCAGCTTTTGTGGTTTATATCTGTGCGTACTGCGTGATTCACAGCTCTGTGTTTTCTTGCTGGTGATCTTGTTTGCATGACCGCTGCAGAGGCCTTTTCTTTTCCGTTGACCACCACAGTGCAGCCTTCAGCAGAAACAGGTTGCAGGTTTATGTCTTGGCTCAAGGACGGGTGAGTCTCGTCCGGTAATACAGTCTTACTGGCAATCTTGCGGTCTAGGATACTTTTTTTAAGCGTCACATGTTTATTAGCCCTAGGTCTATCACCGGGGGTACTTTTCGCAACGGGGGATGGCGTGATCAGGGAAGCGGCGGATGGTCGACATGGAGCTCGATCCTCAAGGCGAGTTTCCTGCATGACGGGCAGCACTCTGAGCTTGGGACCGATTTTTGTGGGGTCGCTGACTTAGCCTTCTCACTGTGGAGCCTAAGGTGCAGTTGCTTGTTAATGAATACTCCCCTGAGCCCTTTTATTTCCTTCTTGAGCTTTTCGGCCGGGGAAACATTTCATTTGGCTGACTCTGTTGAGCTGACTTCAAATAGAACGCCGTGTACCCGGTTGGTGCGTTTGGTTACCAGCCAGGCCGGCCGACTTTTAAGTGGGAAAGGGAGCTTAAGGCAGCTAAACACCTGCGCATAGGTGCCGTGAGGGTGATCCGAGTTGAGCAAGCGACCCCAAAGGATGACCAGCTTGGAACATTTTTCGGTTTCCTGCGAAGTTTTGGTGACATCGAGAATTCGCTATTCAGATAATCTACAAACCTGATGGGCTGCCTGGGACACTTGGAAAAATTTGATAACCAAGGTCCTCAGGCTGGTCAGCTCATCCTTAAGGGTACTGACAGTAGCCTTTAGCTTGATTATCTCTGCAGCCCGACTTCGGACTGCACATTTTTGGTGCTCCGTTGCCAGCGCATTATGAAGGACCGTCTCGTCCGGATTGAGGAATGAGACATTGGCCACAGAAGGAGAATCACATTGTCCCATGAGGAAAGTAGCCCTGTCTGAGGAAGTAGTTATATCGATGGTGGGGGAAGTTGACATCATTCAGGATGAGGCGGTTTGGATAAAGATCGACTTAAACGGGGGGGACGATCTGTGTGTTCTGAGAACTTCAAACACGGCTACATTCGCCAAAGTAGACGGCGGCGCGACTGGAGTACCTCATTTACCGTCAGCTTGTCGTTCTCCAGGACCTCGCGGGGAAAAATGTTTCGTAATATAAGCTGTTTAATATAAGAGGCGCTGGCGCTGTTCTGCCAGCTTTCCATAGCATCACTGGCTGGAAGGTAAAACAGCTTTCCTGATTCCAACAGTGAGCCACTGCAAGTCAGGTATGCTTTCAACCAAAGATTCGACGAGCGAAAGTGTGCGGTAATATTGAAATCCAATGCGAGTTGTTGGCTGGAATATACATATATAGCTGTGCGTAATCGAATCTAAATGCACACAATAAACTAGTTGCTGCAGTTGAAACGGTTTTGATGACTATTATCGAACAAGCAGCACGAGAGAGGTTCGAAGCAAATACGAATTTGAGACTTCCTTTTATGGCTGGATATAAGCAGTTTTAACTTAAAAGTACCAAACTTAGTCACAATATCTTTTCCGACGTACGTCGCAAATATTTTGGAGAAACTTGCGGAGGAATACAGCGCAACATTTATTGTATGTATACGTATATTTTATACAAGGCACAACAAAAATATAATGATGAGCATGAAATATATGATAGGAGTGACATAGTGCCGTAGCGTTTATTTTAACCGCCATATATATGGAATAGGATGTTCGAAATAAACTTGCTTCAGATCACAATAATCAAAGGTAATTTACCCTTACAAACCAGGAACGCGAACCGAAGCAGTTTCACGGCGGTAGACTAATTAAGAAAAAAAATTGACCACTTGTGACGGACAACGGAAACTACAACAGAAAGGGCGGCGCTTAGAAACCTCAGTGTTGAACTGACTTTGTCTTTTCCAAGCCAAACTGACCAATTCACAATAACTGTCGATTTTGCTGGTCACTATCCTCGCTGTGCCCCACTTAAACTACCTCCTTCAACCCTTTGTGAACGAATGTACTACTGTTTTCAAAACTTCTTTTCTGGCATCACCTAAATCGTATGATCATGCAACGTGGCATGCTTCAAACTTACCCGAAACATGCCATTTCATCATCATTGTTATTTAGCGACAGATTACCCATTGAAAATGTTTGAAAATCGCTGGCAAGTGCACTATTTCGTTACTTAGCTTAGTTTACCTGTAGCAAGCCATACGTCCAGCTGAACGTATAAACAACTTGACCGAGAAGGATTACACTGAATTTAACCTTCTTCTGTGGTCTGGTATAGAATACGGTACTGGAGTCAGCGCTACAGTCCAGAAGCCTAGGGGGCTTGCTTCTTTTTGGGGGGCTTAGGGATAACACGGTAATTGTTCGTCTTGCGAAAGGAATTAAGGCCCAACTTCTACCTTGTGAAATGCGCCGCCCTTCGAAACAAACTACCGCAAAGTCTACAGTCCGTTGAGTCTGCAACGGCATTAAGGGTCCATCTGAGTACCTTTTTGCGCAAAACCCCATCCAACCTGTTTAACCATACCTAAGCGAATCTGGGGTTTTCGAAGTTGGTTCGGGATTTTTGTCCACTTACAGAAAAGTCTACTCATAATTGAAATTCCAGTTCGGTGCCTGGCTAGAACAGTACCAAACTATTGGAAATCTTCTGGCCTTGACTCATATTAATATGCGGGAGACTTGTGGTTCTGATGAAGTCCCTTGCCGTTAATCTGTCATTTGTACTAGGTGTTATCTCTCCACACAACACTCATCCGCAGCCGCTCACCAAGTTGTTTCATCTTGACCTTCAACCAAATTTCTGCACATCCAATCCAATTTAAACAAACGATTCTCGGGTTGGTGAATCCTAAGATGTTTGCGGTTCACCGGTTCTTATCTTTAGCGTGTAACTTTAAGGCACCCATAGATATATCAACACTAATCCCCCATTACTGCAGCAATGGCCGACGGCCAACCTCTAGGAAGCCCATCCTGACACTGCTTCCATCAAGGTCGTCGTGCCCGTGAGGCTGTCTTGTACATCAAAACCAACGAAAAAGTCGTCAGATGGCTCACATGCACACTGGAATCCATCCGACTCTATTTCCGGCAAAAGCGGGTGTCCGAGTGAAAACCCCAGAATGGACGCCATTATCTAAGTGCTTGTTTCACCTCTTGTCATCCTCTTCCATAGCTTTGAGCCACAATACTTCCCGAAGACGGTGGCATTCAGTCTGTGTCAGTCTCCTAATAGGGGAAAAGAGCCACCCTCAGCAGCAGCGGACCTAACGGGCCACGTATCAAGTAAGGCTGGTCTAGGAGAAGTGGGGAGCACACTTTTCGGGATAAACGTTTCCCTGCTCCTTCGTAATGGAAAACGCGAAAAAATACTCTCGGTTGAGTAGATCTTGGGCCAACGCCCTCTGCTGCCTTCAGCAACAGAAACATTTCTGGCAAGAGCCCAGATCCAACCCCGTATACGTGAAGCCCCAAGTACTCGAGCATTTGAGCCAGTCAGTTCTTTTCTCTGAACCTGTGCGGGATGTCAGCATGTCGTTTCAGCCCCCCACATGTACCTGCTGACCTTGCCTAACTTTGTTTCAACCTCTTCGGGTTGCCTGCAAAACTCCTGACCAGCCCGCAGATACCCAATTCAACAGCCAATGCACGGCTTGGAAAGTTGAACCAGGTGGCCCCTGCTCGGACTTCACTCCGACGCTGACACGCCTAAGGTCTATAACTTTGAGCCAAACCTTGCCTGCATTTGATAGGGTGAAGGGGAGGTAGCCGCCTCACATCTATAGTTTTATATTCATAGCTGACTTCTATATGTTCTTCTTTAGCCCACGCACCGATAGTGCGTCGTTCAAAGTGAACAGTTAAAATGCTTTGCGACACAAGCCTCCTCTGGAAGCACCTGCTCCCCTTACCTCAAACTCAGATGCAGTGGTCTCTCCGCCCTTTTCCCTGAACTCTTTTGTAAACCCAAGCTTGACCATGAACATCATCATTGTTTAATAGCTACCGCTTACCGAATGGCGCATGTGTTCATGGTGTATAAGGATCCCAATAAACTTAGCTGGCGCTTGATTTTGCTTCTTCATGACCCCCGCGGAAAAGCGCCACATGAAAAAGCTCCGTACCAACTCCGAATATTTTTTTCCATTCGTTATCTTTGCCGCCTTCACCCACTGTGGGGTGCCAGTGAGCGATGCGTAGCCAATTTACACGAACCCGAAGGCCAAAACAAGATTTGTTTGCAGCTTCTGTGGTACGGGATTATGAAATAAATGACATCGCAAATATATACTTACCTCAAACATGCGGATGTAGGGACTCAAAGTGAGAGACAAGTTCGTGAGGTGAGGAATTGAGCACGTGAACCTAACGGATTCACACTTGAAATGACGAAATTGTGCTTCGGACTTGAATGAGCAAAGGTTGGTTCACAGAATGTAAGTAGCTTGGAGAGAGCAAATAAAGTTCACAATCACCATTTTGAAAAAACCATGGTATTATTGTTTTCTTGTTTTTTCATCACAATTGCTTGTTACGCACAAAGCCAATACAACAATCAGACAATTGTCTTCGTTCTTTTTCATTCCCTTTTCAGATCGTGACATTTTATCGACGCATACTTCACCCCGCCTGAGAACTATTATTCACATGCTTTTTGCTTACGGAAGCCGCTCGAGGATTATTTCTAAACCCCACTTAGGATAACTGTACGTTGCAGATCAAAAGCTGAAGGATATTTGTATATATCAGTAACTGACCAGGCCCCCGTCCCGCCGTCTTGGAATGGTCAACCATTGCATATAGACACGTATCACAACAATGAGTGGCTCGGAGTCAATGGTACAGTCCTTTTGCCTAAAAAGACTCATCATGTTGGGAAGGCATACCGAAAGAAAGTAAATAACATTCTGGTGAGCATACTCTCGACGTATGTGGGCATCGGTCCTCCGAACGCGATGTTGCCTATCAACCCCGCTTTTCATGCCTCACACTGTTACAGAAAAACTGTACGACACTGGAAAAGACATCATATTCGTGAATCCAGCGGACTTGTCAGATGGAAACCCAGGCACAATGCTTTCACTCCTCGATATCCAAACTTCGTTTCATTTCGACACTGCACTGATTTTGATCAATAATTTGTCACCTTCTAAGATTTATCACTCTTCCACGGGCCGTGAAGTTTCGCCATTAGGTGAATCTTGATATTCATTCTCGTAATTGCCTCACCTTTTTATGGGACATCGTTTATTTACGTATTCACCAATGTTTATCTAGTTACGTTCACGCAATTTTACCGGTTTGCCTGCTTCTTAACAACGCGCTTTGTTCGGTGATTGCAAGTAGTCGCCGCCAACAGTTTTCCGCGCCATCTTTGCATATGATGGATTTTTACATTCGGCAACTACGTTCGCTTCAGCAATTTCTTGTACAGCCGGTCCCTAAGGCGTTCAATTGTTCAAGAAGGAGTGGTATAAAGCATTGCCAAGTTCTTGTCGCTTGAATACTGAAATGATGAATGTCGTGATATAATGCTGTTTTCCATTGGGATTGATAGCCTGTTCTCATCGAAAATGTTAGCCAGTTTTGCATCATGCCTAAGCATCTGTTTATTGCTGCCAATTCGTTTGACGCAGTGGGTCTTGATTGGTCCACCGGCCAAATGCAAACGTGTGTCAGCCGCGATTCCATCAACATGCTGCTACGTGTTTTGCCGTCCGGTTTGAGCGATGCAGTGCTTGTCTATCGGCGAGTCTGCCTTGTTCCGGCGTTTATTGCGAGGTGTGTATCGCAGTGCTGACTCCTACAAAGTCGATTTTCGGGAGTTCCAGAAAGAAGCATGCACATTCCTTCACGTGTACAGCTCTGAGGTCTACAAGATGGCGAAGCAATTGGGTGCTCATTCACCGGACAGTGTGCCATAGTACCTTATCGTTGAACATGAGTCAGTGGTACGAACGGTGTCCGATTTCATAGCGAATAAAGTGGACTACATCAATAGTCGTCACTTCGTTTACTGATAGTGTTAAGCAACAGTAGACTTCGTGGTATGGAACACTTAAGCACTCCCGTTTACAACTTGAAACCATCCCATGCAACAGGTTCAGCTTGCACGCTGTGATTATTTTTCTTTTTTTCCGCAATGGGACATTTATTTACTTCACTTTCCAATGAGAGGCCGTTTACCACAGTAGGTACTGCGGCCATCCGGCTGACTTTTATTGGCGTCAGCGGGTTGAAAGAAAGTCTAAGTTACAAACACCAATAATGGGCCCCCGTAAGTCAAGTGTACTATCAAACAGTGAATGAAAAGGGAACCGCATCATTGAAATGTTCTTATACCGCAAGCCATTGGAATTTATCATACATCGAGTTATACACAAACAATTAGCCAAATGCTGCAGTCTCGTGTGCAATAGTGCACGTTTTGGACATTCTAAGGGATAGTAGGTATAACTTCTGCTTAACGTGGACAGCGTGTCGCAGGTACGTAAGCATTGGTCACCTATTAGCTAAAGGGCCGATATCATGTTTCGCCGAACGATGACGCTATTTGACTGAGCCTTCTTCAATTTCTTCAAATAGAAGGCAGGGCAACACAGGAAATTTTTGAACTGTACGTACCCAGTAGTGCAAAACAAAACCACACGGAAAAAATATAATCATCAGGTAAAACCCTACTTGTACAACCCAAACAGCCAAGTTGGATTAGTTCCACGTTAATAGACTGATCGCTCAACCCAAATTGACCACCAACTGCGAGCATAAATCCACTACAGAAACAGCCGTAGCCCAAATTTCTCGCCTAGAATAATTGGACGCTACCGCCGGTCCTTTACCTGTCATCACCTTATTTGGAACTGATTCGTATTGACCGCTTGAGTCGTCTTCCACTCTGCCCCACTCAAACTCCATGCAGCTTTTTGTACTGTTGGTGAAACGTGAAGCTAATCTTTCAACGTCTGTGAATATTTTATCGTGACGAGTGTTGTCGTTCACTGATATCAAGCATTTGCGTGTGTACCTTAACCGAGGCCTAGAAACATGCCATTGTTATTATTAATAACAAGAGCATGCGTCCTAAGGATCACATGCCAACTATGACGGACTTGGAGTTTGGGAGTACTTTGATGCTTCAGAAGCTCACTGAAAGTGAAAACGAGGTACCCCGGGGATTAAAGTAGCTGGGCAAGCAAAAAGCTGCCGGACCGGATGCCATCTATCCAGCATTTGCCCGGCCCCTTCCAGATATGTTATCAGGGCCTGGCACCCAGCAGTACTAAGCGTCGCTAAGGGAGATTTAGGTGCCGGAGGACTGCTAAAAGACCACTGTTGCAGCAACATGCAAGCTAAGATCCAGACAGAAGGCAGGGAACTATGAACCAGTTAGCTTGACACCAGTATTGTGTGGGTGCTTGGAAAATACAAGGGAAAACCAATTTTGCTTGTGTCTAGCTAATCGGGAAAGCGCGGGATTGGATAGCACACCCTTTTGGAAGTCATAATTTCTGTGTCAAAGTGGGTGATTATTTATCGAAGTCGGAGCGGGCTACTGGTGGCGTGATACCGGGCTCGGTACTGAGACCTACGCCCTCCTTCCCCTATATAAATGACCCAGTGAAGGAATTGAGCAACCTGTGTTTGATCTTTGCAAATATTAGGATGATGGCGACGAGCAATTTGATATAGGGTACAGATGCGGTTCTCAGGTGGGTGGATCGATAGGATTTACCCTTTGATCACGCTAAATGTCAAGTCCTGAGTATCGCCGTGGGCGGAACGAGCGGCATTCCTTTTCGAAGAATGTTGGAGGTAAGAGACCCAGGTTTAACAGTCAAGCAGAACTTTGAGCCTTCAAGACAATGCCAGAGAGCAGCACGTATGGCCAAGGGGGTGTTAACTAGGGTGTATGACCGTCGGGGGGGGGCAAAACCGGATGTCTTCCTCCTACTTTCCGAGGCTTTGATGCGACCTCTCCTGGAGTATTGTGTGCAGGCATGGGCGGTTTTGTTTTGCCACATCAACTGCATTTTTTGATTGGTCAGAAAATGGTTTTCGGGCAAGTTGTGAATCGAGAAATTTGATTGGTGCAAGAGGCTTATAAATCGCCGAATAATTGACGGCAATCGAGGTTTCCTTGTTTGACGCTTAAACAACATGCTGGTTGCTTCTCCCGAATAGCTGACTTCTGACAGTAAGGATTAGGAATGTTTGGGTGAGGGGCAGTGACTTACAACTAGATTGGTCAACGACCGGAAGGGAAATCTCAGGCACAGCGTCTAGGTCCCAATACCTTTTCCTTATCGCAGATTGGAGGCTGGGGTGAATAGGCAGAGGAGTTCAAGACTTAAGATCAGCTGTCGGGTATAGACATGGGTGGTTTGTTTGTTCTGCCGTTTAGTGCGGCACCATAGGAACGCTCTTACGCTACAAAGAGCACACTCAAGGCTGGACATACTAGCTAGGTTTTTACAAAAGGTTTGTACCTGTGTGAAATAGAGTCTCGCAGGGTGCCGTTAGATGCAGCAATATATCGACTCTCCAGAGCGCCCTTGGTTCACGCAGGAACATGATGTTCTAAGAACTGGCCGTATAAACGAGGAATGAGGCAGAGCCTTCGGTATTTTTGTGAATGAATTTGTCTGTGAAGGTGATACTGCTTCGCAAATTCAGCCGGTCAGACCAAGCGTTCGACGCTCAGCGTTAGGAGCCGAGGAAGCTTGCTGACAGCATAACGATCTGGACGCACGGTTGGCCTCCTTCACTCTCGTCTCGTACAAGCCTAGCTGAACCGAACTAATTTAAAGAAAATAACCCTAGTTGCTCCAGCTTCTATTTGCAGCACAAATGCTTCCCGCTAACCGTCGCGTGTAGCTTCTCGGGAGCCCTGATATTTCCCATCAATGGTGACCAAGACGCTTCGGCACAACTTTCCAAATGGGATCTCACGAGCACCTTGTACGGTGGCAACAAGACCCGAAGTTTCCTGGAATCGACCGCCCCCCTCAGCTGTTCCGAGGCTCAACGCGCTTCCTTGATCATTTGTGAAACCAGAGATTCGGCTATGTCAGCACTTATCACCCCTCCCAAATCCAGCGCTTCCATGACCTGAGCCAGTAACATCCAGTGGCCTGATAGACCTAAATATCGGATGGGCCATGGTTTTACCTCTTTGAGGAGGTGTTGACATTTGCTCGAATCGAGGGCAAGATCCCATGCCACTGACCGCCGGTATACCTTGCCTAGATCACGGTGAACAGCCACGTCATCTGGTGCCCCTGCCACCTTGATGCCGTCCGCGATTGAAAAACACGGGCTTTCTAACCCGTCTTCAACGTTTCTTATTGTACACCACAAACTACAGGGGTTCCAGGGCTGACCCTTGTTTTTTATGAGTAATACCACCTCTCTTCATCGCTTTTAACGTTCTGGCCCCTCTCATACATGTGCAAAGCGCTATTGCTTTATTATGTCTCCTCCGAGGGTGTTCCTTTCAACGGTAACCATGTATCCGTGAATCCAGTCTGGTTCTCCGACAGGACAGCCGTCCTCACGTAGGATTTGTGTCTTTTTACTTTTTCTAATCCGCGCCATACTTTAGCAGATTATTTACACCTCATCTCCGGCCGGCTAGACTATCTGGTCTTGAGTTTAAATTTACCAGACGCTACCACGAAATTGACTTAAAGGCTTCCTCTCACATTCAATCGCATGCGCATAATTGTAAAATCCTCCTGAATTTCTTATTCAACTTTTAAATTTACTGCTCGGTCCTGCGCTGCAGCATGCCTCAGCGTTATCCGAAATAAACTAATAATAACTCCGCCAAGTAATCCTTTATTATTCGAAAATCGGCCTTCTACTCTCACTCGGGAAACCCACATATTCAGGCTTTGTAAAATCCACTATTATTTTCGCCGTGATTTGGAACGATTTCACCTTTTCTCCGAGCAGCCTGTGATTAGCCAAATTAAAGACCTTCTGGAAGTCCAGATAGCAGACTTCCATCGGCCCTTCCTGGTCAACTCGCCAGGTTACCTTATCCACGAGATTAGTTGAGTTGGAAAGATAAGAATGCCTGTGGCAGAGCCCATGTTGGTTGATAGTTGCTGGCTTGTTCTTCTCTAAATGACGCACTATTGTGCCTTGTAATATTCTTTTCAGAGCCTTAAACATCAATTATATCAGATTAGTTGGTCATTACTCGGTAAAAATGTCTCTGTTTCCACATTTATGAGCGGGCATAGTGATAGTTAAAGACCACTTTTGAGGTGGTAAACCCATTTCTAATGACATGCGAAAGTCCAAGCCACTGGTTCTGCCAAGCTGAGAGCTACTAGCTTCCGTCTTCTTGTGTGGATGTCATTCGGCCCCGGAGCCTTGGACAAGTCTGGTTGCCTTCGGGTGTTCTATATCTATCTTGCGTTGACGTCTTCGCCCGGAATTTCCGAGGCTTCACTGCTTTGTCATAGGCAGCCCTCAAGCGCCATGACCTTGTTCACATGCTTGTTAGAAGAATTCCCAAATTTTTGCTGCCTTCTCCCGCCTGCTCTTTGCCCGCACCTTTTGCAAGTCCCTCATACAGCCTACGGCTTTCCTCAGTGCCGCCCCAAACTGGACGTAGTGTTGGTACGCTCTGAGATTGCTTTTTGCGCTCGGCACGATGCGCTTCTTATCAATCTTCCTGCATACGTTTCGTATCCCAGATGGTCTAGTCCTCGCTGCTCCGATTTTTTGGGATGCTTAGTGGCCGTTGGTGTTTCCGTACGTCTTGAATACTCTTTGTTTCTGTTTCAGGGCCTTCCGCACTCAGCTTGCCCATCACAGTGGTAACGAGCTTCATTTGACCTGTCTGCGTGGTGCGGCGGCCTCTACTTCTTCTAACAATTTGCCCTTGATCCAACCCCATTGATGTCATACTTTGTGGTTATCGCCCACCGTCTTTTATTCTATCTGGAGGCCCAGTCATACCAACCCGTTTTCGCCTATTTTTGGGGAGCTTCTTCTAAATTTATCAGGCGCGCTTGTAACCTGGAATTTTATCCCAAAGTAGATCACGTCACGATCGCTCTAAGCTATGGAGTACCTTATTTCTCGGTGTTATGTCATTCGAGGCCCTTGTTACCACCAGATCAAAGATTAACGCTGACTGACCAGATCCCCACCTTGTCACTTCATTTACGTGTTGTGAAAGAGCCTTTTCGTGGATGATTTCGATCAAACTCTCCCCGGACGTAATCTCTGGAGTGGTTTTCGGAGTTCGGTCTATTTTGGGATGCGTTGAATCACCCACAATGAGTAGCGTCCCTCCAGTGTTGGTACCCGTAGTGATGAACACAACCAGATCGCTGTCGTTATCAGCTGCCGCTCCTGGGCCCCCATAGGCGCAGGCAACTGACGTCCTTAGTCCGCCCGTATCCACTTCAGACTCTGTCACCTGTAAATTGGGCGTGACGGGCCGACTGCTCTCAAAACTGTCATAATATTCAGCTGTGAGAACCGTCATACCGTCTACGATTCAACCGTTTAGCCTTCGCACCCTAAAGACTGGGTGGAAGCTTGAGATCAGTCCATTGTCGCCTTTGCCTGGTCTCAGATGCTTTTCAGGGACTGCTGTTGCATCTCTTCCTGTGGTCTCAGCCTTGAACTCTGACCATCTGCTGCCCGCATGCAGTATTCTTGTAGGCCATGAGCATCAAAGACACTTTTCCTTGCGTTTGCCAGAGGAAGGCGGCAGGTTCGCGGGTCCTGAAACCAAGCATTCAAACACTTTGCTTCTATTGAAGTTGGATTTTCGGGGCTACTGTTGAATAATGCCCTTTCTACTTCTTTGGTTGCTTCACGCATCACCGTACTTGAAACCACAGTGGAGGCCAGTTCTCCCAGTTTTCGTCTGTCTGAGTTGCCACAGCCTAACTCCCCGATGGTGGAGCTGGACAACACTTTTTCTACCCCAGCCGATGGCTCCTTGGCGCTTTGTTCTTCTCCTTCTTTTTCGTTTAGGAGATGTTGGAAGAGCTGTGGTAAATGCCGGCGCTCCGGCTTTTCTCACCCAACCTGAACGGCTATGGTTGCCTTGTCATCAGGCATTACGTTTACTTCTGTCTTCGAAAGTTGTCAAATAAGTCCGGTCGCAGTCAAGAACGTGTCCTAGTGACGCGGGTTGACAAACTTGGCAAGCGTGGGTCCTTGTTTGCTCCCTTTAGACTCAGTCTTTCCGTTCCATTGCCTTAACCTCATGATTCCTTTGATGACCACGAACCAGGATATTTTCCCACCCGGAGCCCTTTAACCAGAGGGTATCGTATTTTCTTGTGCTCTTGTTTGTCCACTTTTATGGATGGTTCCGGGACACCGTGAACTGCAAAGCTCAGGTTTAGCTCCGATGCGGTGTCACTAGTTTTCTGCAATACCACCGCAATCTTTGTGACATTTATCACGTTCTCTTCTAACTCACTGGCTTGTTTAGGGCCCAGTCTCGCTCCGGTGTCACGAATCATCATTCTTACAGCTGCTTGCTGTCCCGGCCCCGTCCTAGTGTTCTCCAGGTTACCTGAAACCGACTTGTGCGTTGATATCTTTACTCTGTGCTAACATTTCCCCTGGGGGGTTGCCTAGTTATGCCCATTTTAGGCGACCTCTGTCTCGTCGAGGTCTTTCGATACTGTTTTCACTAGCTTTTTGCACTGAGGGCATGCCCAGACACGTTTTTCTCATTGTAGGTGGACCTCATTGTACTTTATTTTTTTGGGCCCTGTCATTTTGTGCGGAACGACGTTCAACAGATGAAACTCTGATTTTCTGCATGCCCTGCGACATATAACCGTCAGAGCAACGGAGTTTTCCACGCTGTTCTCTTAAACTATCTTTTCGGAATGGTGTTCCGCTGGTTGCGAATTTTTGGTTGCCCTGACGTCCATATTTTCAGTCTCGCCAAATTAGAGGAACGTTATCGCTGGAACAACATGACTACTCAAGAGGTCCTAAACGATGGTCAATAAGGTAGATCTCGGGCTGGGATAAATCGTTAACAGGTAGAATGACCGACTGACACAAGACGACAAGCCGGCCCGCCTTGCTGTAGTTTTGTCGCTGGGAACAATCGTTTGTGGTTTATCGTTTTTTTCTTCACCGACCTGGTGCTCTTTTTAATGATTAGTAGTTTGTTCTTTGTTTTTTCCGCCGAATAAGTATACTTGTTTCTTCTTCCTGCTTTCCGCGCAGCGTAATTTCACGGTATAACGCAGATCCGCTTTAGCTCACCACTTCTGCCGGGCAGCCATTATGTTCGGAAAGTATACCAATATCATTATCGTATGCACAAAGACTGTTGGGTATAGGATTGTCCTCAGATGGAAAGGGAAGACCTAGGGGAGAATTATTCAGGTGTTTGAAGTCCTAAAACTTTATGTGGGATGAGTGCCTAGGATATGCTTGAACAAGCCATCAATCATAGAACGAGGGGCAATAGCGTAATACTTTGGAAGCCACACTCCAGGCCAAATATGCGGATGAACGCCTTCAGCAATAGAATAATTACAATGTGGAATAGGTGGAACAACTAACTGGTAAGCGTAAAAGATGTAAGGCATTTCAAAAGATACTGGATGCTAGTTGGGACGGGTTATTCACTGAAGTAGAATATTGAGGATAAAGCGAAAATCGTGTTTTGTCGAAGATCCTTAGTTATTCAATGTCTGTACTCATGAGCTGTGGACGTAATTGTACTAGAAAGCACAGGTCGTGGTTATCTCCCACCTGGGTGATAGAAAGAGTGCATCCACTCCTTTCTTTTTCGGCCAGACTGGAGAAATGAACAAGTTCGTGCGAAAAACAGGAAGGAATTACCGATGTTGCAGTAATTAATGGTGACCTCTGCGCAAACCCCTGAGTGAATTTGAGACTCTTGATAGGCCCCGGCTACTTTCGGATTTGTGCAAACTGACTCGACTTGATACGATCCGTAGCAAACTGAACACTGAGCCAAAATGATCCCTAAGACACACAGTGACCCAAGGCTGTGAGAGAGATGGACAAAAACAAAACATTTACGGGGATAGCACTGGAAATTGAACTTCGGAAGGGAAACAAGTAGTAGGTAAGGACACCAGAAGTGGTTAGGAAAACCTCGCGGGAAGGTTTCGGCAGCAACCGCTATTGTTTTACATTCCCCAGTTGCGGGCAGGTATTCACGCAGAAACCCCACGGCTAGTGTGTAGCTTGCAGTTCTCTCATTGGGCAGCAAAGCAAACAGAATGCTACGATCTAAGCCTGTTTCATCCACTATCATTGCGTGCCATAATACATACCATTCGCAGTTCATTTGATGGGTAGCCTCAGCCAGAATCACCTGGCTGTATCTGCGAGCAACCGGAATCACCTCCCTGGATATGAAGAAAAGGAACCTAACTATATTCTCCTCGTGTATTACCTCGCTGATGCCTTTACCATCCAGTAATTCTTTAACCCCAATTACGTTACCACGAACGTCGTGACTGTGCCGGACACGTAAAGACCGAAAGTCCATGTTGTTCAGACGCCTATTGAACATGCGACTAGTATATTCCCTTAATTCAGCAGTATTATGGAACGTATCCATCAAGTTAAACACCACCGACTCTTGAAATACTGTCAGCCTTCGGTTAGCTACACATAAACTAGGATTTCCCATTTGGAACCTATGACTGTGGACCATGCACCACTTTGCGACACGATATCCAGTTCCATGGGCGACCAAGGTGACGAATGCTCCGCACTCCAGGTTTTTGTATCCACAATGAAGTCAAACATTAGCATACAATTATTCTAACCTTGAACCACCCCCACCTTTTCGGCGCCGATGGACACAGCAATATTTCACGAAATGATGTTTCATTCCATCGCTAATTGTTAGCCGAAGCCTTTTGGCCTGTTTCCATGTTCGGGCATTGTAATTGTAAGAGCTGGTGCTGGTGCACCGCTGGAACACTCGAAAATCGGTTGCGAATTCATCGAGATCTTCGTAAAAGTCTTTTATCAATCGGGAAAACGTATCGGAATTGTCAACGGTCATGGTCGTTCACGTGGCTGGCGAGCGAGATGGGTGCTGATATTTTGTAGCGCTAGGCCTTATATACCAGTGTAAATTTGATGATATAAACAATATTTTATAATATTTTTGGCCTTTGGGTAACACTCAACAGAACTTATTTCACGTTCTTTTATACGTAATTCATTTAATTACAAAATGTCTATTTCAGCTGATATTGCCGTTTCATTTGTGGTAGTTCGATCCTTGACTTTCCGGGTGTTCGACCCGGCCAAGTCAGGGTCAAGCTGGTCAGAGGTAGTACACTTTTCCTGAAATAGTACAAAACGAGGGGCTATGCAACGAGAGAATCAAACAGAATTGACGAAAGTTTTGTTCACCTTGAGGAAAAAGAATTTCCCAGCTATAGCGTTCCGAGGAGTATAGAAAGGCCTTGGATTGAAATCAGGCGATAAAAGGGATGAATTTGCAGACAAAGAACAATCAAAATCCTTCGAAGATTTTCCTTGTAACGTTCTGCGGCCAAATATCGGCTGAGTCCGTTAAATCGTTGCGCATGTTGTTTACTTTCATAAAGGTGGAATGTGATGCACCAAAACGGAAATGGGAACTGGGTGACAAATCAATTTGTGATGCGTAGCCATGATAGTCGCAGATACACGGTTTGCACAGATGAGCATTTAAACGACAGGTAAGTATTTACTTTTGACTATCGTTATCTAAGGGCCGAACATGATGGCCAGAGAGATGCAAGGATCAAAACTGTCTGAGAAGATTTACCAAGATAGAATACCGGATATGAAAAAGCATCAAACAACCGATGAATACAGTTGCCAAGTTGGGCGGTGAAGTAGTTGACAGGTGAATTACTGTCTGCCGGTATTCTTTGTAAGAGATGGATCCTGTGATGGCGAAAGACCGAAACGCTGCGATACAGATGTCTCTCAGATGTCAATATATGGGGAGGGCATGAATCTTTGCAAGGTGAGGATACTACAATGCTACAGCCGTGTAGGCGAACAGAAGGACTGATAGAGAGAGCGAACTATCACAATATCGCCGACTGCTGGGATGCTCTGGAGACAAATATTCCTCAGTGAAATATACTGTTTGGACTTTGTGGGACGGAAGCGTATTGCAACATTAAGTGTGACTTTTTGCAAATATATCGATAACTGTGATAAAATAAGAGCAAGTTTTATCTTGGGGATTGGTTAAGTTTGCAAATGGGACAAGCGGGTGGTTTAGCACGAATCATCGGGGGAAAGGATCATGAACGGTAAGCCGAGTACGGAAAAGGTTTTTTAACCCCGCCATAATTATGTTCTGGGGAAGGTAGATTTTTCCGGGCGTAAGAAGTGGTAAGTTGAGGTGGGGAGGATGGAGACAAGTACGATGAAAAGTAGGCGATAACCGGGGGAGATAGTTCCATATCTGCAGCATTTCAGGTGAACAGATGTTGCTGTTTTTGCCGCAAGCGGTGCTGGTAGATGGAGCTGAACGTGCGTTGGAAGCCCAAACAGAAACCATTTTTGTTGACAGGAGGTGCGATCCGCCATCCTAGCTGCGCCCGCACATCGTTGCAGACTTCCTGCACGCCCGACGTGCGCCGGCCAAAGCGGTGGATCTGACTGCGCCCCGCACCGACGGGCTTCGCTTGAGTGATATTGGCGTTGTCACATAGAGATCGAATAGTCCAGGAGCTGGCGACCAGGTTGCGAGGAGTCCCGGAGAGAAGGACCAATTTGATAATAAAGAAATGACGGGCAGGTATCGAGTTTTCAGCGGGAAATGTGGGCCAGGTATTATGCCGAGCCATAGGAGGGAAGGCACCATCAGTGGTTGTCTGGAAAGGTAAAAATAGAAAAACACAGTCTGGGGTGCTCCCAGCTGAGGATCAACGGTCAGTGGTAAAGAGGAACCTCTAGTATCTAGAAATTGAAACTACTTGGTGAATGGTTCGACTTTGCAAAACACAAGGTTGTACACGAAAGATCAATAAAACTTGAGTTGTATATACGGCAACTTGTGTGGTACGTAGGTCTCGTGGCCCTCGACTCTGACCCGTGCGTCAATAACCCAAACAAACTTCGTACGCTCGCTCCTCCGAAGTGTATGGATCATTGTTTGATACGAGTGTCAGGACATCAAGCCGTTTGTTTAAGTCCTCTTTAAATCTCGGTAAGTGGCTTATTGCACGGACATTCAGTGGAAGTTTATTCCGCTTTTGTGAATATTTAACAATAAAAAATTGGACCGTGGGCTGGTTCTCGAGGACGGCACAGTGACCGAATGACTGCTGTGTCGTAACGAATACCTTAGGCCTAATGGGTCTCGTACCACATAAGTGGCTTTGCAGCATCTATATTTTAATAGTGAGTAGAAAAAAGACAAGTTGTTCTTTATCCGTCGGAGCCAAAGGGGTCCGAGGTGTAGCAGGTCGCAGCGCTGTTTATAGTTGAGGCTGGACGAATATCCAACTGTTTGATTAGTAAAGGTGCGTTGAACATCTTCAATAACGATCCTATCAATCTGGCGCATGTTGGAGCCAACTATTGAACCATATTCTAGCAATGGTCTAGCGTGTGTTGTATAGACACTGAGCTTAAGTTTCACGCAAACGGAATGTTTTGTGGACAAGTCCTATTAACCTGCGGGACCTAGCAATTTGAATGTCTGTTTGCTCCGAGAAGTTGAACGAACAGGAATAGTATATGCCCAGGTCGCGTACTGATGGTTTGTTGGGGATCAGATGACCACCTATACTAAACGTTTCGGGAGGGGCATGGGACTTGTATGTAAGAAAGCAGCTTTCGTCCGCCGAGGACTTCATTGCCCAATAGGCACACCACGAACTGAGCTTCCGTAAGTCTTCCGATATTTTCGCTATAGTATTACCCAATGAATTATGGTCGAAGGTGTGCAACAAGTTTAAATTGTCAGAAAATAAAAACGGAGTTCCATGGCGAACCACGGTAAATATATCATTTACGTACATGAAAAATAACAATGGGCCCAGTACACTACCTTAGATCACACTGCTGGTTACAGGGCTGGGTGTGGAAATTGTGCCATCAACGTTTACTACTTGACTGAGCGAGGACGAGTACGATTCTAGCCAAGCATATAGTGTGTCAACAATGCCGAATGTCGTAGCCTTTGACAACAAACCAGTGTGAGACACCCGGTCGAAGACCTTAGACATGTCTAAGAAGACTGAGATCACTGCCTTACCATCATTGGTAGCTATCGTAATAAGGTTCAGAAAGTCAGTAATACAAGTTGCGCAGGATCGGTGTCTCAGGAAACCGTGCCGTTTTTGAGGAGGTGGTCTGTTAGTTTAACTTTTAATAATCTTTCCATAATCCTCGATACCACTGGGGTATGATTCACGGGCCGGTAGTTGGCCGGGTCCTCCCGTGTTCCCTTTTTATGAATAAGAATGATAACCGACGTTTTGCACCCTAAAGATACCAACTGAATGGCATAGACAAATTGAATAAATTTGATAAAAGAATTGGGATATCTGGGCCACCCAATTTAAAGATGGCCGATGGTAACGAGTCCAATATGGAGTGAAGACATTTTGGTATTTGAAATTAAAGGCTCGATTTCGGAGGGCAGGAATGTTACAGAAAAAAATTGGCTCATATGGTGGTACTGGTGGATTGAAGAAAAATGTTGCTGTGTCACTAATTAAGGAAGAAGCAGAAAACTTGCTAAGCACCTTTGCTATGTCCAGCGGTTTGTCGAGGCACGTGTTATTGAAAGAGATAGAAGAGATAGATGAAGTTGTTTTGGGGTTCCTCAACTTCATCAGTTTTGAAAGAGTCTCGACTTTCTTGGAACCACTTAAGGCCCTGAGTTCCTGTTGTATCGTTTCTTTCTCGGAGTAAAATTTTCTCGTTTCAGCCAAACGATTTAACTGTTTAAACAGTGAAAAGTCCCTTGTTTTAAGATAAACGCGTTGGAGTCTACTTAACTTTAAAGTGAGACGAGACAATTTGTTGTCTTTGGGGCGGTTTGACAACCCTTGTGACGGGGTTGAGGCATCGTTCAAAGATATAGTACAGTTGATCTGCCACCAGCTGGGGATCTGCACTTAAAAAGAGGGTGTCCCAATTTTGACTGCGAATCAGAGAAGGCAGTGTATTCTAGTTAGCCCTATTATATGGTTTATGCCGGGGGTGTCAGCTGTTTATCCATTATGGGCACTGTGAAGCAGCAGTGGACAGTTACGTGATCACTCCCGGGTAGGTTATTCTGAACTTTTGTTATAACCTGGGTTAATCCTAGTGACAAGATTATGTCAAGAGTGTGGTCGCGTCTAGTTGGGGACTTGAAGTGCTGCTTCCATCCTCCTAGGTGAATTGCATTCAAAAACTGCAGGAAATGGCATGGTACTGTGAGTGATGTCCAGCATATTTCTGGTGCATTAAAGTCACCAGCTATCAATTTTGGGCCTACTTCAAGATCACTAATTAAGTTGAATGCCTCTATAATTTGAAGGAAGCTATCAGGGCTAGATCTAGGCGGACTATGTACTCCACCTAGTATCAGTTCTGGACGTTCGACTTCAACGTTCAGCCATACAGAGTCGACAATGCCGTCTAAGATAGGGTTCTGAAAGCTCGTCGCCCTGAGAGTTTCCTTTACATACACTAGGCAGCCTCCACCACGTTGATGTGTTCTGCCTTTGCTGAAAGATTTGTAGCCAAGTACCTCAATGTCCTCTACTGGATAGAGGTCCGATAACCAAGATTCCGTCACTAAACTAAAGTTATGGTCGTTTGTTACTGTAGCTGATCGTATGTATTGGATTTTGTTCCTAATAGAGCGTGCATTGACCAATAGCAATGTAAAAGTTCCAATGCTTTTGACGTCATCATTGATATTAGTACTTACCGTTCGTTGACCGCTGCATTCAACCTGAAAAGAATCATCAGCGCAGGATGCAAGCCTGCTTAAGTTGTCATACGCAAAGGGAGGACTTGGGTCTGCATGTAGAATATTAAATGACAGGGTCTTAGGCATTACACTATTATAAGGCTGATTAGAACGGTTCACGTGAAGCATATCTAGGTTATGGGGCCATGTCATGCCCAAGGTACGTACGGAAAAAAATAGGCACTATGGCCAGATACGGGGTACACGCAGGTAGATTGGAGGATATGCGATGCGCTCGGATAGGTTAACGGGGAGGGAGATAGGGAAGATGGAAATAATGGGATATTAGGCTGATGGGAAGGTTCCATTAGTCCGGAGTTAGGTATGAACGCAGTTCGCTCATCAAACCATCTATTTTTATTACGGGTATGGTCCCATCGTTGTTGTATCACCACTTTGGAAATGCTACTTTGTTTCATATGCTGAGAGATGCGAGGGTATCCCAAACGAGGGAAATCGGCCGGTGCCGGGTTTGGTCTAGAGAACGAACGATCACTGTCATTGTTCATGCATCCCCGTATCGTTTGCCTGCACGGAGACTTAGCCTTGGCAACTAACCTCTCAGTGACCCTCTCTTCTGGATGGTTATTTGTTGTCAGCGACATACGTGGCATACGAGTGGCACGCATGGGCCTTTCATCAGTTTTTAAACGGTGGCCTATGGGGACAAATATTAGAGCTGCAGGTTTTATTTCATTGGGAACTTGAAGTCTCGCGGAACGGTCGTCCGGAGCTGGAGGCGTAATGTGAGGGCCCTCCTGGGATTAGCCCGTAGGTGTTGTCGATGAGTGTTGTCGTTTTGGCTGGGGTAGCTGTGAGGAGGTGGGGAAAGATTCGTCTTGATCATCTAACCCTGTGGACCTTCCAGGGATAGAAGAGTGGGGGGGGTTTGTTGGTCCTTGGTACAGTGCTTGGGCGAGAGGGTGACTTCTGGATCTTAATGCCCATGTGATTAGAATTTTTAGCTGCACATCCTATCACTTCTCCTTGTAGTGGCCTTCTATCAGCTGGTATCTTGGTTGATTTAAACTGCGAAACAGTTGCGACTATAAGCTGTTTAGTGATGAGTTCTTTAGCGATTTTTCCATCAGAAAACTGGAATAGAAGGGGACAACAGTGCTTTTGTGACCTTTTTCTTAGTCTTCTGTATGACATAGAATATGGGCCATGCTCGCGGCTTGAAGGATAGTAGATTTAACCACTGTGATATCTATCCGATCAGGGATGTTAAAGACAACCGCATTTTTTGCATTCTGCAGCCGTCGCAGGACTTTTGATGCTACTGAGTCAAGAAACTGACTAGCTGCTATTAGGTTCTGGGGACCAGGGAGTGCCGACGGCTCAAGAAGGTAGGTTTGTGGTGACCCATGTAGCAATCCCAACCAAATCCCGATGGGGCCCCCATTGGGATTTGATTGAGATTCGGTTGGGATACATTGGGTTTTGGTTGGGACACCCTGGTCTAAAGGTTGGGTTTTGGTTGGCATAGGAAAAGCATCCCGATTGGACCCCAATGGGGTCTTGATGGGGATAGCCAAACTTCCTGGTAGCTTGAAATGCTTTCCTAACTTTACCCATTTTCTCAACCCAGGTAACTGAATCTCGGTAAATGACCTACTGTTCCCAGTTCATGCACTCTCCCTCGTATACCACCGGAAAGAATAAAACCAAGTAGCGAAAGGCGTACGCTGAATTGTATTGTAACAAAGTTGTCAAACAATGTACAGTTGAATCTAGGTAATTCTTTTATCATTTTCTTCCGGGAAAGTTCATTTTACCTCTGCAATGGTACGGTAAAGTGACGAAAAAAATATTAGTCACGTGCATCTACGTATAGTGATATTGATGAAAAGCGGGTTATTAATGGAAATCCGTAGAAGAAAGTATCAAAATTAAATGCTGATAAACGTGCTTCACAATGTATCGCATACCATTACACATGAAGCAGTGGTTCACTGAGTTTCAAAAAGCATGCGTATGCAATATTTTACCTGGGTTTCCCGCCCGACGATCCGCGGTCCCTGGCTTTGTTATACAGCGTTGTAAATGTTTCCCGATATCCCCGTCGGAGATATCTTTCAGCCGCTCACTGTTGTTATTGGCGTCTAAAGTCGTATGAACATTGTGATATGAAAAAAACCTGCCTTTAATTACGCTCATTAGTCGCAGCTGTGAAACGGCGGCCTTCATAACACTGCCTGACCAGCAACACTGCTTTACAAGCTCATCGCTGATCATCAGGGACAACATTTTTCGGACCGATTTCCGGAGGCCATTTTTTGCTGTCCTGACAAGCATGAAAACCTGGAACATAAATGAGCAATATTGTTATCTTACCAGGTGTTCGTAGTTCGACAGAACATCCAAATCACCGTCCATGGTTTTTAAGTCTGTCAATGTGTTGACTCTTGTCGGCTTGTAGTATGATTGAACCTCAGGTGTTTGTCTTGAGCTGGATAAGTCGCTTACTCGGCTGTGTAACGCCTCGAACCTGGAGTTCAGCAGCGCTATGATGGTGGAGAATTTTACGTTCATGTCTCCCACCATGGCGGCCACTGAAGCCTGCAACTTGTCCACGTTTTTCCCCAACTGTTCCACGGTGGTATGTGTCGTTTCAATGGACTTCTCGTTGAAACTAGTGGAACTAGCATTTCCGAAACTACATGTTGGTGTAAATGAATTCAGTAAGAACTGGTTGACTTACGATATGAGGGAAAAAATCGGAATTCGATTTCCGGTTTCCAGTATACGGGATACTGGTTGTGGCGTGGAGGACGGTCTGGATGATAGGAAATATTTAGTTTGGTTGCTTAACATACCCCGCTGTCTGACTAGCAGTAAGACATTTTCCGGTAGACTCGGAACAACTACCGGTCCTAGTGGTTGTTTTTTGCGTTCGGTTCGCAATCCGTATCTTCTGATTCACTGCTAAAAGTGACGCGTCGTATGCAGGAGTAAGAAAATGCCAACGGAATACTTTTTGCGTGTTGTATACCTTGTTGCAAACAGTGCCATTGATACTGTCGCATCAGAGGCCGCAGATATTGCGACTGACACTCCTGAATTTCATGAACACTTTCTGGTGCAATTATTTAAGTTTTAAAATGTACTCGTACCTGAACTAAACAATTCACGGCATTCATAAACGGAAATGTCGTGGGGCAACTGTTTGCCTAAAGTTAACATGCTTCGATATTCAAAAGCACGTTTAACGCACCAAATAATCAAGATAAGATTTGAAAGAAAAAGCGGAAAAGTAGTCCAAAGTTCCGTGTAGAAGTACATCGTCATTCAAATGAATCAAATTGTGAACGTTATGAACGAGTTCTCTCGAACCGTAAAAACGTTTAAATTGTTGGACAAATATGGAGAGAAGATCGGCTGCAAACTGGTGGTAACGAACATACAAACGGGGATGACAGAGAATGTACACCGCTATTGGAAGTGCCAAAACGTGGCGGTACGCATCTTTCGGTAGTAAATGTATCAAACATACGGGTCCCAGGTATAGTGAGAATTGTCGGTATTCGCTAGCTTTCCAGCGTTCCATGTCGTTGATATGCCGACATTTTCGCGGAAAATCACATGTAATACCAACATGTGATTGTAGAATGCGATTTCCTAGTTCCTCGGCGACAGGTGGTATAATACCGGCAAACCTATCCCCGAGACCACTAAGCCAGGACAGAAGCAACTTCGTTATTACACCCAAGCATACCAGATGCATATAGTCATGGCAGAATGTGCAAATCATGTCTATATTTAGAGCCAAAAATGGACTGTTGGACTCCGGTAAGTGGTGTTTCTTGTGCCTTTTTGCGCGAAAGCTTTTTTCCGTCCTTGGTTTGGCCGTTATAGGCTGGAATTTCATTTTACCACCGGTGTAGTAACCTGGCTTAATGCATCTATCACACCTAAAATAAGCATTGTGTCCCTTAACTTGGCGGACAAAAGCTTGTGCGGGGGTGTCACAGATGATGGCAGGGAGGGTACGTTCGTAGGACACACCGTGATGTACAACCCAGTGTTCAAACACCATCTTCAGTTCATCAGTGCACTCCCGCAGGAACCGTTCAACGGGTTTTGGTTTACCTCTACCGCAGTAAAATCCCACAGTAAATATTTCACTCATCTGTGGTCTGCTTATTCTTGCTGATATCGGCCACAACCGCAAGTTGGAGGTGCGATAAATGACCGTTCCGTCACAGTGTATCTATATGTCCAAGATGCATTTCAGTAGTTTCCGTGAGTTTATCAAACCTTAAAGTCCTTTAACAAGTCCCATGTGAAAATAATTTCCGTTCTGCAAGCTCCGGACGTTGCTCTGCCTTGGTGTCCCGCACAGAGTCCTGGGGTCCTTTGGAAAGTTTGCGAAGTGTCTTCCAAGTATACGCAGCACAGCAGCACGTTGAGACATGTTGAAGCGAAATCTAACAAAATCTTGGCGTAATTCGTTAGGCATTTCAAAAGTTTCATCGGCCTGTTAAATACCTGATATGAGGAATTCATATTATTCGAATACCTTATTATACCAGAAGCGTCCTCAGCGTCTGCTTCAGGCACACATGCAGACAGCGTGCCTTGAACCTCTTAGAACGATACCGACGAAGTTGATGCACCAACTGGGTGTTATCAAAGTTTATAGCATCACCACGGTGTCTGGGTTCTGCAAGAGTTAGTGACAGTGCAGTCTTACCCTCAGCAATGAATATGGAACATCCATGGCGATGTTCCCATAAGGAAGCATCCGAACAACAAGGGGACAAGATTTGCATCAATACTTTTCGCCGAAGGCAAAATCTTCGCAATCGTGATAGTCCGGACATGATGGTGTTTTATCTATAAACGAGAATGTAGACAAAAATGTTACCAAGGGTTCACTACATTACCTACCTAGAAAGAAAAACAGAAGTAAATAACAAAAGCCCATCCAATGTCCATCCAGTATTAGTTTTTGGTTTTCACGACCGGAACCCAACCGTATCCCAGCCGTATCCCAACCATATCCCCACCATAACCCGACTGAATCCCTATCACAGTGAACAGTAGCCTAGAGAAGGTTATTGTACTTAAGGATTGTGCATCTAAGCAAACGAAGTTAAAATAAATCATTTTTGGTCTTATCTTTTACATCAGATGGCAATTACATCTACTGAGGTGCCAAAAGAGACAGATTTCTGACCACTGACACCGAGGAGGAATTATAGTTCATAATTCAAGTTCATGGACCTCACTAGGCCCGTTTAGGACATTAGCATTGTTTAGTCTATGGAACGTAACATTCAGTATGAGACAACGCGAAAATGGATGCAGTCAAAAGTGAAAATAGTGCATCAACTCCGGAACACTACCAACCACCAGCGGACAAAGACAATTCAAAGAGGCGGAAAACCGTGATTTAAAACAAAAATGTAACGCATTTCAGCACCAGTATTATCTCAAATTTATTGATCGATGTAACATTTCGAGAATTTCCTTCACAAGTATATAGGTCTTGCCTTGCAAAAATAATCAATAAACATCCCCATCAAATCCCCATCGGAACCCAACGTTAAAATGGGGATCAGAGCTACATGGGGTTAGTTTTGATAATATATTATCAACCGACGCAATCTGGGTGGACACACTTGCCAAGTTACTTTCAATGGCACTGGCACTTCTACTGGCCTCCCCAAATATTTCTATCATATTGGGGGTGTCTTTGTGTTCAGGTCTTTTGGGTTTCCGATTTGCTGTAGAGCAAGAAGCCATTGGTTGAGACCTTTTGTTCGTTGACCTGGCCACTTCGTTTTACAGAATATTGGTGGTAGGCGATATGATCTATGATGATGACTAACGGATAGACAACCCAAGGGCGGGTGAGAACAGGTACTGCTGTTTTATTTTTGCAGCTAACTCTGGGTCGCTCACACGTACTATGAGGGACTAGTAGTTTGGGTAAGGTGTGGATTTCTTAAATGTGGCAATAGTGAAACGTTTAATATAGGTTGCTGGAGAAATATTCCTAGAATAACTAATATGAAAAATTAGCAAAATCTACAAAAGCCTCGCCGTGGGGTAGCGCAAATATATCCTCCAAAAAAAGAGTGGGAGGCCTCCTATGGCAGACACGAATGCCTATAGCATAGGTAATAAATAGACGGAAACGAGGGCTCAAACAGAAGGGGCAGATGTGTTGGCTGTCACTCAAAACGTAACTGAAACGGGGAGGAATGTGCGCAGGATGCGTCCCGTCTGCAACAAAGTGCAAAAGCAGGATAAGAAAGAAGAGTAGTGACTTTGTTGGCAGAATATCTAGACCACTACGAATGGAACCAACTAGCCACTCCCAGCCTCAAAGCCATCGAAATGGTGGCAGCGGGGCAGTTCCCATCAATATCATTGTTGAACTTAGGTCGCGGCTCAGGGTCAGCCGAGGAGGAAGATGACAGAATGCTCTAATACCAAATGGATTTATTCAAAGAGTGTTGAAGGATAGCTACAATAGATGACTCTGCCGAACCGAAAGTTGATTGAGCATCCCAGACCGCAGTGAAGCAGCCACTTGAGGAAGAGATAATTGGATTCAACCAAGCGGAAACTTTATTCTATTTGCAGAAGAGGCTACCAGATGAATACACGGCCACGGCGATTGAAAATTTCCTGGTGACAACGGGAGCAAATATTAAGAAAGGGGCTTGTAAAGACCTGGAAGTGATCAACTTTGAATGTGTAAGTTCACAACCAATAATCACTTTAGAACAACGTAACCAATCAGTACTTGGCTCCAGGCAGTTTGCATGCTGTTTGATGCCGCAGAGCTGTTCGTTGTTTGTCCGCTTGTTGCGTGAGAAATTGGCTTCCGCCAATTGAAAAAAACACTTTTGACCGCTCTACTTTGCGGACGGTCAAACTTCTAGCTTCCGTAGCTGGTGCCACGTCTGGTGTTTCTCTTAAACGTGAACGTGGCCAACACTGTTTCAATACAAACTGTCCTTCATCCATTATACTGTTTTTCACCATCTATTTCGGCATGCTTCGGAAATTTTGGTCTGTTGCTTGCTTTATATGCAGTTTTTAGGATTTAGTTAGTGCCTGGTTTCTGAGGAATAAACGTCTACATTTGAGACAGCCCCTTGGGAAGGGCGATCGCAGGCCAATTTTAATGAGACTTAGTCAGCAACTGAAGGGTGCCCCGGAAAAGGTCCGACTAAACGTTTGCAACTTGGACAGGAACTGGTTGAAGGAACAAGAGCAACAGCTACCATGGGCTATAGGTTAGAGGGGTATTTAGAGTTCTGGTGGCGGAATATCAAGGGAAGGCTACTGAAGCCCACAGAGGTTATTGCGACTATGAAAGGTTGAAAGGAAGGAGGTGATGTCCTGGGGAACAGCGCGGTGTGAGGGGCTTTCAAAGGCGAGCTTGCAACTTGACAAGTGTATAAGTGGTGACAGGTCTACCGCATGTATTAGCAACACAAGTTGGCAAGGAAGAGTGGATGTGCTATGCCGCGGATGCATCGAAGTGGATACGGAGATAGAACCGCACAGCTCTCCAGGACCAATCTGAAGGCTCACTTGGACCATATAAAACCGAAGGGGGTACTACGAAGAGCGGTGGGGCGGTCAAAGATGACAGAAGGGAACGGGCATCATGGAGTGAGGAGGAGGCTAGCTGTCTTCCTAAATTCTTTCGGAGAGACTACAAGCAGGGTAGCGGGGCCTCAAAGCACCAGTAGAAAACAATTTGCATGTTCCACTGATGGACGATACCGAGACATCTGTACAAGGAATGCAGGACAACTTAGGACAACTGGTAGACGATTTCCAACCGGCGATATTGTAACCCTTGGGGTGCACCAGAAGAGAAGCTTGCACAACTGTTCAAAGCATCGCTGGAGGGAGGAAGGCCCACTAGTTATTGGTTCACCTCAACCTTCATCAACATTCACGGAGGTGACTACCAGAGATGTTTTACCTACAGATTGGTCAATCTAGCCTCAGTGAGACCTTAGGTCTTAGAAAGGAACACAAAGAAGGGAGGAATGCGGCACTGAAAACCGCAGCTTTTTGGGGCCTCGACAGTAAGGGTTGATGCTAAGTGAGTCGTGACTCTCGAATCTCACTGTACTCCTGAAGATGGACAACGGAGAACGAGTGGAAGTGTGTTGCCTAGATTTCCGGGTTCAGTAAATTTTGAGCTACCGGTCAAGAAAACAGGGACCCTCAGATCAACGCAGAAATTTGATAGACTCTTAGTAAACGGCCTGGAAAGGAGATTTCTCCAGGTCCCGGTCGATGGAGAATAAATCGCGATAGAGGATCTTTCGTGGGCTGTCCCAGGGATCGGTACTTGGCCTCTCATTGTTTGCTCTGTTCGAGATTGGTTTGGAAAACTACCAAGCGGGACCATGCCATAAGCTTGCGGAAGGTTAAACTAATTGTTCAGCAGAAGTGAATACCATAAAAAGGGACCTAAACCGCGTTCCTTTGGTCACTGGTGTGAAGCTAAAGGCTAGCATCCCACGGGAGAGGGTGGGCCATCGCTCCATCCTTGAGTAGGCTTTACTGCGAATCGGGGGGAGTTGTTGGAAGCAGACGGGATCAGTGATTTTGGATGTGATATTGAGAGCTGACTTCACGCCAGGTTATCAGTATCACGGAGCGGAGAGAAAAGCTACTCACGCCCTACACCAACTGAAGGGAGCAGTTACTTGAGGAAACCAAAGGTCCCCTTGTTGACATACAGGGCCTTGGTCGGACCACATCCGGAGAAATGCCTTCAAGGCTGGAGTCCCACTCGTTTGTGGACAATAAGCGATCAGATACAACGCCGTTCGCCAAGTGGTTCGGCCATCTAGAACGGCTGCTGTATGAATGAAGTCTAGAGGAACTAAATCTATTCTCTCTAGAGGGCAGAAGAGGACTGATCGTTTTCAAAACATTTGGGAGGATCCTCAAGGCAATGGGAAACAACGAGCCGCTCTTTGGTCCCGGGGGAAAGGCACCAATGAAAGAGAGCATATGAAAGCTAAGAAAGCGGAGACCGAGAAGAGGGTTTAGAAGGTACCTGCTTGCAGTGAGAGTGATAAGTGGCCGGAATGAATCGCCAAATTCGGCCTTCAAAGCCAGTCCAGCCGCTGCGTTCAAAGAAACCTGGAGGGCGTTTGGGAAGGACCGCTTGGGGAAAGGGAGAAGTCAGTCCAGCACGGCGCAGTAGGAAACCCTCTGTGGTCCCCTTTCTCATTTGGCAGTAGAATTACTATTGGCAGAGAGCGGGTACAGGGATAGGGATTTTGCACGCGCTGTCGCCTTTCAGTACTCCTTGTACTGCCCTCAATGGACAAGAAGAAGAATTTCATCTCACTATCTTCGGAAGTCTGAGAAGCCCAAATGCTCACTGGCGCAAGAAATTGGGCCATCAGGCTTATTGCCGTCAATTCTTGGACACTAACCAGCAAAGCCGCCCGCGGCGAGCGCTGTCGAAAATCTCGCTGTCTGATACCCGATGGATTTTCCTAGATTGAATCCTCTACGCCAATCAAGCCGAACGAAATGCCCCCTTTCATTGTCCAGCCATCTATCTTCCGGATTACCGACAACATAAGAAGCAAGACGCAGTCACGACTAGTAAAGCAAACACTTTCGTGAACTCCAGTAGTCCATCTTCCAGCTCACCGGTAATATCAGGTTCAAGATATCGTCGAAATTTGTGTTTAGAACTCCCTCTCTCCCTTTCATCGCCGCTGTATCAGGTATATTATCTCCCAGCTCATCGGTGGCAAGATTATCGCAAGCTCCTCGGCCTTTCGGCCCTAGACTTTGTACCCGCGTGTTCCTTTAGGACTCTGAGGCTCAAGCCTCAGGAGTCAGTCCTCTGCAGTTAGGGTAGCTAACGATTGGAACAAGCCGCCAGGAAACGTGATTAAAGCTAGCAAATGGGCTGAGATCAAGGGGAGGTTGGATGATGTGTGAATAACGGTATTTGGATAAATACAACTAAAGTCTACTACCGTTTTTGGAGACAACTGACTGGTTCCCTCCACTTCAACCCCGTGGAACTCTTCACTTTATCTAATAACCCCTACTATACTATCCTTATCACCGGAGAGACTGACCGAAAGGTGCGTGTGACTAACAGCCGTCATCAGAAACGTTGTTGGAGAGAACGAGGATTGGGGGCCTAAAAAGAACCCTTCCCGCTAGAGGCCAAGTATTGAAGAAGAGATTTCTCTTCCTATTTATGAAGAGCCGGGGAATACAAAGTGCTCATTAGTGCGAGAATCCAAAAATTCAGGCATTCCTCGGCCAAGTCGTGGAAACGGATTTGAATTGAATTGGAGAGCCGTAAAATGGCCCTAAAGAAGGTAGCGACAAACTGCCGTACGCTAACTTGGTGCTTCTCACTTCCTCAGAAAGCAAGCACCAAAAATGAACCGAGGGAAATGCCAGAAATCCTGCGAAATCTTAATTATTCTTTTTTGGCGCTGCTCAGCGTCCGAAAAAAGTAGAGAAAGGAATATTTTATGAACTCTGCGACCGTTGGTTTCATCAGAAATGCAGTAGGCTAACTGCTAACGCTCTCAAACTTTATCTGGGCAGTAGTGGGCCTGTCTGTGTATGCATAGAATGTGCCAAGTTGAGCAGAGGTCAATGGACGTGCCTTCAGCGACCTCAGGAAAGCACTGATACTTCTAATAAAACGGATATTTGCACCAGCTCTGGTGCAACAAAACTGGTCAAAAGCTGGTGACTGTGGAGGCCAGAATTGAGGAGTTTGAAAAAGCCATGAATGGAGAAATCTTCCACCTTCAACATCTGGTGATTGCCTATGAGGTAGAACTAAAGTCCCTAAATGAAGGAACCAACAGCTTGGCTAAACATCTGTGTAGCTTGGCCAGGGATCCCGAGAAAGCCACTGGGAGACATCAAAAATTAATGAGTAAGAGAATCGCCGAACCGTTTTGTCGAAGAGCCCGGCTAGGAGAGGGAGACATGTATCACCATGTGTAAAAACGCTAAGAAGGGTAGGCTTACCAGGGCACCTCCAGTAAAAGAATTTTCAGGCTGGATTGGTGGTGCTTGGGACCAGAAACCTCGTTTTTTCCCCCCACCCAGTGCTAGTTGAATTTGGAAGCCCAAGGTACGTGGACGCGCTACTTGCTGAAACTGACAAGATATTGAAGGCTACGGCAGGGAAGATATGCGTAGAATCAGATCATTCGACAAAGGTTAAACGACCGCAAAGGCAACCCAAAGCGCCTCCTATGGTGCCTACGCCCGGGCTTGGCCCGTCACCGCTGGTGAGCATCGCCTGGTGTCAGCGGCCGGGAACACCAATAACTTGCTGGGCAAGGTCAAATCAGGTCGGCGCAGTTCACACGGACTCCCGTTGTTACGACCAACACTCTAGTGTCCTGGCCCGGATGAATCCTGACCAATGATTCAACTCTCAATTCACCAACCACTAAGCTTCAGTGTTTCTGGATAGCTCCTTGGAGCCTCAAAGCAAAGCGCAACCCAAACCAACACGGAACCCGAATCAAGCTCACCATAGCTCCGCAAATTCTACGGCCCAGTTAGGGGGTAAAAATATGAGTACAAACAGGACCGTACCTTTGACAATGAGCCTTGGTCAAAACCTAGTCAAAAAAAAGTCAAAATTAGGAAAAAATTCTGTAAGAAGAGAACAGCTGGCCAGAAAGATTAAGTAGTAAGGACCTGTTGAGACATGTATGGTTACGAAATCCGAATGGATGAGCCAGGCAGCAGAGAGAGACCTAGAATTGAGGCTGTATTTGACTTACAACTGAAAGGTGCAGTCTGAAAGCAATAAAGCGGAACTTTGGTAGAACAACAGTAATAAAACTAACGTAGACGGAAAATAGTAGACGTCATGACACCTGTCCTGAAGTCCCAACAAACAGAACAAGTTCTTCACGCTCGGTCAGGCCCAAAGAATAGTCTCCTGAGCGTTGCAGCCAAAAATCAGTGTGAACGATCTGAAAGCCTGCGATCAGCCTACTTAAACGAGAAAGTGAAACCTAGCCGTAATAAAGCAAACGTGTGTTAAATCAGTGCGACTCACCGCCGTACCAACTGTCCGCAAAGCAATCTTGGTGAGAAAGCACCACCATAAAATGAAAAAGTAAGTGCATCAAGCTTAGAATAATTGTAGACCACAAAACAGTGTCAGCACGAATAAGGTTGGAGAAAGCAGTCCAAAATTATTCAGAAAGTATACCAATGTAAGCAGAACAGGAATTTTTCAATCAATATGGAAGTCGAACCCTTACAACTGATACTTGCCCTTTCAGCCTAGCTGCAGTGCAGCAAGAAACGTCACCTGGTATTAACCTAGAAGCTAGAAACTAAAGCCCAACTGAAGTCAACGTGACAAAAAAGCCAACAGCACTCGGGCAATCTTCCCGAGTGAAAGCAAATAAAATCGTTGCCTCCTAAGGGACCTGAAACTAGGGCAGTTGCCACGACCGGAAGGCTCCACTGTAGCATACGCCAACGCGTGCGGTGTGGGGAACAAATAGGGAGAATCGATGGCTAAAACCGAGGGCAATGGTTGCATCGCAATCACCGAAACTTGGCTCAGTAGGGGTGTAGCAACCACAATTTAACCCTAGTATGGTACTGCGCCCACAAGGCTGACAGCGAAGACGGAAGGAGAGGAGGGGCTTCACCACGGCATGTTGCGGACATGCAAGAGCAAGTGGCAGGAGAGAGGATGTCCATACCAAATATACAGGTGGCTTCGTGCTACCTGAGTTCAGGGAACATGAAGGTTACCCGGGAATGTGTCTACAGGTCTCCTTCTTCATCCCCCCCCCAGAGAAGACTCGCTGTCACTAGAGCTTTTGGATAGGATAGCCAATGAATCTGATAAGCTAGTGACTGTTGGTGATTCCGTTTTTCCTAAATTAGAGAGGGAAGGATTGTGGGCACCGCGAGATGGATTCAGCGGCCGAGTGATGCAGCTAGTGTACAGATTCACACTGGTACAAGCCAACCAACCCGATGGAGAACAGGCCAGACACCCAGCCTTTTGGACCTCGTACACACCAAGTCATCGGAGGCAGTCGACTACCTCGGGATTACCTCTCCTAGGGAGCAGGAGCGATCATGAGGCGATCATGCTCCTGTTCAGATGGACCCCCTCCCCAGATGTCCTTCACAAGCTTAGAGGGAAACTCCGGAAAGTTGACTACCAGGTGTTTGAGATGGCTGCGGAGATTACACAGTGGGCAGCCTAAAACTTCATATTAGATGATGAGTGGCAGCACAAAAAAGTAGCTTGATGCGACTCACTGATGTGTTCGCTTCAATAAGGGAGGTAAGAAGTGAGGGTCGGCTACCTTGGAGGGTCAGCAAGGACGAAGAGGCTTAAGCTTGCAAGCGAATAGCATGGAGATTTTTCCGCAGCACAAGGGACATCTTCGCTTTCTGCAGTTCCCGAGGGCGCGCGAACATGCTCTAAGAGTAGGAATATCCCATTAGACACAATGCTACGCAAGATTGGAACAAAATGCTAGGAAATGCCCTAAGGCCTAGTACCAATTAGGGTACTCTAAGGCTCAGTCGCGAGTGACAGTAGAAAGTGCTACGGGAGGGCTAAGTAGGCATGCGAGCAACGCCGATGAAGAAGCCGGAGTGCCCGAAATGTTCCTTGAGCTGGTGCACACCGCAGAAGCCTTAAAACATCCGCCGCTACAAGGAACCTATAGCGTTCCATAAATGGGCGAAGTTGATGTAGAACCCGTAGAAGCGGAACTGGTTATCGGCTGGATAAAACGATGAATGGTGGCTGGCCCAGACGGGATTCACCCAGTCATCCCACCTCCGTCGGCAAGCACGGTGTCCGGGGCGCCAGCACGCTCGTTCGCCAGGGCAAAAGCCTCGGCCATGCTACCTTCCGACTGACTGAAAGTCGAAGTGGCGCCCATCCACAAGGGAGGCGAGCGGGGAGGTGCATCTAACTACAGGCCCGCTAGCATGCGGTCGGTGGCACCAAAAGTAATAGAGGGTAACGTTAGAGGCAGGATCACAAGGCATGTTGAATACCACGGGACGATTACTGTTAGGCAGCACGGATTTGTAAAAAGGGGATCGTGTCTCACGAACCTCTAATCATTTCTGGATGAGGTGACCGGCAAAGTGGACAAAGGCGAGCGAGTTGAAGTATGTCATCTGGATTTCCAGAAGGCCCTCGACTCGGTAAGCCACAGGCTGTTGACGCACAAAATGCAGGATGTTGGGATAGCACAAGGAGAAATGAACTGGTTTGGAGCATACCTCATTGGAAGGACGTTCATGTTCGGGTTGAGGATGCAATGTTCAGAGTAGCCGGGGTATGCAGTGGGTGCCGCAGGGGTCAGCGTTGGGGCCCTGTCGTTCCTAATCTATATAAATTACCTGGTGGACAACCTGCAGTGCCCTGGTTTTCTTTCGGCAGATGATCTCAAGGTTTTAGGGGAACCATCCTTGAACTGTGTGCTGGAAGATCTGATAACGATACGAGAGTGAACCGACACATGGGAGCTCCCACTGCACAGAGGCGAGTGCAGACAGCTGTTCGAAGGCGGAGGAGCAGGAGAGACCGTCTCTTCGACGGGGGATCACTCGGGGTAACCGAGACCGCTGATTTCATAAAAGAACTTGACGTTCAAGTGCACGGAACCTTTAAGCACACCAAGCGGTGCCTTGAGGCAGCGGCGAAGGGTAATAGGTCCACGTTTCAACTGTTTCAAGCTGTCAGGCCTCCGGGGCGCCAAAACAATATTGCCACCTCACAGAATGCATGCACGCCCTCACCTGGAGTGCTGCCTCTAAGCTTGGGCACCGAGACTAGTCACGGACAAACAGCTGTTGGAAACCGTCTAAAGACGGTTTACCAATTTGATCACTGGGCTTCTGGGCAGGACATACCAAGAATTCCTCAAAGAACTCGACCTGTTCTCGCTAAACAGGTGGCGCCTAAGGAGGGATCAGATTGAGACGCCCAAACAGTTCCACGGGTTGTCCGAAATGGACAGACCGTTATTAGTTCTAAGTACTAACCAGACTCTCAGAAGACTTGAACACAAGTTGACGGAACCCAGGGCCATCAGAAGCGAAGAAGCACATTCTTTCTCACCACGTTACGAACCCGTGGAACCAACTGCGGCATCATGTAGTAGCAGCGAATAGCGTCGTCATGTAAAAGCGATGAATGGATTACCGCTGGGATGAGGTTTTCTTGGACTTTGGCTAGCCGAACGAGCATACCCTCAGGTTACACCCCTTTCCTCCACTTCCTTCTTCCTCTGTAAGGCAAAATACATGTTTCCCCGCCAAGCAAAAAAAATCCGCAGACTGCGGCCTTTTTTATTTATTCCGTTGTCCTCACAGGGGATTCTCGAGGGAAAGCACAGCGGCTGGCTGAGGCAGTGAACCTGTTTATCCAGCGCGACTGCCGGTTCTTCGGGAGCGAACCTATTTTTGATTCTCTTCTTTGCATTCCACTACCAAACAATTACAACATTCGGACCATTTGGCAGTCAAAAAGCCGTGACAACACTGCAGCCCTCGAGTGCAAGAAACTGGATGTACACCGGCCAAGGCCACAAGTCGTGACCTGATGTGATCTGTCCTGACGCCGGCAGCCCGGTGGCGTTTTTCTCCGATCGATGCAGCAGTAATAAAGTGTTTTAAATCTCGATTACACGGCTCCAGACCTCCTAATGTATATCAGTGTACATCTTACCAATTTTCCTTATTGCCATAACATTTTCACACCGTGCATGTGATCACTCCTTCACAACAATCAGGCGAGGCTTTTTTGAGGGGCCAAACTTGTCTGTAACACACCTAAGCTGATTTACACTGCATTTATAGAATCCATTCTGTGAGATTTAGTGGTAATTCTTGGAGTTTGCATCAACGTGGCTCCTAAAAAGGTCACAGATGTGGAAACTGCCCGCTTTATTCGCCCAAAGACCGTTAACAGTCGCGCTAAGGTGCTCCAGTGCGACCATTGTGTAGGATGACTGCATCAGAAAAGCACCACCGTTAGGCCTTAATTATATGCGGGGTTGATAGGATATCTTTAGGCATTCATACAAGTTCCTGTGTGACATTCTTCACCGCAGGTTACAGCGTGTGTAATCCCGCAGGATACACGGGGTGCCACCTCTGGGGGTGAATTATGTGCTACGCCTGTGGATCCAATACGTGCTACTCCTGTTGAAGGGTCTGTGTTTTGTCTCAGGATACTTCGCCACTTAGTGGGTAGTTCGCAGCCTCAGACCAATGTTTTACTGGCCAAGATGCATGCTGAAGATGTTCCTCCCATGTTGGGGGCTGATACTTAGGGCCGTGATATGGATACTGCTGTGATTCCGGTCCCCAGGTCAGTCTGTGTCGACACCTACATGGGGTCCACCTCGACATCTGATGCCTCACTCATTTATCAAAGCGGCCCCCGCACAAAAACTTCAGACACACAAATTCGACGAAGCCATGAAGGTCTCAGACCTCACAGTCGCCCCTGAAAAGTCCAAACAAACACTGTGAAAGCAGTTCCGGCTCGAAAAGTTGCCGCGACACCCCCGGTGACAGGCTAGACCAATGACCGGAAGGCAACTGACTGACGCCAATGTAAAGTCCCTCCTTCAAGGTTGTGGTTTTTCTGGTTGTGAAGCTCTCAGAGACAAACAGGGGCACAGCTCAAGCGAGCTTGGACCAGGACTTTTCTGAGAAACTGGAGGTTTTAGCTAGGCCGTTTATTACAGACAACGAAAACGTTGAGAACAAAATCAGAGTGAAGTCGGCCTCTCGTTCTGGTAAGGCCGATGGAACCGGATTGCCATGACGTCTCAAAATTGTCCTTTAATCCGAGGCTTGGGCTACAAAGATTCTATTGGCTAAAGAGTGAACGACTATAGCCTTTACGAGACATGGGACCTGTGGACCGAGAATGGCACGAGGAGTATCTCACGGAACTCCATTCGCGACGAGCCAACGATGAAAAGGACTTCATGATTCGGGAATTTCGGAAGCAAAGCGACCCCCTCACTTCGGGTGGGGGCCGCTGATGCAGGTTTCCCTGTCACTCCCTCAAGTTCGGATACTGAACAAAAGGGTGGTAGCAAGCCAAGACAATGCAACCATCTTGTTGCTTAAAGCCCTCAGCCAGCTGAACAAGACAGGTGACATGGAAAACTTGCTTCAACCCAAATCACCCACCAAGGTGATGCTGAAGACGTGGCTGAGTATCAATATCTTAGAATATGAGGTGCCCATCCATGACTACATCCTATTCCGAGTTGATGGCAAATCTGCCCGGTCTGTTGGAGGCATGGCACCGTTAGTCCGACCAGACACTCTACAGGTGCAGTTAGAGACGTAAGCTGAACCACAAGGGTTTGCAAAGCTATTTGGTGCCGTGTCAATCTGATAATCGGAAGCTTTAGGGCCGCTGGAGATTTTACCGGGCAAGCGCAGCCACACCTCCAGATATATCGAACTAATTAAGTCAGGGCACAAGACGGGCCGCCGACGCCAATGGCAGTCCAGTTTCTAGCCCCTGTGAACCTTCGCATCTAACAGGGCTTCGACCCTTTGAAATCTCTGTCGGTCTGTGGAAAGCAACTCAGTGAAGTGACTCTTGTCTGGTCGTCTTCGTAAAGGGCAGAAAAAGCAACATTTCGACAGGGTAGAGCCTTTGCAGCCGGCAAGTTCACTCATCAGGCGAAAGTCAATCACCCGATATTTAGATCTCCTTTTAAAAAGTAAGAGAAGAGGGTTCTGAGGCATCAAGAAGGTTTGGATGAAGATAAACGAGAAGAATTGTTGAATAAATAAAAAGGGAAAAACATAAGCAATAATAATAATGAGGAGAGGAAGGGAGAAAGAAATCCGGGATGGAGGTTCTATTAGTAATATCCTCTGCCTCACTGGCACTACGGAAATGCTTGTGTCCTCGCAAGGCCCAACTTCTTTTAAAGATCGATGACGGTGTATACAGCCACAAAATCTGCAGGGAGATTATTCCATTCGTTCATTGTTCCTCATGAGAAGAACTGAGCTCCGACATCCTTCTTGCTTCTTGGCTTAACAACCTCCAGTCTGTGTCCCCTGAGGGTGGAAACGGGGGTGCCGTGGTCACTGTCTAATCATGAATGAATTCAGTGCCCAGCAAGTGTAGGGACTGTGACGAACGTTTGAGTAATGCGTAGCTGAATTCGCAACGGATCCCGAAATCAAAAGACGATTATCCGTGATATTCTACGATACTAGATTATTACATGAACAATGACATCAAAAATATACAAACCTCAATAATACGATCACAAGGACTCAAAAACTAGAAACCGAATAGCAGCGTGTGAGCAAACAGCACGTGCGTCACGCAGGTCCTGAACGAGGATGTGCCAAAGTAGTGCTCTGGGCGCGAACAAACAACAATTGGTCCAGAAAAACAATCAGTTCGTAAGGACAAGTCAACAGTGTAGGCAAATGAGTGATGTTGGGAAAAACACTGAATCGCGAGGGAAAAAGAGGGATTTTCCACGACCGGCTGCAACAGGGGCAATGGACGTTTCTCATCCAGACGTCTTGTAAACTCCCCCTTGGTACCTGATCAGTGTATTTTTCATCTTTCTCTGTTACTTCCGTATAATGAATGGAAGCAGTCGAATGACCACGAACCCAAGATCCAGCTCTAAAGACAGACGCTAAATACATCGCCCCTCCCTCGAACTGTTGATACCCATGATTACGACCGCAACATACACTTTTGCTCAAAACACGTGCTCTGTGGTTCTCCCTGTTCTTCCTGTGTGTGGAAAGCGGTGAAAGGCGCGTTGGACACTGGGCCAGCATTTGTTTATCAAATACTAATCGAGCCTGTCTCGCACCCATTTTAGGCCGACGGTCACCGCCGTTTTTCGCCCATACCCACCTGTCCGCTACAAATATGGTGATGGGGGTGGGATGCCCTCCTGATGCGCTTCGGACGCGAAAAATAAAGGTTGTTTCATGAAAATAAGCAAAGAGTGTATATCAGCTATTGACGTCAAGGAAACATGAGATGTCAGTGTTTTTGCGGAGATGTTCCACAGCCGGTCTTTACCCCAGGGGGAGATTAGGGCCTCGTAATTCGCAGACTCGCAAGGCAACCTGAACAGTGACGGCGGACTATCCAGGCCCTGCCACCAGCGCAATTCTCGTCGACCGTGGGGACCATCAGGCAGGACCGCGGCTGCGACAATACCTTTCTCTCGAGATCAACTGGAAACGGTACAAGAACTGGTGTCACGAACTCAAAGTTAGAGAACCTTACCAAAGGAGTACTGCAGGGCTCAGTACTAGGCTCACTACGATTTCTTTTGTTTATAATTGATTTGGCCTCAGTCTTACAGTCCTCAAGTTTCTTCTTCGAAGATATGAGGTCAGTAGGAGCCCAGGGGAGAGAGGAGCTGAGCAGATACATACTTGCCGTTCTTAAGTGGGCACAGAATTGAGGCTTACCCCTCAGCCCTGGGGAAAGCCACTTGTTGTCACGGTCAGTGACAGGCCTGACGGGTGCACACGACCAAGGAGAGTTTACTATGAAGAGAGTAAACAGGGAAAAAGAACTTCAGCTTGTGGTGACTTCTGATCTTGGGTGGTCGGATAAGTTTGCAGCAGCTGCAAAAAAGGAATCCAATGAGCCCCTCAGGTTGAGATCAGCTATTGTAACGAACGTTTGAGTAATGCGTGGCAAAATTTGCAACGGATCCCGAAATCAAAAGACGATTATCCGTGATATTCTACGATACTAGATTATTACATGAACAATGACATCAAAAATATACAAACCTCAATAATACGATCACAAGGACTCAAAAACTAGAAACCGAATAGCAGCGTGTGAGCAAACAGCACGTGCGTCACGCAGGTCCTGAACGAGGATGTGCCAAAGTAGTGCTCTGGGCGCGAACAAACAACAATTGGTCCAGAAAAACAACCAGTTCGTAAAGACAAATCGATAGTGTATGCAAATGAGTGATGTTGGGAGAAACACTGAATCGCGAGGGGAAAAGGGGGATTTTCCACGACCGGCTGTTACAGCTATTTCGTGCAGACAACCTGGGGTTTTCATGCCAGTATACGTGTCTGTGGTTACACCTCTTTCGGAAACCTGCTTTCAGGCATGGTCAGCATTCTACAAAATGTATGCTACCAGTTTGGAGAAAGTACAACGTCTTGCAACGCGTACCTCTGAGTGTTAGTGGGGCAGGACGTATGAGCAGAGACTCCAGGACCTCAAACTTATCTATATGGAAAGGAGACTAAGAGGGTATCTCATAGACCCTTAAGATAATGAAAGGCTCTTCCGGGCTTAGACGGAAGAGTCTATTCCATATGGAACCAGACTCTAGAACAAGAGGTCACGGGGAAGAAGCTGGCGAAATTTCGATCTAGGCTGATAGCCTAGCCTCATTTCTTTAGCAATAGGGTGGTTAGCTATTGGAACAGACTGCCGGATGAAATGGTAGAACCGAGGACCTTCCAGGAGTTCAAGGGTGCTCTAGACCGTAAGTGGAATGAGATCATTTCTGACGGTGAATTTTGAGTGTGGTACTAGACAGAGGATGTGATGTGTTTAATTTCTGAATGTTTCCTTTTGCCACATGGTGAACGCTCACGATGCATGATGACCATTGCTGTTGATGTGCGATGAGGCTTTTTGTTTCCCTCCTGTTTTTAGCGGAGACTCGATGAAATAAACTCCGCAGAGGTGGGTGCTTGCCTAGAGTGAATACCACCGAGGGAATCCTGGACGCTCGATTGACCGTGGCCATTGTGCCATGTGCAGGCTGGGCTGAACTGAACTGGCCGTATACCAACTCGTTAGGGAGTAAACTCGGAGGTAATCCAATTAAGGCTTCATCGTAGACCTAGTGATCCTTCCCAGGAGCTCCGACGTCGGTAAAATTAAACACTCTTCACTGAGGAGAACTGACCACAGTGCTCTCAGCGATAAGCATTTTTGCATTGTTTGGTGCAATAACACACGTTATTTCGCCCAAACCAACGTATCGTAATTAGTGTTTCAGTACGCGTACTTTTTGAAGAGTTCATTCTCTTCATCAGAGTTTATTGTCTTCAAAAACTGTTTAAACTTTTTGGTGCCATTCTTGGTGTTTTTTGTTACTGTCAGTGCAACTGATACCGGATAACATCTTTTTGTGACTTTTTTTCTAGTATACCGCCTTTGTGGAACTTTTGTAGCATGCTCATTTGCAGCACTTATCTTAGAGTACCGTTTGTGTTCGTTTAAAAGGTTGTGTTATTATCCTACTGGTGTTCGTGACGGTATTTTCAAACAAACTCGACGATCACTGCTGAAATGAATGGAACAGAGGTTGATCCTATCGATCAGGCAGTGAGCTGTGGGAACAAGGAATGCACGGACCTGGTGCAAGATGAGGGAATTCAAAGCGACCAGTGTTGCCTTTGGTATCATCAAAAGTGCTCCAAGCTGGAAGAGAAAGACTTCGAGCCGCACATCAAGCATGCATCGCTCAAGTAGATATGCGCCCACTGCTTCGCGTTTGCAGGCGAGTGCTCGTGCATAATTCGAGGCGAACCACGGAAAGGGGACACAAACATGAAGCTGGAGCCAAGACTAGAGAGAGCCAGTTCGATCCATAGCCTAGAGGGAAAGGAAAACCGGGTGCTAGAACAGAAAAATAAAACAGACAACCCAAGCCAAAGGGCGAAGAAAGCAAAGAGGTAGCAGGATTCACCAATGTGGGGAAAGGCCTCCTGACGGAAGTGGAATCTCTCAAGGAGCAGGTTAGACGCCGTAACGAACGTTTGAGTAATGCGTAGCCAAATTCGCAACGGATCCCGAAATCAAAAGACGATTATCCGTGATATTCTAATACTGGTATATTTCTCGGCCATGGTCGAGATGCACGCTGCAGCGCATGATCATGGTGTAACATATTACTCAATAAGATGGAATATTCACAAATTCGGAATATGAAAGTCGAGAGTATCGAAGATGGAAAAATAAAGCCAGCAACAGTTTGAATGGATCATTCTGATAATTTTTCGCGCGGCACTTTTGAACCGGTTTCGATTCCGACCTGGGCACTGATTCGCGGTGGAGATATCGAAAAATCATTAACGCAGTGCCAAGGATGCATTATGAACGAGAATGATGCAAGTCAAGGAAACCGGAGGCCCACCGAGGTTATGCAGATGGAGTACATTTTTGAGCAAGAGGAAAAGGGGGGAAAATTGTTAAGAAGTATGTTCGGGAAAATCAACGCATGCGAAGACGATAGCGATCATGAAGACAATGCAAACCCTGAATGACGGATTTACCGGAGTTCAATAAACGGAATGAGTTTTGAAGCAGGGGAGCATGAGACCAGTTTTGTGAGAGTGAACACTGGTGGATATGGGAGAAACAGCAGACCATAAAACGGTGAGTTTAGATTCAAGATCAGTAACATGTACCATTCTGAAATAAGAAAGCGCAGCTGGAGGGACTTTGAGAAGTGGAGAGTCAATTTCCAGCCGGCTACGGGTCGTAGAAAAGATAAACAGTGGTAACGGATGATAAAGTGGGAAATCTCCGCATGGACTTAAGAGTTATTATGCTGTTTCACTGACAAATATATATGTACGTGCTGGCACATTTGCCTTCAGTGTTATTCAGCGTCGTTTCTGGTAACGTACGGCATCGAGTGCGTAAGGTTCGTCTAGCAGGACAATGAATGTGTCGGTCGATCAGTCGAGTGTGGCTGTATAGTAGCGGCATGCGCGTGAACTGGAACTCGTGTTAGTTGCGTTTGAAAACGTTGAACGATCTGATAAGCAATTAGGAGTATTTTCTGTTGTATGGTTTGATTTCGGTCCCAATTGCTATGGTAGGTTCCACATGAATCTCTGTCCGTACGAGTCAAAGTGGCATCCTTGGTTAGCCAGTTTTGCGACTGAGATAGTGGGAGACAACGAACCTGAAATAAAGGGGTATTGCAGTCTGGACGTGTTTCCAGCTGTGGGTTATGATAATGTAATAGTGAATAATAATGGTTTATTTCGGAGACGTCCGAGGCCTGCCAAGTGCATAATCAGCTGTTTACAAGTGATGGAATAAACAGATAAAACCCTTGAAAATGTGGAAATTAACATGACAAAAGTTGAAAAGGGGCTAAGAAGGAAAGGGGGTTACGTGGGAAAGGAGAGTAGATAAAAAGCAGCAGTCGGGGTGTGCCCCTGCCGCGGATCAACGGTTAATGGAGGCATATAAAAACCAGTGAAGGACGAGGCATAAGAGTGTCAGAAACTACGGGGTTGGATGGAAGCAAAGTGGTTAAAATTAGTGGCATTTCCATTTGTTCGGTTCATTAAGGAAATGGCCATAGGTAGTCTAACGTTGAGAACTCAGCCAGATAGATGAAACTGTCTATCGTTGATTGTATCCTTAATTGAAGGGAGCAGGGTCGGAGAAGGGGTTGGTCTTAGAAGTCGAGGCCCCTCTCGTAAGCTATTTCTTCTGCCAAGCACATATTAGATAACTGTAGTGCACGGGTGACGCTGAGATATGGGATGAGTGCCGACAGAAATTGGGACTTGGTTTGTGAAGCTCGAAGGGTGATGGGCAACTTGTTCCAGACTTTAGAGTAGACAAGAAGGAAAAAACGTGACCGTATGGCCGACTTAGCTATACTAGAAGGGACAGTAAAAGGCCTGTGCCGAAGTGAGTAGGTGTTTCACGGGAGAAGCTTACTGGGTCAAAGGAAAAAGACCGGTTATGGAGCAGGTTATACAAAAAGACTAAGTTTAGTCTTAAGCGGCGGAGCCAGAGTGGGTCAAGTTTCAGATTTTGGCATCGTTCTCTATAGCTTAAAGACGTGGACCAACCAAGTAGTTGTTTGGTGAAAAGCCTTTGTATGCTTTCAATCGCAACTCTGTCGAATTTCGTCATGTTAGAAAATGTTATTGGGCAGTATTCGAGCAAAGGCCTGATGTGGGATTTGTAGATGCTGATGATGCTGTCCCGGAGACGAAAGGAGCGGAAGAGAAGGGCTGCATTTCTTCTAGCCTTGGCCGCTTGGATGGCAGCGTGCTCAGAAAAGTTGAGGGAGCAGGAATAGTTGAGGCCCAAGTCGCGGACAGTAGGTCGAATGGCTATTGGGGACCCACCAAGAGTTAAGGATCCAGGGGGCAATTGGAACTTGTAGGTTAGGACCTCGCACTTATCAGTGGAAAAGCTCATCCTCCAGGTGTGGCACCAGCGGTCAAGTGCTGCGAGGTCAGCGGAAATGTTGCAAACAGTATGGGTAGCATCATTGGAATTGAAAGAGTAAACTATTTTTATATCGTCTGCAAACAAGAATGGCGTGCCATGGTGTACTAGATCCAATGCGTCGTTAATGTACATCAGAAAAAGGAGAGGACCCAGTACGCTTCCCTGTATAACGCCACTTGTAACAGGTTTCGGTTTAGAAGTATGTCCGTTGGCGAGGACCAATTGCGAACGATGAGCAAGATAAGATTTCAGCCAAGAAAGCATCGGGTCACCAATGCCGAATGAACGCAATTTGGAGATAAGATGCAGGTGTGGAACACGGTCGAAAGCCTTCGACAGATCTAGGTAGACAACTACTAATGCCTGCCCGCTATCAACAGCCTTAGTGACTAGGTTGAGGAAGTCAAACTGACATGTGGTGCATGATCGCGATTTGAGGAGCCCGTGCTGCCTATCGCTAAGAAGGTTAGAAGCGAGAAGATGGGTGGTAATGCCATCTTTGATAATCGTTTCCATTATTCTGGAAATGATAGGGGTATGGTTGATGGGGCGGTAATTAGCAAGTTCGTGGACAGGTCCTTTTTTATGTCGTGGAATGATGACTGAATGCTTCCAGTTTGACGGTACCAAACTGAATTTGAGTGACAAGGTGAATAGGTTCAGTAGTAAAAGTGGAAGGTCCGATCCACCGTTAATGATTGCAGCTGGGGGCAACCCGTCTGGTCCAGGATGCGCAGATGCTTTATAACGTGAGATGAGCCTAAAAATAACGTTTACATCAAAGGTTAGGGTAGATAAAGAAGAGCTGGTAGTAGCCACAGGATTTGGGGGTGCTGTGTCTGAGGCCAGGGCCATGGAATTGGCGAAGTAATGGTTGAAGGCCTCAGCGATATCAGAAGGGGAGGTGGCCGAAGTTTTATTCGGTAACACGACATATTTGATCATAGTATCCGTTGCCGAATTCCTAGATTTGTGTAGGAGTGAGAGTTTCAGTGCTTTATTGGGATGCCTTAGGGCTTTGGATTCTTCGTTGCGGAGCTGTTTTTCCTTTAGGTCCCGGATAATATCAGTAAGACGCGTTAGCCTTATGAAAAGAGAGAAGTCGTGGTTTTGGAGGTAAAGTCTTTGCATCTTAAGGTACTTTTGTTGGAGGGAGGCAAGCTTGGACTTAATAAGGGAGGAGTTTTGGGATATTGGGCTTAGTTTCTGGAGGCAGTTTCCCATGTTAAAGTAAAAGTGATCAGCCGCTTGCTGGGGGTCAGCCGTTAGAAAAAACTGCTCCAATCTTGATTACGGATGAGATTGGGCAGGGGGTTCCAATTTAAACGGACGTGATTGTTGACTGGGGTGAGATAGTCTGATGGATAAGGATTGAATGAAACGTTACCGGCCACGATCTTATGGTCGCTACCCGGAAATTTATTCAGAACGGAAACCGAAAAGTGGGAAACGCTGTGGGTGAATATAAGATCTAGTATGTTGGCGTTTCTAGTAGGGGTTTTAACGTGTTGCACCCAGCCCCCAATGTGAGTATGGGACACAAAGTCTATTAAGTTGGGAGGTGCCGTGAGGTTTCTCCAGGATATTTTAGGCCAGTTAAAATCACCGGCTATGATTTTCGCTGCCGAAGGTAGTAGTGAAAGGTAATCAAAGGCTTCAATTAAAGAAGTTAAGTCTGCAATAGTAGATGAGGGCGGGCGATTGATACAGCCAATGTGCATGACTACAGTTGAGAACCGAATTGTGAGCCATAGAGAATCCGGAATTGAGTCGAGTGTGGCATGTCTGATGGGGACTACTGAAAGGGCGTGCTGTACGTACACAAGGCACCCACCTCCGCGTCTGTCGATCCTATTTACCCTAAAAACCTTGTACCCTTCAAGCATAATTTCACTTTTGCTGGTGTGTTCGGTGAGCCAGGTTTCAGTAATAAAGATGATGTCAGGACTGGAGGTTATGACATAATTTTTTAAGTGATGAAGCTTATTTAAGATGGATCGCGAGTTACAAAAGATGAATGACAACCCACTCATGTGTAAGTGAGTGTCAGGGTTAGGCAACGTATGGGAGTTGTTGGTCGAAGGAAGTGCACGGTGAAAGGCGTGAATTGGAGCTATTACCGAAGAGGAGGAAAAGTGAGCGTTGGATGCCTCCGCGATGGCTTCGGAAGCACCAGCCGCCGACGAACCGGAAGTAATTAATTTGGGGTTATTACGGGATGAAAGAGAAGACCTTAGACGAAGTAGTCCTTCCACTCGTCCGGATTCGTTGGGATCGTTCGATGCCCCAGTGCAGTGATAGAATACGTGGTTATGGAAGGTATTGGCTTGCCCACGTGACAACCTTGGTATTGGTTGTTGTGTGGTAAGAGCAGGCCCCAGAGGGTAGGGACTAAGAGAGTTTGGGGTGGCTTCGCCGCCCATCGATGCGACTTGCCCGGGTGAGGTAGGATAGGAATCGGCGGTTGGTAGGGGGGTTATATGGAGGTCATTACCGAAGGAGGTATTGGTAATACGCAGTGTTGGGTAGTTGGCCTTCGGAGTTCGGTGTGCTGCCGAAGGTATGAACGACTGGTAAGGTGTCGGTATTGAAAAGTGGCTCGTCAGAGCTAGAAGAGACGAAAGATTGTGGGATTGTATGCCACAGGGTGGGGAAAATTTACTCGGAGGGGGTTTGTGGATGGATCCTGCGCGTAAAACGCCTGTGGTGGAGCAAAACGAAAATTTTGGTATGGTAAAGGAACTAGCGGAATAAACGGTGGCGGCACGGAAAAGTTAGGAAATGAAGAGCTAGGCAGATGCAGCTTTGAATAATAGCTGTGAAATGCTTTGCGAGCATCGTCCGTATAAATGCGCGTAGAGCGGGGATTTCGCTGGGAGGAATTACGGTTTGAGAAACAATCTATTTTGGGAACAGAAACTGTAGGTCCCGGCATTAGTGACATCTCACAAGGGTGTCTGTTCGCTTCTAATCTTTGCATGACATTGGGGATGCTGCCTGGTGATATAAGGCGGTCGTTGCCTAATGAACTAAATGTTGAGGCCTTCAGTAGGGATGGAGTGTGGGTTGCCGAATTCTGGATTTGCGGCCATGTGTTACTGTTGCTATCGACACTATGCAGTGGGGGCTGAGTGTAGATCGGTACCAACTTTCGGCCCATTGGTGATAAGTTAGATTGCAACGGTGGGGTTGTGTCCTTAGGTACGCTACTTCTTAGCAGCTTGCTTACGGGTGTATGCCCTGAATTCTGACAGGTTTGATTCGAACGAAAATGACCTGGAAATGGTATGGTGCGGTCGCGCGGATGGGTTTTAGTCGTGGCTATGTGGTGTGGACAAGAACGACCACACTTTGATTTATGTGTCGCCTTGGGAGAGTGATGCAAAGTTGTTAGGTCAGGGAGGCTACGCGAGTTAGGTAGCTGCTTCTGATGCACAGAGCTAAGCTGTCTGGCAGGACTTGGTGGATTCGAGTCCCAGGCATCTGCGACACTATCGACGAGCCTAGGGCGCTTGGAGACTGGTGGATTTGGAGAAGGCCCAGGCGTTGCATCAAGGTCTACATCAGACAGTCGTTGGCTGGTAGACGCTGGTTTCATAGAGTAGGTTAGGGGAGTGACGGGGTTAGGTGTTTTTTGGGCGGATACCTGCCTTGGATGTTTGCGGGAGTTCGACTTTCTCAGCACTTCTCTTTGTAGTGGCGTTTTGTCAGGTGCTATTCGAATGTTCTTGTATGGCGAATTAATAGCAATAATTGTTTGTTTATGAATGAACTCACTGGCCGTCAGTGAGTCGGGAAATTGGAAAAGTAGAGGGCACTGGTGTCGTTGTGTTTGTTTGCGTAGTCTGCTGCTACGGCATATCACACGTTCCATGTTAGCGGCCTTCAGCAAGGTACTGCTGACCATGTTGAGTGGGGCCCTATCGGGAATGTTAAATACAATGGCGTGATTCGAGTTTCGTATTCGTTTTGAAACCTCCGCAGATATGCTGTCAATGAAGTTACACGTGGCAACTAAGTTACAGTCCGTAGTTACCATAGAGGGCTCGAGGAGTTGAGCCAGTGGTGTCAGAATTCTGGTGCCTCTGTCAAGAGCTTCAATCCGCGATTCGAATGAGCTAACGTGTTGTAAGAGGCTGTCAATCTTGCTATTTGCGTCATCATGGATGTTCGTTTGTGAGACGGAGCATGGCGTAGTGATTGGGAGACGTACGGCTACGTGTGGCAAAATCTTACCGGCCAGTCTGCTTCTTTTGGAATTGCGCATTGTGTCTGCAGGCTTCGGATAACCAACTAGTTTTATTGAAAATTTAGCGACTGCAAAAAGCCTAGATACGGAACGGAGATGAAATTCTATAGGAAGTCACCTAGGGTGTTTGCAAACCGGGTTGACCAGGTGGTTTCTCTGTTTGGACGAAAGGGGGTTAGAGTTTTAGCCAAGTGGGAAACGATAACTGAAAGGGTTGATTCAGCAAACAATCGCTGAGTATTTTATAGATGGGCTCACGAGGGGTGATTTGTGGCAGGTAAAGGTTTAGATTTCCTATTATAGGGTTGTGATGATTTTTCACGGTAATAAGTTATGGACCCACGGTAGTGTGTCTCAGTTATTGCCACGGACTATTTGACGCTTCAGAGTAGATAGATATTGCTACCAGGAGCTAAGAAAAAACAGGCCTAAACGATGGAAAAAGAAAAAAACGAAACAACCTGATATATACGTTAGCTCCACTCTAGGCAGATCGATCGATGGTGGTTTGTAGTCGACGACCGGCGTGGGGTTCCCTACATTAATGCACCCTAATCTATCGGAAGTGTCGAAGTCACTGGTCTCATGCTCTCGCTCTTTCTGTGTACACTTCTTCTCTGCTTCCTGCGCCTGTAGTCTAGCCGATAGTAACTGTTGCTCTAGGTCTAGTATTCTTAGCTTATATAAATCGACATCCTTACGATCAATATTGCTCTCATTAACACATGAACTAGCACTGACAGGACTAGGCGATCCAGCAATAACTAAAGAATCATATGTACCCAAAACCTCCCCAGAGACTTGTCGTATTACTTCCTGTCCGGATTCGACTGCTTTTGATCCTTTTCTTGGCATTTTGCGTGTTTCTCCTCGTTCCAAATTGATCTATTGAGTATTGTAACGAACGTTTGAGCAATGCGTAGCCAAATTCGCAACGGATCCCGAAATCAAAAGACGATTATCCGTGATATTCTACGATACTAGATTATTACGTGAACAATGACATCAAAAATATACAAACCTCAATAATACGATCACAAGGACTCAAAAACTAGAAACCGAATAGCAGCGTGTGAGCAAACAGCACGTGCGTCACGCAGGTCCTGAACGAGGATGTGCCAAAGTAGCGCTCTGGGCGCGAACAAACAACAATTGGTCCAGAAAAACAATCAGTTCGTAAGGACAAGTCAACAGTGTAGGCAAACGAGTGATGTTGGGAGAAACACTGAATCGCGAGGGAAAAAGAGGGATTTTCCACAACCGGCTGTTACAGACGCCTATCCCTTTTCCCTTTCCAGTGATCCTCAGTGACGGCCAACCACTTCGGGCACTGTAATTACCATCTCCCTGGCAGGTGCACCTGGATAATATTGCTACACGGTCGTCTACCACTTGCTGTTTCCGTTGGTTCTCCTGTCCATGGTCTCACGTCTCGGTCAATTGTTCCTGGTTCACGCACCCCCATCGCGGTCGTTTTGTCCCCGGTACAATTATCCATGATCACTCGTGCCACTCCCAACAGTGCGGGGCGCGGTCACATCCACCGCTATGGCCGGCGCACATCGCGCGTGCAGGCCGTCTGCAACGATGTGCGAGCGCAACTAGACTGATGGATCACACCTCCTGCGTTCACTTCACGAAGTGTTTTTCAGATTGGGTGCCTAGCGCACGGCCAGTCCCACCCACTAGCACAGGTTGCGGATGGCACGCTCCGACCTTTCTCGGGACTACCGAATCCAATGCTGTCGGTTGAAAATTGCATGCTTCTCATCCTTTTTCCGCCACAGCTTGTTCACCTATAGCTCTTATCATCTGTTACCACTTTCCACTTTTGTCGCCCCACCACGGTATGCACACCTACCCGTTTTGTCCTTCCTCCTATGGCCTCTATTTACATCAACTTTCACTGCATTGAGTCACTATCGTCCTAACCACTCTTCTCCGCCGACGCTTGCCAATATCTCTTTTCCCACCTGCCGTCATTGCTGGCTTCTATCATCTATGCGCTCTGTGTTACCCTCTGCTCAGAAAGTCCATTGGTAGCTTCCTTAAACCTGTCGTTCTGTTAAGTCCCTCCCTGTTCTCCCTCCTCATGCCCAGTGCCGTGATGCACCAATCGCACCAGCACCCATGACTAATCCGCATATTAGAACTTGCCGCTCCAAACTTCGCACCTTTTACAGTCGAATTTATTATCTAATCACCACCACCTTATCTTCCTCACTTGGCTCCGCGATTCCTCTGTGGTTCTTTCCAGTGTCCTGATTAGTATCCACCTGTTCAATTGACTGCCGGCACACGGCTCTCCAGCTCCATTGCCCCAACTCCTTTGCGCATTCATTTTTTGTGGCCTTTTTGTTCTATTACTGGTTCACTTATCTCGGGGCCTCCCGCTTCCTTGTCCGCCTCCTTCGTGTTTCATCTACCGTGAAATGATCTGATTGATGATTTCTTACCTGTGTCCCCTCGGTCATTGCTTTCATCCCTTGATTCGTTTATTGCTCGCTACGAGCATTTTCTGTACCTTCCAGTGTGGTCCGCTTCTCCATGTTCCACCAGTGTAATGACAACGTTACGTCACGGTGTTCGTTTACAGTTCCAAATTGTTTGACCTGTCACCACCCGATTCCTCTGGTCCGTCACTACATCTCGCACCTGCATTGATCAAATAATTAGACCCATTCTTACCTGTTTTCCTTGATCCTGTCTTTCATCTTCACTCTTCCATGAACTGCTCCTCACGGTCTTCATCACTTCTGTGTTACGCATTCTATTTTTCTCTCCGTTGGGCTGCCATGTGCACTTGTCATGAAGTTAATCCACCACCATATTCCAAAGTTAATTCTACAACCATTTGATCTAACCCTGCCTACTCCTCCTAATGACTGATAATTTCTTTCTAGGACCCCGTTTTTAGTGCTCCTGCTTCTCTTATACCTATATATATATATATAATATCTACATATATATATAAACTTACGCATACATATCTATGTGCACGCGCTCTGCATCTTGCAGTTCCTCACCGGCCATCTCTCTTGCTATCATCCCAACGTTCGTCATCATAGGCATCCATCAACTCTACATCTGTGACTCACATCTATGGTATCCAATCCTTCTAAATCGTTTTTGGTCATCTGAACATCCCTCTACGTCTTGCATTGCCCGCTGCCTGTTTTACTATGAGTTTTGTGTCCTGTCCGCCGACAATCCACTGAAAAGTCCAATGCTTCATTGATATCTAATCCGCTGCAGTGCACCTCATTTTTTCTCCATAGTTCCTCGCTACTGCAGTTTCTTATACCGATTTCCAGCCTTACTCGTGTTCACCAGTCGGCCTCCATATGCAATTACCCGGACCAGCCATTCAGTCCATCTGACCTTGACTTTGAAACTCACTGGGCGTCCATTCAAATCCGCTCTTGAACTCATTTGAACTCTACTCAGTCTCTATGGCGTGCATACGTTTATCCTATTTTCATCCTACTTTGTCACCCCTTCTGAGCCTTTTTATCCAATATTTTCATGAGGGTTTCCATATTTCCATAAATTATATCTGTCCATTCCATCACCTGTATCAACAAAATCATGCACATGGCACGCTTCAGGAGTTTCCGAAATAAACCAGCATTATTATTATAATCATTAAATGCTGAAGTGAAACGCGTGAAGGGTGACACTGAGGTCACGGCAGACAGAAGTAGAAGACCGCTATTTCATAACCTTAGAGAGAACACCTGAAAGACGGTAGGATCAGGAAGGACGAAAACCGCCGGAATGTGACTGAGGTTCTTAGGATGGCTGGCCTACCTCTTACGACACCAATAGTCAAGTGCCATCGTATAGGACTATGGCGTGGAACACAACCAGCGCCGCCACGACCCCTTGTAGTTGTGTTCCACAGTGTCTACCGGAGAGATATGCTGCTGTCCAGGGCGGGAGCAGTTGAGGGCAGCAAGCAGAAAATTGTCAGGGTTACACCTGGCAACCCAGCATTTGTCAAACCGGGTAGTTTCATAGTCTCACTGAGAACGGGTACATCTGATCTGAAGCGGCCGAATCTACATAAAGTGAAGCTGCAGGTGCCCCATCTTGGGAAGTCAACACTTAAAGCCCAAGGAGTAATTCAGGTCCCAAAGGTGGCTTCAGGCACCGGTGAACAAAAAGCCTAAGTTCAGGGAGTTCAAAAGACCAAAAAGAAGGGGGATTCACGGGGCATTCAGTCCCATTGGTGCTGAGAAAGTGCAGCCAGCCGGCCCGATTCTAAAGGAGACTCCCAAAAAGTCCTCTCTAGTGCAACCAGCGAAGTTGGAGGTATCAGAGGGAAAAGCCGAGGAAGCCAGTTGGGCTGAGGTGGTAGCAAGACCATCCCGGGCCATCGGTAAGGCAACTCAGAAAGGGGGGAACATCCTTTGGGCATGTTGAGTCTGACACCGGGTCGACGGATGGAGAGGAAAAACCAACGAAACTCAAGGCTTCCCTTGATATTCAAGATGCTGCACCGTAGACACCTTTAGAGGCAAAAAACGGGGTATCATCTCGGAGGTTACGTCCCAGGGTACCCTAGCCGTAAAATTAACAATGAAGTCAGTAGCGAGAACCAAGGGACCGTCAATATGGTACACCAACACCCGCAGTCTCCCAGAAAAAAAGAGGGAACTGGACTACTAGGATCGCAGAGTCTGATGTCATTGCGTTGAAGGAAACTTGGATAAAGCCATATACTGACATGCGCTTCCAGGGATACGCTGCCTACAGACAGGATAGAACAGATGGAAGGCAGGGGGCGGAGTAGCACTTCTAATACGGACCGACATAGGCCATTGGGAGGCTCCGTTCAACTTGGTCTGCGGTAATGTACAGGCCAGATCCTGCCCACTCAGGATCGAGGAGCGAACAGTATGCATTATCTGTATCTAGAGGGCACCGCTAGCCACAGATGAGGAAGACGTTGAGCTCTTGCAAATGCTGGATGCGGTGCTGGCACAGAAAAAGGAGTCCAACTTATTAGGGGATTTCAACCTACCAGAAATTAACTGGGAAAGCGGGATCGCACCAAGGGGATAAACGGGTGACAAGTTTCTGCAGTGGGTCCAGTTACTTGCACTTACGCAGCATGTGATACAGGCCACTAGACACAGAGGTGGACAGCACCCGTCTCTCCTTGATTTGATCATAATGCGGCACCATCAGGACGTTAGGGAAATTTAGTGGTAGGAGCCACTTGGAAAAAGTGATCATGTGGTCCTAAGGGTCACACTAAGACTAAGCAAGGCGCAGAAGGAAATCGTGTTACTTCGGGGCTATGGGAGAATCAACATAGATGAACTAAGGAGAGCGGCGGAGTAAGTTCAGTGGACACCGACACACACAAACGCCTCCGTAGAGGAACGTTGGGAGACCATCAAGATGGGGCTACTCGAACTTACATAGGAGTTTGCACCTCTGAGGGTGGCTAGCAGCAGAAATCAACCCCATGTTGGAAGTCAAAAGTCGGCAAGGCTATAGTTATTCGTAGGCAACGATGGGCGGCCTACAAGCATTACAAAACTCAGGGGACATGAAACAGCTATAAGATGGCTAGGAACAGATCTCAAGCGATCCAAAGACTGGAGAAATATGCCTTCGAGCGTCGGCTAGCCGCGTCGGTCCGCACAAGCCCAAAGCGATTCTAAGCCTTTGTGCAATCTCACAAACGTATGAGAGGGAGAGTGTGTAGCAACTTTGGAAGGAGCACAGAGACGACTAGCTCTAAACAACGAGGACAAGGCTGACATGCTCTTGGCATTCTTCAAGAGTACATACCGACTAGAAAATAATTTACAGGAAAGAATTGAGGGCCCACAGGCGCCTCCAATACCCGAAGTTACTGTAGGAGAAGAAGAAGTGTACGCGGAGCTGCAAACCGTGAATAGGAATAAGGCAGCAGGTCCAGATGGGATTCATCCAGCAATAGTTCAGCCTCTGGCCGAGGTCCTGAAGGCTCCAGTGACGAAGCTGTATGAAACGTCACTTAGAGAGGGAATTGTGCCGGAAGACTGGAGGAGAGAAACAGTGGTAGGCATTTACAAGAGTGGACCCCGGCAAAAGGCCGAAAATTACCGGCCGGTTAGCTTGACTTCAGTACTGTGTAAGTGTCTGGAGCGAATAGTCAGGAAACAGATCTCAGGGCATCTGGTTCAACACAATCTCATATCAAATGATCAGCATGGGTTTGCGGCAAGACGATCCTGTCTGACGAATCTCCTGCTGTTCCTCGATGGGGTAACCAAGCGCCTGGACAAAGGGCAATCGATTGCGGTCTGCTACTTGGACTTCAGCAAGGCGTTTGATTCCGTGAACCACCGATTTCTGGACGTCAAACTGCAGTCCATGGGAATTGTTGGAAAGGCAAGACAATGGATAAATAGTTTCTCAGCAGGGCAAACCTTTTGTGTGAAGGTGGGGAGTCATGTTTCAAAACCGGTAGGTGTAACAAGTGGGGTGCCACAAGGCTCGGTGCTCGGCCCTCTGCCCTTTCTCATCTTCACCAATGACCTAGCACGTGGGCTTACAAACCCCACCTTTATGTTTGCCGATGACGTCAAGATAGCTGAAGTAGATATAGAACTTGACGTGTCAGCAGTACAAAACTAGTCACGCGAATGGGACCTTCCATTAAACCTCACCAAGTGTCAATGCTTGACCACAAATACAGGGGCTAGTTAGAATGGTGTGGGTTCGTTGCAAGCGGTCTCGTAGGTCAAAGACTTAGGAGTTATGATGGACAACAGCTTCAAGCCGTCGAAGCAGTGCACCACAGCAGCCAATATGGCCAGGAGAGGACTCTTTCGAGTTAGATCCATTATGTCTTATAGAGATCCGGAGATCTTCGTTCCGATATATCAGGCCATAGTTAGGCCGCACATGGAGTACTGCGTGCAGGCCTGGGCACCGTACTAAAGAAAGATATCGACGGTCTGGAGAAAGTGCAAAAGATGGCCACTAGAATGGTGGCTGAGCAAGGGGGTGTAGCTACACAGAGCGTCTCGGTTCCCTAGACCTGTTCGCGGTGGAAAGATGGCGCTTTCGAGGGGATTTGATAGAAACCTTCAAGGTAATGAAAGGACTGTCAGGGATAAGCCGAGAAGATCTTTTCTCTCTGATCCCAGGGAGAGGCACAAGGGGGCATAGCTTTAGAATACAAAAGAAGCATTCAAGGCTCCAAATTAGTTCGAAGTACTTCTCGAGTAGAATGGTACCCTATTGGAATAAGCTCCCGGAGGAGGTCATAAATACAACAACAGTGAAGGCTTTTAAGAAAGCAGTAGACCTATGTTGGGTGGCAGTATATCCCGAGTTATATTAAGCAGCTTTTAGGGTCGGACGCGATTTATTCATTGTTTCCATTTTTCTCTGCAAGGGCTGATACTGCATAATCTTTCTGCCTTTCAGAAAAAGGAAATCACGCAGTGTTGGGAGCTACGGGAACGCGCCGACAACACCACTATCTGGACACACGATTGGCTCTAGCCACACCAAGTCCTGTGCAAACTGAACTGAACTGAACTGAATTTGCGTAGTGGTCCTTGTCCAGCTCCTGGACCACACATCGGACGTAACGTTTGGCGCACGCCAGCTGAGGATGTCTGAAGAACCGCCTTAGACTGTAATTAATTTCCCACTAACTCAGACGACGAGACTACACCTTGACGTGGTGTGATGGCCCACGCGTCTCTATAACACAATAAGCTATACAGGATGGCTTCGCAGAACAAAACTATCTTCAAGAAAAAGCTAGACCTCTACCTGGGTCTCTCCCAATAATTCCCTCTGTAAAAAACAACAACAAACAAAATAGTTGTCTTTTATCGCATATATGTTCATGAATGCCGCCCCCCCACTCAGCTTTAGGCACTGTCCACAGTGTGACACTGAATGAGGTTATATGTATCTTGTTTTCGCTGCCACCCCCCCCCCCCCCCCGCTTCTTTTTACTCTCGTTTCAGCTCGGTGAATCCGACAGAAGATCAAAGATTTCCTAAAGAACCGGGACAATTGGGCTCAAAGCCTCGAACCCGTGTAGTACTTCAAGACTTCAAGACTTCTTCCAGTCGCGTGGTAGTTAAGATATATGTATGTATATGTGTATATATGTACATGTAAATACATATATTTGTAGTGGTATCTGTACTCATGTGTTTACAAGTGGTAATACATATATATGTATATACATATATGTATATGTGTATATATGTACATATATATATTTACATAAATATGTAAAAGGATATATATATATATATATATATATATATATATATGCAACGGCTATGACAGTCGGTTGACTGTCATAGCCGTTGCACAGTACACTGGTCCCCAAATAGTCACGAAGTAGTCCCTAGGTCGACCCCGTTTGATCCCCAGATCGATCCCAAAGTGACCCCACTGAAACGAAAAAAGGTCGGTTTGGGGGCATTTTTCGGCCGACCACGCAAAAACCCCTCCTATATTTGGTTACCTGTATTACATTACAAACTCAGTTCCCCGTATCTGCTTTCATAGCACTGCATAAACGACCCCGAAAACGAACGATACTACTCCGGTGCGTCAAATAACTAAACGGAAACGTCCCATTTCACCGCTTTCATTTCCTACTTTCCAAGGTACCTTTACCACTTTCGGAATCACTTCCTTGCCAGTAACTGCGAGCCGCATTTCCATTACTGATTTCGGAAGAGAAAGAACAATACATTTGACGCGAGGAACATGTATTGATGGGTAAATTGTGCAGTGGTAGAAGGGATTTACAATTTATACCGAGTTTTGTTGTTCGTACCCGTTAGTCATATGAAAACTGCTCACTGGAATTAGTTTTCCGATGCCTAAAATAGGAGAGAGACATTCTTCATTGATCCCTCATCGTAAAACAAAGTGCAATGAGCAAAACTTTAACATCTTTATGAACTAGGAATCGAAATACGTGTACTGTAATCCAATGGTAAATTTATTCCAAAGTGGAAAAGTGGTAACTGTGAATATGAAAATTATTATGAGGCAGAAACTGGAATCTCGTGCTGTATGGAAATGGAAAATATCGCAGTAGATGCATAGCGTAATATGCAATAACGCCTTACGAAATGTATCTTAAATAGAAGTCACTCACGTCGTACGTATTGCACTGAACGCCGACGTCGCGATACAGTTCATACCGACTCTCTTGAAGACTAACTAAACTGCTTTGTAAGCAACGACGCATTTTCTCTCGGATGAGCTGCGTTGTAGCCCCAGGGTAGTTCTTCCGGCACAGCGTCTATACCAATTTGAGTTCAAAATCTCATGCTCACCTATCACAACAGAACAAACTTTTGTTCCCTTCAGGGCAGGTCTTCCGTGTGCACCCTTCATGTTTACCTGCGCGAGAACTTTTATCGTCATTAGCTGACGCATCATATCCCTCGTGCAATCTCCAAAGTTGGTACCGGAAACTTTCTGTGATACCGTCTTTGAATAAAGGTCTACACTTTAAGCGGTCAAATTGCCTGAGGCGCAAAAAGTTTGTCCAAACCTCGAGTCCTCCTCGTCTTCACTGGCCACGTAATGGGCTTGTAAATATCGTGCATCATCTGCAGCGTTCCTTAATATCTTACTTGGTCAATAATTCAAATAGAATACCGATAAAAGCTTGTAGAAATGTCCGGTACACTGAAATCGGTCGGCTGATGAACAGCATCAGGCTCAACTTCGCAGTCCGCATTTATTTCCCTGGCTGATGACCTCCTTCCCAAATCATCTGATTTATGTGGCCATTAGGGTTCACAAAGCGTGGAAAATACTACCATTTACAGCGTTTAACCAATTGTCAATATCCGAGGCATTCAAAGAATCCACTGTGGAATAAGCGGCTCTGACGGAAGCTTTTTGACGTCACCAGATGGTAGTTCTCGAGTACCCAGGAACTGACACCTGCTTACGGCGGTGTCGTCTCATTTTTTGCAATGATAGCTATCAGACGTGGTTCGAATTTAAAAGGCATATAGCAGTACATAAAGCGTATTTCGTGAATAATTATAAAAGTCTACTAGCCACGTGATAAACTTAGTTCCTTCCATCAAAAATGAAAACGAATACAGCCATTCCGTTACTCAGTCATTGCTGACCTAATATGGAATAGACGGACACTGCAGTAGACATTAAAAATGTACGCGATATATATTGACTAAAGTAGCCGCGTAAACGTGACATAAACCGTCGTTATTGACGAAAATGAAGACTGGCTACAGGACGACTTACGGCTAGCATGTAACCCTCGACGGATCGCGTGACAGAATGACGCACCTCAGTGAAACAAAAAAAGACGATGAACGTCAGTGACGGTGTTTCATAAAGAAGCGTACTCAAGATGTAGGAAAAAAGGAGGGTACTCATTTGTAGTGATAAATTTGGGTGCTTATATGCTTGAGGAACCCAGACAACCACTGGGAAGTGATAAAAAGCAGCGAAACAATAAAGTGGGTATATCTTCAAAACCATGAGGCTTATGGGGGATAAAACTTCGCGGTTGGCCATTTTGGGCCTAGTTAGTACCATTGCCGAACTTATTTATCATAAAAATAGTATTTTGAAAAACAGTCCCGGAAGGTACCGTTTGGGAGCGTGTTTTCGACCCCTTGTGCTGACTGTTAACAGGTCTGAGCGGTAACAGCCTTGCACAACCTTAATATACTAAGTGGTGGCTAACTTAAACAAAAGTCGCTGCAAAAGTAAGAACGCTATTCCTATTTTCCGCGAAAATGATTTCACCAACTCAAACCATTTTCTGCAATACTCACGAATAACTCCAATTCGGCCATCATTAATGTTGGACCACAGGACACTATCATGCTCTGTTCTGTCCTCATTTGTTTGCCCTGATGGCGAAGCAACAATAGTTATTTCACAAAAACTACGTACTGCAGTTTTTACTGAAATACGCTTTTTATTCGGAAACTTTTTACTCTGGTTGGTTCGTTTTTGGTGAAGCGCTGTCTTTTTGGCAAAGAGTTTTATTCGTTGTGCGCTTGATAATTATGTTTATTCACACAATTATCACAACCGCCTAGTGTCTTTGGTATACGCTGTCTGCGTTTTTTCCTGATTTACACGTTTTCGGTCCCTCTGATAGCATGACGATCGTTTGCAGCGAAAATTCATGTGGGGGTTAGTAGTTGCAAAGAGTATGTTGGGACAGGTATACAGTGTGATGGGTGCAATGAGTGGTACTTTAGTCGCACGCACGATTTGTGGACTCGATTCCCGTCCAGCGAATGGGGACGCAGAACGATAGCGATTGATGGTTGTTTGTAATTACATTGGTTGCCCTGTATAAATTACAGGAGCAGGGAGACTGATCGAGCTAATGACCAGAGCTGATGAGCTGGAGCGCGCCTTGCCGTTTGTTACGTAGCGTGACGAAGGTTTCAAAGAGCTAATCTTTTCCGGTACCAGGTGGACTTAAACAACTCAGATTTCAAGCAACCAGTCGATTGAAGGAACTGATGCTAGATCGAATTCCTGACCTATTGAAAAACCTGGTCAACATTTGGCAAACCAGTTGCGTACCTCAATGGATGACTGGTGAGGATCACCCAAATGTCCTAAAGGGGTTCTAAGATAGGCTGATGTGTCCGACCGAAGGAGATTATAATACCGCGCTGGTTAAATCGGGTCTGGATGAGTGAAAGTACTTTGAAATACTTTTGTCCTGGCCATAAGCCACTTTGTGTGACTGAGAAGAAAGATTCGAAAAGGAAGATTGCCTCTAGCTAGAGGAGGGCCTGACACCGGAGTTGGCCGCTTTTGGGGAGCGGTTGTCAATCCGAAGTAAATCTAAGTAAAAATACCTATTCGTAAACAAGGCGCGCCTAAGCTCTAAGCTCGCGATTGCATTTTAATGAGTTTGGTGTCTGCGAAGCCGCTACAGTACCACCAGAGCTGCTCTGCCCTGTCCAAAAAAACTATGAGCTGCTCAGGGAACACGAATCTTTGAAATGGATATGTGTTCGCTGTGTTGCTCTGGCCGAGAAATGCTCACGTATACTGCGGGGATCGCTAAACAGGAAAATCGGGGCCACAGCAGGAAGCTTAGGGAAGGAGGTACAACAGAGCCCGGTAATAGCAACGCGCACAGTTACTAGGAAAAACGAGCAGCAGGCAAAGAAGGGCAAGCTAGACAGTAACAAGACACAGAAAGAACCCAGGGAAGCGGTAGAGATGGAGGTGCTGAAACAGAGGGCGGAAAGACCTGAAGAAGAGCTCATAAAAATGAAGGTCATCACCGAAAGAGTTGGGAAAAAGCAAGCGTCTTCCCTTGCAGAATCACGCAGAACCGCTGATTACAGAGGCGCGGATCAGAATGGAAGCGGAACACGGGCACGTAAATGTATTGAGAATGGCGGGGGCTATCCACTGACTTGACGTATGCAAAATGCCATAGAGTGAGGCTTTGGAAGGCAAACAACGCGCTAAAGCCGAGGCCCCTGCTTATCGTCTTTACCAGCACATACAACAGAGACCTACTGCTAGGTCGGACATCAAGAGTTGAGCACGCCACGGGGGGTACATGAGGATCACGCCTGACACTCCCTTCAGTGGAAAGATGGCACCGGCACAAAATCCGCCGCATCGATCAAAACCGGAACTCAAGCAACGGGTTTTCATGATAGCTAAAGCTGACGTCACACCTCCAAGCACATCTACACCTAACGCCGCAATCATTAGCAGTAGCCAAGCTGGACAGCCAACAGTGAACTTGCCAGCTAGAAAAATGAGACGAGTGGGGCAGTAGGCACAAAAGTACACACAGAGGGTATAAAGTAAGTGGACGCTCGGCGACTGCGTACCAACAAGAGAGGGTGTGTGACCGAAGTGGTTACGGAAGTGGCGGCGACGCCAATCCAGATCAGACGGAACGTCACTAATACGGATGAAAGCTGGGCAACAGTCGTTGCACGAACACCCACGCCGTTGAGCAGGAGTAGGTTTCTGACGCCCTCGAGGGGCAACAGAAGGCCAAGTAATGAGACAAGGAAAGCCTCATAAGTTTCCTTCGACAGCATTACAATTACTTTGCACTGTGTAGCCCTGAAGGTTCAGGAAAATACGAGCCTAGTGGCTGTTGATGCAAAAAACGGCATGTCCCCCCGCGAACTGCGCCCGAGGGCTCAACGGCCCAAAAAGGAATAATCATAGCGGATGACCTGGTAGAAGGTACTGCTGTATGGTACACAAATGCCCGCAGCTTAGGAGGTAAGTGGGGGGGGGGGGAACTACTGACCAGGGCGAACAGATCAGTGATTATAGCTATCACGGAGATATGGCTAAAAAGGACCAGAATGCCATGCAACCTCGTGGCTACACCGCCTTCAGACAAGACAGAATAGACGTTAGGCTGGGTAGAGGGGTACTGCTTCTCGCGAGGGCTGATTATAATCAGTGGTAGGTCCCGTTAACACTTGTCACACCCAACATACATGTTGCGTTCGCCTAGGCCGATGGCCGGTAGGGATAGTCTGTGTCTAACACAATAAATAAATAGGAGCCGGCCGCCTTAGTGGAAGCCTAAGATTGTGAGAACATTAACTGTCCGTAGAAGGCTATGGGCTCACTACAAACTTCATAGCGCGCACTACGCATGATACGCTTATAAGACATCTAGAAATGAGGTACAAGCCCTGCAACGAGAAACAAAGTACTAGTATGAGAAGAAACTAGCCAACAATATGAAGGCAGACCCAAAGAAGTTCTCCGCTTATGTGCAGTCCAAGAAAACGACGCGCGAGAGCGTAGGTACCTTGGAGATGTCCGACGGAAGCATTGCCCTCGATGATAAAAACAAGGCAGAAACCTTACTTGCGTTCTTTAAGAGCGTGTATCGTCAGAACCATATGCTTAGTGCGGCGGGATCAGATAGAGGGAGTACGCCAGTGCTTCAGGAGCTCACTGTAAGTGAGGACGAGGTGCGCCACGAACTCAGATCTTTGTGCAAGCACAAAGCCGCCGGACCGGATACAATCCATCCGGCGATTGTCCAGCCTCTTTTCCTATATCTTACCAGGAGCTGTTACTCAGCTGTACGAAGCGTCTTTAAGGGAGGTTGAGGTGCCAGAGGATTGACGTAAGGCCATTATCGTAGTGATATATATGACAGGATCCAGGTAGAAGGTGGAGGATTATAGACCAGTCAGCCTAACATCAGTGTTGTGCAAGTGCTTGGAGCGTATAATCAGAAAGCAATTGTGCCTGCATCTGGTGAATAAAGACCTACTGACACCTGCTCAATATGGGTTTGTTAAAAAAAGATCGTGTTTGACGAACCTACTGATGTTATTAGACTAGAACACAAGACGAACAGATGAGGATACGACAGTGGAGGTTTGTTATTTGCACTTCAGTAAGACTTTCGACTCTATGAGTCATCGCCTGCTGGACTATAAATTGCAGACCTTTGGGATAAGCGGAAAAGCAAGAGATTAAGTCACATACTTTCAAAGGAATCGTAGCTTCTGTGTCATGGTGGGCGGTTATCCATCGAGACCGGAGAGGGTTACCAGTGGTGCGCCGCAGGGTTCAGTACTGGGGTCTTTGCTCTTCCTCTTGTATACAAATGACCAAGCGGAAGAATTGAGCAACCGGTGTTTCATCTTTGCGGATGATGTGAAGATAGCGGGGAGCGATTTAGCACAGGATATAAATGCGGTGCTCAGATGGGCAGAACGATGGGATTTACCACTTAATCTCGCCAAATGTCAAGTCCTAACCACTAACATAGACGAACGAGCAGTATTCCGTTGAAAAGAGTGTCGGAGGTAAAAGACCTAGGTGTGATAGTCACACAGGACTTCAAGTCTTCAAGGCAGTGCCAGAGAGCTGCCAATATGGCCAGAGGGGTATTAACCAGGGTATGCCATGCTATCACATGCAAAAAACCAGAAGTGTTCATCCCGTTTTACAGGGTTTTTGGTGCGACCTCTTCTGGAGTATTGTGTGCAGACATGGGCACCCTATTGTCTCAAGGATAAGGAGTGCTTGGAGGGGTGCAGCGACTTGCAACTAGAATGATCATCGGTCAGAAGGGGAAACGATCAGCGTCTAGAGAATCTTAATCTCTTCTCTTAAGAGCGGCGTAGAGGGCGAGGTGGCTCAATAAAAACGTTCAAGATCATAAAGGGTCTGTCGGGTACAGACAAGCGTGATTTGTTCGTTTCTGCCCCTGAGTGCGGCACCAGGAGGCGCAGTCTTAAGGTACAAAAGGCATACTCAAGGCTAGACATACGGGCTAATTTTTTAACAAATAGGGTTGTACCCATGTGGAATAGACTGTCAGAGGATGCTGTTAGATGCAGCAATGTACCAAATTTCAAGAAGGTCCTAGATTCACACTGGGACGCAGCGTTTCCAGCTGTGTGAGCGAGGGGTGGGGTAATGAGCCCCTTGCTTTTTTGTCAATGAACTTATGTCTGTGAAGGTGATACTGCCTCGCAAATTCTGTCTTTTAGACAAAACATTCAACGCGCAGTGTTGGGAGCCGAGGAAACTCGCCGACAACACAACGATCTGGAAGCTCGATTGGTCTCGGCCACTTTCGTCCAGTAGAAACTGAACTGAACTGAGATGCAGTAATGCCTGACAGGTCAATGGGTAGAGACCGGACGAAGTCCAATCTCCTGGTGTTCCACGTTGGGAGTCGATTTGAGCTGACAACTCAGTCGGTAAAATTAGTGGAAGAATAATTGATCCAAGCAAATGGGCTTCCACTAAGCCATCCCGCTGCCTTGCGGATAGGTTCTCGTTGGAACTAAAGCCTTTGGATGAGGACCCTAATCGTTCTCCTGCTTTGCGGCTTGACACCCTAGCAGTAGCCGCCCAAAATCTCCCATGAACTGCACTAATAGAAAGAATTCCATACTGCAGGGGTCGTCGCACAGGCTAATCAGGACCGCGCTTCCCATTGCATCGAGCGGGGTGGGTAGTGATAAGTGTGCTACTGCTCAGAGTTCTCTCTTTTATTCAACCTTTGTCTTCTGTCTCCAACCACCTCTCTTTGCCCCCTGTATCCACCCTTAGTGCTCCCATTGATAACACGGCCGATGCTCGCAACGGTTCATTGTCAAATAGAGTCAGGAACAATCCTCTGTCTGGTAGCTCTCATTTTCTCAAGCCTCATCAGCCTCTGAATCTCGGTTCCTTCAACGTGCGTACACTCATGCAGGCCGATCAGCAGGCGTGCCCAGCCCTCACAATGAACTCTCTGAAGATGATGTCTGCTGCGTAAGTGAAACGCGTATCTAGGGTTGGAGCAATGTGACTCAACTAACTGCTTCTGGTATCTCAGGTCATGTCAGGTCAGGTCACAGGACTTGAGGCTTGAGCCAATAAAGCAGTCCAGATTCTTGCGCCAGTGAGCGTCCAGATACATCCCACCGGGCTGCGGCTTCCGTGTTTGCGTTGTGTTTCTGTTGTCTGCTCTGTAGGTGGAAACAGGGTTCAGACTCCGTTCACTGTCGGGAGAGTGTAATAGTCCCACGGTTACGAACTGGGTCATTTTACAAGTCTAGCTCCCCCCAAGAGTGTCACAGATACAGGCAGTGCTTCGATAAAATGTTAATAGTAGTATCTTGGGGAATAAGAAGAATAAGATGGGGAATGATGGAGAAGGTGTGATGGAGAGAGTCAGAGGTAGGTATACTATTGGTGGAAAGGAGTGACAAGAGGGAAGGGCGCTGCGTCTAGTATTGCCACTGAGTGATTTCGATTGAAATGTACTCAGGAAACACATCAGGCCAGCAAAGGTCCAACCTTGCCTTAAAGCCTGCCATCGATGTGGCAGACACCACCTCGGCCGGCAATGCGTTCCATGGGTTGACAACGCGGCAAACAAGGAAATTTCCCCTTATGTTTTTTAATGCTCTCGGTTTGACGAGCTTAAACTCGTATTCTCTGAGTGCGGAATCCCCCGCCAGTACCAACAGCGGCTTGATTGGGATGAATAGCCCTTTAACTTGCTTAAAATCTTCCATTAGGTCCCCCGTGAGTCTTCCACGTTTCATGGAGAAGAGTTTTAGCGCCAGTAGCCTATCTGTGTATGTTTTGTCTCTGAGTTCCAGTAGCAGTCTAGTGAAGTATCGCTGCACTTTCCCAAGAACAGCAGTGTCCCGCACGAGAGCCGGGGCCCAAGCTTGGACACAATATTCCAGGTGTGGCCTAACTAGTGTTATGTAAAACGGCAATAACACATAAGCTTCTAAGGAAGCTACGGTGCGCAACAGTTGGTGGAGTGCCCAGTGCCCCATAGCCGCGGCAGCCAGACACTGCGAAGATGGCTGGTAGCGATCGTTTATCGGGACCCCAAGGTCAGTGATGACTGTAACCTTCGTGATCGTTTGTGAATTATGTGGGTCTAGGAATACTGATTCTCCGCCGATATCCTGGGTGAGATGCCTACATTAACCTATGTTGAGCGGCAGTTGCCACCGAGTGGTCTAGTCGTAAACCTTATTGAAGTCCTCTTCGAGTGATGCGGTTCCGGGTTCACTCACCAGCTTTAGATCGTCCGCAAACAGGTAGTCTGGGTTTTGTATACCCTCTAATAAGTCGTTGGTGTAGATCAAAAACAGAAGAGGACCCAAGACTTACCCCTGAGGGACCCCACTGGTAGCAGTAGACCTCATGGACTTGTTCCCTTCCACTCTAACGTAATACGTTCGGTTTGTGAGATATACCTGGGTCCATTCCAGAACCTGGGGCGCTATACCCAGCGCTTCCATTTTGCGTAATGGAAGTCGGTGATTTACGGGGTCAAAAACCTTTTGGAAGTCCAAATAGCGGACCTCGACTCGTTCACCCCTGTTTAATCTGGCCGTTACTTCGTTCAAAAGGGACAGCAAGTTAGACAAGCAAGACTTATCTTTGAGAAACCCGTGTTGTCTGTTGGAAACTATCCCATTTTCAGTCAAATGACTGACTATGCGATTTTTACTCAGTCCCTCCATCATTTTGAGTGGCACATTTAGCGGCCTAACCGGTCGATAGTTTCGCGCTTCTTCCTTCAACCCTCCTTTGTGTATTGGGACAACTCCGGCCGTCAGACAGTCCTCGGGTAACTACGCTCATCCAACGACCTGGTGTGCAGCCAAGCAAGAGGGGCTGCTATTATCTGGGCAAGTGGGCGAAGAACCGCAGCATGGATGCCGTCTGGACCGGCTGCCTTGTGTACGTTAAGACCCCTCAGGGCTTCTTCTACTTTGTCTACAGAAACAAGAACTGGCGGCGTAACCTATGGTCTAGTGGGGGGTTTGTACGCCGGGTTCAGTTCATTTTCTCGCTGGTGCACTGTCTCGAAGTGCTCTCGCAGTATCTCGGCCTTGGCGGTACTGTCGAGTGCATGGGTGCTATTCCTGTCCCTAACGGAGCCCACAGCTACTCACGTGGCTGATTTTGATTGGACAGTTGTAGTAGGCTTCGGGTCACTGCTTAACACTTCTACCTAAGGTGCTCTCATCAGATAGCCTACACTGCCTTTGGGCCGTGATGGCCAATTCTCGAGTCATTTTGAATCTGAGGTATCTGCTGAGGCCTCCTTTCTGCTGGTATTGACACCACGCCCTGTGTTTCCGGCTTTGAGCTCTAGTTGCTCTACTGGTCCACCACGGATTCTGCGAGCTGGAGCAAAAGGCTCTGTGGGCAACAAAAGGTTGTTCCTGAACACGGTCCATTCTTCCTCCACACTTTCATAATGTTGGTCCCATGTCAGTGCTTGGGCTGCAATGACTAGGCCCTGCACATCGAGATCCTTAAAGCATCTTCTAAGTTTATGGGATACCCTGTCCTTCTCGGCCAAGTAGTTACAACGGATCACTCCATGGTCACTTCTTCCTAAGGGTGCTGATACCTGTAGGCACTCAATGTCACCGGTGTGTTCGGTGATTGTCAGGTCTAGTAGCCCGGGAGTCTGTCCTTCCCTCCACCTGGTTGGTTGCAGGGCATGCTGGACAAGCGCCTCTTCTAGTACAAAGTCTAGCAGTCTGACAGGGAAATCGTCACCCGCTGCCCACAGATTCACCCAGTCTATCTCGAGGGCGTTGAAGTCCCCGAGAATTATGAGTTCGTTTGCTCCGGCTACGGCGCGGTGGAAGTAGTTCAGCAAGGCTAGATCCTTCGGTGGATTGGCAGAGGGGCTTCGATACGCACGCGCAACACGTACTTCAACTTGGTGTAGCTTCAAGTCGCAGAAGACAGTCTGTATATCTGGTGATGTGGCTCATTCCCCGGCTATCTGCTTTATTGTTTCTGAGACTATTATCATAGCACCCCGCCATCCCTTCCATCCACTCCATCAGCTCGATAAATGCAATAGCTAGAAGGGAAGAGGACACCAATTTCATTCCCCGCTTTTAGTCTGGTTTCGGTGATTGTTATGCAGTCAATATTGGAAGTCTGAGCTGCCGGCTCGTGCCACATATTTCCAACGTTGCATGCGTTGGTGTAAGCTACTGCTAGGTTTCCCGGCCTTTGTGCACTGTTTGTGAGCTGGTGGGGGTGGCACTCGAAACCTAGCTCCGGGCGCTGTCCTCTTTCTTTGGCGACGAGAGATAAGCTTCTATTTTTGTCCTCCACCTGTCCCTTTTGACTAGTACTGGAGGGCTTTGATGGCTTTTTAAAGCCTTCGTTAGGAACAGGGGTACCATGCTGACCTGGCGAAGGAGTTCCGCATTTTTTAATGCTAATACGAAGCTGATGGTTTCCCCCAGGGTCAACTTTGTTCCTACTGGTATTTTCTGCGCACCTCAGGTGACGAAGCAGCTAGAGCTGTGGGTCAACGTACTGTAGTAATAGTCTTGACTGATAGAGCTGAGGCTGCTCTTTTAGACTGGATCCCTGTTAACACTCGTTTATGTACTTTAGGGCTCTAGGGGTCAGTCGGCGTTCGAAAGGATAGTGTTAAGCGAAAATTGTTTGTGATCTCGGCATACGCTCCAACAGACTGCAGCTCCAGTGCCCGCGAAATGTATGCGCGTGAGAATCAAGCTGGTATCAGACCCAGTCGGGTTTTGTATTGACCACATCTTTACTCTTCGGCAAACCTTAGAGCACAGGCAAATCTTCCGTCGGCCCACAATCTGGGTCTTTCTTTTATGTGAAAGTGGCGTTCGACTCAGTTGACTGCACAGTTCTCTGGCACTGTCTCTCACTGAAGCGTGTCAGAGAAGTTTATTTCTCGTCCAGTGCTTGTATGCGAACAGCCGAAGCCGAGTTCGTGCTTAGGGCGATCTTTCACCCGAATTAATTACGAAAAGTAGTGTTCGTCAGGGTCGCCCTCTTTCACCCTTCCTCTCCAATTTTGTAATTGAATTGATTCTTGAGATAGTCCTATCCTCGTGTGAGAATAGTGGCACCGATCTTTGTTCAGGCAGTAAAATGTCTGACGTAGAATACTCGGACGATATTGTTCTTATGAGTGAAGACTCAGGTAAGTTGCAAACTCTCTTAGATAGCTTAAACAACAGTGTAGCAATGTTTGGGATGTGTTTTGCACCTTCAGAGTGTAAAATGCTGTTGCAGAACTGGGTTGACTTAAAACCAAACCTTGTGTTGGCAAGGGAAGCCCCAGTTGAAGTGGATTAATTTTGTTACCTAGGCAGTTACGTCTCACCGGATGGACAAATATCGGATGAAGTGTCATCGTGTATAAAGAAGGCGTGTTTGGTTTTTGCGAACCTCCGTTATCTGTGGCGTCGGCGTGACATCCGATTGTCTGTTAAGGGTAGAGTGTACAATGCAGCGGTTATGTCCCTTCTCTTATACGGTTCAGAAAGATTGCCGTTGAGAACTGAGGATAGGCGAAGATTGTCGGTGTTCGAGCACCGATGTCTCCGTAGCATTGCCGAAGTATGGCGGGAACACCTTATCGGCAATGCCGAGGTTAGGCGTAAGGTATTGGAAACCAGAGATCAGTCTGGGGATCAAATACTGAATTTAAACAGGTTAAGGTGGTTTGAACACGTGTTGCGCATGTCCACCGATAGACTTCCTCGGCGTACGCTGTTTACCGAGACGGGTAGTGGTTGGAAGGTAGGTCGAGGTGGTCAGTCCATGACATGGCAAGAAGGTATGAACCCCTTGACCAGTGGAGTGGGCCACGTAGGACGTGTTAGACTTCCAGGTTGGGGTCCACGTGACTCGCATACCAAATTATTGGGAATATCTAGCGATATGGTTAGATCTCGTTGCCAATGGCTTAGTTGCATTCAGACTCTTTCTTTGTGGTCTTGATTCCCCATTGATACTTTGACTTTTTGGATCTTTATCACTATGTTTCTGTTCTTTTTTCCCTTTACTGGACGATGCCGGGAGGTAACAACCGAAACCAGTGCACAGAAGTGCGAGGTAATGGTTGACTGAACTGAGCTCTGACAAGCAGAAGGTTGAGTTCTACAATGAACTCGCCACCTTTGTTCGCAGGAGCAAAGGCTCTGACATTGTAGTGCTAGCAGGTGATTTTAATGAACAAGTTAGCAAACTTAGTGCGTCAGAAGCTTGTTTAGCTGGCCGTTGTGCTTTACTCGCTGAGCGTACAGATAACGGGGATAGGCTTCTCCAGTTTTGTGCGGACAACCGATTGTTCTTGTCTAGCACAAGTTTCCGACACAGCTCACGTCGTGCAGAGACATGGCGCGCCGTAAGCTACCGGTAACGTAGATCTGTTCAGAACTGTAGATCCTACTGGTCCACGTAGGTAGAGTCGGACCATGCATTAGTTTTAATACGATTATCCCTCCAGCTTCATGGCAATCGTCGCAAACCACAAACCTGGTTAGCCGTGCAATGTATGTGGTCCAGAAGTACGCACCCGTTATGAACACAAGTTAGCACATGAGCTAGGATCTACGACGAACAGTAATGTAGATGAGCATTGGGCCCATATCAAACGGGCAGTGCACGTGGCAGCAGGTTTTGCCTGTGGTCGTAGATCCGATGTCCACCAAGGACACTGGGTTTCGCAAGATTCGTTGAGTAAAATGGAGCAAAAGCGTCAGCTCTCGAACTGTAAAGAGATGAATAAGGTACAAAAACATCTACAGAAACAAGTTACGAAAAAGCCTTAAGAAGGATCGTGAAAATTGGTGGGTCAGGGTAGCCAAAAAAAATGGAAGTAGCAGCTTTTTCAAGTAGCCGTCAAAGATTGTTCGAACTTCTTCGTGACACCGGTGGATGGCCAACCCCGGTGAGTGAAACGATATGCGATAGAAATAGGGAACCCATCGATGACAAACATCAAAAGCTGGACCGATGGGCCGAATTCTTCAAGGAGCAGTTTAGTTGGCCGCACGCAAGTGCAGTTACTCCTGTGTCAACAACTGCGACTCCTTGGGGAGTATTATTACGACGAGACTGCACCTTGACGTGGTGTGATGGCTTGCGCGCCTCTATGACCCAAAGAGCTATACAGGATGGCTTCCTTAAGCCGGAGATGCAATCATACCTGACAGGTCAATGGGTAGAGGTCAGACAAAGTCCAGTCTCCTGGTCCTCCAGGTTGGGGGTTGATTTGAGCTGCCAACTCAGTCGGAAAAACCAGTGGAAGAATAATTGATCCACGCAAATGGGCTTCCACTAAGCCATCCCGCTGCCTTGCGGATAGGTTCTTGTCAGAACTAAAGGCTTTGGATGAGGACCCTAATCGTTCTCCTGCTTTGTGGCTGGACACCCTAGCAGTACCCGTCCAACATCTCCCATGAACTGCACGAATACAAAGAATTCCATACTGCATCGGTCGTCGCGCAGGCTAATCAGGACCGCGCTGTCCATTGCATCGAGCGGGGTGGGTAGTGATAAGTGTGCTACTGCTCAGAGTTCCCTCTCTGTTATTCAACCTTTGTCTTCTGTCCCTAACCATCCCTCTTTGCCCCATCTATCCACCCATAATGCTCCCATTGATAACACGGTCGATACTCGCAACGATTCACTGTCAAACAGTGTCGGAAATAATCCTCTGTCCGGTAACTCACATTTTCTCAAGCCTCAGCCTCTGAATCTCGGCTCCTTCAACGTGCGTACACTCATGCAGACCGGTCAGCAGGCGTGCCTAGCCCTCACAATGAACTCTCTGAAGATTGATGTTTGCTGCTTAAGCGATACGCGTATCCAGGATTCGAGCAATGTAATTCAGCTAACTGCTCCTGGTATCTCATCGAGGTATATTCTGCGCACCTCAGGAGACGAAGCAGCTAGAGCTGTGGGTCAACGTGGTGTAGGAATTGTCTTGACTGACAAGGCTGAGGCTGCCCTATTAGACTGGATCCCTGTTAACAGTCGTTTATGTGCTGTGAGACTCCAAGGGTCAGTCGGCGTTCGAAAGGATAGTTGTGTTAAACGCAATTTGTTCGTGATCTCGGCGTACGCCCCAACGGACTGCAGCTCAGAATTGCAGAAAAATGAGTTCTATGATGCCCTCGCCACTCTCGTTCGCAGCAGTAAAGGTTCCGACATTGTAGTGCTAGCTGGTGACTTCAATGCACAAGTTGGCAAACTTAGTGCGTCAGAAGCCTGTTTAGGTGGGCGTTGTGCTTTATCCGCTGAGCGCACAGATAACGGGGATAGGCTTCTCCAATTTTGTGCAGACAATCGATTGTTCTTGTCTAGGACAAATTTCCGACACAGCTGGCGTCGCACAGCGACACGACACTCTAACTCTACAGAAATTTTGATTCAGATTGATCATATCGCCGTATGCTACTGGTGGTGCAGTTCTGTTCAGAACTGCAGATCTTACTGGTCCACATACGTAGAGTTGGACCATGCATTAGTTTTAGTGCGATTATGTCTCCAGCTCCATAGTCATCATCGCTAACCACAAACCCGGTTAACCGTGCAACGTATGTGTGATCCAAAAGTCCGCATCCGTCATGAGCAGAAGTTAGCACATGAGCTAGGATCTACGACGAACAGTAATGTAGATGAGCATTGAGCTCATATCAAACAGACGATACACGTTGCAGCAGGCTTTGCCTGTGGTCCTAGATCGGATGTCCGTCAAAGACGCTGGATCTCGCAAGAGTCGCTGAATATGATGGAACAAAAGCATCGCCTCTCGAACTGTAAGGAGATGAATAAGATGCGGAGGAAGTTAAAAAGGCAAGTTACGCAAGACGTTCGAAATGATCGCGAAAATTGATGAGTCAAGGTAGCCGAAGAAATGGAAATAGCAGCTGCTTCAGGTAACAGTCAACGACTGTTCAAACTTATTCGTGACACCGGTGGACGGCGCATCCAGGTCAGTGAAACGATTTGGGATCGAAATGGAGAACCCATCCATGGCAAACAGCAAAGGCTTGACCGTTGGGCCGAGTACTTCAAGGAATAGCTTAGCTGGCCGCACGCTAGTGTAGTTACTCCCGTGTCAACAACTGTGACTTCTTGGGTGGTATCACTTGAGCCCCCATCAGAAGTAGAAGTAGAGTCATGCATTCGACTACTAAGGCGGGGGAAAGCGGCAGGTCCCGACGAACTTCCTCCAGTTCTTTTCAAACTGGGTGGTGAGGCATTGGTAAAATCACTAACCGCCTTGCTCCGTGACATTTGGAACGCGGAGCGTATTCCGTTAATATGGAGCGAGTCATTGATTGTTCCCATCTTCAAGAAGGGAATACGCAATGACTGCAGTAATCATCGTGGGATTAGCTTAATTCCGATATTCACCAAAGTACTAGCTTCGATTTTGCTGCCTCGTCTTACACCGGCTCGCGAGAGGAATGTCCGCGAACAGCAGGCAGGATTCCGCCCAGGTCGAGGATGCATCGACCAGATTTTTACTCTTCACCGACTACTTGAAACGCGTCACACGCACCGCTGACCAACAATAATACTTTTCTTAGACCTGAAAGGCGCCTTCGATCCAGTTGATCGAACAGTGCTCTTCAGTACTCTTCATCGAAAAGGTATGCCCCAGAAGTTCGTGAACCTAATGAGATCATTGTATTCTCATACTTCTGGCCGCGTAAGGGTTTACGGTGAACTATCCGGTCGGTTCGAAACGACCAGTGGTGTTCGGCAGGGATGCCCTTTGTCTCCATTCCTTTTTAACTTCGTCATGGACGAAATAATGGAGGGTGCTTTGCAAAATCTTCAGGATGTAGGCGTCGAACTAGGAGATAGTGAGAAGCTGTGTGACCTAGATTACGCAGACGACGTTGTCTGCTTGTTCGAATCCACGGAACATGCTCAGCGTGCACTAGATAATCTCGCAAGAGCTGTAGCTCCATTCGGCATGCACTTGGCACCTTCAAAGTGTAAGGTGATGTTACAAGACGACGTCAACGATTCCGAACTTCAGGTTCGATGGGGAGGTGCTGGCAACTGCCGACCAGTTCACCTACCTCGGCAGCAGCGTGACGACGGATGGGAGCACAGTAGTAGAGGTGAGTACGCGGATATCCAAGGCTCGAGCGGCGTACGCTGGACTGAAGCACTTGTGGCGTTGATCTGGTATTTTACTGAAGTTGAAAGGTCGTGTATACTGTTCCGCAGTGCTTTCAGTTTTGTTGTATGGTTGCGAGACTTGGAGTCTGCGTGCTGAAGATATTCGTCGTCTTAAGGTTTTCGACCATCGATGTTTACGTAGTATCGCTAGGATTGGGTGGAATAGCCGAGTAAGGAATGCTGAGGTTAGAAATCGAGTATTGGGTACTAGTTCGGAGAACATTTTGTCACAGCGTATCCAGCTTAGTAGACTTCGTTGGTTGGGGTATGTGTTACGAATGGCAAACACGTCTACCATACCATGTCCTATTCTCCGTTCCTCCTCGAGAGTGGACGAGACCACTTGGAGGTTAACAGATAACTTGGCAGCGAGGAATGAGAAAATGTAAGGCAGACTTAGGAAAAGTAGGTGTTTCGCGTCTTCGTAGTTGGGGTCCAAAAGATCCGTCTACCAGTTGGCTGGAGACACTGAAGGATATGGCTGCAAACCGTAAACATTGGCGATCATGTTGTCACTTTCTGTTGAATCAGAATGACCGATCGATGTGCGTTTGTACAGTTAGACTGTGTATTCCATGTGTTGGCTACTAGGGCATTCTTTCCTTTTGCTACCCGTGTAGGTCCACTCCCTATCCATCTTGTATATTCATACTTTCTAATTCAGCGTGCAACATGGTGAGAAAGGCAGTGGTCAGTGGGGCTCGCCCTACGTTTCAACGCTGTACGATGATGATGATGATGAATAGCGAACGAGCTCCTTGGGAGCCACTGACAGCCACGCATCAACTCGTTGCTTACTTGCAGCCCTCACTTGGTTGTGCGTAGGCTAGAGGCGCGCCCTCAAAACAGCCGAGTGGCGCTGGGAACGTCTCTTAAGTCAAACTTCTATGAAACTTCATGGCCATATTGTCGCAGTCATGATCGGAGACATTCATGACCCTACTTATTCTCTCCAAGGAGCCAGCGGCAATAAAGTAAAGTAACAATGGCTGTACAGTCTGTCAAATCTCATCTTTTTGATCGTGGATGTACCTCTAGCCCTTGCGTACATAAATGCAGCCCATAACGCCGCAGGGTTGTTCCAGAATAGCTGATGGCCTATTGTGCAGCTCGTACTACTCTTCCGGAAAAACCGTGTCGGGTAGACGCATCACGATTATGGGCTGTGACCATATTTAGTGGTGGGTCATGTTCGCCGCATCACAGTGCTGTGTTTTGTAGTGGAGAACGCTTACCGAGGGAAAACCCACCACCCACCGTTAATGAGAGGAGGAGGAAGAGATGAATCTTGATCAACACAAAACCTGGTGCAGCAACGAATATGCCGAGTCCAGACATTCGCAATGAATGATGTTTGTCGAGTGATACGTTGACCAATTGACGCCAGGAGTAATAAAGTCGCCCAACAGTCGATGCTTGAAGGGTTGGCTAATAGTAAAGAAGCGCAGCTGTTCTGTGAAAGCTAAGTTTCTTGCGTACAAGGTTTGGGACGGTGTTTTAACCATAATTGATGTGTTTCGGCGGAGGATAAGTTAATCCTGGTCCATAGACAGTCAGTATGAGAAAGGAGTTTGTGGCACAGATACAGTGAGATTTAGATGTAACACATCGGACACGCGTCGAGTCTTTATGGCATATTTAGGCGTATTAAAAATCATTTATTAGCCATGTTTTAGTTGCAGGAAAGAGATGGAGATTCGCATCGACTAATGACTGCCGCAGTTCCGAAGTTTTTTCTTTTATTACATGCTTGCGCATGAGTGCAGCGAAAGAGGCATTTACCTCATAGCCACGAAGACCCGCTGCTCTATTGGGGATAACCGGCAGCCAGACCCAGAGACTTGGAGTGTCGAAGAACCACCTAAGGTCCCATTCGGTCAGGTGTGATAACGATCCGACGACAGTAGATTACTGTCTACCACCAAAGTAGCCGGTGATGGCGGCCATTCGAACTTCGGACCTTTGAGGTAGTAAGCAAACACTTTAAACCACCCCGACCACCACCGGTCGGAGAAGTTTTGCCCTAAAACATTTTATTGCAGTTTCCTGATAATTTATTGGAGAATAAACCAAAGGATTTTGTCAGAGAAGAGTGAAAAGCTTTATTTGCTAAAGAAGAAGTACTTGGGATGGAGGAGAGTACGTGATCTGGAGGACCTGATATATGAAAAACTAGAGGTGCCAAAACAATGGTATTCATTGGTGGGCTCTGCTTATTCTCTTGAATTCGGAGAAGGGGTTGAGATAGAATTAGGGTAGAAATTACTTGCGGTGTCTCTAGAGATCGGTTCTGAGTGGCTCCATATTAGTAAGGCCTTACTTCCTTGAAAATTCCTGCCGGTGGGCACCTGGTCAATGGGTCCCGATTTACGAATGCCCATTGCTTTGGGAGCCCGTGGCCTGATCTTACTGAGGGAAAACTTAATTTCCAACACGACCTTTGTGACGCAGCCCAAAGCCTAGATGAGGCTATAGCTAAGGTTTTCTTGCTCTTTTACATATATTCATGAACCCTGAGCAGAAGAAAACAAGCTGTGAGCAGAGCGCTTCGATCGGTTGCTCAACCGACCATCAGACCACATGACGGGCCTACAACCCCCAGTTCTTGTGGAGCCGTACAATGTCAGTTTCAGTTCGCCGAGTCCAACTGAAATCGCCACAGTCCAATCAGATTGTGAGCAAAAGAGCTGCTGGAGAAGACGGCATTCTACGAGTGCGCCTGTCGTCATTGGTCGAGAGACTGCACACCCTGTTCTGGTCCATATGGTGGGAAGAAGTCTTTGTGACCGATTGGGGCACGTCTGCTCTGCTCCCCATCCCAAAGAAAGCGGACGATGTGTGAGAATCATGGGGGGATCAGCCTGATCGACGTGGCTACATCAACATCATCATCATCATCGTAGAGCGTTAAACAGTAGGGCAAGCCCCACTGACCACTGCCTTTCTCACCATGTTGCACGTTGAATTGAAAAGTATGAATATACAAGATGGAGAGGGAGTGGACCTATATGGGTGGGAAAAGAAAAGAATGCCCTAGTAGCCAACACACGGAATACACAGTCTAACTGTACGAACGTACACCGATCAAACATTCTGATTCGATAGAAAGTGACAACACGATCTCCACTGTTCGCGGTTCGCAGCCATATCCTTCAGTGTCTCCAGCCAACTGGTAGACGGATCTTTTGGACCCCAACCACGAAGACATGAAGCGCCTACTTTTCCTAAGTCTGCTGTACATTTTCTCATTCCTCGCTGCCACGTCATCTGTTGACCTCCACGTGGTCTCTTCCACTCCCTGGGAGGGGCGGAGAATAGGACACGGTACGGTAGACGTGTGTTTGCCATACGTAACACGTGTCCCAACCAACGAAGTCTACTAAGTTGGATACGCTGTGACAAAACGTTCTCTGAATTAGTACCCAATACTCGCTTTCTTACCTCATCGTTGCTTACTCGGCTATTCCACCCAATCCTAGCGATACTACGTAAACATCGATGGTCGAAAACCTTAAGACGACGAATATCTTCAGCACGCAGACTCCAAGTTTCGCAACCATACAACAAAACTGAACGCACAGTGACACAGTATACACGACCTTTCAACTTCAGTGAAATATCGGATCGGCGCCACAAGTGCTTCAATCCAGCGTACGCCGCTCGAGCTTTGGATATCCGCGTACTCACCTCTACTACTGTGCTCCCATCCGTCGTCACGCAGCTACCGAGGTAGGTGAAGTGATCGACAACTGCCAGCACCTCCCCATCGAGCATCAAGCTCGGAATCGTTGACGTCCAGTCTTGTAACATCACCTTGCACTTTGAAGGTGCAAAGCGCATGCCGAATGGAGCTACAGCTCTTGCGAGATTATCTAGTGCACGCTGAGCATGTTCCGTGGATTCGAACAAGCAGACAACGTCGTCTGCGTAATCTAGGTCACAAAGCTTTTCATTATCTCCTAGTTCGACGCCTACATCCTGAAGATTTTGCAAAGCACTCTCCATTATTTCGTCCATGACGAAGTTAAAAAGGAATGGAGACAAAGGGCATCCCTGCCGAACACCACTGGTCGTTTCGAACCGACCGGATAGTTCACCGTAAACCCTTACGCGGCCAGAAGTATGAGAATACAATGATCTCATTAGGTTCACGAACTTCTGGGGCATACCTTTTCGATGAAGAGTACTGAAAAGCGATGTTCGATCAACTGAATCGAAGGCGCCTTTCAGGTCTAAGAAAAGCATTATTGTTGGTCGGCGGTGCGTGTGACGTGGCTACGAAGATTTTCTGTGTGCTGCTACTCAACCGCTTCTCTGTTAAAAGAGACCGCCCTACTGGACGGAACTAAAAAGGTTTCCGTCGTGGTAGAGGCTGCGTTGACCGAATTTCCACACTACATTGAACACTGGAGTACCACTGCAAATTCCAGCAGCCTGTTTCATCGACCTTCGGATCGCTCTCGATTCAGTTAACCCGGAGGGATTCTGGGCGATAATGGAATCCGACGGGATGCCCGATAAACTCGCAAGGCTTCTGAGAGGATACTTTTCATCCACTAGGTCGCGATTCCGTATGTATGACGAAGAATCATCCGAGTTCGCACTCACTACTGGCATCCGACAGGGCTGCTCTGTTTTATCGGTGCTGTTCAACTACGCGATCGACTGGACAACGAGACAGGCACTGACTATCTATCCCAGTATCCAACTGAGTCAGGAGATGCACATCTCAGACCTGGAGTACGCGGACGACATTCGTGTGGTAACAGACCCACCTGCCACGCCCCAACCAGTCCTCTTCAATCGAATCAATTTCTTCTCAAAATCCACCGGAATATAAATGAATACCACAAAAGGTAGAGATATATCAACTTCTTGTGGCTATCAACTCAATAGCTGTCCATCGATGACCAAATGATCAAACGAATTCCGTCATCCAAGTATTTAGGCTATACACTGCTTCCGAACGGTCAAGCAAAGGATGAGATTTCTTTAAGTAGACAACGCTAGTAAAGCATTTTTCCAGCTACAGCGGGAGTTTTGAACCGCAACGAAATCAGTCTTCGGACTAAGGTGCGTAACTAAGGTTCCGCTGCAAACCTCGAACTCAGCTACGGCTGCGAGACCTAGCCACTAAGAGTCGAAGGTACCAGAAAGGTGAAGGATTTTGATCACTGGTGCCTGCGACGTATTTCGAAAACAAATTGGCGCGACAGTTTGTTCAACAATGAAGTCAAGAGATGGTGCTGTGAAATTGATGAATTCTCAGACTTCCCCTAATGTCGTCGACGGCGGTGGCTGGGTCATATCCTACGGCGATTCGAAACGGAGCGTCCCGAACCCTGTCCTGGATGGCGCTGTCACCTTAGTGGCGAGCTCAAAACTCAGATCAACACTGTCGAGAAGGATGTAGAACGCCTAGGCTTACGGTCGATCTATGGTGCCCGCCAATGGAAAAATAACTGGATCGCGCTTTGCACCGAACTCACTTCCAACTGCCGCGCATGGTCTTCTATTATACGTGATATTCACGGAGCCGACTAATCCTCTAGCAGGAAGTAGTCGTGTTAGGGTAAAACAGTAAAAGTAAGAACGCCGGAGGAAAGGGAGTCGCGATGATCGTCTTGTCGTCATCAGCTTATGAAAGCTGGGATTGAGAGAACTAGAAGACACCGATGGGCTCGTTGCTATCGACGATTTGAATTAAGCAAAGAGCCTGAGGGTATAGAGTCAACTCATTATGAGGTCTACTAGAGAAATAGAGGCCCTAGAGACTTCCTGGTTTAGAGCACCGGTCAATCGGTTCTGAATTAGTCAAATACCTTTCTCGGTCTATTCTAGTTAAATAACTTTAGAAGGTTTGGGGTTTTCTATGGATCTAGGTCATATTTGATCTGGTCTGTGGATTACCGAATTGCTCCCACAATAAGAAGCCAAGGAAAAAAGAAAAAGTTGTGAGTCTGCGGTATCCAGAATCAGCATTACAGTTCACACCGTGAATTTTGATGAGAGCAAAATTTGTTTAGTGCTAGTGCTTATAGCGTGTGCGAGTAGGTTTAAGTTGAGTGTGTTGTGAACACGATAAATAGGAAAAAACAGGCAACCTAAACATGGCTATGACAATGGTTCAAGTTGTCCTGAGCAGTCACTTTGTTCGAAGTGGGACTACAAACTATATGCAGTGATCCCTCTCTGTTATTCAACCTTTGTCTTCTGTCCCTAACCATCCCTCTTTGCCCCATCTATCCACCCATAATGCTCCCACTGATAACACGGTCGATACTCGCAACGATTCACTGTCAAACAGTGTCGGGAATAATCCTCTGTCTGGTAACTCACATTTTCTCAAGCCCCGTCAGCCTCTGAATCTCGGCTCCTTCAACGTGCGTACACTCATGCAGGTCGGTCAGCAGGCGTGCCTAGCCCTCACAATGAACTCTCTGAAGATTGATGTTTGCTGCTTAAGCGAAACGCGTATCCAGGATTCGAGTAGTGTAATTCAACTAACTGCTCCTGGTATCTCATCGAGGTATATTCTGCGCACCTCAGGAGACGAAGCAGCTAGAGCTGTGGGTCAACGTGGTGTAGGAATTGTCTTGACTGACAAGGCTGAGGCTGCCCTATTAGACTGGATCCCTGTTAACAGTCGTTTATGTGCTGTGAGACTCCAAGGGTCAGTCGGCGTTCGAAAGGATAGTTGTGTTAAACGCAATTTGTTCGTGATCTCGGCGTACGCCCCAACGGACTGCAGCTCAGAATTGCAGAAAAATGAGTTCTATGATGCCCTCGCCACTCTCGTTCGCAGCAGTAAAGGTTCCGACATTGTAGTGCTAGCTGGTGACTTCAATGCACAAGTTGGCAAACTTAGTGCGTCAGAAGCCTGTTTAGGTGGGCGTTGTGCTTTATCCGCTGAGCGCACAGATAACGGGGATAGGCTTCTCCAATTTTGTGCAGACAATCGATTGTTCTTGTCTAGGACAAATTTCCGACACAGCTGGCGTCGCACAGCGACACGACACTCTAACTCTACAGAAATTTTGATTCAGATTGATCATATCGCCGTATGCTACTGGTGGTGCAGTTCTGTTCAGAACTGCAGATCTTACTGGTCCACATACGTAGAGTTGGACCATGCATTAGTTTTAGTGCGATTATGTCTCCAGCTCCATAGTCATCATCGCTAACCACAAACCCGGTTAACCGTGCAACGTATGTGTGATCCAGACGTTTGCACCCGGTATGAGCAGAAGTTAGCACATGAGCTAGGATCCACGGAGAACAGTAATGTAGATGAGCATTGGGCTCATATAAAACAAGCGATGCACTTTGCAGCAGGTTTCGCCTGTGGTCCTCGATCCGTTGTCCATCAGAGACACTGGATCTCGCAAGAGTCGCTGAGTATAATGGAGCAAAAGCGTCAGCTTTCGAACCGTAAGGAGATGAATAAGATGCGGAGAAAGCTGCAAAGACAAGTTACGCGAAGCCTTAAGAAGGATCGCGAAAATTGGTGGGTCAATGTGGCCGAAGAAATGGAAGTGGCAGCTGCTTCAGGTAACAGTCAAAGACTGTTCAAACTTATTCGTGACACCAGTGGACGGCGAACTCAGGTCAGTGAAACGATTTGCAATAGGAATGGAGAACCCATCCATAACAAACAGCAAAGGCTTGACCGATGGGCCGAGTACTTCAAGGAACAGTTTAGCTGGCCGCACGCTAGTGTAGTTACTCCCGTGTCAACAACTGTGACTTCTTGGGTGGTATCACTTGAGCCCCCATCAGAAGTAGAAGTAGAGTCATGCATTCGACTACTAAGGCGGGGGAAAGCGGCAGGTCCCGACGAACTTCCTCCAGTTCTTTTCAAACTGGGTGGTGAGGCATTGGTAAAATCACTAACCGCCTTGCTCCGTGACATTTGGAACGCGGAGCGTATTCCGTTAATATGGAGCGAGTCATTGATTGTTCCCATCTTCAAGAAGGGAATACGCAATGACTGCAGTAATCATCGTGGGATTAGCCTAATCCCGATAGTCGCCAAAGTATTAGCTTCGATTTTGCTGCACCGTCTTACACCGGCTCGCGAGAGGAATGTCCGCGAACAGCAGGCAGGATTCCGCCCAGGTCGAGGATGCATCGACCAGATTTTTACTCTTCGCCGACTACTTGAAACGCGTCACACGCACCGCTGACCAACAATAATACTTTTCTTAGACCTGAAAGGCGCCTTCGATCCAGTTGATCGAACAGTGCTCTTCAGTACTCTTCATCGAAAAGGTATGCCCCAGAAGTTCGTGAACCTAATGAGATCATTGTATTCTCATACTTCTGGCCGCGTAAGGGTTTACGGTGAACTATCCGGTCGGTTCGAAACGACCAGTGGTGTTCGGCAGGGATGCCCTTTGTCTCCATTCCTTTTTAACTTCGTCATGGACGAAATAATGGAGAGTGCTTTGCAAAATCTTCAGGATGTAGGCGTCGAACTAGGAGATAATGAAAAGCTTTGTGACCTAGATTACGCAGACGACGTTGTCTGCTTGTTCGAATCCACGGAACATGCTCAGCGTGCACTAGATAATCTCGCAAGAGCTGTAGCTCCATTCGGCATGCGCTTTGCACCTTCAAAGTGCAAGGTGATGTTACAAGACTGGACGTCAACGATTCCGAGCTTGATGCTCGATGGGGAGGTGCTGGCAGTTGTCGATCACTTCACCTACCTCGGTAGCTGCGTGACGACGGATGGGAGCACAGTAGTAGAGGTGAGTACGCGGATATCCAAAGCTCGAGCGGCGTACGCTGGATTGAAGCACTTGTGGCGCCGATCCGATATTTCACTGAAGTTGAAAGGTCGTGTATACTGTGTCACTGTGCGTTCAGTTTTGTTGTATGGTTGCGAAACTTGGAGTCTGCGTGCTGAAGATATTCGTCGTCTTGAGGTTTTCGACCATCGATGTTTACGTAGTATCGCTAGGATTGGGTGGAATAGCCGAGTAAGCAACGATGAGGTAAGAAAGCGAGTATTGGGTACTAATTCAGAGAACGTTTTGTCACAGCGTATCCAACTTAGTAGACTTCGTTGGTTGGGACACGTGTTACGTATGGCAAACACACGTCTACCGTACCGTGTCCTATTCTCCGCCCCTCCCAGGGAGTGGAAGAGACCACGTGGAGGTCAACAGATGACGTGGCAGCGAGGAATGAGAAAATGTACAGCAGACTTAGGAAAAGTAGGCGCTTCATGTCTTCGTGGTTGGGGTCCAAAAGATCCGTCTACCAGTTGGCTGGAGACACTGAAGGATATGGCTGCGAACCGCGAACAGTGGAGATCGTGTTGTCACTTTCTATCGAATCAGAATGTTTGATCGGTGTACGTTCGTACAGTTAGACTGTGTATTCCGTGTGTTGGCTACTAGGGCATTCTTTTCTTTTCCCACCCATATAGGTCCACTCCCTCTCCATCTTGTATATTCATACTTTTCAATTCAACGTGCAACATGGTGAGAAAGGCAGTGGTCAGTGGGGCTTGCCCTACTGTTTAACGCTCTACGATGATGATGATGATGAGTGATCCCAGCGGCATATATTCGTTTCGCGATGACCAACATGGATCACTGCTCCTCCATTTTCAAGTACGATATCATCCACAGGGTTTTTTCACCCAGTTTCATTTAAAAAGAAATCTCAGTAATCATTATTAAATTTTTTCCTTTTTCGAAACCCATACAGCATGGACGAAAAACTGGGCAGCGTGTTTACTTTGCGGACCGTGAAAATCGTTTCTGCCGTAACCGTCGGCTATTTTTTACTCCCACATTTACGAAACATGATACTTTTTCGATTGCAGCCGTTTTTGATGCATAGATTTCACGAAACGGTGCGAGATATCAAAGATCCAGTGTTTCAGCTGCTGGATGAATACTACCAGTCAGACGTGAGTCTCATGTTTGGTATTCGTCGCTGCAATTACGAATGATATTGATCAAGAAAAACTTGATTCTCGCTGAATAGGAAGGTTCTCTTGTACCTTCTTTTTGTTTGCCATCCACTGCCTGTAACTAATGATCTCTGATGGCCGCTAATGTGCATTTAAATCTCTATAGTAATCCTCCCACTTTGTATTTAGTCCTCCAGAACCGAGGAGTAAACAATTCCATCAAAACCTTGCTCTCATTGCGAAGTATCCTCTGGTTGTGTTTATTTCCGGAAATGTTCCCTCTGAACATTGGTTATAACACTTTTGGCTAGTCACATGATATCTGACAGAATCACTAGGCCAATAGGTTTGTTGTGTTCTAATCATGTAGACCGAGATTTGCTTTTGTAGGTGTTGTATTGCAGGATAGCACACATACTTGACACAGAATGTCTCAACTCATATAGACTCAGAAGCACAAAGCCAAGTAGACACGGCATAAAACATACAGCACAGAGTCAAGTAATCACAAGGCACAGCCCGTTGGGCACAACATAGAACACGAGGTACAAACAACAAATGGTACCTGCGGCCTCACAGGGTAGTGACCTCTTAGACGTGTAATCACACAATGAATGGCCCTGGAGTAACCAGTACCTGGGACACTGTACGGACTTCGGTAATGCTAGCCCACCAGCTAGCTAGTATATATATATATATATATATATATATATATATATATATATATATATATATCCGGCTCGAAATCAAGCATGGTTCCAACGCAGCAACAACAGGTATAAAAATAGAAGAGGAGTAGAACATAGTGAGAGAGACAATCTGTAAACAAATAAAATGCTGTGATTTTTTTTCTTTTTTTACCGTACACCTTTTGATGTTTCTTTGTTTGTTATCCTGATTGTCAAAATGAAATGTGTGCGATTACGAGGCGTGAGAGTTCAACTGACAGGTCGCACCGCGTCCGTGTCACTGACTTCTATTCTGAGCCATGTCCTTCAGCGTGTCTTACCAACGACAGTCCTCGTCCGTTTGGCCTCAACCAGGGAGATGGGAGGCAGCAACCGAAGTCAATGCTGGTGCCAGCTTCTTCATATTTTAACACCAAGTCATGGTCCGACCGTCACGTTGCTTCTTCCGGCCTTGCCCAACACGTGTGAATAGAGCACGGAAAGTTAGACGACAGTCAGGCATTCGTAAAACATGACCGAGTCACCGAAGGCGGTGCGAAGCGATCACTCCGCTAGGAGGGCAGCTATCCGTACTCAAAGCAAAATGACACAACTCGTTACCCACTCGATGTTCTCACCAGACGTGAACAATGTTTCGGAGAAATCGGTTGTCGAGCACGAAAAAGTCGCCGACCATCCTCAGCACGAAGTGATCTCCCAACGGTAGAGTAAAACAGTACGAACCGCGGCGGCGTACGCTCGTCTCTTAAGAAGGAGCTAGGTCCCACGGCGATGCCACAGATATCGCAGGTTTGCGAAAGCTGCTCTGGCTCTCGCTATTTGTAAACTGATCTCCCCAACACCACCTTCAGCTGTTATCAAGCTCTCAGGGCACTTAACGTTATCGACTAACTCAAGCCAATCACCTAAAAGGGAGAGGCTCCCACCAATCTTGCTAATGCACTTTACACTTGGAAGGTGAAAAGTGCATACCATATCTGGATACCTCAATCGCCAGGTGGTCTAAGACATGTTGCATTGCCTGTGCACTGTCGCTCAGCAGGGCGATATCACCGGCATATTCCAAGTGGAAAACTCTTCCGATTGGAAGACCAGATAAAGCATTTCGTGGAACATGCTCTATGGGAAAGTTGAAGAGAAATAGGGACATCAAACAACCTTGTCGTACTTCACTGGAGACAGCGAAAGGAAGCGAAAGCTGGCCGTAGGCTGTAACCCGACCTGATTTGTGACGATAAAACTCTGAGAACTGATACATACTTCTCAGGTACTTCATTTCTCAACAAATAGTTTGAAAGTGCACACCTATCTACAGAGTCGAAGGCCTCTCGAATGTCCAGGAACACGATGATTGTTGGTCTTCAGAGGGCATAACGATGGTCTGTCAGCTGTCAGAGAGTAAATATTTGATCGATATGTACACAATCGGCACGAAACCCAGCCTGCCTATCGTGAGCCAGCTCTTCAGGCGTTTGATACAACCCACGAGGTATGACAGACGTAAGCAGCTTCGAAGCTATTGAAATATGGCTTTCACACCTACGGTTAACGCAGTCACTGCGCGAGCACTTCTTAAAGTTGGGGAAAGCAATCGATTCCCCCCACCCCCACAATGGCGGAGCCTGCTTGGAACACCAAACTTTTGAGAGCAGAATATGAGGTTCTCTAGCGAGTTGTACCTTACCATCTTCAAACGAGGCTGGATCAACTCCATCGGAGCCAGGCGATTCGTGACGTCCCAAGGCCCAGATTTCCTTCCGGATCTCAGCCTCAGTTGGTGGGTCTGTCTGAAAGCAACACCGGACGTGTTCCGAAGGAGCTATAGGAGAAGCAGGCAGCGAGGACCAGCTAAACTGTGTCTGAGAGTGCTCTACCCAGCGTTCGAGACGCCAGTTCTGATTATGAATTGGCGAACCGTCAGATTCGCAGATTGTTTAATTCACACCTAGTGGCTTCTTACCAGTAACTCGAATGAGATAGAACAGCTTGCGGGAATTTCCCATGGCGGCAGCACGTTCCGTCTCTGATGCGCGTTGCGACCACCAGATTTCACGATCCCTACGAATGCGCGTCAAGTGCATGTCTCACTACGCCGTATAGCATTTGTATTGTACTTTTAATGGATATCTGTCAAATAGGTTTGATAAGAATTTCAGGGACCATTCTCCGCGGTAGTCGCCAGTGACAACTAATTCCTCGCCCTTGTAGTGGTCCCACCATTCCGTGTCGTTCTTTCAATTGACTGGTTTCCCTTCGGTGGTCTTGATTTTCCGCTCTCTGTTTCCGCCCAGTGCCACTCGATGTAGGTCTTGAGATTGCGTTGTTGACTTGAGCGAACCAAATTGGTGATCCTGCATATGTTGGAATAATTTCCATCGAATAACGGGAAGTATTCGATCGCAAGCTCAGCCGTCATCGTCGTCGTAGTCTCTACGGCTTTGAGTAAATCGTTATATTCTCCCTTTCGTCTACTTCTACCCGGTCGAATATTTGTCGAAGGTCCGTTAAGTTTGGATTCCGGCTTTCGCGATGTCTTAATTTCGAGCGGCCTCAAAGTGGCTGGTTGGTAAATTTCTAGCAAGTCTGAACTATCGTTGTAAGTGTTCGAAACGGAAGTAGATTTGATAATGTCAGGTACCTAGGATATGCTTTGTTGTTTAATTCGGTCTTACCTGATACCCCTGATTCCAGTTGTAAGGTGTATTGTGGCCCATTTTCTTCGAATAATGTTCTAAGTTGTTCCGGTGCTTCAGTGGGGTCATTGTACGTGAACAACCAGTGGCACGAACGTCCAGTAGACATGGTGTGAGTTTTGCACTACACTCATTTTTTTGTATGGGTATACACAGGTGTGTGTCATTGCCTTTGTGTTATTTTTGTCATTGACCACCCTGGGTAAGTGTGTATGTGCGAAGTGCACGTGGCAAGAGTATTTATTTAGTGCATGTGGTGCGATTGGTTTTTTGTGCATGTGTTAGCTAGGGAAAGAATCGTGACACAGCTGGGCGCCGCGCGTTTGTTGGCGATGCCCAACACCAATCAAACTGAAGTATCAATTCCACCGTTTATGTAGTCTGTCTGAGGGAAGCCAACAAGGCAACGGTAACACAATAATTGGAGGGAGACATGAAAATATACAACCGTAGGAGAAAAAATTGAATCTATCGGTCCGAATGAATGCGAAAAGTGTCTTTGTCTGAAAGGGAAGTCGTTCAAACAGTAAGACATTAATAGTGATACGGGTTCCACTTGATTGTGGGTGATTAGGTTCCCGTCTCGTCCTCATACCTCAGTAATGTTTACTTCTCAAGCTGATCCAGCTCGACAGTTATCTACACCAACACTGATAATATGTCCAATAATTACGATGCATACAAGCCGATTTGTGTCAATTTTTGGTTAACTCGGAGATCACACATCCCGGCATCATGTGCTACGCTCAAGAACTGAACTCATTTGGTTTAAGGGTCACCAAGTGAACACAAGTCAGCGACCACCGTTCAGTTTGATTTTTGTGTTTCCTCCTGCATCATGGATCGACCAAGCACGAACGTTTTATCCTTGTGTCAAAGGAGGAAAGTGGTCCAACTAGGTGAACCCTTATAGAATGAAATTGAAAGATTACAGAAATAACCGTTGTCAGCCGCTGTCAAGTTTGTGCGTACTGCAGAAGAAAGACCTAATTAAACAATTGCGCAACGGTAGGAGTTCACGACAAAAGATTGTTATTCCCCGAGTTTACACGTAATACTATCTTGAAGAGAAAATATTCCATTGGTTTTACCGAAGCCAATTGTAAAAATGCTGTTGTGATGAAAAGCGAACCAAATAGCAGATGACTTTGGTTGTAAAAAATTCTGACCAGCAGCGGTTGGTCATTCAGATTCTAGCTGCGTTTTCATATACAGTGCATCATTTTCCGCGAGCAAATCTCAGAAGGTACTATGCACACTATGGATGACTGGTTGCAAAAAATACTAGAAATATACGCAGGTCACGAGTCGTGCAGCACACTGGACGTTGATGAAATAGGTTTGTTGTTTCGATGTTTTGCACAGATTGGAGGTGAATGTTCTGGCATGATACGAACAAAAGGTCGATTGACAACAATGTTGTGCTGCAGTGCACATCCGGAGCCAATCCCAGTTGTTTCAGAAATCAACTGCAAATGGAGTTGATTATGAATAAGTGCCTGGATGGTAGTGTACGTTCGAAAATTCTATTAAATCACACTTTTGCAACGAAAAAAACTAGAAGGATCTGAGCCGTGCTGTCGCCCCGCTCACCGCTGCGCTTGATTTATTGTGGTTCGCAACTTTAAGTCTCAGAATCATGGTTGCTGGTTTTGTTGTATTATGAATCATGGCTGCTTAATCACACGCATTCACCCTCTCGTTCGTTCTGCCCACTTACAGAACAATTACGAACTCGTTAACATTCGCGGACTGAACCATGATATCGATTGTGTACACCAGTATCTCTAAACCTCTTCCTCTTTCGCTCTGTTTTTGACCGAAATTCCAATCTCCCTCTCATCAAGCACCACCCACCTCCGATTCCCCAACTATACTTTTCATTCCCCCTTTCCAAGCAGAGCTACCATCTGTGTCTTTGTCCATCAGTCAGTTGCCACATCCAGATCACAAAATCTTGACTTTTCCAATCGTAAAGTTCAGTTGATGTGGCTCACGCTCCGACTTCCCTATTTCAATCACTGCTTTTGCATTGTCCACCGTCTACCCAACAGTAGTGAATCATGGATCTTCGATTTCTCATTATCGAACATTGAGCACTTGTTTGTAACATACCCCAACCACCATATCACCATCTTAGGAGACTTTGATGTTCACAATCGAGATTGATTGATTCACTCATTGGACCCTTGGACTCAGGGGCGCGAAGCCAAATATTTCGTTGCGGTCAACAGCTTGTGTCAACTAGTTGATCTTGATCTTATTCTCACTTCTGTTCCTTCTCTTCTGAGGCATCTCCACTTTCCCCTCACTTGGCTCATCCGACCACAGTTTGTTTCACGTTTCATCAGTTTTTCTCGCCGCGGTCCTCCACCCATTTTGAAACAAACATTCAGGTGCTACAGTTCAGTCAACTAGGACGGCTTTCGCGATTTCCTAGCTTCTTATCCTCGGAACAATTACTGCTTTACCTCGGACGTTTCCGCGCCCGTTCGTAACTTCACTGACATTGTTCTTCAAGATGTAAATCTATTCCAAATTCGGTAAAGCCGAATACCCTGAGCAGTTCAACCACGTATGCGATCGTGCTGTACGCTTGAGGCGCTCAGTATTTCATCGCTGGCGTTGCTCGCCCACCCCCCGACTTCCACCGCCGCTTCGTGCAAGTCAGGAACAGATGCTCATCAACCATACAGTTAGCCATAGAACGGTTCGCCCGCTGAAAGGCCGAACGCTTACTCTCACGTGCCACATGTAGCCAAACATTTTGGTCCCTTGCCAAAACACTTTCTTTCAACTTTTGCCCTTTCAATTTCCCTCTCATCTGCAATTCGTCGGGCGATCTTGTTTGTGAACCACACGAGAAAGCTGAGGTTTTTTACTTCCCGGTTCGCTCCTGCTCCTTCTGTTCCCTCTGTCTCCCATTTTCAACCTCATATTAGCACTAGGAAGATCCGCCAAGTGCTGCGTTCTCTGGACGTATGCAAACCACCTGGTGCGGACGGTATACTACCCATCGTCCTTAGAATGTGTGCCCCTGAAATTGCCACTTTCTTACGCCGTTTTTCGTGCCTCTCCCTCCAACTTCCTACTTTTCCGATCCCCTGGAAATACGCCGGGATTTTTCCTTATCTCAAACGCGGTGATCTTTCTGACCCGAATAACTGTTGTCCAATTTCCCTCACACTCATCATTTCGAAATTATTCAAAACTGTTATCTGCTACGAAATTCGCACGTTTCTCGACCGTGAAGGACTACTGGGTGATCGCGAACATGGATTCTGACCTCGCAGTTCAACCGGTGATCTGCTGGCCCTCGCCTTACACTCCTGTTCGGCTGCACTCGACAGACACTGAGAAACAGTCTCGTTGGACATTCCTCCAGCCTTTGACCCAATTTGGTACGGTGTTCTGGCGAAACTGCCCACTTTCAGATTTTTCCCGGTTCTCGTATTGTGAACATCAAGTTTCCTCAGTAAGCGAACCACCTCCGTTCGAGTTGATGGGGTTCTGCCCCAGCCGTTTCGTGTGAATGGTGGTGTTCCCCAAGGTTAAGTTCTTGTGCCCACCCTCTTTCTTTTATTATATAATGATCTGTCCACTACTTCCAACGCGACCCATTCCTTTGCCGATGACGCCCCTCTCTACTCTTCCTTTTTTTACTCTACTGCCAGCCATGCCGACACCAACATCGATCGTAACTGTGGTTCAGCCACTGTATCTTTAGACCGTAACCCCGGACTCATGTCCTGGGGCTCCCACAATCATGTTGCATTTGATGCTTCCAAAACCTCTCTTCTCGCAATTCCTCTTAAACGTCATTCATTTTCCTCTCCTTATCCTTTGGTTCAACTGTACTGCATTCTACACGTCCTATCTCTCTTTGCTCATTTGTAACTTTTTTTTCATGCCGATCCGCTTTCATGTATCAGTTTGCTTCTCGTGCTGAACGCAAAAATGATTTTCTGCTTCGCCCCAAACGCTTCTTCACACCAGCCTATCTTCTGCTATACAATCCTTAAATCCACCCCGCATTTGAATACTGCAATCACGCTTCATATGATGCTTCGTTTACTTCTCTTTCTCTCTCTGATCAGTGTTCAACGAAAGACTGGTCGACGACCCTTCTTTAACCTCCAACCTGCAGCCTTTAGTCCATCGTCGGGTGGCTGCTTCAGTGTCTCCCTTCTACCGGTACTATTTTGGATTTTCTTCTTCTGAGCTTGCTGCGGCAAAGGTTTTCCCGACCATCACGTACCCAAAAAGATAGTCATCCTTGTCGAGTTTCTGTCACTGTATATCGTACTTCTGTTTTTCAATCTTCTTTTTTACCCGTATAATTAACCGTGGAACACTCTCCATATTTCTGTCTTCCCATCCATTTACAAACTTTCTGTCCCTAAAAGTAGGATTATTAAACTGGTTCTCACGTGAATGTTTCCCTACAACCCACTTTTACAGTGTCTTTTGATTATGGGTCTTAGCCCTTATGCTGTAATTGAGTTTACATGCAATGAAAAACCCTTGCGCTAATTGGCTACGGCGTAGATATTGGTTCTTTGATTGCACGTAAACGTTTCCATAGTAAAAGATAAAAATACTGCATAATAAATGAGCCTTTGATTGAGTTTACAGATATGCCCAGACGTGGTCGTCAGGCTATGAGCACGGTTACCCAGATTTTGCACAGAATCCAGTCGAGGAAAACAAACGTGTTTTCCTCGGAACCACCTAGTGGGCAAACCTCACCTGGCCTAAGGAAGCCAACAGTTCTCTGTAGTCACGCTTGCAGTGCAACTCAGTCTCGTAAACGAATCCGGTTAACCGAACGGGATAACTGGCATGCGGGCGTTGACCAAGTTCGCGAACCCTATTGTACTTACTTGTGCATGGGCCTCATTCAGTGAATATCGATCTGCAGTCAATTCAGTGGGACAGGAAATCAGCACTTGGAATAAAGAGATATTCGGTAGACCAAAGGAGACTGGCAACAAAGCTGCATCGCACCGGGTTCTGAAAGGTATTTAAATGGGCTAGCGGCAAATTGGCGCGTTCTATTTTATTGTAAATCCCATGCGCGCGTTATGTTCACATCGCAGCATATATATATATATATATATATATATATATATATATATATATATATATATATAAAGTCGTCTGCATCGTTTCAGAGTTATTTGATATAATTTGATCTGTGTTTCGAGAGTCGCTGAGTTATTCACTTATGCTTTGGGGCACTTGCGTTCGAGAACGTTATCATCGGTTCATAAAACACAAAGAAATCACAATATTTCGAAATATGCATATTGTAACATCAGAACACGTTTTCAGTGACAAACAGTTGTTTTCAATGATTCATTTTCTAGTCCTTACAAATCATAGAGGAAATGGTTGTGGTGAGATGGTCAAGGTTCATTCCTAATGGACAGTTTGTGCTGGCTAACTCAGTGTTAATCTTTTTGTTCAGGTGCAGATGTAATGCAACCTATATTTGCCGAACGGCAAAGCAATGGTCCCAAAAAATTAAGGAACACTGTACATGGTGGCTACGACATGGAGAAACAGGACCCATAGGGAGTGCCATTCTCAGACATCTGGTAGACTCAGGTCATCGAACAAGCACAGATTCGGCATTCCAAATCGTCTATCGATTGCCCCCCTGCCCTCCCGCATCAATCCCGACAAACAAATGGGCTTACACGCACTGGCCACCGCAAAGGCGATTAGCATCGGTCTTTTCGCACCTGCTCTGTGTACACTGAAGAAATTCGTCCAGGCCCTACAGCCACGCTGACCGCAAGTGGACGACCCCCACCCCAGTGACTCAGCTCCGAACCATGTGACTGTCAGGACCTAATTGTGCGGATCGAAACGTTGATCTAGTCCCAACCCCCTCCCACAAGCTATGTCCAGTCCGAATGGCCCTTGACCATTTCAACACAACCATTTCCTATACGTAAAGACTAGAGATTGAGTCACTGAAAACGGTTGTTTGTCTCTGCAAACATGTTCTGATAATCACAATATTTCCTTCTCTCTTAACAATACGGACGTCTTATTTTCATCCGGTCCAATCGCCGCGGTATTTGCTGTTGAACAATATCTAATGTGCCGCTCACGTAAGTGTTATTACGTATGCGCGTACTCTCGATGGTCAATTCACACGCCGTCTCCATCTGGGAATTATTTATTCCCATCTTTTGGCTACTCAAATTAATGCTAGTAGCCAAAGTCACAGTTCAAACGTGTTGGAGTAGAAAGAGAATAACCACTGTGCACTCTGCACATATAAACATGTGCATGTGTATTCACAGATTCATCAAAACTCCGTACGCAATGCACCGAAGAAAACTAGAACCAGTTCTTTAGAGACTTCGACGTTGTATCCGTTCGTTGGCTAGAGGATTTGTTACTTAATGGCTATACAGCTCATTCAAATGCGTCGGTTTTTTTCTTCAGAGTCATAACGAAAATGACTGCCCGAGGTGGCGGGTTGTCGGTCGTTCTAATGAAAGTAAACTGCTTTTATTTAGTGCGTTTTATTTTTGCAGCCGCATTCTTAGCTTACAATGCACAATACGGAAACCACCGAAAACTGTACCAAGGACACAACCTAACCACTGAAGGAAATAGCGGTCCCAGTTACGATGAGCGGCTTTTCAGGTCACGAAAATGATCTTCCGTGCTGTAATATCGTTAGGATGGTGCGGTCGACAAAACTGGGAGATGCTAGAGGCACAGCAAAAATTGAAATCAGATAGCCGACCAACATCTACCGCTAGAAAAATCTCACTCTGGCGAGCATAGAGGAGGCTGCTTATAGCAACCGATTTAATCGTATTCTTCAGATGGACCTCATCTCAATGCCCACTCATAGCAAATATTATAAAACGCCATCTGAAACTTTGCCGTCTGGTTGTCTGTCTCCAGTCAAACCTTCCCGTTGACAGGTTCTGATGCGCCTTCTCCGTTGGCAAACATGAGTAAAAAGGTACAACATTTTGTATCCAAAACAGGTACTGCGAGACCTTTAGGAGAGCCATTATCCTCAGTCTTGTCTCTACAATCCAAAGTGACACCGTTTGCATTTTCGATGTACATCAGTTCACCAACCGGGAACTAAATCGGAATCTTTCGCCATGAACTGTTTGGGTCTGGCTGACAGTATTATCGATTTCGATGTTGATCAAGGAGTAAAGCGAGCAGCGATGACAGTCACGAAACAAACCAACAAGGAGTCTTACACTCTCAAGTTGTCTGATGTCTGACATCTGGATGACTTGAAATTTTATATGCTAGATACCCCATTCCTAACAAATTAAGCCAGAAGACCATTCAGTCAACGCAGCCGGAACGTGCTGGCGTGTCCAGAAGAATGACTACCGTTGATTGCTATGCATCCAGAAGAGCTTTTGTGTGGGATGCGCGGTAACAGTTTAGTTGACACGTTTATAATTGTAGTAAACGTGTACCTATTCTTCACGGATTCGTTCGTCTTTAGAGGACGATCTATGGAGGGTTATGAAGGTTCATAGATTCAAAGCAGTTATGAACCATTTTCTCATAAACTGGACTAATATTCGCAAAATTTCAGCTTGACAGCATACTCGCGATCCTGGATCTCATACAAACAGCAGTAAAGTTCTTAGATGAGCAACTCAAGGTCTTACTAGAGATGATTAGAAGGCTTCTCGTCTAGTCGCCTCGTTGCACAAACCGTCGGATTTTCTGGGCGAGGTCTGATTCGGTGGGAGTTCCATCGGGAACCATATTGGAACACATTTTGCTCAGAGAACCCATTGGAAGTTGAGCATAAACTGAATGGAGTTAGTTTCGTGATGTGGGTGGCTCCATATCGCCTGACGGTCGAAACGTTACGAATTCCGGAGGAACGTTCTGGTACTCTCTATAGGACATCCGTTGCGAGTGGAAGATACCCGACAATCGGTGCTTGTGTGTTATTATCCCCACTGATCAAGTGGCTCGGGAATACCATGTCAACAGAGCTAAGGTCACCTGCAGTTCGTTAGAGACCAGAAATCTGCGTTTAGGCAGTACACAATCCGAATGCATTACTTTGGCTAGGCTACATTTTGTGTATGTCCTCTCTTTGTGTGCATTATTTTTCTAGGCAGGTGACCGCGGCCAGTTCACGACTTGGCTGTGAAGTTTGAAAAATGTAATCACTGAGGTTGATCATGCAGGATGTGCTAAACTACCTGATCAGAGTCCGGCGGTGGCCAAGCAGTCACCCTAGTGAACTTTGGACCTTTGTGACCTGGGTTTGATTCTTGCCACCGCCGGTCACTTCCTTATTTGGCAGCTCTTCGTTGATCGTGATCTCCTTCCAGAAATGTTCCACTTTGTCGGGTGCGTTCTGACCACGATGTCACATGATCAGCACGCAAACTGCTCTTCAAACGCAAGCGGAGTTCACGGCATGCTTCGTTGTGCCTTGCATCAGCTGATATGCGTCGGCGGCTATCGAGAAATAACAAGGACTTTGGAGAAATCCAACTTCTCTGGGTGTGGTGGACCGTACGAAAACTGGCCAGGCTGACATTCAGTAAAGCTGCCTTCAGTCACTCCCATAGCTCATCGATATCAGGTGGGACGATGGATCCCAGTGTCCGGGTCAGCGTAGTCTGTAAAACTTGTAGCATTACGGGATCGTCCTGCTTGTCGATATTTAGGCGAGCATAATTGGAATCCTTCGAGCCTCCAAATCGCAATCATCTCGTATCGCAGGCTGATGAATGACCTAGATTACGCGGACGACGTTTTCTGATTGATCGAATTCACGGAACATGCTCAACGTGCACTAGATAGACTTGGGAGAGCTGTAGCTCCATTCGGCATGCACTTTGCACCTTCATAGTGTAAGATGATGTTGCAAGACGACGTCAACGATTCCAAGGTTGATGTTCGATGGGGAGGTGCTGTCAGTTGTCGACTACTTCACCTACCTCGGCAGCAGCGTGACGACGGATGGGAGCACAGTAGTAGAGGTGAGTACGCGGATATCCAAGGCTCGATCGGCGTACGCTGGACTGAAGGACTTGTGGCGCCGACCTGATATTTTACTGAAGTTGAAAGGTCGTGTATACTGTGCTGCAGTGCTTTCAGTTTTGTTGTATGGTTGCGAGACTTGGAGTCTGCTTGCTGAAGATATTCGTCGTCTTGAAGTTTTCGACCGTTGATGTTTACGTAGTATCGCTAAGATTGAGTGGAATAGCCGAGTAAGGAATGCTGAGGTTAGAAACCGAGTATTGGGTACTAATTCGGAGAACATTTTGTCACAGCGTATCCAGCTTAGTAGACTTCGTTGGTTGGGGCATGTGTTACGTATGTCAAACACACACGTCTACCGTACCGTGTCCTATTCTCCGTTCCTCCTCGAGAGTGGACGAGGCCACGTGGAGGTCAACAGATGACGTGGCAGCGAGGAATGAGAAAATGTAAGGCGAACTTAGGAAAAGTATGTGTTTCACGTCTTCGTAGTTGGGGTCCAAAAGATCCGTCAACCAGTTGGCTGGAGACACTGAAGGATATGGCTGCAAACCGTAAACATTGGCGATCATGTTGTCACTTTCTGTTGAATCAGAATGACTGATCAATGTGCGTTTGTACAGTTAGACTGTGTATTCCGTGTGTTGGCTACTAGGGCATTCTTTCCTTTTCCCACCCGTGTAGGTCCACTCCCTGTCCATATTGTATATTCATTTTTTCTAATTCAGCATGCATTATGGTAAGAAAGGCAGTGGTTAGTGGGGCTTACCCTACTGTTTAACGCTGTACGATGATGATGATGATAATGAGTGGTCGGAATCGAGGCAGGTTGACCAGTAAAAACGACAATCCAACACGTTGCCGCGACAACGATAGCTCATGGCTACGTGGTCGATTTGAGAACATTCCTGTGTCGAGGAAGGGGTACGCCAGCTGATGGCACGTCGTTTGGAGTCTCGAAAGTTTGTGCTTGCCGGAAAAAGCTGGCGATCAGCACTTGCTGTCAGTAATGTGTCTCCACTTTCCGAACGATGGGAGTCGTGGCCAAAGTGGCCTTAACTCGCTGCTCGGCCAGCGACGTGCGCGGTAAGATCTCCGGAGTGGACCACGATATCTGTCCGGTGTGCAGTGAGCAGGAGCGTATGAAGTTGTTGGAAGAATTCATCTTTGTCTGCCTCCGGACTGCAGTCTGTTGAGACAAAGGCGGCAGTGACGAATAATCCGCGTGGGCGATCTCGATATCTAGTCACTCGGCAAGAACCTCGCAGCCGGACTGCACAAAGTTGGCTGTTGACAGGAAACCAGTCTGACATGGCCGTTTCAGCTCTACGGTTCGGATCAATTCCAACCCTGGCCCAGCCGTCTGGTGTAACGTCCGGGTCTCCAGATAGACGTAGGTGGGACTTGGTGTTGGGATTAGCTGGAGACGTTAGTCTGATCGTGGAGCTTGCTTCCCACAGTCTTGCCTCTGAGAAGCAGCAGATACCGATTGAGAACGATTTCAGCGTGCGAGCTAGACTCGCCTGTTGTCCGATTTGTATGAGCGTGCGTACATTGAAGCTGGCCGATTGTAATCGTAGGCGAGGTTGAACAAAGTTGGACTCGGTGGTGTGATTTGCTGTGACAGTCGTTGGGGGCAGTGTTCCGACGGAAGTCTAGTCACAACCGTCGCCGGTAGTGGGGCGGTTTTTACTACAGTGAAGTGACATGTTTGGCACATAAAACAACCGGAGATATGGGCAGTGGATTAATGGGTTCCGAGTGTGGTGCTGGATGAGCATATGATCTGGAGATGACGAAGGAGCGTGATAGAGCGCATGACAAGAAAGCAAATTTGTATCAGAGTCCATGGTTCAGTTTGCGGGTGCAGTACTGTTAGGTTGCCCATGCCAAAGGAGGCGGATTTCTTAGGGCTCCACACCTAGAGCCTTCAGCTATCAAAAACTTAATTCACAAGGCAGCGGGACGGAACGCGGTATCCAAAACCCGCTGGGTGCCGGTGACTGACTACTCAGTTTATAAGCCCTTCGGATGAGGCCCAACACCCTGGGTGCCCAGTTCACTCCTCCGCCACAGATGCCGGTGAGCACACTATTGTATGCCTCATACGCCAACCGTAGTTGGTTTGGGATTAGGGTTTAGCCATCTCCCTTAAACTCAGTATCAGTCAACCCGGTTGAGGGCGCTGGTCGTTCACATTCGTCCTCACACTTTGGTGAAAACATCTTCGCCACGAGAAGCAGTGTGCAGGTCTCCTTCAGCAGAGGCGCTGTCATCTGAGAGCATTTCAAGAGGCCGGTCATACTGAGGCATTTGGAGATTCTTCATACGCCCACGCCAATTCAGGGCCTGACAGTCGCGTTGCTCGACGCATGCGAATAAAGTACAGAATAGTAGATGGTGGACCGGCATTCGTACAATATGATCGAGCAGCCGGTAATGGTGTAAAGCACGATTTGTAACTGACGCGACGAAGAACCCCATAATTACTCACTCAACGTTCCCACCAGATGCACGCAGTGCTTCGAATACAGCGTTGGTGAAATACAGAGGGCTGCCGAGAATCCTCAACGCGTAGTGGTCAGGTCTCGCAACGGCAAAGTGAAACAACGAACCACCCGGTTGTACATCCACCCCTAAGAGAGAGCCGAATGTGACGACGACGCTACATGTATCACAGGTTGGCAAAAACTGCTTTGCCTTTCGCTTTTCATGATGTGACCTCTTTTCCAGAGTCACTTTTGTCTACAATCAAGCTCGCGAGGTACTCAGGGCTATCGACTAACTCTCATTGATTACCACAAAGGGTGATTACAGGCATAATAGGCTCCGGCCAGTCATGTAAAAGTACTTTGCACTTGGAAGGCACAACGTGCGAACACTATCTGAACGCCTTACTCGCTAAGCGGTCCAAAACGTGTTGCATTGCCTGTGCATTGTCACCCAGCAAGTTGGTATCGTCGGCGTATTCCAAATCGAAGGCTCTTTCCTGGGAGGAGTTCAACTCCACTGTTTGGAGTACCAAACAAAACATGCCGTAGAACATCCTCTATGGAAAGAAATGGTGATAGGGGTCGCTTCGAACTATTCCACTCGAGAGGCCAAGGTGGACAGAAGCTGGCTGAAGGTCCTAACCTGCTCTGAGGTGAGCCTGTACAATTCTCTGAGGTTGGACACATTTCTCATTTTCTCCTGTCTTCCCCAATCTTAGGAACGGTCTTGTCGACTGAACTGAAGACCGCATGAATGCCTAGGAACAAAATGATCGTTGGTTTTTGGAAGATGTGGTGCTCTAGAAGTTGTCGGGTGGTGAAGATTTTATCGACACATCCACGACGAAACCCAGCCTGCTTCACGCGTTTGGTACAACCTGCGAAGTATGATAAACGCAAGCAGGTTCGACGCTACTGGGATAAGACTTATATCCCTATGGTCGGCGCAGTCTACGCTAGTCCTTCCCCCACAAAAGGGAACCTGTTTTGAATTTCATGCCTTTGAGAACAAAACATGAGATTCTGTAACAAGGTGTACTCCACCATGTTTAAACAGAGCTGGGGAAAGGCCAGCGGAGGTTTGTGATGTACTATGGCTTGGGCTGTTCTGCGGATCTCGTCCTCAGTAGGTGGGTTTGGTGAAACAGAGCACGAGACGAGTGTCGGAATGGCTGTGTTTGAAGTGGACACAGGATGGCATTTAAACTGTGTCGGGAAGTGCTCCACCCAACGGTCAAGACGCCACTGCTGATTATGAATTGGCGAACCCTCTACTCTGCAGGTCGTTTGGCTCACATCTAACAGTTTCCTACCGACAACTCGAATGAAATAGGACAGTTTGTGGGAATATTCCATGTCGGCAACACAATCCATCCCTGGTGCACGTTTTGGTCACCAGATTTCGCCATCTCTGCCTAGACTTCCGTTCAATGCATGTCCCATTTCGAGCCGTACTTCGTTATGCTCACTCGTAGGCAGGATTGACTGGCGTGCATCGCGAAGGCGCATATGTTGGTGAGAAATCCAGGGTTTCACTACACGACGAAACAGGACGCAACCCACTAGGCCAGAGGAATATAAAGCTTTCTTGATAAGCGACCTGTGCTGATTGATGTTATCAACAAAGACAGATCCTATCTTTTCAGGTGAGCTGCTTTGATGTACAGATAGTCGAGCTAGCTGAAACAGTTGGTCGCAATCTAACCGTTGTTACAGTATTCGTTGTATGCAACCCCCCACCACCACCATCTGTCACTAATCGCGCTGTGGTTACCGCGGTTAGCCGTTGTTAATACCGATTACGTTCTATCAAGTGCTTAGGTATAACTTGTCACAGTGCATCATTTTTTCGCGACACTCGAAACTGATTTCGGCTCTAATACGTTAGATTCAACTTCGCCCAGTTCACAACATTCATTTCTAATTTCGATCACCAGCTTGCTTGTCACTTATGCCGTTCTCTGTATGAAAGAACACCTTGGAAATAATAAAACACCCTAGATTTCATGTCACATATAAAACAGAATTTGTAAATCTTCACACCCATATCATTACTTTATTTGGCTGGCGTTCATCTACTTCTGCATTATCCCAAAACCCATCACATTACTTTCTAGACTAATAAATCAATCCAAATTTTGGAAATTGGTGCAGCCGATGGTCTGAATTTGCCAAGCCTCCCTCCTGGATCACAAGTAGTCGCGGTAGAACCGTTGGGAAACTTTCGCACAAGGTTTGAACGTCGCCTGTCTGAGGTGAATGCCAGCCGGAACGGTTCACAGCCCAAGATAAAACTGCAAGCGTGGTACTCTGTTACCGCAGAGGAATTGCAGCAGTTCATCAAACCGCGTTCGTCCCACGAGCGCACATTGTCCCCATTTGGTGATTTACCTATCGGTCACTTTGATGCAGCTCTTTCAACATTCACGCTATGCACAGTCTATGACGTGGAGCAGGTTTTACGTGTTTTCACTCAGTTGGTCAAACCGGTAAGTCCTGATCAACCGCAATATTTCCAATCTCAGTACGATCCGCGAGCCGGTTATCTCACGTAACCTCAAGTCAGAGTGTGCATTTTTCATGATGGTAATGGTTCCTGGACATGATAGAAAGCAACTACCTGATGCTCGGACCCAGATTGTTGCTTCATTTCGATGCATCTAACATAGGAATACTGTCATATAAGAAAACTCACTGCCCTTTTCAAAATCGTTTGACTTCCTGTTTATCTTGCACGGTTAGGTAATGATGGTGAAGCCTGCGGTAAACTGTCAAGTCCCATTGAAAGCAATTCAAATGCCGCTTCATAAGAAACAGTAATTGGCCCCTACAGTGAAGCTGATGATTACTTTCGTGTGTTTCGCCCACATCTAGACGAGCTAACACTGTCCTCCTTATCAAACTAACGAAGAGTTTCTGCTCACTAATAGATGTTGTTGGTCGAAATTAAAAAAGTGACCACGACGCCTAATGGAGGAAGGGAAAAATCTTACGGTCCCTATAGCCCAAAGTGTGTGCAGTCTGACATTGAACCTCTCTTTTTTACAAAGACTAGCCTTCCGTCTTTCGTAAAATAAGATCTCATTAAGGTGATTACCTCTGTCAGTTTATTGTTTAATTCGTCTTGGTTTGGTATTCTAGTCGACATGTATGCTCCAAGGTGCTTTTCCAGCTGCATTGTTTGTTCGTTTTGGTATCTGCTTATACTTTAAGAATAGTGGAAGATGGGGATTTTCTCTTTTATCACATGTTTGCTCTGGATCATAGTGGAATCCGTATATACTCCATAACCTCAAATGTCCACTGCGCTATCAGGAATGCTCGGCGATCATGACCCTGTGACTGAGAATTGACAACCACATAAGACGTGCTAATGATCCGGACGATAGCGGATTGTTGATGAGTGAAGTTGTAGCCCGTTCGTATTGCTCCGTTAAATGCGCGTTTGTTTGGGGAGTGTCACCATCATCGTCCGACCGTGGAAAACATCGGAGCAAACTTCACTCATCAGCACACGTAGAATTAAAAAAGCGAATTTGCGAGTGAGGGCAAATAAGTCGGAACGAAACTAATACTTTGTGACCATCGTACCACCGTCCACTGTTACGTATGTGAATTTTCATGCAAACTGATTCGTGTTTTACTGACAGTCGGTTTGGTTGCCTATTATCGTATTTGTTGTCCGCCTTCTCCGTTTTCTGTTCATCTGGCGCTTCAAAAATGGCTTCTGGCTTAGGATCCACGATGGTGTTCAGTTCTTTTATTTACTTGACCAGATCTGCGGAATCATTGAAGCAATACGTTGAAAAAAGTTCGGATTTTATGATTAACGCACCAATTGATCCTAGAAAGGAAAAAGATGGGCTTGATCAACGCGAGACTATCGGGGAGTAGCGGGGCGCAGCAGGAACTCGATAACATGTTCCTGTCAATAAAGTTATATCAAACGGATGAAACAAATATCCGTATCCACCTCTAGACGCAGCAATGGGTGATCGTATAAACTAACATTCATACACGAATAATCCCTGTGTCATGCGACGAGATCGACCGATGCCAAGATACCCAGCAGCGATCGAACTTCAAGGTCAAATATCTGCCAATCAGAGGATGGATTCGGAGTGGGACAGTCGACCAAACAATGTAAGAGGATAGAGATAATTGCTTCTCGTATGCATACACTGTTCATCTCAGGTCGGATGGAGTGGCAAGTCCAGTTACATTTCGACAGGTCCGATCGATACAAGTTCGGAAAGGCATAATCTGTACCACGTTGGCTTCTTGACCAGGGAAGTATTGACCGATTACTCCTTTTCTGTTTAGCTTCTTGTGCCTCCATTCCTATTCATTCACTCATTGATTTCAGTTTTTGGTAGCGACGTAATATGGCAGGCAAATCTGTGGCGTGCGTGCTTTTTATGAACTTTCCGCTGTTTTACAGACGTTCTCACAAAGTTACTGTTACGCTTTTGAGAATTATCACCAGTGTAACTACATAGGCAGAAGTTTTAGAGTTGAAGTCGTCGCTAATGGGTACTCTGTCCGTGTGACATGATCTTTGTTAGTACTTCCCAGCTGCAAGTAAAGAAGAAAAATGTGGTCGGTCAAAGTCATGGATTATCAACCCTGGAGTACCGAAGAATGAGAATGAGAATGAGAATTGATAGCAGTAGGATTTTTGAGTGACAGCACGACGAGTCCTGTCTGTTCTAGCAGGTAATAGACGTAGTGCAACCATGTAATCTGGATTTTCTTTTATCGGATAAAGTGGTAAAGTTTTTTAAGCTCTCTACTGAGATGACGTTTTCGCTAAAATATTATTGTACTGCGTAACTTCAAATTTCAAAACCTAATGTCTGATAAATCATGGAACGCTAACGGGATCCGTCCAATTTTGGAGACTGCTCAAAGAATCTCGTGAGCTTTTTTTGTTATCAGCTAACGAAACATAGACCGTTTGAGTAAGCCTCTTTGAAATTGTCCCAAGGTTCTAGAACCCAAAATATTATACATTTCTATTACCTTTGAGATGCAAGGGCAGAGCACTTTAACCGCTGGTCACAATCGTAGTAGACAGCAATCCGTCGTAACTCAGCTTGTTTCCATCCGTGATCTATTGAAACTGGGTAGTTGTGTTCTCCAAGTCTCAAGGTCGTGGGTGTCGGTTCTCTCCGCTGGTGCGGTAGGGTTATTAAAATCTTCTTGTAGTTTCGTAAATACACATTTCTGATGGCGGCGCCATGAAATCATGTCTATTGCAATGGGTCTTTCGATTACCAATTTTACAATGCCGCAATATGCGCATTTCGTCAAGAATGTTCCTTTCTTTTGGAATCCGTCGTAACGAAATAGTGGTGATGTCCTACTCGGTAGTACTGGCCTGATTTAAATTGATGAAAACGTACAGTGAGAAACGAAGTGGTCAAAGCATTATCACAAAAAATAATTGGAAAAATACAAATTCACCATATTTAGGCACGAACTAATTCTTTCGAGAGACTCACGAGATGGTAGTCAACTAGCATACTAAGGACAACTGTTCGCTAAATCAACACCTATCAGCCGAACCTGAGAAAGTTTGGAATTGTCTAACGCTTCATCACACATCTTATCAGTCACTTCTGTGCTAGTTAGTATGTTACCATTTTTGCTGTATGCATCTTTTCAGGGGTTCATTTTTGTTGAATAAGTAATTTGCTGGTCAGTTGGCTAATGAAACTATGATCAGCTGTTCCACAGCTCACGTGATCCCGTCATATGAGATCATTAAAGGACCATAACGATTGTCTGAGCTTGTAATTGTTGATTCCATAAACCAGCGATCAATATGTTAATCACGTGCCATTTCGAGTTAAACAGTCCTTCTGGAATAATTATAAGAGCAATGCAAATTCTCCGTAGTTTAACATTGTTGTGCCACGCCTAAAATAGAATCTAATGCAGAGTAGTTCCATGGTTCTGTGGATTTATTATTGTCATTATTACTATCATTAATAATATCATTACTGTTACTATTATTATTATCAATATTAATACACTCTGAGCCTGGAGTCACGCATGAGACCAACACCCCATAAACACAAGGATAACAAAAAGAGGGTGAATATAACAGACTGTTTTTTTGCTGTTTCACTGCAAGCTGTTTTATGATTTTTGAAATGCATTAAAGAGGAAAAGTACAACGAGGGCTAGGTTGCGTGCGGTATGACTGTTCGAAAAAATTGGCGAAGCAGATAATCAATGACAAAAAATTGTGTCTATGTAGGTCTTTTGAGGTGTTGTGGGTTGTAGTACAACTTAACCGTCCAGTCCAGAATAGACCTTTTTATTCGAAGATGCACCTATTGCTCCTGACCAGCCAAGGGCATCCTGCAAGACAGAAGCGTTGGTTCAAATCAACAAGTGGCTAGTTGTATGGAAACCCTGTCGGAAAAGTAGAACACGACAAGGGACTATGACCGTATTTAAAGGCGGGCCACATTCGCCCCGACACAGTGCCTTCAGCAGATTTGTAGCGTTTCAGAGTGAAGAACGATAGCCAAACGAAAATTCCGCCACATCCTCGAGCACTGCCGCTGACCTGGTGAGTTCATTTTGTAATTAACCGTGGGTGCGGCCATTCTACTATTTGTGAGCTTGCGTCGCACCCGCTAGTATGCGAATCTGCTACGTCCGGATTGAACAACTGGGGTTCAGTAGAATGCGAACACTCGCGTCAATTCACCGTGTAACTTTAAGTAGAATATACGAGTTAAAGACTGCAGTTATTACAATGAAAGTCCGAGATTGAAATGATAAGCTATGCAGTAAAGCTATTATTGATGTGAGTGATGGAAAAAAGTTACCGGACCGAATGTCCTGAGCGTGAATAATTAATGGCAGATTGTGGAACGTCAAGCCCCGTTGTCACTATGTCAGGTATGATTGCATTGTTAGCAGGGGAAGCCCTAGATGGAGAAGATAAGTTTGCTTAGCTGGACAGTTACATTTCACCAAGTGAACAGATATCGGATAGAAGTGTCATAGGATAAACAGAAAGCCCGTTTGGCTTCTATTAACCTCTTTCATCTTTGGCTCTGACGGAAAATCCTATTGTCTATCAAGGGTCGAGTGTACACCGTGCCGATAGGATCATTTCTTTTATACGGCTCCGAGTAAAAGATAGGAGAAGGCTGTTGTTGTTTGAACACCGATGTCTCTGCAGTTTTGCTCGAATATGGTGGGAACATGTCATCAGCAATGCTGAGGTTAGGTATAGGGTATTGGGAACCAGCGGTTAGTCACTGGAACAAGTACTGAATTTAAACAGGTTAATGTGGTTAGGACATGTGTTTCGCATGCCCACTAATGGACTTCCTCGGCGTACGCTCTTTACCGAGGCAGTTATGTCGAACTAGTCAGCCCATGGCATGGCAAACGGGTATGGAATTTTTGACCACTAGACTTGGTCAAGTAGGACGTGTGAGACTTCCAGGTTGGGGCCCATGAGACCGACCTACGAGATGGTTGGTGAACTTAATTGATAGGGCTATGTTGCGATCAGTGATGTAGTTGCATTCGGTTTCTTTATTTGTCTTCGCGATTCCCGCTCATAATTTTATTTCCGGTTTTATCGCTTCTATTCATTCTGCCCTCCACTCGATGATGCTGCAAGGTAGGAACCAAAACTTGAGTACGAAAGTGCGGGGTTAATGGTTGATTGAAACGAACTGCTTCGAATGTGGTGTTCGGTGTGATTAGTAATTTTCTTTTCACAACAAGATAGTATCGCTAGGCACTTCGATGGTGGTTTTCACACTTGATCGGGATCATATTGTGCGTCGTTGTTCCAGTGGTTAGTTCCTCACTAAAATTGTCCATCATCTCTTTGGAGCATTCACACTGTCATATTTTGGCTGCACAGCCATACTGAGTTGAATCTGGGAAGTCAAGTCACCCACGAACAGAGTACCTCAAGCCAACCGAGCAGTATTTTATCTTGATGGTTGATGAAACTGGTCGACGGAAAGTTGTATCGACTGCCTAATCTCATTCAGACGACCTCAGAATACCCAGACGGCATCTTATTACTCGTCCAAAGAGACGATAGAGCTTAGACGAAGCAACTTTCAGTAAGTTATTCGCTCGAAAGTGTGAAAGGTAATCAGGACAATAGATGTTTTGTAGCTAAAAACTGATAAAGGACGTTTTCGAATTCCCATTTTTATTGAAAGTGGATGGGAAATAGGCCATATTCTCTTGTTGCCTCCAAAAGCCTCAGTATGGTCGAGAGTGGTTGTTTCAGGCTCCGAAATGGTTGCTCGTCCTGAACACCTCTCGAAATGCTCTCAGATGACCGTGCGTTTTCTACAGCCTCTGCTGAGGAAGTCCTACTCACTGTCTTCTCGTGGCGGAGGCGTTTCCACTAAAGCAAGAGGGCGAAAGCGAATGCCTGGCACTCTCCACCGGGTTGACTGACAGATAGTTAGTCTAGGGGAGATGGCTGAACCCTGATTCCAAACCAACCACGGGCTTCGTATGAGACGTACAACTCTATTCTGGCCGGTATCTGTGGCGGAGGGTTGTACTGGGCACCCAGGATGCCTATCCTCATTCGAAGGATTCATGAACTGATAATTCACTCATCGGCTCCTAGAGGGCCACGATACCCTCATATCGTCCTACTGCCTTATAGGTTGGAGGTCGTGGTCAAGGACTCGGGGTGGGACCCCTTAAGTGAACCCTCTACTTTGGTCTGGGAAACCGGGTAGTATTCAGCCCACGTGCTTACATGAGATCTCCACATATATGACCACTCGCTCTCGCGCTCGACTCTATTCACTCACTCAAGCTACACAAGATATGACCGAGGTGCTGGTGGTCTGACAAAACCAGCTACCTATTACCACCGCTTATTTTCACCCACTCTTTTACACAACAATATTAATATTATTCCATGTACTTGTCAGGTTGCTATCGATAATGCAAGTGAGGTTCCTCCCTCAGTTATGTGTTGTCCATCAAAACCGCTACTGAGACCACATGTGCCGCTGAAGCTTGCAGCCTCTAATATACGCACTCTAATGCAGTTTCACGAACTTCTTGGGAAGTCATCTCATAGAGATATGATGGTACTGGCTGGATATCTGAACGCCTAAATCAGCCATTTAGGTGCAGACCGCCAGACTAAACGGTAAGACTGGTCGGACTGCTGCATTAAACTGCCTGAGCTTGGTTTTTAGACTGATCTCATTCCGTCGCAAGAGGGGTTTTCAGAGCTGTGGAAATGCCGTTCGGGCAGCGTCATTACGCCGCCCGACATCATATGCAGCTTGTTCCTTGTTCCAACATTTAAAATCCGAAACAATTCTTTTCGGCTGGCCATTCCATGTAGGGCTCGGCTTTCATGACTAATGGGTATTACAAATAAACTGGCTTTGATGATATTGATCCTAAGACCAATCTCCGAAGCATATTTATCAATGCGACTAGGGGCCGTTTGTAAGGTGGTCAGGTCCTGTCTAATCACCACTACGTCGTCTGCAAATTCAAGTTCCGCAATACTACACTGTGGAAGCTTGGGCGCCCTGATAACCATCCATTGCGCGTTGCATTGCCCAGTCTACAGCAAAGTTGAACAGCACTGGGGATAGCGGGCACCCTTGCCTTACTATTGACTTCAATATGAACTGAAAAGAATCTAGTGATCCTTCTTTTGACATTATCCTTTCAGACCAGTTTTCTCAACAGTGCGGTTTGTCTGTTCGTACTGTGAATATTGGTGCTTTTTGCTTTGCGACAAGCAGTGATTTCTATCGTTGTTATTGCTCTTGTGATAGCGGAGCATATACCAGAACTGAGTGCTGTTATAAAATGCATGAACCTTGACGAAATATTTTGTGACGATAAATAGCGTGTCATGTGCACAGAAAATATCCCATCGCCAAATTCTCAAGGGTTCTTGTGCGGTCGAATAAAATTCTGCTTCCGATGATGGTAACATTTCGAGCTGCAACATTCATTCGCTCAGTACTGCTGAATATTCATCCACCGGGGTTGATTAAGCAAATACTTGACTTGACTTGAAGTACAAATGATCTGCAAAAGATAGCAAGTCAGATCATCTATTATATTTCTGCAGATTATTTACTTATGTAACGAACTGATATGAGTTGATTGTAGTTTGAAATTATTTCGGGCAGATCGTAAGACGATTGTACTTGCGGTAATGTCTATGATCAATCGACAAAAACCCCGCACTTTTATTTTACTGTTTTAATTATTGTGATTTCCGTGGATTGCAAGTCTTCCGCTGGTTTCTTATTAGTCTTCAACACCGATATTGGGGACAAACAGATGATAATTTCAGCATTTCCAGAAGGCTCAGGACCAATTTACCAATCTGTATGACCGTTACTTCTCTCTGCTCCTTGAACGTGCTTTTAAAACAATACGATTACAAGATCGTGTTCTAGCGAAATATCACAAATGTTAAGAAATGTGGCTGTTTTCTGAGTGGTGGTTGGAATGCCTATGGCAAACAGTGAATCAGACGGCCTTTGAACAATTTCTCTTCATTAGTCAACTTTTTCTGAAAATCGTATTCCGGGACGCCCTCGAATATTCCTCCTACTTCTTCGCTAATGCCCGTGTATGTGCATATCCCACTCCTACTCTCACGTGCTCTACACTGACAGCTGATGAATGAAGTCTGCTTAACAAGCGGATTTTGTATGTTGTTTCTTTTGGGTCATAGGTCATTGTAGGAAACAAACCGATTGTTACAAGAAAGAATAATGATGACACCTAATCTCCCCCTTTTGACTGTGTATTGATTGAATATATTTCAGGGTGGACTACTGCTTCTCGTGGAACACATCCGTCCTGAGAGAAGAATAAATCAAGTGCTGAACTTCTTGATTCAACCTTTATGGTTCTGGCTTTTTGCCGGTTGTCGACTTTCCCGTGAACCACATTTGTTGATTCAAACAAAATCAGAATTCAGTCAATCGTGGGAGGTGTTGTACTGCCAAGCGAGCAATGTGCCAAATGTGTCACGTTGGCACCCAGTCAATCGCGTTGTGGCTTTGGCCGCTCGTAGACGATGATAACATCCATCATCACTAGAGCATAACACAAGCTACTCGATGCGGACTTCGTTCGGTTCAGAAAATACCCTGTTCCCCTATTTCAATCTATTGGACACTCTTCACTTATACCCGTACTAATTCACAAAATCAAGCCTCCTTCATGGGTATATCTCAATTCAGTTGGGGAAATCTATTTGACAGTGGTCTCTCAAATATCCTCGTGACTTTGCCCAGTCGAGTTGAGTATTGTTATTCTGCACTTTTTTCTTGTCACCTATTTTTTACAATATGATTGTTCCGTTCATTTTTTGTATAAAGATTAGACAGAGAGAGAGAGAAAAAGTGTTAGGAGAAGGATGAGTGGGACAACCGGTGACTCACTCTGTAAATCACGCACGGTAGAACATGTTACAAGCGATACTTTAGTGATCACTTCATTCAGCTATCATGTTTCAGTCCGGTGCTCTCGTTTGGCTTCCTCTTTCACAGAGTCGTCCAGTCGATAATAAGGTAAATTGGATCATGAAAAAGAAATGATCAGAAAAAAAATCGTAAGTGCTAATGAATGAGACGAGAAAATCGTCTGGATGCAAGACCTTCACCGACCAGGGTACTTGGAGATATCATACAAAATCTCTAACCATCCGCGAACCACAAACCGGAAACCCCACACGTCCTGTTCAGCAGCCAAGCCCACTAGTTATGGTCTTTTGCAGTTTCGCTATGTCAAAAACGAGCCACATCGTCTCATCCGCCAAGCACTACCTGCCTTGGAAAACTATGTACAATGTTAGTCGTCTGCCTGCTGGCACGTTCAACGTACGTCCCAATTACTGACTTGCCCAGGTCAGGCCTTTGTTCTGGACTACTAATCTTTGGTTCCAAACAGCTCTTTGCTTTACCTCAGCACTGCAGAGTGGTCAGTACGCTGCCGATCAACGATCTCACATTTTGCTACACTATATATATATATATATATATATATATATATATATATATATATATATCATGAACGACTTTGTTATAAATCGACTGGATATTAGCAATGACAGTGCGAGTCGCTCTGGTTCTAGACGGTTGAAGTTACGGTCTCGAGCTATTTCATATTGAACGGTATGCTTGTTTGAATTAGGTTCTACATGTGAATACCAAGTTTGACCAGTTTTGCTCCAATGGCACTTGTCTTCACACTTGTTTTTTCTGTAACGTGAAATAGTGTCTCCCCTTCATCCAGTTAATAAGAAGGAAATATACAAGCATTTAGTTCACTCTTTTCGATGGCGTACGTAAAACAACTATGTAAGTATGGTACGATGCATGAGATGTACCTGTCTAGATACGAGTACTGATCCTTCTCGGCTGAAAGCTTCCGTCTTAGGATAGGGTTTGCTGTTGAACCTACGCATGCTTGTGGTAGCATTTCTTACTTGGGCAATGCGCACATTGTTACGCTGTTTTTTATCTATCTAGAGACTCTCACTGCGAAGCAGAAGTTGATGTGTGAGCAAGCCAAAACGAAAGTGTGCAGATGTTGGCTAATCCCTAAAACCGTATGTTTCGTTTCTGTGGAGGTAAATCACTTGCCGGGGAGGGCTGCTCTGGAACTGAAAAGAGACGAATAAGATACAAAAATATCTACAGACGCAAATTATAAAAAGCCTTAAGGAGGATCGCGAAAATTGGTGGGTCAAGATAGCCGTATAAATAGGAGTAGCGGATGCTTGAGGTAACAATCAGATACTTTCCAAAATCATTCACGACATCGATGGACAGCGAACTTCGGTCAATGGAACGATATACGATAGAACGGAGAGCCCATTCGTGGCAAAAAGGAAAGCCTTGACCGTTGGGCCGCTTCACTTACCTCGGCAGCAGCGTGATGACGGATGGCAGCACGGTAGTGGTGTGTGCGCGCATATTCAAGGCTCGAGCGGCATACGTTGGACAGAGGCATTTGCGGCGGTATTTCGTTGAAGTTCACAGGTCGTATGTACTGTGCCGTGGTGCGTTCAGTTCTGTCGTATGGTTGCGGGACATGGAGTTTACGTGCAGAATATGTTCGTTGCCTTGAGGTTTTTGACCACCGATATTTGCCTACTATCGCTAAAATTGGGTGAACGATGTTGAGACCAGAAATTGAGTATAGGGTATCATTTCAGAGGATATTCTGTTACAGCGTATCCAGATTAGTAGATTTCGTTGGCTGAGACCCGTTTTGCGTATGACAAACACGTCTACCTACAGTGGCCTGTTTGCCCAATCCTCCTCGGGAATGGAGGAAGCCATTTGAAGATCAACAGATGACGGGGCAACGGGGAATGAGAAAATTCACAGCAAACTTAGGAAAAGTAGGTGTTTGACGTCTACGTAGTTAGGGTCCAAAAGATTCATCAACAAGTTGGCTGGAGACACTGAAGGATATGGCTGCGAACCGCGAACAGTGGTGATCCTGTTGTCTCTTTCTATCAAATCAGAAAGATTGATCAAGCTGCGTTTGAACAATTAGACTGTGTGTTCCGTGTGTTGGCCACTAGAGCGCTGTTTCTTTTTCCCACCTCTGTGTGTTCACTCGCTGTCCATCTTTTATATTAATTCTTTCTATTGATACATGCAATATGGTGAGAAAGACCGTTCGGTGAGGCTTGCCCTGCTGTTTAACGCCTTACGCTGATGGAAAGTGCAGAGCTGTGTGCTACGGGGTGCGTGCTTGGGTCGCGTGCAAGGAGAATCGCTACCCGTTACGTAGCCCGCCAGTGCTCGAGTTTAGCGTATTTTCCCGCTTGGCCAGCGTCCTCTGCTATTAAACGTCCCAATACTCTGTAGAAAACACTGTTGCGTAACAAATATCTTCCACCACTGATTAAGGCCACAGTCCCTTGTATTCAGTTTACCCGACAAGGTTTTCCAGAAAAGGCGAAATAACCGTGCAACTTGCCATGGGTTCGACTGGATTAACCCTTCTGCCGTGAGGAACGCACTTGGCTACGCATGTACTAGGGATGAATTCTTGGATGAAAACGCCCGCTCTTGGCTGGGCGAACAAGCTCACAACACAAGCAACTTAGACAAATTACATAATGACTGGTTTTACATTCTCCTACTCCTGGTCAGATTGGAGCCTACAGCCAGCTTTCGTCGACTGTTGTCATTTGCATTGGAAATTGATATGGCTACCCCATATCCCCATTTCTTCTCAACTTTGTCACTCATGTTCTTGTGAGAATGAATTCTACCCGGCCAATTCTACATGAGGAATTATTTCCTATCTAGACTGTGCATACCAATGACTGACAAGTAAATGAAAAAATGTATTCTATCGAAGTAAATTGGTGTAGTTTCATTTAAGTATAATGGAAGGCATGTAACTACCGTTGATTAACGTCTTAACCAATCATAAGGCCACCTTGCTGTATCTAGACGACCTGACTGTCAAGGTCCGGCCTTTTCTGATTGGTTAGATTCTGGAAATGAAGCTGTAGTAATGCATTGGGAAGCATTCAGATCACCACAGTTTTACGGAATGTCTTTTCTGGTCTTGCAAAGAGTGTAGTGGAACTTTCCTCTGGGAAGAGTTTTTCACGTGTAATACACCGATAATTTCGCTATGTTGAGTAACAATTCAGCATGTTCTAGCCGCTTGGCGATTGGGTTTTTCAGATGCGATACGCACTCCAAGCCTTACAAATGCAAAATACTTTTACAAGACTATTATCACCTTTTGCGTCAACCACTTGAAAATTCCAGACAGCTTTATGTATCCCGGAAGTTTGGTTACAACTGTAGTTGATCTTGGGGAGGATATCACGTCACGAATGGCGGGAGCTAGATCAGCTATCATTAACCTAGTATATTTGTGACATTGCTATGAAATCCTAATTCCCCTTAAGGAACGGTAGTACAACGCCGTGGTCCGTAGTTTTTTGCTTTACGTTTGCCAAACCAGACAACACCGCGTCGAGGATGCTCGGCAACCTTCTGTGTTCAACCATCGATGTCTCCTAAGCATTGTTCGCTTCTGATTTGAATCATGAGAGTGTAGTGATGGTGTTCATGGCCATGTGCTGGTTGCGGATAGCCACATTCCGACCGAATTGACGGGTCTACACCGCCTCCGACTACTCAGATATGTTTTGGATATGCCTGCTCATCATCTACCTTTCTGTGTTCTGTTCACGTGTGTCGGTAACCGCTGGAAGAACCGACACTTATTTAGGGCATGACTTGGGATAGGAGTGTGAAGAAGCTGGATTCGGTTGGGGTCCAAGGGATGAATATTGTCGTTGGTTGAAATGCTGAAGGATATAGTTCAGAATGGAAGTCGTTAGTATTATACTGTATTTATCAAATTTACTAACGGAGTGTACAAGTATGAAGATGAGAGTGGGTTACGGATAACTAATGAGCATCAAAAAACCGCGAAACTGATCGTGTGCCTGCGGGAAAGTTTTGTCCAATCGTCTACAGTCTACCTACTATAAATATATCGGCTTGCTTGTGCGGCCTCGTGGTTCTTTGGGTTAGCCCATAAGCAACTCCCAGTAATCATTTTTGATTCCGCAGTGGACTGTTCAGCAGAGTGCATCCATCCACGCTTTATGACATTATAAATATCCTGAAACACCAGCGTTACCAATCTCTCAAGCAGCTATGGGACATCCCTAATTTGCTGGTGCTCAAACCCAACAGAGCTAGGCGTTGTGATTATGGAGAAGGAATATTACATACAAAAAAGGATGAACATCTTGGATGATGATTGCAAGTTTCAACCAGACTTCCACCCCAAACAACGTACAATTAATCGAGGACAAAGTTACACGAGTTACAAATGCTTGTACTGCACAGATTTATCATGGAACTGCAAATGAAAAAACCCGTACTTTGTCACGCGCCAGTTCTATACGGTTTGCCAAAGACATTAATCAAATGTTCCATTGCGTCCTGTATTATTAAGGAATGACTCGCCCTACCATAAATTAGCTCAGTGGCTGGTGGAAGTTCTTCAACCAGTGCATGAACGCCTTACTATTCACGCGTTACGTGACTTGTTTCAGTTTCGTGATCTTTTGTCCAAAAGTATCCTGCTCGGAAAAGTAATATACTCCTTTGGTGTTAATTCGCTGTTCATTAATGTGCCTCTGCTCGAAACGGTGGGCTTTATATGCCAGTTTATCACACAGGAACATGTCAACCTCCGCGTACCACCATAGATCTTAAAACCATTGATTTTGTTGTACGCAGAGCGTCCGATTCCAATTTCGAGGGACAGCCTCCAGACTAAATGATGAGGTTTCAATGGGCAGTCGGCTGAGTCTTATTTTGGCTGATATTTTCATGGGCATGATGAAAGTACGATTGAGTGCGGTGATGAAAGCGACGGTTTTGTACAAAAGATACGTAGAGAATATATTCACTGTGATGAGTCATTTAAAAGATATCGTAGAGTTACTAAAGGAATTCAACGGCGGACCCCCGAACTTGAAGTTCACATGCGAAATGAAACAAAAAGGGTCACTTCTCTTTCTCGACTTTTTAGTAACTCGAAGAGAAGACTGATCTATTCAGCGATCCATTTTCCGTAAGAAGATTTGATCTGGACAGTACCTCCATTTCACCAGCTTCTCATCAACAGAACATAAGAGAGCTCTGATCCGAACCCTATTCTTCAGGGCCAGACAGATCTGTATGGACGATACTCTACCAAGCAAGGAGGCAATAATATATGTCACATTACGTAACAACGGGTATCCTGACTCGTTTTCATAGGCAGACAAGAAACCAGACCCGGCCAGCTGTCACTTGGATGCCCAAAAGAGATATCTACATATTTCTCGGTACAAAAGAGAGTCAATAACAGGGCTTATTACACAACACATCAAAAATGCATTAGATAGAACGTACTATGCCGCTGTCACTCATTCACACGGCGCCGCCCTTAGGTCCCCATTCAAAGACCGCCATTCGGTCGAATCTGGTTCCCACCGTATCTACGCTCTCTCTTGCAGCCACAATGAAGTATACATCGGTAAGACCGACTGATCACTGCTAACCAGAACGGCCGAACACATTCCAAAGTACATACGTGACGTAATGACTTAGGCCAGCCTACAACAATCGACTGCATCACATAGGCCCGACTCGGGCATCATTCGCCGCTTGATCGAACGTGATCCCACGGTAGATCCAGCGAACGCGTTCTCGGTCTTGTTTCAGCATCGCGACAAACACCGACTATGGGTGCTAGAGGCATTATCGATGGCTCACACTAAGCCGGCCCTGAGTCCAAAAGCGTATGACCTTCACTCCTAACCTACCATGGTATTAGCCAATCACATGCAGTCACATAAACACACGACTTCAAGCCCCGTAAATGTGCTTTAATTAATCATTTCACTTCATTGTAGTTATTTTTCTTGCTGGATTTTATACGTACGCGACCTATAAGAGAATACGAAAGGGATTTCTTTCGCAGTTTTTGTCTTCCGAACTATATATATATATATATATATATATATATATATATATATATATATATATATATATATATATATATATATATATATATATATATATATATATATATATATATATATATATATATATATATATATATATATATATATATATATATATATATATATATATATATATATATATATATATATATATATATATATATATATATATATGCAATGAAACGTCAAGAGCGTAAAAACTTGCTCTCCTTTGTTCTTCACCCTTAGATTATGGTTGTGAAGCGTTTGCTTGCCATTAAATATCACGGACTTCGAATAGTAGTTTTGTGATCGTGCCGATAAATAAACGACTCAGATACTGATATGAATAATCTTTTATTTTTTGCGAATGTTCTACTTATCGTTAAAAATCCTTGAGAGCTTTACACAATTTCATCTTTGATAAAAAGCAATTTGTTCACATTTGTGTTTCGACCTAGGAAATCAGCTAATCAGTCTCACGTGCATTGTACAAGGTATTGCCGAAATTCGAACAAATCTGTAATTTTTCGAATTCAGTACAGTTCATACAACAATGAACTACGTGCCTAAACTTTGGTTTCTATTTCTCAGCAACGCTCCTAATCGTAAGTATTAGAAAACAAGAGTATGAAAAGAGCAGTAAGAAAACCGGAAATAGCGGTGTTGAGTAGATAATGATAGTTTCTGAATACAACAACTTCACTGATAGCGACACCCAGCAAATATCCTCCAATTTATCTTACCTTCAGTGAGAGGAGATCTCTTGGATCCCACCCACGAAGCCTAAAATACCCTATATGACCAAGTCCCCTCGTTAGGTTGCACATATCTTTCTTCCTCGTCATTTACTAGCCATTCTTATACATCTTTCAACCGCTTCACGACTCAGCGAATGTTGCGCACCGAGGAATCCCCTCCATAGCACGTTAGCCTGATGAGCTTGCTTCATCTAATGATTTGATTCGCGTGCCTGATAGTCTACGCCTAATCTCAGCGTTACCGAGGCGGTATTCCCACCAAATTCGAGCAATGCCACGAAGACATCGGTGTTCGAATACCGACAGTCGTCGTACATCTTCCACCCGCAGTTACCATGTTTTTGCACCATACAGAATAACTAGCATGATTGCCGCAACTTACACTTGATTGTTGATAAATATGCGGTTGTCATGTCATGTTAACGCCAGAGATGACTCAGGACGGCAAATGCCAAACGACCTCTCTGTATACGCGATGACACTTCATCCGACATCCAGGTGAAATTCAACTGCCTAGATAACAGAACTTGTCTGCGTTATTTATATTAACTTCAGATACCGAACGGTTTGGTCCTGCAGCAGCATGTTGCAATTTTAAGATGCAAAACGCATGCCGAACTTGGCTACGCAGTTATGCAAGCTGTTCAGAAAAGCATGCAACACCTGAAACTTCACTTGGAAGAACCATATCGTCCGCATATTCAAGGTCTGATACTTTTTCACGCGGGAATAGTTAAGCATCACAATCTTAACATGATAACAGGGCAGTCTAAAGGACCATATCAACCGCAAAGGTAAAGAGAAATCAAGAGGGCAACACTAACATACGCCATTCGTGATAAACTCGGGCGAAAGATAACTGTAACCCCGAGCTCGGATTCGGCTGTTCGTGTGCCGAATTAATCTTTCCCGACTTAGAACGTTACACCCAGACAAAAACGTTTTGTCACATGGATCTACCATTTCGTAACCAACAAATACGAAGAGATTTCAGGTTATTATCGCACCTCCCCTTAGTAGAGATAGCACATTAACTTCGCCATTTCGCATTCAGCACCGACCCACAAACGACCAAATGTGAACGACAAATGAAAAATAAGGAGCATTCGTCTACATGCAAACTTCTACCAACAATGTCCCATGCGTGTATTATTTTCTGGGTAGTAATGAGTACGTTTTTCTCCGTTCTCAGTGAATTATTTGAACTCTTCGAGCCATGGGTTAACCAATCCAGCTTTAATTTGGCTCATTATCCGATGCTCCCTTATGTGCATTTCGCCTCCATGCATATACAGGCATGGTGCACTAATTTAACTATCTGATACTGCAAATAAATTATCCATCATGACCGTATCAAGGCTGCTATAAGGCAATAGTTGGCCCTAAGCCCCAAAGTTGTCCACAGTTTCTCCACTGTAAAAATGGCAAATAAATAAACATGATCATAGTTATGAGAAGAACATTCTCAAGCAGGGCACAGTCTGACGCCTCACTCTGCAGTGAAGTGGTCTTCCCAGAAGAAAGTGTGATCCGACAAACCAGACACAATTATTCTAATCTCGTTCTTGCGCTGTTCAGAGAGTCCTAAATAACCGTGATCGACCAAGTCAACCGGCATAATAGGTTTCACAACCTCGAAGTCATGAGAACAAACTTCCCTGGGACTTGATTAAAGTGGGTCATTTTTGTAATCTGATTAATATGCATAGAAAGTGAATAACCAGAACGACTAGCTGTCCAATTTTCGCGATTGTGAAAAGTGATCGCCTTTGTCTTCTTAAATTACAAAGTGAGTTACGGTTGAGTGTTAAACCCCATAGCCAAGTTTTTTTTTAAGAGGCAGTTTGGGGAGCATTCACATCAGAACCAGATTTTGAAAAAAGAAAAATTGTAGATGGCTGAGAACATAGAAGGCAGTGCTCAAAGTCTTGGCAATCTGTGAAAAAAAGATTGGAAGACAGAGGCACTACCTCTGGGGACAGGGACCCGGTAAGGATGACTTACCGCCTATGTGCGAGACTGGCAAGCAAAAGTCAAGGAAATGTGAACCGCCAGGGCAGACTTTGAAGAACAGAAGCCGAAATAGTTGCGTAAGAAACAAGAAAAATGAAGCAGTCTGAGGTATGAAACGGGAGCAACGTAATGAAGCAAGTATGAATAAACCCATAAGGAACGTGGAATCTGTAGAATTTAAGCGGATTGAATCCAAAGATAAATGCGGAGAGAATGAATGATGTGTAAGGGAAATTGAAAGAAATTACGTTCTGAAAGCATTGCAGTCTAGATGATTGTGGGAGCCCCATGAGATATGTTCGAGGTCGGAATACATCAATACATTGACAACACGATCGCGATCGATGTTGATGGTGACGTGGCGAAAGCTGAAATACGGCATAGGACTATGTACGGTAGCATCATCAGCTAAATGGTGGATTGGAATTGTAGTCTTGGACAGAAGATCACTCATATGCAGAAGAAGACTGGCCCAAGTACGGAGTCTTGGGGAACGTCATAATTTTCAGAGGACGGTTCCGGTGGAACCCTATCCACTCCCATGAAACTGGTCTGCTTGATGTTCACGATACGAGAGCCGGAGGGAATCTAATCGTTGGTAATTTTGCTAATAGGCCTTCTTGCCAAACTCTATCGAAGGCCTTTGCACGTATTACGCTAGCTTCAGATGGTCCGTAAGATGACGCCGCTTGGTTCGTACCGACATACAGAAATTAGCTGTTGAATCTTCTCTCCGGATATATCTCCTGCCTTTGGTCGTTTTTTTATCAAAATGCAGATAACATGATAATCTAAGTCGGATGTATTGTTTTTTTCACACTGCGTCTTGTTGTGACACCATATTTTGTTTGATTGATATGAAAATCGTTCATTCATTTACGAAAACGTTCTGAGTAACTTCTTTCACAGAGACACCTGGAAATCAGTGAAATGTTCTGGTTCTCAGGACACATTCCCTCATCATCACGAAAAACAAATCAGACTTCTAGCGGACGGCGCTCAATCGTCTTCGAAGTTCAGTTCCAGGACTTGACATTGAGATGCCTAATTGTTCATATTTTTACATTCGTGGGCTCCTTAGATCCTCCGGCGCTTTGGCAGTGGTAACATCCGAGTCTTCTTTAATCGTTGGCTGTAACCACGAAAGGTTCGGGTTATAAATCCAACCTCCGTCGTTTTCAACAACTTTTGGGATCGCGGCTGACAGTCACTTAGTCCCCACGTTCATCCTCCTCGATATTTACAATAACGTAAAAAGTGGGTACAATTAAGATAGAGTACTACACAAACGAGTAGGTTGGACAAGCGAAGCAGTTGTCAGAACTATGTATGCAAGTACAAACTCCCAATCATGGCCTCCAAGTACAGTCATCCATACCTTGTCTTGCTTCTCTTTGAACTAAGACACTGGGCGCGCAGCTATAATATTTCCTGGGAGTTTGTTCTAGTCGTTGATAGCTCCAACTACGAACGGCTGGTTTCTGATTCGTATCTCTGTTCGCACCATCTTTCTTGCCGGTGCATAGCCCTTTCCTCACAACTCGAATTCGACTTCTTTCTTCTGTAAACCCCTTTAGTATTTTATATACCTCTGAGATCACTTATTCTTTCTCTTTCTAGGAACAACAAGACTAATTATTCCAGCCTTTATTTATAGCTCAGATCCCTGTGTTTTTCAAACCATCGCTGCCGTAGCTTTTCGATAGCCCCGATTTCCCTCATCATACGTAGCCTCGACGCTTGAGCGCAGGATTCCAGACGTGGTCTCTTGAGAGCCTTAGGTTTCCTGTAGCTGACAACCCTGTATAGTTACAGTAGAGCTCTACAGGCATGCTGCGCAATTTTCTGACACCGGAAGCTCGGTTTGAAGTCAGCGATCATCTTCACCTCCAGATATGGAGCTTCTGTGGTCTGGGTTAATGATTTCCGGTTATCCGGTGGGCCCATGTAGGGTTGGGCCATGGTTCTTCCCCTTTATTGAGACGTATAGGCTGTGTACTAAAAAACCGACAGTGTTTTCCCATGAGCCTACTATCAAACGCAAACTTGCTAGTAAACCGCACGATAAATCAGTATTCTAAAAGTGCGTCTGTATTCTCTTCGCCTTTTTCCGTTGAGCACCCATATGCTGGACACATCTGTTTCTGTCAGAATCAGTAGTGACCGAAACCGCCTGTGATGAATTATACGTATTCATATTCGACCGTTGAATAAATTGTCTTTCAAGCTTCAGACAAATCTATCATGATAACCAGAGTCACGTGATTTCAACTTCCCAGAGGATAGCACACAGCCGGCGTAATCCATAACAAGTACCAGAATTTTACATCCCTAAAATTTATTTTGTATGATGTAAGAATATCAGAAATAAAAAAACCCGACGAAAAAAATTTTCATCGTAATTTTGACAACACCTACAATCAGTGGGACTGCCCAGTGATTAGTCTTTGGGATTCACAATCTATAAGTTCCGGTTGAAAAAGCAGCAAACATGCTCCATTGGTGGTTCCTAACAAAACAGATGAAACCACTGTTCAGTGACTGTGCTCCCATTGATTAAAGCAAAGACGAGTTAGACGTCAATACTGCTCAATAAATCACTTCAGAAAGGTGAACAGGGAGCTAGAGAAGAATGGCTCACAGTCTTATCTTTCCTTGGATATGGAACTTGGCGGATGCCAAACGTCCATTGCATCAGGGTTTCATGTTCGAATCTCACCGTCTCTGGCCAACTTCTCCATTCTTCATGAGGACTTCAATGGCCGTCCTAATCTCTCCCGTAGTAAAAGGGAGCTGTTGTGATATGATAAACAATAGAAGAAACATTTCATTCTAAAACATTCACTGAGTTCGTTCATGAGTTCCGTCTGAACTGGAAATTTCGCAGCCTGGCAATAAGACGTCAGTGCTGAGTCCATCATTTGTTAGCTTTATCGACTTATATGATTTTTCCACTGTATACCGGTTGAATGTATTTCAGGGTGGACTGCTACTTTTCGTGGAACATATTCGTCCTGAGAACAGAATAGCACAAGCGCTGGGCTTCCTGATTCAACCTTTATGGTTGTGGATTTCTGCTGGTTGTCGACTTTTCCGTGAACCACATTTGTTGATTCAAACAAAATCAGAATTCAGTCAATCGTGGGAGGTGTTGTACTGCAAAGTGAGCAATGTGCCAAATGTGTCACGCTGGAGCCCAGGCAGACGCGTTGTGGCTTTGGCCGCTCGTAGACGATGATAACATCCATCATCACTAGAGCGTAACGCAAGCTACTCGGGCTTCGTTCGGCTATGGAAATGCCCTGGTCCCTTATCCGGATCTATTTGACGCGATATGCTTTCCCGACGTCGCAAAATCAAGCCTTCCTCATGGGCATATCCCGATTCAGCTGGATAAACCTATTTGACAGTGGTCTTCCAAAGATTCTCGTGATTTTGCTCAGTCAAGTTGAGCACTGTTATCCTTTATCTTTTTTTCTCTTCTTCTTGCCATCCATTTTTCCTAATATGGTTGTTCCGTTCATTTTTTGTACGAAGATAGAAATATGGTCTAAAACAGTCGAGCAAGCTAGTGTATATCAGTGAAAAAGAGAAACCCTTTGTGCCTTACGATCACCTATGGTAAAAATCATGGAGTGATTTGTCGTAAAAAGAACATTCTAGAAGAATGAGTAATACAAACAGTCACTAGCTCATTAAATCATGTACGACAAGGCATGGTACAGGCGATACTAATGTGATCACCCTATTCAACCGTCATTTTTCAGTCCGGTGCTCTCATTTTGGTTCCTATCTTACAGAGTCACGCAGTCGCTAATCAAATGAATCGGATCTTAAAAAAGAAATTTATAAGCGGGAGTGAATAAGGCGAATAAATTGTCTGGATACAAGTTCTTCACTGACCAGGTTGATTTGAGAAATGGTGAAACACATCGCAAAAATTGCTACAGCGTTTTTAATTTATCTAGAAACCTGGAAGCTTACTGTACGAATCATTGAGCAGTGGGCTCACCCCCGTATCCTATTTGGTGTTTTTATGACAGATCCTATTTACAATCTCCGCTCTCACGGCTCCTATCGCACCAGCAACTTTCAATGAGGAACAGAAAAGTCTCAGCTGGGGATAACATATTCATAATTACATAACAAGACATGGTATCACATTGCAAATGTGCCCAAGTTACGAAATATTATCTTGTTTACCACATGCTGTTCGAAACCGGCGAAAGCATTTTGGTTAGGGCAGTTTTGACTACGATTAAGCAAATTCTGATTTTATTCGCGTGTTGACAGTGCTAGGAGCTCTGTGCAACCTCAAAGAAACGAGATGGATAAAGTGCAGCTTATGTTTGGATCGCTCACATGATAAACTGTGAGGTCAACAGTTTTGATCAGGAATTCGGAGATGGACGATTTCTGGGACTGTCTGATCTGCCTGGAATCTTACACAAAATGGGGGTGATTACGGGGTGCAATAGTTATGCGAATCAACTCACTCCGGACCATCTAAGCACAACTGTAGCCACATCGCGTGTGGTGAACAGAAATTAGTACGGCAGTGTGTGGTCTAAGTCCGAACCGAATATCAGAAACTAAAATAAGTGAAGCAGAAGTTGGTGTGTGAGGAAGCCATAACAAAAGTTTGCAGACTTTGGGCAATCCACAAAATAGAATGTCTCGGTTCAGTGAAGATAAACCAGTCTTCCGTGTAATGCATTTTCCTTTAATCTGGAAATCGGTTATCGTCGGGAGAATATAGCTGTAGCATAATATTCCGTATTTTTTCTCTCAGATGTAACCTTTTAATTTTTACGTTATTTATGCTATTTGAGTTCTTTTCGGGCTTTTCTTGGTTGATTGTAACTCCGCATTTAATCAGCAATTTTTTGTAAAAGTATACGTGTCTACCAGGTCCTAGTTGAAGGGAACGGATTGCATGTAGTCGCTTATCTTCCAGTTTTCGATCAATCTATTCGTGAAAGAATGAGGACGATCAATATGAGTAGTATGGCACTGTATCTGGATGACAGAACAAAATTTCCCCGGAAGCACACGACCGGTTTCGCGGTTATTGCCGCTCATCAGGTATGCGTACCCGGAACTTTTCCGCCCAACTGGAGTGTCACGGTTAGGTTCACCTTCAACGCCACCAAGATCAGACGCGTGTTTTTCACGTCACCAATAATCCGATTTGAAAATAAAGAAAAGCTACCCTTGTTGACCTCATCCATGATCATCTATTAATTCAGGTGCACCTGTGGTGCTAATTGCATAGGTCGAACGGCAAGATAGCTATCAAAACGCATTAACGAGCACCACCCACGATGGCTTAGACACGGAGGCAATGGAGCAGTATCGAATTCAATCGCCGTGCACTTGTTAGAAACTGGGCATTCAATCGACATCCAGTCCGCCCTCAAAGTCGTCTACCGGGTCCTACAACATGTGTCAAGAGTAGTTAGGCTCCAGGTACTGGCAACTGCCGAGACAATTATCATCCGCTTCTCGAAGCCTGAGCTTTGCGCGCAGTGAAAATTAGTCCAAGCACTACAACTCCCATGGCCAACACTCAACTGTGCTACACAGCCGGGTGCAGTGGTGACGTAAGCTAATTAGCACCGGTTACTTACTTTACTTTTACGCGACTATCTCCTGCGAGAGGATAAGTCGGCTCCATGGATGTCGCGGACCATTGCTGACCACGCGCGGCGGTCGGAGGCGAGCTCCGTACAGATCCTCATCCAGTCCTTTTTCCATCGCCGGGCTCCATAGACTGACCGAAGGCCTAGAAGCTCTACGTCTTTCTCGATTGTACTGGTCCACGTTTTGAGCTGCCCACCAAGGCGACAAAGCCAACCAGGGCAGGAAGCGGGGCAGAGTGTTTGCTTCGTTATCTCTGCCTCGGGTCGTCGACGTTAGAGGAGGACGGGGAGAGCATCGATATCAGAGCATCGTCTCCTCACCTCGTCGTTGGACACCTTATCGCGCAACTTGACTTTGAGGATTTGCCGCAGGCACCAGTGGTCGGAAACCTTTTGGTATCCTCAGCTCGTAGTGGCCAGGTCTCGCAGCCATAGATGAATACGGGCCGGATGGCAGCACGGTAAACACGAACTTTGGTTCTTAAGCTGGTTTCACTACGAGTCCACAGCGTTCGTCTTAGCTGAAGAAAGGCTCTCCTGGCGCTGTCGATCCGTAATACCACTTCATATTTTGCCTGGCCGTTCGGAAGCAGAGTTGAGCCTAGGTATTTGAATGAAGGGACGTATTCAACTGGTTGGTCATTGATCGACAGTTGTTGAATTGTCGGGCCCAGATGGGTTGTGAAAGCTTTTGTTTTTGTCGAGTTTACTTCAAGTCCGATGGATCTCGCGAAGGAATTGATTCGGTCGAGGATTGGTTGTAGCGTAGCGGGGGAGTCTCCAAGCACGACAATATCATCCGCGAACTCCAGGTCCGAGATGTATATTTCCTGGCTAAGCTGAACGCCAGGGTAGTTGTGTAATGCCTGTCGCATTGTCCAATCGATGGCGTAGTTGAACAGCACCGGTGAGAGGGGACAGCTCTGCCTAACTCCGGTAGTGAGTGTGAACTCGCGGGACTCTTCACCGTACATACGAACCCTAGCACCGGTTGTCGAGTAGTATCCCCCTAACAGCCTTAAAAGCTTATCGGGCATCCCATCGGATTGGATTATGGTCCAAAGAGACCCGCGGTTCACCGAATCAAAAGCTGCCCGGAAGTCGATGAAACAAGCTACCGTCGGCTGCTGGAACTTGTAGCGGTGCTCCAGTATTCGGCGCGGTGCGAAGATTTGATCCACACAGCCTCTGCCACGGCGGAAACCCCCTTGGTTCGGGCGAGTGTGCTGGTCTCTTGCCTCGGAGAAACGGGTTAGTAACAACGCACTAAAGATCTTTGCGGCCACATCGATCAGTCTGATCCCTCGGTAGTTCTCACATGCCGATTTATCACCTTTCTTCGGAATGGGCAGCAGTATGGACATTCCCCAGTCGGGTGGAAATGCTTCCGCTTTCCAAATGGAACCAAAAAGTGTACACAGCCTGTCAATCAATGACGATGAACATGCTTTATAAACTTCTGGAGGGTTGCCATATTCCCCAGCAGCCTTTCTGTCCTTCAGTTTGTTTATCGTTTCCGTGATTTCCGCGGTGTTGGGCGGGTCACAGTTGCTTTCGTACTGGACTGGAGGGGTTGATATTGGTTGGTCCGTAGGCCGGTTGAGCAGTTGACTAAAGTATTCCACCCATCGGTCCATTTTCTTACTCTGTTCAGGTATTAAGTTTCCTGCCGTGTCACGAAGAAGGGAATTTTGTTTACAAAACCTATTAGAGGCGTTGCAAATAAGGCGGAACAGTTTACCAAAGTCACCAGTTCCGGACGCGGTCTCCATTTTTTCAGCTATTTCTATCCAGTATCTTTTGCAATCAGCCTTGGCGGAGCGTGTGGCCTCTCGTTGCAGTCTTCGGCGTTCGTTCCTACCTTCCAGTCGCGCTTCGTGTGCTCTGGTTGACAGCTGGAGCGTGCTCTCCGAGATCCAATCCTTTGTCCGCATTTTTTGTTCTCCCGAGTACTGTCCAAGTAGCTTCCTTGATTGTCGTCTTCATTTGAGTCCACTACCCTCCCTGCTTGTGCATTGGTTGCTTTGGTTAGTCGGGTTGTGATTGCTCGTGAAACCGCTTCTCTGGATTTCCTAGGGCAGCAACGTTTATCCGAGAGGGTGCAGACACTTTAGCACGTGTAGACAGATAAACTTTGAAACACGCGCGTAGGAGGGCATGGTCGGTGCCGTTTGTGTTGCCCGTTATTGCACCTCGGTACGCTCGGCAGTCCTCCACAGACGAGGTTCAACGGGCTCTCACCAGGATGTGGTCGAGTTGGTGTGCAGTGTGACCATCATTGGAGTACCATGTGAGTAGGTGCTTCTTGGGGTGTTGAAATCGAGTGCTGCAGACAACCATTCTGTTGATGTTGGCTAAACCAATCAGTCGGCCACCGTTCTCGCAGCGTTGACCGAGGCCGAATCTCCCGAGAATATGGCGAGTAGATTCATCGGCCGTACCTGTGCGAGCGTTCCAATCTCCTGCGATGAAAAGTATATCGCGCCTCGAAACCCGGTTGATTACCTCCTGCAAATTATTGTAGAATTCGTCTTTGGTTTCGTCATCAGCTGAATTGGTTAGAGCATAGATCGCGATCACCGTCAAGTCTTGCGGGGAGCCTTTAAAACGTGCCAAGGCGAGTCTGGATGAGACTGGTTCCCAGGAGATCATTGCATCATTAGCTGCTTTGTTCAGAGCAAACGCGACACCGAAGAGACCGGAGTTGTCTTTCGGGCCAATAGGATATATCCACACCCGGGACCTTTATTTGTCGGCTACCTGAGAGGCAAGCAATATCTACGTCATAGTCATGTAGAGTTCGCATTGTGATGCACTGACTGCCAACGTCTAGAAACGTCCTGACATTCCAACAGGCTGTATTGTCCTTTCCTGCAGCGAATAATCCCAGCTTGTTGTCTTGTCACCTCGACCACCGGGACACGAGGTGCGTCGCTTACCAGGGACGCCGTAGCATGATGAGCGCTTGAGGTTCCGTGAATAATCATAGAGAGTCGCGGGAATATGGTACGAAGCGGTGTCCCCAGCACCGTTCGGCCTTTATGTTAGAGGTTGCACCTCTAGCCCTTGTACACCCAAGTGCAGACTGCAAGGCAGCAGGGTGTTCCCAGAGGAGCTGGTGGTCTGCTGTACGGTTCGTTCGCTTCCTCTGGAATGCCGGATCAGACAGTTGAAAAGGTCTCCTTTGTAGCCGTTGGATCAGTAGATCTCGTCCGCCCATTCAGAAGGATCTGTCTTCACATGCTGAACACCGTCTCGCCGAAGTTTTTAGACCTTGGTAACCCTCAACCTGCCGAGTTCGCTTGTCGAGCGGTTTACCGGGGTGTGGCCGTTGATGCATGCTTCAGCTCCGTGGAGCCACAGGTGAGAGCTGGGTGAATGATAGAGACCAAAGAGATGGAGGATGCCCCAAGGGACACGACAGTCAACCAACTTAGAGGTGCTACTCCTCTCAGACACCCATACGCACCGGTTACACAATCTGGTCATTTACATGGGTTTCCGTCCTTCCTCGCCCTTAATTTTTCGTACTGACTTAGTGAGACTTTTTCCATCTCTTCCTAATAATTCGTTTTCATATACATCTGATTTTAATGGCTTGAGAATGAAATCACCGAAAACATGTTTGCCTACAACTCGTGTTCTGAGTACTATGGTGGGCTTATTCCGCACACTGGAGAATGAATCACTGAAAACGGTTGTTTGTCTATGAATACGATTTCTGATTAAGGGCTCAGCAAAAATTGCTCATCAATAATAATCTTCATCCATAAAAGGGCCATTTGAGCATTACAGCACACATCACCCCAGTGAACGATTGCAGTTCTCAACTTCATCGCTTTCAGTGAATTATTTCAGCTAATTTGTTCCGCAGTAGGAAAAGTGGAAACTGGGATGGACGCGATCACTGATGCGATTGTGTTGTTTCGATAATCGTTGAATCAAACATGTTTATCCCACTATCGTATCTTATTAAACAAATAAATGATAATGAATTACGTGAGACCTTCCCGAATGCTGGCGTGAAAGGTTGACTGTCACTATCAGCTCTCTAAGCTACTTTTTACTAAATAATTAATTAACCTCTATACCATTTTCACATTGTTTTGGAACTGTCAAGATAATTCAGAAGTAGGTCAAAAGTATTTGGAAGTGGCCCCCGACTTGCTGTTTAAGATGTCCTCCCCACTGGTCTGGAGACCGTCAAATCAGTTGCTCTTGCACATTTTGTGTAGTAGGCCGCACTATGCGCTCGTCGTCTGCGCATTGCACCATATTGTAGGTCTACAAACACGCACATAAACCCTACCTTATCGTGAGCAGAGCTACGAGCTTCGGTTACTATCCTGTGACCGAACTGGGGTCGGTAACAAAACTGGCAGACAGGGGAAGGCCTCTCAGCAGGTGGGCGTCACACCTTCTGTGATGTAACAACCCGAGAAATAGAGATATGCATAATAACATATCCAATCGGTGTGTGGGATGTTGTGGATTAGTCAAGATTGGGGATCAAAGTAAAGCGCTGGTCGTAACGAGACGTGGGCTGAATGCAAGTCTACGCAGACTTCGTAAAATCTGGCGGCTACAATGTGCATCAGAGATGGAGCGTGCTGCACCATGGGAAATGCCCACAAATTATTCTGTCTCATACGAGTCACCAATAGAGGACCATTAGGTGTGAGTTAAATGATCTGTAAACATGATGGTTCGCCAATCCACAATCACTGGCGACGTCTCGAGGGCTGGGCGGAGCATTTTAAGATACAGTTTAACTGGCCTCCAGTGTCAGCTTTACACAGCTATTCCGGCACTCGTCCCATGGTCTGTTTCGACAGATTCACCTACTGAGGCGATGATCCACAAGGAAGACCAAGACTTAGGACGTCGCAAAGTGTCTGGCTTTGACGTCCTTCACCCTATCCTATCAAAAGTTGGTGGAGTACAGCGTGTTAGATAGAGATTCCTATAATGTCTCTATAGTTAGTCATCTAGTTCATAATTCCATTATATTGTGTGAGCTTTATGTAATCGTATTTGTTGGGCTTTGACAACTGATTGATAGAATGTAAAATTAATCGGCTGTTCTGTTCACAACGTTCTTTTTGCTCTACCAAAAGTAAGACAGTTCTGATTCGCGCAAAAATCCGCATGCACATTACAAGTTTATCAAAACGGCACTAGAGCTGACCACGTACCGGTTTCACTTGTGAAGGTACGCGGTTGTTAGACATTTTAACCATCATGACTATTTTTATCTAAAGACAGAGTCGTTGCAAGAGATTCGAATAAATTCAGCTGCTCGGCAAATGAATAGCTTACGCAATTACCGACGCCCTCACCGGGAGAGAACAGCAAGCTGATGAACGTTTCTTCTTGGACCGTTTAATTGGAGCAGCACGGATGTTTACATGTCGGCACAAGTGAAAATGCAGTTGAAGGAGACTGATCAACAAAGATTTCATCCCACGAAATGAGAAAAGTTTGAGCCAATTTCTGGTAATCACATGCTCAAATCACAAAACTGGTGAAATCTCGATTCATTTTTGCTACTGTGGCTGCTGCACAGTTCTAACCAAGTCCTACTTGTACACCGATCTGAATCCGCCACAAAATACCACTCTTACGAAGCCAGCAGCTTAGATTTTTATCGATGTAATGTTGGTAATACGGAAAACCACGCTCATAAATTTTTACAAATGCAAGCCCATACATTATGATATCCGAAGTGTTGTCTGATTTTCACTTATTGATCGAGCAGTCGATCATACGTATGATCCGACAATTTTTTTATTGCCCCGCGATAATAGTGAAGACCAATTGAAACTCGGATATGTTTGCACTATTGTGACCGCAATGCTGTTGTCTTTTCTTATTGTCATTCTCGAAGTCAGCCTTTGACCACAGTGTGATTTCACCTGCTTTGTTTCCTTGGTACGTAAACGCCGGCTGAGAGGCCTGCCTCTGTCTACCAATCTCGCTATCGATCACCTATTTCGGCCACGAAATGTTAACCGCGATGGTCAGTCGATGAGCGCACGGTGCGTCCACCTACGTGAAAATTGTAAGGGTGATTGGTGCGCCGGTCTTCGGACCAATCAGTGGACCATCCCAAACAGCCAAACAAGTGCCATTTCCGAATAATTTTGACAATTCCGAAACAATGTGGACATTATACAGATCCAACGGATATATCTGTATTTTTTTGTTGCTTCAATTGCAGTCGAGCAATAACATCATATTTTATTATATTGTATCCAAGGTCTTCTGAAAATGGGTGATTATGTATTAGGCAAAGGAATTAACTCGCCGACTATCCAAATGTATAGTTAACAAATTAGAATCCATGAAACGTCCAGTTTTATGATGTATGCGGACGTGGCTCCACCTGATCGTAGGTCTGTGGCCTAAATGATGAGCAGCAGAGTTCCTGCAAAACGAAATGTGCTAAAAATGAGAGGAAATGGAACATAACAGAATACACGACAGATTGTGTAAATAAGGGATCTGTATAGTGTGCAAGAATATTTTGTACAAGATGCTTGCAGGAATTTGCACGGATTGGAACTGAATCTTTCAAAGCGTTTAAGGAAGCACAACAGATTACCCGAAGTCCTGGACGAGACGTTTATTCAGAAGACTAGCACGGTCAAGAAGTCATTGTAATAATGTAAAGAACTTTGAAAATCAAGAATCATTAGCAAGAGCTAGTCGAAACGCAGATGCAGTAGTAGCCAAGACTGAAAAGGCTTTGAAGTGGTGTTGTTTGATTTTTCAGAATATGATCAACAACCTCGTCCGGTCTCGTGTGACTTGTGCAAGAAAAGTTTTTTCCGAGAAAAAAATTAGAGCAACGGCTTATGAAAGATGATTAGCCATAATGAGCCGTCTAACAGAAAAGGTACAAGCAAAATATAACGAGTATTCGGTATTCTCTGTGAGATGAAAGCAGCACTTCATAGGAGACGATGAGGGAACTTCTTCTGAGGCGCCTATAGAAGGTCATTGGCTACTGGATCTAAATGATCCTTCTGTGAGTAAAGTTGGTTAGAGGACCAGCAATTTTCGCAAATCTCTAATATGAACAGTTAATCCTAGCTTCATCATTTATTACACATTTGGTCGCTTGCTTATATCTGAAAAACTGTCTAGGTTGTATGACGCTGTGGTTTGAACTGAAAAAAAACAAGAAACACAAGCCGGCTTTTGTAGGCAATGAATCACAGAGAAGATATTGATCATGATCACGGGACACTTGGTTGATTCGGGCCACCAAGTGAACAAAGAAATTGCCCCCGAAGTGATCCACAGGGTTCTCCACAGCAGTCACCAAAAACGATTTAACGCTGGCATAGCGAAAACTGCAGCAGTCGCAATCCGCTTTTGCGTTCCATAACTTTATTCTCAAAAACCATTTGTTAAGTCAATACAACTGTCTATGCTTTAAACTGAATAGGATGCGACGTAGTCGGAGATGGTCGGATCACAACGATAAATAAATAAATACTGTGAACAAAGGAACCCCACTTTTCACGACACCATAACTCCAACAACCTCTGACCAATGTGAGCGCCCGCGATAAGGAGAGATCTGTGTGGTACCGAAAGAGTCTCCGAATATAAGTTAGCTGAACGACCACCAATGTGATGACCTAATGAACATTAGGTGGATGGAAGCTCGTGGACGAAAAGCGGTATGGCCCCATGGTTTGGTGGATTATCCACTCTTGTTCATCTAATCAGTACCGACCTCTGCAAGCATTACACATCGATGAAATAAATCTGGAGCATGAATAAATTGGTCTTGGTCTAACAGTCTGCCTCCTCCGCCTAATCTGTCCTCAGCATTACTGAACTGATGTTTCCGCGAAATTAGAGAAACTAATCGAAAAATCAATATTCAAATACACACAATAGTCACATCATCTATCCACGACGACCAGATTTGTAAGTCATATAGAACCAGTCTCACTCCTGCAGCGTACGTTCGATCATTGAAGTACAAATAGATTTCATGTCGACAACACAGATAAAGGATGTCAAAAGTTAATTACGCTTTCTGTTTACGAGATGAAATTTCAGCAGCTATCTGATCACTGAATGAAGCGCGGCTACCCAGAGAGCAGAATTTATCTATTCGGGTAACTGTCTCTTCTGGCAGTGGATTTGGTGTTGAATCAATCAGGTCCTGCGTAAGCATTTTGCACTTAAAGAATGCAAAATGCATCCTGATCTTTCGTTTAGTCTCAGTTCAGTTTATTGAACCATTAACGTAGCGCTTCTGTGCTCTGGTTTCCGTTCCTACCTTCCGGCATCATCCAGTAAAGGGCAAAAAAACATAAGGTGGAAGGTCCAAAAGAATTAAAGTAACAGGCGGAAATCAAGGGGACAAAGAAAGAGTCCGAATGCAACTACGCCACTGGCCGCGACACCTAGCCATATCACTTAATGTCTCCCACCATTTGGCAGTCGGATTACGAGGACCCTAACCTGGAAGTCTAACATGTCCTACGTGGCCCACTCCCCTGGTCAAGGTTTAAATACCTTTTTGACATGTCATGGACTGACCACCTCAATCTGCGTTCCAAGCACTACCGGTCTCAGAGAACAGCGTACGCTGAGTGTATCCGTGGACATGCGTAACAAATGTCCCAACCACCCTAACCTGTTTAGATTCAGTACTTGATCCACAGACTGATCTCTGGTTTCCAGCACCTTACGCCTAACCTCAGCATTGCTGATATGGTGTTCCCACCATACTGGGACAATGCTTCGGAGACATCGATGCTCGAACACCGACAGTCCTATCTTCTACCCTAAACAGCCATGTTTCTGAACCGTATAAAAGAACGGACCTTACCGTCGCATTGTATACTCTAGCCTTAATAGATAATCTGATATCATGCCGACGCCACCGATGACGGAGGTTGGCAAAAGCCAGACGCACCTTCTGTGTAGGCGATGATACTTCATCCGATATCTGTCCACTTGGTGAAGTGTAACTGTCCAGGCAACAAAATTTATCCACTTCAGCTGGAGCTTCCCTTGCCGAGGAGAGGTTTGGTGTTGAGCCAACCCAGTTCTGCAACAGCGTTTTATACTTTGAAGGTGCAAAACACATACCAGACATTGCTACACTGTCGTTCGGGCTAAGAGAGCTTGTAACTTACGTAGATCTTCACTGAGAACAGCAATACCGTCCTCGTATTGTAAGTCAGACAATTTACTTTGGCTGTTCGCATACAAGCATTGGAAAGGAGAAATGAACCTCTCTAGAAAACCGTCTAAAGAGAGGCAGCGCGAGAACTGTGCAATCGACTGAATCGAACACCGCTTTTAGATCAGGAAAGGCACAGATTGTGGGCCGATGGAAGATGTATCTGTGCTCTAAGATTTGCCGAAGAGTAAAGATATGGTCGATACAACCCCGACCGGGTTCTGAAACCTACTTGATTCTCACGCGTACACACTTCTCGTGCTCTGGATAATCGGTGGATAATAAGGCCGGTGAGCAGTTTGAACACGGTACCCACCAAGCTAAATCTTCTGTGGTTTTCATAAGTGGACCTGTCACCCCTCTTGTAAATCGGCAGAATCACCGATTTACACCATTCCCTAGGAATCCGTTCACTATACCAGAACACCCGGAAGAGTTTTGTAAACTTTAAAACCAAAGCTTCGCCTCCATCTTTGAAAAAGATGGAGACAACCCATCCGGTCCAATGGCTTTGCATCTTATCAAGTAACCTATCTCCCGCATTACCTCCATTTCTGATGGATGAGTGATATCTACCTGCATCGTTTCTCTGGCAGGTATATTTGGAAGGCCGACCGTCGAAGTGGGCCAACTGAATTGTCCCTCAAAGTGCTCCGTCCAAAGCTCCAGATGACGTCCCTGAGAATGAATCAGTGAGCCGTCGGATTGCTTGATTAACTCACTTACACCGGGTGTCCGTGGGCCGGTGCCTTTAATCAAACGGTGAAGGCTGTTAACATTGCGAATGGATGCAATCTTTTCCATTTCCTTACATTTCGCATTCCACCACTGCTTGCGGTCAAATATCAAGCTCCCAGTCAGTTGGCGCTACAGGGATCTACGCACTTCACTAAATGTGGCATCCGGGGGGGGCGGATCTGTGAGCATCCAACAGACCTACTGATGTCGAAGATGTCCGTCGTTTGCGAGATCTACTGGAACTAGAGTTCTGAATGGCATTTGAACCGGAATACAAGGCTTCCTTGCTCTTTTGCCAACGGTCTTTTGGGTCCTGGAAATCCGGCTGCATCGATAGCTCCGTCTGGAAATTGTATCGCCGGTTATCGTCCAAAAACGAGAGCGTCCTAACTTCGCTTTACTTACAAAGTGTCAATAATAATACTATTATTCTGTTCTCACCTTAATCCTAGTTTGATGCCGATTACCTTGGGCAACAAACAATCAGACAGAAGAACCATACATTATTTGACAGTTAAGTGAATTCACTTGCCCAATAATATTGTCTCGATATCTCGTAGCCATCCCCCAACATGACCTGTACGACAATCTTTCTACACCTGATGCGTACGGCCGACTCTGGTGGGCGTAACAGAGCAAATCACATTGCACACCCCTACGACTTGATTTGAAACCCGGTCGACAGATGCATGCGAACAAATATTGCCGTCAGATGGTTTATTTTTGAAGTTCATTTTATCGCAACAAACAAAGTTCTTTCCCGGCCAGTTGTAGGTAATCGAATAGATGGTATCCAGACTACTAGCACTAGAAACCGGAAGGACCAGGCAAAAATAGCAGGAATGTATTCGGTCGGACTTGCTGGGTACAAACTCGTTTATATTTAGAAAAAAGCACGTGGCTATTAGCAGAACGTGCTGACCATTCATAAAGCGACTCCACTGTATCTGAACGATCTGACCGTCAAGGTCCACTTTCATTTGCTTCGTTTGATACTGGAAATGAAGCAATAGCATACTGGAACGCGGGTGAACGCATTCGAATTACCCTAATGACCCAACACCAATGTCCACCTGTAAATAGTGTCACTTCTCATGTGGCCAATTCCGATCGAGATAGTTGATTTGAATAGCGCACCACACATGACATGTTTTGTTTCCTTCCAGAAGGAACTAGACTTTTTCGCCATTTTCTAACCATTTGCTGTTCACAATCCCTCCACTACGAACCGTGTTACTGACTTTATAAACATCGCTTTCGAATATGCAATCTGACGGTGAAAATGAAATCGAATTACTGAGAAGGTAAAGTAGCCAAAAAAAACGCTCGATCGTTGACGTGATTTCTGATCATTTTTGAGCAATTAATTCTCATAGGGCGAAGTTTCCGCTCCTGGCGCTTGCGCACAACAGTCCACCAAACATATGGTTTTATTTCCACGCTAAATTGAACGTTTATTTTAAATAACCAATATTTTTTGTGTCCTGTTTTGTTCACTTCCATTTCTGATTTAAAAGAAAACCGCATCACAGTACCCCCTCCCCCGTCCCTTTTCGTTTGATAGGTTTTTAGTGAACTTTGTCATTCATCAAGTCTGGTGACCCAATTATTCACACTTCGACCAATGAAACGTTACAGAATTTCTCAGCACACTACATCTGTCAAGGCGGATCTTCAGTCAGCCTAAATTTGTTTCCACTTACTAGCAAGTAATCGATCGTGTACCGATTGCAAGTTACCCAATAATGAAGGCGTGTATTGACAATGCGAATGCACATTGAGTGATGGCATTGTTGATTTTAGGATACTGTCACAGCCATTCCATCCGTATGACTGTGACATGCATAATCTGTGCACAGTTCAAAATTGTAGACGTTCATTCCCTTTGAAAATGTCTGCAGTACTGGATGAAATGTGTTCAGCGAAACAGGAAAAAGTTCGTAACACGAAGTAATTTCTTTTCGGTGTATCACTTTCGATATTTACATATATAATACTGGGCAAACGAGAATGTATTTTCAGCTAAGCATAGCAGTGGGTGAGTAGGTGTGCAACAAATCCAGTAACTTGACAACATGCTTCAACTTAATGAACCTTGTCCGTGGTGTGAACGACAGTAACTACGAGATGTGTGAAAACATAATGTGAAACGACAGATGTGAAAAAGGGACTTGAGAGAGTTTGTACATGGGAAATGCGAGGGTAGCGACTCACTTATCGTGGATAAACGGGCCAATCCTGCGACCATTCAGCCCGTCAGCGCCTGTCCAAAATTTAGGTCAAGATTTGAGCGAACGGAATGATGAGTAGGACAATGGATCCATTAGACAAGAAAGGATTCCCACACAAAGTCATCTGGTGTTCGCAGAAGACCTTCATCATCGAGCTCAATGGCCGTGAAAGAAACCATCAGCATTGATTACCCCAAACCGGTTTTCCGCCGTGGCAGAGGTTGCGTCCATCAAACTTTCACACTGCGTCGAACACTGGAGCATCACTACAAGTTCAAGCAACCAACCCATTGCCTGTTTCATCGAATTTAACATCAATTTTGATTCACTTAATCGGGAATGTCTCTGAGTGATAATAGAATTTGAAGGAATGCCTGCTTCTGAGAGAATACAATTCGTTCACTGGATGCGAGTTTGTATGAATGGGGAAGAATCCTCAGAGTTCGCACTCACTACTGAAGTCCGAGAAAGCTGTCCTCTTTCATCAGTGCTGTTTAACTACGCTATCGACTGGACAATGAGACAGGTACTGAGTGACTACTCTGGTATCCAGCTGAGTCATGAGATGCACATCTCGAACCTGGAGTTCGTGGGTGACATTGTTTTGCTAGCAGACTCTCCTGCTAGACTTCAACGAATTCTCCCGGCTGAATCGGTTCTTCTCTGATTCCATTGGACTAGAGGTAAACAACAAAAAATAAAGGTATGTTAATTTGCTGATGACTACCAGGGAATGTCTGATCTTTGGCCTGGGCCTTCGCGTTCGACCCCCATCATCCCTCGTAGCCATGCCTCCGCGTTTGGCATTCGCCACGGTTTTACATGTACTCCATTGAGCGACATGTTCTCTTCCGACTGTTGATCGTCCAAAAGATTCGTTTTAATAGCGACTTACTTTGGGAGCCAATTGACTTGCTCCAGATCGCTTTTTCGTGTGTCTGCTTTCCACTGTTGTCTGGGCGCTTTGAATCCCTTTTTAATTTACATGATATTGTGGTCGATTGGGCCGTAGTTTGACGTATTAGTGCCAATGTGCTATAGCTTTGTTTTACCAAACATGTAAAGCGAGCTTGAGATCTCTGACTTGGGACTCGGGGTTCGCTTATCCTCGAATCAGTCAATAACGGAACGACAATCCTCTACACGTCCTATACAAGCTGTCTGTGTTTTGTTAATAAAATGAGATGATCCGAAGACAGAAATTGTCTTCTCTGTATATAGTTTGTTAGAATCACTTATTACGGACACTGCAACAATAGCACGAGGTTACGTTGACTGCACAATTCCGGCTGCAATAGTTGCTACGGCCTTCGACGTCATCGGCGTGAAATTTGGGCTTTGCCAGGACTGGTTTGAAAGCTGTCACTGGATAGATCTGATGTTCACTATCAACCAGATATTGTAGGATTCCGTTGTTGATGGTCCTCATTGCTCCTGTGCGTGAAGCCGCGAAGTGTTTTGATATCCTCTTAGACAAGCGTCTCGTCGTATGTTCAGTGTACTGTGCACTACAACAGAACGTAAACTGATGTAGAATAAAAGATTGAGACTGATGAGGTAACTTGTTTTTGGATAGTTGAACAATAAAAAACTTGGTTTGTGATCGGATTTGGACATGTGTAGCGGAAAAGGAATTCCCGAGGGCCTTAGATAAGCCTAACCCCAGTATTTACAAGGTTGTGTCAAACTTGAATGGAACAGTTGAGAGGACATCATTCTTCTTAGCTATTTGCTCTCTTATTTCGTGTCTTCCTTCCTTCGCACGCCAAAGAATAACCGGTTCTAAATAACCGTTTATTATTGGCATGTCAGGCATGTGTTCTATTTTGTGTTCAGTTGTACCTGGACTGTAGATGGTTATTGTTCTACAGACCAGACACCTCACTAGGTTTCTTTTGTTTCACACAGGGACAAAACTATAAAAAAAATGTGTGTGTATTGTCCCGACCATTTACGATACAACCTCCTTTCTAGATTATCGTCCTCCATTCGACGTAATCCCACGTCGAGAAAAGCAAAAAACTATCTTCTTCTGCCTCCACTGTAAATATCGTCACTGGATGGGCATTCCTGGATGTCTAAGTTAGTTCGCGAATATATCTTGCTGTGTCGGAAATTACGCAAGCGTCCTCCATGTATCTTATATGCATATATAAACTGTTGGTGGTGATGCTTAGTGGTCCACTTTCGAGTGTGGTTAAGAATATACCCGTCAGAAGGGGTTAAAGTGCTGATCCCACTCCTACCCCGTCGTTCTACCTGTAGTATTTTCCCTGTACATGAAATGTGCATTCCATGTACATCTAAGAATTAGTTCCTTAAGCTTGACCACAAAAACATCAGGTTTGCTATCATTATCGATTAAGTATTGACAGATGAAATCTATCGTCTCGATGAACGAAACCTTTACGAAAAGGGATTTTACACCCAGAGAAACCATTGCCCGTTCAGACAGATCCTGGTGTTTTATTACCTACAGAAATCATAACCAGTTCTTCACAGTATAATTTGCTAGTGACTTGTGAACAGCTTAAAGAATTTCCGCTATACACTGAGTAGTGGCGTGGTAGGCTGAGCTACTCATATCAACCACCGGCCTTAGGGGTATGTTTGGCTTGTGCTCCGTTGGCAGCCCATATAGTCTTGGTGGCTGAGAGCCACAAAGTGCAAGCCTGTTATAAATCGTTTTAGAAGTAACGTTGTCCGCCCCGGGGTGTTTCTAGATTTCTGTCAACTTAGTCTCGTCTACTTGTGCCTTCTCTTCCTCATCTGGATGGTGAGTGAACCCGCTATCATCAGATAAAATAGTCAACATTTTCCTGTCACAGTCGTCTCGGTTTCGTACAAGCCATCCGGCACAACTATCCGGTTTTTACAGTAGTATGTCAAGATTATTCAATAGCTCTTGGATCGCTCGACGTTATTTAGTCAATATTCCGTTCAAGGGAGATTTAGCAGCGTGATACTTCTAGCAATGATAAACAAGTAATTTTTTCAGGTCGTCAACTGAGTCCGACGATGCTAGTACCAGGTCACGCAACTGGCCCAATAAACTTTCGAACTAAGTTTCATTTTTCACCTAACGATAATGTAGTAGCCTTACGCATAACTTAGGTCCCACAGATAAGGCCTCATATTGTAATTCACTAGGCGTCACAGAAGGATGGTTGTGGACAAAACTTTCCGAATCTTCCGGTAATCTGGACGATGGTACCTTTGTTTCCAGGCGGTTGAGAAACTACCCCTCTTCTTTTTCGGCAAACTGAATCCACAAAATCCTGGAATTCTTTTCGAAGGTCGTCAGGCAGTTTTTCGACATTTGCTTCGTGTGTACTCACCAATCGTACCACTTCGTCCTTTTAAGCATCGATCTTCGTTGAATTCAAAGCTGCAAACAGAAAACCCACAACTGATTACGTTCGATGTCAGAGACAATCAAAATATTACAATGCGCTGAGAAGAAGTAGAAGGGTATGAGCAATGTCGAGCAATATGGATGCGCAATGAGTTCACATGTCATCTTACTTACCACATACGATTCAGTCATGCTGGCAAATCATCAGTGACCTAAAGTATCATATTGATAGTAATGATAATATTAGTATTGCGTTAGCTCAACCACAAGAAAATTCAGAAAGATAAAAGTGAAGAATCGAAGAGGGAGTTTTGCAAGAGTTTAAACACAAGCTACCACGACATTGAGCCATATCTGACAAATTTTCCAGCCTGCCGGATCTCGAGGTCCACAACCATGCAAGCGCGAGGAACCGACGGAAGCAAGTCTTGACGTCAACACTTTGACAGACCGGTGCCATGTCATGGCTTGGCCTCCACGTTGTCGTTTTCAGCCAACCTTAGGCCCAGTGAATACAGCGCAACGGGGAAGTCGATGAAATGGACATACGTAGCACATGTCCTAGACAACGTGGCCGACGGAGTAATATGGTAGCACTACTTGGGTACTTGGCACACCCGGTTCAGTAGATGCGCGTTCGAACTGCGAAACCGCTTATTCGCTGTTGCCACCAGACCCGTGAGATACTCCTCAGGCATTGATGATCGAACAAGGACAACCGGTCGACATCGGCCCCTCGAACAGGCCAGGTCTCACACGCGTATAGCAGCACACTGCGCACAGCAGACTTTCACACCCTACCTTTCAATCGGACAGATATGTCACGACGTTTCCACAGGTGACGTAAACTGCGGAACGCTATTCGGTTGTCCACATCGTCACCAATCCGTCCATCGACAGTTATACAGCTTTCCAAGTAGACACTTTTCAACAACTTTTAAAAGATCACTACCGAATTAGGCGCGGGGATGGGTTCCTGCCAGTCTTGTGGGAGCGCCTTACACGTGGAGGGTGAAAAACACATTCTGTACCGTAATATAGACGACGCGAGGTTATCTATAACGCACTGTGCCACAGTAGCATCGTCGAGAAATGCAACGCCATCTGCATAGTCTAAGTCTAAAAGTGTTACCAGGTAGGAGCTCAACGCTTTCGTTCGTTTGATTACCTTGTGGCTCTCTTAGGATGTCGCCGATCGCAAACTAAACATGAAGAGTGAAAGTGGACAACCTTGACGCACGCCACTTCCAACTGAAAAGTAAGGTGACGATCAGCCATATGCTTGTACTCGGACTGGAGTCTGATGGTATAGAGCTTGGATGATTTCCACATACTTATCAGGCACTCCCTGTCTGATGAGACAATCGCAGAGAGCCGTCCTATCAACGGAATCAAAATTGCTCAAATATCCAAGAATATGATCACCGCCCGTCAACGATATGTGTGACGGGGCTCAATTATCTGATGGATGGTGAAAATTTGGTTGGTGCACCCTCGGTTGGGACGAAAATCGGACTGTTCTTCACGGACTTGTTGTTCGCGCACTGGGGACAATCGTTGGAGGATTACCAACGCTAGCAACCTTGATGCAACCAAAATCAAGCTTATCCCTCGATGACTGGAACAAATGTTTCTAGCCCCTTTCTTGTATATAGGGACGGTGGATGCACAGTTTCAGCTTTCTGGGCGCATTCCTGGAGTCAAACCTCGGTAAAAGAGCTGGTGAGCTTTTTGGAGAGGCGTTGACCACCATTTTTGAAGAGGGCCAGAGGGAGTTTGTCAGGGCCGGGAGCCTTATTGCGTTTCAGAAGGTGAAGCGCACGTTCGACTTCTGTGGGTGGGGTAGTGAAGATAGTCCATGGAGCATGAACTGGTTCAAACGGACGACTGGGTGGGGGCGCTGGCGCTGAAGGCCAGTTAGGCTGCTCTTCAAAATGTTCTGCCCATCAGTCAGTGCGCCATGAAAGCTGTCGGACTGGTTCAGTGTTTGCCTCGTAGATCACTTCGCTTGTTTCAGGCCTCTTGGTCCAGTAGATCGGATGAGTTGGAAATGTCTCAGAGCATTGCCGGTGGCAGCAGCGTGCTCCATTTCAGCCGCGCGTTTAGACCAACAATTATCTCGATCTTTAAGCAAGCTTATAATCGAATTTTTTCGTAGTTGGGCGCGGGCATTATGGTTTTCGCTTCCGGCAGGGATATTCCACTGGCTGTCTAGCAATTCCAGAGAACCCGATGAGATCCAGTTTGTAACTGCATGCAAAGTGATTAATCCACAAGATGTGGTACTCGCTACTTTTACCGTTTATTGGATGTGTTGCCAGCAATCAGACAAATCATCGTGTTAGCTTTCAACGAACCCCCTAAGTGAATCGCACATAATCTGCCGTTGACTGGAACCCAATCGCGGAGCGCAGACTCAGCTTTAGTACTCAAACCGATTCCTACTCACGTATGACCAAACGCAGAAGCCTCGGCGTCTCCGAATAAGCGCAAAGTAAAAGTATGTCCTGAGGGCGAATTCAGACGAACTACGATGGTGGGGTCCTGCATGCGAGTCTCGGACAAGCAGCAGACATCAGTGGCCAGTGTCTTGAGTGTGTGGGCTAAGGCTGCGTATTGAACTATTTGCATTAGAGTGCGTATATAAGAGGCTGCAAGCTTCAGCGGTACATGTGGTCTCAGTAGCGGTTTTGATGGACAACACACAACTGAGGGAGGAACCTCACTTGCATTATCGATAGCAACCTGACAAGTAAATGGAATAATATTAATATTGTTGTGTAAAAGAGTGGGTGAAAATAAGCGGTGGTAATAGGTAGCTGGTTTTGTCAGACCACCAGCACCTCGGTCATATCTTGTGTAGCTTGAGTGAGTGAATAAAATCGAGCGCGAGAGCGAGTGGTCATATATGTGGAGATCTCATGTAAGCACGTGGGCTGAATACTACCCGGTTGCCCAGACCAAAGTAGAGGGTTCACTTAAGGGGTCCCACCCCGAGTCCTTGACCACGACCTCCAACCTATAAGGCAGTAGGACGATATGAGGGTATCGTGGCCCTCTAGGAGCCGATGAGTGAATTATCAGTTCATGAATCCTTCGAATGAGGATAGGCATCCTGGGTGCCCAGTACAACCCTCCGCCACAGATACCGGCCAGAATAGAGTTGTACGTCTCATACGAAGCCCGTGGTTGGTTTGGAATCAGGGTTCAGCCATCTCCCCTAGACTAACTATCTGTCAGTCAACCCGGTGGAGAGTGCCAGGCATTCGCTTTCGCCCTCTTGCTTTAGTGGAAACGCCTCCGCCACGAGAAGACAGTGAGTAGGACTTCCTCAGCAGAGGCTGTAGAAAACGCACGGTCATCTGAGAGCATTTCGAGAGGTGTTCAGGACGAGTAACCATTTCGGAGCCTGAAACAACCACTCTCGACCATACTGAGGCTTTTGGAGGCAACAAGAGAATATGGCCTATTTCCCATCCACTTTCAATAATAATGGGAATTCGAAAACGTCCTTTATCAGTTTTTAGCTACAAAAAATCTATTGTCCTGATTACCTGTCACACTTTCGAGCGAATAACTTACTGAAAGTTCCTTCGTCTAAGCTCTATCGTCTCTTTGGACGAGTAATACGATGCAGTCTGGGTATTCTGCGTCCGTTTGAATGAGATTAGGAAGTCGATACAACTTTCCGTCGACCAGTTTCATCAACCATCAAGATAAAATACTGCTCGGTTGGCTTGAGGTACTCTGTTCGTGGGTGACTTGACTTCCCAGATTCAACTCAGTATGGCTGTGCAGCCAAAATATGACAGTGTGTATGCTCCAAAGAGATAATGGACAATATTAGTGAGGAACTAACCACTGGAACAACGACGCACAATATGATCCCGATCAAGTGTGAAAACCACCATCGAAGTGCCTAGCGATACTATCTTGTTGTGAAAAGAAAACTACTAGTCACACCAAACACCACATTCGAAGCAGTTCGTTTCAATCAACCATTAACCCCGCACTTTCGTACTCAAGTTTTGGTTCCTACCTTGCAGCATCATCGAGTGGAGGGTAGAATGAATAGAAGCGAAAAAACCGGAAACAAAATTATGAGCGGGGATCGCGAAGACAAATAAAGAAACCGAATGCAACTACATCACTGATCGCAACATAGCCCTATCAATTAAGTTCACCAACCATCTCGTAGGTCGGTCTCATGGGCCCCAACCTGGAAGTCTCACACGTCCTACTTGACCAAGTCTAGTGGTCAAAAATTCCATACCCGTTTGCCATGCCATGGGCTGACTAGCTCGACATAACTACCTCGGTAAAGAGCGTACACCGAGGAAGTCTATTGGTGGGCATGCGTAACACATGTCCTAACCAAACTAACCTGTTTAAATTCAGTACTTGTTCCAGTGACCAACCGCTGGTTCCCAACACCCTATACCTAACCTCAGCATTGCTGATGACATGTTCCCACCATATTCGAGCAAAACTGCAGAGAAATCGGTGTTCAAACAACAACAGCCTTCTCCTATCTTTTACTCGGAGCCGTACAAAAGGAATGATCCTATCGGCACGGTGTACACTCGACCCTTGATAGACAATAGGATTTTCCGTCAGAGCCAAAGATGAGAGACGTTAGTAGAAGCCAAACGGGCCTTCTGTATATCCTATGACACTTCCATCCGATATCTGTTCACTTGGTGAAATGTAACTGCCCAGATAACTAAACTTATTTTATCCATTTAGGGCTTCCCTGCTAAGACAAGGTTTGGAATAGAGCCAACCCAGTTCTGAAATAACATTTTACACTTTGAAGGTGCAAAGCGCATTCCGAAAATTGCTACGCTGTTTTTAAATTTATCTAGTAAAGCTTTCAGTTTAACTTGATCTTCACACAGAATCATCATCATCATCATCGTACAGCGTTAAACAGTAGGGTGATCCCCACTGACCACTGCCTTTATTACCATATTGCACGTTGAATTAGAAAAAATGAATATACAAGATGGACAGGGGGTGGACCTACACGGGTGGGAAAAGGAAAGAATGCCCTGGTAGCCAACACACGGAATACACAGTCTAACTGTACAAACGCACATCGATCAGTCATTCTGACTCAACAGAAAGTGACAACACGATCGCCACTGTTGGCGGTTCGCTGCCATATCCTTCAGTGTCTCCAGCCAACTGGTAGACAGATCTTTTGGACCCCAACCACGAAGACGTGAAGCGCCTACTTTTCCTAAGTCTGCTGTACATTTTCTCATTCCCCACTGCCACGTCATCTGTTGACCTCCACGTGGTCTTTTCCACTCCCTAGGAGGAACGGAGAATAGGACACGGTATGGTAGGCTTTTGTTTGACATATGTAACACGTGTCCCAACCAACGAAGTCTACTAATCTGGATACGCTGTGACAAAATGTTCTCCGAATTAGTACCCAATATTCGCTTTCTGACCTCAACGTTGCTTACTCGGCTATTCCACCCAATCCTAGTGATACTACATAAACATCGATGGTCGAAAACCTCAAGACGACGAATTTCTTCAGCACGCAGACTCCAAGTCTTGCAACCATACAACAAAACTGAACGCACTTCAGTGAAATAATAATATCGTCCGCGTATTCCCGGTCAGGCTGTTTACCGCCTCAGCAGGGATCGATGCCGCTATTCTCACACGAGGATAGGGCTATCTCAAGAGCCATTTCGATCATAAATTTGAAAATGAAGGGCGATAGACGGAAACCCCGACGAACACCAATTCTCGTAATGAAGTCGAGTGGAAGACCGCCTTAAGCACGAAGTCGTCTTCGGCTGTTCGTATATAACCACTGGAAAAGAGAAATAAGTGTCTCCGACACACTCTTCAATGAGAGGAAGCTCTAGAAAACTGTCCGGTCGATAAGTCATATTCCACTTCCAGCTCAAGAGTAACAGAGATTGTCCGCCTACTGAATGTGTGCCTGTGATGTAAAATTTAGCGAAGGGTTAAGATGTGGTCGATACAACCACGACCTGGTCTGAACCCGACTTGATTCTCACGAGTATATCTGTCACGAGCGATGAATAATCGGTGAATAATAATGCCCGCGAGAGTTTTGGATGCGATACTTTTCAAGCTCATTCCTGTGGTTTTCACAGGAGAACCTGTCACCTTTCTTGTAGACTGACACAATCACCGATTCACATCATCCTCTAGGAATTTGCTCACCAAACCAAAGCTTCGCCTCCATGCTTGATAAACAACAGAGACAACCAATTCGGTCCAACATTATTGTATCATTTAAAATAAGGAACCTCCTGCATAGCCTCCATTTCTGATGGAGGAGTGTTATCTACCTGCTTCGTTTTTCTTGCAGGTATATTCTGCAGGTTCACTGTAGAAGTGGGTCAACTGAAGCGCCCCGAAAAACTGTCCAGTCCTTGAAACTCAATCAGTGAGCTGTCGGATTACTCGAATAACTCAATTAGGTCAGGCTTCCGTGAACCGGTACTTCAGATCAAACGGTAACGGTTGCAATTATTGCCAATAGACACATCCTACTCTAAATTTCAGCGTTTCACAAATAATCACTGCTCATGGTCATTCCTTAAACTGCTAATCAGTAGGCGCCTCAGGGATTTGCGCACTTTATTGAATGTGGCATCCGGAAGGACGGATTTGCGAGCAAGTCCTCATTAAACTATTGACAGCGACCACTCGGGTCCTGAACATCCGGCTGCATCGATAACCATGTAAACAGCTTTGCATAGAAAGCAGATCTTCGGGTATCGTCTAGAAGCAACTGCACAGAACGGGTGGCTTTTGCATTGGTGCAACCACGGACGAGTCATAAACACAGGCGAGCATGCACCAAGGCGTGATCTGAGTCCACAGGTAAACACGAAAGTGAACGATAATATTCGGTTGATCCACGCCAGTGGTGACTAATCACAATATGGTCAATCTGAGTCCAACTTTGTGAAGATGTAGGATGACGCCATGTTAGTCTATGCCGTTTCTGACAGCAGAATTTCATACTCATTAGACACAATTTCTGGCCAGACCACAGCCGGATGAGACGATCATCGTTGTCAAAGCGATCGGCTGGGATAGCAAACAAGCCTCCCATGTGCCTTTCAGAAGCCCCATAATAGGCAAATTGGGCGTTGAAATAAACAGTAATGACTACCACCCCTTTGAACGCACGCTTCGAAGCAGCTAACACAGTTCTCGATAGAACCCATTCTTAGTCTCAGAGAAACTACGGTCAGTGAGTGCATGCACAGACACGACGAACAAGTACTACGTCCCAAGTTGTTGTTGTTGACACAAATCGAACGGTCCAACCGAATTGCACACAAGCGACTGTTGACTGAAATCCAGTCTAGTAGCGCACGCTCAGCTCTCTTGCATAAAGCCATTCCGACGTCAGCCTGATAACAAGCACTAGACAGCGGATCACCTGACACGCGAAGAGTAAAGTGAGGTACCAAGGTTGTTTCCGGGTTTCGAAGTGTGGTCACAGATTTGGGGTCTTGTATGGGCGTTCCGGAGACACAACATACATCTATTTTGAAAGTTTCAAGTATTCTAGCGGAGGCGGCCTGTTGCCTTATCTGACAGTGTGCGAACGTTGAAGACAGCCAAGTGAAATGACCATGCAGACTTGAAAAGTGCGTTTGATTTAATTCATACCCCTCAGTTACTGTTTTCTTCAGAACCGCTACAGCGCGTGGCGTTTCGCATCTATCATAAATCAAAGGAGAAAAAGTTGGTAAGGCTCTTTACAGGAAAGATATTGCAGGTTTCTGGGCAAATCGTACTTTGCGGATGCCCGCACTGCAGAAGGGGTATTTCTTTGGGAGCCCTAAACGGAGCGTTTGGCTTAAAAGTCTGATCTACAGGGCAATGGGGCTTTAATCTAGCAAGGGAAAGTGACCGAAGAACCCGTGAAGAAACTTCTTCTGGTCCGTCATGTGAGACATAACTTTTGCAAGCGTTTTGTCTTGCTTGCGATGGCGCTCCGTCATCGATCCGCTTTTCGAATTTAGGCCTAGGCCCCATGCACCCAATGGAGCAAGCGGAACTTGGACGGGTAAGCATCATTTAGACCGGGGGCTGCCCAGCTTAGGCCGGCGATAGCTGCCCAGTGAAACACTATGACTTCTCCCATCATCGAGAGAAACCCCAGGTACTCCGCTCCTACGTCCATCTAGTAGAGGTTTTTGACCGATAAACTGCTTCTCTCCGTGTTTATTCGCTTCGCGGATAGACCCGGGTGTTACCCAAAAACTGATGCGAGAGACTGGACTCCTTCCGAAGTTTCAAGCATGACTGCATCTTCGGCTTGAAAAAACTCTCCTGCGCACCTCTTTGGATCTCAGAGGCCCTCACGCCACGCCAAGTTGCACTCCCCTCCCATCGATTTCACAGAGGATACCAGATCGAGAATTCCACAGGAAGATCTATGTTTAACGTTTCCCTTTGGATGCCCGTAGAAAAAGCTAAGTCTCATTAGGAGTAAATATTTGGTAACTCACATTTTCTCAAGCCTCATCAGCCTCTGAATCTCGGTTCCTTCAACGTGCATACCTTCATGAAGGCCGGTCAGCAGGCGTGCCTAGCCCTCACAATGAACTCTCTGAAGATTGATGTCTGCTGCTTAAGGATTCGAGTAGTGTAATTCAACTAACTGCTCCTGGTATCTCATCGAGGTATTTTTGCCCACCTCAGGAGACGAAGCAGCTAGAGCTGTGGGTCAACGTGGTGTAGGAATAGTCTTGACTGACAAGGCTGAGGCTGCTCTTTTAGACTGGATTCCGGTTAACAGTCGTTTATGTGCTGTGAGACTCCAAGGGTCAGTCGGCGTTCGAAAGGATAGTTGTGTCAAGCGCAGTTTGTTTGTAACCTCGACGTACGCCCTAACGGACTGCAGCTCAGAATTGCAGAAAGATGAGTTCTATGATGCCCTCGCCACTCTCGTTCGAAGCAATAGAGGTTCTGACATTGTAGTACTAGCTGGTGACTTCAATGCACAAGTTGGCAAACTGAGTGTGTCAGAACCTTGTTTAGGTGGCCGTTGTGCTTTATTCGCTGAACGTACAGATAACGGGGATAGAATACTCCGCTTTTGTGCAGACAATCGATTGTTCTTGTCTAGCACTAATTTCCGACACAGCTGGCGTAGCACAGCGAGACGGCACCCTGACTCTACAGAAATTTTGATTCAGATTGATCATATCGCCGTAAGCTACTGGTGGTGCAGTTCTGTTCAGAACTGTAGATCTTACTGGTCCACGTACGTAGAGTCGGACCATGCATTAGTTTTAGTGCGATTATCTCTCCAGCTCCATGGTCATCAACACAAACCGGAAACCGGATTAGCCGTGCAACGTTTGTGTGATCCAGAAGTTTGCATCCGTTACGAGCAGAAGTTAGCACATGAGATAGGATCTACGACGAACAGTAATGTAGATGAGCATTGGGCTCATATCAAACGGACGATGCACGTTGCATCAGGCTTCGCCTGTGGTCCTAGATCCGATGTCTGTCATAGACGCTGGATCTCGCAAGAGTCGCTGAATATGATGGAACAAAAGCATCGCCTCTCGAACTGTAAGGAGATGAATAAGATGCGGAGGAAGTTACGCAAGGCGTTAAGAATGATCGCGAAAATGGATGAGTCAAGGTAGCCGAAGGAATGGAAATAGTAGCTGCTTCAGGTAACAGTCAAAGACTGTTCAAACTTATTCGTGACACCGGTGGACGAAGCACCCAGGTTAGTGAAACGATTTGCGGTAGAAATAGAGAACCCATCCAAGGCAAACAGCAAAGGCTTGACCGTTGGGCCGAGTACTTCAAGTAATAGCTGGCCGCATGCTAGTATAGTTACTCCTGTGTCAACAACTGCGACTCCTTGGGTGGTATCACTTATACCCCGATCGGAAGTAGAAGTGGAGTCATGCATTCGATTACAAAGCGGGGGAAAGCGGCAGGTCCCGACAAACTTCCCCCAGTTCTTTTCAAACTGGGTGGTGAGGCGTTGATAAAATCACTTACCGTCTTGCTCCGTGACATTTGGAACGAGGAGCGTATTCCGTTAATATGGAGTGAGTCATTGATTGTTCCCATCTTCAGTAAGAGAGTACGCAATGACTGTAGTAATCATCGTGGGATTAGTTTAATTCTGATAGTCACCAAAGTATTAGCCTCGATCCTACTGCACCGTCTTACGTCCCCCGGCGAGAGGAATGCCCGCGAACAGTAGGCTGGATTCTGCCCAGGTCGAGGATGTATCGACCAAATTTTTACTCTTCGCCGACTACTTGAAACACGTCACACGCACCGTCGACCGACAATAATGATTTTCTTAGACTTGAAAGGTGCCTTCGACTCAGTTGATCGAACAGTGCTTTTCAGTGCTCTTCAACGAAAAATGTGTGCCCCAGAAGTTCGTGGACCTACTGAGATCATTGTATTCTCATACTTCTGGCCGCGTAAGAGTTTACGGTGAACTATCCGGTCGGTTCAAAACGACCAGTGGTGTTCTACAAGGATGTCCCATGTCTCCATTCCTGTTCAACTTCGTCATGGACGAAATACTGGAGAGTGCGCTGCAAAATCTTCAGGATGTAGGCGTCGAACTAGGAAATCATGAATAGCTATATGGCCTAGATTACGCGAACGATGTTGTCTGTTTGTTCGAACCCACGGAGCATACTCAACGTGCACTAGATAGACTTGGGAGAGCTGTAGCTCTATTATGCATGCACTTTGCACCTTCAAAGTGTAAAGTGATGTTACAAGACTGGACGTCAACGATCCCGAACTTGATGCTCGATGGGGAGGTGCTGGCAGTTATCGACTACTTCACCTACCTCGGCAGCAGCGTGACGACGGATGAGAGCACTGTAGTAGAGGTGAGTACGCGGATATCCAAGGCTCGAGCGGCGTACACTCGACTGAAAGACTTGTAGCGCCGACCTGATATTTCACTGAAGTTGAAAGGTCGTGTATACTGTGCTGCAGTGCGTTCAGTTTTGTTGTATGGTTGCAAGACTTGGAGTCTGCGTGCTGAAGATATTCGTCGTCTTGAGGTTTTCGACCACCGATGTTTATGTAGTATCACTAGGATTGGGTGGAATAGCCAAGTGAGCAATGCTGAGGTCAGAAATCGAGTATTGGGTACTAATTCGGAGAACATTTTGTCACAGCGTATCCAGATTAGTAGACTTCGTTGGTTGGGACACGTGTTACATATGTCAAACAAAAGCCTACCATACCGTGTCCTATTCTCCGTTCCTCCTAGGGAGTGGAAAAGACCACGTGGAGGTCAACAGATGACGTGGCAGTGGGGAATGAGAAAATGTACAGCAGACTTAGGAAAAGTAGGCGCTTCACGTCTTCGTGGTTGGGGTCCAAAAGATCTGTCTACCAGTTGGCTGGAGACACTGAAGGATATGGCAGCGAACCGCCAACAGTGGCGATCGTGTTGTCACTTTCTGTTGAGTCAGAATGACTGATCGATGTGCGTTTGTACAGTTAGACTGTGTATTCCGTGTGTTGGCTACCAGGGCATTCTTTCCTTTTCCCACCCGTGTAGGTCCACCCCCTGTCCATCTTGTATATTCATTTTTTCTAATTCAACGTGCAACATGGTGAGAAAGGCAGTGGTCAGTGGGGCTTGCCCTACTATTTAACGCTGTACGATGATGATGATGATTTGATACCGAGCCATCTGGGTTTATTAGTTCAAAGCAAAACATTTACGCAGAAAATATTCAGTGAATGTAGTCGATTTCACGAGCGGAACTGTAACTTTTCAGTTTGTTCCCCGCGCTATTGATCAATTATTCTTTGACTCTGGTATGTTGTCAATGAACGCCCCACTCACGATTCTTCGAATCAGGACCTACCCAAGCAGCACCTTCAACGCGCTCCCAGTTGGGCGCGCATTGGGCTATAACATTAGAAACGCTGAGCAGCGCTACCTGCACCTAATCGGGAGCGCATTGGGCCAGCCTAACGTTGAAAAAATCGCTGGAAATAGGTATTTCTTCTTATCCTAGTCCATCTTAACTGCCTGTTTCTTAGTCTATTTGCCCATTACCAATTCTTTCGGTCGAAACTACTAACTTACCACTGATAAAAAACTTTGTTTTTGAAGCTCAGATAGTTCTTTATAAAAATGGTTTATTGAAAACTTGCAATACAAAATATGCTGTCTTTGTACCGCAGATATAGTTTAATAAACATTCTGGTACTTTTACCAGTATATTTCTCGTAAAATTTCACGAACTTCTGTGCAATCTTTCAAGGCACATGTTATGATTCGTTTTAGCCCAACGTTGGTCCAACAGCGTTGGGTATTGTGCTGCTTGCGTATGCCCTAGAGGATGGCCTTCGTTTTTGTGACTGATTATGGACAAGCTAGTTTTCCGACCGAGGCATGGTGCGCGTAAATGCAGTACGCACGCGTTCGATCGGCGTGACAAACAGAGAGGAAATAACTCATGAGCCGGATATGAGTGTGTGAACGGACTTCAACACTTCTATAAATCAAAAGTAAGTATGGTGTTTTTTGACCCGCTTTACATAAGCACTAACCGAGCGGATACCACCACATCGGTGTAACGTTATTCGCTGACAGCGTCTGTAGGATTGATCGAAACGATCGTGTGTTCCGTGCATCTCGTCGGATCGACTGTGGACACCGAAAGAAACCAAACGACCCAACACCAAAAGGATAGTTCACTTTTACTCACTAAAAGATAAGCCAGCTCCACGAATATCGCGTATCATAGCTGACCATGCGCGGCAACTGGAAGCGATTTCGGCGCGGATCGTGATCCAGTTTTTTCGTCTATTAGCGGGCGCAATAGACAATTCAAGTCAACTGATCGTTTTATATACCGAGAGGTGAATATTCAGCAGCTACACAGCCATTAAATACAGGCACAATTACAGAAAAATACATGGAAAAGTAGAGAAATATCCAATTCAATCGGTTACTAAGTTCGTTTATAACAATGTCAGGGTTGGTAAGGGATAGGGCGAGTTAGGGAACCGTTGGTTATTTGTAAATAGCACGAGCAAACAAGTGTTTGTAGCTGGACCTTGTGAAGGATGCAGAAACACATTTATTAAGATCCGTATAAACAGGATGTGGTCGGTCATTCAGTATTTGTATGTTGGTGATTGTAAAAGTAGTTAGAAAGTGAATTTAGACGGGATGTACTGACTCTGCTGTCCTCAAGAATCTGGAGTAATTTCGACCTGTTGACACAGTTAAATGCATCATTATTGTCAAAAAGGCACACTCTGACCGCCTGGATTTGCGGTCTACCGGGAGATTGCATGTCGAATCAGCTGTTCAAATACTGTGAGGGAAACCGATGTACAGGTGATGGGACACAATTTCGATGATCCTTTTTAGACACCAGAATAACAGAAGCAACTCTCCACCTGTCAGGAATGTGCTTTTGAGTTTAACATCTGTTGAATATTTCCGACATTATTGTGGACAGTGTTCCTTTGCACTCCTTTAGAATTATTGCTGGTAGGTCGTCAGGACCGTTTGCCTTCTTTGTCGATGGTTGTGTTAGTTCTTCGCACACCTCTGAGGGAAGAATAAAATCTGAGACAGAATCTTTTTGGAAGTCAACAACCGAATTCAGTAATATAGCTCGCTAAGCCGCCGCAGTAAATTATCGATTAAGTTTTTGCACATCTACCGAAGGTGGACGTTTACTAGATTTTAAACCAATCAACTGCATAATGAGTTTCCAGGTATCACGGAAGTTCTTACTGGAGGTTATGGATCGTGTATATAGGGCGTTGACCCTGAGTAGTTCCGCTTTGACAGTCTTGAATAGCATATTGACCACAGTACGGTCTCTAGCTTTGAATGCTCGTTCCTTTTTCGGTGTAATTGCTTCAAATATCGAGAGGAGAATCTGTCAGAACGGATTTATGACGTTTCTGTTGGATGATAAAGGTTGTAGCAAAAATATTTAAGTAGCCTGTCAGATGTTCATAAGATAAAAACAGGTCGGACTAAAGAAATATGCTCAGGTGGGAGCTGACTATCATATCTCTGAGTCCGGAAAGATTGTCCGGGTGACGGCCGCCTTACGATTTTTCGGTCGCGACTCTGAGTGAATTGCACGTGGTTGACTTTACAATAATCTAGGGAGAAACTTTCGCTACGGCATAATCCGAGCTCCTATCGCGGGGGCTGAAAGCAATGTGAAACGAATTAAGAGTGTTTACAAGATACAGGTCTAAGTAAGCACCCAACTTAGTGGGAAAAGTAACAGTACTGTTCACAAGGAAACTCACATCGAACCTGTTGAAATCACCGCATACTACAGACAAATAAGAGCCACGATTAGCGATATGAGTAGCATAGTATAATCAAAATGACTTCACAAACTAGAGGAAACAGTGTCAGAGAATTCATCCAGTTCAGCCATAGGAAGTTTCTTGGAATTGTGACCAATTTAATGGGTCGGTGGTGACTGAGGCGTTTAAGGTTACATCTAACAATAGAATCACCGATGTAAGCCGTGGTAAATGTGAACAGATTGTGAGAAATATTACACCAACGTTCATCTACGTACGTTATGACACCGACACCACGTTTCGATAAGGGACTGGATGATTAGCGAGAAATAGTTTGAAACCAACAAATCTGACCAACTGCAAACCGTTCTACATCCTTCTAGACAGTGTTGATCCGAGTTTTGAGTTGGTCACCAAAGCGACAGTCTCATCCGAGGCAGGGTTCGCAATGGAGTGTTGTTGGTTAGCCCGTCTCTGATCGCCTCATGATATGGCCCAGACACCACAATCGACGACAATGGAGGAAGATGAACAGTTCGTCAATCTCGAAACATCGTCTCCTAACTTCATCGTTGGATACTCTGGCGCAACAATTTGCTTTCAAAATACGCCGCAGGCAACAGTGATGAAACACCTCCACCTTTCTTGTATCTTCGGCTATCTGTGGTTAGGTTTCGCAGCCGTAGCTGAGTACGGGGCGTATAGCGAAACGGTAGAAACGCAAACTAATCCGAAGGCTAGCTTCACTGCGGTTCCACAACACCCGTCTTAGCTGGATAAATGATTTCCTGGCGTTCTCGATCCGCAGTATTACTTCATCCTTCGCCTGACCGTTCAGAAGCAATACTGGGCTCAGATACCTGAATTATGGAAGCATTTGATCAATCGGCCATCAATAGACAGCTGCTGAGCTGATGGCCATCGGCAAGTTACCATACCTCTAATTTTTTGTTGTTTACCTCTAGTCCAATGGAATCAGAGAAGAACCGATTCAGCCGGGAGAATTCGTTGAAGTCTAGCAGGAGAGTCTGCTAGCAAAACAATGTCACCCACGAACTCCAGGTTCGAGATGTGCATCTCATGACTCAGCTGGATACCAGAGTAGTCACTCAGTACCTGTCTCATTGTCCAGTCGATAGCGTAGTTAAACAGCACTGATGAAAGAGGACAGCTTTCTCGGACTTCAGTAGTGAGTGCGAACTCTGAGGATTCTTCCCCATTCATACAAACTCGCATCCAGTGAACGAATTGTATTCTCTCAGAAGCAGGCATTCCTTCAAATTCTATTATCACTCAGAGACATTCCCGATTAAGTGAATCAAAATTGATGTTAAATTCGATGAACCAGGCAATGGGTTGGTTGCTTGAACTTGTAGTGATGCTCCAGTGTTCGACGCAATGTGAAAGTTTGATGGACGCAACCTCTGTCACGGCGGAAATCCGGTTTGGGGTGATCAATGCTGATGGTTTCTTTCACGGCCATTGAGCTCGATGATGAAGGTCTTCTGCGAACACCAGATGACTTTGTGTGGGAATCCTTTCTTGTCTAATGGATCCATTGTCCTACTCATCATTCCGTTCGCTCAAATCTTGACCTAAATTTTGGACAGGCGCTGACGGGCTGAATGGTCGCAGGATTGGCCCGTCTATCCACGATAAGTCAGTCGCTACGCCCGCATTTCCCATGTACAAACTCTCTCAAGTCCCTTTTTCACATCTGTCGTTTCACATTATGTTTTCACACATCTCGTAGTTACTGTCGTTCACACCACGGACAAGGTTCATTAAGTTGAAGCATGTTGTCAAGTTACTGGATTTGTTGCACACCTACTCACCCACTGCTATGCTTAGCTGAAAATACATTCTCGTTTGCCCAGTATTATATATGTAAATATCGAAAGTGATACACCGAAAAGAAATTACTTCGTGTTACGAACTTTCTCATGAGCCGGTGGGCACATTCTATGACAATCGCACTTTGACGATGTTCCTCCGAATGATCCGCTTCGGGCTATCGAGAGCCGTTTGGCGATCAAGGTTCCCAGAAATCATACGACCTTTACCCAAAACCAAATGCAGTTTGTTTGCAAGCCCAGCAGGAATGTGCGCCCGCGACTTTTGTGGTGATTAGTTAGAATTCGTCGTGAACCTGTTTCTCCAATTAGCAAGCAAATTGAGAATATTTCATACTACATTTGTCTTCTCCGTGAGACGAACTTTCTCCCAGACATTGGAATAAATATTTTTCACTTTGGATTTTAATGAGATCTCACAACTTAAAGTGTAGTTGTTCACATAACCATAATAATCGAAGAGGAGTAACTGAAAGACTTGATCGATTTCGCAGCAGCTCACGTGGTCTTAAATCGCTCTGGCTCATGTCCATGAGCTCATGTGTCCACCTATCCAGTGGGATCGATATAGCAAACTGAATGCGCTCGAAGAGCATCACTCAAATCCAAGCGAAAACTAGATCAATACACGATAGCATCCTCGGATAAATAACTGGTCTAAGACCAATGCTAAGTGGAATCCGTTGCTTTATTATCTGTCCTGTTAAACATCGCAAAACAGATTGTCTTGAATCTATTTCATTCGCCGCAGTTACGCTTGTGGATTGCAATCGTAGTGGTTCGTGCGTTTGATCACAATAACTCCAGAATACCTATCCCGTATGGAGTCCAAGAGATTTACATGATCACTGACTTGAGCCCATGAAATATGACTCGGTCTCGGCTAGTTTCGATCTAGTGCTCACACTCTTTGATATAATTACTTTCAGTTAGCTTGACTATTTCTACTTCCTAATCTTCCGATATCTGAGAGGTAGCAATCCACAACACAGCACCCGGTAGACGGCAAATAGATGTTTCAACTGGAACTAAAAACTAACAGTCACTCAGCACTATTCAAACAGTAGTTCTTAAACACTCGAGCATGGTTTACAAGTACAATAAGCAGATCAATATAAAATCAGACGGGAACGCATTCGACGAAAGGTTTGTGAATTTTCATACTTCAATCCAGTTGGCATACACACGTCAGTGAATGTTTTGGTCATATGATTGGGTATCAGTAGCATTTGACGAGAATACTTATGTGCAACACTGACCACGTCTTTAACATTTTAAGCATGCTGTTGATGCAGGACCGCTAGAGATATTTTGTTCAATTTCGGTTTGTGATAAACTGACGCTGTGATCACATGCAACAAGACAGACTCCACTTCAGCAGCCCATATTCGACTTTGTTCGACACTCATATGCTCCTGTGCACAAGCAAGCGCATTGTGCATGTCTGAGTCATTCATATTCAACCTACGCCCATGCAATCTACACTTGAAACTGACTACCAAGATTGGAAGGTTCACCTGTGTACCTAAATATCGCATGACTTCGCTCACGTGCATATTCGTGCCAACCAATTACATACTGCCTAACTGTTGTTTGCCTGTATAAATTTTCTGTTTACAACGCTGTCGTCTTCTGTAGAGCATCAGCTAGATACATTTCTATTTCCGAACTGGTTGATTATGTTTTCCTTTTTGTTAGGAGCGGTCAAAACGCTAAGATAAAAGCTTATTCAGACTTTAACCAGCCCACGCGTGACCATTTTAGTTGCGTATAAGTTTGCTATGATGTTCTGATCGCCGAGTTTGGCGTTCAGATCGCAAACGCTGCATCACCAATCGAGGTGACATAGTTAGTGCATGTGCCACCTCGACTGGTGATGAAATATTTGCGACCTAAACGCCAAACTCGGCGGTCAGAACATCGTGGAAACCAACAACCTGAGCTACAATTAACACAGATATTTATCACCATTGCGTATAAGTTTATACACTATCCGTACTGAACATGCGTTGCCCTAGTTGTCAAACGATTAACTATCACTTTCTCCTAATATAAAAGTGAACCAGTTCTTGTACACAACAGATAAACGCACGAGTAACATGAAATTTTACTACAACCATGTTATTCGCTACATTTTCGGCCTTGATTACAAAGACTGACCAACAAAGAGGTCTGCAGATAAGAGTGTAAGTAGTCGGAGATTGGATGCTACATAATATGATTCGTCGTGCAGTGTAATCTTTCCAATCACCATTGAGAACGATGAAAACACCGTACAGCTGTTTCATCCTTGTCAGGAATCATCGGCAGTACACATCCACCGGGCCCCCACGGGGACTCGACCGATGATGGAGTCTGTAGATAGGAGCAAACCTAATCAACTTCACACAGTTTCCACATCTGTCGTGTGGATTGCGCTTGCATCTACTTGAGATTTCTGGTTATTGAAGACAATTTGCCCGAAATGGCACTCTGCATTTTCCGACAAAACTTCCATCAAAGTGAGCGTAGCAGTTAGCAGACATAAACAGACTCGTTACAAGTTATCAGAAAAACAAGAAGAATGCGTTTCAGTCGACTCATGTGTAAGAAACACAGTGTGGTATAAACAATTTCTTTCATGCCCCCCCCCCCCTCCAAAACAACTAATAACTTTCGCTGATTCAATGTCTGTCATACCTATCTGGTCGAATACATACTACTTATAAAACTAGTGTTTCTCGCAGTAGGAACACAATTCATCTATTACAGTTGCGAGAATCTCTTACGAATTCAAACCAGTGCACCGGGATCAGTAAATTTAACAAGTATATAAGTAAAACAACATGCTTTCAGTTCTATACTGTTCCGAATGAAGATCTTTTGCGTTGTTTTCATCGTAACCTAGGCGGACTTCACCTTATTTGGGCAGGTCAACAAATCCTAACGAAGACGAGTGCATAACTCGCGAGAAAAATTTATTTTCAGGGGGACAAAAGAAGTCGGACAGTTATCGGTTTATCATCGTACGACTAGAGACAGTGAATCATATTCTGGTGAGCGCTAAGTTGTTCTCAAACCGCACAAATGTACGACTGCCTTCATGCGGAAAACAGTATCTGATCATGTGTGCAGGCATGCATGTAAACGGCATTGGCGATTGTCTGTGGGCCAAAAAGGGCAAAGATGTACATAGACGACAAATGAGATCTTAAACAAAGCCCGGTCTGCAGTTTACTGGTTCATAGGATGGCTAGCTAAGTTCAATATGGAATCAAGGGGTAGAACAAAGACGTGATAAAGCACCAGCGACCGACACTCCACGCAATGTCGACACCGCAAAGTTCACAAAAGGCAGACTTTCCCACAGAACATGTTGATGTTGAATGAAATGACTAGCCAAACTGACATCTCTGTGTCTGAAATCATCTAACCAGTTATTTTAATTTTGCTTTACCCTTTGTTATCCCCTCGAGACTCTGCGTTCGCTCCGATCGTTTTCTACCTTTCAACTCAAACGACTTCGTCGAGGAATGCTTTAAGCGCACCTCCATTTTTGTGTGATTTCTCGCGAACGCACACATATAAGACCGCGAAATTCGATGTGTATTCGTTTCGTCCCATCACTATATTGAGATCATATGTGGATTTGAATTTTGACCTAGGGAAATCGATTTTATCTCGAAGGGGGTGAAATGCTTTTAGCGTACCCCAAGATCAGTCGAAAAGGAGCACGCTATAGCTCATTTAACGTGATATTTCATTGAGGAAGGTTCATTCCGTGAATAATTTGAGAAAAGAGCTCACCCAGTCCATCAAATCAAATGGAAAATTTTGATCTTTCATTCAAAAAACCAAAAGAATGCCGAAAGAAACGCTGCTGTCTGAATTGAAACAGGGAAAAATACTCCCCTATAAAGACTCAGGAATTATTGTTAGCAAAATTACGAAAAGAATTCAGAGATCAATGAAGGATATTGGAAACTTTTTGAAGGATTCAAGCAGTTATACGGCTAAAAACAAACATAGGATACGAAGAAAAAACTCTGGAAAGGCCAACAGGCAACCAATACGAGCTGCAATTAATCAAATAACAAGTACATCCAAGTTTCAGAGGTCCGTGCCATTGAATGTGTTCGCCGTGTACAGTCTGTCCAAGAAATTAGGCATCACCTCAATTCGGTCGAAATTCTGACATACGATAGAATTCCAGTTTGTACTACTCTCTCTCTCTCTCTCTCTGCCGCGCGCGCGCGCGGGTATCTATAGTATACTTTTGGCTACTGAGAATAATATCAGTTGTAAAAACTGGAATTTGAACGTATGTCAAAATATCGACCGAAATGAGGTCAACCCGAGTTTGTGGACAGACCGTACAGCAAGTGACAAAAGCAGCAAAACATTTACGGTGTAAAAAGATGAGAGCAGTACCCTTGAATGACTGAATGTGGTGTCAGATCGAGTCGAATGGCTCAAAAATTACATCGAATGAAGAACTGAATGGAATAACGCAGTTTACTGATAAAAAGTTTCACTTAAACGACCCCGACGGATTAGTGTGCTACTGGCATGATATACGGAACAGCAAGCTTGAATTCAGCCATTGAGCCTTTGATGGGGGCTCTGTGATGGCCTCAGGTGCTATTTTTGCGGACAGCATATCATGTCTGGCAGCTCACCAAGGAAAGCAGACAACTGAGTCGTACATCAGAAATTTAAATGACTTCTTACTCGCTGCAATGCTGGGAGATCGGAAGGGTTCAATGTTTTTCCGGCAAGACAAAACCGTCAAAAATACAGATCACGTCAGTAAGATGTGGCCATTGTAACGGAAAATCATAATCATCGATTGACCTAATCACAATCCCAATATGAACCCCATTAAAACATGTGTGGTTTTCCAGAGAGGCGAGTCCGCGCAAACGGAAGAGCCTTCAGCGCCGTTCACGAACTGTGGTCCGCACTAGCAGAACTTTGTAATTGAGACAATCAGAAATCTTACTGTATGTCTGGTCGATATTTTTCGTTGCGAGCAATGAAAGTCATTGCGTTTGATCACCAGCTGGTTATGTTTGTGATTGGGTCGGGGGGGTGCGCTGAAAGCATTTCACACCCTTCAGTCACAATATTCGAGATAAAATCGATTTGCCTAAATCAAAATTCAAATCCGCATACGATCTCAACAAAGCAGTGAGACAATACACTAGCGCATCAAATTTCACGGTGTTGTGTGCATGCGTTCGAGAGGAATCGCAACATCAGTTGTCGCAGCATGTGGAAAGACATAAAACACCTATGTGGTGTTAAATAAACAAGCGAAAAATAAAATGTTGGTGTTCGAAAACTCAACAAGCGCGAAAATACCTGACATTTGGACACTGACCAAGACAACGCTTGTGTTCAGGAGAGAACCGGAGAAATACCGCCCCATCGCCTGCACTTCTGCAATGTTCAGATTGTTTGAGGCTTTTGTTACCGTGGACGATCGCGGAGCCTGCTGAAGGAGATACACAGTAGTCTGCCTATCGGGTTTTACGCACTGTAGATTACCTAGTCCACTCGATGGCTTCGGCTTAGACAGGAAATACAAACTATCAGAATGGTGTTTCTAGACTACAAAAACACCTCGGTCGATCAGTATCGCTCAGTATGCCCTCCATTGTTGACCCAGACGTCTACAGACTGATTTCAGACTACTACACTGATGAAAGACATTTCACTTGGTCCAACAGCCAAAAGTCCTCTTCTCTTCCCGTTGACCTTGAAGTCTTACAAGGTGTATTCTCCCCTTTTTTTTCTTTTCCTTGTATGTTAAACAGCTTCCGATTTTGTCGACATTAATTGACCGCAAATACGCCGACGATATAGTTTTAGGATGTGAATGAGCGACACCCGAAGGAACCTCACAAATTCGGAAAAAACTGAGCGAAATTGTAAACTGGGCCTCATCCCGCTCCCTAGTACTGAATGCTTCCAAGTGCCAGGACGTATTATTTTCCTTACTTTGTTGTGAACCACATAGAGTTCGCACTAACAAGTTTTCTCCTTTATCTGTGAATAATGAACACATCCCATCAAGTTTCCATGGGCTATGCATGTTCAACCGACATTTTGTAGAGTTAGAAAGTTGTCATTTTTTCCTCTCCACTTAAATTACTTTCAGTCCTTCATCAGTTAGTTTTTCAATGTGAGCGCAAGCATTCGCCCCAAATGGTTGCACTGCCTCAATTTATATTCCCTGGGCTTTTGACGAAGGATTTTAACCTGATAATAGGCCCCATAAAACACACCTCTAAATGCAGTGGTATAACCATTACTGACAAACACCTCAATGCGTACGGTCAGTTTACTGCAAAAATATTTTCCAATGTCAACCTCCACTCAATGAACTTTGGAAAGCTCTCTGCATCATGTACGCGCTTAAATTGATATTTTCTCTTTATTGTGCACATCTCAATTCTGTTTTTCCGTTTCACGCTCATCTGCTTGTTGACCCAATGAAAGTCGTCACAGACCTACGAGACTGTTTGCCCGGATGAAAATTATCATAATCTGTCGGTAATTCCGATTGATTTTTATATCCCCAGATATAGTGTAAAGGCTGAAAATTCTGCCCACTTGGGCGTATAAAGCTTCCACTGACATGAAACCAAATGTTGGGACTGCTCAAAATTTAATTCATTTTTCTGGAATATCATTCAACTTCCTAGGGAATAAAGTTGACGTCATACGACACCAGCGATCAATGCGAGCGTTGTAAGTCGGCTTAACGGAACTGTGACTTACGGCAGCCGACTCTTGTCTAGCCTCTCTGAAATCATGACACTAGTTATCTTCATAGAGGCGTAAAACAAACAGAAGAACACACGTGTTCACAAAAACAAACAGATACTTATAAAATGCCTCTTAGCCTAACATATGATCGCGTGCGTATTCCAACGCTGAGAAAAATATTGGTCAACTGCCGCCGCTCCCAATGTACATCCCTGCTTACCCCTGGAGAACATCTCGTGTTGCTAACACCGGTTGTGTTTGCATTTGACTTACTAACTCGGACCAAGTGGACTGCACTTGTATCTGACCCGTCTCTGCCTCAAGTTATTTGTTTATCGTCTCGCACTGCCACACATTTTCTACCCTCCTTATTTGTCAGTGTGGATAGATGTTATCCCTCTTTGATTCGTATATGTGCTCGGCCCGTTGTTGGTCTTATCTTCTCGAGTTCCTGCTAACCCGGTATTATTACCACATCCTGCCATGCTCTCCCGTTCACTGACCAACTAATGTCTGAAGAAACTGCATTGACCGGTGGCGGTCCAGTGGTTCAAAGCATTTGCATACCACCTCAAAGATCAAAGGTTCGAAATCTCGCCATCTCCGGTTACTCACACTGGTGGTAGACAGTGCTCCTACCTTACTGCGGTGATCGGGTTTGCGTGCTACGAGGGCACAGCGCCCCTTCAGGGCCACCTATATTGCACAGGCCAAGGACGAGAAGCCAGACAAAAGCAACGCGGTTTGTTAGAAGGCGCGACGAGTTTTTCGCCTCGCAGTGATCGCTCTACAAAAAAGTCGCAGAACCCCATAGACGGCAGCGTGACGTGCACTAATGTGACCTACCACTATCATCATCATCATCATCACCGTACAGCGGTAAACAGTAGGGCAAGCCCCACTAACCACTGCCTTCCTCACCATGCTGCATGCATCAGTAGAAAGAATGAATATAAAAGGTGGACAGGGAGTGCATCTACAGGGGCGGGAAAATGAAAGAATGCCCTAATAGCCAACACACAGAATACACAGTCTAATTGTTCAAACGCGCCTTGATCAATCTTTCTGACTCGATAGAAAGTGACAACACGATCGCCACTGTTCACGGTTCACTGCCATATCCTCCAGTGTCTCTAGCCAACTGGTTGACAGGTATTTTGGACCCCAACCACGAAGATGTGAAGCACCTACTTTTCCTAAGTTCGCTGTACACTTTCTCATTCCCCGTTTCCACGTCATCTGTTGACCTCCACATGGCTTCTTCCACTTCCTAGGAGGAACGGCAAACGGGGCACGCTACGGTAGACGTGCGTTTGTCATACGTAACGCGTGCTGTAACCAACGAAGTCTACTAAGCTGAATACGCTAAATGAAGTCGTTGCCTCTTGCCTCTTACTCAGCTACCTTGAGTGGATTAAGATTCACCAGAACGCATTAGGTATCCTCGACTGGCAGACCGCCATCCAAAAAGTGTATGAACTGACCGTCCCGTCACCGGCTCGCAACACAAAACTCCCTGTTGTCCCACTTGCAGCACTTGCTTGTGTACGAGCTAGAGTTACTACCTCGAACAAAAACCGAGTGACGCTACTTCCTACCTAGTTCCCAAGACTGTTTATGGACAGTTTCTCTACATACACCGTTTACGGGCAAGTGCCATTTAGGACATCCATGAAGCCGACTCATCCTCTCGCAGCACCTCGCCGCGTAAAAGCCAGTAAGACAGTTATCCACTGTAGTCCGGCTCGTTACCACACGCGGTCTATTTGGACCCTGTGGTTTTACACTTCGGTTATCCCTAAAACTACAGTGAGCCTTTGAGGCTATGGGACATACTCCTTCCACCGCACTGATACGGAAGCATGTACTGAAAAAACTTTCTTTATAGATTGACATACTGTTAGTAGTCTGAACGGATTTCCCGAATGACCCGAGATTACACTATTTTTATTGCTATCCCAGAGAGCTAGACTAAGGACATGAGGGAGATGACACTGCTGACCGGTTTGGGCATTGGCTGGAAACTACCGCAGAAAAAATGTACAGGTCCGCATGACTCTTTCTACCCCAGAAAATTTACTACTCGTTTCGAGGGTCTTACTTAGACTAGACCTATGTGTAACCTTCGATAGCGTTTGTCGTTTTGTTGTAGTGAGCAGGCTATTGACAGCCATATTGGTGTTCGATTAATGTAAATGTGGGTTCCCGATGATCTCGCTAAACTTTGAGCCCATGGAGTTTTTTCTGCTTTTTGTATTTTGCAGATCAAACACGAGTAATCCCTCACGGAAGGTCACTGATACTTACGCACTACATCGTACGTCGGCCAAGTGAACGCCTGACGAAGAACCTGACGCTCCACCACACGTTACCTGGTTGCCGAGTTGGCTCAGCCCAAACTACTCGTATCATCATGAGAATTAGGAATTCGATAGTGCTTATGTTTGTCGACGCCAGATTTGTAAATAAAAAGACTTTTCATGAGAATCATTTTGTCATTGTTAATGATAGACCTTCTCTCTACCTAATTTATCCTCCCACAGCACACAACAGTATTGAATGTCTCAGACCCACCCACGTTTTCTTTATAACAGGATTACTCACAAACACCACTTCCGACTGACCGATTACCTATCTCAACTTTGACTCATTCCGAGTTTTGATGTCCCACGCACGTTTCGGACATTTCAGCTGTTCACAGACTGGTATGAACTACACAATCACTTGCGCGTTTACAGTCATTTGAGGAGAATCGAGATTTATGTTCGAAATGAATTCTGCAGCCACTTTTATTCGCATAACTTTTTGTTTGAATGAAACTATTCAATTTCAATCTTGTAGTGCTCTTGCGCGCAAGTGTAACCACGTAGTTGGTTAGACAAGAGAACGAGATAGGGACAGGTAATAAAAGGTGACAGTTGTAATGCAATATAACAAAAAAAACACACACACACACAGACACACAAATAAACAAACAAACCCGTTCATGAGTCCAATCTAACTATCGATGACATGGAATTTTAGAAGAAGTAGAAAACCTCAAAAATGAAAGCCAGAAGAGACGAACCAAAGAATCCATCATTCCAAAGCATCCGTTAAATTTGATGCATGTATGTAGTGGTTTCGCCCACGTGATAAACAATTTTTAAGAATCCCACTTCCAACTCCCTGCGATGAATATTGGGCCGGTGTGGATCCGTGCGTGTGGTTGAGTGAAGAAGTTGGTGCATGCGTCGATTATCTTACGGAAGAGTGAGAAGAGAGCGGCATGAATAGAAAAAAGCATCGTTTATTTTCGTTGTAGATTAGATACATTCTTCAAAGTTAGAAAGAGAACCTTGTTAGTGAATCTTAACAGGATTACTGAATGCAAAAATTCACGCACGAAAAAGAAGACAAATCAGAGGAAAATGTGAAAACAATAAGAATGAAATATGGGTAACTCACAAGCACAATAACAGAAGGGCATGATGAAGGGATCGGGCAAAATGAAGTGGATGTGTATTTAAGCGATCGTGGAAAAAAAACCACACTACACAAATAGGAAGACGTCTGCCGCAGTCAAGTTCATCACAAGTGGACGAGGAGTAAATATAAGGGTAAACTCGTTCAAAATAACGAGGTAAAGAAACGGAAAATCAGAGAAAATTTGGATCACGATTACCGCTATGTCGGGATGGTATGTGCTTAGTTGCATCTGTCTAACATTTGCATCGTTTGTTTGACTGTTCATCTGGTTATCGTTTGGCACAGAGAAAAAATGGCAGTACAAACACACAGTGTGATAAGCGACAAACAAGCAAACCGTGTTCCTGCCAGCCAGTCTCCAAAGGTCACCACTTAATCCGGGGTTGGATCATTCTTTACTTTAAGTCGAAACGATGCTTCAAGTCGTTCATGACGTCCTCGGTCAGGTCCACATCGGTCATTAGGGCTGCCATATTCTGTAAAGCTTCTTTGTACTGGGACGTGTTACGACGATCCTCACCATCCGAAGAGGTCGGTTTATTCAGGTCTTTCGACCGAGAATATGAAGAAAAGAGACAATAGAGCGACTAGAGAGCTCAATGACAAAACCACGACGAAGGGTTTCATAGTAGAGTAAATAATGCTGAATTTGTAGCGAAGTCAACTGCTTTCCGTGATAAATCTCGTTTAGACAGTACTGCCCTATTAAATGCAACCGAACATTAACCAGTTCGTAAGCTTGAATTGTCAATGCACATTGCTGAGGTGGCATAAAATGCCACACTATTTCATCATCTCTGTACTCTGAAATAATTTTGTAACAAGTTAAGGTAAGCAGCAGTTGTATACATTTCCACTATTTTCGTGGTGTTTTAGCTATTTGAAGCTTGCTTATCTCATTTTCCGGCTCACGAAATTGACTTTAGAGCCAAGGGTCAGATGGGCTGAACTAGTATCATAGTCTTCTAATGAGAAGAAATTTTCGTTTGTCGCAGAATATCTGATTTGTAATTACATACTTGAGCATGAATACAGTGGAACGGGTATACCCCATAGCCTCGAGGGCCCATTGCATCATCAGTGAATCGGTCAATTGACCCCGAGACGTCGAGTTGCAAACTGTAGTGGATAGGCTGTAGGCAGCCATACTAGTGTTCGCCCAATGTAAGTATGCGTTCTGGGTGATAAACTTCCTGAGCCACGCCTCAGCGAGTTTTTTTTCTGTCATTGCAGATCGTGCACATGCAAACCCCACGGAAGAACACCGCATCCAGCATACTGCAAAACCAATTAAGGCCCTCATAGGTCATGCGTGGCAATAAGCACTGTAACAGTCGATTAGTGTCAACCACCAAAGTGACCAGCGGTGGTCGTATTCGAACGCCTGACCTAAGGGGTGGTAAGCGAACGCTATAAACCACTTGACCACCACCGATCAATGCTGAACTTACAATTTAAAACTGGTGCAACTGTTTCATACGGCTTGTTACAATGATCAGCAGCAATACTCATCCACTGAGTCCCAACTGGAGTCAGAGCCTCCAAACATCCCAGTATGGTCGGAGGTGGGTATCTTCGGCTTAGAGATGGCTATCCATCCTGTACTCCTTGAAGTGCTCCCAAATGGTCGTGCGTCTGCTACAGTCTTTACTGAGGAAGTCCTGCTCACTGCCTTCTCGTGGCGGAGGTATTCCCACCAAAGTTTCAAGACGAAGGCGAATGCTCGGCGCCCTCTGATAATCAGTCTAGGGGAGATGGCTAAACCCTGATTCCAAAACAACCGCGGACAGCCTATGAGACGTATAACTCTATTCTCATCGGCAACTGTGGCGGAGGGTTGAACTGGGCACCCAAGATGCCTAGCTTCATCCGCAGGATGCATGAACTGATAGCTCAGTCACCGGCCCCCAGAGAGCTATGAGACTCTCACATTGTCCTACTGCCTTGTACATTAGACGTTCTGGTCGAAGGCTCGAGTAGGACCCCTTGTGTCAACCCTCTACTTCAGTCTAGGCAGCCGGGTAGTATTCCGCACATATGCCCCCATGAAGTTGAAACGACAACGAGCAGGCGAAGCCATAACATAGCACCGGTCTATCAAAATGTTGGCTCAAAGTCGTGCTTAGTGGTGGTTATGTTGTAACAAATTGTGTTCGCCCTTCAGGGAGATTTATCCTGTGAATCTCCAATCGAGATTGAAACACAGCTTGCAGAATTAGGATTTAGGCCTATTCAACACCATCGACGAATGGGCATTGCATAACGTGTCTCGATATGGAGCGGGTCATTGGAACTCGATAGATGCACACTTTAGATGATCAGTAACAAGAGTAAAGCAGTGTAGCGACGTCATAGGTATTCTAAATATTTAATAAGGGCATTTTCCGCTGAGTAAGCCCCTCCCCCTCCCCCTCCACACAGAGAAAGTCAAGCATGGAGTGGGTATAGGACTACTGAGTCGGGGATAGGCTTCTGATACATAATTTATTGTATGTATCCTGAAACCAAAGTTTTGCTTTCACGAAAGGCTAGGACACATTATTGTCTAACTGTATCGTTTGGCCTACAAATCACAGTGCACAGATCTCTGAAGAAACCACAAAGTTTATAGAACACAAGATTATGTGTAACCCCATTATATTCTACATGGTGCATGCACATTCTTATCTACGACTGACATTACTGCATAAAAATATGTTGAACAAAAGATGATTGACATGAGAATTAGCCGTAATATATATCTACGGCAGAAACCACATGGTGTGCCAACAACTCAGATTCACTACGCCGCTAATCATAGCATCCGGTCGTATTGCCTGATATCTTCAGACAACCGCTCGGAGGATCTCATGAGCCCAAAACCGGAAACCCAATGTCTTACTCGGCAAAATTCACTGGTTAGGATTTTCATACGTTTTTCTCATTTCATAGACTAGCCACTTCAACTGATCCTCCAACCAATAATTGCCTCGGGCGTGCGTAACACGCATTCGAACAAACATGACTCAGGAAGCGGTAAAATCGGATATCTGAAGCCCAAGGCGATTGTGCATCACCAATAAATTACTAAGTCGCGCAAGCCTTAAATAGTTTTCTATAACATGCTTGCGCATGAGTGCAGCGGAAGAAGTATACCCTCAAAGGCCCATTGCATTATTAGGGGTATTCAACCATCCAAACCTTGAGACTTGGAGTGGAGAACTGCAAAAGGTCCCAACGGGTCAAGTTTTGAACACGATCTTCAGTTTTGATTCCTTCCGCTGAGGGTCAATCAAAACAATAAGAATGGCCGTCAAGGTCATGCTGTGATTCCATTCCGGGAACACTATATTTCATCCAACTTGCGACAAAAGCACTTACCTGAACTGGGTTTCGGTATGGAATTAGTAGCCGGCACAACTTCCGGTGGTGGCGGTCGAGCTGGTTTTGAGTCTGATGTGATGTTGATAACTTTCGGAGCTGAACTCATTGTTTCTCTTGTCCCTTCGAACGGACGCGAAGAACGGTTATCCGGAGCAGATGTTCTACCAGGATCACTGAATGGGGATGGTACTGAAAGTGGAGGTGCTGATGGTTCCGGAAAAAATGGTGGTCGTGCGGACGCCATAGGTGGGGGTGCGGGTGCGGGCTGGGTCGGAGGGGCAGTGAATCCGAACCCATAAACATCAGGTGCAACGCCACCGGCTGGGGCTGAGTTAAAACCACCAAAGCCCATACTCGGAGCCAATTCGGGCCCTTGTTGCCATCCGAATCCTGGGGTCATATTATGCTGACCCCTAAAATCGTCTGAACATTGATTAACGCTCGGGTAGTAAGCTTGTCCCACAGGATTACAAGCCGGTGATGGCGCGGGACCGGGAAATCCAGCTTGTCCTGGCGTATCCATACACCAACCATAGCTCGGAGCATGGGACATTGTATTTGTTTACGGGTTATTACAGAGAGGAAACCCAATTCAGGTCGCAGAAATAGCAACTATTTCCACAGATAAAAAAGGAGCTAGAACCACAAAAAAAACTTTGTTCAGTGAAGAAAACAAAAACGATTACGTACACCGTTCAGTTGCACGGACAATACCCAATGCTCCCCATGGAAAGCAACAATCAGAGGGGCACTGACTACGGCAAGCAAATTCGATGCGGCTGGGTTTGTCATAACCCATGCTCATCATCAACATCAACCTACAGGGTTAAACAGTAGGGCAAGCCCCACTAACCACTGCCTTCCTCACCATGTTGCATGCATCAGTAGAAAGAATGAATATAAAAGGTGGACAGGGAGTGCATCTACAGGGGCGGGAAAATGAAAGAATGCCCTAATAGCCAACACACAGAATACACAGTCTAATTGTTCAAACGCGCCTTGATCAATCTTTCTGACTCGATAGAAAGTGACAACACGATCGCCACTGTTCACGGTTCACTGCCATATCCTCCAGTGTCTCTAGCCAACTGGTTGACGGGTATTTTGGACCCCAACCACGAAGATGTGAAGCACCTACTTTTCCTAAGTTCGCTGAACACTTTCTCATTCCCCGTTTCCACGTCATCTGTTGACCTCCACATGGCTTCTTCCACTTCCTAGGAGGAACGGCAAACGGGGCACGCTACGGTAGACGTGCGTTTGTCATACGTAACACGTGCCCCAAACACACGGTCTGAGCCTCCTTATACAGTAGTAACGGATTTCGATCGAACCGTGAAGCAGAATTTTTTGGACAGGCTGTTCTTTTGGTCAGCGGCTCTCTATAACCACGGAGAAACACACCTGATCTCCTTGGACACATCGGAAGCTTTCAACCGTGTCTGCTTCCAATCTTGTGCTATGGTTTTGATTATTGTTCCTCCGAGCTGGCCCGATTCCCATTATTTTTTAATGCGGGTCTTGAACAAAGGCGACCAGCCAATTGCATCACACTTTCGTCCCCAGGTGTGAGACCTTGCACTTTCGAGGTTATTTTTCTACTCGAACTGCTACAAGCAGACAACCTTCTCCTGTCTTTCCAATAACCTACAGCCCCTCTTCGCAAAGGTACGATTGATAAACAGGCTCTGACGTGAAATCTCCTCGGTATATTTACCTCAATATGTTCTTGAATCAATAAGTTTGCTGGTTTCATTGTTATTCACTTCACACGTGACAAACGTTGGACGAGTAAAGCGTATCAATCCCAACACCAGTTCTCACACATACTTATCTTGTCGTGTTACCGAAACTTACGTACCACAACTATTTATGCACTTCCTCCCATTTCCCTCGCATTAAAACCAGAAGGAATCGTCTGCAGGTGGCGGACAGCTCTGCTATCGCCCAACTCACTGCCACGCCTGATCTGCTGAGGCTTTATGTGGTTCGCCACTTTAAGTCTCAAGATTATGGTTGCCGGTATCCTTCACACTCTGAATCATGAAAATGCACAACCACACACAAACTCGCTCTCTCGTTCGCTCTTCTTACGTGCAAAACAGGCACGAACTCATCACCCTCACTAACATTCGCGGAATGAACCATAATATCGATTCTGAGCATCAATTTCTCCAATCTCCTTCTCCCCTTGCCTTTCTTTCGACCGAAACTATCCGTGGAAATGACTGCTGCTTTACTTCAGACGTTTCCGTTTCCGTTTCTAACTTCCCTGACACTATTCTTCAAGGTATGCAACTTTTTATTCCTCACTTTTAGAAACCCGGAAAACCCGAATGGTTTAACAACGGATGCGATCGTGCTGTACGCTTGAAGCATGCAGCATTTCGCCAATGGTGCCGCTCGCCCACTCCCGACTTCCACCGCCACTTCGTGCAAGTCAGGAACAGATGTTCATCAACCATACAGTTAGCCATAGAACGGTTCAGCCGCTGGAAAGCCGAACGCTTACTCCCAAATGCCACATGCAGCCAAACATTTTGGTCCCTTGCCAAAGCAGTCTAGAGCAATTTTTGCCCTTCCAATTTCCTTCCCATCTGTAATTCTTCTAGTAATCTTGTCTGTAAGTCACATGAGAAAGGTGAGGTTTTTGCTTTCCAGTTTGCCTCCAACTCTACCTTACCCACCTATCCTACTCCTTCGGTTCTTTCTCTTCCCTTTGTTTCCCATCTTCTACCTCATATTAGCCCTAAAAAGATCCGCCAAGTGCTGCGTTCTCTGGACGTGTGCAAATCACCTGGTCCGGACGGTATACCATACCACCCATCGCCCTTAAAAAGTGCCCGTGAATTCGCCCCTCTCTTACGATCCCCTGGAAAGACGCCGTGATTTTTCTTATTCCCAGACGCGGTGATCTTTCTGATCCGAATAACTATCGTCCTATTTCCCTCACACCTGTTAGTTCGAAAGTATTCGAAACTGTCATCTCCAACCAACTAATGAGCGAACGTCAATACGGAATCCGACTTCGCCGTTCACCGGTGATCTGGTGTCTCTTGCCTCACACACCTGGTCGGCTGCACTCGACAACCACGGAGAAACACACGTGGTCTCGCTCGACATCTCTAAGGTATTTGGTCGAGTTTGGCACGAAGATATTCTTGCGAAATTGACCACGTTCGGGTTTGAACGGACTGTCAGCTAACACTATGCGTATGCATACACACCTACACATCCAAACAAGTCCGCGTACGCGTACGCTCACACGAAACAGTGTTTGTACTGTCCGGTTGTTCGCGAAGCCGCAATCGCTCATTTTGTATTGATTTCCTTTTATCGACCTATTGTATTAGACGTGCCTGTATGTCACTTTCATGTTCATTCATAAAAAGACCTACTCAATGATCGGATGTTCTGTGCCTCCTATCATCATCATCATCATTGTACAGCGTTAAACAGTAGGGCAAGCCCCACTGACCACTGCCTTTCTCACCATGTTGCACGTTGAATTAAAAAGTATGAATATACAAGATGGACAGGGAGTGGACCTACATGGGTGGGAAAAGAAAGGAATGCCCTAGTAGCAATGCCTCCTAGCAATTGGGTCATAACAGATATTGGAGACGGGAAATGGCAGATCAATCTGAACTCGTCAAAACGTTGCATCAACAGTAAAAGGCAATCTTGGAACAACAACGGCAACAGACGAAGATGATAGAATTATTAACAGCACACTTCGTTTCTGGTAATGTCACAAGCAATGATCAGTCGTCGGTAACGAAACTGAAAGAATCACTCGCTGCCAGCACTCAGGAATTCAGTTACGACGCGGAAAATGGGATTACTTTCATTTCGTGGTACAGACGATACGATGTTTTTTGGTTGACGGTGCATCTTTGGACGAGCAATCGAAAGTGCGTTTACTTATGCAAGAGCTGGGACCTACAGAACACACTCAGTATTGCAATTACATTCTGCCACAACATCCTCGAGATTTTCCGGTGAAGGAAACAGTGTCTAATCTGAGCTCAATCTTTGGCGAAAGGTCGTCATTGTTCAATGTACGATACAATTGCCTCAAAATAGCCAGAAACTCGGCCGAAGAAATAGTCACCTACGCTGGTCGGGTCAACAAAGAGTGTGAACGTTTTAAACTTAAAGAAATCACAGACGATCAATTCAAATCACTGATTTTCCTCGCTGGGTTGACATCTGCTGATGATGCCGAACTGCGCACGACGCTGCTGGCAAAGCTGGACTCTGCAGAAAAACAGTCCGTGCAAGATCTAACTGCTGAATATATCAGACTAATGAACTTAAAAGAAGATTCTACAATGATCCAGCACGTATCACCGTCTACCGAAAATACGATTGTAGAAAAAATAACTGGAAACTGTTTTACAACCTCGCGAAACGCGTGCAATGACACCATTCCAACGATCGCCCTCTGCCTGCTGGAACTGTGGAGAATGGCTTTTTGTTCGATTTTGTCGTTACCGGACACATTTTTGCCAGGAGTATGGACGTATGGGGCACAGAGAAGGAGCTTTTGGACGTTCAAAAAACAGAAGACCTGTGAATAACTTCGGTGCATTTCGTCGCATCAGGCACCAGTCAAACGCCGTATTTGCAGCCACGAGCCCTTAACTCAACCAATGCGGAAATGCGTGACATTAACTGTGAATGGCCATCTGGTAACTCTGCAGCTGGACACGGCATCGGACATTACAATCATTTCACGCTCAACTTGGGTTGCTCTTGGTGAGCCCTCGTACAATGCCACAAACCGGGTTGCCCGAAATGCCACGGGTCAACAAATACCATTCCTTGGAGAGCTAGAATATGAGTTTCATTTTCGTGACCACTGTGGTAATGGCATTTGTTATATATTAATCGCTAACAATTCAGATCTCCTCGATATTGACTGGATTAATAAGCTTCAGTTATGGGATGTACCTTTCAGTTCCATTTGTGACTCAAATAACCCGACTTCACTGTCACGCTCGCCCTCACCAGATGTATGCGACGTTGCAAACATTACCAACACTCCAACAGTTGAAGATATCCAGGAGAAGCACGCCGAAATATTTCAGCTAGGCTTGGGATTGTGCACCAAAGCTAAAGCCATCCTTTATCTAAAACCCGGATCTAAACCAGTTTTTCGCCCAAAACGGCCTGTTCCATACGCCCCTTTGAAATCAATAGATCAGGAACTCGAAAGACTGCAGACAGCAGGAGTACTTACACAAGTTAATTATTCCGCTTGGGCCGCACCAATTGTGGTGGTTCGGAAGGCAGATAGTTCGGCTCACATATGTGCCGATTTCTCTACTGGACTTAATGATTGCCTAGAAACACATCAGTATCCGCTACCGACCCCGAAAGATTTGTTTCCTAAACTTAACGGAGGTAAAATATGCTCAAAAATCGATTTATCTGATGCCTACCTTCAGGTTGAAGTGGATAATGCATGCAAAGAGTTTCTGACTATTAATATCCACCGCGGTTTGTATCAATACAATAGAATGCCACTCGGAGTAAAGTGCACTTCAGCCATACTTCAGCAGATCATTGACACAATGCTGACTGACCTTCCATTCGCACTGGCCTAAGTGGATGATATTGCCATTGTTAGTGAGTCTAGAGCTGAACATGTGCAACATTTGAACGAAGTACTACATAAAAACCAACTTTTCGGACTCAAGTTATATATCGCGAAATGCTCATTTCTTCTCCCAAGCATACAATTTCTCGGCTTTATCATTGATAAAAACGGACGACGCCCAGACCCCTGCAAGGTGGCACCTATTAACCAAATGCCTGCACCCAAAAACAAAGTGGAATAGCAATCCCTCCTCGGTCTTGTAAACTGAGAATAATTTCATTCCAAACATGCACAATATTAGAGCCCCATTGAACGCCTTACTGAAACGGGATTCCGAATGGCGATGGTCAAAAGACTGTCAATCATCCCTTGACGAATTGAAGCAGTTGTTGACATCCACCCTGATGCTGACTCACTGTGATCCCTGTTTACCCATAATCGTCGCTGCAGACGCCTCCGAATACGGCATTGGAGCAGTGCTACTCCATAAATTTCCAGATGACTCAAAGAAGGCAGTGTCCCACGCCTCTCGGGCGTTTATAAACGCCGAACGAAATTACGGTCAGACAGAGAAAGAAGGCCTGGCGTTGGTATTCGCAGTTCAAAAATTCCATAAATTTCTTCATGGTAGACGTTTTACCTTGTGTACTGATCACAAACCACTATTAGCCATCTTTGGCACAAAAAAGGCATTCCTCTTCATACCGCAAACCGACTACAACGATGGGCAACGGTACTACTTGGTTGTCTTTGTGATTAAGTACATCCGCACAGACAGTTTCGGACATGCTAACGCATTATCTCGCCTAATACAAAGAAATTCAGCTAGTCAACCTGGTGAAGACTTGGTTATATCCTCAGTTGAAGTTGATTCTGAAGTCAAGCAGATGTTTCGTGAGTCAATCCGTAATCTGCCTGTCCCGTTCACTATGATACAAAGCGAAACTGAACCAGACCTTGATCTTCAGCGAATAATTCATTTTCTGAAAACTGGCTTGCCTCAAAATATCACCGATCAATTTTATCGTTGGAAACATGCACTCACAGTAGTAGACAGATGCCTAATGTTGTCTGAACGCATGGTGATTCCTAAGACGTTACAAACCAGAGTGCTGAGGCAATTGCATAGTGGTCATCCGGGTATCACACGTACGAAAGCACTAGCTCGAAGTTATGCTTGCTGGCCCACCATTGACAAGCAGATTGAAGAGTGCGTTAGATGTTGTGAAGATTGTTCAACGGCTGCTAAGGCGCCCATCAAGGTTCTGCTACACTCTTGGCCGTTACCCACAGGGCCTTGAAAAGGGGTTCACGTCGACTTTGCAGGTCCAATGAATCAACAGTATTTCATAGTAATAGTTGATGCTTACTCGAAATGGCCAGAAATATTTCCTGTGAAAACTATCTCTTCTTCAAGCACCATTGTCATCTTGAGACGTCTTTTCGCACAATTTGGGATTCCCGAAACCCTAGTTAGGGATAACGGGGTCCAGCTTACCTCCACTGAGTTCATTACCTTCTGCCAATCCATGACAGTTGGGCACGTACGGAGTCCAGTTTATCACCCTCAATCAAACGGTCAAGCGGAACGCTTTGTAGACACACTGAAACGGGCTTTCAAAAAGCTGCAAGGGGAAGGAAGCATACAAAAGATACTTGACAACTTCCTGGTGACGTATCGCTCAACTCCTAACGCATCAGCCCCAAACAATGCCTCCACGGCAGAAGCCTTCCTTGGCAGACACATGCGAATACAGTTAGATGCCATATACCCTACGGTCACACCAAGTTTTCGAAACGAACATATGGAAAGGCGCTTCAACAGATATCATGGTGCAAGGCCACGCACCTTCAGCAAAGGGGATCATGCTTACGTTCTCGATTTTCGTCACCCTTCAAGACAATGGATGCCAAGAGTAATTGCTAGCCGACTGGGTAATGTGATATATGGTGTTCGGTTAAACAATGGAACAGCCAAACGACATGTCAACCACATCAGGAAACGTTACAGCGCGACAGCCGTAGATGAGAAGAACGAGGTAGAACTTCCACTACATGTGCTTTTTGGATACCTTTGCATTACCAGTCACAGAGAAGAAAATGGCATCACCTGGGCCACCAAGTTCTGACTGTTTTAACGAGCGACGATACTCAGCGCGGTCCCGGTCCCCCATTAAAAGACTTTCCGTTGATCGCTATAAAAATTCTTACGAGTCGACCTCTATTTGCGGGGGGAGGCGAACGGACTGTCAGCTGACGCTTTGCGTATGCATACACACCTACACATCCAAACAAGTCCGCGTACGCGTACGCTCACACGAAACAGTGTTTGTACTGTCCGGTTATTCGCGAAGCCGCAATCGCTCATTTTGTATTGATTTCCTTTTATCGACCTATTGTATTAGACGTGCCTGTATGTCACTTTCATGTTCATTCATAAAAAGACCTACTCAATGATCGGATGTTCTGTGCCTCCTATCATCATCATCATCATTGTACAGCGTTAAACAGTAGGGCAAGCCCCACTGACCACTGCCTTTCTCACCATGTTGCACGTTGAATTAAAAAGTATGAATATACAAGATGGACAGGGAGTGGACCTACATGGGTGGGAAAAGAAAGGAATGCCCTAGTAGCAATGCCTCCTAGCAATTGGGTCATAACAGATATTGGAGACGGGAAATGGCAGATCAATCTGAACTCGTCAAAACGTTGCATCAACAGTAAAAGGCAATCTTGGAACAACAACGGCAACAGACGAAGATGATAGAATTATTAACAGCACACTTCGTTTCTGGTAATGTCACAAGCAATGATCAGTCGTCGGTAACGAAACTGAAAGAATCACTCGCTGCCAGCACTCAGGAATTCAGTTACGACGCGGAAAATGGGATTACTTTCATTTCGTGGTACAGACGATACGATGTTTTTTGGTTGACGGTGCATCTTTGGACGAGCAATCGAAAGTGCGTTTACTTATGCAAGAGCTGGGACCTACAGAACACACTCAGTATTGCAATTACATTCTGCCACAACATCCTCGAGATTTTCCGGTGAAGGAAACAGTGTCTAATCTGAGCTCAATCTTTGGCGAAAGGTCGTCATTGTTCAATGTACGATACAATTGCCTCAAAATAGCCAGAAACTCGGCCGAAGAAATAGTCACCTACGCTGGTCGGGTCAACAAAGAGTGTGAACGTTTTAAACTTAAAGAAATCACAGACGATCAATTCAAATCACTGATTTTCCTCGCTGGGTTGACATCTGCTGATGATGCCGAACTGCGCACGACGCTGCTGGCAAAGCTGGACTCTGCAGAAAAACAGTCCGTGCAAGATCTAACTGCTGAATATATCAGACTAATGAACTTAAAAGAAGATTCTACAATGATCCAGCACGTATCACCGTCTACCGAAAATACGATTGTAGAAAAAATAACTGGAAACTGTTTTACAACCTCGCGAAACGCGTGCAATGACACCATTCCAACGATCGCCCTCTGCCTGCTGGAACTGTGGAGAATGGCTTTTTGTTCGATTTTGTCGTTACCGGACACATTTTTGCCAGGAGTATGGACGTATGGGGCACAGAGAAGGAGCTTTTGGACGTTCAAAAAACAGAAGACCTGTGAATAACTTCGGTGCATTTCGTCGCATCAGGCACCAGTCAAACGCCGTATTTGCAGCCACGAGCCCTTAACTCAACCAATGCGGAAATGCGTGACATTAACTGTGAATGGCCATCTGGTAACTCTGCAGCTGGACACGGCATCGGACATTACAATCATTTCACGCTCAACTTGGGTTGCTCTTGGTGAGCCCTCGTACAATGCCACAAACCGGGTTGCCCGAAATGCCACGGGTCAACAAATACCATTCCTTGGAGAGCTAGAATATGAGTTTCATTTTCGTGACCACTGTGGTAATGGCATTTGTTATATATTAATCGCTAACAATTCAGATCTCCTCGATATTGACTGGATTAATAAGCTTCAGTTATGGGATGTACCTTTCAGTTCCATTTGTGACTCAAATAACCCGACTTCACTGTCACGCTCGCCCTCACCAGATGTATGCGACGTTGCAAACATTACCAACACTCCAACAGTTGAAGATATCCAGGAGAAGCACGCCGAAATATTTCAGCTAGGCTTGGGATTGTGCACCAAAGCTAAAGCCATCCTTTATCTAAAACCCGGATCTAAACCAGTTTTTCGCCCAAAACGGCCTGTTCCATACGCCCCTTTGAAATCAATAGATCAGGAACTCGAAAGACTGCAGACAGCAGGAGTACTTACACAAGTTAATTATTCCGCTTGGGCCGCACCAATTGTGGTGGTTCGGAAGGCAGATAGTTCGGCTCACATATGTGCCGATTTCTCTACTGGACTTAATGATTGCCTAGAAACACATCAGTATCCGCTACCGACCCCGAAAGATTTGTTTCCTAAACTTAACGGAGGTAAAATATGCTCAAAAATCGATTTATCTGATGCCTACCTTCAGGTTGAAGTGGATAATGCATGCAAAGAGTTTCTGACTATTAATATCCACCGCGGTTTGTATCAATACAATAGAATGCCACTCGGAGTAAAGTGCACTTCAGCCATACTTCAGCAGATCATTGACACAATGCTGACTGACCTTCCATTCGCACTGGCCTAAGTGGATGATATTGCCATTGTTAGTGAGTCTAGAGCTGAACATGTGCAACATTTGAACGAAGTACTACATAAAAACCAACTTTTCGGACTCAAGTTATATATCGCGAAATGCTCATTTCTTCTCCCAAGCATACAATTTCTCGGCTTTATCATTGATAAAAACGGACGACGCCCAGACCCCTGCAAGGTGGCACCTATTAACCAAATGCCTGCACCCAAAAACAAAGTGGAATAGCAATCCCTCCTCGGTCTTGTAAACTGAGAATAATTTCATTCCAAACATGCACAATATTAGAGCCCCATTGAACGCCTTACTGAAACGGGATTCCGAATGGCGATGGTCAAAAGACTGTCAATCATCCCTTGACGAATTGAAGCAGTTGTTGACATCCACCCTGATGCTGACTCACTGTGATCCCTGTTTACCCATAATCGTCGCTGCAGACGCCTCCGAATACGGCATTGGAGCAGTGCTACTCCATAAATTTCCAGATGACTCAAAGAAGGCAGTGTCCCACGCCTCTCGGGCGTTTATAAACGCCGAACGAAATTACGGTCAGACAGAGAAAGAAGGCCTGGCGTTGGTATTCGCAGTTCAAAAATTCCATAAATTTCTTCATGGTAGACGTTTTACCTTGTGTACTGATCACAAACCACTATTAGCCATCTTTGGCACAAAAAAGGCATTCCTCTTCATACCGCAAACCGACTACAACGATGGGCAACGGTACTACTTGGTTGTCTTTGTGATTAAGTACATCCGCACAGACAGTTTCGGACATGCTAACGCATTATCTCGCCTAATACAAAGAAATTCAGCTAGTCAACCTGGTGAAGACTTGGTTATATCCTCAGTTGAAGTTGATTCTGAAGTCAAGCAGATGTTTCGTGAGTCAATCCGTAATCTGCCTGTCCCGTTCACTATGATACAAAGCGAAACTGAACCAGACCTTGATCTTCAGCGAATAATTCATTTTCTGAAAACTGGCTTGCCTCAAAATATCACCGATCAATTTTATCGTTGGAAACATGCACTCACAGTAGTAGACAGATGCCTAATGTTGTCTGAACGCATGGTGATTCCTAAGACGTTACAAACCAGAGTGCTGAGGCAATTGCATAGTGGTCATCCGGGTATCACACGTACGAAAGCACTAGCTCGAAGTTATGCTTGCTGGCCCACCATTGACAAGCAGATTGAAGAGTGCGTTAGATGTTGTGAAGATTGTTCAACGGCTGCTAAGGCGCCCATCAAGGTTCTGCTACACTCTTGGCCGTTACCCACAGGGCCTTGAAAAGGGGTTCACGTCGACTTTGCAGGTCCAATGAATCAACAGTATTTCATAGTAATAGTTGATGCTTACTCGAAATGGCCAGAAATATTTCCTGTGAAAACTATCTCTTCTTCAAGCACCATTGTCATCTTGAGACGTCTTTTCGCACAATTTGGGATTCCCGAAACCCTAGTTAGGGATAACGGGGTCCAGCTTACCTCCACTGAGTTCATTACCTTCTGCCAATCCATGACAGTTGGGCACGTACGGAGTCCAGTTTATCACCCTCAATCAAACGGTCAAGCGGAACGCTTTGTAGACACACTGAAACGGGCTTTCAAAAAGCTGCAAGGGGAAGGAAGCATACAAAAGATACTTGACAACTTCCTGGTGACGTATCGCTCAACTCCTAACGCATCAGCCCCAAACAATGCCTCCACGGCAGAAGCCTTCCTTGGCAGACACATGCGAATACAGTTAGATGCCATATACCCTACGGTCACACCAAGTTTTCGAAACGAACATATGGAAAGGCGCTTCAACAGATATCATGGTGCAAGGCCACGCACCTTCAGCAAAGGGGATCATGCTTACGTTCTCGATTTTCGTCACCCTTCAAGACAATGGATGCCAAGAGTAATTGCTAGCCGACTGGGTAATGTGATATATGGTGTTCGGTTAAACAATGGAACAGCCAAACGACATGTCAACCACATCAGGAAACGTTACAGCGCGACAGCCGTAGATGAGAAGAACGAGGTAGAACTTCCACTACATGTGCTTTTTGGATACCTTTGCATTACCAGTCACAGAGAAGAAAATGGCATCACCTGGGCCACCAAGTTCTGACTGTTTTAACGAGCGACGATACTCAGCGCGGTCCCGGTCCCCCATTAAAAGACTTTCCGTTGATCGCTATAAAAATTCTTACGAGTCGACCTCTATTTGCGGGGGGAGGCGAACGGACTGTCAGCTGACGCTTTGCGTATGCATACACACCTACACATCCAAACAAGTCCGCGTACGCGTACGCTCACACGAAACAGTGTTTGTACTGTCCGGTTATTCGCGAAGCCGCAATCGCTCATTTTGTATTGATTTCCTTTTATCGACCTATTGTATTAGACGTGCCTGTATGTCACTTTCATGTTCATTCATAAAAAGACCTACTCAATGATCGGATGTTCTGTGCCTCCTATCATCATCATCATCATTGTACAGCGTTAAACAGTAGGGCAAGCCCCACTGACCACTGCCTTTCTCACCATGTTGCACGTTGAATTAAAAAGTATGAATATACAAGATGGACAGGGAGTGGACCTACATGGGTGGGAAAAGAAAGGAATGCCCTAGTAGCAATGCCTCCTAGCAATTGGGTCATAACAGATATTGGAGACGGGAAATGGCAGATCAATCTGAACTCGTCAAAACGTTGCATCAACAGTAAAAGGCAATCTTGGAACAACAACGGCAACAGACGAAGATGATAGAATTATTAACAGCACACTTCGTTTCTGGTAATGTCACAAGCAATGATCAGTCGTCGGTAACGAAACTGAAAGAATCACTCGCTGCCAGCACTCAGGAATTCAGTTACGACGCGGAAAATGGGATTACTTTCATTTCGTGGTACAGACGATACGATGTTTTTTGGTTGACGGTGCATCTTTGGACGAGCAATCGAAAGTGCGTTTACTTATGCAAGAGCTGGGACCTACAGAACACACTCAGTATTGCAATTACATTCTGCCACAACATCCTCGAGATTTTCCGGTGAAGGAAACAGTGTCTAATCTGAGCTCAATCTTTGGCGAAAGGTCGTCATTGTTCAATGTACGATACAATTGCCTCAAAATAGCCAGAAACTCGGCCGAAGAAATAGTCACCTACGCTGGTCGGGTCAACAAAGAGTGTGAACGTTTTAAACTTAAAGAAATCACAGACGATCAATTCAAATCACTGATTTTCCTCGCTGGGTTGACATCTGCTGATGATGCCGAACTGCGCACGACGCTGCTGGCAAAGCTGGACTCTGCAGAAAAACAGTCCGTGCAAGATCTAACTGCTGAATATATCAGACTAATGAACTTAAAAGAAGATTCTACAATGATCCAGCACGTATCACCGTCTACCGAAAATACGATTGTAGAAAAAATAACTGGAAACTGTTTTACAACCTCGCGAAACGCGTGCAATGACACCATTCCAACGATCGCCCTCTGCCTGCTGGAACTGTGGAGAATGGCTTTTTGTTCGATTTTGTCGTTACCGGACACATTTTTGCCAGGAGTATGGACGTATGGGGCACAGAGAAGGAGCTTTTGGACGTTCAAAAAACAGAAGACCTGTGAATAACTTCGGTGCATTTCGTCGCATCAGGCACCAGTCAAACGCCGTATTTGCAGCCACGAGCCCTTAACTCAACCAATGCGGAAATGCGTGACATTAACTGTGAATGGCCATCTGGTAACTCTGCAGCTGGACACGGCATCGGACATTACAATCATTTCACGCTCAACTTGGGTTGCTCTTGGTGAGCCCTCGTACAATGCCACAAACCGGGTTGCCCGAAATGCCACGGGTCAACAAATACCATTCCTTGGAGAGCTAGAATATGAGTTTCATTTTCGTGACCACTGTGGTAATGGCATTTGTTATATATTAATCGCTAACAATTCAGATCTCCTCGATATTGACTGGATTAATAAGCTTCAGTTATGGGATGTACCTTTCAGTTCCATTTGTGACTCAAATAACCCGACTTCACTGTCACGCTCGCCCTCACCAGATGTATGCGACGTTGCAAACATTACCAACACTCCAACAGTTGAAGATATCCAGGAGAAGCACGCCGAAATATTTCAGCCAGGCTTGGGATTGTGCACCAAAGCTAAAGCCATCCTTTATCTAAAACCCGGATCTAAACCAGTTTTTCGCCCAAAACGGCCTGTTCCATACGCCCCTTTGAAATCAATAGATCAGGAACTCGAAAGACTGCAGACAGCAGGAGTACTTACACAAGTTAATTATTCCGCTTGGGCCGCACCAATTGTGGTGGTTCGGAAGGCAGATAGTTCGGCTCACATATGTGCCGATTTCTCTACTGGACTTAATGATTGCCTAGAAACACATCAGTATCCGCTACCGACCCCGAAAGATTTGTTTCCTAAACTTAACGGAGGTAAAATATGCTCAAAAATCGATTTATCTGATGCCTACCTTCAGGTTGAAGTGGATAATGCATGCAAAGAGTTTCTGACTATTAATATCCACCGCGGTTTGTATCAATACAATAGAATGCCACTCGGAGTAAAGTGCACTTCAGCCATACTTCAGCAGATCATTGACACAATGCTGACTGACCTTCCATTCGCACTGGCCTAAGTGGATGATATTGCCATTGTTAGTGAGTCTAGAGCTGAACATGTGCAACATTTGAACGAAGTACTACATAAAAACCAACTTTTCGGACTCAAGTTATATATCGCGAAATGCTCATTTCTTCTCCCAAGCATACAATTTCTCGGCTTTATCATTGATAAAAACGGACGACGCCCAGACCCCTGCAAGGTGGCACCTATTAACCAAATGCCTGCACCCAAAAACAAAGTGGAATAGCAATCCCTCCTCGGTCTTGTAAACTGAGAATAATTTCATTCCAAACATGCACAATATTAGAGCCCCATTGAACGCCTTACTGAAACGGGATTCCGAATGGCGATGGTCAAAAGACTGTCAATCATCCCTTGACGAATTGAAGCAGTTGTTGACATCCACCCTGATGCTGACTCACTGTGATCCCTGTTTACCCATAATCGTCGCTGCAGACGCCTCCGAATACGGCATTGGAGCAGTGCTACTCCATAAATTTCCAGATGACTCAAAGAAGGCAGTGTCCCACGCCTCTCGGGCGTTTATAAACGCCGAACGAAATTACGGTCAGACAGAGAAAGAAGGCCTGGCGTTGGTATTCGCAGTTCAAAAATTCCATAAATTTCTTCATGGTAGACGTTTTACCTTGTGTACTGATCACAAACCACTATTAGCCATCTTTGGCACAAAAAAGGCATTCCTCTTCATACCGCAAACCGACTACAACGATGGGCAACGGTACTACTTGGTTGTCTTTGTGATTAAGTACATCCGCACAGACAGTTTCGGACATGCTAACGCATTATCTCGCCTAATACAAAGAAATTCAGCTAGTCAACCTGGTGAAGACTTGGTTATATCCTCAGTTGAAGTTGATTCTGAAGTCAAGCAGATGTTTCGTGAGTCAATCCGTAATCTGCCTGTCCCGTTCACTATGATACAAAGCGAAACTGAACCAGACCTTGATCTTCAGCGAATAATTCATTTTCTGAAAACTGGCTTGCCTCAAAATATCACCGATCAATTTTATCGTTGGAAACATGCACTCACAGTAGTAGACAGATGCCTAATGTTGTCTGAACGCATGGTGATTCCTAAGACGTTACAAACCAGAGTGCTGAGGCAATTGCATAGTGGTCATCCGGGTATCACACGTACGAAAGCACTAGCTCGAAGTTATGCTTGCTGGCCCACCATTGACAAGCAGATTGAAGAGTGCGTTAGATGTTGTGAAGATTGTTCAACGGCTGCTAAGGCGCCCATCAAGGTTCTGCTACACTCTTGGCCGTTACCCACAGGGCCTTGAAAAGGGGTTCACGTCGACTTTGCAGGTCCAATGAATCAACAGTATTTCATAGTAATAGTTGATGCTTACTCGAAATGGCCAGAAATATTTCCTGTGAAAACTATCTCTTCTTCAAGCACCATTGTCATCTTGAGACGTCTTTTCGCACAATTTGGGATTCCCGAAACCCTAGTTAGGGATAACGGGGTCCAGCTTACCTCCACTGAGTTCATTACCTTCTGCCAATCCATGACAGTTGGGCACGTACGGAGTCCAGTTTATCACCCTCAATCAAACGGTCAAGCGGAACGCTTTGTAGACACACTGAAACGGGCTTTCAAAAAGCTGCAAGGGGAAGGAAGCATACAAAAGATACTTGACAACTTCCTGGTGACGTATCGCTCAACTCCTAACGCATCAGCCCCAAACAATGCCTCCACGGCAGAAGCCTTCCTTGGCAGACACATGCGAATACAGTTAGATGCCATATACCCTACGGTCACACCAAGTTTTCGAAACGAACATATGGAAAGGCGCTTCAACAGATATCATGGTGCAAGGCCACGCACCTTCAGCAAAGGGGATCATGCTTACGTTCTCGATTTTCGTCACCCTTCAAGACAATGGATGCCAAGAGTAATTGCTAGCCGACTGGGTAATGTGATATATGGTGTTCGGTTAAACAATGGAACAGCCAAACGACATGTCAACCACATCAGGAAACGTTACAGCGCGACAGCCGTAGATGAGAAGAACGAGGTAGAACTTCCACTACATGTGCTTTTTGGATACCTTTGCATTACCAGTCACAGAGAAGAAAATGGCATCACCTGGGCCACCAAGTTCTGACTGTTTTAACGAGCGACGATACTCAGCGCGGTCCCGGTCCCCCATTAAAAGACTTTCCGTTGATCGCTATAAAAATTCTTACGAGTCGACCTCTATTTGCGGGGGGAGGCGAACGGACTGTCAGCTGACGCTTTGCGTATGCATACACACCTACACATCCAAACAAGTCCGCGTACGCGTACGCTCACACGAAACAGTGTTTGTACTGTCCGGTTATTCGCGAAGCCGCAATCGCTCATTTTGTATTGATTTCCTTTTATCGACCTATTGTATTAGACGTGCCTGTATGTCACTTTCATGTTCATTCATAAAAAGACCTACTCAATGATCGGATGTTCTGTGCCTCCTATCATCATCATCATCATTGTACAGCGTTAAACAGTAGGGCAAGCCCCACTGACCACTGCCTTTCTCACCATGTTGCACGTTGAATTAAAAAGTATGAATATACAAGATGGACAGGGAGTGGACCTACATGGGTGGGAAAAGAAAGGAATGCCCTAGTAGCAATGCCTCCTAGCAATTGGGTCATAACAGATATTGGAGACGGGAAATGGCAGATCAATCTGAACTCGTCAAAACGTTGCATCAACAGTAAAAGGCAATCTTGGAACAACAACGGCAACAGACGAAGATGATAGAATTATTAACAGCACACTTCGTTTCTGGTAATGTCACAAGCAATGATCAGTCGTCGGTAACGAAACTGAAAGAATCACTCGCTGCCAGCACTCAGGAATTCAGTTACGACGCGGAAAATGGGATTACTTTCATTTCGTGGTACAGACGATACGATGTTTTTTGGTTGACGGTGCATCTTTGGACGAGCAATCGAAAGTGCGTTTACTTATGCAAGAGCTGGGACCTACAGAACACACTCAGTATTGCAATTACATTCTGCCACAACATCCTCGAGATTTTCCGGTGAAGGAAACAGTGTCTAATCTGAGCTCAATCTTTGGCGAAAGGTCGTCATTGTTCAATGTACGATACAATTGCCTCAAAATAGCCAGAAACTCGGCCGAAGAAATAGTCACCTACGCTGGTCGGGTCAACAAAGAGTGTGAACGTTTTAAACTTAAAGAAATCACAGACGATCAATTCAAATCACTGATTTTCCTCGCTGGGTTGACATCTGCTGATGATGCCGAACTGCGCACGACGCTGCTGGCAAAGCTGGACTCTGCAGAAAAACAGTCCGTGCAAGATCTAACTGCTGAATATATCAGACTAATGAACTTAAAAGAAGATTCTACAATGATCCAGCACGTATCACCGTCTACCGAAAATACGATTGTAGAAAAAATAACTGGAAACTGTTTTACAACCTCGCGAAACGCGTGCAATGACACCATTCCAACGATCGCCCTCTGCCTGCTGGAACTGTGGAGAATGGCTTTTTGTTCGATTTTGTCGTTACCGGACACATTTTTGCCAGGAGTATGGACGTATGGGGCACAGAGAAGGAGCTTTTGGACGTTCAAAAAACAGAAGACCTGTGAATAACTTCGGTGCATTTCGTCGCATCAGGCACCAGTCAAACGCCGTATTTGCAGCCACGAGCCCTTAACTCAACCAATGCGGAAATGCGTGACATTAACTGTGAATGGCCATCTGGTAACTCTGCAGCTGGACACGGCATCGGACATTACAATCATTTCACGCTCAACTTGGGTTGCTCTTGGTGAGCCCTCGTACAATGCCACAAACCGGGTTGCCCGAAATGCCACGGGTCAACAAATACCATTCCTTGGAGAGCTAGAATATGAGCTTCATTTTCGTGACCACTGTGGTAATGGCATTTGTTATATATTAATCGCTAACAATTCAGATCTCCTCGATATTGACTGGATTAATAAGCTTCAGTTATGGGATGTACCTTTCAGTTCCATTTGTGACTCAAATAACCCGACTTCACTGTCACGCTCGCCCTCACCAGATGTATGCGACGTTGCAAACATTACCAACACTCCAACAGTTGAAGATATCCAGGAGAAGCACGCCGAAATATTTCAGCCAGGCTTGGGATTGTGCACCAAAGCTAAAGCCATCCTTTATCTAAAACCCGGATCTAAACCAGTTTTTCGCCCAAAACGGCCTGTTCCATACGCCCCTTTGAAATCAATAGATCAGGAACTCGAAAGACTGCAGACAGCAGGAGTACTTACACAAGTTAATTATTCCGCTTGGGCCGCACCAATTGTGGTGGTTCGGAAGGCAGATAGTTCGGCTCACATATGTGCCGATTTCTCTACTGGACTTAATGATTGCCTAGAAACACATCAGTATCCGCTACCGACCCCGAAAGATTTGTTTCCTAAACTTAACGGAGGTAAAATATGCTCAAAAATCGATTTATCTGATGCCTACCTTCAGGTTGAAGTGGATAATGCATGCAAAGAGTTTCTGACTATTAATATCCACCGCGGTTTGTATCAATACAATAGAATGCCACTCGGAGTAAAGTGCACTTCAGCCATACTTCAGCAGATCATTGACACAATGCTGACTGACCTTCCATTCGCACTGGCCTAAGTGGATGATATTGCCATTGTTAGTGAGTCTAGAGCTGAACATGTGCAACATTTGAACGAAGTACTACATAAAAACCAACTTTTCGGACTCAAGTTATATATCGCGAAATGCTCATTTCTTCTCCCAAGCATACAATTTCTCGGCTTTATCATTGATAAAAACGGACGACGCCCAGACCCCTGCAAGGTGGCACCTATTAACCAAATGCCTGCACCCAAAAACAAAGTGGAATAGCAATCCCTCCTCGGTCTTGTAAACTGAGAATAATTTCATTCCAAACATGCACAATATTAGAGCCCCATTGAACGCCTTACTGAAACGGGATTCCGAATGGCGATGGTCAAAAGACTGTCAATCATCCCTTGACGAATTGAAGCAGTTGTTGACATCCACCCTGATGCTGACTCACTGTGATCCCTGTTTACCCATAATCGTCGCTGCAGACGCCTCCGAATACGGCATTGGAGCAGTGCTACTCCATAAATTTCCAGATGACTCAAAGAAGGCAGTGTCCCACGCCTCTCGGGCGTTTATAAACGCCGAACGAAATTACGGTCAGACAGAGAAAGAAGGCCTGGCGTTGGTATTCGCAGTTCAAAAATTCCATAAATTTCTTCATGGTAGACGTTTTACCTTGTGTACTGATCACAAACCACTATTAGCCATCTTTGGCACAAAAAAGGCATTCCTCTTCATACCGCAAACCGACTACAACGATGGGCAACGGTACTACTTGGTTGTCTTTGTGATTAAGTACATCCGCACAGACAGTTTCGGACATGCTAACGCATTATCTCGCCTAATACAAAGAAATTCAGCTAGTCAACCTGGTGAAGACTTGGTTATATCCTCAGTTGAAGTTGATTCTGAAGTCAAGCAGATGTTTCGTGAGTCAATCCGTAATCTGCCTGTCCCGTTCACTATGATACAAAGCGAAACTGAACCAGACCTTGATCTTCAGCGAATAATTCATTTTCTGAAAACTGGCTTGCCTCAAAATATCACCGATCAATTTTATCGTTGGAAACATGCACTCACAGTAGTAGACAGATGCCTAATGTTGTCTGAACGCATGGTGATTCCTAAGACGTTACAAACCAGAGTGCTGAGGCAATTGCATAGTGGTCATCCGGGTATCACACGTACGAAAGCACTAGCTCGAAGTTATGCTTGCTGGCCCACCATTGACAAGCAGATTGAAGAGTGCGTTAGATGTTGTGAAGATTGTTCAACGGCTGCTAAGGCGCCCATCAAGGTTCTGCTACACTCTTGGCCGTTACCCACAGGGCCTTGAAAAGGGGTTCACGTCGACTTTGCAGGTCCAATGAATCAACAGTATTTCATAGTAATAGTTGATGCTTACTCGAAATGGCCAGAAATATTTCCTGTGAAAACTATCTCTTCTTCAAGCACCATTGTCATCTTGAGACGTCTTTTCGCACAATTTGGGATTCCCGAAACCCTAGTTAGGGATAACGGGGTCCAGCTTACCTCCACTGAGTTCATTACCTTCTGCCAATCCATGACAGTTGGGCACGTACGGAGTCCAGTTTATCACCCTCAATCAAACGGTCAAGCGGAACGCTTTGTAGACACACTGAAACGGGCTTTCAAAAAGCTGCAAGGGGAAGGAAGCATACAAAAGATACTTGACAACTTCCTGGTGACGTATCGCTCAACTCCTAACGCATCAGCCCCAAACAATGCCTCCACGGCAGAAGCCTTCCTTGGCAGACACATGCGAATACAGTTAGATGCCATATACCCTACGGTCACACCAAGTTTTCGAAACGAACATATGGAAAGGCGCTTCAACAGATATCATGGTGCAAGGCCACGCACCTTCAGCAAAGGGGATCATGCTTACGTTCTCGATTTTCGTCACCCTTCAAGACAATGGATGCCAAGAGTAATTGCTAGCCGACTGGGTAATGTGATATATGGTGTTCGGTTAAACAATGGAACAGCCAAACGACATGTCAACCACATCAGGAAACGTTACAGCGCGACAGCCGTAGATGAGAAGAACGAGGTAGAACTTCCACTACATGTGCTTTTTGGATACCTTTGCATTACCAGTCACAGAGAAGAAAATGGCATCACCTGGGCCACCAAGTTCTGACTGTTTTAACGAGCGACGATACTCAGCGCGGTCCCGGTCCCCCATTAAAAGACTTTCCGTTGATCGCTATAAAAATTCTTACGAGTCGACCTCTATTTGCGGGGGGAGGCGAACGGACTGTCAGCTGACGCTTTGCGTATGCATACACACCTACACATCCAAACAAGTCCGCGTACGCGTACGCTCACACGAAACAGTGTTTGTACTGTCCGGTTATTCGCGAAGCCGCAATCGCTCATTTTGTATTGATTTCCTTTTATCGACCTATTGTATTAGACGTGCCTGTATGTCACTTTCATGTTCATTCATAAAAAGACCTACTCAATGATCGGATGTTCTGTGCCTCCTAATAGTTGGGTCATGACAGGGTTCTCCTCCACTCTCGTATTGTGGACATCAAGTTTCCTCAGTAAGAGAACCATCTGCGTCCGAGGTGATGGGGTTTTGTCCCAGCCGTTTCGTGTTCCCCATCACAACGAGACTGCACCTTGGCGTTGTGTGATGGCTTGCGTGCATCCATGACCCAAAAAGCTACGCAGAATGACTTCCTTAGGCCGAAGATGCAATCATGCCTGACAGGTCAATGGGTAGAGGCCACACGGAGTCGTCTTTGAGACCGTTGCTGGGCAACATCTGGTTCTAACCACTATGCCCCTAAAGAGGACACTCCGCCGAATAAACACGGACAGAAACACTCAAGTATGAGGATGATTGGGCGAAAGAGTATCGGGTACGCATACCTGATGAGCGACAATAACCGCGAAACCAGTCGTGTGCTTCCGGGGAAATTTTGTCCTGCCATCTAGATACAGTGCCATACTACTCATATCGAAAACGGACAGAAACAGTTTACCGGTCAAAAAACCTACACTAGATGGACGTAGGAGTGGAAAACCTGGGGTTTCTCTCCACATTGGGGAGAAGTCGTCGCACTTCATTGGGCAGTTATCGCCCGCCTTAGCTGGGCAACCCCCGGCCCAAAGGATGCTGCCCCGTCCACGTTCCGCTTGCTCCACTGGGTGCATGGGGTTAAGGACTGAATCCGAAAAGCGGATCGATAACAAAGCAACAACGAAGACAAAACGAAACGCATGCAGCAATCAGGTCTCCCGTGACAGACCAGAAGTTCCTTCACGGATTCTTCGACCACGTTCCCGTGCTGGGTTTACACCCCACTGCCTTGTGGGTCAGACTTGTGAGTCAAAGGCTCCGGTTAGGGTTCCCGAAGAAAAACCTCTTCTGCGGTATGGGTAACCGCGAAGTATTATTTGCCCAAAAATCTCCAGCGGTCAGTCGGGAAACACTCCTTATCTCTCTGCTCTTTATCCTTTACGTTTCAATTTTAAACGCGTACAAGGAGCCACAATGAGTCGTGACTTTGAACTTTTAGCTCTCGGAAAGGGTATCAAATTAGGGAAAGGGGAAAAAAGATAATCCATTTTCCGACCTAAGCATCCTCTTTACTTAGTTGCTTTCAGCGTCCGCCCACTTTTCCAAACGAGGCAACAGAATGCCCTAGCTAGGACTCTTGAAATCTTCAACAAAGACGTATGTTGTGTCTTCGAAACACGCATACAAGACGCAAATGCAAGCTCGACTTCTCGTTTCACTCTTCGCGTGTCGGGTGGTTCGGTGTTTAGTGCTCGTGGTCAGGCTGGCGTTGGCATCGCTCTGAGCGTGAAACATGTGTGTGCACTGCTCGACTGGATCCCAGTCAGCAGCCGTCTACGTGCAGTTCGGTTGAATGGTTCTGTGCATGTCAACAGCAATAGACTGAAGCGCAAATACTTGTTTGTCATTTCTATGTATGCCCTAAATGACTGTAGCTCTTCTAAGGCTAAAGACGAATTCTACCAACAAGACGAGACTGAACCTTGACGTGGTGTGATGGCTTGCGCGCCTCTATGACCCGAAGAGATGGAGAACCCATCGATGACAAACAGCAAAGGCCCGACGTTGGGCCGAATTCTTCAAGGAGCAATTCAGCTGGCTGCGCACTAATGTAGTTACTCCTGTGTCAACCACTGCGACACCTTGGGGAATATCACTTGAGCCCCTATCGGAAGTGGAAGAGGAGTCATGTATACGGTTACCAAAGAGTGGGAAAGCGGCCGATCCCGACTAACTTCCCACAGTTCTTTTTAAGCTTGATGGAAACGTTTTGATAAAACCACTTATCGTCTTGCTCCGTGACATTTGGAACAAGGAGCGTATTCCGTTAACATGGAGTGAGTCATTGATTGTTCCCATCTTCAAGAAGGGAATACGCAATGACTGTAGTAATTATCGTGGGATTAGCTTAATTCCGATAGTCACCTAAGTATTAGCCTCGGTTTTGCTGCACCACCTCACACCCGCGAACAGCAAGCCGGATTCTGCCCAGGTCGAGGATGTATCGACCAAATTTTTACTCTTCACCGACTACTTGAAACACGTCACACGCACCGTCGACCGACAATAATGATTTTCTTAGACTTGAAAGGTGCCTTCGATTCAGTTGATCGAACAGTGCTTTTCAGTGCTCTTCAACGAAAAATGTGTTCCCCAGAAGTTCATGGACCTACTGAGATCATTGTATTCTCATACTTGTGGCCACGTAAGAGTTTACGGTGAACTATCCGGTCGGTTCAAAACGACCAGTGGTGTTCTACAAGGATGTCCCATGTCTCCATTCCTGTTCAACTTCGTCATGGACGAAATACTGGAGAGTGCATTGCAAAATCTTCAGGATGTAGGCGTCGAACTAGGAAATCATGAATAGCTATATGGCCTAGAATACGCGAACGATGTTGTCTGTTTGTTCGAACCCACGGAGCATACTCAACGTGCACTAGATAGACTTGGGAGAGCTGTAGCTCCATTCGGCATGCACTTTGCACCTTCAAAGTGTAAAGTGATGTTACAAGACTGGACGTCAACGATCCCGAACTTGATGCTCGATGGGGAGGTGCTGGCAGTTATCGACTACTTCACCTACCTCGGCAGCAGCGTGACGACGGATGAGAGCACTGTAGTAGAGGTGAGTACGCGGATATCCAAGGCTCGAGCGGCGTACACTCGACTGAAAGACTTGTAGCGCCGACCTGATATTTCACTGAAGTTGAAAGGTCGTGTATACTGTGCTGCAGTGCGTTCAGTTTTGTTGTATGGTTGCAAGACTTGGAGTCTGCGTGCTGAAGATATTCGTCGTCTTGAGGTTTTCGACCACCGATGTTTATGTAGTATCACTAGGATTGGGTGGAATAGCCAAGTGAGCAATGCTGATGTCAGAAATCGAGTATTGGGTACTAGTTCGGAGAACATTTTGTCACAGCATATCCAGATTAGTAGAGTTTGTTGGTTGGGGCACGTGTTACATATGTCAAACAAAAGTCTACCATACCGTGTCCTATTCTCCGTTCCTCCTCAGGAGTGGAAAAGACCACGTGGAGGTCAACAGATGACGTGGCAGCGAGGAATGAGAAAATGTTAGGCGAACTTAGGAAAAGTAAGCGCTTCACGTCTTCGTGGTTGAGGTCCAAAAGATCCATCAACTAGTTGGCCGGAGACACTGAAGGATATGACAGCGAACTGTGAACAGTGGTGATCGTTTTGTCACTTTCCGTTGAATCAGAATGAGTGATTGATATGCGTTTGTACAGTTGGACTGTTGGCTATTAGGGCATTCTTTCCTTTTTCCACCCGTGTAGATCCACTCCCTGTCCATCTTGTATATTCATTTTTCCTAATTCAACGTGCAATATGGTAAGAAAGGCGGTGGTCAGTGGGGCTTGCCCTACTGTTTAACGCTGTACGATAATGATGACCAGGATCTGTCTCAAGTGCTCCGCAGCGTGCGCTCTGCGAACATCATGGTTGTTGCTGGTGATTTAAATGCTCAAGTCGGAAGCCTAGACGAGACGGAGAGGAATATGGGAGGCCGGTATTGCGGGTCAGCCGATCTAACTGATAGCGGTGATCGACTCATTCAACTATGTCCCGACCACAGACCATTCCTAGCGAGTATACATTTCTCGCACAAAAAGCGACACCAACTAACCTGGCGTCCTCCTGCACCTTCACAGTGTTGGACTCAGGCCGACCATATTGCTGTCGGTTACCGCTGGCGCAGATCAATTCAAGACTGTCGATCATTTTGGTCCACGTCTGTAGACACTGACTACGCTCTTCTCCGAACGCACTTCAGCCTGCGCCTCGTCGGTAGCCGAAACAACGCCAAAGCGAACCATCCCCCGTAGCTGCTACTGGACGATAACCAACGATCTGCTTTCCGAACAGAATTATCTACCACGTTATCGATGCAGCCAATTGCCCAGGATCCAAAAGAGCGACGGACAAAAATCAAACAGGCTCTACGTGCGGCTGCTGATGCTACCCAAGGTCCAACAACTAGACGCACACAGAAACGATGGACATCTGCATTCTCAGCTCCACTGTTAGATGTGCGCAGATCGATTCCTCAGGATTCTAGATACGATGATGTACGGAGATGCCTTACACGCAAACTGATCCGGAGCCTGAGAACTGACTGTGAGTAGTGGTGGATTACGAAGTGTAGGGAGATAGGAAAATCAGCGGCCATTGGGAACAGCCGCAACCTTTTCCGTCTGAAAAGAGAAACCAAACCATGTAAATCAGGCGTTAGCGAATTGATCAAAGAGGCGAACGGCTCACTCATTTAAACTCAGGAGCGTCGTCTAATTTGCTGGGCGGAGCATTTCGAGAGGCAGTTTAATTGGTCTTTATCCTCTTCAGGTTTGCTCACTAGCGCAATGGGCACAGCTCGTGTTGTAGATATCAGTCCTCTGTCAGAAGCGGAAGTTCTTCGTGAGATAAGCTATCTTAAACGACATAAGGCTGCCGCACCGGATGGGTTGCTACTGCCTATTTTCAAAGACGGTGGCCTAGCACTTTTAGGGGAGTTGATGAAACTCCTGGATTTGTATTGGAAAAGAAACAAGTTCCAAATAGTTGGTGTTTTTTTATTTCACGCTTACTCATGCGTGCAGTGGAAGGGGTATTTATCCCATAGCCACGAAGGCCCACTGCACTGTTGGGGATAACCGGCAACCAGACCCTCAGACTTGGAGTGGCGAAGAACCACATGAGGTCCCAGCAGATCAGGTGTGGTAACGATTCGGACTACAGTGAAATGCTGCCTACCACCAAAATCGATGATCGTAGCGATTTATAAGAAAGGTGACAGATCCTTCTGTGAAAACCACAGGGGAATAAGTCTGGTTAGCATCGCATCCAAATTGATCGCTGGTATTATTCTCCACCGTTTATCTAACGCTCGCGAACAGTACTCGCGCGAGAATCAAGCTGGGTTTGGATCCGGTCGAGGTTGTATTGATCACACCTTCACCCTTCGACAAATTTTAGAACACGAACACACCTTCCATGGGCCCACTATCTCCGATTCTCTTGATCTTAAAGCGGCCTTCGACTCAGTTGACCGCACTGTTCTCTGGCGCTGCCTCTTGTTGAAGGGTTTATCAGAGAAATTCATTTCCATTGTAAAATCCCTTCACATTAATAGCCGAAGTCGAGTTCTAGCTAATAGTGATCTTTCATCTGAGTTCACCACGATAAGTGGTGTACTTTGTGACTGATATGCTCCTAGAGACCGCACTTTTGTCAGATGATAGAGGCGTTGAACTTTTCCCGGGTGAAAAGATATTAGACCTCGAGAACGCTGACGACATAGTTCTTTTAAGTGAAGATCCAGGTAGGTTGCAAGCTTTTCTAGACAGCTTGGCGGATTGCGCAGCAATGTTCGATATGCGTTTCGCACCTTCAAAGTGCAAGATGCTGTTGCAGGACTAGGTTGGTCCAACGCCAAACTTTTCAGTGTCTGGGGAGACTATAAACGCGGTAGACAAGTTCTGTTATCTGGGGAGCTGCATCTCACCCGGGGGTCGGATATCGGATGAGATGCATCTGCGTATACAGAAGGCTCGCTTGGCATTTGCCAACCTAATTCATCTCTGGCGTCCACATGACATCCGTTTACTTATCAAAGGCCGAGTGTACGCTGCAGCAGTGAGGTCCGTGCTTCTGTATGGTTCAGAGACATGACCACTGCGGGTGGAGGACATACGAGGATTGTCGGTATTTGAACACCGATGTCTTCGTAGTATTGCTCGAATCTGGTGGGAACACCGTGCCAGCAATGCTGAGGTTCGGCGGAAACATCATTCAATCTCCCCTCATTCATCCTTTGATTTAACTGTGCTGCCTTTCACAGATTCTATCTCTCTTCTTGGTCCATCTATAACTTCTCTGTGTTGATCCGTTTTCATACCTCAGTTCGCCTCTGGTGCTGCGCGCAAAGTTGGTTATCTGTTTCGCGCCAAATGCTTCTTCACACCAGCTCATCTTCTTTTGCTGTACAAGGCTCAAATCCACCCCGCACTTGAATACTGCAGTCATGTGTGGGGTGGAGCTTCGTCTACTTCTCTTTCTCTTCTTAATCGGATTCAACGTAAAGCCATTCGACTGATCGATGACCCTTCTTTAATCTCCAATCTGCAGTCACTAGCCTATCGTCGGGCTGTTGTTTCGTTGTCTCTCTTCCATCGGTACTATTTGGGATTTTGTTTTTCTGAGCTTGCTGCGGCAGTTCCTCTTCCCAAAACTTCTTTCCGAACATCACGTACCCAGGCAACTAGTCATCCTTATCAAGTTTCTGTCAATAGATGTCGTAATTCTATCTTTCAATCCTCTTTCTTTCCTCGAACCGTTAAACTATGGAATACTCTCCCTCTTTCTGTCTTCCCACCCCAATTACAATCTTTTCTCTCTTCAAAAGCAAGATCAATAAACTGGTTCTAACGTGAGTGCTTCCCCACAATCCACTTTCACCGAGTCCTCTGATTATAGGGTTTACCCCTTATGCTGTAATTCACTCTAAAAGTAGTACAAAAATCTTCCATCTCTGATACTTTTTGAAACCACTAGATTTCGCGGTTCCTGAGCAAACTTGCGTTTAATTCACGTCTCGTTGTGAGCCGTGCTTCAATATGGACTGACGTGCACCAAAAAGGCGTAGACTTAGCAGAAATCCAGGGTTCCGCGACACGACGGATCAGGCCATGACTCTCTATGCCGGCAGAGTACAAAGCATTCTTGATAAGCGACCAGTGCTGGTTGATGTTATCCGGTAGCACTGATCCTAGCACTACGGCTGACTCCTTGGTGAGGATAAGCCGGCTCCATGAATGTCTTTGACCACGGCTGTCCATGCTGGACCGTTGGCAACAAGGTTCTTGCAGATGCCCATCCAGCTCGATTTCCATCGGTGAGTGCCGTACACCGTGTGAACGCCAAGCTGGTTTACTTCTTCGAAAACGGTATCCATCCAGGTTATTAACTGTCCTCCTCGTCGGCAACACCAGTCTGGGAATGGAGATGGTGCCAGGACAAAGCTGGTTAGGGCGTGGTCAGGTTTACGGAGTACGTGACCAAACCACTGCAGTCGGCGTAGTTGTATACGCGGTGGAACGTTTTCATTCGAGATCCCGTCACTTCATCTTACTTTTAAAATAGATCTGAAGCACCAGTGGTCGAAAACTTCTAGTCGCCTGATATCCTCAGCTCTCAATGGCCACGTTTTGCAACCACATAGTAAGACTGGTCGGACTGCGGCATTGAACACCCTGTGCTTGGTCTTAAGACCAATCTCGTTTCGTCGCCGAAGGGTACTTCGGTACCGTAGAAACTCCATTTGGGCTGCCTCAATGCGCCGTTTGATATCAGCGGCTTGTCCGATTGGCAGGACTACTCAGGGTCCGCGACAGTTCTTATTGGCTGGCCATTCAGTTGTGGGGCTCGGTTTGCATGACCGGTAGGTATTACAAACACCTTGGCTTCGGTGATATCGACCAATCTCCGAGGCATCTTTATTTACTCGATCAAGGGCAGCTTGCAAAGTGATCAGGCCCTCTCCGAGCACCACTACGTCGTGTGCGAGTTCAAGGTTCGTAATACTACACTCTGTGGAAAATTGGACGCCTTGATAACCGTCCATTGCGCATTGCATTGCCCAGTCTACAGCAAAGTTGAAAAGCACTGGGGATAGCGGGTAACCTTGCCGTACTCCTGACTTCAACTTGAACTGAAAAGGCTCTTCGCCGTAAACTCGAACACGTGCTTTTGTTTCGGCATAATACGACTTCATCAGGATGATCAGTTTGAATGGGACGCTATCTGCAAGCACCATCTTTCCCAATGACTCACGATCCGTTAAGGCAAAGGTGGCGCGCAAGTCTATGAAGCATGAGGCGGTAGGGCGTTGGAATTCGTATCCGTGCTCCAGGATCCTCCAAAGGATGAACATTTGGTCGACGCATCCAATGCCTGGACGGAAGCCTCTTTGATTGGGCCGAGTACGTGCATGCCTCGATTCAGCGAAGCGATTCAGCACGAGCTGGGCGAACGCTGTTGCAACCACGTCCAGCAGACTGATACCACGGTAGTTTTCGCACACCGTTTTGTCACCCTATTGGGAAATGTAAGCAGAACCGAAGTGTTCCAATCAAATGGGCATTTTTCAGCCCCACAAATCAAGCACAATAAGGCACGAAGTGGCTCGGTGACCAACGGAGGACACGTCTTGTAGGTTTCTGCAGGGATTCCGTCTTCACCAGGGGACTTGTCAGATTTTAAACGGCCAATCGCGTTCGTTATCTCATCTGATGACGGAGGATCACAGTTGATGCTATATGGGGAAGCTGAATTTGAACCGATATCTATCGGTCTATCTGGTGAGCGGTTGGGGGACTGGCTGAAATTTTCTACTCACCTAGTAGTCTTACCATCCATATCAGGGATAGGTACACCAGCGGAATCGCGCAAGATAGGTTGAATGGAGTCTTTCACGTGACGCTGATCGTATGAGGTGAAAAAGGTTTGCGAAACGACAAGCACTGGCTGCAGTTTCTATCTTCTTTAGATTTTGTGCCCGTAATTCCGTCGATCTTTCTTTGTGGAGCGGGTTAACTCGAGTCTGAGGGGTCGGTATTTACGACGGCCGGATAAACGGGCATCTTTAGCCAAGGTGGAGAGATAGTATACCCGGACATATAATCTTTACAACGGTACTTCGTGGTTCCCATTTCACCCATTGCGCCTTGATATACTAAAACTTTCATTTAAGCCCACAGCAGGTCGAACAAGTCTGTCGTGTGGTATGGGATGGATGCATCGATCGACAACCGCAGTTCAATCTCCTGCGTTAGAGCTTCCGTTTTCTCCCGGGACTTTAGCAGTTCCATGTTTAGGCGCTTTGGAGGGGTTGTCTTTATTTGGGTCCTTAAGCGAAGGCGAAGCTTTTCGCATACCAGTACGTGATCTGATCCTTCCTTGTTGCCTGCCCCAGCGCCGCCGTACGAGATCCATCGCGACCGGATTAGCACGTAGTCAATTAGGTGAGCTGTTGTACCGTCACTGGAATACCGTGTGAGAAGATGCCTCCTAGGGTGCTGGAACCGTGTGTTGGTTAGCACAACCGATTACAATCGGAGAAATTGATTAGCCTATCGCCGTTTTCACAGTGCTAGCCCAGGCCAAACTTCCCGAGAGCGTCGCGTGCCGAGACATCTTGCGCGCCTGTACGGGCGTTCCAGTCACCCATTATGATAAGTATATCCTTTTTTGGAATGCGATTCACCACCGTTTGAAAACTCGTAGAATTCATCCTTCGCACTAGTATTGTAGGGTTGTGGCGCAGGTCACAACCACGGTAAAATTGATTGATTGACCTTTGAAACGCGCCACTGCGATTCTTCATGATACTGGTTCCCAAGAGAGCAGAGCCGAAATGGCTACTGCCAATCCTTGCTGACCCGGCGTTTCTGGGTCACTGTTGGCACGCTCACCGAAGCACATGGACAGCTTAGTGCAAACTAACGTGTGGTCAGAGTCAAGGCAAGTGTTCCAGCACGACTGACAGTCTTGTATGCAACCCCGCGATTTGCAGCTAATTGCGACGTAGTCTATCTGGGTCCACTGCTGACTCATCATCATCGTCATCATCATCATCATCATCATCGTACAGCGTTAAACAGTAGGGCAAGCCCCACTGACCACCGCCTTTCTTACCATATTGCACGTTGAATTAGGAAAAATGAATATACAAGATGGACAGGGAGTGGATCTACACGGGTGGAAAAAGGAAAGAATGCCCTAATAGCCAACAGTCCAACTGTACAAACGCATATCAATCACTCATTCTGATTCAACGGAAAGTGACAAAACGATCACCACTGTTCACAGTTCGCTGTCATATCCTTCAGTGTCTCCGGCCAACTAGTTGATGGATCTTTTGGACCTCAACCACGAAGACGTGAAGCGCTTACTTTTCCTAAGTTCGCCTAACATTTTCTCATTCCTCGCTGCCACGTCATCTGTTGACCTCCACGTGGTCTTTTCCACTCCTGAGGAGGAACGGAGAATAGGACACGGTATGGTAGACTTTTGTTTGACATATGTAACACGTGCCCCAACCAACAAACTCTACTAATCTGGATATGCTGTGACAAAATGTTCTCCGAACTAGTACCCAATACTCGATTTCTGACATCAGCATTGCTCACTTGGCTATTCCACCCAATCCTAGTGATACTACATAAACATCGGTGGTCGAAAACCTCAAGACGACGAATATCTTCAGCACGCAGACTCCAAGTCTTGCAACCATACAACAAAACTGAACGCACTGCAGCACAGTATACACGACCTTTCAACTTCAGTGAAATATCAGGTCGGCGCTACAAGTCTTTCAGTCGAGTGTACGCCGCTCGAGCCTTGGATATCCGCGTACTCACCTCTACTACAGTGCTCTCATCCGTCGTCACGCTGCTGCCGAGGTAGGTGAAGTAGTCGATAACTGCCAGCACCTCCCCATCGAGCATCAAGTTCGGGATCGTTGACGTCCAGTCTTGTAACATCACTTTACACTTTGAAGGTGCAAAGTGCATGCCGAATGGAGCTACAGCTCTCCCAAGTCTATCTAGTGCACGTTGAGTATGCTCCGTGGGTTCGAACAAACAGACAACATCGTTCGCGTATTCTAGGCCATATAGCTATTCATGATTTCCTAGTTCGACGCCTACATCCTGAAGATTTTGCAATGCACTCTCCAGTATTTCGTCCATGACGAAGTTGAACAGGAATGGAGACATGGGACATCCTTGTAGAACACCACTGGTCGTTTTGAACCGACCGGATAGTTCACCGTAAACTCTTACGTGGCCACAAGTATGAGAATACAATGATCTCAGTAGGTCCATGAACTTCTGGGGAACATTTTTCGTTGAAGAGCACTGAAAAGCACTGTTCGATCAACTGAATCGAAGGCACCTTTCAAGTCTAAGAAAATCATTATTGTCGGTCGACGGTGCGTGTGACGTGTTTCAAGTAGTCGGCGAAGAGTAAAAATTTGGTCGATACATCCTCGACCTGGGCAGAATCCGGCTTGCTGTTCGCGGGTGTGAGGTGGTGCAGCAAAACCGAGGCTAATACTTAGGTGACTATCGGAATTAAGCTAATCCCACGATAATTACTACGGTCATTGCGTATTCCCTTATTGAAGATGGGAACAATCAATGACTCACTCTTTAGTAACCGTATACATGACTCCACTTCCACTTCCGATAGGGGCTCAAGTGATATTCCCCAAGGAGTCGCAGTTGTTGACACAGGAGTAACTACATTAGCGCGTAGCCAGCTAAATTGCTCCTTGAAGAATTCGGGCCAACTTCGAGCCTTTGCTGTTTGCTATGGATGGGTTCTCTATTTCTATCGCAAATTGTTTCACTAACCTGGGTGCGTCGTCCACCGGTGTCACGAATAAGTTTGAACAGCCTTTGACTGTTACCTGAAGCAGCTGCTATTTCCATTTCTTCGGCTACCTTGACTCATCCATTTTCGCGATCATTCTTAACGCCTTGCGTAACTTCCTCCGCATCTTATTCATCTCCTTACAGTCCGAGAGGCGATGCTTTTGTTCCATCATATTCAGCGACTCTTGCGAGATCCAGCGTCTATGACAGACATCGGATCTAGGACCACAGGCGAAGCCTGATGCAACGTGCATCGTCCGTTTGATATGAGCCCAATGCTCATCTACATTACTGTTCGTCGTAGATCCTATCTCATGTGTTAACTTCTGCTCATGACGGATGCGGACTTTTGGATCACACAAACGTTGCACGGTTAACCGGGTTTGTGGTTAGCGATGATGACCATGGAGCTGGAAAGATAATCGCACTAAAACTAATGCATGGTCCGACTCTACGTACGTGGACCAGTAAGATCTACAGTTCTGAACAGAACTGCACCACCGGTAGCATACGGCGATATGATCAATCTGAATCAAAATTTCTGTAGAGTTAGAGTGCCACGTCGCTGTGCGACGCCAGCTGTGTCGGGAAATTTGTCCTAGACAAGAGCAATCGATTGTCTGCACAAAAGTGGAGAAGTCTATCCCCGTTATCTGTACGCTCAGCAGGTAAAGCACAACGGCCACCTAAACAAGCTTCTGACACACTCAGTTTGCCAACTTGTGCATTGAAGTCACCAGCTAGCACTACAATGTCAGAACCTCTACTGCTTCGAACGAGGGTGGCGAGTTCATCATAGAACTCATCTTTCTGCAAGTCTGAGCTGCAGTCCGTTGGGGCGTACGTCGAGGTTACAAACAAACTGCGCTTGACACAACTATCCTTTCGAACGCCGACTGACCCTTGGAGTGTCAACACATAAACGACTGTTAACCGGAATCCAGTCTAAAAGAGCAGCTTCAGCCTTGCCACTCAAGACCATTCCTACACCAAGCTGACCCACAGCTCGAGCTAATTCGTCTCCTGAGGTGGGCAGAAAATACCTCGATGAGATAACAGGAGCAGTTAGTTGAATTACACTACTCGAATCCTGGATACGCGTTTCGCTTAAGCAGCAGACATCAATCTTCAGAGAGTTCATTGTGAGGGCTAGGCACGCCTGCTGACCGGCCTGCATGAGTGTATGCACGTTGAAGGAACCGAGATTCAGAGGCTGATGAGGCCCATCACGACGAGACTGCACCTTGACGTGGTGTGATGGCTTGCGCGCCTCTATGACGCAAAGAGCTATACAGGATGGCTTCCTTAAGCCGGAGATGCAATCATACCTGACAGGTCAATGGGTAGAGGTCAGACGAAGTCCAGTCTCCTGGTCCTCCAGGTTGGGGGTTGATTTGAGCTGGCAACTCAGTCGGAAAAACCAGTGGAATAATAATTGATCCAAGCAAATGGGCTTCCACTAAGCCATCCCGCTGCCTTGCGGATAGGTTCTTGTTAGAACTAAAGGCTTTGGATGAGGACCCTAATCGTTCTCCTGCTTTGTGGCTGGACACCCTAGCAGTACCCGTCCAACATCTCCCATGAACTGCACGACTACAAAGAATTCCATACTGCATCGGTCGTCGCGCAGGCTAATCAGGACCGAGCTGCCCATTGCATCGAGCGGGTTGGGTAGTGATAAGTGTGCTACTGCTCAGAGTTCCCTCTCTTTTATTCAACCTTTGTCTTCTGTCCCTTTTGCCCCATCTATCCACCCGTAATGCTCCCACTGATAACACGGTCAATACTCGCAACAGTTCAATGTCAAAAAGTATCGGGAATAATCCTCTGTCTGGTAACTCACATTTTCTCAAGCCCCGTCAGCCTCTTAATCTCGGCTCCTTCAACGTGCGTACACTTATGCAGGCCGGTCAGCAGGCGTGCCTAGCGCTCACAATAAATTCTCTGAAGATTGATGTCTGCTGCTTAAGCGAAACGCGTATCCAGGATTCGAGTAGTGTAATTCAACTAACTGCTCCTGGTATCTCATCGAGGTATTTTTGCCCACCTCAGGAGACGAAGCAGCTAGAGCTGTGGGTCAACGTGGTGTAGGAATGGTCTTGACTGACAAGGCTGAGGCTGCCCTTTTAGACTGGATTCCGGTTAACAGTCGTTTATGTGCTGACACTCCAAGGGTCAGTCGGCGTTCGAAAGGATAGTTGTGTCAAGTGCAGTTTGTTTGTAACCTCGACGTACGCCCCAACGGACTGCAGCTCAGACTTGCAGAAAGATGAGTTCTATGATGAACTCGCCACCCTCGTTCGAAGCAGTAGAGGTTCTGACATTGTAGTGCTAGCTGGTGACTTCAATGCACAAGTTGGCAAACGGAGTGTGTCAGAAGCTTGTTTAGGTGGCCGTTGTGCTTTACCTGCTGAGCGTACAGATAACGGGGATCGGCTTCTCCAGTTTTGTGCAGACAATCGATTGTTCTTGTCTAGCACTAATTTCCGACACAGCTCGCGTCGCACAGCGACATGGCGCTCTAACTCTACAGGTACTTTGAGTCAAATTGACCATATCGCCGTAAGCTACCGGTGGCGCAGTTCTGTTCAGAACTGTAGATCTTACTGGTCCACGTACGTAGAGTCGGACCATGCATTAGTTTTAGTGCGATTATCTCTCCAGCTCCATGGTCATCGTCGCAAACCGCAAACCGGATTAGCCGTGCAACGTTTGTGTGATCCAAAGGTACGCACCCGGTATAAGCAGAAGTTAGCACATGAGCTAGGATCCACGGAGAACAGTAATGTAGATGAGCATTGGGCTCATATCAAACAGGCGATGCACGTTGCAGCAGGTTTCGCTTGTGGCCCTCGATCCGTTGTCCATCAAATACACTGGATCTCGCAAGAATCGCTGAGTATAATGGAGCAAAAACGTCAGATCTCAAACCGTAAGGAGATGAATAAGATGCGGAGAAAGCTGCAAAGACAAGTTACGAGAGGCCTTAAGAATGATCGCGAAAATTGGTGGGTCAAGGTAGCCGAAGGAATGGAAATAGTAGCTGCTTCAGGTAACAGTCAGAGACTGTTCAAACTTATTCGTGACACCGGTGGACGGCGCATCTATGTTAGTGAAACGATTTGCGATGGGAATGGAGAACCCATTCATGGCAAACAGCAAAGGCTTGACCGATGGGCCGAGTACTTCAAGGAACAGTTTAGCTGGCCGCATGCAAGTGTAGTTACTCCCGTGTCAACAACTGTGACTCCTTCGGTGGTATCACTTAAGCCCCCATCAGAAGTAGAAGTAGAGTCATGTATTCGATTACTAAGGCGGGGGAAAGCGGCGGGTCCCGACGAACTTCCCCCAGTTTTTTTCAAACTGGGTGGTGAGGCGTTGATAAAATCACTTACCGCCTTGCTCCGTGACATTTGGAACGAGGAGCGTATTCCGTTAATATGGAGTGAGTCATTGATTGTTCCCATCTTCAAGAAGGGAATACGCAATGACTGCAGTAATCATCGTGGGATTAGCTTAATTCCGATAGTCACCAAAGTACTAGCTTCGATTTTGCTGCATCGTCTTACACCGGCTCGCGAGAGGAATGTCCGCGAAGAGCAGGCTGGATTCCGCCCAGGTCGAGGATGCATCGACCAAATTTTTACTCTTCACCGACTACTTGAAACACGTCACACGCACCGTCGACCGACAATAATGATTTTCTTAGACTTGAAAGGTGCCTTCGATTCAGTTGATCGAACAGTGCTTTTCAGTGCTCTTCAACGAAAAATGTGTTCCCCAGAAGTTCATGGACCTAATGAGATCATTGTATTCTCATACTTCTGGCCGCGTTAGTCTACGGTGAACTATCCGGTCGGTTCGAAACGACCAGTGGTGTTCTACAAGGATGTCCCATGTCTCCATTCCTGTTCAACTTCGTCATGGACGAAATACTGGAGAGTGCGCTGCAAAATCTTCAGGATGTAGGCATCGAACTAGGAAATAGTGAAAAGCTATGTGACCTAGATTACGCGGACGACGTTGTCTGCTTGTTCGAATGCACGGAACATGCTCAGCGTGCACTAGATAATCTCGCAAGAGCTGTAGCTCCATTATGCATGCGCTTTGCACCTTCAAAGTGCAAAGTGATGTTACAAGACTGGACGTCAGCGATTCCGAGCTTGATGCTCGATGGGGAGGTGCTGGCAGTTATCGACTACTTCACCTACCTCGGCAGCAGCGTGACGACGGATGAGAGCACTGTAGTAGAGGTGAGTACGCGGATATCCAAGGCTCGAGCGGCGTACACTCGACTGAAAGACTTGTAGCGCCGACCTGATATTTCACTGAAGTTGAAAGGTCGCGTATACTGTGCTGCAGTGCGTTCAGTTTTGTTGTATGGTTGCGAAACTTGGAGTCTGCGTGCTGAAGATATTCGTCGTCTTGAGGTTTTCGACCATCGATGTTTATGTAGTATCGCTAGGATTGGGTGGAATAGCCGAGTAAGCAACGATGAGGTCAGAAAGCGAGTATTGGGTACTAATTCACAGGACGTTCTGTCACAGCGTATCCAGCTTAGTAGACTACGTTGGTTGGGACACGTGTTACGTATGGCAAACACACGTCTACCATACCGTGTCCTATTCTCCGTTCCTCCTAGGGAGTGGAAAAGACCACGTGGAGGTCAACAGATGACGTGGCAGCGAGGAATGAGAAAATGTACAGCAAATTTAGGAAAATTAGGTGCCTCACGTCTTCGTGGTTGGGGTCCAAAAGATCCGTCTACCAGTTGGCTGGAGACACTGAAGGATATGGCAGCGAACCGCGAACAGTGGCGATCGTTTTGTCACTTTCTATCGAATCAGAATGACTGATCGATGTGTGTTTGTACAGTTAGACTGTGTATTCCGTGTGTTGGCTACTAGGGCATTCTTTCCTTTTGCTACCCGTGTAGGTCCACTCGCTATCCATCTTGTATACTCATACTTTCTAATTCAACGCGCGACATGGTGAGAAAGGCAGTGGTCAGTGGGGCTTGCCCTACTGTTTAACGCTGTACGATGATGATGATGATGAGGCTTGAGAAAATGAGAGTTACCAGACAGAGGATTATTCCTGGCACTATTTGACAATGAACCGTCGCGAGTATCGGCCGTGTTGTCAGTGGGAGCATTATGGGCGGATAGAGGTGGCAAAGGGACGTGGTTGGGGACAGAAGACAAAGGTTGAATAAAAAAGAGGGAACTCTGAATCGAAGAGGGCGGACGCCACGTGCCGTACCGGCAATTAGAACGCCTAAATTTCTCACTGGCAAGAAACAGGCGGTGATCTGAACACAGAGCCAACAACCGTTCCCCGCTTTCTGAACGAGGAATCAAAACCAAAATGAGGGTTAGAGTGAAGTCCTTGCGCTTGGATGTGGTGTTATTTCATGCTCTCACTATCACACGTGCATCACGCTTCCTTAACAGTATGACTCATCTTCAGCATACATGTCTGAACTGTTAGCCTACATAAAGCCATCGCCTTTGGTCTTCGGTTTTCTCATTCACACTAGTGAACTCCACTGCCACCGTTCAATACAGTTTACTACAGCGGGGGACGAGGGATTTCCTAGACCAGGCCCACCTTTCCAGTCAGCACAATAGTCTCCAAAAGGTCCCAAAATAGTCCCGTTTGAAACACCCCAAGGATTTTTGGGGACTATTTCTTAACACATCGGGGGTGCACCGGCATATGTGCTTCACTTATAAATTTCGGTAAGCCACACTAAATTATTTCATCTTAAGATATTAGTTATTGAACTATTATTAATTTCCATTTGAGAAAACAGCATGATTGGTAAACATCCTCAAAAGCTACCTGGCACAACGCAGCTACGTTCCCGGGCCCGATTTCCTCATAAAATGTAGCACTTCACAAAGAACTCAAGGTGCACTTCCATACTGTGAACTACACTTAAAGTAACCGGCAAAATCCTCCAACTCAAACCACACTACCAAAGTAGTCCCGTGAGGGACTTTCTCTCTTTAAGCTGACCGGGACGATAAACAATAGCGTTTTCCAATAAGATGACATCAGTTATTCATGTGTATTCTCATTTGAATCGAATGGAGCGTGCATGGACAGAGTCCATTTCCAGATTCTTCCAAAGTTCGCCGTGTTAACCGACGAATTAACTTTGGGAGAATCGCCGTGTGATTCCAAAAATGGACTCTCCGTCCATGCACGCTCCATTCGACTCAAATGAGATTAAAGCTGTAAACCAACTGTGAAGTGCTGAGGTATAAGGATGACTGCGCGGAAGAGTATCGGGTGCGCATATCTGGTGAGCGGCGAAAATCGCGAAACCAGTCGTGTGCTTCCGGGGAAATTTTGTCCTGTCATGCAGATACAATGGCATACCACTTGTTTTTCCATTTTTAGACTTTCCTAAACCTAATGAAAATGAAAACACATCTCAAACCGCGTAATAAAAAGTAGTTCCTCACGGGACTTTTTTGGACTAAAATATGCACCCTTGTGCTGACTGGGTTTCCTAGTTGTAAGCTTTTAACCTTATGCTTTACGATTTTCTGGCTGTTGGTTTTGGCGTTTTCTGTGGAGAGTTGATACGGATGGCTGTGACTGATTCACCGCACTCAGCTCTCAGTCGACACTAGAATAGCGACTGATTGCCGGGAGATCCTGAGGTAGGGATAGTTCGTTTCAGTGGTTATTTCGATGTCTGTCCTGTAAGGGAAACTTCGGGCGCTATGGTTAGCTTTAGACCTGTCTCTGTGTTGTTGGGTGTCCGAGGCCCTGAACCGTCGTAGCACATCGGTTTAGTAGCCATTTTCCACAAGTCAAAAGTGAACTGATACGAAGGGAGTCGACGACCGGAGTACCGTACACTGATTACCATTTAATTTCAATATATTCGTTTGAATACACTGAAGTGCCTTTTAATACCAAGTTACGGACTGCTCTGTTTTATAAGCCGTAAATAAGTAAAATCAGGATAACCATTAAAATTTCATACTTTGATAGATAAAAGTGAGCAAGGGAAAACATAATTTGGAAAAAAGACAGAACTTAATGAAGCACATCACGTACATCGCGTGCTTAACGAAGCAGCCGCCACAGGGGCCGGATATGACAGAAAACATATCTTAAGCACTAGCAGGAACAAAGCAGAACCGTACTCAACAATGTCTTCTTCCTCTACTAAAGTTTCTAGCGAGCGCGCTCTAAGATGTTTGGCCACCAACTGCTTAAGTATCTCCAACAAGATACTAGAGCTTAGACAAGTGACAGACAGGAACCCCCACATGATAGGTACCACAGAAACCTGGGCCATCCAAAATAACTCAGACGGAGAAATAGATATTACCGGATACTCAGTTATCCGAAAGGACTCCGACCGAGGTCGAGCTGGTGCTACTTTACCCTGTCGAGACGAAATGCCAACCCAAGCACTGATTATCTCTTTAACGCCGATCCCTCCCACTGACTGTCTCTAGGTGAAGGTAAGGCTAAGTAGTATGTAAACACTAGCAGTGGGTGAGATGTACCGACCGTCACAGCGCCAACAGGGAAAATCGGCAGCACTCATTGAACAGATAGCGGAGCTAAAGAATACCCACCAATTTACCCACCTACCGATAATGAGGACTTCAACGCTTCCTCAATAGACTGGCCCAGCTATCGCTCCACAGACCCAATGTTTGGTGCCCAGCTACTAGACATACTCTCTCAAATGTCCTGGACACAACATGTCTTGAGTCCAACTGGGTTTCGCTACTTGCAAACAACCTCACTTCTTGATCTTGTCATCACAAGCGAGCCGAGCTAGGTGGACACAACCTGTCCCTCCTGCCCAGTAGGGAAGAGTGATCACGAAGTCCGCAGCTGCAACTTTGTTATCAAATAGTCATCGCGCAGTTCGTCGCTTAAGATAGTCAGACCCTTAAAAAGACCAACTTCTAGCTTAGTGAGTATCTAACATCCCAACTAGAACTCATTTCCTGGGATGCCGATGTAAATACACTCAATCAACAAAATGAACAAAGCATTTTCAGCGCAGATGCTCGTTTTGGCCGAAAATAAAGAAAATAAACAACACTAGGCGTATACTACCACGTCCTGTACTTCGCTAGCTACAGCAGCGTGCACGTCTGTTTGCCATAATGAAGTGCACCCAGCTGACAGCAGGTGCGGACAAATTCAAACGGATTCGAAACAAATGCAAGTCAAAAATCCGTGAACACTTTATTGAGGTGCTAAAGGTTTCCTCGCACGAACCCGCTTCAGCAGATCTATTTTATCTACACATATACGCACATACATAAGATCAAACCCTCTGCGCTAGTCTCCACCTTCCTGGCGGCACTCCGGCTACTTCGTCCGAGCAAGTGACTAAAATCTTTGCGAATCATTTTCGCTCTATTTTCGACCATTCGCCAACGTTAACCTACCCTACTCGTCCTCCAAAAGTTTTAGAACGAAACCTGGACGGCATCCACTTCTCGGTCCGTGACGTTGAACTACAGCTCATACATATCAACCCGTACAGCTCAATGGGCCTGGACGATATACATCCCAGGATACTGAAGGAATGCGCGAATATTCTAGCTCCCGCATATTTAATCCTATCCCAGACTGCGGCACTTTCCCAAGCTCGTGGTAGAAAGTCATAATCACGCCCATTTTCGAAAAGGGTGGCCGGCACTTCTTATCTAGCCACAGGCTGATAAGTCTAACTAGTATCCCCAACAAGATCTTTGAGTGCATCATCAAACGCGCGATGTTACGCCACCTGGAGACGAATAACTTGATTCCCCCTTTCCAACACGGACTTCTGCAGGCAGATCATGCATCACCAACATGCTAAATGTTATGGATAGTTTGACACAGATCTACAAGCAGGGTAAAAACTCTAACGCCATCTTCATAGATTTTGCGAAAACCTTCGACACTGCTGCACCCACTCTTGCTGCACAATCTGGAAGTGCACGGCATCACCAGTACACTCTCCTGCGTATTTGAGAGCTTCTTGTCTGAGCGCATCTTCACTGTGCGTGCAGACGCTTCGTATTCCCTTCTATTTCCAGTCACCATGAAAGTCCCTCAGAGCTCCGTACTGGGTCCCGTACTGTTTCTGATCTACACCAACGACCTCCCAGAAACCGTGAAATCCAGCATCGCCATGCACGCGGACGATGTGACCATCTGGGACTCTTCAAGTACACAACTTCAGCCGGCTATGGATGCAACCAACCGCTGGTCGGTGGACTGGAGTCTACCGATAAATGACGATAAATGCGTCAGCGTGTCCTTCGGTGGCTCTATGGATCAATCCTTTCGAACCAACGGAACATCGCCGGTTCAGAGGGTAGACCAACATATATATTAGGTTTCTGGCTGACCAGCGACCCCTCTTTCTCATCACATCAACTGAAGACTAGAAGGGCTACTTTCCGAATTTTAAACCTTATTAAGAGGACGTTGCTCCATATTTCCAAGGAAGATTTTCGGATTCTTTACGGCGACTGCGACCGCCTCATCTTAGAATACGGCAGCCAAGTCAAACAGTGGCCTCGTCCGTGACGGTAACTATCTCGAGCTGGTTCAGAGAAAGAGCACAAAAGCTGTGCGGGGCTGACCAACCTTTCTTACCCTTTAAAACTAACTGCACTTAATCTCTGTTCCCTGGATGAGAGGCGTACCGAGATATTTTCCAACTCTTCCACCTTTTTTCTTTCAGACTAGTTGATCAATTCTTCACGCGACCATACTTGGATACTCCTACAGAACATACTAAGACTACTTAAACATCACCCACGGACATTCTTACGGCATTTTTCACGTCATGGGTGATTTCTATTTGAAATAAACCTCACAAGAGGTAGTGAACGCTCCAACAAAAGAGGCTTTTAAGCAAAAGCTAGACATGCACATGGGACATTTTACTTACTCCACCGCCAAACCCCTAACCCGAGTACTACTGTAATTGTTACTAACATTGCTCATACTGTTACTAGTGCAACTTGATTTCACGGGATCCGCTCCACTCAACACATTATCTCCAATAACGAGTCTGGTACGCCTGCGCTGACCAGCAATTTTTCTCTCAAAACCGAAGAAACTATACAAGATCCGGGATCCACTGGATTTGAGCCTCGAACCCGTGCATCACTTCGAGCTTGAAAAACTACATCACACGATCGGTATAAAACCTTCGGAAACCGTTCAGAAGCCGATTACAAACCATCCAGGAACCACTCGAAAATCAGTCAGTGCAACAGTGCAAAGCCCTCGAAAACCTCCCAAAAACCGGCCAGTTTCGGAGCGGTTTTGCTACTATAGGGAAGCACTTCGAGCATGTACAGGGTGATCCAGGGAAACGTATCTAACCAAACTATTGTTTTGTTATATCACAAGACACACATACACTTGACACAGAAGGTCATAATTCGCTGATACTCGATAACAAATTAATTTGCGTTAAGATGCTGCACACGATGAAAGCTCACGGCTAAGCAGACAAACAACACTATCACAGCACGATACCAAATGAACGAGCTGTACGGAAAACGCAGAGCGCGAGGCTATGTAGACCTACAGCACAGAGCACAAGACGCAAACAAAGTAGGCAAACGAGACAGAACACAATCACGGACGACGAGTGATACCTGCGGCCCTGCAGGATTGACAGTCAGAACATACAGGCTTAAATGTGCCCGACTGAAGTTATAGTACCATAATATTCAAAATGGTTGAAACTGATGAACTGGTTCCCCTAGAAAATGAGATTGACGTGAAATGTTATAGTTAGACTTTTGTTTGAGTGCGTGCCACAATGGTATATGAGTCTTGTGATCAAGATTGTCACCGCCGTTGATGGCGAGGACTGTCAGTACCTCGGGTGCTGCTGTGGTCGACGACTCGGACATTTCCTCGCCTAGTTTGCGACATTTAAGAGGGTATAGCAGACTTTGGAAATGATTTTCGAGTTTCTCAAAGGGAAACCTTGACTTTTCTCTACATTTATGATAGTCCAGCGACCATTGGCTGTATAATTCACCAAAATATGTACTAGTTATCGCGCATTTTTGAGAGATGCGCCGATAGCAGCGTTTTTGCCGCTGCTGTATGTTTGATTTATACCGCCCTGCAGGGTACCGTCCAATCACTCGAGAGGTGCTGGTGTAAAGCATGTAAGTACCTGTACATTTCTGACTTTTTCCATGATTTTCAACGTCTCTTGGTGCAACACTCCTTTGTTGTACCGACGTTTTAATGTAAGACACACCTTTTTGATCGTCATCACTGAGCTATACAAAAAGGCTGTCAATAAATCTTTCATTCTGGAACGGTCTCATCTTCTGATTCGGAGTGTCTTGGAATTATATCGGTCGGAACTAACTGTGAGAAACAAAACATTTTAGAAGCTTCCACGGCATCACTTGGCACTTCGCTCAATACCATCCTGTTCTGTTCAATGGATGGCTGTCAGACCGAACTGAACTGAAGACATTGGCGGATATTGGCTCTTCGGTGCTCATTTCCTGATCACAAGAACACTGAACAACTGTGAGTTTATGTCACACCTTTTTTTCTTTTAAATTCCTAATGTACATACCCTTTTGGCCTTTTTATCACAGCACGCTCCCCTGCCCATCGTAGTTTGTTAGTGTCGTCTTAGATATTGTTGACCATAATTTAGTATACCACATAGACAAAGTAGTACGCTACAAGCATCACTCAGCCGTTTTGGCATGGATGGGGAAATGATGAATGTCACTGTATAATGCCATGTCCAGTAGGAAATGATAATTCTCTCTCATTGCAAAATGCTGACCCGTTTTGCTTCTTTCCTCTGTTTTTGTTTAGTCCTACCAATTAATTTGTTTTGATGAGTCTTGATTGGCCCATTGGTCATATACAAGCCATTGTTAGCTTCAGTTCCGTCAGTCCGTTGCCCCGTGCTGTGCTGTAAGGTTAGTTAGACCTTACTTCGCGGTTTCCTTAGTCAGCGCGCGCTTCGGTCCTTTATACTGCGTGGACCACCTGCACGTTAATCTAATGCTCGGCACCGTACGAATATGTTAACCAGAACGGCTTTCTCCACACCCCGTGAGAACGAGAAGGCGATTGGAAGAGATAATGTTTAGCGTATATTTAGGAATGTGCATGAGAGCATGCGCAAGAGCAACGGTCAAATGGCAACCGCGCCTGGCAGTCAGCGTTCAGTTAAACAATAAGCGTGGTAAAATTGTGAACGAAGATGGCCACCGCTACAGTGCGGAAGGCTGGACGGCCGCTGGTGGCGTATGCGGAGAAGAAGCCGTAGATGGTCTAGGACGAGGATGCATATTAAGTGCAGTGTGCGACCTTCGCAACGAAAGCAGCGGTCATGTTCATTGCACGGCCGGAACACGTGAAAGAACCCTAAAGCCCTGTTCGGGGCCAAGCCATACTGATTGCCATTTCTTTTCCTGCTTTTATACAAGTGCAGTAAAAAGTTGGCACATGAGTCCCATTCAGTGTGCACAACTATTTAGTGGGACTCGTGTGGTGGTAATTTAATGGTTAAGGTCGAAAAGATCGCAAATACTATCCCAAGTAGCACTGATCCCCATGTTAACGTTGGTTTCTGACGGGAATGTTGATTGACTATTGTTGCGAGACAAGGCCTATATACTTGTGGAGGAAATTCTTGAAATGTTACATAGATCAAAAAATTTGAGATAATACTGGTACCGAAATGCTTTACATTTTTGTTTTGAATCATGGCTTTTCGCCTCTTTGAGTTGTCTTTGTCCGCTGGTGGTTGGTCGTGTTCCAGAGTTGATGCACTATTTTCACTTTTAACTGCATCCATTTTCGCATAGTCTCATACCGTATGTTACTTTCCATAAATTAAACAATGCTAATGTCTTAAACGAGCCTAGTGAGGTCCATGAACTTGAATTATGGACTGTAATTCCTCCTCGGTTTCAGTGATCAGAAACCTGTCCCTTTTAGCACATCAGTAGATGTAATTGCCATCTGATGTAAAAGAGAAGGCCAAGCATAATTTATTTTAACTTTGTTTGCTTAGATGAACAGTCATAAAGTACAATAACCTTCTCTAGGCTACAGTTCACTGTGATAGGGATTCAGTCGGGTTATGGCGGGGATATGGTTGGGATACGGTTGGGATACGGTCGGACAAACCAAAAACCAATACTGGGTGGATATTGGATGGGCTTTTGTTATTTACTTCTGTTTTGCTTTCTAGGTAGGTAATGTAGTGAACCTTGGTAACATTTTTGTCTACATTCTCTTTTCTTGATAAAACTCCATCATGTCTGGACTGTCACTGTTGCAAAGCTTTCGCCTTCGGCGAAAAGTATTGATGCAAGTATTGTGCCCTTGTTATTTGGATGCCTCCTTATGGGAACATCGTCATGGATGTTCCGTATTTATTGCTGATGGTAAGACTACACTGTCACTAACTCTTGCTGAATCCAGACACGGTGGTGATGCTATCAACCTTGATAACACTCAATTGGTGCCATCATCTTCGTCGGTATCATTCCAAGAGGTTCAAGGCACGCCGTCTGCATGTGTGCCTATAGCAGACGTTGAGGATGCTTCTGGTATATTAACTTATACGAATAATATGAATTCCTCATATCAGGTATTGAAAAGGCCGATGAAACTTTTGAAATGCTGAAAGATTTACGCCAAGATTTTGTTAAATTTCGCTTCAACATGTCTCAAAGTGCTGCTACGCTGCGCATACTTGGAAGACATTTCGCCAAAACCAGTATCCCGTATACTGGAAACCGGCAATCGAATTCCGATTTTGTCCCCTATATCGTAAGTCACCCAGTTCTTACTAAATTCATTTACACCACCATGTAGTTTCGGAAATGCTAGTTCCACTAGTTTCAACGAGAAGTCCATTGAAACGACACATACCACCGTGGAACAGTTGGGGAAAAACGTGGACAAGTTGCAGGCTTCAGTGGCCGCCATGGTGGGAGACACGAACGTAAAATTCTCCACCATCATAGCGCTGCTGAACTCCGGGTTCGAGGCGTTACACAGCCGAGTAAGCGACTTATCCAGCTCAAGACAAACACCTGAGGTTCAATCATACTACAAGCCGACAAGAGTCAACACATTGACAGACTTAAAAACCATGGACGGTGATTCGGATGTTCTGTCGAACTACGAACACCTGTTAAGATAACAATATTGCTCATTTATGTTCCAGGTTTCCATGCTTGTCACGACTGTAACAAATGACCTCCGGAAATCGGTCAGAAAAATGTTGTCCCTGATGATCAGCGATGAGCTTGCAAAGCAGTGTTGCTGGTCAGGCAGTGTTGCGAAGGCCGCCGTTTCACAGCTGTGACTAATGAGCGTAATTAAAGGCAGGTTTTTTTTCATATCACAATGTTCATACGACTTTAGACGCCATTAACAACAGTGAGCGGCTGAAAGATATCTCCGACGGGGATATAGGGAAACATATACAACGCTGTATAACAAAGCCAGGGACCGCGAATCGTCGGGTGGGAAACCCAGGTAAAATATTGCATACACATGTGTTGTGTCTGGTTACGGTCTCGCACACTACGCGGACAACCGATCAATATTCCTCTCATGAATGGACATACTACCAATTTGCCTCGATCTTTAACCATGCTTCAGTGCCAGCAGTATTGACCTATCGATTTTGCTGTGTACTGATTGGTCTTCTTCTGCTGCGCGTGATGGCACAAGTAGTTTAATTCTTTATGCCAACTCACTTGCTTGTTTGCCGCTTCGTCGCCGGCTACGGCCGGGTTTTGTGTTTACAATCGCATAAATAAATGCAAAGCCAATATTACGTGTTCTGCTACCGGTTGTGGACACAACATTTGGCGTCGCGGGCATCGGCCCATTTTAATGGATTTATAAATACATTTGGCATGGAAATTAAGGGTGATTTACCATTTTCGGCGATTCAGCGAAACCATTTGTCGGCTCTACGCAAGAATGCTCTGGCACTGTGGCCACAAGTCTATCTGCGGATATGAGTGATTAAGAACGGAGTGTTACTCTTAACTTCCGGGAAGTTTTTCGTTGATAACTTTTTTATTGTTTTCATTGACTGCCTAGTCCACTTTTCTCGGTTTTTTCCTGTATACGTCCTTTATTCTAACGACGCCATTTTGTGTTATATTACATGCGTAAAGCTAATACTACAATTGCTGCTACTACACTGCTTTTATGATGAGTACCTCTACTCTGCTACTGCAATGACTACCAGTGTAACTCATGCTACTGCTTTTGATAATAGCAATGCCACTACTACTACTGCCACTGCTACGGTGAACAATACAGCATCTACTTCTGTTGGTACCGCATTTCAGTTCCCAGCCATCATCTCGTTGATGAAGTTTTTGTTCTCGTTTAACGTTTTGCCCAATTTTCCACCATTCTTGCTCAAGTATGTTCTATGTGCTTTCTCAGTTATACTGGCGCTGGTTTATTCAGTGTTTTGTACCGTCACATGCGTACAACAACAACTGCTGCTGCTATTGTAACTAATGCTGTCGCCGGAGTTTCTGTGAATTCTACTGCGAAAACGGTTCTTGTTTCTACTACTGCTACTGATACAATTACTACTACGAATGCTGCTATGAAGAACTACTGTTACAAATACTACTACTTCTACTGCGGATACTGCTACTGCTGTGAACATAGTTCCTGTTACTACGACTTCGAACAATTTTGTTGATGATACTACTGCTTTGGATACTACCACAACAACTGCTTCTAATGAAGGTATTACTGATACAACCGTCGCTGATAATACTACGAATACTTTGATCCGTTGCAAGCCTTGGATCGTTTTCCTTGGGGGGAGGAGAGGTGATGTTGTGTCTGGTTACGGTCTCGCACACTACGCGGACAACCGATCAATATTCCTCTCATGAATGGACATACTACCAATTTGCCTCGATCTTTAACCATGCTTCAGAGCCAGCAGTATTGACCTATCGATTTTGCTGTGTACTGATTGGTCTTCCTCTGCTGCGCGTGATGGCACAAGTAGTTTAATTCTTTATGCCAACTCACTTGCTTGTTTGCCGCTTCGTCGCCGGCTACGGCCGGGTTTTGTGTTTACAATCGCATAAATAAATGCAAAGCCAATATTACGTGTTCTGCTACCGGTTGTGGACACAACAACACGCTTTTTGAAATTCAGTGAACCACTACTTCATGTGTAACTGTATACGATACATTGTGAAGCACGTTTATCAGCATTTAATTTTGATACTTTCTTCTACGGATTTCCATTAATAACCCGCTTTTCATCAATTTCACTATACATGGGTGAACGTGATTAACAATTTTTTCGTCACTTTACCGTACCATTGCAGAGGTCAAATGAACTTTCCTGGAAGAAAATGACAAAAGAATTACCTGGATTTAACTGTACATTGTTTGACAACTTTGTTACAATACAATTCAACGTACGCCTTTCGCTACTTGGTTTTATTCTTTCCAGTGGTATACGAGGGAGAGTGCATGAACTGGGAACAGTAGGTCGTTTACCGAGATTCGGTTAACTGGGTTGAGAAAATGGGTAAATTTAGAAAGCATCTCAAGGCTACCAGGATGTTGGGCTATCCCCATCGGGAACCCATTGGGGCCCAATCGGGATGCTTTTCCTATCCCAACCAAAACCCAACCTTTAGGCTAGGGTGTCCCAAACAAAACCCAACGCATCCCAATCAAATCCCAATGAGGGCCCCATCGGGATTTGGTTGGGTTTGCCACATGGGATACCGGTATTTTAAGCGACTGAACGGGATTGGCTTTGTATTGTATTGCTATGTATTTTTCTCAATGAATATTTTCGTATAAGGACATTGAGTAGAATATTTTGTTCATTCCAAGGGCAAAAATTAGAGCTGTCTATAACTTGGTGTTTCAGTGCTTTTCAGTGCACTAAACATTGGTCACTTAGTACCAGAAAACCAACGTAAAAATAATTTATCAAATATTTCCTTTTTCAATGAACAATAACACCATTTTGCAGATAACTTCTCCAGTTTCCTAAATTACAAGCCGAAGCAATATTAGAATTTGCAAACTTTACTTCAGTAGTACTAAAGAACAGAACGACGCGAGCAAGAGCATTTGACCATCAACTAAAACCTAATTTTCATAACCAAAATACACCATGTGGGTTAGTTTCATATCATTGGGAAAGTCAAGGATCGAACTACCACAAATGAAACGGTAATATCAGCTGAAATAGACATTTTGTGATGAGATAAATTACGTTTAAAAGAACGTGAAATAAATTCTGTTGGGTGTAACCAGAGGCAAAGAATATTACAAAATATTGTTTATATCATCAAATTTACGCTGGTATATAAGGCCTAGCGCTACAAAATGTCAGCACCCATCTCGCTCGCTAGCCACGTGAACGACCATGACTGTTGACAATTCCGATACTTTTTCCCGATTGATAAAAGACTTTTACGAAGGTCTGGATGAATTCGAAACCGATTTTCGAGAGTTCCAGCGATGCACAAGTACCAGCTTTTACAATTACAATGCCGGAACATGAAAACAGGCTAAAAAGCGTCGGCTAACAATTAGCGACGGAATGAAATATTATTTCGTGAAATATTGTTGTGTCCATCGGCGTCGAAAAGGTGGAGGTGGTTCAAAGTTAGAACAATTGTTTGTTAATGTTTGACTTCATTGTAGATACAAAAACCTGGAGTGCGGAGCATTCGTCACTTTGGTCGCCCAAGGAACTGGATATCGTGTCGCAAAGTGGTGCATGGTCCATAGTCATAGGTTCCAAGTAGGGAATCCTAGTTTATATGTAGCTAACCGAAGGCTGACAGCTTTTCAAGAGTCGGTTGTGTTTAACTTGATGGATACGTTCCATAATACTGCTGAATTAAAAGAATATACTAGTCGCCATAACCTCATTCAAATTTAGCGGGGTGATGTGTTCGGTGACCTTGCTCACCGGCGCCCGTTCAAATCCCATTGTGGTAGTTTCATTCATCGTTACCTATCATTGGATTGACTATTCATATCGGCCGCCATCGGCGAAAACAGTAATCACCCTAGAAACGGCGGTTGCTCGAATTTTTCTCTTGGACGGATTGGACGCTACCCGCCCTGCAGGAATTACTTCACAAACGACAGCCTACTCCGAATCTCATAGACTCGAAGTGGCACAACCAAAATCAACTCACAGGACTTGTGGCTTTGGCCAGTGTACGCCCAGGTTCTTGCACTCGAGGGCTACACTGTTCCCACTGTGCTTGGACTGCCAAGTGGTCCGAAGGTTGTGATTGTTGAGTGGTGGGCTGCAGGGAAGAGAAGGAAAAACAGGTTTTCTCTCGAAGAACCGGAAGTCAAGTTGGATAAGCAGGTTCACCGTCTCAACTAGTTGCCATGCTTATCCTCGGGATTCCTTCGTGAGGACAACGGAATGAATAAAAATGGCCCCAGTTTGCTGTATTTTTCGCTGGTCGGGGAAACGTATATTTCGTCTTAGAAAGGAACAGGGAGGTGGAGTAGAGAGGTGTAACCTGAGGGTATGCTCGATTGACTAGTCACAGTTCGGGAAAACCTCATCCCAGCAGTCATCCAACCATCGTTAAAAAATGAGGACGCTATTCGCTGCCACTACGGGATGGCAGTTTGTTCCATGGGTTCGTAACGTGGTGAGAGAAGAAATGTGCTCTGTCGCTCCCGATAGCCTCGGGTTTCATCAGTTTGTGTTCAAGTCCCCTGCGCGTCGGGTTAGGGCTTAGAACTAATAAAGGTCCGTCCGTTTCGGATAACCCGTGGAACTGTTTGAAAGTCTCAATCAGTTCCCCCCTTTAGGCGCTGCCTGTTGAGCGAGAACAGGTCGAGTTCTTCGAGGAGTTCTTTGTATGTCTTGTCCCGAAGCCCAGTGATCAAATTGGTAAACCGTCTTTAGACGGTTTACAACAGCTGTTTGTCCGTGATTAGTTTCGGTGTCCAGGCCTGGACGCAGTACTCAAAGTGGGGGCTTTTAGGCGTTTTGTAAGTTGGCAACATTGTTTTGGCTTTCCGAGGCCTGACGATCTGACACAGTTGAAACGTGGACCTATTACCCTTCGCTGCTACCTCAAGGCACTGCTTGGTGGGTTTAAATGTTCGGTGCACTTGAACGTCAAGTTCTTTTATGACATCAGTGGTATCGGTTACCCCGAGTGATCCCCCGTCGAAGTGCCGGTCTATCCTGCTCCTCCGCCTTCGAGCGGCCGTCTGCACTTGCCTCTGTGCAGTGGGAGCTCCCATGTTTCGGTTCACTCTCGTACCCTTATCAGATTTTCCAGCAGCCAGTTCAAGGATGGTTCCCCTACAACCTTGAGATCATCTGCCAAAAGGAAACCAGGACACTGCAAGTTGTCCACCAGGTAATTTATGTAGATTAGAAACGACAGGGCCCCAACGCTGACCCCTGCGGCACCCACTGCACGCCCTGGCTGCCCTGAGCATCGCATTTTCAACTTGAACACGGAGGGACCTTCCAGTGAGGTATGCTCCGAACCAGTTCATTTCTCCTTGTGCAATCCCCATAACCTGCATTTTGTACATCAGCAGTCTGTGATTTACCGAGTCGAGGGCCTTCTGGAAATCCAGATGACATACTTCAACTGGCTCGCCTTTGTCCAACTTGCCGGTCACTTCATCCAGAAATGATTAAAGGGTCGCGAGACACGACCTCCTCTTTACAAATCCGTGCTGCCTAACAGTAATCATCCTGTGGTATTCAACATGCCTTGTGATCCTGCCTCTAACGAGACTCTCAAGTACTTTTAGTACCACCGACAGCAAGCTAACGGGCCTGTAGGTAGATGCTTCTTCCCTGTCGCCCCCCTTGTGGATGGGCATCACCTCGGCTTTTAGCCAGTCGGAAGGCAAAGTGGTCGAGGCTAGTGACCTGGTGAAAAAGCGGGCTAACTCCCCGGACACTGCTTGTTGGCGGATGTAGTGCAGAGAACAATTACTGAAAATCCTTCCAAATGTTCTACGTGCTTTGTAAATTTGACTATATTTAACATTACCTTGAAAAGTTCGCCCATATATCACATTTTTTCACGTTTGTTTATCCATGTGAGACATTCGAATTTGGCCTTGAACCGCTTCTGACCACCGTGCTTGAGCCACGGGGCTTTGAACCTCCGGGTTTTACAGTGAAGTCTATTTGGCCGCACACTTGAGGTTTGTTTATATTTGTACCCTTTGTGAATGTCAATTTAGTACCGTAGAGACTACGAATCAATCTTGTTCTGGCTTTGGGATTCGCTTGAATTGGCTGCGCGTTGCTCGATTTGCGAGAATTGACTTACGTGTAGGACGACGGGGTGAATCCCGTCTGGGCCTGTCGCCTTACTTCGCTCTAACCGGTTGATAGCCAGTTCCACTCCCACGGGCTCTACAACAACTTCGTTTATTTGGGGAACGCCTTAGGGTTCTGGTAATTGCAGCTGGTTCCCGGCATCTTCAGTGTGTACGGGCCTAATTAACTCTTTAAGTACTTCGGTTTTTCGCCCGCTTTGCTTGCACGCGTACCTCGCCCATCCATAACACATCCTGCAGTCATTCGTGGCTGGGCCCTAGGTTGCACATAGTCTAATAGGCCTTGGGGCATTTCTTGGCATTTTGTGCCAATCTCGCTTCCTATTGGGTCTGACGGGATATTCCAACTCTTAGGGCATGTTCGTGCGCCCTCGGGAATTGCAGGAAGCGAAGATGTCCCCTGGCGCTGCGGAGGCGTCCCCATGGCACTGGCTTGTGTGTCTGTGCTTTTTCGGCTCTGCGGACCCAAGAAGGTGGTCGGCCCTTCCTTCTTACCTTTCTCATTGGGGCGAACTCATCAGTGAGTCGCATCAAGCCACCTTTTATGTGCAACCAACCTTCCCCTAATGTGAAGTTTTAGGCTGCCCTCGGTGTAATCTCCGCTTCCAGCCCCAGTGCCTGGTAGCCAGCTTTCCGGAGGTTCCTCCTTAGGTTGTGAGGGACCTCTGGGGGGTCCCCTTTGGACAGGAACCTGATCGCCTCATGATAGCTCCTGCCCATATGAGCAGTATTCTCGAGGTGGTCGGCTTCCTCCGGTGTTTTAGTAAATGCGAGGTCAAGGAGGCTAAGCCTCTGGCCTGTTCTCCATTGGGCTGGCTTGCCTGTGTGTTGCGCCAGTGCGAATATGCACACCAGTTCCATAAACCGGTCTCTGAATCCATCTTGCGGTGCTCACAGTCCCTCCCACTCCACTTCCAGCAATCTGAAATCACAGACAGTCACTAACTTATCGGGCTGGGTTGCTTTCCTAACCAACAGCTCCATTACCAGTGCTCCATCGCCATGGGTCGAGGATGGAGACCTACAGACGCACTTTAGGGTCACCTTCATGTTCCCTGAACTCAGTTAGCACGAAGCCACCTCTATGTTTGTTGTGGACATCAACTGTCCTGCCACTTGCCAGAGTGAGTCCGCAGGAAGTGAAAGTGTACTTCTTCTTCCCTTCCGTCTCGTCTGTCAGCCCAGTAGGCGCAGTGCCCCGCTAGGGGCAAACTTGTTGTTGCTACATCATTACTGAGCCAAGTTTCGGCACTCAGTGCCCTCGGTTACAGCCGTCAACTCCCTTCATTTATTCCTCAAAGTACACGCTTTGGTGTATGCCACAGTTATTCCCCCGGTCGTGACCACTACCATAACTTCGGGACCCGTAGGTAGCAGCGGATTTATTTGCTTTCACTGAGGCAAGTTGCCCGAGTGCGGCTGGCCCTTTTTGCCATGTTGACGTCTGGTGCCTCTGGTTGCCTTGAGTCTGCTGTCTCTGGATTCACATCAGGTGAGGTTCTTGCTGCGCTGAAGTTAGGTGGGAGTGGCAAGCTTTAGGTATTTAGGATTCCACCTGGACTGCGCCGATCTGAGTTGATCGTTCCCAGGGAGTTATTTGTGTTCCCATCTGCTGACACTGAACGATGCCTACCCGAGGCGATGGACCAGCTCGGGCGTAGAAGCCATGAATGGCGCTTGGAGCTGCCTCCGCGATCGTTTACTCTTTGTCGAGTGGTCTGGTCCCAAGCAAATCTTCCCTGCCATAGCCTTCAACATCCTGTCAGTTGCAGAAACTAGTGCGTCCCTATATCTTTGGTCTCTAAATTCAACTGGCTTTGGCAGGGGGAAGTGACAAAGTTTCCGGCCTTACGCACCACTTACCCAGTCTAAAAATCCTTTCGATAAGGGCAGGCTATGGTAAGCCTACTGTTCTTGGCACGTTCACCACACCGCGAGGCATGTCCCTCTACATCTCAGCCAGGCTACTGGATAAAAAGTTTCGGGAACCCCCTTTATCACCAGGTTTCGATGACTCCCAGTGGATATCTCGGTATCCCTAGCCAAGTTGCTTGGCTGTTTCGCCAGGCCGCGTGTTCCACCCTTCAGTAGAGCTAGTTCTGTCTCACTGGCATTCACTAGATATCGAAGTTGGGAGATTTGTCCATTCACGGCTTATTCAAACTCCTCAAGCCTAACCTCCACTGTCTCTAGCTTTGGACCAGTATGCTTTACTCCGCAGCTGGTGCAAATAACTGCTTCATTAAAGGCGACGGTGGTTTCCTGAGATGGCTGAAAACACGTCCATTAATCCCTGCCTAAAGTGACACATTTTATGCATACCCGGACCAGGCCACTATTGTCCGGACAAAGCTCAAAGGCTTTTACAGTAAGCCTACTGCATTTCTGATGAAACAACAAATCACCGGATTCCAAAGCGCCACCCCTCACCGAAGAGCCAGCTTCTACGTTGTCCCTAGTGCTTGGGTCACAGCGTCAACCCCGTCACCTGTAGCTCTCAGTGGCCCTCAAGTGGGGCCCTAGCGCCTTGTAACCTCAAAGATACAGGCAGAGTTTCCCTCATACTGCTGAATTCCCGTTCGCTGTTGAACATAATTAATGACTTGAGGAAACATGTAGTTGCTTCTAACTTTGACATTGTTCTGTTTACAGAAACGTTAAGCCGGTCACCTCTCATCTGATGTTGTCTCGTTGGTAGGCTATAACTCCTTTCAAGTAAGCGTAGTGAGCCGCCGAGGTGGTGGTTGTCTTGCATACAACAAACATAAATTTACTACCATCCTCCTCAGCCACCCAGTGTTTGACTGTACTCCCGACCCTCTTTGGCTCTCCGTCCTAAGTCCTGTAAACGTGTAGCATATTGGGTGCTTCCACCAAGCACTCACTTCAAGCTACTCTTATTTCCCGCATATCATTAGGGCTTTGGAGTACATCTATACTCTATCTTTAAGTCTAAAAATCATATCAGGGGATTTCAACCACTCCGCCCCTTCCCATTTATCCGATTTCCTTCTGGACACCTACACTGCAGGATGGACACAGCATGTCTCTACTCCAGTAAGGCACAACAATATCCTCCACTTGGTGTTCGCTCATGGCCTCCCTGAAGTGAACGTCTCCGTCACACAAGACCTTCCCGGTAATGACCACAAAATGGTCAAATGTCACTTCACTGGTACACAAGAATCATGTCCATTTGAATTTGTCGAAATCCGAAACCCAAACACGTATAGACTTACTAACTGGGCCCAGTTGCCTACCTCCCTCCGGAGCATTGACTGGTCCAACTTCTTCCTCACATCCGATCCGCAAAAGGCAGCTGATTTGTTCTATGTCAGGCTGATTTCCTTCATAAATTGCCCCACCCCAACCGTCAGGCATATTAGAGCCAAGACTACGAAAATCGACAGAGGTCGACAAAAGATTTGCAAGCTCCAGAACTCATTGCTCATGAAGCGACATTTCTCTCTGATACTCAGAGTAAGCCGACTCTGCAGAGATCTCCAGGCGGCAACCGAGAATAAATCGAAAAAGCAAGAATGGACTGCACTCCAACAGCCCCATAGCTTGAAGCTTCTTTCAAGACTGCTTAAATTTCGCAACTCGCGCAGCAATGAAAACAATATCCCATTCCTTATCCAAAGTGGCACCCACCTCCTCTCGTCAGAAGATATGGCTGAGGCTCTCAACTGCTATTTCGCCTCAGCTCTTATTACGGACACTAACCCTCCGCCATTCTCCTACCCGATGCTGGCATGGGGCGCGATATCAACCATAACATTTGCCACGGCCAACATCAAGAAATTCATAGCCAACAATTAACCCTCCTATCATCCAGGGCCTGATGACCTTCCACCTGTCCTACATCGATTTGGGGACCTGACCTAGTGCACCTATCGCTGAACCCCTTTACATTATCCATGTCGTCCGGAATCTACCCGGCTCAATGGAAAGCTTCCTGTATAATTCCAAAACACAAAAATGGGCCTTTACATGATCCGGGGAACTATCGCCCCATAAACCACACTTCGATTGTTTCCAGGCTCATGGAGAGGATAGTATAGGACCAGCTTGCAAATTTCCTGACTTCTTGAAATCTCATCAACCCAGCTCAGCATGGGTTTCTAGAGTCCCGTTCGTGCCTCACGTGTTAGATGGACTTCCTCAATTTAACCACTTCTAAAGCAGATAGCCATAAATCAATCATCGTCATCTTTCTCGACATGACTAAAGAGTTCGACCGTGTATCTCTCGCCCCCTTACTGCCAAAAATTAAATCCTACGGAGTAGCCAACCCCCTTCTGTCTTGGCTATCACTTTACCTCTCCGAACTTCCTCAAACAGTCATCGTCAACGGGACATCTTCTCGGCCCAAACGAATTATTAACTGGGTCGTACGGGGTAGCGTTCTAGGTTCTCTCTTATTTCTTATGTACATAAATAAAGTCTTCCAGTTAGCGCGTCATGGCACGACATTCCTCCTGGCTGACGACATGAGACTGATCTATACTTCTGAGGCGAACTCCCTGCACTCAGCTGTCAGTGATATTCTGTAAGGCTTGAAGTCTCTTGACGAACGGTGCACTGGATGGCTGATGAAGTTTTCGGCAGCTAAGAGCTCCCTTCTGTCTTACAAATGCCACGTTCCACCTGGCTCCCTCACAATAAATGGCCTGCCGATTCCCACTACTCTTGTGGTAAGAGATCTGGGCCTGCATCCTCCATGTTCCTCCAACTTTCATGAACAAGCACTGACCCAAATTGGCGAGGCAAGAAGGATGATTGCACTTATCCTCAGAACATACCGTACTCAGGAGAGCAAGCTCCTGATATTCAAGACACATGCCAGGTCGCTGCTGGAATACTGCACCCTGGACTTTATCTTGATGCAAAGGGCCGACGGGGTCAATATAAAGAGGATGCAACGCTCCTTGACCAAAACAATTACTTGGCACCTCTTCGAAACTCAACTACAGAGCTAGGTGCGAGCTACTCTGGCTTGAGCCTCTATAATTGCGTCGTATCAAGCTCAATCTTTCATTTCTCTTCAACCTCCTGCACTCAAAAGTCCACTCATCTGATAACCCACTTGGTTTCTGTAGTGAGACTCCTTACTCCCCCTGTCACAGACAATTCACCAAGACAACCCCCCAACCTAGGCCCTCAATCAGACCTAGATATTTCTCGGTTACCTAATCCAGCCTCTGGAATAAGCTTCCTGACTCACAGCGATCGTGTCGCACGCTAAAACTATTTAAAGGAGCACTATGCAGAATCCTAGACGCATCTTCCGTAATCAGCATGACCCGCAACAACATTAACACAAGAAGACTGTCTTCATTACAAGACCACAATGAGCCACAGTCTTTTGCGTCCGACCCCTTTTCTCATGACTCGTCTGATGATCACGCCCGCGTATACAGACATATATATATCTTGGGTATGCTCCACTCACTTTTCTTCTCCCCCCTCATCAGATCGTGCCATTTTACACCATAATTTGCATACATATATTTCGCCCGCAATTGAAAACCGGATCAAAGCTCTGTTAGAACAATGCCAACCCGGTAGACGTTGCCTGACTTTGACTTACTGTTATGCCTGGTGCTCGGTTTAATGATCCTAGATGCTTACAACTATCCGTTTCTCATCTTCAGTGTGCGACCTTTGGCTGAAGCTCATTGGTTTAGCTGTGCTGACCACCTAATGCTCAAGCAAAGGCTGGCGGTCAGTGTAAATACTTTTTCACCGAAGTCAAGCCCAAAAAGTTACTCAGCATATCAAAATCGGCGGTGCAATCGCCAGATGACTCGAATATGTACTGGAACCCGCCCGACTCTGTTATTGGCAGAAGCAAGCAGTCAAGTGATAGTCTCACGGATGTTGCCGTTATTTGGGTGTTTGTTCCATTCTCTATCCTTTTCCTCCACAGCTTGCAGCAGCAACACCCCCGAAGGTTTGGGCATCTAATCTGTGGCAATCTCGCAATAAGGAAAAACAGTCATCCTTACCGGCCTCGGACCCAGTAGGCCACGTGAAAGGCGGGTCCAGGAGAGATGGGAAGATCACCCTAGGGTGTCAATTTGCCCCCTTACTCCTCTGTAAAAATAGAACGAAAAAAGCTTACGGCTGGGGAGATCTTGGGCTAATGCTCTCTGCTCATTTTGATAAGAGCCTAGACCGGACCCTGCATGTGGGAAACCCCAAGCTTCTGAGGTAGCCATCAGTTTTTTGTCTGAACCAGCGCGGGGTGATGGCAGGCCGCCCGAGCTCCCCACATATGCTTGCTGACCTTGTTTTTCTCAGTTTAAACATTTTTGGTTCCCTGCATAACCCTTTACTAGCTTGCTGATGTCCAATGCAGTGGAAAATACATGGTAAGAAAAGTTATACTATGCGGCCTCTGCTCTGACGACACCCCAGCACTGATATGCCTACGGTTCACAGCTATGGACTGAACCTCCCCTGTACTGGCTAACGGAATGAGAAAAGTAATCGTCGCACTTCTATAGCTTACCATCCACAACTTCATCTTTTTACGTTCTTCTCGAGCCCACCTACTAATAGTGATGACAGTAGTCGGAGGTGATTTGTCTGCTACGTTGTTGACCCACCGACCCATCCAAAATGTCTACTGAGACTAGCTTCCTTAAAAAAACCGTTTTGTCTTCCAGTGATGGATGCCCGCTTTCATCTAATTCCTCTGTCTCAGACTAGAAGTCGGCGGTCTCATCTTGCCTTCCTTGAGTCTTTCTCCTATACTGGAGTCGCATTACGTAGACTACTAATCTTCAGTAACTAAGCCTCACTTCTCTGCGCATATGCTCGTGGAAAGTTAAGACCCCACTCCAACCGAAATCTGTATACCCCTGATTTCTCATGACCCCGTGGAGTACCAGCACGTTTGCTTTCACCTGAAAAAGCCTCACCTTAACACTGAGCGTTTCCTTTTCTTTTCACTGTTGGCCGTCCTCAACCACAGCTGGTGAACCGACCAGACTGCTATCTTCCTATTCTTCTTCCAGATCATACCATCTACTACTGTTTTATTCCTGGTTTTCAAATGGACCCCCTCTCCTCATCCACCACTTACCTGATATCTCCCCAGATCTCTACTGTAACCCAAATACCCTAGAAAACAACCAGTCTCCGTCCAGGTATCCCTAATAGACCGGCCCACTAGCCGAATGATAAATAAATGTTCAGACAACAAAACGTTCATTCTCTGGTTTCCATCAAAACAATAACCATAACCCACAGCTGGAACACTCTCCAGACTGCCGCACTCCTGAAGTCTTTCAGATCGTGTTGGTTACCTGGGTAGCCATCGGCCAACTAGACGTTACTCCCGGACTAGAGGATTTGATCAATCGGATTGACAATGGTTTAAACATATACCCTCGCCTGCTGACGTTATAAGGGGCACAGTACACGGCTGACCATGATCCTATAACTGGAGTAAAAAACCCTTGTGAGAGTCTCGCCGGATCGCAGAGCTGATTCCTGACACCAAACCTCACCCCACACCCGCTCAACACCCATTTCCGGCACTCCATTCTAACAGTTCAATTCATTCCGCGTTGCAGTACGAAACGGATGACCGAAACCCCGCCCTCGCCGCTGCGTTCCCAACCTATTCTGCCCACTTCGTCAAACTAGCCCCTTTTTGCCCACTACCTTCAACATTCTACCTGTCATCACCTGCAACCAAGGTCTTTATGAAACAGAATACCAGCTATATGCAGCCAACCAGAATTTGGCTAATAATTCTTTTATCACTCATACAAAAAGTTTTACCTTTACACTTTTCCAACTTCTGTCTAGCCGCACCAGTAGAGTTTACCTCCACTAGTCTGTTTCTCAGTCGGTTCCTCTTTGAAAGTCCGTTCCGCGTCCATACGCCATCCGCGCTTTTCAAAAGTTCACAGCATTCCTTGTGAATTTTTCGCATTCATGTGACTTTCCATATGACACTGAAATCACCTGCACAACAGGTCTGTATTATTATCACATATGACTCACTTGCATTCATTTCACACGCTCTTCCCCCCAATTAGTTACCCAATGCTGGGTCAATCTTCTATATTTCGCTAGCATCTCTGACTGCGTGTTGATAGCCCCATGCGGGCTTTACTTTTAATCATGTGCTTTGGTAACTCTCCCGCCCGGTTACTCGTTAGTGACCCTCCAGTTATCCAGTTGGTACACCCTCGCATTTTCTTCTGGATGCCGCCACCAGTCGCAGCTAGTTTTCGGCACCAACAAAGCATATCATGTATTACTCCTGCCTCAACCTGCCGTCCATGTTGTGATATCCGAGGCCTATTGTTTTTCTGATCCTTGCTACCACAGCAGCTTTTACCATTCACCAATGTATCTCACATCAGCATTCCCGCGTTTGTCCGGCTATACACACTGCCCCCCTGAATTCGAAACCGGATTATAATTCCCGCTTTAACCATCACCACGTCAGTCCACTCAAGCACTACACGATTTTACCGTCTTATTTCGGTTACCGTGCGATTCTCAAATTTAAAAATTGTGAGTACCGCACATTGTTATGTACTGCTGTATTCTCTGATCTTGCGTAATGCATGTGCCTTGACCACGGCCAAGAAATATACAATTATCAATTATCAATTATCAACGGTCACAGAAGTCACAGCATATACCAGCCTATACCTCCTTCGAACACCTATCAGTGCCGCAAGGGAATGTTCGGGATTCCGCGGACTAAAGACTTTACCTTCTGTTTATTTTTGATTCATGTTTTCTGAGGGGGTAGAACGTACTAAAAAGGAACAGTGAAAAGATGAACGAAGCCCTGGATTCTGTGAGTTCAGCTAATATTTGACTACCGGCAAAACTCAGAGCCTTTAGGGTAATAATTGGCGCGCTCGCGGAAACAAGCAAGAACTGGTCGGCTCATTTGTGCAGCATCGTGACTGGCTGCCAAGAAACTCCCTGAGATTGCCTCCCTACCGCCTCCGAGAAGCAACGTATCCCAGCGAGATTTGAAGAATTCAAGTTATGAAGTACTAAACGGGTTCGATGATTTGAGCCCTATTGTACCGGTTCTCGGGGAAGTCTTTGATCTTTCGTCGGATTCACCCAGCTGAAAAGAGAGTAAAGGGAAACAGGGGTGGGGCGGGGACGGGTTGGAGGCAGGGGGCGGCAACAAAAACAAAATATACATAAAGTCATACAATGTCTCACTGTGGACAGTGCCTTGGGAGCAATGGGGGCGCGACGTTCATAAACGTATAGCGGAATGGAAACGAACTAAATCACATCTTTTTCACTTATTTGGACAAGAAATTACTAGGAGGGACCGAGTTTGGAGTCTAACATTTTTCCTGAAGATGGTCTTGTTCTGCGGATGAGCAATATCTTCCGGGAGCGCGTTCAACAGAGAAATGACCCTACAGCTTAAAAGGTTGTTCGTAGAGAAGTGCCTGGTCTCGGTTCAAAAACCTTTTGGCTGTGGCCACGGAAAGAAGGAGCTGGCCAGACAAAGAAGAATCAATCTCTTTGACCTGATTCAAAAAGATCCAGCACCAAAAACAGATCACCTCTGATGCGTCTTGATTCAAGGGGATAGAGGTTGAGGAGTAAGAGGTTGATGGGGTAAGATAGATGCGACGGACCCCATATTGCTTTGGTGGAGGCCCTCTGAACTCTGTCTGGGATCTCACGATCTCGGACAAGACCAGAATGCGCTATCGGACTACCGTGCTCTAATAGAGGTCGGATAAACGTGCCGAAAATTATGGGGAAATCCTTCCTAGAGATGCGCGGGAAGGACCTTCGAATCACGTTTAGGACTCGAAGGCAGACTTACTCGCAAGCTGATGATGATGGAAGAAGGACAGATCACAATATAACCAGAAACCAAGCACCTTGTATCAGTCAACCCTAGACAGCGTGGTTGCTCCGCTATTGGAAAACGTGTGGCCAACCTCTCTGTCGAAGTACATGCTCACGCATTTGTCGTCATTACCTGGGAGGTTTCAATCCTCTGACCGACGTTTCGTTTCGTCGGCTGCAATTTGCAGATTTTCAACGCCTGAACTCCACAGGGGTTACATTGCTTGCGCACATGACAATTTCCGCAGGGAGAGCTGTCGGAAGATCGTTTATGCAGATCGAGAAAGGAAGAGGACCTGAGACTGACCCTTGGGGAGCTCAGTTGTTGCTGGGGCGGGTTGAGACAAAACATTCCCCACCTTAACCACAAAGGTGCGGTCGGTAAGGAAGCTGCCTAAGATGGCATGCATGGGGCCTGTTGCTCCCCATATTTGCAGCTTTTGAAGAACAGGGGCATGGGGGACCATGTCGAAGGCCTTAGCAAAATCGATGAGTACAGCTTGTGAGAGCTGGCCGTCATCGTAGGCTTTCGTCAGACTGTCCATGGCAGTAAGCATATTGACGACTCATGATTCGCCAGGAAGAAACCCACGTTGGGACGGGGAGTGGATCCTATTTCTATGCAGATAAGAAAGAACCACACCCTTTAGAATTCGCTCGAAAATTTTGCTGGTGATGCTAGTTAGACCAATGGCTCTGTAACTAAAAGCAAGAGGTCTACTACCCTTCATATGGGTGGGTGCGATGACTGCTTTTCCAGCTGCTGGGAAAACTCCGTCGTAAATACATCGCTGAAGAAGGGATGCATAAAGAGCAGCTAATGTGTCCACATTACCCTTGATAAGGCGGGGGTGGGTTAGGTCAGGACCCATGGAGCAATACTGGTTGGGCCGTTGGAGGCCTTGTGCGACTGCACCAGTGGGAGTAGTGACACGGCTAAGGGTATTGACCAAAGGCGTTGGAGCTAAAAGCTGTACGAAGGTAAAAGCTGAAGGCCTCGATCCCGTAGCTGGGATAAGTGATCGGGGATCCCGCACGATCTTTGAGAGAAAGTGGCGTCGGAGCTGTGCCCCTTGGACGGCCCACGTACTGAAAGAAAAATGTCTTGTTGGTCCGCGCTCCAGCAAGTACAGATCGTAGGACTGCATTCTTATAGGACCTAATCTTGTCTTTGCATTTATTACGGATAATTCTGAAGTATTATGCATCGCGAGCAGGGCCTGCGGCTTTATATCTAGCCAGGAGGGATGCGCTTTCGTCTAGAATGCGCCTGATGGGGCGAGGGAGGGGCCGCTTACCGGTCAGTGGAAGATGAATTCTGGGGACAAATGATCTATGAGCTAAGGATATCAACTCTCTGTGACTCTCTGCTATTTCATCAGCAAAGATGCCCAGGTCAGGTTAACTTAGCCGAGAGCGGATAAATGCACAGACTTGGTCAAAATCGGTCCTTTTGAAGGATCTCAAAATTTTGATTTCCTAGGGAAGAGGAGGTCATTTAACAATATAATAGAACCCAATGAGATTGTGGCCACTTTTGCCGAGCGGTGGCAAGTAGTGCACCACATCTATTTGGAACCATTCGCTAGTGATGACAAGGTCTATTAGGGACGGGGCACGTCCTGTGCGATATCTGGTCGGATATTTCACGTTCTGCACCCATGAGTTCTTGAGTACGAGGTCTAGGAGGGGTATACCAAAGGTGACATCAAGGCATCATTTCTTTGCCAGTCAGTACTAGGAGAGTTGGAGTCACCAGTGACTAACAGACGGTTGAAGTCTGTGCAGCTTTTCAGGGAGCCTTATGATTCTCTGATCCAGTCTATCGACTGAATTGCACGAGGGAGGGAGATAGACTACTCCAATCAGTAAGGTGTCTGTCCTAGAGAATGTAAGCGAAACCCACAAACAGCTGGTAATATACCGAGAAAAGGGATAGGGTTATCTTAGTATATGATAGCCCCGCCGGCCTGACCTCTGCCCCGGTCCAGTCCTGCTGCGAATTGTCCCAGGGTGGCTATTTCGACCCCAAGTATATCAGGGGTCAGCCAAGTCTCTGCGAAGGATATGATCTGAAGCTCCGACATCTTGTCCAGCTCACTCAGGCAATTGCTGTGGAATTATATGAGCATAGGCTGGGGAGCTGTTGCAAAATCGCCAGAGACAACTGATTCTGGGTTTGAGGAAGGGGAAAGATGTCCTGAGGGAGTCTGGATCTGAAGATATTAGGGGGCTATGGGGTGAACAAAACATTGGGGGGACTGGTAGGTTTTGACGTCTAACAGCCTGAAAGGCATCATACCAGGCTGATGGTCTACATTTTTCCATCTCCAAAAAGGATGGGCTGCGTTTTTTGGCTCGCCTTTATGAGCACTACGTGATTCACTGCTCTGAATCACCTTGTTCTTGAGCTTGTTCCGCATGACCGCACCAGAGACCTTTTCTTTTCCGTTAACCTCCTCATTGCAGCTTTCAGCAGAAAAAGTTGCAGGTTTGTTTCTGGGCCCAAGGATGAGTGAGTCTAGTCTGTTATTAAGGCCTTATCGGCAATGTCGGGTTCTGGGATACTTTTTGCGCGCATCAGGCGTTTAGTAGCACTAGGTCTACTATTGGGGGTACTGCCCACGATGGTAGATGTATTGGATTGGGAAGCAAAGGATGGTGGACATGGAGCTCGATCCTCGAGACCAGTCACCTAGGAAACAGGTGACTCTCGGAGCTTGGGGTAGGTTTTTTGGGGTTGGTGGCTTAGCCCCCTCACAGCGGAGCTTTGGGTGGAGAGACTTGTCAGCAGATGCTGCCTTGAGCCCTTTTATTTCCTTCTTGGGCTTCGTGGCCGAGGAAAAAATTCTTTTGGCTGCATCTGTGGAACGCACTATAATTGAAGTGCCGTATATTCTGTTGGTCCTACTGGTTACCAGCCAAATTGACCGACGTTTAATTGGGAGAGAGGGATTAAGGCTGCCAAACACCTGGGCATAAGTGTCGTGAAGGTGACCCCAGTTGAGAAAGCTACCCCAAAGTATGACTCTCTTGGAGCACTTCTCGGTGTCTTGCAAAAGCTTGGCGACTTCAAGAACCTGCTGCTCAGATAATCTACACAACTGATCGACCGCCTGGAATACTGGGAAGGAATTGATAACCAAGCTCCTTAGGCTGGTTTACTCACCCCTAAGGGTGCGGGCAGCGGCCTTTAGCTTAACCGTCTCTGCAGCCTGACTTTGGATTGCAAATTTTAGTGCATCCGTTGACGGCGTATTTTGAGGGACCGTCTGTGCCAGACTGGGGAATGAGACAATAGTTTCAGAGAGGGAATCACCTTGCCTCATGGGGAAAGTAGCCTGATATGGGGAAGTTGACTTTATTCATGATCAAATCAGTACAAATAGTGATTGGCTTAGATGGGGGGGGGGGCGAGTTGCGTGTTTTAAAAATTCGAAAACGGCTAGACTCGCTAAAGGAGAAAACCGCAATCCTTATACAATTATGGGGTCCCCTCTCTTCCTTCTCCTTTCCATGGAGAATAAGCTGAGATACCCAAAGAGTTTCTCATAAGTTTTCCCCTAACATGGGAAAGAATCTGGCAAATAGTCCTAGGAATTTCTCTAGTAATTGCCCTCCCCGAACCGAATGTGGACTCCAAGCCAGGACACAGTCCCCCAAATGAGGCCTTACGGAAGTCTTATAGAGCGGAACAAGCACTGATGGTCTCCTACAGTTGACTGTTTGACGGAGCTGGCGGTGCTCCCTGGAAGCGGCTTTCTTTGCTTTGTCACACTGGGTTTTGGGTTGAAAATCAGCCCAACCATGACCATCAAGTCCTGTACCACATCTTTTGCCAGTACTGTTACTGCCACTCCCTCCGTTTCTAGTACCCCTGTTATGAGAGGTAACCCCTCGTCAACTAGATGCATGCACTTGTGCATGTTCAGTGGCATGTTCTAGTTTGCAGCCCATTCGTGGACTCTGCCCAGGTCCCCTGTACCGGTCCGTGGTTGAATACTTCTATTTTCGGGTAGTCGGCAAACCTGCAACTCGAGTTTTCTGGACCATGTTCTGGGTCGTTTACATACAGCACGAATAACCGGGGTCCAAGGGCCAACCCTTGGGTTGATCCACTGTGCATGCGTCCAGCTGGAGTCAAGCTTTCCCTTATTCTTACTTGGAAGGTCCTGCCAAACAGACATCCCTTATCCATAGCGTCAGCCGGCCTGACAGTCTAAGCCCTCGTAATCGCTTCACTAGTGGGCGGCGGTTCGCTGGGTCGAAAGCCTTCTGGAAGTCTAGGTGAAAGACCTCAGCTCTCTTCCCATCATCTATTCTCCTGGTTACTTCCTCCAAACAGCACAGGAGTTCGGACTGACACCAGCTTTTCTGGGCACATCCGTGCTGGGATTCCTGGACGAGGCTGAATTGCTTTAGGTGCAACACTGCCCGGTCCCGGATGACCTACTCCATGACCTTTAGCACAGTGGAGGTCAGGCTCACTGGACCATAGTTTTCGCAACTACTTCTACCATCCTGTTTGTGTATGGAGGTGATTTACGAAGTAAACCCATCCTTGGGCAGGACACCAGCCTCAAGCGAGGTATTAAGCAGCTTCGTCAGTGGTCTTACCACAGCTGGAGCTGGCGGTTTCAGGATCGCTGAGTAGATACCATCTGGTCCAGCTGCCTTGGTTTTTACCAGTTGTTTGATATTGCATGTGACCTCATCTTCCAATATCGAGTATTTTTTCATCGCAGCCATTCCCAGAGAACTAACGTCTGGGCATGTTGACTTTTGGCCAACCCTTTATGACTTATGGAAGAATCTTGACGGGTGATCCACGATTTCTTGGTCTGAGGTCGAGGAGCTTCCCCGTTCATCCTTGACTCCCTCTAATTTACTCCTCAGGCCACCCTCCGGCTGCCCGCTTGCGTCGAACGTAAGGACCGGTTGTGGAAAATCCCCCAGAAACACTGCAATTTCAAGTTTTCTTGACATCACTCGCTTATGTACACTATTTGTGTGATTCATACACTGTATGTTTTTGTGAACCCACCTTTGTTTGTCAGCTTACAAAGCGTATCATGTCATGTCCTATTTTGGACCCACGTGACGCACGTGCTCCTCCCCCGCTTTCCGCACTTTGCTTCTCGTTTTGTGAGGCCCTGTGATCACATAATTGAGGTTGGGTTTATTTTATGTTATTGTTCACTTAATTATCTGGCATCGTAGAATATTACGGATAATCGCGTTCTGATTTCGGGATCCTTTTTGAATCTGGCTAAGTATTGCTCAGAGGCGTCTTTAAATACTCATTTGATCAAGCTGGGACCAGAAAATGCTCAACATGCTGAGAAAAGGGATCGAAGCAACTGGAAGTGTTACGGCTAGTCACTGAGAAGGCTTTGGTCTCTTTTAATCCGCTTGTTAACGCTAGGTAACTTAGTCCTGTCAGTGCTATCTCATGTATTACTGAGGAAAATATGGATAACATGAGTGTTGATCTATTTGAGCTGAGGGTATTAGGCCTAGAGCAGCAGCTGTTATAAGCTAGGCAGCAGGCCCAGGAAACAGAGGAAAAGTGTAAGCAGAAAGAGCATGAGCGAAAGGTCAACGACTATGACCTATCCGACAGATCAGGACAAATGAAAATAGGAAACTGCGCGCCGGCGGCCGAATACAAAACATATACGCAACCAACGATCGATCTGCCAAGAGTAGAACTGACGGGCTCCGAAGGATGATCTGATCATTACTGCAAGTTCATCAGGCAGTTAGAAACTTTCGTCGAACACAAGGTAACTGACCCCCTGCAAAGGCTTCTTTATCTTACTCATTATTGTCGAGGTCGAGTAGGAGAAGCTATCGATGGGTGTACCACACTCGACCCAGGAGAGGGCCACACACGAGCAAAGAAGATTGTGAGGGATCTGTTTGGACAGTGATTCAAGGTGGTTCACAATCTAATAGAGGGTGCGATAATAGACGTCTAAACTACCAAAGGCAACGTCTACAGAATGGCCGACCTAGCGATCAAAATACGGTGCTGTTCGATAGCACTTCACCATTTAGATTACAGGGCTGACCTCGAGCCAATACACACTTTGGAGGGCATAATCCGTTACCTCTTCCCAGAGTTACAAGATCCTTGGCGGGAAAGACGGAGCGTAAGATTCGGAGCGACCACGGAGCTAACTTCGGAGACTTTGCCTAATACTTGGACATGCAAAACAAGATAACCGATAGCATATTTGGCCGACTCATCCTAGACAGTAACTGAGTGGACGAGCCTAGCACAAGTCAGGCCCAACCCAATGCGCGGGAACATCCGAAATATCAACCTCGGACCAGTGCACATCTCATTTCACGTGAAATTATAGTGAGTCCAGGTTGCGGGTCCTAGGATGCTAGCCATGTGGCTACTAGAATGCCCGAAGTTCATCAACGCCACAATAGACAAAAGTTGGGGAATGTTGTGGAACACAGGAGCGTGCTTCATATGCCCTAACACCACACACCGGGCTGCAACTTGCCGAACAAAAACCAGATGTGGTCACGAAGGTTGTGCGGGCAGACACCGCCGATTGTCACACCAGGTGAAAGAAACTACTCCAGAGGCAAACACAGAGCTCAGTGTGATTTGTCCAAATTCACGGTCTGCCAGTAAACTAATGCTGTTGGGAGTAGTTGCCGTGGGAGTGGTGACCCCAACTTGGCTGATCAGAGCATTGGCCTTCGTTGGCAGTGGGTCGAGCACAACCCTGGTGAAGAAGCTGTTTGCCGACAAACACCGGCTCGCTAAAAGTAAGACTTCGTTAGCAGTGAGCACCGTGGGCGATACACAAGGAATGGCTGCCTGCTGAATGAGGTTACAGCTCATCTCCTTAGACACTAACGAGCAAAACGAATCAACGGGGGCATTTACTTTAGCTAATTTTCCCAAGCGAGCACCACGGCGGCGCCACCTGCAGGACATAACAGTCGTAGGCTGGGAAGAGGACGAAGATGATCTCCTCGTCAGCTGCTACATGCCAGAGGCACACTGAATACTTGATCAGAGAGCAGGCAACCGCCAGACACCTTGTGCCGTGCGCACAGCACTACGATGGACATTATATGGTCCAGTAGGAGGACGTGGTTTTGTGAATAACGTATCAGCCGAAACGGGCCTTTGTAGAATATCAATTATAATGACCGCAGGAAAAGGAGTTTAACGACATTGCAGACGAAAGACTATCATTTCTCAAGGGGACCACTTTGCTCTGCAGACATTAGGGCAAGGAACCAGGGGCCTTAAAAACCAGCTTGAGGTTCCCGTCCCGAGGAGTGCACCGGCTGACCCTTGACCTGATATCAGAAACTATGCTCTCCAAAGACTACTCCGATTAAAGGAACGCTTCGTTCGAGACCAGGATCTGTGGAACAATACGGAGAGATACTGACGTGAAAAGGAGCTCTCGGCTACGCTGAAAAGTTGCCTGCAACTACCGACGGCAGGGAGGGGATCTAGTATCTACCCCACCACCCGGTTATCAACCCCAAGAAACCCGAAAATCTGCGGGTGGTTTTTGACTGTGGGCCAAGTTCCAGAGCGAGTAGTTAAGTGATCGTTCGCTATGGGGGCCTGACTGGACCGCGCCACTGGTTGAAGTTCTCTGCCTTTTCAAGGTGGACGGAGTGGCCTTGTCCGCCGACATAAGAAAAACGTTTCCCCAGGTGGAAATACCGGTGGAAGGGCGCGATGCTTTGCGACTCCTATGGTGGGAAGAGAACAACCAGAACGAAGCAGTGATAAATTAATAATAATAATAATAATAATTGTATATTTCGGATGCGCCCGAAGCATGCTAGAGTGCATGATCAGATGATTATAGTGATGCCGGAATGACAATTCACAAAAGGGTACAACAAGTGCATGCAGAGTATCAGAGAGTGTTACAGTGAACTAAAACTGTAGTAATGCCCGGCAGATTTGAAGGTCAAGGTCGAATGATGTCAGTTGGTCTGGAGTACATGCATAAGTGGTATATGAAATAATCACACTAGTGGAAATTCGAACATATTGAAAGGAAATGTTTTTGGTGCGCTACAGAATATGAGAGGCATATGGATAAAAATCTCGTCGAAGCGTTCGGTGAATTATTCACTTTACTACAGGCATGTCAAGAAGTATTAACATGGAAATATTTCAGTCTGAAAAGATGGTAGTATATAAAGTGGTGGCTGTATACTGGAGGAATCATATATGTTGCAAACAATTGCGTATTTCTTGGGAGGGATACTACCAGAGTGATGGTGGCAGGGAACGGCCGGAGTAAAACAGGTGAGCGTGCGGCAAGTTATAAACTTTATGTAGGGTTGGTATGAAATGTCAAAGCGGAAGTGGAAGACTAATCAATATTGACCGTGTGGAGGACCTTCCACCCCTTCGGAGAGATACCATCGCCGTTATGCGCGAACTACGCCTCTTGAGAAACAGCGAACGAGCAAGAAGCTTTGGCCAGCGGTTCGGTAGTAGGTAGCGTCAGCAGAAACGTCCACGTCGACGACCATCTTGGGTCATTCGATGACGTAAACTCGGCCCCAGCCCAGTTCGGGGGCCTGACATGATGGCTAGGACAGGATGTCCCTCACTTCACGAAATGGATGTCGAACGCTTCGGAAGTTCTCGAGGTCACTCCGTACCATGACAGGGCCGAAAGCGTTAGAGATTTGGACGGCTCTCTGCTCCCTACCAAACACATGCAAGGAACAAGATGGATTGCGGACACAGGCGACTGCATTTTCGGGCAAAACGTTCCCGACCAACGAGTAGCTCCCCATGGTATACTATGGGCCTTCTCTAGTTTGTTTGGTCCGCTTGGTTGTCTCTCCCTGGCTGTTAGCTTGAAGGATCCTGCTGCAGCGGCTCTGTCATGAGAAATTCCATTGGGGACCAGCCCCTGAACTGAGAAGACCGGCTTAAATGGGAAGGATTTCTGAACACTTCAAAGAAACTAGGAGACATACGGATTACGCAATGCTTGCCCCCTGGTAAAACAACAAGGAAGAAAGAACTACGCGCCTTTTCTGACCCCCCCCCCCCCCGCAGTCGGTTACGGAGCCATAGTCCTCGGAAAGCGGTGCACGGGAGAAGGACAATGCGCTACGAGGATCTTGTTCTTCAAAACCCGCGTTGCCTTACTGAAATCAGATTCGATCTCGGGCCTCGAGCTGAGCACTGCCATGTTAGCAGTAGGGGTGGTACAAGCTGTAAAGAGATGTTTCGACTTCGATAGCTGGTCACCTAGTCTTGGACGGACTCGACGACAGAATTGTACTACATTATTGAAGTCAGGGTCAGTTTTGGTACTTTCGTTGCTAACCGGCTCATGATCATCCACGACGAAACTGCCATGAACCAGTGGAAAAATGTCAAGTCTGGCAATAACCCAGCCGATTTGTGCTTCCGAGGGGCGACCAACTTCCGGCAGCTCGACATGTGGGCGGAAGGACCAAAATCCCTGCGAATGCCCCAGTAGGACTGGCTAGTGTACGAACTAAGGCGTCCTCTGGAATTGAAACTAGAGATCAAAGGCGCGGTGAAGTCTGCAAGAGTCACCGAAACGACGATCATTTTGTCACGGTTGGTCAGGTTTTCCTCCTGAGTGACGAAGCTTCGTTCACTAGTGTGTTTGGCCAGGTTCAAGAGACATTTGCTAGTAATGAAAAGGACCCGCACATCAAGCCGTGTGCAAGTGAGTCCGAAAAGCCCCGATGAATAATGAGCCGCAGAACACAACATATTCAAGATAATACAGCGGGAAACTTTCACCAGTAAACTCGAGAGGGTTGAAGAGGCGGGACAGATGGGCAGAAGGACGTCGTCTCTGAAAGACAACTGGAGGCATTCAAACCAAAAACTCAATATTGGATTACTACAGGTAGATGGTAGGCTGACCAACTCTCACCTGAGTTTCGATATGAAATATCCCGTAATGCTGCGTGTAACAGCCGGTCGTGGAAAATCCCCCTTTTTCCCTCGCGATTCAGTGTTTTTCCCAACATCACTCATTTCCATACACTATTGACTTTTCTTTACGAACTGGTTGTTTTTCTGGACCAATTGTTGTTTGTTCGCGCCCAGAGCGCTATTTTGGCACATCCTTGTTCAGGACCTGCGTGACGCACGTGCTGTCTGCTCACACGCTGCTATTCGGTTTCTCGTTGTTGAGACTTTGTGATCGTATTATTGAGGTTTGTATATTGTTTACGTCATTGTTTATTTTAATAATCTAGTATCGTAGAATTATCACGGATAATCGCCTTCTGATTTCGGGATCCGTTGCGAATTTGGCTACGCATTGCTCAAACGGTCGTAACAATACTCAATAGATCTATTTGGAACGAGGAAAATTCACGCAAAATGCCAAGGAAAGGATCAAAGGCAGTCGAACCCGGACAGGAAGTAATACGGCAAGTCTCTGGGGAGGTTTTGGGTACTTATGATTCTTTAGCTAATGCTAGATCGCCTAGTCCTGTCAGTGCTAGCTCATGTGTTATTGAAAGCAATATTGATCGTAAGGACGTTGATTTATATAAGCTGAGAATAATAGAACTAGAGCAACAGTTACTTTCGGCTAGACTACAGGCGCATGAAGCAGAGAAGTGTACACAGAAACAGCGAGAGTATAGGACCAGTGACTTCGACACTTCCGATAGGTTAGAGTGCAATAAGGTAGGGAACCCCACGCAGGTCGCCGACTACAAACCACCATCGATCGATCTGCCTAGAGTGGAGTTAACGGTTTTCGACGGGCGAGCTGAGCAATATTGCAAGTTTGTCAAACAGTTCGAGACGTTCGTTGAAAACAAGGTAACCGACCCTGGGCAAAGGCTTCTTTACCTTACTCACTACTGCCGAGGCCGAGCGCGAGAAGCTATCGACGGATGCACCATGCTCGATCCAGAACAAGGCTACACAAGGGCAAGAAAGATTCTGAGGGACTTGTTTGGCCAACCTTTCAAAGTAGCCCGTAACCTAATAGAGGGCGTGATGGCAGAGGCAAAGAGAACCAAGGGCGACGTCTACACCATGGCCGACCTGGTGATCAAGATGCAGAACTGCTCAATAGCCCTCGACCATTTAGGTTACAGAGCTGACCTAGACGCCATGCACACTTTGGAAGGCATAGTCCGTCACCTCTCTCCCGAACTACAGGGTCGGTGGGCGGAAGAAGCTGAACGGATAAGCCGAGGCGACAGAGAAGCCAACTTCGAAGACCTGACTGAATACTTAGACAGGCAAACGAAGATAGCTGACAGCAGATTCGGCCGACTCATCCGGGACAGCAACCGAGCAAACAAGCCCGGTACTAGCCAAGTCCAAACCCCTGTACGGGAACATCCAAAGTACCAGCCTTGGACCAACACACACGTCATTTCACGAGATGCTACGGCGAAACCAAATTGCAGATCCTGTGGTACTAGCCATGGCCTACCAGAATGCCCCAAGTTCGGCAATGCCACAATAGACGAACGGTGGGGAATGGCGAGGATGGCAGGAGCATGTTTCATCTGTCTCAACACCACGCACCGGGCAGCAGCCTGTAGAACAAGGAATCGATGTGGTTACGAGGGCTGCACGGGCAGACACCATCGGCTGCTGCATCAGGCGAGAATAACCATATCCGAGGCGAGTGCCAAGCCCAGCGTGATTTGTTCAACTTCGCAATCTGCCAGTAAACCGGTACGTTTAGGCGTAGTGGCCGTGGGAGTAGTGACTCCGACTGGGATAGCCAAGGCGTTGGCTTTCGTTGATAGTGGATCCGACACCACTTTAGTGAAAGAGCGGTTTGCCGACAAACACCAACTGGCTAAAGGTGCGACGTCGTTAGCAGTGAGCACGGTGGGCGGAACACAGGTAATGACTGCCGGTAGATTAAGGCTGCAACTCATCTCTCTAGACACTAACGAGGAAATTGAACCAACGGAGGCATTCACGTTAGCGGATCTCCCCATGCGAGCACCAAGGTCGGTGAACGCAATCTTGACTCGATGGCCCCACCTGCAGGATGTAACCGTTGTAGACTGGGAAGATGATGAGGTGGATCTCCTCATCGGATGCGACGTGCCAGAGGCGCATTGGGTGCTTGACCAAAGAGTGGGCGACCGCCAGGCACCTTATGCCGTACGCACGGCTCTAGGATGGATGTTATACGGTCCAGTAGGGGTACGCGGTTCCGTGAATTACTTATCCGCCGAAACGGACCGCATAGAGTATCATCTGCAACGGCTTTATGAAAAGGAGTTTCATGACATTGGGGACGAAAGACCGACGTTGTCTCAAGGGGATCACTTCGCTTTACGAACGGTGCGGCAAGGCTCTAGAGGCCTCAAAAAACAGTTCGAGGTTCCCCTCCCATGGCGCACACCGGTCGACCCGTGGACTGACAACAGAAATTATGTTCTCCAACGATTACTACGACTAAAAGAACGCTTCATTCGAGACCAGAATCTGTGGGAACGATACGCGGATTTGATGAAGCGAAACGAGGACCTCGGTTACGTTGAAAGGGTGCCTGTTAACACCGACAGCAAAAGGGGTATCTGGTATCTGCCACACCATCCGGTTATCAACCCCAAGAAACCCAATAAACTGCGCGTGGTTTTCGACTGTGCGGCCAAGTTCCAGGGCAAGTCGTTAAACGATCGCCTACTACAGGGGCCTGACTGGACCACACCACTGATCGATGTTTTGTGCCGTTTCAGAGTGGGTAAAGTGGCTTTGTCTGCTGACATTAGAGAAATGTTCCATCAGGTGAAGATTCCGGTAGGAGAACGAGATGCTTTGCGTTTCCTGTGGTGGGAAGGGAGCGACCGGGACAACGCAGTGGTGAATTATAGAATGACCGTCCACCCCTTCGGAGCCATATCGTCACCATTTTGTGCCAACTACGCCCTCCGAGAATCAGCGAACAAACATGGCGATCTGGTACATCGGACGGTGGTAGAAAGCGTCAGCAGGAACTTCTACGTCGACGACTACCTTGGGTCATTCGATGATGTGGAATCAGCTCTAGAGCAGTTCAGGGGTCTGACGAGATTGCTGGAAGAGGGCGGATTCCATCTAACTAAATGGATGTCGAACGCCTCAGAAGTGCTGAAGGTCATCCCGTATCACGAAAAGGCCGAAAGGGTAAGAGATTTGGACGGCTCTCCACTTCCTATCGAGCGCACTTTAGGGATACAATGGGACGCGGAAACGGACGATTTTGTTTTCGAACTGAACGTTCCCGAGCTGCCAATAACCCGTCGTGGCATACTATCTGCCGTCTCAAGTTTGTTCGACCCGCTCGTTTTCGTCTCACCATGGCTGCTACCCGGAAAGATCTTGCTGCAGCGGCTGTGCCGTAAGAAAGTTGATTGGGACCAGTCACTGGACCGAGGGGACCGGCTAGACTGGGAGGAATTTTTGAACACCTTGAAGAAATTAGGGGACATAAGAATACCACGATGTTTGACCCCTGGCCATACGACACGGACTGGAGAACTACATGCCTTTTCCGATGCATCCGAAGTCGGTTATGGAGCTGTGGTGTACGGACGATGGTGCGCAGGAGATGGACAATATACCACGAGGATCCTGTTCGCCAAAGCCCGCGTTGCTCCACTGAAGTCGGTCTCAATCCCACGCCTTGAACTCAGCGCAGCCGTGTTGGCAGTCAGGGTGGTGCAAGCTGTGAAGAGATGTTTCGATCTCTACATTTGGTCGGTGAGCTTCTGGACGGATTCAACGATAGTACTTTACTACATTAACAACGTACGGAGCCGGTTTAGTACTTTCGTTGCTAACCGGCTCACGATTGTCCACGATGAATCGGCCACGCACCAGTGGAGTCATGTCAGGTCTGGCGATAATCCGGCCGACCTGTGCTCCCGAGGTGCGAACAATTTCAGGCAACTGGACACGTGGACGAGAGGGCCGAACTTCCTGCAATTGCCCAAACAGGACTGGCCCGTGTTCGAATTAAAACCCCCTACGGAATTGGAACTGGAGATCAAAGGCGTAGTGATAGCAACCAACGTCGTCGAAGCGTCGCCCGTTTTATCGCGACTGGTCAGGTTTTCTTCCTGGATGAAGACGCTTCGTTCGCTAGTTTGGTTAACCAGGTTCAAGATAAGTTTACTAGTCATGAAAGGGCTACGGCCCTCAGGTCGGATACCGGTCGGCCCGATAGGTCCCGATGAGCTACAAGCGGCAGAGTACGATATTTTCAGAATGATACAACGCGAGGCTTTCGCCCGAGAACTCAAGAGGGCGGAAGAAGTGGGGCTGACCAATGAAGACATGCCATCTCCAAGAGGCGAGCTGAAGCGTTTAAACCCCAAAATCATCAACGGACTGCTGCGGGTGGATGGTAGGCTGACCAACGCCCACCTGAACTTCGACACAACGTATCCTATACTGCTGCCTGCGAGACAACCTGTAGTAGAGCTAATGATTCAACACGTCCACGCCATAGAGGGACATGCCGGGGAAAGTCACGTGACGAGCGTCATCCGAAAGCGTCTTTGGTTGTTGAGAGGACGAGAGACTGTAAAACGCGTAATCCGACGGTGTGTGCAATGCAGGAGACGCAATGCCACAGCAGGCAAACAACTCATGGCCCCACTACCAGAATGCAGGGTGACTACGGGCTGGTGGCCGTTCAGTGACACCGGGTTGGACTACTTCGGGCCCTTGTGGATCAAGTGCGGGAAAAGATTAGAAAAGCGATACGGATGTATCATGACGTGCATGAAATCACGTGCGGTACACCTAGAAGTCGCACATTCGATGACGACCGATTCGTTTCTACGGGCCTTGCAACGATTTATCAACCGAAGAGGCGTACCGGCCGATATATACTCAGATAATGGATCGAACTTTGTGGGCGCTCAACGGGAATTGCAGCGTTGGCACAAGAACATAAACAGGGACGAACTGCAGAATCGAACCGTGGCCTACGGCATACGCTGGCATTTCAACCCCCCACAGGCCAACTACCGAGGCGGCGTATGGGAACGCATGATCCGGTCCGCCAGACGGATATTGCTGTCAATCATGGAGCAGCAGCCGCCCGACGACGAGACCCTGAACACCGTCATGACTGAGGTGGAGCGAATCCTGAACAACCGCCCCCTGGTTCCAGTATTGAACGGCGACCCCACCCACCTGGCGCTCACCCCAAACGACTTATTGACGCTAAGGTCGAACGAGGGTTTCCAAGGGCCGGTAAACCTTCGTGGGAGCTACCTCCACGGGTGGAAGCAAGCGAACTATCTGGCCAAGGTCTTCTGGAGGCGATGGCTACGGGAGTACCTACCGGCTTTGCAGACTCGACAGAAGTGGATGGCCAAAACAAGACCATTCAAAGTTGGGGACGTGGTTATGATCGCCGACGAACGCGCACATTTCAGCGCTTGGTCTTTGGGAGTAGTTACGGAAACCATCAAAAGCACCGACGAAATGATAAGAACGGTGAAGATGAAGACAGCTAACGGAGTGCTCATTCGTGACATACGCAGTATTAACCTACTCGAGAGCGAAGATGGAGGAGCTGATAACCCTGTGGCCTAGTAAACCTTTTTCACACCAGTAATCGAGGTGGATAAAGAAACACCATATACACCACACAATCTCCGTCAAACACGTTAAGGTGCTCGCGGTCCCTTCGTTGACATTACAGAAGGTTCTTTCCGATATGTGGTGATGAGTGCGATTCCATTATACATCCCGATACATACACGCATGCACGACGCACTCTACATCCCGTAAACCCATCATACATGTGACAGTGTTCTTTGTTCGCCTTTTGTTGACGCTACCGAATGCCCCTTGCACATGTGGAAGCAGTGGAGCTCAGGTCACACACACATGCTACATTTACTCGTTTTCTTGCCACGCGGTCTTCTGTTGACATTGCAGAAAGTCCTCCTTTGATGTGTAGTCATACCTGTGATTTCATTGTAACCCCGGCACACACACACACGCACACACACACTCGAGCGCGTACATCCAGGACCGGACGGCCCCTCACGAGGACAACGTCTATGTGACCACTCACGCCCGCCATCGGTCATTTGGTCTTGTGGAAGATGTAGACTAGCCTCACGTCTATGTAGCCAATGGGTTAGGTGCGACCAGTAGTAGAACGTCGACGACGAACATTAGACGCGCGCACTGACAGCAGGGCCTAGGCAGGTAGGAAGAATCAGTACCTTTATACCGAACCTTTGACTCTGCTAAGGATCCAGGAGGATTTTGGTGGGCGGTGTAACAGCCGGTCGTGGAAAATCCCCCTTTTTCCCTCGCGATTCAGTGTTTTTCCCAACATCACTCATTTCCATACACTATTGACTTTTCTTTACGAACTGGTTGTTTTTCTGGACCAATTGTTGTTTGTTCGCGCCCAGAGCGCTATTTTGGCACATCCTTGTTCAGGACCTGCGTGACGCACGTGCTGTCTGCTCACACGCTGCTATTCGGTTTCTCGTTGTTGAGACTTTGTGATCGTATTATTGAGGTTTGTATATTGTTTACGTCATTGTTTATTTTAATAATCTAGTATCGTAGAATTATCACGGATAATCGCCTTATGATTTCGGGATCCGTTGCGAATTTGGCTACGCATTGCTCAAACGGTCGTAACACTGCGGGCTCGACAAACTGTGACATAGAAAATGATTCATCACATCCAAGCCGTAGAGGGACATGCCGGGGAAAGTCACATGATGAGCGTCATCCGAAAGCGCCTTTGGAAACTGAGAGAAAGAGTGACTGTAAAACGCGCAATCCAACTTTGGGTATACTGCAGGAGACGCAAAGCTGCAGCAGGCAAACAGCACATGGCTCCGCTGCCAGAATGTAAAGTGACTCCGGGTTAGAGGCTGTTAGTGGCACCGGGCTGGACTATTTCGGGCCTAGGTTGATCAAGCAGGGAAAGGGGTTGGAGAAAAGATACGGGTGTGCCATGACTTGCATAAAGTCACGCGCGGTGCACTTAGAAGATACGCATTGGACGACTACCGACTCATTCCTCCGGGCCTGGCAAAGCTTTATCAACCAAAGAGGCATACCAGCAGATGAATACTTCGACAACGGGCCAAACTTCGTGGGCGCTCATCGGGAACTGCGGCGTCGGCACCAAAACATGAACAGGGACGAACTGCAGAGTAGAATCGTGGTCTATGGTATAAGATGGCACTTTAAACGGTTGCAGGCCAGTCATCGGGGTGGCTTATGGGTAATCTTGATCAGATCTACAAGGCGAATATTTCTGTCGATCATTGAGCGACAGCCGTCCGAAGACGAAACGTTGAGCACCGTCGCGAGCGAGGTCCAATTAAATTTTGGACAACCGCCCCCGGGTTCCAGTAACCAAGGGCGACCCCACCCATCTGGCGCTCACCCGGAACGACCTATTGACGTTAAGTTCGAACGTGGGTTTCCGAGGACCGACAAATCTTCGTGGGAGCTACCCTCGTAGATGAAAGCAAGCAAGCTATCCTGCAAGGTCTTTTGAAGCGATGGCTGTGGGAATACCTACCTGCTGTGCAAGCTCGACAGAAGTGGCCAACCAAAGCAAGACCATTAAAGGTTGGGGGTGTGGTGATGATCGCGGACTAATATGCTCAGTTCGGTGTCTAGCCTTTGGGCTTTGTCATGGAAATTGCCAAAAGCTCTGACGGACCAATAAGAACTGTCAAGATGAGGACCTTCAACGGAAGGCTAGCCCTCGAGTTACTCAGTATCAGCCTCCTCGAGAGTGAAGACGGGGAAGCCAACACAACAGAACACCGGTAGACCGTTCCTCACTCGTCGTTGAAGTGCCCACCGTCCCTCCTCTGCCACTGACTTTATAGAAGACGTTTCCCATGTGTGATAGTAGTTATTATTTGCCTGCTCACCAAAACACACTCGCCCTCAGTCACACACGTACACGGTACACGTTTATGCTTCATGACCTCCATCAAGCACGCTGCAGTGCTGATTGCTCCCAGTTTGTCACTGACATTTTGGAAGATATATCCCGTGGGCGGTAGTTGTTACTATTTGCCCACATACCACAGTGCGACCCCGTCCACGACACTCACACTCCCACACAATCACACTAGCACTTGCAGCCAAGGCAAGACGGCCCTCCCGAGGACAGCACCTATGTTTCCCCTTCACGCCCGCCATCGATCAGCCGTTCTCGTGGATGACGCAGAATAACTTTGCGTCGGTGTGGGTACCGGATCTAATGCGATCGTGAGTAGAATGCTGAAGTCTGGAGTATCAGGTATGCGCACTGACAGCAGGTTCTAGGTAGGTGGAGAGAATCAGTACCCTTATTCCAAATCTTTGACTCTGCTAGGGTTCGGGAGGGCTTCGGTGCGTGGTGTAACGACCGGTTGTAAAAAGTCCCCCAGAAACACTGAAAATTCATGTTTTCTTGGCATCAATCGCTCATGTACACTATCCGTGTGATTTACGCACCGTGTGTTTTCATGAATCAACCAACCAACAAAAGTCGTACCTTTTTTGGGACCTGCTTGGCGCAAGGGCTCTTTTCTCGTAAGCCACAATTTGATTATCATTTTCTGAGTCCCTGTGATCACACATATTTGTTTTGTGTCAATGTTCATTGAATAATCTAGTATCATTGAGTTTCACGGATAATCTGCTTCAAATCTGGCTAAGTATTGCTCAAGGACTTCTGACATAGAATGTCTTTGGGTTCGTTTTCGCTTTCCTATCCAGTGTCTCTTCATACTGCCTCCCACTCCTTTTTAACCAGGGTGGCCCTTTTTCTAGCAGCAAAATTCTGAAGGAGGCCACAGTGCCCTTTCCTCAGTTACCTGAATGTCACTGGTGAGCTGGAAGATAGTTCACCTGATATGGGGCAATGGAAGAAAAGGTGATGTTTCAAAGTACAAATCTAGAAGTCATGAGGCCCTGAAGTATTACATTGGTTCGAGGCTGGAGCCCAGATTTTCCCGATTCTTGAGTTATCTTCTTGTTATAAGTTGTCGGTCCGCTGGAATCAAGAAAGCTGAAGAATAGGGGGCCACCGCCAGGAGAATACGCAGCGGGTGGTAACATAGATAGGGGCCTAAAGTGGCCAGTAAGACGGCATTGATATTGCCCTCAGAAGCGAGGTTGAACGCATACGATAAGACAGCGCAATGAAAGCGCAACATCTCTACATCAAAGAAGACAGAAACGTAACAGCTAGCTTTTATGTTTCTCCAACTTTGTATTTTTAGTTTTTACACATATATTTTTGAGGGAGGCGGAGCATAGGAAGACAGTCCTGTTGAGGGAAACTCGAAGGGGAGCAGACACCTGCTGAAATGTTAAAAAGGTTCAAGGAAGAAACTTCTGCCCTAAGAACTTGTCCAACCACTTTTCAAACTTATTTTCGATCGGGGCTTCGATAACATCCTGCGGAAAGATATTCCTAAGAAGGGCCATTCTCTGAGTGAAAACGTTCTTACGGACACTTTTGAGAGGACGAGTCATGGATACTTTCTTTGCATGCCCTCTGAGAGTGTCCAGGCTCATGCTGGTAAAAATATGATCTGGGAGCCACGTAGCAAAAAGGTTAAACATACAAAAAAATCCCCTTCTAAATCTGCGAGTTCCAGGGGGTGCATTTTTGAGTCGGTCAGCCTTTGAGGATAAGGGGTGCGCGAAAACACACGAACCATTTCATGGCCTTCATTTTTACACCTTTTAAGGTTTCTCAGTCTTTGACCAGGCCAGATTGTATAACCTGACTGCCGCACTCTGGAATATGTCGGATGTGGGTCCCATAAATGAACCGAAGGTCTTATTTCATAATCGAGGGGAAGTTTCGCCTCACCATGTTGGGAACGCGAAAACAGGCCTGTTGGCCGGTTGATGGGTGTAGGAGAAAGAAAGCGACTTGTTTAGCCAGAAGCCCAAGACATCGTGCTGTTCCACAGCTCTGATCGGTTCGGCATTATTTGCCCAGAAGAGTTGAGCCGGGGAATTACCAAATGACTTGCCTACATACTTGTCTCCACTATTTGGCAGGCTCCGGTCAGCAGAACATTGCTTGGAGTAGTCCACTGCCGGCTGCAGTTCTGTGGCCTTGTTGCTCCAGACTGTGACATCGTCAGCATACACTGCGATGTTCACTGAAACCCTGCCTGGAATTTAACTTGAATAAAGGAGGAACATTGAAGGACCTAGTACTGATACTTTGGGGGAACCAGAGTGTATTAGGGATGGTTTCTAGAAGCAGGGACCCACTATGACCCTAAATGACTGATTAGCGAGAAAGCTACGATGAAGAGATAGCATGTCGCCCGAAACTTCGTAGGATTCCAGCTTGTTTATAGGAGGAATGTGCAGTACCTTGTCAACCACTATTGCAAAGCCGATGAAGATGCCTGCGGAATCACGCCTTCGTTGTGGGCCCAAGTAAGACCATCCATGACGGAAAACATACTGGAAGTGCATGATCTTCCCCGCAGGAAGTCATGTTGAGCCGTTTGCATTCATACGCACGGCCAACCTGGTGACAGTATCTTGCGTCCAGGAATGCTGGCTAACTGGGAGATAGATCATTGGAAAGCGCCAAGTGGTTCAGGATACTAGTCCTGACTGCGTTCTGCTTCTTGTATTGCCGGTGAGCCACAAAGTAGGCCACTGGACAATGGAAGATGGCACTCCGTTAGAATTGAGTAACACAAACGCTTCTGTCGTGAAAAATCCATCGGATGTCGAAAAGGGAGATATCTGACCGCATCCACCGCGCGGCTATACGGCCCTCTGGAGGTCTTGAAGTCCTAAAGTAGTACACGAGTAGGAGACTGAAGCACTAGAGGTCCCAAACCTTGTGATTATCCTCTTATCTGAATTTTACCTATGAGCTGGAAGATAGTTCACCGGGTAATAGGGCGACCGGAAAGAGGGTCCAAAAATACAGATTATCAGGTCAAGTCAGGCTAAGTCACAGGACTTGCGGCTTTGGCCTAGTTGATAAGTCCGCGTTCTTGCATCTTCGAGCTGCAAATAAATCCCGCTGCGCTGCAAAAAACGGTATTCCGTCAATGTTCTTGTGACTTTGCAATTTCATCCCCTGAAGCAAAAGAACAGGGAAAGAACCGGGCTTGCTTTCGGTAGAAGCCTTAATATCACTACATGCATTCGTGATCATAACCCTTATTTGCCTCTACAAGCAGACTTTCTTAAAATCAAACCGCTAAAGGGACAGTCGTGCTGGCCGTGGTAAAAATTAGAGGAAGGGGAAGTAGGAGAATAGGGAAAGTAGAAAAACAAGACGTCTTGCTGGAGATCAACCAGTGGCCAACGAGAGGCAGACAGAGACTGAAAACAAGTGAAGACCAACCTTTGAAAGCCAAAATGAAAGTGTTTTCATTGAAAATCATGTTGAAAGCTCTTTGAAAAATTTCCTACCATCGGCTTTCCAAGGGAGCCTTGAACACTGCTACAGTTTAGGCGGCCACCATATCCCTTGGGAGCCGGTCCCATGGGTTCTCCACACGGCAAGCGAACGACAGTGCCATGAAATAACGATATGCTCGTGACTCGGCCTGCTTCAATTCATGTCCCCAGAGCCGTGTTGCGGCCAAGGTTCAAAAGAGGGGAGTCTGGCCGCCACAGTTCCTTTAACTGTTTAAGTGCCCGGATGAGATCTCCCCTCTGGAGTCTCCGTTCCAGAGAGGACAGGTTTGGCTCTCCCAGTCTGGCTGGATACGGCAGTATCTTAAGCTCCCTAATTAACCTCGTGGAATGCCGCTGCAATTCTAGTACTTGCTCTCCACGGAAGGGGGACGGCGACTAAGCCCGACCACATTTTTCCAAATATGGCTGAACTATCGCCACATATGTAGGCAACAGCTCGGCAGGCTACCCGGAGCGAATGTTCCTGGCTAATTGGTGCTGTGCATGAGAAGCTCTTTCAGCGGTAGAAACATTGTAGGCTGGATTTAGGGGATTTGTGTACGTTTACTCCCAGATCCCATATCATCTCCACTCTATGGATCGTGTGGTGTTCAGGCATTTCTGTATCCTCCTCCCTTTTGTGGAGGCCGGTAGCAGATGTATGCAATGCCCTGCAATCAGAATTAGGTGCTACCTTTTCCTTCACTCTTGGATGCGTAACAGACCCCCCTGTGTGCTCAAGTCTGAGGGCCTCCCACGAGTTCCAAGTAATTGGCAAACAGGAGTTCGCTACTCGTAGTTTCCTGGGTTAAGTCACCTACGTGGACCAGGAATAGAAATCGCTCTAGAGTGCGGCCCTTCAGAGACAAAAATGAAAATCTTCAAACCAGTTCTTCGAGCCAATGAGCTCTGATCGTACATATATTCCAGGTGCCCCTAGGAGCACATCTAGATTCAGCACCAGATAGCCAGTTATCAGTGGCTTTTACGACCTCTCCGCAACTAAGAAAGCTTGGTCACCTGATTTGAGAACTGTCCCAGAATCAGGCGCAAATCACCCATTAGCACGGTTTTGTCGCAGGCAGTTTCTTCATGGAATGCTGAAATCACTTGGGTGACCTTCATCAGTCACTTTGTAACACGTCGAGGATCAGTTGGAACTAATTGGTGACTCCACACATATTCACGACATTATTTGCGTTCACCCTAAGTGAGGGACTGACTGTATAAACGAGGTTTGTTTAAGTGAACCTAGGGTCTTCCAGCAAAGCGCCATGGCCACATCTCGTTCCGTTGGCTCTGCACTCGTGTGGCATCACCGATTCACTGATTAGACTCTAGCAAACTAGCTCCCCAGATCTGTCAGCACAAGTAGACCGGAAGTATACCCCATCAAACTTTGCCGGTTCTCTCTCTTTTTCACCAAATTCGTGGGGTCCGTCTTTGGGACATAAAGGCTGAAGAAAATCGCACGCCTGGCATTGACCCCCGTAGTACCCCCTGCAGGTCTTGGCCAGGTATGATGTACCGTCCTTCACTGGAAAGTAGAAAATCCACCACTCAGGTAGGTTCCCACCCAGGCTACCTCGCCCGGGGCTGGGCCAACCTCCTCCAACTCGAGTAGCAGGAGTTCGTGATATAAGGCTCTGAGGGCCTTCTGGAAATCCAGATAGAAAACTCGACCAGCTTACCCCTGTCTGAAAGTATCGCATTCTCATCCAGGAAGGACAGCAGTTTTCAGTAGCACTATAGGTTCCTCATGAAACCTTGCTGTGTGTTTGACGAAAGACCACCTTGTACTAGATGAGAAAATTTCATTTGTTAGGATCTTTTAGAAGACCTTTAGAAAAACCGACAATAGACTTACTGGTCTGTACTTTCCCGGGTCTTCCTTCGACCCACTCCAGTGAATGGGAACAACCTGGGTTGTCCTCCACTCCAAAGGGTGTGTAACTGTTTCTGAGGGCACGCTGAAAAACTGGGTTAGGGCTTCAGCTACTACTCCATTTAGAGGCTTGGTGATAGCAGGATGTAATCCATCTGGTCTCGCAGCCTTGCTGGCTCTCGTCATTCCGGTGGCCCCTGCAACCTTACCTGGATATATAAATTAGTCATCCATTTTTGTCGTTGCCTGACTTCTGTTACGAATGGTGTAGTTCCCTGAGTCCACCATATGTGTCTGCTCGGAGTGACTTTTCAGTACTTCCGCTTTGCTATCATTTGTTGTGGCTAGCTGCTTGTCTCCGCCTACCACGCACCCCACTACACCTCTCAGGGCTGGCTTGGATTGCAAGTAGTCGTTGTTCGCCTCTGGATAGGACATGCCCTTAGTCGCCAGTGCCAAATCATACTTTGGATGAAAATTTGTCTGTAACCCTAGGACCACTTTGCAGGCCATCTTAAGCTGAAGCAGTTTCCGGTGGCAGCTAATTTGTTGGAACAAGCTCCATGACTTCTTTTTTCGTTTTTGTGCTCGCTCTGCCTGGGGCCTTCACCAGAGTGGCTTGTCCTGTGTTCTGAGGGTGAGCAACCTCAGTTAGAGCCACAATGATTAAGCCAAGAAAACACCCAACTTTCTTCCACTGTACCGTATTTGAGGTCCTATTTCAATCCTCTGGCCGCACTGACCAGTGCTCGGATGTCAGTTTTGGTAAGGCTACGCCTTCTCCCTTCGGGGACTGCAGTCTTCTTGGTCCTCACTGTGAACTTGATTGTCCTTACCTAAGGGAGCATTCACTGCCAAATTATCTATGTCTTTCGGGAATTTGGTCACCACATTGTTGAGATAGCTAGGGTTATGCTCCCATTCTCCACCTAGCCGGCTCCCGAACTTGCTGCCAGGGTCCGGTCAAGGGAAACGGCCAACAGTTGGGATGACAGTCCACTCCCTAGAGCCCACAGGGCTTCCAAATCTGTTTCGGGACAGTTAAGGTCTCCAGTCATCATTACCCTCACAGCTCCCAAGGTTTGATTGTGCAAGTATTCTAGGGGCATGGTGTCCTCATAGCTCTCCGGTGATGAGCTTCTGCAGACGCAGATAATCCTCTGAATGTCAGCTTTGAGAATAATTTTACATTGAACTCCTCGAACGTCACCAGTATGAAGGGTCTTACCGTCTGGCGGCTCAAGCATTTGGACAACAAGGAGCGTCACTTTTCCTCAATCCCACCCACCCACCCCTTTCAGCTGATGAATTCTGAAGCCCCGATGTGCCGTCAGGGCTTCTTCATCCAGAAGCTTTACCAAGGTTTTCGTTACAGCTGTGCAGTCGATGTTTTCCATTCCGGTTGCAAGCTCCTTCTTTTCGTTCCCAAAAGCCACAGACATGTGTACTCGGTACTTCTATCTGCTGTGGTTTCTCTGGCTCACGCATGGTGCTTTCGGAGGTCACTCTCGAGTGCCCATCCCACCGTTTGCCCTCACAGAGAAAAGAACGAGCAATGAAGTGATTGTGGGCCTAGCGATGGGTGAGGCTGGAGGTACGAGCCCCGAGGCTTCTGACAGCATTTCCGTCGTTAGTAGTCTGGGCATCCTCACTTGGGGCCCCATCTGAATTTGGTTAGCACCTGCGGTTGTGGAATCACTAACTCTAACTTCGGCTTTGCAGGTGATTTTAAGTTCAACCACTACTCCACTCCAGCACTAAGGCTTACTTCTCAAGAGGCCATCAAGGATTTATTCCTGACTCATAAATTGGTGAATTCTGCCAGAACTTGTCATGGTTTTTTTTAGCTCAAAGGCCAGTTCCCTCCCTTTTCTCAGACTAAAGACCCTCTTGAGCCTTGATGACCCTCGCCATCCAGCTATCTCCAGGAGTTGAAAATTATTCCCCCCATCTGCGTACCAAGGGCTCTGGCTAGCCCAAATACAGGTTTGTCAATGCACTTGGCAGCTATTCTTCAATTACCTACTAGGGCGGTAGGCGAGGCAGCGGTTAGTTTGGCCGGACACCCAGTAAGGGCGTTTTCATTGTCGCTCATACTGGTGAGTTTCATTTCCTGCTCGCCCAACTGTGAGAAACTTCCTTCAATGGGTTCTTACCTGGTATCACTACGGGACTGGTCAGGGTCTTCTACTATTTCTGGGCTCTTGGTTTTCTCTCTATGATGGTACGCTCTTCAGCAAACGAGATTTCATCTAGTTTTTGGCTAACTGACTTCCAGCTTCCACACAGTCGCAAGTGCCCACTTGAGACGCAGATGTTCTTTATACAGACTGGAAGTCTCAACTGATAGGTTACCACATTTCTGTTGGACCCATTTACAACAACTTGCGAACATGATACCCAAGTCCACCTATTCTCCATATCTTAGGCGTCCGTGCAGTATGGCTTCTGATCAGGGGTGAGTGAAGCCACTTACCTGTGCCTGGGCAAGAACTCATTCCTAGTCTCATCGGGGAATTTATGCAAGCGGAAAAGCGCTATCTCGGCTAGGGTAGGCACTGCTGAGCCTGAAAACACAGGCGTAGGACAGAGCACCGACTCACGCGAAGCAGTTCGCCCTTGAAAGTCACGAAGAGCCTTCAGCTTACCGTCTCTCTCAGATTGTTGTGCCTGTGTCTGTGTATGTTGCCCTCCGCGACAGCTGAATGAGTTTGTTTTTCAGCTCCACAAGCCGGTATCTTTTGGTATGCCATTTGTTCTTGTCCACAATGTTTTAACTTTTCTTGTCCGTTTTTCAACACTGAGGAAAAACCAGTTGTTTCTTGTGATTGCCGCCTCGGTTTGAGTCCTTCCTCTAGTAATTTCTAATTCTTTCTGCCTGGAATGTGAGGCTATTCTCCAAAGATACCACAAACGGCTCTCGAAGCACCTCTACTTCACAGTGTAGCGCACTCAAAGTTTGTGATATTACTTAACAGTACCACTTGATAGTGCCTTGAACCTGGTATTGTGGGTGATCAGGGAGACAGACCACCAGAGGGCACGAGAATGTTCGGCATGCCAGTCTTGACTGCATTTCGATTCTCGTGCTACTGGCAATCCGAAAGGTAGATCACTGGACAGCGAAAGAGGACAGGACTTGAGTGGAGCAAACGATTCTGACTTGGAAAATCCTTTGGGTGTCAAACAGCGAGAACTTTGGATCGAGCCCCCCGCGTACGGCCATACCCGGTTCGGCTGGTCCACAACTCGAACTCGAGTTGTGAATTACGTTGTTTCTAGTCTTAAGGCTTGCTAGAGTGAGAATCCAGACACAAAGGGCACCACGATTTTGTCGGTGATGACCAAAGCAGGTCAAACAGAAAAGTCAACTCTACGGCTTATATAGTATGTGGGAGCGACCTTGTAAAAACCTTGCGTAAACCAATCAGCAAAGTTAAGTGGGCAGCATAAGAACAACAGTTAGAAGTTATCATGAAAGTATCCGACTGGTAGGGAAAAAATTTAAATTTCAGGCACCAAGGTAAATGCGAGTTACTCAAAAACCAAACAGTTTGATGGGAAGGAGCATTCATGGTTGAATTCTGCAGATTCGATTTTGTATGAGAAGTAACTACCCTGAATGGAAAATCCGATCGAACATGTATTCAACTATCGGTGATTAGCACTCTTACAGCAACCCTTTCCGTGTTTCATCCCAGAATCAGACTGGCCGTTTTCGTGGTTCTCCTGGGGACCGGCCAAAAGCATTTGGCCTGATTAGGACGGGAGCTTGTCAGTTTTTGTTATGTGTAAGGCTACCTTTGTGAGATTCCCGACTTTCAGAAAGCGACACCATATTACCAATCAGGTCGCGTATTCTGGAGCCGCTTGTAGTTTGAAAAAGGGATCCGCTATCAATAGATGGGAAGCCTCAGTTTGTTTTGAAGCCCTAAGAGGTGGGGTAAAGGTAGGCAGGCTTTGAAGGTGCAAATAACACGGTATTGTTTTAAGAAATAACAGAAAAGCTTCAGCGTCAAACAGACTAAGTAAATAATAAAATACACTCAAAACTCTGATTAAAGAAAGAAACCAACAATCCTCGGAAGCCGGGGATCAGCCGACCACCAATGGAATGCCAACATTCGGTGAAATAAACATTTTGTGATGGAACAAATCATTGAGGAAGGGAAAATAAATAAATTTGGTTGTGAGTATTCAACGGCCAAGAATGTTACGAAAAATCTTCCAAAAAACTATTTAGACGGGTATAAGGGCTTTTCGCAACAAAATATCAGCATTACCTCACTCGCGAGACAAATGCATGACCTTGACCGTTGATGATTGTGACACGTCTTCCGGAATGACCAAAATGTCCAACGAAGATGGTGATGAATTCACGACGGATTTTCGAGGCTTCCCACCCTGCACGGGTACCAGCTTCCACAGTTAGAATGCTCCTAAATGGAAAGATGCTCTAAAGCTTAGTTTAACAGTCAGCGAAGGAGCGGCTTATCATTTCGGTTAACACCGTTGTGTTCATTAGCTCAAGGTCAGAATAATCATACGCTGGTACTGAACATCATTGTGGATACAAAAACCCTGGAGGTAAAGCTTTTGTTACTTGTTTGATGAGGGAACCGGATTTCATGTAGCGAAGTAGTTTATGGCCCACACTTTAGGGTTCCAAATGGGGAATACCGGGCTATATGCTGCCAGTCGAAGGCTTATTGCTGTTTAAAAGTCACTGATTTATGACCTAGCGGGAACGCTTTACAATAAGGCAGAACTAGGGAAATATACGATTTACTTGTTCAGTAGGCTTCCAAATGGCATAGACTTTAGACCCACACGCGCTTGCTGAAGTCACGATTTACGGTGTAACCTAGGAAGGATAATATCTAGTGGCTACATTATGTGGCACGCGATGGTGTTGGATGGAACCTTCTTGGTTCGTAGTATGTTGTGTGCGTTGCCGTCCCATGAAAGCCATGAAAGCCGCAGAAAAGGTAATTCGTCTTGGCGAGGATAAATACGGGACTCCAAGAGCCCAACTTAGGTTAGTAACAACCTAAGTTAGGTTGGGTTACTATTTTTCATTTCGGGACGAAAGAAACCTTCGAATTTGGTCATCTGTAACCCGAGGACTTGTTCAAAACTCCGCAGCAGGTTGCTTTTTATGCCCCCCCCGAAGCCTCCGCAGATGCTAGCCCGGTGATTCTCACCTTCTACAGCTCTCTGGTTTTAGTCCGTCTCCCGACAGAGTTTGCGTGACTCATCCTATGTTTAGCGACTCGTAGAATCTCCCTGGTCCAGTGGGAAAGCCTTGTGGAGTGCGAAACCTAAATTCTTCCTGCTGCGCAAACCTGTCCTTTGTCTACTTCGTGTGGTAAATCAACCTCTCACAATGAGTTCGACCGACGAGTACAAACCAGTTGCTGCCGAGCGCAGCATTCATGCTTCGTAAACGGTCAAACTACGCGTAGGAACCTTAATGGAATTTTCGTCTGGTTGACTGTCCACTGGACTCCTCCTTGCACGCACAAACCTCAGGTCATCTGAGACCTTTAGACCGCCTCACCTGTCGCTCAACGCAGCATGACACTTCGGATGTCAGTTCAAACACTCCCGTCTATTTGAAAGTCGGCCTGTTAAGCCGGAGCCGTAGAAAGACCCTGCCTATGCTACAGTGTGCTACCGTGGGTGCCGTGACTTTGGTCCCCGTGGCGTCGGTAGCCACTGTTTTCTGTGGAAGATGGCCTTTGGTGGTTGGCTGACTGACTCAGACTTATCTACTTATCACTAGACTCGAAGTCGGTCTCTTGTGGTCTTTTGACTGCGCACAACGTACAAAAGTCAGATTGTGGATCTAATGTCGTACTCCTCAAGTCGGCCATAACCAGTAGCCCCAGTACTGGTGTGCACACTTTGTTTGCTTTTTTGGACACATCGAAACCTCCTTCACCCTCTTGTCCTCTGGCGGGATTGCTTCTCAAAGAGCCATTCCAGCTGGAAAAATAGGTCGTCATTTTTTATCACCCGGCGAATGTTCCTCATTAGCCTATTAACGGTTACTGTTTTTCGACGTACCATCCTGAAGATTTAATTGTACTGGATCTTTAATCGACCATATCAACCCAATGCATCACTATGTTTGACAAAAGTGTTCTGGTCGGTCAACCTTTTTTTAGAGATAAGTGTCTTTTCTGAGTCACTCCTGATATGTCACCGTGGCTAAACTTTTTCCAGCTAGTGTTTCCACAACTGTGCGATACACAAACCCACAAGAGTGATTCATCTGTGGAGAGGCATACTTTCTGGCCGCTTTCTATACTGCCCAGAGCCTAGCTTTTTCGACGAAGTATTTGGAAGACGTATCATTCGCTTCCGATACAGGTCCATCTCAAACTCCCTTAACAGGTACACTAGGCTCTGTAAGCAGTTCTGTAAAATACTGTCCTATTCAGTCGGTTTTGTAAAGTGTTTCCGCGGCGCCTGCTTTGGCCACAGATTACCTGGAAGAGACGGAATCTTCGCGAGATACATCCACGAAAAAAGTAGGCCAATTTGACTTGACCGATAACCTAGTACTGAATTAGGTTGCGTCCTCAGCCACTTCGACGCGAGGTCAGAAGCCTTCCGGTTTTCTAACTGGAGCCAAATCTCGAGCGAATGCCAGCTGTTCTCATCGCTTATAGCTAGCGAGATTGATCAGATGAATGCTTCGAGGATGAAGCTGAGTGTACATAGTTTTACTTCAGAATGTTAGTTTTCCGGGTCAGCCTCAATCGACGGCATAGCTTGCGCAACAGGTGACCGCGGCGGGTTCAAAGCATCGTCTGCTTCCTCAGATCTCAGCTCCGATATCTACTCAAGCAGAAGAAAAATTCCCGAAAGAATCACATCAACAACGAGCTTCATACAAACACGGTTCCTGTAGACCACTTCGATGAGACTGCACCTAGGCGCGGTGGGATGGCTTGCCTGCCTCCTTTATCCACAGGGTTGTGTAGGATAACTTTCTCAAGCCAGAGGTGTAATCATGCCTGAAAGGTCATTGGATAGAGGCCACACGAAGTCCAGTCTCGGGAACAATTGATGGTCAAAATTTGATTCCATTTACCATGCCCCTGGAGAGGACACTCCGCCGAGTGAACACAGACAGAAACAGTTAGCCGGTCAAAAATCCTACACTAGATAGACGTAGGAGTGAAGCACCTGGCGTTTCTTTCTACTTTGTGAAGGAGTCGTCGCAGTTCATTGGGCAATTATCGCCGGCCTAAGCTGGGCAGCCCCCGGCCCAAAGATGCTGCTCCGTCCAAGTTCCGCCTGCTCCATTGGAAGCATGGGGTTAAGGACTGAATCCGAAAAACAGAACCGTAACAAGGCAGCAACGAAGACAAAACGAAACGTATGCAGAAGCTCCTTCACGGATTCTTTGGTCACATTCTCTTGCTGGGTTAACGCCTCTCTGCCTTGTGGGTCAGGAGTTTTATTCAAAGGCTTCGGTTAGGGTTCCCAAGAAAACCCCCTGTTGCAATGAGGACAGCAGCGAATTACCATTTGTCTAGAAACCTCCAGCATCCTTCTTGTAGAGGACCTCACTAATATTCTCTCCTTTCATTTGCAATTGATGTAACTATGTCTCTGACAAAGGCAGTAAATCACAAGTCCAGTATAAATCGGAAGAGTTTCACCCATCTAAATTTTCGATTCACTTGGCCGCCCTCCACATCGGCACACTACGTCAGCTAGGACAACAAGCTGCCCTCTATAGAACCCCTCGCAATTTCGAAATAGATTTATATTGTCCCGAAACAGGCTTAAAAAACCCCACTTCTGTTATCACGCTCCGCACTCCGGATACAACATCAGTCGCTTTTTGACCCTCCTGTGCATCGGGCAATCCGGCTTCTAGTGCATGTGGTCAGGCCGTTGTTTGGATTAATTCCAGCATATTAGCTGAGCGGGTGCTGTTAGACTGGATTCCAGTCAGCACTCGTTTATATGCGGTTTGGTCAGAAGGTTCTGTGCGTGCCAAGGTTACACTGAAGATCCTATGCTTATTAGCCCTGTCCGCGTATGCGCTGACTGGTTGCAGTTCCTCCGGGGCCAAGGACGAATTCTGTCAGGACTCCTCTCAGTTGCCCCAAAGCGCACATTCAGCAGAGGTGGAAGTCTTTACCGGGGATTTTAACGTCCAAGGTGGTCATTTTGGAGGTTCCGAAAGGCAAGTTGGTGGCCCTGTCAGCTATTCCAGCCGATCGCACCGATAACGATTATTGAGTCATTCAGAGCTGCCTCGACCAGGATGAATATATAGTGTGGATTGGTTGACGGTTGCCGTTCAATTTGGTCTACTCCCGTGGACTAAGGTCACACCTTAATACGTGCTTGCTTCCTTTTACTTCTAGTCCATTGTGACACCGACTTCGGTGACACCCGTCCAGTATCGGTGCCTCTGGATTAAAACCGGCAAGGCAATTCCCAGACCTAGCTGTCTACGCGATTATTCATGCATCCGGATGTCCAGAAACCAGGTGAACGCGGAGGACATGTCAAGAAATTTTATCAGCCGCCCGGAAAGCCACCCGGGACTCTAGTCCAAAAAGACCCCAGAAAAGATGAATGTGTTTGAATTCAGTTGCTTTGTTAGGTGCTCGCAGATCCTCCCCTACAGATGCCGCACTCCATAAATTACGCAAGGAGGTCTGAAAAATGACCGCGAGCACCGCTGGATTGCGGAACTTATGGAAATGGAAAGAGTGCTTGTATTGCCAATGCTATCAACCCTCTTCATTTGATTAGAAGCACCGGCCCACGGAGAAACGATGCAAGTGGTTGTCACTCCTGTAGCAGCGATGGAGATCATGCAGGAGGCAGGCTGCTTGAAAAGACACAAATCCGTTGGAGCGGATTGGTTGTCTCAGTCTTTCACTCAGGATGCCCGCAAAGCTTCGGTTTTTGGGTTAACTAAACTCCCCCGGGAAATATAGAATAGCGAGCAGATTATGAAGGAAAAGTGCGAATCTGTGGTTCTATCGACTTACGAGAAAGGTCACAAAACGTCTTGCGAAAAGTAGGGAGAAATTCGCATTGTGCGTATCGCGTCCAAACCACTCATGGTGCTCATCCTACACCGATTATACAGTACCCGTGAAATGCGTGGGCATGAGAATCAAGTCGGCTCCAGACCAGGTCATGGCTGTACTGACCATATCCTTACTCTTTGGCAAACCCTGAAGCACAGACACACCTCCCGCAGGCCTAAAATCTGTGTCTTTCTTGGCCTGAAAGTGATGTTCGATTCGGTCGACCACACAGCCATCTGGCGTTGCTTCTCATCTAAAGACGTACCAGAGTGAGTTATTTTTCTTTTTAATGCTTGTGTGCAAACAAACAATTCCGGGTTCGTACCTAGGGTGATCTTCAACTCGAGTTCGCCACGGAAACTGGTGTTCCCCAGGGCTACCCAACTCTGCTCCTTCTCTTCAATTTTGTGATTGAATTGATTCTTTATATAGCCCTATCCTCGTTTGAGATTAGCGCCATCAATATTTGCTCAGGCAATTAACCGTCTGATTCAAAATACGCGGACGATGCTCTCTTGGGTAAAGGTGCAGGTAATTTGTGACCTCTCTCACATAGCCAAAACAGCAACGTAGCAATGTTTAGGACGCGTTTTTTGCCTTCAGTTTTTAAAATGCTACTGCGGAGTTGGATTGGCGCTGCGCCAAGCTTCGTCTCGCCAGGGAAAGCTATAGTTAAAGTGGTTAAATTTTACTATATGGGAAGTTACGTTTCATCAAGTGGACAGATATCGGATGAAGCGGTACCGCGTCTACAGAAGGTGTTTTTGGCGTTTGCAAGACTCCGTCATCTGTGGCGTCGGCTTTATATCCGTTTGCCTGTTAAGGGTAGAGTGTACAATGCGGCGTTTAAGCCCAAGCTCTTATGAGGTTCAGAAACATGGTCTTAGGGAGTAGGAGATATGCGAAGACTGTGTGTATTCTGAACATTGATGTCTCCTCAGCACAGTCCGAGTATGGTGGGAACACAGTATAAACAATGCTGGGGTTGGGCGTGGGGATTTTTGAACCCAAGAGCCGTATCTTGGTCAATTATTGAATCTGAAAATGAAAGGCGATGACGGCTAGTGTTAAACATGCACACAGTAATGCTTCTTCCAAACATTTTGCGGTATTTCAGTGCAGTTCCTTTTCCTATTAAGATGACTCTAATCAGCTCGTCATCCAGCCCTTCTCAACCAACTCGAACAGCAAGCCTTCCCTTCCTTTCACATTTTGAACCCGGTAACCTTGCTTCCAACCACTTGCCGTCTGTTTATGAATGTATGCTTTTACATTGGACCAATTCTCCATTGCGGTCAATCCAAGGGCCCACGACCTTCCTTTCAGGCTGAAGATCACGCCAAGCGTGTGTTCTGTTCTGTTAGTCCCTGTCTGATCTGACTCTGTGGTCACATCTTTTCCCCCGTCTCATGTACGCTTCGACCTTCTCCCTGACTGGTTTATTGTTCTTGCTATAAAAGACGGACTTCATCCTATTCCGATGACCCGTCCCGTATTGCTCGGCATACTTTTTCCGAAAGACCCTTAGGACGATTTGAAGTCCATTCCCGGACCCCTGTGATTGGATTGTTCCACAAGCTGAGAAATTTTGCTTATGACTAAAATGATTATTCTCTAAAGTACACGTAGATTACCGACTTGCCTTATTCCAGTTGGATTTCGGGTTCGCGTTCTACAAGTTACTCATTCACTGGACGGTGTTTTAGTCACATTCACCGATGGACTTCCCTATATGACACTGTTCTATGAGACAGCTAACTTTTGGAAGGTGGGTAGAGGTGGGTATTCCATGAAATGGCGAGTATGTATGGAATCTTTGACCAGTAAACCTGTGCTAGTAAGAAGAGCCGAACTTCCAGCTTCAGGTCTTCGTGGCCCACCGACTAATTGGATGGAGGCATTAGGTGATACGGCCAGGTGTCACCGCTAGTGGCCTGGTTGTACTCGGACCCTTCCTTTGTCCTCTTGATTCCGGCTTTTTTCAATTTTTGGAACTTTCCACTCTGTACTTGTATTAATTTTGCCGTCTACCGGACGAGGCTGCTGGTTGAGAACCAAATCCAAGGCACAGGTGTGTTACTTTATGGGATGAATAAAATGAGACTGCAAGTGGGTTTTCTGGAGGAATCTTTGTACAACTGTCGAAACTGGCGGAATAAACAAAGATCCACAACCACAGCCACAACAGCGTCGACTACAACTTGTGACGAGTTTCATCGAAAAGGCACAAACGTCATTGCAGTTTTATATACCTCAGTCTTTTGTTGCTGTTCTAAAAATCCTGGTGCTTATTGCACTCTGGAGCGCACAACGGATGCGGACAATCTTACGTCTCCGAAAAATTGTATGAATAGGTCTTCTGGATTTCCTTCTTCTCGGCCATCGGCGACAGACAGTTTAGAGAAAGCGGAGGTGGTCCTAGTATCTCAAAGCCCTGCATACAGCACCGTGGTGGCTGCCGTGGTTCATCGCCCTTTTGATAACAGCAGACCCCATATGGATCAACCCACATATCCGGGCAAAGTGTACACAAAAGTACTCGTTCTTGTGACGTCGAAAACCGCAAATAGTTCGAACTAACATAGAAGTCACACCATTACATATGAGTCCCAGATCACGGAGCCTCATCCGGTTCTAAACCCTGAGTGCCTATCTTATCGACGCTGGAGAGTGTTCGCGGACTCCGCTTCTACGTTTGGGCCTCGGGTTTGCTTGCAGCTCTAGACTGCGCAAGTTTCGTGGATCCCGAGAATGAGAAACCTATCTCAAAAACGAAGAATTCGAGGATATGCAGACAAAATACGAAATGCAGAACTGCATTCGTATAAGCCCGGGGGCTTTCGTATTCATGGAGGTCAGTTGTTTTGTTCGGAGGGCCAGCACCCAAGTGTGTTTTACTCTACGGATGACACACGGTCAGAGGAAAGCCTGTTAAAGGTGGTCGACCTGTGGCCCACGGACTCCCACTCGTTTGGTTTTTCGCGAGCAGTCGAGTCCCATCCGTCTGCGTGAACGTCGTTTCTCAATATGCTTCGGGTGCTCCAACAAACTTCCACCTGAAAAACCGGAAGCCAAACTCTTCTTTTTTGTCTTTGTCAGCCTTCTATTTATTTCCCTTCACGAACCGTGACTTCAAGTCCTCCTCCGTACAAATTCCAGTAAGTCCAGCCACTATTTATTCCTCTGCTGTCGCACTGCGGCAAGATCGGCGCTTGTCTTCGGCTCAGCTCATTGTGCTTTGTAACTCCGCCAATGTTTTCGCGTTGGTAGGCCCCGGATCGGTCGAAGATGATGAAAGACCCTCAGGTCGAACTGCAAGCGATTTGACCACGGGTTACAAAAACCCACCTCTCTGCCACCAGTCAATATCACAGAAGCCACTGCAGTTCATGCTACCGCTACAACAAAAGCAGCCACTCGCAACATAAAACATCGAACCAAAATAAATAGCTCCTAGTCGAACACGGGAATCGGCGATGAAGACAAAGTGAAAATTTCAATCATATTAGTTCTTTTGCATCCGTGTGATACGAACATCTCACGGCCTTTAACCAACGCATGCCTGGAGGTGGGCTGCACCTTTCGGATCAGGTTGGTTTGGCTGCTAGCCTGGCTGGCAGAAAGAAACAAATCCACCAGATCTGATGCATGCACTTTTCTCGCTACTGGAAGCATGCTCGTAATTGCCAAACGCTATTGTTTTGTGGCCAAACGTCAGACTAAACCGCCAGCATCCTGAAAAGGGGGCTCAGAATGGACAACACATCCGTCGTATATCCATACTGTGTTTGGCCTAGAGAAAGACCAGAAGAATAGTTGGAGAACGTTCCGCGACGTAAGGTGTGGAATTCCAGTGCCACAAGCGACTTTGTGCTACTGCTGGAAACACCGGAAAACAATTCAAAAATAAGAGGGGAGCAAAGTCTTGGAGGAATCCACCGATCGAGGTCCGGTTTACTTAAAAAATGATATCCAGGTTATTGGAGTCCCAACCCACAGCTGGTGTCAGAAAATAGTCTCAAAGGTTGTCCCACTGGATTGCCGCAGCTAAATGTGAAAAGCTACTTGGCTGGCGAAGTTCTGTCAATAGAAAATGGGATTGGCTTAGTTTGATAGAAGGCCCATAGGTTGTCCTCGACGATGACCACTGCTCCACATGGTGCTAGTCTAGGTCTCGTCTGCAGCAGGCTGTTGACCGGAGTTCCGCGAACGCTGCAGCTCATGACCCAGTCTGAGAGCATTTGTCATGAGTATTGCCAAGAAACTTATCTAGCTTAGCTTCATTCAGCACATTCAAAGGAAGAGGACTGTAACGACCGGTCGTGGAAAATCCCCCCAAAATCCTTGCGATTCAGTGTTTTTCTTAACATCACTCACTTGCTTACAATATTGACGTGTCTTTACGAACTGTTCGTTTTTATGGACCAATTGCTGTTTGTTCGCGCCCAGAGCGCTACTTTGTCATATCCTTATTCTGGACCAGCGTGACGCACGTGCTCCTTGCTCGCACGCTGCAGTTCGGTTTCTCGTTTGTTGAGTCCGTGTGATCCCATTATTGAGGTTTGTATCTTTCTAGTGTCATTGTTCATTCAGTAATCTAGTATCGTAGAATACCACGGATAGTCACCTTTTGATTTCGGGATCCGTTGCGAATTTGGCTACGCACTGCTCAAGCATGTGTCGCAGGGACTGCGTGCGGTATATCCCGTTAAGTGCCTAAAAATGCATATGAATATTTTTGCGTGCATTATCCTTTTCAGTTTGTTTATCTTGATTGCACACATTCAGAGAACCACTGTTATGCTGTTTGAGGAAATATCAATTTAATTCCGAAAAAATACGTGTTAGTTTTGCCGATCGTCTTCTTGCTTCCTAAAAACACCATAAACCGCATGACTTCCTAGAGTAGGTGCCGGCTATTGCGCACTTTTAAAAAGCCTTCAGAAATTGTTTTACAGCGCTGGTAAGCTTTGTTTCGACCCAGGCTGCAACCTGCGTCTTGAAAATAACGCAATATGAAGTCTCAGTTTAGTTCGTTTCAGTGAAGTTCAGGTTAGTTTGCACGGTGCAGTTAACGGTCAAGGACCACCGGGCTCCCAGGGTTCCGTTGACCGTATCCTCGAAGGCCCTGCCCCAAAAACTGCACGGAGCATTTCTTCGAATCCCTGCCAGAAGTAGGAAGGAAATGGTATCACTCACCTTACCTCAACCGTAAAAGGCTTTGTGCATCTTGAGCTTCTTTTGAGACAGTGTGCAGCAAACAAAAACGACAATTACTATACTTCTTTAACGGACCATGGTCGTGAAGTCCCGAAGCACTACTTGGGTTCGGAGCTTTAAGCCCAATTTTCCCCGTTCTCGAGGAAATCTTTAACCTTCTTCTTAATTCACCGAGCTAAAATGAGAGTGCAAGGAAGCGAGGGGGGTGGGTGGCAACCAAGACAAAATATACATGAAGCGGAGTAGAAATGCGATAAAAGGCATCTGTTTCACTTTTATTTTTCAGGCACATGGAATCACCAGGGGCGACCAAGGCCAAGTCTTACCTTTTATGAAGATTGTCTTATTTTTCTAGGGAACAATATCTTCCGGGGGAGTGTTCCACAGCTAAAAAAGTTAATTCGTGTGTAGGTAATGGGTCTTCGTTTAAAATCATTCCCACTATGACCACGGATGGTGGATGCTGGACAGACAGAGGAGAAGTGATCGTTTTGCCCTGGTACAAAAGGGTGAGATATAGAAGAAAGATCCCCATCCATGCATCCTCAATAAAGGGACAGCCTCTGAAAAGTGAGGGGCGGATGGGATGATGTTGGCGGGACAGATCACATACGGCTTCCGTTAAGGCCCTTTGAACCCTTTTTGGACCCCACTATTTAGGACAGGACTGTAGTGCTCCAAATGACTACCGCACCTCAGTGGAGGGCGGATTCATGTGCCGGAATTATTGGGGGAATCAACCCTGGAGACTCAAGGAGAGGAACTTCTAATCACATTCCTGACTCAAGGGGCGGATATGTGTCTGCAGGTTGGCGGTGGTGTAAGAAGAACGGGTAACAACCTAATCAGAAACTGAGCTGTTTATCTCGGCCAACCCTAGGCAACCTGGCTGATCAGTAATGGAGAACGTGTGGCCACTCCCTCCGCCGAAAGACGCGCTCGTGCATTTGTCACCATTTGCTGGGGTTCCAATCCTCGAGCCAGCGTTTTGCTTTATCAAACGCGGCATGCAGGCTTTCATCACTTGAAATCCAGGGAACTTCGTTGTCCGCATACCTGATAATGTTCACCTAAAGAGTGTTCAGGGGATCATTTCCGTAGACGAAGAACAGAATGGGATCTAAGGTCGGTCCGTTACGGACAACATATGAAACTGTGAAAGGTTAAGACAAAACACTCCTCACCTTAACTACGAAAGTTTGGTCGGTAAGAAAGCTGCGTAAGATGCCCAACGTGGCACCTAATATCCAGTATGTTTGCCGGTGATAAAGAAGAGAGACACATGTGATCTTGCTGGAGGCCCTACGAAAATCGATGACTACAACGTTTGAGAGCTGGCCTTTGTCGTAGGCTCCAATCTGACCATGCATGACGGTAAGCACGTTGGTGGTGCCGTGATCCAATGACAAGCCCTCCCCTCAATTAGGCCCCGATGACCTACCACCATCTACCCTCGTCAATGGCGGCCCGGATCTCCCCGTTTTGTTGCTCAACCTCTTCAATCTTCAAATTAGTGATGGCACAGTACCTGTCGATTAGAAAGGCTCGGTAATCGTTCCTCATTCATAAAAAGAGACCTTCACTTCAAGTTTTCAATTATCGCCCCGTAAACTACATACCCACCGCATCCAGAATAATGGCAAAATTAGTAAAAGATCACAATAATAACTACCAAGCTATCCTCAGACTTGGTAGTGACAACAAACATGGGTTCCTCCTTTGCCTATCCTGTACCAATTTTTGGTAATGTTTTCTGAATCTCGTCACCAAGGCAGCTGAAGATGGGGAATCGTTCGCCTTTCTTTATCTAGGCTTATCTAAAGCATTTGATCGTGCACCTCACCCATATCTTTTTACAGAGCTACGATTCTCTTGCATTATCAACCCACCACTTTTTTACTTCTCTTCTCACAAATCTCGACTCTCACAGGTAGCTTGGATTAATGGGCACACTTCCAGCTCTAGGCCTATTACTAGCAATGTCAGTCGGAGCAGTGTTTAAGGCCCCCTTCTTTTCCTCCTATACCTAAATTATGTGATCCTGGAAGTACGTAGTTGCAAGCCGTTCTTGTTTGCTGTTGACATTGAAATAGGTTACTCTTTTTCGCCCGGCAACCTCAGCTCTACCACCTCCAAAATCTAAGCTGTCCTAGCTGCTCCCGAATAATGGGAGCTCAACCTTGGAGATGAAATTCTCCGCCGACAGGTGTATTCTTCTTAGAAGTGCCAGATTTCTCCAGGCTCTTTATGCTTTTGCTGTTTACCTATGAACAGCTAGCCCCTTGTAAGAGACCTTGGCTCAAATTATCCTCGCTCCTTTACCTTTTCCGAACATGTCTTCCAAACGGCGAAGGCTGAAAAGTATCTCGATATTCCGCCCAGATCCATTCAGCTTTAGGACAGCACTCTTTACATGCACAAAGTACACGCCACACCCCTTCTCGAACACCATCCCTTAATCTCCCCTAGCTTGCAAAACTTCGATAGGATAATTATTGAATGTATTCAGAGAAGATTCACAAAGCAGCTTATTGGGTGGTCGTCAAACTTAAACTGTAGGGAACGATGTTTAGGCCTCGAAGTCGAACCATTATGGTTCTGTTGCATCAAGCTCAGCCTGGTTTTTCTGTATAAACCACTGGCTAAGTAACTTTATTCGTCAGACCAAATATATTTACTTCGGGATACGGGATGATTACTCCGTGAAAGACAGTATATATCTACTACACCCCAGCGGGGACCGTTATGCTCTGTAGGTTCTTTCTCCCCACTTACTCCAGAACTTGGAATAAGCTCCCTTTGCACATTAGAACTTCACGGTCAAATTTAGATTCGTGCATGCTGCAGATGAATTCCTTTCTGTGGCAACTATTTTGCGCTTACTCAACATCCACTACCGTAAGTCAAGATCATGTTAAAGGCCCCGACTTCCAAATCATTACTCTGCTTATTCGGACCACCTTGCCCACCAAAAACCTTTGATTTTTTCCCTCTTCAATGCTGGCCCTGTCGGAATTAAAAATGCTCTGTTTGGGTGCTTTTCTTAAGAATTTACCATCGACATATTCAAAACATGACCGCATCCAGTATTTGTTTTCCCTACCGACTTATCGAACCAAGCCAATTTCGCTTTGATGTAAGTCCTAGAAGATGCGTTTACAAGTTCAGGAGGACCACGGTAATACTGCTTACATACTATCAAAGTGCCTCATTTGTACGACTATTGGTTGCCGTTGTTTTGCCATATCACATCTAAGGTCCTGAAACCAACCTCAAAGAAGTTAAACAAAATGACTTAGGCGATGCAAATCGATCCAACATATATATATATGTATATATATATACTACTGCCTCCTAAACAGACGCGAAACATGACAATTAACCCAACGCTCCCTGACATCCTTATGCTTACTTTGTCTCCTTTACATATTAGGTCTCATCAAGCAGGCCTGCATCACTCTCTCAGCAATTTTGGACTGAAAAATTCAGTTTCGTTTCTACTATTTGACGTGGCCCATTGACTGAACTCAGCATCCAGTCATGATGTCACCCATTCTGTTACCACACTAGCTCCAGCTTACTTTCTTCCACAATTTCATGCGGAATTTCCTCCTCCCCAGATCCAAGGTTCACGGCTTCTTTTTCAGTCTTACTTTCCGTGGCCACAGCTTGTCTCACCTGCTGCATCGATGGGCACTTCAATTTTGTTCCTCGTTCGGTTACCAGTTGATCCTCGGATGGGGCATGCCCAGACTGCTTTCCTCTAACTTATTTTCCATTTCAGTGGTACCCAGTGTCAGTCAACTACTTCAGGCTCTGCACTGATTATATTTCGCTGGTGCCCTTGCGTTATATTGCTACGTGGCCGTCTGCCGATCGACGTTTCCGTTGGCCCTACTGTCCGAGTTCTCAGAGACTGGAAGATAGATCCTGGATTATACACCCTTATCGTGGTTGCTTTAACCCCTGTACAGTCATCTATGGTCACTCGTGACGTTTCCTACTCTGCAAGGAGCGGCCAGATCCCTCGCTTTGGCTGGCGCACATCGGGCTGTACCGGCCGCCTGCAGTGATGTGCCGGCAAAACGTGGCAGTTGAATCACATCTCCTGCTTTCAGTTCGGATTGTTTTCCGGGTTGGTTGTTCATCTCATGGTCAGCCGCACCAAAAGACACCGGTTGCGGATGGCAAGCTTTAACTCTGCTTGCCTTACAGTATCCATCACCGTCGGTTCCAGATGACATGCTACTATCGTTCTTGTTCCGCCGCGGTTCACTTTTTGTCATTTTTGTCATCCCTACCATCACTTTCCTCTTGTGTCTTTCCACCTCTGTGTGCGCATTCATCCATTCTCTCAATGCTCCTATAGTTTCTCACAACGACAGCCCTCACTGCATGATGGCACCGCCACTCAATCTACCCAATTCTGCCCATGCCTGTCAATATTTCATTTTCCACCCTTATCGCCCTGAGCGGCTCCTAAGCTCCGTTCACTTGGTAACTCCCAATGCACAAAAAGCTAATTGGTCGCGTTTTCATACCTTAATGGGTACCATTTCGTCATATCTTTCTTTCACCTTATACCTCTTGCCACTACCCACCAGACCCACTAGTACCCAAGACCAGTACCCATAATGGAACTCGCTGTTCTAACCTTTGCATCTTTAAAGCCACCTTTATTATCAGTCCACCACCAAAACTTTTTTTCTTGAAACCGCAACTCTTCTGTGGATCCTCCCACCAGGCAGTGCCCCGATTAACAACTTCAGGCTTAATCCATTCAAGTCCTTGCTCACAAGCAGGCAGCTCTTCAGTTCCATCCCCCTAACTCCAAAACAGGCACTTTTTCAGGCCCTTTGTTCCATCATAGGTTCACCTGTCGGCGTGCTTCATCGTATTTTATCTGTAGTGAGACAGTCTGATTAGTCGCTTCTTGCCTGTCTCTCGTTGGTCAGTATTCTCACCTCCTGTTTCGTATGTTGCTCGCCACAGTCATCTTCAGTGTGCCCGTCACACTGCTTCGCTCAGTCAAGTTCCACCCCATGTAAACCACTCGTCACGTCGTGATATTCACAAACAATTTCAAAACGTATGGTCTGCGATTGTTTGATCCATCTGGCCCTCCATTTACTCATTTCTCTTCTGCGTTATTCACTGTTGGAAAAGCTACATCTTTGCGTCACTGTTTGTCTCACCCCCAAGTTACTTTTCTCCACTGATATTTTACGCCACCCGGACTACTTTGGGACCATGTTCAACCCGCATTCTATGATACATTTCACAGCCATCACCTTCTCGCTGAATAATGTAAGTCCATCCATTATTGCTTCGCTCATTTTTGACCGTCACCACTTGTCACACCTGCATTATTCAGATTATTAGACTCAGTCTTAGTAGTCTCCTCTGATTACTTCCTCCAAAGTCTCTAGTTTAGGAACTTCCGTTTGTAGCCGTCACCTATTGTGTGCTTCTAAAGTCGTTTCGCTCTATGTTGATCTACCACTTTCACTTGCCGTAAACATATCAACTGTGATATTCCTAAGTCGATTCTGTAACATATGGTCTACCCTTACCTCTCTCTTCCAAGCACTTCCGACTCCGTGTTCCGTCACTTCACTGCTCATCGCTCCCTATCCTATAATATATATGTGTATATTTCTTCTGTAGGATCCAGTTCTTTGCCGGCCTTACTCCTTGTTACCTTCCCGCAGCTTTCCATGATTTGCGTCCTTTCTCTCGGTATATGTGCATCACTTCCACCGTCTCCTGATCCTTAAAACCCAAGGTTGCCTCCGACCCACTCTGCACGTCTTCTGTCGCTCCCCTTTGTTTTCTGAGAGTTTTTAGGCTAACGCCGTCCATTTACTGCAATGTAGGGTACCCCAAGGCTAACTTACCTCTTGCCATAAAGCTCACCTTTTTTCGCTGGTGTCTCTATTGCAGTTTCTCATATCAAGTTTTAGTCCTTCTCATGCAAAGCTTCAGCTTTGGGTCACCTCCATTTTGTTCGGTCAGTTTCTTTATTTGACAATGACCATCTAATTCACCGGGCATCGGTTTGAATTCGTCCGCGGGTCCATTTAAACCAATTCTACTATTCTTTGATGCGCATGCATTTGTCTCCCTCTCATCTCCCTTGTAACTGTACCTTCCCCTTAGTTCGTTACGCACATTTCCTAATTTTCACCAATTTTGTCTGTCCACCCTATCGCTCGTAAAATTTGATCGTGCATCTGGCACATTTTGGGTGTCTCCGAAAAGGACAGTTATTATTCCCTGCCAGGGAGAAAACCACATTTGGTGGGCACAGGATTCTACTTGTATGCCAAAGGGAAGGAATCTCGCTCTCGAGAATACGCTCGAAAATTTAACAGGTGATGCCAGTCGGATTTATAGGTCTGTAACTGGAAGCAACGTGTCCACTGCCTTTCTTAAATGTGGGGGCGATGACTGCTTCTTTTAGGCTTCTGAGAAAAACTCCATCTTCAGCACCTCCGAAAAAGAGACATACAAAGCCGCTAATATGTCCATCGTCTCCTTCAAAATAAAGGGGTGGATTGAGTCAAGGCCCATAGGACAATGCCGAAAGAGCTGACGGAAACCCCGCTTAACTTCACAAATGGGAGTAGAGGTATAACCGAGGTTAGCGACCAAAGGCTTTTGGCGGATGATGCGGTGGGATGGTATCGAAATAGAGCCGCGATGCGTACAAAAATGTGAGTTGAAGTCCCGGGCCACTTGGCTGAAGGGAGCAACTTGGGATCTGGTATGATCTATGAGAGTAAGTTGCTCCAGAGATTTGCTTCTTAGATGAAGTACAAACTGAAAAAGAAAGGGGTCATTGATCAGTGCTCGATAAAGTACTGACCATTGAACTGAATTTCAATAAGGCCCAATCTTGTCTTTTTCATCTGCCACGGATAACCCTGAAGCCTTCTACATCGCGGGCAAGGACTTTGGCTTTATGCTCATCGAAGATGAATGCGCTTGTGTTTAGAGTGCTCCTGAAGACATGAGGGACGGGCTGCTCGCTGGTTTGTTGAGAGTGACTTCTGAGAAATGACAGCCTATCGGCTAACGAGGTCAATCCTCTGAGGTCTCCTGCCATCCGGGCAAAATTGTCTGAGTTAGTTGCCGAGCCAATGGAGCAGTCTATATTTTTGCACCGGTAAGCTCCGTGAGGAATTCCACGGGGCTTAGATTTCTGTCGTCCCATTTTGCTTTTTCTTGTTTGTCGCTAAACAAAGTAGTTATGAATGCCCGCCTTGAAAATTGTGCCCAGGCTTGATGTCGTATGTAGCAAACGACAATAAGGTCATGAACTTGGTGCAGAGAAGTTTATCCAGATGGTTTGCCTACCTGCCGGGTTCAGCTTAGGAAAACTCTTCGTAAAGGGAATTGGTACTCGCCGGAACACGGAATGCTTCGGTATGACCAGAAAGAAACTTTCCGTATGATGAAAGAAATAGTTGATGTGGCTGAAGAAGCAAGGCCCTCACTGATGCCCAGCAGCCATACCGTAGACCAGGGAGACAATGTTAAGTTTCGGGAGCAGTGGATGAGAACTCAAATGAGGGGAAATTCCCTCACAATCAGGGTAGCCAACGGATGGAGTAGACTGCCAGCATCAAGGAAAACTGGACAAAGTGTTTAACGAACGGGGGCCGCACGTAAAAATTCACCCCTTACGCCTGGCCTCTGCTTTACTTCCCTCTTCAATCGTACCACTACTCTTCATTTTCTTTCATCCTCTCAGCTACCCCATCTCCTTCGAGCCCGCTAGTCTTGAGTTTCGTAACCGATGGCTCTATGAACTGGTGGCTGCCAGATTCCAGCAGCTTACAACAAGGAATCTGTACGCCCTCCGGATTGGCGGGCAGTTGCCGGGGTATTTTCTTTTCCGTCTTCCCACAGTTAGACTGAAGAATGGTCTGCCATTCCGCCCATTATGGCACCGCCCGGTTGATAACCCGGTGGACCAGCAGGGTACAAGGCATCATAAATGAAATAGACTCCGCACAGTCAGCCATACAAATTATTTTTTGAGCTGCTTAGCTAAAAGAAGAGTTAAATGAGCTTAAGGGAGTCCTAATCAGGAGGCCAAATTGTGTATATCTCCGTAGAAAGAAGGCTAAGCTAGTAGCCTAAACAGAAGGCGATAGCTTGCTCACGGCCCCACGTGCTGTCCACGCAAATCGCCCAAAGGATCAAGCACTGTGTCCAGCATCCTGCACTTCCTGTCATTCCACCCACCACACCCCCAGTAGTAAATTCCTTGAGCAAACCGGTCCCCTGATCCAGGCAACACTCGACTCCTGTACTGGGACGATCCTTTTCTAAAGCCCATTCTTCAAGCGACAGCTGACTCCCGACATGAAAACCTCACTGCGTCTCCCCAGACCCGGTATCTTCTTCCCCAGGCTCCTTCCAAGGACAGAAACCCACAAAGTCCGTATCGGACGAATGGTTGTTGGTTTTCAAATTTAGTGCCCTGTACCCCGTGACTTCTCCCTTATCCTACGCACAAGTCCCGTTTTAACATCGTAAACCAAGAAGCTCGAGTACTGAACGACCCCAGCAGATCGGGACCAACTGCAAGGCTACTTGGAGGTTTTCTCGTGCACCTCGGTATATCCCAAAATAAACCATTTTCGGGTCCCCCACTGCCAAATCACCTGAAGCCCTCGCTGGAGTGCTCAACGTTCAATCTTCTTCGTCCTTAATAGATTCAACTCGAGCTCCTTACCTGTGCTTTCTCCCCCCAATAATGCCAGACCCCCCTCACAAGTTTAATTTCTAGTGCAGCCGCCGACCAATCACCAGGACCAGGGCATCTGCCAAATCAGATCCGGACGGCTTCCCTCCCGCACTTATCCCCCCAGGTGGTATCGATAAGGACTTGCGTCTTCCTAACATTTTTAGACTTTCTGTGATGAATGGCGCTGTCCCCAAACAATGGAATGCCTCGATGATTATTACATGAGTTGAAAACGTTTCGCCTCAAGACCCGGCTAACCATCGACCAATAAACCACACCCGAACCATGTGTAAGCTCATGAAGCGCCTCGTCAAAATTCAAATCCAGGACTTCCTGGCCTCCAAAAACCTGTCAAACGTCTATTTGGATGGAGTTACTTTAGTGCGCCTCCTCATCTGCATTTCTCTAACCGTCCCACTTATTCCATAGAAAGTGATCAATCAATCTTCGTCATATTCACTCATGTGACGAAAGCATTTGATAGCGTACCTTATGTTCACCGTTTGTCCAAAATCCACCCATTTGACAAAGCCGACATTTTACGGTCTTGTTTTTGCTAATTTATCCCGATCCTTCTCGAGCGGTTCCGACTGGCGACCACCTATCGTCATCTGAATCGACTAGTGGTGCTATCCAGCAAAAAGCTTTGGGTTTGCTCCTATTCCCCATGTACAATAATGGTTTATTCCGCTTTGCGGAAGGTCAACCGGATATAGGCGAACAATGCGCTTCATGCTACCTGTTTCCCCCGGCTTCCATTCGTCGTCGCTTTCGTTGTCCCCATTTCCCTCCAAGGTGCTACTCGTTCGCTATACAACTGACTTCGCAAGTACCCAATCACCAGTTTCGGCAGCAATTTCCGCCGACTGTTCTGTTTTATTCTAAATCCGATATCACGCCCCTGTTTTTCGTATCAGACTCACTGGCCCCGTAGTTGTCTCTTTATCGTTATGGTGTGATCCCCTAACTTATCTTTCTTCAGGGCACTAATCTGTCCTCCTCGTCATCATCGCTTCCGCACGCTATTCGCTTCTGCTATCGCCATACAACGCATCGCATATTGTTTATCGCAATTATCTCATATCCTGGCTGATGCTTCGTGACACACGTATATTATTGCAAATAATCCGCCGAACTCTAACCTGCCCTTCTCTGGGTGTTTATTACGCCACCACTCCCAAAGCCCTCCCTCTGTCCATCGTGCTTGTTGCTTTGCCTCCTTGTGATTGACTACATCAGCCCCCGGCCATTAAACTTTATCACTCTATTGTCTGTCGATCCGTTGCACTTTACCTCTAAAGATCCACTCTTGTACTTCGTTGAGTTCCCTATCCATATACTTTTCAAACTCTGCAGCTTGCGGATGACCCTTCGATTTTCCCCTCATAAGCTGTTCTTTCTAGAAGGCCCGACAAGTATCTTTTGGTTTTGCCCGAGTTTCTAATGGCTGGGCTCCTTTCCGGCACTATGTATGTATATGCTCCCTTTTCTAACCAAATCCAACCACCATTGGCCAAAATAATCAGCTGACCTTGACCGGCAAGTTTTCCGGGCGTTAGTATCGTTTTGGTCCATTTCACCATTCCATTTCAAACATCTGTGTACACATTTTCTACCCTTTTGAAAACTCCCATCTTGACATCGCCCCTGTTATCTGATCGTGCACCCTAGCTTGCTTATGGCTCACCGGAAATGTGCCTTTATATCAAACTTCTCTGCGTATTTGACACCGGAGAGGTTGAAAACACTTGTACACTTCCGATTCTTTCATTAAGTTACGGCTTTCCCTGGAGCAACACTCCTTTTTCTGAAGATATCTTAGTGCGTACAAAACACCCAGCTTTTTCAAGCGCCGTCACTATGCTACAGAAAAAGACCGCTAACAAACATCTCTTCCGATCACTATCCCGCTTTCTGATTTTGAGTGTCTCGGGACTACATCAGTCAAACCTAGCTGCAAGAAACAGATCATTTCAGAAGCTCCAAGAGCATCACTTGGCACCGGTCTCAAAATTATCCTGGTTGATACCATGAGCTGTTGTTATACTGAACAGAACTGAAAAATGTTGGCTGAAAGCGGCTCCCTGTCGCTCACATTCCAGGCACTAGAACGGTGGAAAATTGTGAATTTGTCACAGCTTTTGAGTCATTTTTGCTTCTACTGTACATACCCCTTGCCTTTTCACCCGAGCACACTCCTTCGTCCACCCTAACTCGCCAATGTCGTCCTAGATGGTGCTGACACCTACTTGGTGCACCGCAGAACGATCGGTAGGCTACGAACTCCTCACAGACTTAGAGGATACAGAAGGTGGTCGTAGGTCACTAAGCAGCTGGTGCTTTACTTGGCTCATGAAATTTTCATTTGCAAAAACAATAAACTACATCCTATGCCAAGTTTTTTTAGATATCCCATTCATCAGTACCCCACCAATCCCCATTTAGCCCCTCCGTTCGAGATCTAGAGCCTCGCTACTCTTGCTCGCTAAACTTCTCCGAACACCAAACTTTCGAAATCGCCAAAACAAAAGGGCATAGCTTGTCTCATGTTCCGATACTCTAAACTCAGTTGTAGCCGCCTCCTAGTCCTCAAGACGTGAGCTAGTCCCCTTCTAAGATATTGTTATCAATGATATTAGTAATAATAATAATGGTTTATTACTGAAAACCCCGAGGCATGCCGCAAAGCAGGATCAAACGGTACAATCGGAGGTGAAATTGAAATTCCAAGAGGGTGATTCAACTACTTGCACTCGATATAGTATAGAAGAAAGTATATAAGTTACTGTTTGTGGTGGAGCCTGGCAAATTTGAACTCAAGGTCGGGTGACCAGTCTAGTCGGGTCCAAATGGAGCTGGTTGGAGGTAGTAGACTTACACTCAAGTGTTAAAATGTGGGACTGCGCAACGGGAGAATCAAACAGGACTGACGGAAACTTTGTTTACCACGAGGAAAAAGAATTTTCCAAGGGAGAATTAAACCAGCCATAGCGCTCCGCAGTGTATGAAAAGACTAAGGATTGGAAATCAGAAGACGGAAAGAAGTGTTATCGTGGATACAGAACGAGAAAAAAATCAGTGGAAGATTAGCCGTGTAGTTTGGCGATCGAACATCGGTTGAACCAGTTTATTACCCAGTGGAGGACTCATGAGTAGAGAGAAAATGCCGGGGTGTTGGTGGTAAGGAGTAACCAGATGGAAACAGGCGATCTTTGAGCAGATTGTTTGCTTTCAGAAAAGTGAAATATGATGCGCCAACATGGAAGTGGGAGCCAGGCGAAGGGTCAGTGTGTGATGCCTAGCCACGACAGTGGTAGAGAATCATAGTCCGCAGGAAAGGAGATGAAGTAATTGATGTTTTCTGTAAAAGGTGGATCACTTGATGGCGGCAAAGCAAAACGCTGAGACGCTGGTGTTTCTCAGATATACTTTTGTGCGGAGAATGTAAGCTTTGGAAGGTGAGGAAATAGCGATTTCTACAGCCCTGTGTGGGCGAACCGCAAGATTGACACAGACAGCGAACTGTCCCAATATCGTCGACCGTTGGGATGCTCTGGAGACATACATTTCTCAGCAAAAAATTTTGTTTGGAAATTGTAGATCGGAAGTGCATGGCAAAATTTAGTGTGATCTTTTTCGAATACATCGCCAAATGTGGTGAGTAGGGGAGAGTTTTATCTTGGGGATCGGTTTAGTTTGCGAGTGAGACAGATGAGTGGTTTGGCACGAATATCCGGTGAAAAGAATCATGAATGGCGAGTCGAGTATGGTGAAGGCCTTTACGGTACGCAATAATTATGCGCAAAAGAAAGTAAATTTTAGAGTACATTGGGAAATCGGTGATAACCTGAGGAAATTACGGCATATTTGCAGCATTTCGGAAGTAAAGCAGTGTGCTTTTGGCAATCGGTGCTGGTGGATGGTCCTGACAGTGCGCTGGTCACCCAACCTGAGGAGTGCTTTGGTGGCAGGAGGTGCGATCCGCCATCCTAGCTGCGTCACCTGTCATTGCTGACCTCTAGCGAGCCCGATGCAAGCCGGCTAAAGCGGTGGATCTGCCCATGCCCCGAGTCTGCGGGTTTTGCACAAATGGTTTTCGAGTTGTCACCGCGGTAGAAACCGAATAATCCAGAAGCTTGCCACCAGTTTGCTAGGAATCCTGGAGAGCACGGCCAATGGGTGAGCGACGGAACGATGGGCAGATATTACAATTTTCATCCGGAAATGTGGGCCAGATATTTTCGCGGCACTGTCAGCCGATCAGTCCGACCCATCAAAGGGGGTTGTCTGGAAAAATAAAAATGGAAAAACGCAGTCTGAGGTGCTCACAGCTGAGGATTAAAGATCAACGGTAAAAAGAAACCTAAAGTATCTAGTAGCTGGAACTAGTTCGGAAAGAATGCTTGCTACCCGCGGATAAGATAGAACAAGAATGCAAGAAATGATGAAAACTAAGGAGGAGGATAAGGAAGATTTGGTAGGCAATGTTGGTCGCCGAAGTGAGATTCTGGGTTGAAATGCCAGGACGAACTAAGCGAAGGGGAATCAGACCTGTGTGGACCGGGCAAAGTGAATAATAATAATAATAATAATATGGCATGATATAGTTAGGGGATAAGCTTTGGGACTGAGTTTCCTCCAATGGAGAAACTAGTACATGGTGCGGGCAAGTAAGATGATCTAGGCCTGGGGGTCTATTGGCCATGTTAGGTGAGTGCTATCTAGGTGGAGGATTACTACAGTAAACGGTGAAGCAAATGAAACTGAAAGATAACCGCTAAGTAAGACGAGTACCATTATGCTGGGGCTATGGCACACAAGACGGAAAAATCGAACGGTGAAAATTTGGAGAGGCAAGAGCAACGAGATGCAGAGAAGACGTTGTAAATAGACTTGGAGTAACCACTCCACAGAGTAGAAAACAAAGCTTTGCGCGAAGAAGTGGAACCAGGTTAGCTGGAGGACGATATGTGGGATCAGCATCGGTGAAGTCATGAATGGAAGTTGAATTAATTCAATGAGCCACTCCAGGTATAAGAATTGAGGCCCAGCTTCCTCCAATGGAGATTCTAGTAAATGGAACGGGCAAGAGAGAAGCTGTATACTTAGGGCTATATATATGCCATGTTTGGTGGACGTTGTCTTGGTGGACGGTTCGACTTTGCAAAACACAGGGTTATACACCGAAGATTAATAAAACTTGAGTGATATATACGGCGACTTGTGTGGCACGTGGGTCTCGTGGCCCCTGACTCGGACCCGCGTTTCAGTAACCCAAACCAACTTCGTACGCTCGCTCCTCCGAAGTGTATGGGTCATTGTTTGATACGAGTGTCATGACGTCAAGCCGTTTGTTTAAGTCCTCTTCAAATCTCGGCAAGTGGCCTATTGCACGGACTTTCGATGGAAGCTTGTTCCACATTTGTGAACATTGACCAATAAAGAAATTGGACCGTAGGCTGGTTCTTGAGGACGGCACAATGACTGAATGTCTGCTGCGTCGTAACGAGTACCGGAATCTCATTGGGCCTCCTACCACAGGGGAGGCCTTGCAGGGTCTGTCTTTCAATAGTGAGTGGGAAACGGACATGTTGTTCTTCATCCGTCGGAGCGAAAGAGGTTCGAGTTGAAGCCGGTCACGGAGCTGTTTATAACTGAGACTAGACGAGTGGCCAATCAGTTATTTAGTAAAGGCGCGCTGAACGTTTTCAATGGCGATCCTGTCAACCTGGCGCATGTAAGGGCCAACGGTAGGAATATATTCTGGCAATGGTCTAATGTGTGCTGTATGGACACTGAGGGTACTTTCACGAAAAAATAATGTTCTGTGAACCAGTCCCATCAACCTGTAGGACCCAGCAATTTGAGCATCTGTTAGCTGGGAGAATTTTGAAGAACAGGAGCAGTGTATGCACCAGTCGCCTACTGATTATTTATTGGGGATCGGATGGCCACCTATACCAAAAGTTTCTAGAGGGACATGGCTCTTGTATGTAAGAATGCAGCTTCTGTCTCCCGAGAACTTCATTACCCAATCGGTACACAACGAATTTAGCATCCGTAAATCTACTGATATTTTCGCTATAGTATTACACACTGAATTACGGTTGAAAATGTACAGCAACTTTACGTCATCAGCAAATAAAAACGGAGTCCCATGGCGTTTATCATGTCATCCTCCACTAATATCGCCATAGATAATATCCCGCAGTCCTTTATGGAAGGACTCATGGGTGCGCTGCCCACTCTCACATGCCATCGAAGACGTGAACTCCTCCAACTTGATCCACAACGGCTGAGCCTTATAATGCCAAACTCATCCATTTTTAAAAGCTTTTGCTTGGCCATGCATATTCTGCCACCCAGATGATCTTTGCTGCGAACTGCCTCCATCCTAGCGGACACAAAGCTTTTACTTTGCCGTCCCAAGTGATAGGCTGCCCGTGAGAGCCAAGTTTCCTATTGCTGCATACAACAACATCAGGAACAAACTTCTAGATAGCTTCCTTCGATCAGACCCCCTACAGCTGTTCCAGTGTAATATACACGAAAATCTTGCTGCTAGCAGTGCCCCGAAGCTAAACAGCAGCAAGTACACCACAAGCACTGCCTTCAGAAATGACCTCAAGCTTTCTTATTTCTCTGCTGATAGCTAGGATAATGGTCGTACCTACTCAACTTTTATTGCTTGCACGCTACAAGCAGCGCTTCCCCCATGCTTTAGGCGATGTTTCGGTGAACGTGAATCTCATTAAACGACACCAGGCTGCCGTAAACCTAAAAGTCCCCTTTGTTTTGTTTCTCATGTAAAAAACCTCGAGGTTCCGACGCTATGGATATGGTGAGTGCTTTTGAGGCACATCTTCATTCTTTCCTGGCTGTAGTTTTCTCTCTACCAAGGAATGACCAGCTAAGAGGCAGCAAAATCGCCGCAAACTGAGAGGTTAGCATAGGAATGTGAGAAAAGCTACCCTACCGTTTTGTCCCCCCCACATACCTGCCCCTTCATGTGCCCCCCTTTTCTCTGGTCGGCAGTGTTGCTGTTGAATGATTGGAACCCTTGAATAATTCCGTTGTGGCCCGTCACAGGATACACCACCGTATACCACTATGAATAAGACTTCAGCCAGAACACCCATGAACCCCATGGCCCCATCAGCATCAGTAGATCTTGAACAGTCTAGCCTAAAGCTCCCGTGCAATTTTTGTACAGTCGATCCCAGGTTGTGACACATTCTACCAACACTTCTGAGTGGACATTAGGAATGATGCTACACGATCCATAGGCTGAGGCTCGTTGTGGTAAGAATTTTGAAGTGTGAATCTGTAGTAAAAATTGTGTCGGCATTACCTCCGGTGCATATGACGCCTTCTGCTACCGTAGACGAAGATGCTTCGCCGTAGGTGTCATCTGCTGTACCCCCAGGTAACCCCGGAGCTCCCCAACCTACCACGTCAGCAAACACAAATAGCAAGAGTCAACTTAATTGGACTCGTAATAGTACATTTTCACGGTCAACCACAAACTTACCCTGCAATCTTTCTTCCCGGTTTGGTCACCAACCAGATGAACTCCCAACGACGTCACCTCTTCAAAGTAGTCTATCCACCGCATGGTATGGCTGCGGTTATACAGCTGCGGGGTATACCCGCACAATAACAACAATGCCTGACCAGCGCCTTTCACCGTGCAAGCAAACAGCCAACCACCTCCACGCTAGCTGCCACCAACGGCTACTAACCCTCACCCTCAAGTCAGCCAAAAACATCACAACACTCCACAAACCCGCCTGTTCAGATGCTAGTCGTGGAATTGGGATAGGTATCGTGCTCTATTTCCACGACAAAGGCACCTCGCCTGAGCTTCGTCTGACTGAAATGCCTGCTCCCTTTAGGATCCCGCAAACCCCCTTCATATAACATCCGATATTGAATCCACTAAATTCAAAGCGACTTCGAACTGTGTATCACAAACCCCAACATTCCGTAAACTTACCCTCCAGTGGACAAACCATCAAAATCCCTTTGGCCATAGCACGCCAAATAATGGCCGTTGTTTCCTTATGCATATTCCATCACCGTTTGCGCCCTCTAAAGGCCAGCCCTGACGATTCCGCAAGTCAACTTTGCCGGTAACCCAAACTTTACTTCTACTTTTGTAGGGTAACCTGACTCTCGATCCGAATTTTTATCCTCACTTTCCTGCTGGAGTTCGGCCATTATTTGCCTACCCTTCGCCCAAGCTCTAGTTAAGCCTTGCCCTTGGGCCAGCGATTCCATTAAAGTCCTCACTAGTGATCCAGAACCAAGGCTGATAGGGGGCTAAAGTGCTATGGAAAACAATACCATTGTCGCGCACCGGATCATTAGAAGTACCAATGTGCGACCGACCACTAGTTCCAGTGACCACTAATCCCTTCCTGCAGCTATGGTGCTATTTCACCCCCTAGAGCCCAACTTGGTCGAAGGCGATTCCCAATTTCGTTGCTCCCCTTCCTGGGAATAAAACACCATGACCATTTTAGTATCCAACATAGGATCAGTACTAGTAAAACACACCTTATGCCAGGGTTCTCACTGGAACCTATGACATCATTTTTATCACGGAAGCCCTGCCTCCTCTGAAATCACCACGAGTGAACTGGCTGCAACCGGTCATAAGGTCTTCGAGAAAACTAGCATGAGCCGTCGAGGAAGCAAATACGTTGCACCTCTCAATAAGTCCTTACCGGTCTCTTCGATGCATCACGAAGTCTTGGATTTAAAAAATGACTCGGTCTGGTCAGCTGTAAAATCGTGGTTGCAGGAGCTCCCGATGGGGTGTACATGTTGCTCTCCAGAGCCTACGGCAGGAAAATGTTTCTCGCTACCAACGCTTTTAACCTAGTTTCTGCCCTCTTTATTAGCCGCAGGCTCACTATTTTTGACTACAATGCGCCAAGAGTATGTTGGTTATCAGAAAAAGGCCCAAGGTGTTATCAAGACTTGGTTGCACGCACCGGCCTTGGCAAGTGGGCCCATGGCGTGAATTCTCCTTCCACAGGCGATAACTCAATGGACCGTTGGTTTAATCAGAGTATTACCGAGATAGTAGCTTTGGCGGAGGACAACTTCCTCCGGTGTGTTCGCAAGGCAATTACTGGTGTATTGTTTTTGTAATCAATGGTAGACAAGCCAGACCAATTTCACGGATCGTCTCACTCAGCCTAATGGAATGGCTCACTACTAGTTGTTCGGTCCCAAGACTGAGATGCAGTTTTTCTGTCCGACGGTCCCTGACTGGTGGCCGATGAGCTCTATATTAACCTCAATGGTAGCTTGGATACTAACACTTCAGCGGCATCCTGTTCGAAAAAGGCTGAGAAAGTGACTCCCAAGTTTCAATCCCAAGTTTTCCAGCCTACGTCGTCTTGCACGCGACACAAGGGACTTGTCAGCATTTCTATGGCTGGATCGAGTGTTACGGTCAGTTGGGCAGCAAGCGGAGTTGAAGCATACGCAACAAGAAACTAGCGCACTGCGGCGTCACAAAAGTATTGAATATGTGAGTAACTTGAAGTAAACTAGAAACAAAACATCGACAGAAAGCTTCTTTCATCAAATTCACCATCGAACATCAAGGTAAGCCAGCTGATATGAAGAAGGCAGTCGGTGCCCTTCACGCCTTTGCACCTACTTCGGAGACAATGGCATCCAATAAAAGCTTAGCACATTCATCCAACAGTAGGCTGTCCACTGTTTTGTTTTAACTAGAAGACGTCGTCTGTCTACTGATGTTAGCAAAAATGTTTGCCCTGGTCGGGATGGTATTCCACCGGCTGTTCTAACTTCAGCCGACCACAAAATCCCTGCCATTCGGACCGAATTTATCAGGGTATTCATTAAATTAGGCTGGTTTTTTACTTCAGTGAAAAAGTCTATAATCATCCCCTTGAGCAGGAAACATTTCCGGTATGAACTTGAAAACTCTCGTCCCATACCACACCCAGATTACCATGGGGAGCAGGGAAGGGACAAATAAATATGTGACCATGGCCCGTCTCCTAGCTAACAAACTTCTAAAAGGCAAATCACCACGGCCTCCCGGAAAACCGCTCACGCTTGGCCTGACAAGCTGGCTTCCCAAGGTCAGTCACCAAGGTGTAAGATAGTAGAAAAGCAAAGACTATTGTGCTACATTATATTGTGGCAGCTTGGCAGACACCAAACTCATTAAAATGCAATTGCAAGCTTGGAGCCTAGGCTAGCCTTGTTTACGAATATGTATTTTCACTTAGATTTACTTGGGATTGACAACCGCTCCCCAAAGGTGGCCAACTCCGGTGTCAGGCCCTCCTCCAGCTATAGGCAGTCTTCCTTTTCGAATCTTTCTTCTCAGTCATATAAAGTGGCTTATGGTCAGGACAAAAGTACCTCAAAGTACTTTCACTCATCCAGACCCGATTAACCAGTGCGGTATTATAATCCCCTTTGGTTGGACACATCAGCCTATCTTAGAAACCCTTCAGGACATTTGGGTGATCCTCACCAGTCATCCATTGAGGTACGCAACTGGTTTAGCAAATGTTGACCAGGTTTTTCAATGGGTCAGGAATTCGGTCTAGCATCAGTTACTTCAATCGACTGGTTGCTTGAAATCTGATTTGTTTAAGTCCACTCGGTACCGGAAAAGGCTAGCTCATCGAAACCTACGTCAAGCTATGTACCAAACGACAGGGCGCGCTCCAGCTCATCAGCTCTGGTCATTAGCTCGTTCGGTCTCCCTTCTCCTGTAATTTATACAGGGTAACCAATATAATTACTAAAACCCATCAATCGCTGTCGTTCTGCGTCTTCACTAGCTGGACGGGAATCGAGTCCGCATATCGTGCGTGTGACTAAAATATGTATAATGCTTCTCATCATGCTTCGTATTTTGGTATGCTTTCGCAAGTAAAGTTTTCTTGCCACATTGACCCACGACCAAGCTAGTCGTCTCCACATCATTCTAGCCGTCATAAAGTGGTCGTGGCAAATAGGACAACCTATGACCCAAAGTCTGTTACCAGGGAAGTCATCTGGGGAAGCTTTTCAGACCTTGCTCTTGTAGTGATGTATATGAGTGGCATCTAAGGCCTTTTGGCACAGTGGCCTGTACCTGTCTGCCCAAGATATCAAAATCTTACCACTATTTCATCCTGGATAAATGAACTCATGAGAAACATCTCGGCGGATATGCATTCCATGGTGCCGTTGGACTTTGATGGAGTTCCCCGCTGAAGAGAGCAGCATCTTGGCATTTTATAGCAATTTCTCCCCAGAAGCTTTTCGCATGGACGTGCCTCCATTTCTTGATAAGCCCTTATTGTGAGATTTAGGATTTCACTAATCCTCCTCCTTCACATTTTCAGAGTACACAGTTAGCCAACATGTTAAGGTCAGCGGGCTAACCGGCCTAACTTAATGAACCCTTTGTCCGTCGAAGACTAAGTTTATTATTTTCGATTAGCATATCGGAACCTTTCTAGAGTGCTGTTCCGTGATATACACGACTACGCATCAGTGTAATGGGGCAGACCTCCAGAATGTGCAAAGGTTGCTGACAACTAAACTGCTCGGGTATCCTACTCAATTGGACTGCAACAAACGATGCATCCTGTTGAACGTGGAATCCCCTTGAGTTAAAAGAACTGGCCCAGCACCAAAGTCCGGAAGCTCGCTGGACTTGCCATAATGCTTCAGATTCAGAAATACCGCGATGATTTATCCCCTTACAAAGGGAACTTCAAGATCCAACTTCTACATTGAAGGGTTCGCCGCCCTTCGGAACTAACTACCACGAAGTTCGCCGCCCGTTGAGTCTGCAGCGGAGTTTGAGGCCCCCTCAAGTAGGCACGATAATGTGAGAAATTCATCCGACTTGTTAGCTCATGCCTTATTGAAGCTGGAGCCCTTAAGGTGGTTTAGGATTTTATTCTGCTCATAGAATAACGTGAACCGCAGTTGTAGTTGCGGTTCAGAACTCCGCCGGAACAATACCTATTAGCTGAAAATCTCCTCCTTTGGGCTCATACTACTATTCCAGAGGCTAGTGGTTTTAAAATTTTCCTTCGCCATCAGTCTGTCATTTGTAGAACGTTTTATTCTACTACACTCATCCGAAACCACTCACGAGGCTGTTTCACCGTGGCCTTTAGCCATATTTTACCAGATCCAATCCTTTTCCAGTTGGCAGCTCCCGGTTAGTTGAATCTCAAAATCTTCGCAGCTCACTAGCTCGTATCTTTAACGTATGACTTTAAGGCATATATCGTTACATCACCACCAATCTCTTACTGCCATATCACTGGCTGGCGGTCAGCCATTGCACAGCACGTCCTAATATTTTTCTCACCAAAATCATCATGCCCGTGAAGCTGCCATATACATAAAACGAGAGGTGCAGCCGCAAGAAGGCTTACCTATAAACTGGAATCTGTCCTACTCTGTTACTGGCAGAAGCTAGTTTTCCAATTAAAGCATGAAGATTGCCGCCTTCATCTGGGTGCTTGTTTTGCCCTCTGTCGTCCTCCTTGATAGCTTGAGGCCGCGACAAACCCAAAGGCAATGGCATCCATTCTGCGGCAGCCTCACCCAAAGTGAAACAGCATGACCCGGGAGTAGAGGATCCCGTGGGGCACGTATCAAGGAAGGCGGGTTGGAGAGGGGTCGAGAGCACACTCTACTGGGTGAACGTAACAGTCTGAGAAAATACAACGGGCCTTCACGAAAGAGCTCGTAGGTTTTTCTTCGCCCTCAAACTATATGGAACTTTGTGATCTGCTGAAATTCGATCCCTTATGGCTACGCCGCACAAGAAATAACCTTCTATTCTTCTACAATATCATAAAGAATAGATCATTTAGTTCAGCACGGCAGGTGAGAACTCTTTCTAATTATCTCTTTTGTAGCAATGAGTTCTTGGTTTCTGTCCCTCGGTCGAAGCTTGCACTTAGGTCAGACTTCTTCATCAACAAATACGCTTCATTGTGCAGCAAGCTACCACAAAGAATTCGGGCATTATCCCCGACATCGGTGGCATTCAAACAAGAAATATGCACAGCTCTGACGGTAACACACTGACCAGGATGTACGATCCCTATATTTCAAAAGCTCAGGCCTTTGAGGTAGGAATAGGATGCTAATAAATCGAACAACCGCTTTAAACAACCTAGTCTCAACTAGACCCGCATAGGGCTGGCCTCCTCGTGACAGCAATAAGGGAGCTCAACGGTTCAAAACAATCTCGATTTTTTACCATCAAATACTTTTTGCTGCAAGCCAACATAGCAGCCTACGGCATACTCAGGTATAACAGCATCATGTTGTTGGGGCGGCAAGTAGTGTCCCACCCTTAAGCAAAACTGGCATTTCAGTGATCATGAACCCCATCAAATAATCGCAGGCTGTGGTTGACTCCACTTTCCCCCGCATTTTCTCTCCCAAGTAAACCGAATTAGGGATCTGAATTCAGGGCCGCGACAAGTGTTACCGCGGCACATCTGTGAGCATTCCTGGCTGTGATTGTCTCCCTGCACAGAGCTGACCACCAACGAGGCGACAGAAACCTCACAAAGTAAGAGATTGGAATGAAAAAAGAGAGAAAAATGTACCCCACTGTTTTGTCTTCCTGGCATACCAGCCCTGTCACATGTAAGCGATGTCTCCAGGCTGCAGTTACGCTACGGATTGACTGGTGTGGTTGGCCTATACCCATCGCGGCTCGTCACATGCGGTCCATGTTTCGGCCGAAGCGTCTGAGCCATGGTCACCTACCAAAAGCAGTTCCGCCTTCTCCGACAGCCAGTTATCTGACCGTGATAAAACTAAAAAATAATAAAAACGTCTAAAAAGTGTGGATCACACTTGGAGCGGCACGAGCTGGATGCCAATGGATGTGTATCGCGCTACCTCCGTAAATGACGCAGGCCCCAGTCCGCCTACCGTGGACACTGAATGTGGACCATTAGAGTTTACTTCCCTGACGAAAATTTTGGCCCTACCCCGTTCCCACCTCTCACGGCCCTCCAAACCAATCCTCACATGTGTGTGTTTCCGCTTTACAATAATGCTAACGACGAGAAAGATTTCATGATGGCCACGCAACCACCATTATATCGGATATCCTTGCTCTTATTCAACTATAATCTCAGCACACGGGCACCATCGAGTATGAGCATAGACGAACCTACGGCTATGTTTCTCGGCACGAGACCAATTTTATTCAGTACGTCATCACCGACACCATCATAGTTTCTTCCACTCTAGCGCCCCTCAGGAACCATTCAATATAGAGTAACCACTATACCGGAAGAGACCGTAACAAATATAGTACTATGCTAGCAGGGAACCAGTCCTATTAACTCTCATTGTTCCTTCAAACCCACCTTACCGCCTCGGTGCCGAACTGCAGTCTGCGTAAGCAAGCTGCATTGAGTTTTACCATTTCTAGATCCTCTTAACCGTAAGCTTTAGGTCTTTCTTAGTACCACAACAAAGTCACACCACTTTGCGAACCTTTGATCTTTTGGAATGCATAGACAATGGCCCAACGGTTGGACGCAACTCTGCTAGGCCGCAGCACTATAGCTCAGTCCCCGGCGAGCCTACTTCACCCGGAAAGTAAAGTAGGTGCCACTGACCGCTTAGATGGAACTTTATCCTTGCCCCATTCACATAAACCTTGCCGGTTCGTTACTGTTGTCGTCACATATTACCCTAACCCACAGCTGGAACCACTTCCAGACTGCGATCCCTAATTATATCAGGTTTGTCACCTCCCACTATCTCAGTCGCCAAACTGGATAACCAGAGATGCCACCCTGACTCGTACCAACAGGAACCCAAGGGGAACCTTTCATAGCATCTGGGACTGCAATCAAGCCAAGCGGCAGAAAATGCCCCCAACTGCCTTTCACATTAATTGGGGTTTTCTAACACAAAACTTCTCCTGCGGATATCACCATTACTGCCAACAAAAGTAACAGTTCTAGCTCAACCTGCTAATATACCAGTCGTCGTTTAAATCCATCATATCTCACCACACTCGGATGTTTGACCGACACATATCCTTTACCCCCCATACGAACCATACCCATATAATGTTGTAAATTACCAGTAATGACGCTGAATAACACTGAGGCTCAATGAGCCAATTAACATATATATATATATATGTTTTTCTGTGAAACAGCATAATAATGCTCAAGTCAATGCGGAGATCTTCCACTTTCGTATCCTTTGCAAAAGTCCACTTTTCCCTCGATCCACGTCCTGCTGGAAGTTCATCCTCCACTTTTCCAGGACCCTTCAGTTGTACTTTCGCATTTCTGAATGGTACAGGTTACTGATCCTGAAATTAAGCTCACCTTCGTATGGATTCCTGTTCCTTCCACACTCACCAAAGTTCCCAAATGTACATTCATGAAATCGGTTTCATGACTCCTTGTTTCATAACTCATTCCTTTTATTGAACTCCGGTAGAACTGACATTCAGGGTTTGCATCAGCTCCAAGGTTAGCTATTTTCTTCGCACGCACCGATTGTCCCCAGTGTACTTCCATACATTCTCTTTTTCTTATTTAAAACTTCGTTGTTCGCAGATCCCCGGTAAACCACCCGTTTTCATGGCTCGCGTCATTCTCGTTAATAACGCACCTCTAGCATTATGAATGAACGACCTACTCGGTATCCTCGCTGTGCGCCACCGCTCAGTGAGAAGTTGAAACAGGTTCAGAGTTGTCTCGCAGACCAATAATAAGGTAATCCATATAAAGTATAGCTGGCTATATTTTTCTACCGCTGGCACCTTTGACTTTTATTCCAGAAGTTTGTGAATATTTCATCTTATTGAGTAATGCTGTACACCATGGTCATGCCCCGGCAAGTGCTCCTCGACCATGGCCGAGAAATATATTATTATCACAAGAAAAACCACTTCCAACTTCAGGGGTCTTAAGTTGGTGCTCTCTGGCCTCTATAGGAGCAGGTGATTTTCCGGTAGCGGCCCAAGTATGAGCCTGCACATCAAAAACCCCATCTGTTTGTGCATTTGAGCTGGCATTGAGTTCTCCTACCCGAACCCGTGAGGGGAGGCTGCATGCCGTTCCAGCTCTCCACATGCCTGCTGAGCCCCCTCTCTTCGTCTCAACTCTTTCGGGTTCCCTACACAACCCTTGACTAGCTAGCCAATGCCCGTGCTATAGTTAATCCACGGTTTGGAGAGCTTAACATGTGACCTCTGCTCTGATGACATCCCGGGAATGATATGCCTAGAGTTCACAGATATGGCTTAATCTAACCCGCATTTGATAGCTCGAAGAAGGAACGTGAACTCCTCAAACCCATAGCCCTTCATTCACAAGTTCACTTTCTCCATGTTCTCCTTGAGCCTACGTACCAATAGTGTAGACCGGAGTAGGCTTTAGGTTCTCTGCTAGAGTACTGAGTTAAATGCGCAGTCGAAAGTCTTCTTGATACGAACCTCCCCTAAAGACATCTCTTGTTTTACTTGTCTCAGACTCTAACTTGGCCCTTTTTACTGCACCTTTTGTAGACTTTAGCTTGACTGGGCCGATAAATATTCGCCAACAGCCACCACTTACCGACGTGCGCAAGTGTTCTTAGTAGGCAAGGATTCCATCATACTCGGCTGCCGTGTGCCTCTGCCTCCTGAAAGTCCCCACGGGGATCACCACATGAAAAGCTCTGTCACAATCCCGAGTATCTCCCCCATTCAACAACTTCAAAGTCTCCGCTGGTAGTACAACGACCCAACTGCCGTCTTCCTTCTTCGTTATTCCTTTTTCAGACACAAATCCAGGTACATACTTAGTACCGCCGGGCGATTAGTACTAGTGAAGTCATTTCTAAGGAAAGTTGCTTGAGGACAACGTTTTGACTGACCGGATGTGTCAGAAGAAAAGTTGAAAGACACAAGCATATATTCAGCTTCAGCTTACACAACTACTAACCTCGCACCTCTGTGCTCCGTGTACGGTTGTCGTTTGTCAGCGTCATCCAGCAAACGGCAGGTAGAACAGAGACATCAACTGCCAGCCACACCTTGCCTAGTCAATTAGCATCTCTATCCGTTTAATGAGTGGCCAAGCGGCCATTAACCTGGAAGTCGAGCATGTTTTAATTGGACAGGTTTACTGTTTGAGGATTTCACACCCATTCGCTGTGTCATGGACTGACAACCTTGGCCTAACTTCCAGGCGTTACCTGCCTCGGAGAACATAGCAAACCAGGGACGCCCATCAGTGGGTATGCGCGAAACACTCCGCAGTCCCCTATCTTGTTTAGATTCAGTACTTGACAAAGAGACTGCTCTCGGGTTCCAAAATCCCTACGTCTAACCTCAGCATTGTTTATACTGTGTTCCCACCATACTCGGACCATGCTGCGGAGATATCAATGTTCAGAATACACACGGTCTTCGCATATCTCCTACTCCCTAAGACCATGTTTCTGAACCTCATAAGAGCTTGGGCTTAAACGCCACATTGTACACTCTACCCTTAACAGGCAAACGGATATAAAGCCGACGCCACAGATGACGGAGTCTTGCAAACGCCAAAAACACCTTCTGTAGACGCGGTACCGCTTCATCCGATATCTGTCCACTTGATGAAACGTAACTTCCCATATAGTAAAATTTAACCACTTTGACTATAGCTTTCCCTGGCGAGACGAAGCTTGGCGCAGCGCCAATCCAACTCCGCAGTAGCACTTTGAAAACTGAAGGCAAAAAACGCGTCCTAAACATTGCTACGTTGCTGTTTTGGCTATGTGAGAGAGGTCACAAATTACCTGCACCTTTACCCAAGAGAGCATCGTCCGCGTATTTTGAATCAGACGGTTAATTGCCTGAGCAAATATTGATGGCGCTAATCTCAAACGAGGATAAGGCTATATAAAGAATCAATTCAATCACAAAATTGAAGAGAAGGAGCAGAATTGGGTAGCCCTGAGGAACACCAATTTCCGTGGTGAACTCGAGTTGAAGATCACCCTAGGTACGAACCCTGATTTGTTTGTTTGCACACAAGCATTAAAAAGAAAAATAACTCACTCTGGTACATCTTTAGATGAGAAGCAACGCCAGATGGCTGTGTGGTCGACCGAATCGAACATCACTTTCAGGCCAAGAAAGACACAGATTTTAGGCCTGCGGGAGGTGTGTCTGTGCTTCAGGGTTTGCCAAAGAGTAAGGATATGGTCAGTACAGCCATGACCTGGTCTGGAGCCGACTTGATTCTCATGCCCACGCATTTCACGGGTACTGTATAATCGGTGTAGGATGAGCACCATGAGTGGTTTGGACGCGATACGCACAATGCGAATTTCTCCCTGCTTTTCGCAAGACGTTTTGTGACCTTTCTCGTAAGTCGATAGAACCACAGATTCGCACTTTTCCTTCATAATCTGCTCGCTATTCTATATTTCCCGGGGGAGTTTAGTTAACCCAAAAACCGAAGCTTTGCGGGCATCCTGAGTGAAAGACTGAGACAACCAATCCGCTCCAACGGATTTGTGTCTTTTCAAGCAGCCTGCCTCCTGCATGATCTCCATCGCTGCTACAGGAGTGACAACCACTTGCATCGTTTCTCCGTGGGCCGGTGCTTCTAATCAAATGAAGAGGGTTGATAGCATTGGCAATACAAGCACTCTTTCCATTTCCATAAGTTCCGCAATCCAGCGGTGCTCACGGTCACCTCAGGTGTTCGGTCATTTCGCGTCCCCGGGGACTTACTTGCCCCGCTCAATCTGGTATCCTGAGGAATAGGTCTGTGAAAATAAAACAGAGCATCCGACGTCGATGACGTCCATCGTTCGTGAGGCCTCCTTGAATCAGAGTTCTTTGTTGCCGTAGACTTGGCATAAAAGCCTTCCTTGCTCTTTTGCCAGCTTTCACCTGGGTCCTGTATATCCGGCATCATTAGTAACCACGTGGACAGCAAAGCCTAGGAAGCCGATTGCCGGTTGACTTCATGAAGCGATCACGGACTGGGCATCGACGGAATCGAGGACTCACCAAGGCGTGATCTGAGTCAGAAGAAGTAGACAGAACTGAACAACCATCTTCAGCTGATCCGAGCCAGTGGTGGCTACTCATTAAGCCGTCAATCTTATCCCATCTTTGCCAAGAAGCGGGAGGACTCTTTCGGTCTATGCCGCTTTTTATGGCAGAAATTTGGGCGCCTCAGCAACAATATGTGGTCAGAACACAGCCGAATGTGACGATCGCCTTTTTTGGTGCCACTGGCTGGGATAGCTGACTGGCCTCCAATGTGCCTTTCGGAATCTCCCAAATGCCCAACAATGACGATGAAACCCAAAACAATGGCTTCCACCTCCGTTGAACGTGCGGCTTGAGGCAGCTGAGACAAATCCTGGTGGAATTCGTTCTTGGTTTCAGACTAACTCCAATCCGCAGGCGCGTGCAATGGCAGGACAGACTAGCATCGGCGCTTCAGTTTTTTTATCATACATAGAACAGTCCGACCGAGCTTCACAGAAATGACCGCCGACTAGAGTTCAGTCTAGCCATTCAAGCTGAGCTCTCATGCCATCATGCATCTTTGGCTTAAGGAAGCCATCCAGAATAGTTGTGAGTGCCATGGAGGCAAAAGCCGTTACACTAAGCCAAAGAGAGACCTGACCTCAAACTCTGGCCTCGTAATTCTTCTGTCATTTGTTTTGAAAGTCATTGAGCCATGCAATACGGATGACCTTGCACGTCATATAGAAAGCCATGACCTGCCGGGAGTGGGGCAGTGCGGTTTTGTCAGGAGTAAGTCGTGCCCCACAAACTTACTGTCTCTCCTAGATGAAGTGACAGAACCTCTGGGCGGAGGCGAAAGGTTCAACGTGTTAACTGAACTTCCACAAGGAGCCTGACCAGGTAAGCTAACGTCTCCTCATCTCCAAACTGGCCGTATTACGAACGGCACCGACGGCAGTGGAGTGGGGAATAAATTATCTGAGGAATCGGAGATTTCAAGTTCGGGTAGAGGGCTTCCGGAGGACATACAGTCCTCACACGCTGTCATGCAGCTCATGGCCGGCCTCGACGAGGCATGACCATTGGTGTTTCCGACTCTTCTCTGAAACTCAAATTACTCCCGTCACTCATCCTCTGAACCTATTACAACTCCTCCGACACATCCCAATAAAGTCTCTGCAAATGTTTGCAACTCTTGCTCCTCTGGGTACTCGTTTATTTCTTCTGTTCCTCATTACACATGTAGTCTCCTCCACTCCGGGTGTTCTCACCGGTCAGAAATGTTTCCTCTGACCTAATCTGATGTGCCTTCTTGCTATGTTCTGGCTTTCAGCCTGTTCAAATGGTGAGTTCCCGCCTTTTCCGGGGGAAAAATTGGCCTTGCGCTCTGAAATAAAATGCACCAACCCGAAAATGCCAAGAAAAAACCACTGCATTCAAAACAAGGTGAGATGCTGAAGAGCACGCGCGCAAGAATCCGAACTTTCGTTGGCTGAGCCGCAAGCCCTGCAAGCAAGCTTGACCTGACCTGACCTGGAGGGTCGATCTCGTCGTAATAGGCATATATATTCATAGCTGGCCGAGCCTCTATCCTGCCATGCTTGAGTGATAATGGCTGTACAGGAGCACGTATCACAATGACAAATTGTTCAGAGTCGGCGGTACCTTCTTCACAACGACCCAATGCGGTGGATTGGCACATTCAAAGACGCTAAAACCAACGTCCTCGGAAGCGTACTCTCCATGTACATAATGACATGCCGCCGCAAGCAATGTTGTCTTTCATCCTCAACAGTCATAACCGATACTGATGCAGAGAAGTCGCAGTAGTCTCAAAGGGACAACTTATTCCGGAATTTAACAGAATGGTCAGGCGTGATCCCACGCGAAATGCCTTCTCCCTTCGACTTACGGTTTTCGCTTCAACTCGAAACCGCATTATACTTTGCCGACAATTCTTCACTTTTTGAGACGTCACCACGATTCCACCAGCTGTGCATTCCCACCACTATGCGAGTCTTGATATTCGCTTCGGTAATGGAAGCACCTTTTTATGGAACGTTACTCGTCTACGCATTCATAGATGTTTCTTTGGGTGTCTCCGCCAGCTTCTCACTGGTTTGCCTACTCTTTACCAAGATGCAGACTGTGCTACACCGTGACGTAGTCCTACGTGGTGAACGATCTGGTAGAAAGTACTCAGGAAAGGGAGTGAAAATATTGCTGACATCGGCAGGATTGCATCTTAGTATCAGAAATCCAGCGACGGACCAAGGGGAAACAGGAGATCTGAACGATTCACCTTGTTCAGCAACCTGGCAGTTGGAACTTGAGGAACACGGGGAGGATTTGGTTCTGCTGGGATAGTCTGTGGCAATCAGCTACAAGAAAGTGGCTGGTGAGTCACCCACAACCCTTGTCGATAATCCCCACTGTTTGAGTTGCTACACCAGCAGTGCTTCCTTTACTTGGCCCCCTTTCCAATAGTTCATAACAAAAATTAACAAAGGTTCTCATTTTTCGTCATCAAGGGTTTATTCTTTCCACTCCTTGCTGAACTCAGCCAAAAACTAAAACGTATAAACACCGGTGTTGTTCGGCAGACACACTTGTGGGAATACTAAAAGCACTCGATCGAAAGAAAATGGAATAAGGTTTAGTGGCTGTCACAGCAGGTATCACCGAAAATTTAGTCGAGTTTCTCTCAAGGAGTTCAACTTAAATGATGAATATGAATGGCCTATGTGAGCCTGCTGGAACCGCCTCGACTTCTGCAAAGATAAACTTCCAGCAGTCAGTGACAGGTAGGCTGACGGTTACGAACAGCTCCGGCTCCATAGGGATAAATGATCTCATTGAAGGACTCCCAAGAACCAACCGTATGTCAAGTAGTATTGATAGCAACAAATAGCTTGAAGACCTTGGGAGGGAAACGTCCCACGTGCGTCAAAATGATGGCATGAAAGAAGCAGACTTGGAGGCTTATAGGGAAAAACTGAACATAGTTACCTTCACTCTTGGCAAGTTACTAAAGGGCGTGGAAATAGTTCTCGGTGGGATCACCAACGTAGTGGCAAAAGGCACCCTCTCAGCTTATCCACCAAGCAGCAAGACAGAGAAATGGAGAATTTTGACTCTATAATATTGGTATATTTCTCGGCCATGGTCGAGAGGCACGCGCTAACGCATGATCACGTGTCAAACGCAATAGGAGTACATGGAATTCCGGAGCAGACTGTGCTGGAGAGAATCGCCGCGCTGGGTAAGTGGAGCTGCATCGAGGGCGGTCAACGTCCACTAGGCTGGTTCTAATCGAGCTTTCATAACCTATGAAGAGGATGCTTTCTTGGCGTCAGCTAGCCTGGTTAGGTCACCACTCACGGAGCGCCTGCATTGGAACCAGGTAACTCAGCCTGTTGGCGAGTGTCTGCCAGTAGGAACAAAGTCGACCCTGGAAAAGACCCTCAGCTTCGTATTAGCGCTGAAAAATGCAGAAAGCCTTCTCCGGATCGGCATGGTACCACTATTCATAATGGAGGATTCAGAAAGCCATCGAAGCCCTTCAGTACTAGTCAAGAGGAACAGGTGAAGGACAAAATAGAAGCTTATCCCTCGTCGCCAAAGAAGGAGGACAGCACCCGGAACTGGGTTTCGAGTGCCACCCCCACCAGCTCACAAACGGTGCACTAAGGCCGGGAAACCTAGTCGTAGCTTACACCAACGCATGAAGCGTTGGAAATATGTGGCACGAGCCGGCAGCTCAGACTTCCAATGTTGACTGCATAACAATCACCGAAACCAGACTAAAAGCGGGGAATGAAATTGGTGTCCTCTTCCCTTCTAGCTATTGCATTCATCAAGCTGATGGAGTGGATGGAAGGGACGGTGGGGTGCTATGATAATAGTCTCAGAAACAATAAAACAGATAGCCGGGGAATGAGCCATATCACCAGATATACAGACTGTCTTCTGCGACTTGAAGCTACACCAAGTTGAAGTACGTGTTGCGCGTGCGTATAGAAGCCCCTCTGCCAACCCACCGAAGGATCTAGCCTTGCTGAACTACTTCCACCGCGCCGTAGCCGGAGCAAACGAACTCATAATTCTCGGGGACTTCAACGCCCCCGGGATAGACTGGGTGAATCTGTGGGCAGCAGGTGACGATTTCCCTGTCAGACTGCTAGACTTTGTACTAGAAGAGGCGCTTGTCCAGCATGCCCTGCAACCAACCAGGTGGAGGGAACGACAGACTTCCGGGCTACTAGACCTGACAATCACCGAACACACCGGTGACATTGAGTGCCTACAGGTATCAGCACCCTTAGGAAGAAGTGACCATGGAGTGATCCGTTGTAACTACTTGGCCGCGAAGGACAGGGTACCCCATGAACTAAGATGCTTTAGGGATCTCGATGTGCAGGGCCTAGTCATTGCAGCCCAAGCACTGACATGGGACCAACATTATGAAAGTGTGGAGGAAGAATGGACCGTGTTCAGGAACAACCTTTTGTTGCCCACAGAGACTTTTGCTCCAGCTCGCATAATCCGTGGTGGACCAGTAGAGCAACTGGTGCTGAAAGCCGGAAAAGGGCCAAATGACATACCTCTGATTCAAAATGACCCAAGAGGTGGCCATCAAGGCCCAAAAGCAGTGTAGGCTACCTCTTGGAAGCACCTTAGCTAGAAGTGTTATGCGGTGACCCAAAGCCTGCTACAACTATGTCCAGTCAAAACCAAACGCGAGAGTGGCTGTGGATCCCGAGAAGCACGGGAAAGGGGAACCGTGCACTCGAAGGCATCGCGAAGGCCGAGATACTGCGAGAGCATTTCGAGACAGTGCACCAGCGAGAAAATGAACTGAACCCGGCGTACGAACCCCTCACTAGGCCACAGGTTACACAGCCAGCTCTTGTTTCTGTAGACGAAGTGGAAGAAGCCCTGAGGGGTCTTAACGTAAACAAGGCAGCCGGTCCAGACGGCATTCATGCTGCAGTTCTTCGCCCCCTTGCCCAGGTAATAGCAGCCTCTCTTGCTTGGCTGTACACCAGGTCGTTGAACAGAGCGCAGTCACCCGAGGACTGGCAGACGGGCAAGTTGTTTCAGCAGAAAATGGAGGGCCGAGGGAAACTATCGACCGGTTGGCCTGCTACCCGTGTCGCTCAAAACGATGGAGAGACTGACTACAGACAGCATAGCCAGCCACCCGGCCAAAGAAAGGATAAATTCCAACAGAGAACCGGTTGTGCTCGCCGGATTAGCTGTCTTTTTTGGACGAGGTAACGGCGATAAAGTCCGTGTCTGTTATTTGGAATTAGGACTTTTGACCCCGTGAACAACCGACTTCCGTGATTTAAAATGAAAGCGCTGGGTACAGCGCCTCATGAGCTGGAATGGACCCGTGTATATCTCACAAACCGAACGTATTACATTAGGGCTGAAGGGAGCAAGTCCACGGGGGCTACGGCTACCAGTGGGGCCTCCCAGGGGTTAATCCTGGGTCCTCTTTTGTTTTTCACCTACATCGACGACCTATTAGAAGGTACACAAAACCCAGGCAACCTGTTTGCGGACGATCTAAATCTGGTGAGTGAACTCGAAACAGCACCAATCCAAGAAGACTTGGGTAAGGTTCACGCTTGGATCACTCAGTGGCGACTGCTCTCAACATGGGTAAGTGTAGGCATCTCACCCACGGAATCGGAGGAAGAGCAGTGTACCTAAACTCAAGTAACCCACAAACAATAACTAAGGTTGCAGTCACCACTGACCTTGGAGTCCTGGTGAACGATCGCTACCAGCCATCTCTACATTGTCTGGCTGCCGCTGTTAAGGGGCACCTGGCGCTCTACCGGCTGTTGGGCACTGCAGCCCTCAGAGAAACTTGTGTCGTTGCCTTTCTACATAACACTGGTTAGGCCACACCTGGAATATTGTGTCCAAGCTTGGGCCCCGGCTCTCGTGCGGGACACTGCTGTTCTTGGGAAAGTGCAGCGATACTTCACTAGACTGCTACTGGAACTCAGGGACAAAACATACACAGATAGGTTACTGGCGCTAAACCTCTTCTTCGTGAAACGTAGACGACTCAGGGGCGACCTCATGGAAGATTTTGGGCAAATTGAGGGGCTATCCATTCCATCGGAGCCGCTGTTGGTACTGACGTGGGATTCCGCACTCAGGGGCTACGAGTTTAAGCTCGTCAAACCGAGAGTATTAGAAAACAAGGGAAATTTCTTTATTTGCCGCGTTGTCAGCCCATGAAAGGCATTGCTGGCCGAGGTGATGTCTGCCACATCAGTGGCAGGCTTTAAGGCAAGGTTGGACCTTTGCTGGCCTGATGTATATCCTGAGTACATTTGAATCGAAATCACTCAGAGGCAATACTAGAAGCAGAGCCCTTCCCTCTTCTGTCACCCCTTTTCACCAATATCACACCTACCTCTGACTCTCTCCATCACACCTTCCACATCATTCCCCATCTTATTCTCATTATTCCCCAAAATACCACTGTTACCATTTTACCTAAGCACTGCATGTATCCGTGACACCCTTGGGGGGAGCTAGACTTGTAAAAGGACCCAGTTCGTAACCGTGGGACTACTACACTCTCCCAACAGCGAACGGAGTCTGAACCCTGTTTTCACCTACAGAGTAAACAACAGAAACACAAATCAAGCACAGAAGTTGCAGCCCGGTGGGATTCATCTGGGCGCTCACTGGTGTGGGAGCCTGGATTGCTCGGTTGGCTTGAGCCTCGAGTCCTACGAGCTGACCTGGACAGCAGAAAGTCATCTGGTTGAAACCTAAAGATTTGCTTCGCAATTTCGCATACCTCGAGAGTTTGGCTAACAGGACGGTTATTATTGGAGTCTTGTTGTGGGCCTGTTTTGAAAATGATGTGGCAACGGAGGTTAATTCACCGCATTGGGACAACGCCATTATTCTCTGAAAGTTCAAGTAAACTAAGTAGCAACGGGGCCTTGTAGAGGCCGCTTAGAAGGAATCAAGCTGGTTGGACCCCGACTGACCTAGGATATGGAGAGAGACTAGCCTTGAGATCAAACTGGTTGAATTCATAGATCGTATAAACGGAAAGATACGCGCGTATATGATAAACTGGAAGGGAAAAATAAGGGTTAGACAGTCTAGGCGTGTCTCAGCTAGGCAGTAGCAAGGAAGTCAATATAGCGAACAATCTATGTGGTGGAACAAGGTAGTACATATATGATAAAGACGCAGGTACTGGAAAAGGAATAGTTCATGTGATCTAACGAGTACTAACGGTGGTGTTAGCCTTACCCGCCGGAAAAAGTAAGGCCGCAGAAAAAAAGCTCATGCTACGCTAGACATAGTAGCTGGTCACAAAAGGCCAATTATATGGCTGGTGCTCCAAGTAGCATGGAACTAGAGAAATAAATGCAAGGAGGATTCAAGTAAGGAAACAATAATTTTAAGACTATGATGTTTGCATGGACCGAACCCTTACAAGGCTGGATGTCGCCCATACGATGATAAAAACCACAATGATTGCAACCCTTCGTCAGAACGAGAGCTACAATCTCGTATGCAGGAAAGGGGTTTCAAAGAAGAAAGGTCAATGTTGTCTCGTTAAACAATGGAAATGAAGTCGGTTTTTCGGGCAAAGGATGGGATGTTGGAGAGGACATGCTTGCTGCGTTAAACAAAGTGGCTGCTGGTCACGAAAGAATCTGAGTTTCAGAGGCCACGAAGAACGTACCCCAGGCCCTGGTGCAAATGGTATTTGGCAGCAAAACCCAGATGCAGTAGCCATAAAGGTTGTTGGTGGTATGTGGAGTGGTTGTTGTGAAGGCAGCCGAATGTACACACAACTGTCCTGTGGTCACTAACCAGAAGTGGACGGGTGATGATGTGGGTAGGTTGTGCGTGAGGATTAATTCAAGGATATTTTGCCCTCCGGGGGTACTTGCTTGCGAAACCCAACCCCGTCAGGACTACATGAAGGGAGACCAGACTTTCCAAGTGGGGTTATGTTAAAGACCCACTCAATCTGAAGCCAGCTAAGGTCACTTGCAACGAGATTGGCACTCAGAGAGTGGTCTTAAGCTGTATTGATTACGTCAACTGTGGTGTTAGTTGCGGTCGACGCTAGACCGGGGAAAGGGAAAAAACAACTCAATGTGATTGTGTGATGGTTGGTGTCATTTATTCACCAAAGCTAGCAACTGACTTGATCCAGAGTAGAGTGCCGTATACCAGTTGCTGAGATAGCGCGGCTCGCATACGCCATGGAAAAAGATGGGTTTTCGTGGATGTCACGGTCCGTCTCGCTTGGAAGGTCTCGGTTGACTTCGGGCACTGGTCAAATGATGTAAATTCATGAGTGGAGGTGGCTCTTGAGCCTCGCACCAACTTGATTGGCTCAGTCTCCAGCGAATCCTAATGGTCAACTGAAGGAGTGACGCAGAGGATTGTCGGTAGCCGGCCATTGGAGAGCCTGGCCCATGGGTAAATACTCTAGACGTCTTATTCGCCCCCCTCCAACGTGGGATACGTGGATTCAACCTTCCAGAAACTCCCAAATCCCTCAAAGGTGAGTTGATATTCAGAGGTTGAATGCGCCGCTGTGGAACCTCAACGATCGTACGGCCATCGGAGCGCTTCCAGTAAAGTTGACGAAGGACAGAGTTGAAAAATTGCCTGGGAGGAAGATTTACCGCTCTGAAATTGTAAGCGGTTAGAAGTTTCTACTGAAAGAAGCGATAACTGCCGAAAATGTTATAGAGTTTGAACATCCGACGGACTGCTTCTGGGACTGTTTGCTCAGCCAGCAGATAGGGAGCCACTATGACCATAACCCCCTTGCACTTCAGATCTTTTGTCCAATTTATCACTGCTTTAAATTCAGTGTCCTTGTTTCTTCCTTTCGAATTTCGTTCACCTCGAATTTGTCCACGTGTACGTAGCACGGCTTCTTAGGTGCTTTGTAAGGTCGTTCACGAGGAATTTCCACCGAGAGTCTATCCGGGGTGTAATTGGTCGTCAGCAACCTTAGCTGAGTCCAGTTTGACAAAAAAGGCCTCAAGAAATGGTAATCCAGCCATTTCCAAGAGAGCCATGTCCCCGAGTCGTCAAGTAGTGAAGCGGTCAGGTCAGTTTCAAGTACTTGAGTCTGGCGCCACATAAAGTATTTTGGTTTCTTGCAACAGTGGGCTTCAAGGTGAATCCCATCGGGCCGTACCATTTACGTTTATACCGCAGATGAAAAGCAGCTCTTACTCGGTTCGCTTTTGGGACGGCGTTACAATCCTAAAATTATGAACTGGGTCTTTTTTAAGTCTAGCGCCTCTCAAAAAAGTCACGAACGAAGAGGGTACCTGGATAAAATGCTAGTTGTGGGGACTTGTGCAAACAAGCTTATTACTAAAGAGCACCGAAGATCCCTTAAATCCCTCTCTAGTATTCCGGACGTTTCAAAGTATCGGAGTATACACATCTGTTCATACCTCATCTGGGATTTGTTTGGCTGCACCAGTGTGCTAATATCTTCTTGAACTCAAACCCTTTTAGCCCCTTGTAACTCTCGGGTTTGCCTCTTGACTATCCCAGTCGGAGTCACTACCCCCACGGCCACTACGCCTAAACGTACCGATTTACTGGCAGATCGTGACGTTGAACAAATAACGCTGGGTTTGGTACTCGCTTCGGATATGGTTACTCTCGCCTGATGCAGCAGCCGATGGTGTCTGCCCGTGCAGCCCTCGTAACCACATCGGTTACTTGTCCTACAGACTGCTGCCCGATGCGTGGTGTTGAGACAGATAAAACATGCTCCTGCCATCCTCGCCATTCCCCACCGTTCGTCTATTGTGGCGTTGCCGAACTTGGGGCATTGTGGTAGGCCATGGCTAGTACCACAGGATCTGCAATTGGGTTGCGCCGTAGCATCTCGTGAAATGACGTGTGTATTGGTCCAAGGCTGGTACTTTGGATGTTCTCGTACAGGGGTTTGGACTTGGCTAGTACTGGGCTTGTTTGCTCGGTTGCTGTCCCGGATGAGTCGGCCGAACCTGCTGTCAGCTGTCTTCGTTTGCCTGTCCAAGTATTCGGTCAGGTCTTCGAAGTTGGCTTCTCTGTCGCTTCGGCTTATCCATTCTGCTTCTTCCGCCCACCGACCCTGTAGTTCGGGAGAGAGGTGACGGACTGTGCCTTCCAAAGTGTGCATGACGTCTAGGTCAGCCCTGTAATCTGAATGGTCGAGGGCTATTTAGCAGTTTTGCATCTTAATCACCAGGTCGGCCATGGTGTAGACGTCGCCCTTGGTTCTCTTTGCCTCTACCATCAGGCCCTCTGTTAGGTTACGGGCTACTTTGAAAGGTTGGCCAAACAAATCCCTTAGAATCTTCCTTGCCCTTGTGTAGCCTTGTTCTGGGTCGCGCATGGTGCACCCGTCGATAGCTTCTCTTGCTCGGCCTCTGCAGTAATGAGTAAGGTAGAGGAGCCTTTGCCCAGGGTCGGTTACCTTATTTTCAACGAACGTCTCGAACTGCAAGACAAACTTGCAGTATTGCTCAGCTCGCCCGTCGAAAACTGGTAGTTCCACTCTAGGTAGATCGATCGATGGTGGTTTGTAGTCGGCGACCGGCGTGGGGTTCCCTACCTTATTGCACTCTAATCTATCGGAAGTGTCGAAGTCGCTGGTCTCGTGCTCTCGCTCTTTCTGTGTACACTTCTTCTCTTCTTCCTGCGCCTGTAGTCTAGCCGATAGTAACTGTTGTTCTAGGTCCAGTATTCTCAGCTTATATAAATCGACATCCCTACGATCAATATTGCTCTCATTAGGACATGAACTAGCACTGACAGGACTAGGCGAGCTAGCATTAACTAAAGAATCATATGTATCCAAAACCTCCCCAGAGACTTGCCGTGTTACTTCCTGTCCGGATTCCATCGCTTTTGATCCTTTTCTTGGCATTTTGCGTGTTTTTCCTCGTTCCAAATTGATCTATTGAGTATTGTAACGAACGTTTGAGCAATGCGTAGCCAAATTCGCAACGGATCCCGAAATCAAAAGACGATTATCCGTGATATTCTACGATACTAGATTATTACATGAACAATGACATAAAAAATATACAAACCTCAATAATACGATCACAAGGACCCAACAACGAGAAACCGAATAGCAGCGTGTGAGCAAACAGCACGTGCGTCACGCAGGTCCTGAACAAGGATGTGCCAAAGTAGCGCTCTGGGAGCGAAAAAACAACAATTGGTCCAGAAAAACAACCAGTTCGTAAGGACAAGTCAACAGTGTAGGCAAATGAGTGATGTTGGAAAAAACACTGAATCGCGAGGGAAATAGGGGATTTTCCACGACCGGCTGTTACACCCGGCTGTAGCTCTTTTTCTTGCAGATTATTTATGTTTATTGCTTTGGTAAGGAACCAATATTCATTGGCAAGCATATTTTGTTTGACTGAAATTTGTTCTGCTGCAGGTAGTCGTGTTCCACTTACATCGTGTGTAGGGCCATTGAGACTGAAATTCCGCTAGACTGACAACTCCAGCCGTCGGGATGGTCGCAACAACGGTTAGGGGATCCATGCAAATGACATGCCTTCATTTATCGATGCTTCTTCGTAGAAACGCATCAAGCGGCTAAGCGGTAGGAAGATAGAGGTGGAATAAGGAAATTCCTATCAATGGCCGTAGTTCCTCTCTACAACTGGTATTCCACAATATTTCTCATCCCACCACTAAATAGCAAAGTCCCTCTTCCTTCTGCTAGCACCGTCACCTGTGGGAATGCCTGTCTAAAGTCGGTCGTCGTTGACACTCCACCTAGCCTGGATAGACGCAAAATCTCAAGAAACAGCTTTGTCAAACCTGGCCCTTGTATTGAGGATCAATGAATGTCTGCCGTCGAAATTTGGCCGCGCGACCAAAGGCCACACGAAGTTATCGAGGTTTCTAGAGATGGAATACTGAGCGACGGTGTAGGTACCATATTACTTCTTCAAAGTTACTAGTGGTGGCCACTTCTTCTACGTAAATGAAAGTTTCATTCCACACCATCAAGTTCAAGCATCTTTCTCATAAGCCTTTATCCCGAATAAAAAATTATTTCAATTTCAGCACACTTTAAAGAACATGAGTTCTGTAGTCTATCGGAGGATCGGCCTGTTTCTGTCACGCAAGAGACCCGCTAAGCAGTTTCTGCAGGATACTGTTTCCTTGCTACATCGTCTGCAGTTCAAGATGATCTTGCGATAATGATGATCGACCGTCCCCAAGACTAAAACATTCTTGTTCGAGAAGACGATACAGCTGCTGCTCTATATGTTACGCTTCTACCAACATAATTTTTCAAACCAATTCCCCCCAAAGGTTGGTGTTGTTTCTACCCAAAGTCGTACGTACTACTTGTCGTGTTTGGACGTTGCCTACTTTCTAGCCCGGCACACATCGTGCTATCCGGAGGCCGGGGTCCATAATGTACCGTTCGTCCTCCTCGCAGAGAACAACGTTTACACCTTGTAGAATGCGATATGTAGGTAAAATCGCACTTACTGACTTCGGTGCCCGCTCTGGAAACTCAGCCTTTGTGGATGCTTTTGATGACCCGATCCTTCCACCAGTGTCGAGTGAGGTGAGTTTCATTCACAGCCGACCCGAAGCTACAACCTGAGCCTCGACAACAGTACTCCCTACCAGTGACTTTGAAGTTTTCCCTTGTTGTTGTCCATTCTCAACCCCTTGCTTACCAAGACGGCATTAGATTAGCTGTCAACATGGGCCGAAGCTTAAGTCACTCCACTAGGAGTCACCACCGCTACAGCGACTGCATCCAGGCTGACGTTGAACGAGTCAAACCCGGCTTCGTGTTCCCCTTGAACTCGACTTTTCTTGCCTGACGCAATAATCGACAGCATCTTCCTCTGCAAACCTGAGCTCATCGGGCTCCCAGTCTGCAGAATATCGCTCGTTACGAGTTTTTGGGGCATGGAACAGGCCGTCACCGTCCTAGCCATTTCTAAATGTTAATTTTCCGTAGCTATCGGGCAATCTATGATTGGCATCATAAGATTTGAAATCTGTTGAATATCCGCCCTCAAGCGAAAAAGCATGCATGCCTGTCCAAGGCTGGTACTTTGCCTGCTCCGGTGCAGCTTTTGAGCTCGACCGGTGCTTAGTCCGCTTGCTCTATTGCCGTTACAAGTGGGTAGACCGAATCTACTGCGGGCTATTCCCACTCATAGATCCAAGTAGTGAACTTGGTTCTCGCAAGCGAATTTACGGTCTCTCCGGCCTATGCCTTCAGCTTGTTTCTGCAAGCGGCCCAATAATCCTGACAAAAGACAGGGAGCCATTGTGTCCAAGGAGTGCATCGCATCGAGATCAGACCTGTACCTTAGGTGTTTAGGAGCTACTGCAAAGTATCGCATCTTAACGGCGTAGGAAAACATCAGGCGGATGTCGCCGTTAGTTTACTGGGATGGTAAGCCCTCCGGCGGATTGTAGGAAACTTTAGATGGTTGACCAAACAAGTCCTTCGGAATCTTCCTTGCTTTTTTGTAGCTTTGAACAGAGTTTAGCATGGAACAACAGCCAGTGGGTTTTCTAGCTCGCCTTGGGCAATAGTGAGTTCAGTTTGATAGGTTCTGCTCCGGAAGGGTTGCGGTAGTTTCAATAAATATCTCAAACCGTTTTAAACGTTTTCCATACCGTTCTGTTCCTCCTAATCTCTCGGTAGGTCGAATAGTGGTTGCATCGTGACGCCTGCTTAACGATCGGCCTAGAACACACCCTTTCTAGTTGATGTGGTTTATTGTGGGCGCCACTTCCAGCAGCTCCTTGCTCTGGACGTTTCTGTTTAATTTCGTCATCTGCTTTCTGAGCCCACTGTCTCACGGACACTAACTGTTGCTTTGGCTCTAGCGTCCTTAGCTGAAACAAATCAATATTTTTACAATCACAAAACCATCCCCAGTACTCGAGCTCGCACTGGCAGGACTAGCACATCTAAGTATCCAATGAATCAAATGCCGCCTAAACCCCCCTAGTGATTTGTCGCATCACTTTCCGATCATTCTGCGATTGTTTCGACCATCCTTAGGAAAATTTCGTTTATTCTGGTTCCAGATGAATCTGATATCGGATAACAAAATGACCAAAATTAAACGAGCATATGAGAACCCCAAATAAAACATCAGAGGCACTCAATATTTGGATCCAAAATCACAGCAACGGCTGTATGAAAGGAGTTTCGTGACATTGGAGACGAAAGACCATCGTTGTCTCTAGAGGATCACTCCGCTCTGCAAACGGTACGGCAAGGCACTAGAGGCCTCAAAAAACAGTTCGAGGTTCCCCTCCCATGGCGCACATCGGTCAACCCGTGGACTGATAACTGAAATGATGTTCTCCAACGATTACTACGACTAAAAGAACGCTTCATTCGAGACCAGAATCTGTGGGAACGATACGCGGATTTGATGAAGCGAAACAAGGCCATCGACTACGTTGAAAAGGTGCCTGCCAACACCGATAGCAAAAGGGGTATCTGGTATCTGCCTTACCACCCGGTTATCAACCCCAAGAAACCTAATAAACTGCGGGTGGTTTTCGACTGTGCGGCCAAGTTCCAGGGCAAGTCGTTAAACGATCGCTCACTACATGGACGTGACTGGACCACACCACTGATCGATGTTTTGTGCCGTTTCAGAGTGGGTAAAGTGACTTTGTCTGCCAACATTAGGGAAATGTTTCATCAGGTTAAGATCCCGGTGGGAGAACAAGATGCTTTGCGTTTCCTGTGGTGGGAAGCGAGCGACCGAGACAACGCAGTGGTGAATTATAGGATGACCGTCCACCCCTTTGGAGCCATATCGTCACCATTTTGTGCAAACTACGCCCTCCGAGAATCAGCGAACAAACATGGCGATCTAGTACATCGGACGGTGGTAGAAAGCGTCAGCAGGAACTTCTAAATCGACGACTACCTTGGGTCATTCGATGATGTGGAATCAGCTCTAGAGCAGTTCAGGGGTCTGACGAGATTGCTGGAAGAGGGCGGATTCCATCTAACTAAATGGATGTCGAACGCTTCAGAAGTGCTGAAGGTCATCCCGTATCACGAAAGGGCCGAAAGTGTAAGAGATTTGGACGGCTCTCCACTTCCTATCGAGCGCACCTTAGGGATACAATGGGACGCGGAAACGGACGATTTTGTTTTCGAACTAAACGTTCCCGAGCTGCCAATAACCCATCGTGGCATACCATCTGCCGTCTCAAGTTTGTACGACCCGTTCGGTTTCGTCTCACCATGGCTGCTACCCGGAAAGATCTTGCTGCAGCGGCTGTGCCGTAAGAAAGTTGATTGGGACCAGTCACTGGACCGAGAGGACCGGTTGGACTGGGAGGAGGTTTTGAACACCTTGAAGAAATTAGGGGACATAAGAATCCCACGATGTTTGACTCCTGGCCATACGACACGGACTGGAGAACTACATGCCTTTTCCGATGCATACGAAGTCGGTTATGGAGCTGTGGTGTATGGACGATGGTGCGCTGGAGATGGACAATATACCACGAGGATCCTGTTCGCCAAAGCCCGCGTTGCTCCACTGAAGTCGGTCTCAATCCCACGCCTTGAACTCAGCGCGGCTGTGTTGGCAGTCAGGGTGGTGCAAGCTGTGAAGAGATGTTTCGATCTCTACATTTGGTCGGTGAGCTTCTGGACGGATTCAACGATAGTACTTTACTATATCAACAACGTCCGGAGCCGGTTTGGTACTTTCGTTGCCAACCGGCTCACCATTATCCACGATAAGTCAGCCACGCACCAGTGGAATCATGTCAGGTCTGGCGATAATCCAGCCGACCTGTGCTCCCGAGGTGCGAACAACTTCAAGCGACTGGACACGTGGACGAAAGGGCCAAACTTCCTGCACTTGCCCAAACAGGACTGGCCCGTGTTCGAATTAAAACCCCCTACGGAAGTTGAACTGGAGATCAAAGGCGTAGTGATGGTGGCCAACGTCGTTTAAGCGATATCCATTCTATCGAGACTGGTCAGGTTTTCTTCCTGGATGAGGACGCTTCGTTCGCTAGTTTGGTTAACCATGTTCAAGAGAAATTTACCAGTCATGAAAGGGCTACGGCTCTCAGGCCGGATACGGGTCGGCCCGATAGGTCCCGACGAGCTACGAGCGGCAGAATACGATGTTTTCAGAATGATACAATGCGAGGCTTTCGCCCGAGAACTCAAGAGGGCGGAGGGAGTGGGGCCCACCAATAAAGACATGCCATCTCCAAGAGGCGAGCTGAAGCGTTTAAACCCCAGACTCATCGACGGACTGCTGCAGGTGGATGGTAGGCTGACCAACGCCCACTTGAACTTCGACACAAAGTATCCTATACTGCTGCCTGCGAGGCAACCTGTAGTAGAGCTAATGATTCAACACGTCCACGCCGTGGAGGGACATGCCGGGGAAAGTCACGTGACGAGCGTCATCCGAAAGCGTCTTTGGTTGTTGAGAGGACGAGAGACTGTAAAACGCGTAATCCGACGGTGTGTGCAATGCAGGAGACGCAATGCCACAGCAGGCAAACAACTCATGGCCCCACTACCAGAATGCAGGGTGACTACGGGCTGGTGGCCGTTCAGTGACACCGGGTTGGACTATTTCGGGCCCTTGTGGATCAAGTGCGGGGAAATATTAGAAAAGCGATACGGATGTGTCATGACGTGCATGAAGTCACGTGCGGTACACCTAGAAGTCGCACATTCGATGACGACCGATGCGTTTCTACGGGCCTTGCAAAGATTTATAAACCGAAGAGGCGTACCGGCCAATATATACTCAGATAATGGATCGAACTTTGTGGGCGCTCACCGGGAATTGCAGCGTTGGCACAGGAACATAAACAGGGACGAACTGCAGGATCGAACCGTGGCCTACGGCATACGATGGCATTTCAACCCCCCACAGGCCAGCCACCGAGGCAGCGTATGGGAACGCATGATCCGGTCCACCAGACGGATATTGCTGTCAATCATGGAGCAGCAGCCGCCTGACGACGAGACGCTGAACACCGTCATGACTGAGGTGGAGCGAATCCTGAACAACCGCCCCCTGGTTCCAGTATTGAACGGCGACCCCACCCACCTGGCGCTCACCCCGAACGACTTATTGACGTTTAGGTCGAACGAGGGTTTCCAAGGGCCGGCAAACCTTCGTGGGAGCCACCTCCATGGATGGAAGCAAGCGAACTATCTGGCCAAGGTCTTCTGGAGTCGATGGCTGCAGGAGTACCTACCGGCTTTGCAGACTCGACAGGAGAGGCTGGCCAAAACAAGACCATTCAAAGTTGGGGACGTGGTTATGATCGCCGACGAACGCGCACATTTCAGCACTTGGTCTTTGGGAGTAGTTGCGGAAACCATCAAAAGCACTGACGGAATGATAAGAACGGTGAAGGTGAAGACAGCTGACGGAGTGCTCATTCGTGACATACGCAGTATTAACCTACTCGAGAGCGAAGACGGAGGAGCTGATGACCCCGAGGCCTAGTAAACCTTTTCACACCAATCATCGAGGTGGATAAAGAAACACCATATATACCACACGGTCTCCGTCAAACACGTTACAGTGCTCGCGGTCTTTCGTTGACATTACAGAAGGTTCTTTCCGATATGTGGTGATGAATGCGATCCCATTGTACATCCCGACGCATACACACATGCACGACGTACTCTACATCCCGTAAACCCATCAAACATGTGACAGTGTTCGTTGTTTTGCTTTTAGTTGTCGTTACCGAATGTCCCTGTTATATGTGGAAGTAGCGGAGCTTAGGCCACACACACATGCTACATTTTACTCGTTTTCTTGCCACACGGTCTTTTGTTGACATTGCAGAAAGTCCTCCTTTGATGTGTAGTCATACCTGTGATTTCATTGTACACCTCGGCACACACACACTCACACACACTCAAGCACATACATCCAGGACAGGACGGCCCTTTACGAGGACATCTATGTGGTCCTTCACGCCCGCCATCGGTCATTTGGTCTCGTGGAAGATGTAGACTAGCCTCACGTCTATCTAGCCAATGGATAAGGTGCGACCAGTAGTAGAACGTTGACGACGAGCATTAGACGCGCGCACTGACAGCAGGGCCTAGGCAGGTAGAAAGAAACAGTACCTTCATACCGAACCTTTGACTCTGCTAAGGATCCAGGAGGATTTTGGTGGGCGGTGTAACAGCCGGTCGTGGAAAATCCCCTATTTCCCTCGCGATTCAGTGTTTTTTCCAACATCACTCATTTGCCTACACTGTTGACTTGTCCTTACGAACTGGTTGTTTTTCTGGACCAATTGTTGTTTTTTCGCTCCCAGAGCGCTACTTTGGCACATCCTTGTTCAGGACCTGCGTGACGCACGTGCTGTTTGCTCACACGCTGCTATTCGGTTTCTCGTTGTTGGGTCCTTGTGATCGTATTATTGAGGTTTGTATATTTTTTATGTCATTGTTCATGTAATAATCTAGTATCGTAGAATATCACGGATAATCGTCTTTTGATTTCGGGATCCGTTGCGAATTTGGCTACGCATTGCTCAAACTTTCGTTACACCGGGTGAGAAACCAAGAGCAGAGGGCAGTGAATTTCCGAAATTGAAGACAGCGCGGAGAATGAAACAGACCAATAATTAAGCAGCTGATCCTGCGTAACAGTATGCCTCGGGGCATCCAAAATAAACCATTATCATTATCATTTTCGAAGTGTGGCATAGTTTGATCGCAGCACAATTGGCAAAGTAGGAAACATTTCGCGACAAAATTCAATAAATCATTTGCAAAAGTGCGATCCACACTGCGGTTGCAACGCGATAGAGAGTTATCACCGGAGGAGTACCAGTAAGCTGAATGTGTGATAAAATTAAGGGCACGTGCCAATGTGAGTGGTGGAGTAATTCACCTGATCTGGCAATGCCGCTGACGTGTGATGGTGAGTGGTGGACAGCGGCGACAGAAATGCCAGGCCTGGAGGTTTGAGCCTCCGCTGGGTTGAACAAATGAGACACCTAGAAAGGTTAGTTAACGGCAGAGATATAAGCCTTTGACGAAATAAAATATGGAGGAATACGTCAGCCTTTTATGTAACGGGCACTGTGAAATGCGAGTGTATACCAATATGACACTCGTAGAAAAGGAGGAAATATACTACGAATCTCCGAAATCCACGGCGAACATACCCACTACTCGTAAATAACCAAACACGAGAGGGGAGGGAAAAATCATCATTAAGAATAGTGAGTAACAACCTTCCTGATGGGCTTTAACTAATCTTTCTCAAACGCAACGATGTTTTGCATACGGTTCAAGGCTCAAGCTTGTGCACAACGTTCTAGGTGTAGTTTAAGAACTGTTTCTTAAAGGACGCAACAGCTCGGAAGCTTCTATTGACTCTGCCGTGCTCAGTATTTGAAGGAGCGCCCGCCTAGTCTTGTCCGTGGTGGCCAAACACTATTGAGGTAGCTGATGGAAGTCGTTTCTCCAGTTTCCAAGGTTAGTGACGGCCGTAGCCCTCGTATTGCCTGTGAGCTTCCTGTATCTAGGTGCTAAGATTCGCCGCCGAGGTCCTCGTTGAAGTACCTGCACCTTCTACTGCTTAGTGGCAGTTGCCACCGAGTAGTCCTGGTGCGAGCCTTAATCAAATCCTCTTAAACCCACGTTGTTCGGGTTTCAGTAACCAGCATAAGACCGACCAAGTCAGGTGGCCTGGGTGATTTTCACCTTCTAATAGATCGTAGACGTAAAACAAAAACAGAGAAAGAGCCAGATTTGGCACCGTGGGAACCCTTTGTACCCCTGGCTTTCATGAACTTGCTCCCATCCGCCCTTGAGTAGTACGTTCGGCCCGTGGGATCTGCTTGGATCCTTCCCCGCACATTAGTTCCTCTTATATTTTTATTCACTACTTGAATAGGTTCATCCGTTCTAAACATTGTTGGCAGCCCAGTCTCCGGCATTCCTTGAATCACCTAGCTCGGTTCCGTTCAAATAGAATTGCCGAACTTGCAGCGCAGTTATCGAGTGTACAGGCTGCTGTACCAGGGAGCCTCAACAGCCCACCGTTCGTCGAAGTCAGGTCATATAAAGTCAGGCCAAATCACAGGGCTTGCGATTTGAGCAATTGAACGTCTGACTTCGTGCCCCGTGAACTTCAGAGGTCTCCATTGTGCTGCAACTCCCGGAATTCCAGAACAGTACAATATTTTCGCCTTTTTAGTAGGCGAGTGGAGGGAGAGAAAGTGAATTTGCTTTTGGGAGCAGGAAAGCTAACAACGGTACAGGTTCAACGTCACAACTCACTGCTGATCCCGTGTTAAATGCTTTCCCAAATCCTCGAGTAACTTCAATTTGAAGTTATGGGGCGTTTTTGAGTATGGTGATATGGAAGGCTGTAAACAAAGGGGGCATATGGTGGCGAAGCGCTAGAGTGGTGAAATGCATTATGAGGGAATTAGAGCCGAGAAACCTGACAGAAGACAACAGCTACTTATTCAGAACATTTGGTCAACCCTTCCAGAGCACATCTAGTCCATGCTTAAGGGCAGTTACCGAGGCTGCTGTCACCAAGTATGGAAGGTATTTGCTCCACTTATTTATTATTCGGTGGAACGAATCATGTTATTGTGCTCATTTCTGCCCTTAGTTATGCTGTTTAATTTCGCGTCCCCCGAGCACAAGGCTGGTAAACGATTCAGCAATGGTCTATCGGTTGCGTTGATTCTTTTGTGCAGTCTGCAACTCTGCATCAGATTTCCCCTCAGCTTACGATACCCAAGGGGGAACAGACCTGGGTATTTCGCTCCCTCCCGGTGCGGCTCTCCGTGCAACCCTCCAATCATAAAGCTGGGTCTTCTCCGAACTTTTTAGGTTGCTTTCCGTTCTTCACCAGTTCCGGCACCCACAACTCCAACTGAGGCTTTTAAAACATATACCGAGAGAATTACGGTCGCCTTTCTAGACGCCATGGCCCTTTTCAAGCTGAAAGTTGGTCCGTTTGCCTTAAAGGTGACTGATCGATTGTTCAGCGGGATTGAAACCACTGTGCACAAACACACCTTAGTCTCTCACTTCAGGAGCGGGTTCGATCCTTGCCGGGTCGGACGGATCCATGAACAAATATCAATGAATATTTCCTCTCCTATTCGCCACGGTACCCATTTTCATTTTTCCGACAATATAAAAATGGTGTACCTCTTTCTCCCCAATGACGTATTCGTGACCTTGTGCCACATATCGCGTGACTTTCTCTCCCTCCAAGCCTGGTGCGCCACGTGGTACATAAAATTCCGTGCGGAGAGGAGCTTCCTCCCACCCTAAAAATGCACTATACCACCTGGCCGAATTTGTCTGGACGGCCTATCCATCCCAAAGCACTCACCGCTACTGATCTTGGCATACGCCGCTCTGTTCCTCCAACTTCTCCAAACAGGCATCGTTCCAAATCGCAAAAGCTGAGCGAACCCCAGGCCTGATTCATCGACGTTTCTTATTGCCGGCCACTCGCCTCTCCATGTATCTCGCACACGTAAGGCCGCTCTCAGAATATTGTCCGATTACCTCCAGCCTCTGACTACGTTCCTTTATTGTATCTCTTGGGGACGTACAGCATACCTTCACCAAAACGCTGTTGGGCGTATCCATAATCCTAACATACCGCCAGCGCGGTGAGCTTCTACAAGTTGAGCCTCTGTGGACTCCTCAAATGATGCTCAACCTAGTTTTCCTCTTGAAACGAATTCTCAACCAAGCCCACACATCCTGTCATATCTCATTCGCTGCCCCCTTGCTCCTACCCCGTCCGACATTGTGCCTCCTCGCCCCGTCCCCCGATCTAATCTCATTCTGAATTCCCGATTCCTTCTGTCAGCCCAGTCCAAAATCTGGGATAAGCTCCCCCCTTAGTTCATGCAGTGCCTCATCACTGTTTGCTTTTAGGCGCGCACTTTTGTTAAACTAAACAGTTACCAATGCTATATTGCTCACTAATGATTTCGCCTCAACCGGTATGGCCTTTGAAAGAGGTCTCACGCGGTAACCCTACTACCCCTGCGTCACGGACCAATAGGTACACCCCATGCCCAATACTTCTCCACTCTTCAGTGTCGCAAACTATGGTAATTGCCATCCCTGATCCACAGCCAACTTACCTCCTGCTTTCACAAGGTAACCCTGTTTCTCACTCACATTCATCTGTTATCTATCACTTTTAGTTTATTTCTCTCCTCAATATCCGCTGCCCTTCAGCTGAGGCAGACCCTGACTGCGTTTCTCTATCCCGTTTCTCCTTCCAGTGGTCCGCGACGACGGTTAACCACTTCAGACACCGTACTGACCATCTCACTGGCAGGTGCATCTGGATAATATTGATACACGGTCGTCTACTACTCGCTGTTTCCGTTGGTTCTGCTGCCCATGGTCTCTCAACCTGACCAATTAATCCTTAACCATACACCTCTGTTGCTGTCTCTCTGCCCCTTGTACAATTATCAGTGACCACTCGCGCCCCTCCCAACGGTGCGGGGCGCAGTCGGATCCACCGCTATGGCCGGCGCACATCGGGCGTGCAGGCCGTCTGCAACGACGTGTGGGCGATATTAGGCTGGTGGATCACACCTCCAGTATTTACACGACAAGGCGCTTGTTAGGCTTGGTGCCTAGTGCACGGCCAGTCTCACCCACCAGCACTGGTTGCGGACCACGTGCTCTAACTATCCTTGGACTGCAGCATCCAATATTGTCTGTTAAAAATTGCATGCTCCCCATCCTTGTTCTCCCGCGGTACGCTCACTTATGGGTTTTATCACCTGTTACCATTTTCCACTTTGACGTTCTACCAATTCTGTCCTTGCTCTTATCGTCCCCCACCACGTCACCTTTCATTGCATGACGTCACCCTCGTCCGACCTACTCTGCCCTGCTGTCATTGCCCGATTCTAGTCTCTATTCAAACTTTGCATCTTATATAGTCGCAATTATTATCTGATCACCGCCACCATGTTTTTCTTTCTTGGCACCGCGGTTCCTCCGTGGTTCTCTCCATTATGCAGTGCCCCCATTTGGCATCCTCCTGCTCAATCCACCTGTTCCATTGACTGCTGGCCTGCAGCTCTCCAGTTCCCTTACCCCAACTCCGTCGCGCATTCATTTCTTGGGTCCTTTGTTCTATTACCGGTTCACCTCTCCTGGTGCTTCCTGATTCTCTTTTCTCTGCTTTCTCTGTGCTTCACCTGTAGTAAAACGATCCATTGGTCATGTCTCACCTGTGTCGCTTCGGTCATTGCTTCCATCTCCCGTTTTCTACATTGCTCGCCACAGGCAATTTCTTTGTGTCTTTCATTTTCATCTGCTTTTCCATGTTCCACCGATCGTAAATACAGCGTTACTTCATGATATTCACCTACAGCTCCAAATCGTTTGATCTGCCACCAACCGATTCCTGTGGTCTGTCAACGCACCTCGCACCTGCATTGATCAAATAAGTAGACCCATTCTTACCTGTTATCTTCGATCCTATCCTCTATCTTTCTTCGTTTATGATCTGCTCTCTACAGGCGGCGTTTCTTCTGTGCTTCCCAGTCTTTCTCTGTCGATCCACCATGTTAACTCGTCATGAAAAAAATTGTCTAAATTTTCCCAAGTCAATCTTACACACTTAGATCCAACCCCACTTACCTCTTCCAATCACTGATACTTTCTTCTTCTAGCACCCCATTGCTGTTTGCCCCGCTCCTCGCACATCTACTTATTAACAAATATATACGTTTGTATATATATATATTCGCTCTGCCTCCTGCACTTTTTCTCATGCTATCATCCCGCTGACTATCATGATATGCATTCATTCTTTTTATATCTGTGCCTCACATTTACCATATCTAATCCCTCAAAATCAATTTTGCAATCTGTACCACCTTTTACTTCTTTCAATGCTCGCTGCCTGTTTTACGAAAGTTTTGTGCCCTGTCCGCTGGCCGTCTACCGCAGTGCAGCAAGGATTCATTATTAGCTAGTCCCTAGCAGTGGATCCTTCTTCTCTTCGCAACCGTCTCCCGCCACCACAATTTCTGGCCCCTTTTATGTGCATCTGTCAGTTTTCAGATATTCCCACTTGGACCAGTCAGACTCTGCACCTGACCTCGAACCACAAATCCACCGGGCATCCACTTGAATCCACCCTTGGGTTCTTTTAAACTCTTCCCATTTTTCTTTGATATGCTTATATTCATCATACTTTTATCTCCGTCCTGAGCCTACCCACCACACTTTCGCCACATATATTTCCACTTTTTCACAAATTTTTTCCGTCCGTTTCATCCCTTGTAAAAACTAGATCATGCTTCCAGCATGCCTCGGGAGTCTCCAAGATAAAACATTATTATTATTATTATTATTATTATTATTATTATTATTATTATTATTATTATTATTATTATTATTATTAGTAATGTCTCGTTGTTCATTCCAGTTCGGTTCACACGAGGCTTTGTAAGGTCACAGTCAGCCTTTGTTCATATTGATGTGTCGTCGGCCTGTTTTCGCAGCTCCCAATGCCGCGCGATCTAATATTTTTTCTGAAAGGTTGGAATATCTGGCACAAAGGAGAGTCAAAGACCCCAAGTCTGGGGAAAAAATGTATGTGTGAATCTTCATGGTGAACGTCAGGAGCTGTCAATTATTCATCTTGAACACGCGGTTTTTCCTCTTGATACGCAACTGAAACTCCACTCTACGGCTTTTCGGTCGAGGGTGTTGTAGGGTGTTACGTCGTGCGTGATGTAAAGCTCCCCGTTTCTTTCTTGTGTGATACCAACTTTTCTTGACTTCCGGGCGCTGCTCATACCGAAAGGGTTCTGACGCTGGCACAATCTGCTTCTTGAACGTCCTTTTCCCGTCCGTTATCTTTGGATGGGTCACTTCTAGCGAGTTCTCACCAGTTCAAACGATAGTAAAGTAAACTGCTTCACTTCCGTTTACTCTAGTGCGACTTGGTTTCAGCCTAGCCTCCGGACTGGCCGTCAGCGCCTTTGCCTGCCCTGAGGTGGTTTTTGACTTTTATACTTAGGAATTCCATGCTTTGCCCGCTAAAGCGTGCGGAACCTCTCCTCTTGGGGGGACGTGTGTCATGAGGTAGTTCTGCGATTGTCCTTTGCCCCATTGGATAAAGCTTACATAAAGTCAGGTTTCCAATCAGCTCTACATTTTAAACCCCAGGTGGGTGCTAACTGAGGCTCACTGTTAGAAATACGAATAACTTGGAATTTATGGTCACAGATAAATATATTGTAGATTTGCATGGATCAAGCCGGTCTCGATTTCAGTATCGGTTCGTCAAAGCGTTGCTCAGTAACCTTTGCCGATGGCCAGAATTGGTTCCACCTTCAGCAGCTTTTCGGCTTCAGAGTTGTTGTCTCTGGTCGGCGTAAGCGGGGTTTCGTTGGCAATTTACAGTAATTAAAACTAAGAAGCGCTAACTAAATGAAAGGCTAGTGAGATCTGAGAGCGATTCGAGAAAACTCAGTGAAACTGTTAGGGTCAAGCTAGAGCCGGAAATTGCCAAGCTGTCTAGGTGCTCCAGAGAAAGCTTGACCATGCGTTCCTCAGAGTGTGATGAATGCGGTAAAATAGCCAGCCAGTGTGCCTAACAGTACCAGTGAGTAGGAGTTTACTAGCGTTTACTTCCCAAGAACCGGACGGAAGTCGGCGCCTCCCCGAGTAATAAAGACGAGCTAGCGGGTACGGCCAAGCACCCCATATGCGACTTAGACTGGCCAAAGTCCAGTCCGTCCCCCTTGAGTTATCTTACGTTTACCCACTGGATGTTTAATACATAGCTTCCAAAATATGCTGTTTCAAAGATTACGGCTGACAGGCGGCAGTTTTCGTATTTACATAATTATTGAAGGAGAAAAGCTCAAGATGAAGTCAATGGGTGGGTACTGCTGCCCTCCGCGGCTGGATATGGCAGGGTATGCGAGATCTTGAAGGATTTATTTAGTCAACCGCACCAAGTGGCACACTGCTTGCTGGACGGTCTATATGAACAAAAATAATGATGTTTATTCTCATGGACACCCGAAGCGTGCGCTGCTGCATGATCAAATGGTGCAGGTGAGTTACCAATAAGGACTCTTGGACAGTCAACTGGATATATGTAGTACAGAGAAGTAAGGATGTTTCGGTGGTAGCATGAAGAAGTGCCTGACGAAATTGAATTTGAAAGCCAAGTGGTTGCATAACTCAGTGACAAGCGAAATTGGCTTCGTTATCGAGACGCGTAATCAAGTACGGCAGGAATGGGAGGAAAATGCCCGGAAATTCGAATATGATCGACATAAATTTGCAAGGGGGAGTACGCGAAAGAAGAACTTTGGTAACAGTAGTCCAGGCGTATAGTCCATTTGGTTTACCTTACGTTCCGCCCATATCCAACTGCTGAACTACGCAGATCTATTCAAAGGTTGTTTTGTGTACTTTTTCTTCGGTGCCCTATTCCGATAGATCGTCCCAGACACTTTTGATCCTTGATACACTCACTTCGCCACGTGTGGCCTTTGCCAAGGAATATCAGTATGTAACTATTCAGGCGTCATTTAATAGATCATCCCTCTTGCAAGCCAGGTTTCCGCCACTATCGTAGCTACGCACCACACATTGATTTGTCGCCAGTTCCTATTCCCATTTTGATGCAATATATTCCTTTTTTCTGAAGCAGATGATCCGCTCAAAGTCTACATGTTTCTACCTGACAACTTCTCTTATCATTACCTTGACAACCGCAGTCCAGTGTGCCGTCCGTTCTTCAATTAAATGACTCAACAGACATACTGTCACTGAACTTTACAGCTGTAATCCTCGACTGCCTTTCCTTGTTCCTTAGGCGTAAAGCCACCTCTTTTCACGGTTTATTTTTCCTCGCAACCCCTCTTATACGTTGCAAGAATCTATTGTCCGATTACGTCTGCTTCGGGAGCGTTTCTTTTTTCACGGTAACCATGTATCAGTAAGTCAAGCATGATCCTCCGGCAGGATAGTTTTCCTTCCGCAGGATTCGTGTGAATCTTTGCTATTTCCAATCCACTCCACGCTTTGGCAGAATACCTACACCCTTCGGTGTGTCAGGTGATCGCATGGCTCAGTTACGACCAAAATCAGCTCAGTGGTCGGGATACATAATCAAGTAAAGCATAAGTAGGAGACAGATGCCCGGGAATTCGGGTTTGCTAGAGATAAGTTCTCAAGGGAGAGGACACTGACTAAAACGTTTTGGAAAAAGCACTAGCGAAAAATTAGAAAAGTTATTGGTGATGACGGGTACGCACTTGAACCAGTAGTTTGAATGACCCCTGCAAAAGCAGAAAAGTTGTTCGGAAGGGGTTGCAATGTGTTCCCTGAGGAGAGAAGGTGCGCAGACGAAATAGAATATCTGATTAGGTGCCCAGTCATGAGCGAATCGTGGAACAGAATGATAAAATTGGGCGGGTGAGTTAAACAGGACCAAAGTGAATGGGCTTTCCAGGTAAAGAAAAATAATAACAGCGTGCTTTGGATGGGCATGACACATGCTGCAATGCACGTACGAGTAATACATCTGGTTACAAAATGAAAGTTTACAACAGGAAAAAATAGGTGCACACGGCTGATTATGGGAGAACGTTGAGATGGGTAAATGCTTATAACGCCCGGCAATCAAAAGACCCATGGTCGCGCAGTCGGTTCAGCTAATTATGAGTGAGGTTGGCTGAGGGTCGGGACTACATGCGCGAAGGGTTGACCGTCAGTCGAGTTGAGGCAAAAGCTCTGCCTAGGCTAGCAGATTGGACGAGGCGCCGTTTGATCGGCATTAAGCGAGCGAGTTACACGGTCAATCTAAACCCTTTGGCCACTGAAACGAGTTGTTGGGGGCTCCCGTAGTCGTGGCAGAGTAGATGGATTGGAAGGGTCGGTCGAATGACACTAAATGACCGCAAATTTGCCCCTAGCCAACTAACGGCCTGAGGCTTTCCGTGAGCCCTTTTATCAAAATAGAACAACTAACCTGATAAACGAAGACAAGGCAAGATTGAACTCAGTACGCTCGAACTCGATTTGAATCTCCGCCCCTTGTTACCTTTTTTGATATATTCGAAAATGGTCACGTTAAATGGTGCTACACACTTCCGCTCCACAATCACCGAACAGTATATTTCACCGTGAAATACTTGTCTTTAGAATATTCCAACATTCGACAGTTTTGAGACAGTTCGCTCTCTCTATCAGTCCCACCCTTCGCCTACTTAGGGTCGTTTCATTGCAGTGTGTTCACCGTGAGAAGCGTCGGATCCTCCTCACATATGCATATCTGAGAGGCACCTGCACCACAGCCTTTTGCTTCGCCAGCAATACGTTATCCACCTTCTATGAAGAACATCAATAGATAATATTTTACTCGTCAGCAACCTTACCTTCTCCTCTACAGGCTGAGTCTCTGCCACTGTCGTAGGTACGCATCAAACAGTTACCTTTCACCCGGCTCCATCTTCTATGTCGATGCAATGTACTCCACTTCCCTGAAAGTGCAAAATCCGCCCAAGGTTTGCCGGCTTCCGTCCGTCGAATTCTTTTAACATCGCTCTGGCGACCTCTCCCCAGCCGGGTTGTCCATTTGATTTATCCGTAACACCACCCACATCCAGCAGCCGAACTCTGCAATTGTATTCATCCGTTGTTTGGTGTTTCTCGTTCCCAGTTTTCTACCCTGAAAAATCGCCTGAGATAATTTTTATCCTTGCGGCTCCTCGGTCCTCATGTTCAGTCCATAGGCAAGGAACATGGGTATGTAAATGCTTATCTGTCATTTGAATAATCATCTTCTTTGGAAGATGCCACGGCCACTATCGTGGCTACGCATCACAAATTTATCTGTCGCCAATCTCATAATTGGATACAGAAAATATATATATATATATATATATATATATATATATATATATAACAAAGCAGGGGCGAATTGCAGTGAAGTGACGGGGCACGGAACTAGCAGCGCCTGGAAGAAACAGGTGTGGTTAGGTGAAATGGTGCTTAAGTAACTTGGATAAACCCCGACGAATTTTCTTATGACTGATAAACATGGGGAATCAACAGCAAAAGAGAACCAACTTTGGAAGCAAAGAGGTGATGGCTGTGGGCGGAAGTTGATAAGCGAGGGAATATGAAGGAAAGGATCGATGAACTCAGGTAAAAATGAATCTAACAGCGTGATCATTGCAGATGTGACATATGGTGACGGTCGAACATGGGGGAAGCGGTAATAAATGGACGTACAATATACAGCAAGATGGCCGTGAAAATGGCTGGAGAGTGCAGAGCGAATGGGAGTACGGGGTGGTTAGAGAGGTGTAAAAGATCACTGGGGAAGGGTGACTTGGTGACTAGAATAACTGTGGTGAGACAATGCATCAGTTGTAACAAAAAAAACATGGAAGAGAAATAAGGAAGTGAGGGATTAGAAAGATCAGGCAATAGCAAATATCGTGGTTTGAAACTGTATGTGAGAATGACGAATTTGCGATGAATTTACACCAGGTGGAACGCGGAAAAGCAGCGCAGCCCGAAAGGCACATTGAAGGTGCCTGTGATGAGCGGTGTACGAAGCGGACGATGGTGTTGACCAAAGAAAACCAGGTAAGAGATGATCAGTTAGATCGTTTCATTGCAGATGACACAGGATGAAGACCGAGAAGAGCAAAATAACCCGGATGGGAAGGCCTGTGATAGAACAAAAATGCACGAAAAATATTTGTGCGTCGGGGTTGGGTGAGTGAAACTGGAGAGTTGCGTCCCATCATACAAATGGATTGGGCCGGAAGTTACTCATCGGTACACTGCCTAGGAGGAGGATCCAGGGAAGAATTACGGATTCAGACATGAACAATAGGGAGGTGATAAAAGGATAATAAATTTGGTCGTAAAAAGTGCAACGGTTGGAACGGCGAGTTCTTATACGGTGATTGGTCATGGTTACGGATATATCTGGTGCCTGATGGTGGAAGGTTTAAGATGGGAAAAAAGGATATCGCAAAATGGTAGCAAGTGAGTTATGTGATCAGTGAGCTTTGTGAGTATATGGAGGTACCAAGTGAATACTGATTAGGAGCCGACAGGGGCGAAATGGGTGGAAAAGAACACATTTCGGGCTTGGGCAGAAAGAAATGGATAAGGCGAGACTGACATCATGCACTGAGGGTTGTCATTGAAAAACACAATAGGAACAAAACAGAATGGATAAATGTGCATACGGAAATGGAACGACACGAATAGGAAGTGATAAGAGTGCTGACAAGAACGATAGATGAGCGAAACGTGGTGGAATATTGATAAGAGCATGCGGTCCGCAACGGACAGTGGAGAATGCGGTACGGCGAGGAGAGTTGGAGCGTGCAATCCGCAGCCGGTGCTAGTGGGTGGGGCTGACCGTGCGCTGAGCACCCAACCTGAAAAACACTTCGTGAAGTGAACACAGGAGGTGTGATTTCCCAGCGTAATTGCGCTCGCACATCGTTACAGACGGCCTGCACGCCCGATGTGGTCCGGCCAAAGAGGGAGATTCGACCGCGCCCCAAACCGTTTGGATTGGCGTGAGAGCTCATTGATGACTGTCCAAAGGGCTTAGACACAACGATGATGGTATAAGGTCCAGGACCAATTGCACAGGTCGTGCAAACTTGGACAATAGAGACAACGGGAACAGCGATTGACAGAAGGCCGTACAGCATAATTATCCAGGTGCACCGGCCAGGGAGTTGATCAGTTTAGTGCCCGAGGTGATTGACCGGCATTGAGGATAACCGGAAAGGAAAATGAGATGGAGAAACGTGATCTGTGTGTAGCCTAGCTGAGGATCAACGGTTACCGGTAAAAAGAACAAAGGTGGACCACGGGCTCATCGATGCAGCGGATCCCCAAGACAAATGGAGGCCATGAAAGGTGAGATTAAAAAAGGAAAAGCTTATGTAGGATCTAAAAAATGCAATGGTGGCTGTAATGTTTCACCCAGAGTAGTCATCCAGCAGAGGAAAAGGCTAAGCTCTGCATGAAAATACTGAAGACACCTAGCTGGGAGAAAGGCTGAGGGCAGAATTGTTGACGTCATAACTAGATGTTGAGTTCAGTTAGTGAGCCACGCTAAGTGAGATGAATGAGACTGGATTTTCCAGTTCAGAATCGCAGAGGTTATGGTGGAAGTATAAGTGGTGGGACCTGGTGTGGAAAAGAGGCATTGCAAGCTAAGAGATATCGAGAGGCGTTAGGTTACTTACCATGCTCGTGTTATTAATTACGGAACAGTAATTAGTATGTACATGTATACATATGTATACATATATATACACATATACGTGAACATATATATAAGTATATAGCGGACCAGAGGGTAGTCACTGATGCAGTTTCTATAGCGTTGTTGGGGCTGATTTTAGGGCTGCAGACATGATATAACTAAATAAAGGTAACAAATCGTACAGCTGATGAGGCATATTGGCAACCCGTGAGGAGTATTACGGTGGCTTCTCTATAAATGCGAACGCATCTGGAAGGACTTATCACAAATTAAAATCAGCAGGACCCGATAAGTCGGTATGGGAAAATAAATAGTGGACGCAGACAGGCTTTAAAATAGGTCGATGGCGAAGTCTAAGGAAAAGCAGTCAAACAGAGTTTTCAGAATTCAAAGGTGGTGAAGTTACTTAGGAAGTTAAGTAAAAGCGAGAAAGCAGAACAGTGGCTTAAAAGTCGGGGTCTTTCTCGTAAGCTTGACTTTCGGTTATGTGAACGACGAATAAGCGCAAAAAAGTTGGGACAAAAAAGAAGTTATCAATAGCATGCACGAATGCATACTTCGACTGAGAAGATCTGATGTGCTAAGGAGGTTCATTCCAGATTATGGAGTACGTGAAGAGAAAGAGCTTAGAGCGTAGAACAGTCCTCGCGGATGGTAATATCATACTGTCTGTTGTGGAGCAAATATCCAGTACCCGGGGAGAAGCCCAACTGGTCGGAGGAATAGTATTGCTTAATCAATAGCTTACACAGAAATACCAGGTTAAGCTTGATGCGGCGAAACCACAATGGTTCGACTTTGAGAGATAAACTTCGCTCCCTGTATTTCAAGTTTGACGACCAACCAACAAGCTGCTTTGTGAATCTTCTTCGAATACATTTGATAATAATCCTGTCGGATTTTCTCATACCAGTGAAGATTAGGGGACAATATTCGAGAAATGGGCCGGCATGCACTTGTACATGTAAAGAAGGCTCTCCCCAAGCTGAAAAGACCCGAACAGAAGACCAAGACACTTTTTAGCTTTCGCCGTTTGGAAGACAGCAAGTTCCGAGAAGTTGAAAGAGCAAGAATAAATTAAGCCAAGGTCTCTTACTAAGGGCTGGCTGTCGACGGGCGAGCCGCCGATGCCTAGGGAACAAAGAGGAACCTGGCTTTTGTATGTAGGAAAAATACACTTTTTGGAGGAGAATTTCATCGCCCAGGTTCAGAATCATTCATCAAGAGCGGCTAAGTCAGCGAAGCTTTTAGGTATAGTAGTATTGAGGTTGCCAGACGAAAAAGTGTAGGCTGTCTTACTGTCGTCTAAGAACTAAAAGGGCATGCCATTGAGCATTTTCGGAAACATATCAATTATATATAGGAGGAAAATATGAAGGCCTAAAACACTGCCCTGAAGAACACCGATAGTAACAGGCTTTGGATTAGAGATGTGCCCGTTAATTTAGACAACCAGTAAACGGTGAGATAAAGAAGATGTGAACCAAGAAAGAAGTGGATCGACAATGCCAAATGATCGTAGCTTTTTTAATAGGTGGGGGTGTGGTACACGATCAAATGCCTTGGGTAAGTCAAGATGAAGAACAACAAAAGATTTCCCCTTTTCAGCAGAGTCAGGGGCTAGACTCAGGAAATCCTACTGGCAAGCCATGCAAGACCGTGAACAGGGGAATCCACGTTGGTTGTCACTATTAAGGTTCAGGCTTTATAAATAGTTGCCAATGGGATCTTTAACTATTTTACCCATTCTTCTGGATAAAATGGGGTATTGTTTATAGGGCGATAACTAGATATCTCTTGTAGAGGTCCCTTTTTATGAATGGGAACGATTACTGAGCGCTTCCAGTTAGACGGTATGGTGCTACCATTAGTTTAAAGAGTGATTAGGTTAAGGAACAACAGGGGGAGATCCGGTCCGCCATTGACAAGAGCAACTAGCGGTAAGCCATTGAGGCCTAATCGAGGGAAGGGTTTGTTATTGGATGATAGCTTAGAAATACTCCTGGCATCGAAGGGTACCGTAGAAAGGACAGAGTCAGTAAGTGGTGAAGATGGGAGAGGGGAAACGACAGCAGCTGGGGCCATGGCAGAAGTAGAGAATGCATTGCAGGCTTCGGCTATACATTGTGGTGAGGTGATATATGAGTTATTATCCAGAATCAGAAGTTGGAAGCTGGCCTTAATATCCGCGTTTCTGGACATATGCAACATAGAAGGAAGTTGCGACTTGTTGGGATGATTCAATGCCTTGGCTTCTTGGTCAACAAGTCGTGTATTATCTTGTCGTTGAATAAGTGTGGAGAGGCGGTTTGGACGAATAAAAATTGAAAAACCGTTAGAATTACTTTGTTGTTCGAGAAGTTCATGTTACCCTGTATGGAGTAGCGAGACAGGCGACCCCTTTTTAGGTACAGCCTGGGAAGTATTAAACAATTTTTTCAGACGGTCGGAAAAGAAAAAGTAGAAGACATCCGCAGCAAGCTGAGGGTCATGGTTGAGGAAATACGCATTCCAGTCCTTTTGACGAATAAGCGTGACTAGCAAGGCCCAGTTTCTGCATAGGAACTTATCACTGGAGTGGTGTGCAGAATTAGGTGGTCCACCAAGGGGCAAATAGCGAATAACCATTTTATGGTCACTGCCGGGGAAATATTTTACGGATGTAATGTCCATGTTGGTTGGAAAATTCCTCTTCTGCTCACATTCCTGTACTCCATGACCGATTTTGGACCGCCTTCTCTAACGCACTTCATGCTGACACCTTTTTGTGGTCGACAATTATTCTACGCTTGGTGCACTTACTTTTTCTTTTTATGGTTGTGCTTTCTTATTGAGATTACTTTGAGGACAGATGATACGGTAGTGAGAGGCACTGGTTCAACACAGTTTGTTTTATTACTCCTCGGTTTCGCCTCCTCGCTCGGGTCGACTGACCGTAGACGTTCAGCTCGTTAACGCCGATTTTTGGCTGCCACTCTCAGAAAATTGTTCTTTGGGCCTGATCAAGCGTGGAGAACTTGTCCTAGTAGTATAATACCAGTTAGCCCTCACGAACACCGAACCACAATACCAACGACCCCACATTTAACTAAGACCATTGTGCCTCATTTCCAACATCCGTACTCTCGTTATTTTGCTCACGCTAACCCTCAGCTGGAACATCTCCCAGACTGCGATCCTCCCTTTTTCAATTTCAGAACCACCCGGCCATCACGTTGCCTGGCTGTAATATATCGTGAAGACAGCTTGTCTTTTTCTCTGCCCGTCTACAACCACACCAAAGGCTGGCTACCGCGAATACGATCTAGCAACGGGGTTCACCCAAAACAAGTCCTGGTATCACTGCATACGTTACTCTGAGGCTTACTGAAGAATTCTCACTACAAGGCCCTCCCGATGTCGAAGCTGCCGTGCGAGGACTTCTAATTATACTGTGATCGGTCCAGATTCGGCGATGCCCGCCTCTTTTCCATGAGAAAGCGAACAAAACCGCAGTCAACCCTTGCCCAAAAAGCCCAACATGGACACAGAAAACCCACAAGAAACTCAACAAAATGATGTATTTGCCAATTTACCAGCATAACCTGCCTATTGCAAAGGTCTTTACTCTTGTCTTGCCTTATTTTGTTCCGCATGGATACGACATTCCGATTGTTGCTTATTCCTTCCTGGAACTCCATCCATCCTCCACCAGCGGCGAACTGCTGACACCAGATGACACACATCACCTCTCACGAAAATTGTCTCACCTTTTCAAGGGGTACTATTCCTTTTCACATCCGCAAGTCTATGAAAATTAGTATTCCTCTGCGAACCTTCGTGAAATTCTTCCCTGCCTCCTTTGTCTCAACGTCAATTACCTTTTTAAGTGAACATGAATATGCAGTGCCGACCTTTTCCTCGCATTATTCTTGTAAATATCGTATTTCCTGCGTCCTAAGCCAATGTCCGTCTGAACCTTCCTATATCCGGCTGATTCACTACTATTGCCGCCGTTGACTTGAAATCAATTAGTGTTCGCCGTGTGTTCTTTGCTCGTTTTGATTCATTAAAACTCTCGGCAGCCTTATTCCATTGTTACCGTGATTTGCTAATCTCTCCTTCAATTTTGTGAAATTTTCCATTTCATTCAGTGATATTGTAAACTCTGATCATGCTTACATGCGTGCTTCTTGACCACGGTCCAGAAATATACCATTATTATTATTATTATTAAGATAGGTATTTATTATTTATTCGTTTTGGCCAACTGTTCCCTTTTTACGGAATTTGTCCTAATTTTGACTACCTTTTTGGCTGGATATTGACTGAGGCTCACTGTCAAAGGTATGATCGTGTTTGTAATTATATTTTTACTCGGTAATAGTACCGTAGAATTTGCAGAGCAATCGTGTTCTTGATTTGGGTTCTGCATCGATTTGGGCTACGCGTTGCTTTGAGGCTCCAAGGAGCTATCCAGAACGATTGAAGCTTATTAGTCGGTGAATCGATAACTGAGTCGTTGGTCAGGCTTCACCCGGACCAGGACTTGAGCCTTTTGGTCGTTACAACGGACACTTCGATTAGAAGCATGTTATGGGTAAATTACTGATCCAGTGTGTTCCCCGTTTCTGGTAGGTTCGACATCTTGCTTTATCCAGCCACGAAGAAGAGTGCTAGTTATCTGGTCCATAAGACTGGGAGGAGCCGTTATTGTAGGCCAACAAATTTGAAGGGGATTAAAGTCACCCGCAATGAGCTTGGTTCCAGAATGAAGGAAAGAGAGGCACTCGAAGGACCTAATGAGAAGTGGAAACAGCAAACTGAGGGAATTTTGCGAGCGATACTTGCAGCCATTATAAAGAACGGTGAGCTGGAGGTTGATATGGAACCAAAGAGAATTAGGAATAGAATCGAGCGCAGTACGTTGAACAGGGGTCGTGGTGTAGATTTTCCTGAGGTAGGCTAGGAACCCACCACCGTGCCGGTTCGGTCTGTTGGTCCTCAGAAGACTGCACCCTACCAAAGATATTTGAACATCGGGAGTTCTCTCAGACAGGCAGGATTTCGTTATTAAGATAATGTCATAATTCACGCATGGTCACCAACCTCGCTTTTGTACCGCGAGTGCTCTACCAGCTGAGCTACGAGGCCACGCCGGAGGACCTTCGACTTTCTGCATATGGATCACAGTATACCCACCCAAATCACAGTAGCACATGGCATCCACCACAGTGAACTAGATTGTAATTTGACTGCCTACAGCAGGATTTCCCTTTGTACTGCAGAAAGTCGAAGATCCTCCGGCGTGACCTCGTTAAGTCATAATTATTTCTGACGATAAGTATTTCTTAGGTGTAGGAGTTTGTCAAGAATAGAAAGCGAGTTGAATAAGGCTCAAGATATGCCATTTGCGGGACGTGGTATAGGCACATCCGTGGGTAGTGTAGGTTGGAACCAAGCAGGCTATCGCGATTGGAAGGAGTGGAGATCAGGGTCAAAGGGGAATATGTTGATGTTGTGGCTAGTGGAGGTTCAGATGAGGTGGCTTCCAGCCAAGCTGGAGTAGATGCTGCAGTGAGAGGGACTCCTGAGGAGTAGCGAAACTGGGCATCAAAGAAGGAAGAAATGTCAAAGCAAACGAAAAAGCCTGTGGGGTTTGGCGGGTCGATATCAGACAGGGGTGATTAGTAGCAGTTGTGAGTACTGGCTGAAGAAGGGTGCAGAGGGCAGGGTAGAAAATTTGCGAGGAATAGGGGTGTACGGTGGTGGATTAAGCTGCACCTTGTGGGAGGGGTAACTTGAGTTGAGTGGAACACCAAATATGGAGCAGTTAGTAGCAGGAAAAGTAGAGATAGTTGTCAGGTGGAGAGTACGACGTGAGGCAGAGTGGACAGCGTGTGGAGGTCAAATTTTGTTATTGGCATGTAGTGAGCCCCGTGAATTTGTAGGGACAACCGATGTATTGGAGCAGGGGTTATTTTCCAAGGTCGAAACCGGATTCGGTGTATTGGGGCAAGTTGATTCAAGAGAGGATAGTTGAATGGAGGAGGGGTTTGTGAGAAAGGTGGGAAGACTGGTGGACCTATTCCTCTGGATGGCGAGCAGTTTACCATCGGAGGGAACAGAGAACGAATTAGAGTTGGGGGTGTACCCAACAGGCGACGAAGTGGGAGAGCAAGGCAATCGTTGGCTTCTTTTACTGTGTGGCACTAAGAGGGGTAAGGGAAAATTTCTAGGTCAACAGTAATGGGATCAGATTTTAAAGAGTTCAGTGCTGGGGCAGATGGGGAGGAAGTGGGCGGTTGGGAAGACGTAGGAGAAGCGTGTGAGGATAAAGCAGTGGGAACTTGAGAAGAAGCGATGGAGCGACCAGCTGTCTGAGTCGAAGGTTCAGGACTTTCAGGAGTCTTCCTGGAGGGCAAAGTTAGGGTAGATCTAGTAACTTCCCTTTAAGGAGGGGTTTTATATTCGGCTATTTTTATGTTTTTTATGGGGGAATTAGAAGCTATACTGTTACGCATTTTGATGAATCCTTTGGCAGATAGATCGTCTGCAAAACGCATAAGGATTGGATAGCTGAAGCGTTGAACTGGTTCACGCAGCCTTGTAATTTGACAAGGAAAACGGGCCATACCATACGCACTCAACAGTGCATGCTTGACATGCTCAAGGGGTATTTTCTCTGGGACATTAAACACGACTGCATTATAGGAGCTTCTTGCTCTTATGAGAACTTCGGATGCAACGGAGTCGATAAAGCGACCGGACGCTGTCAGGTTTTGTAAGGTGGAGTGTTCGAAGCGTTCAGTGAGGTCACAGTAGGAGGGCGAGTTTAGATACCGTTTCTTCCAACTTCAGAAGCTGAGACTTTATATCTGGGATGCTTCGGTCTGAAGCAGCTGTTCCTTCCGTCGCCAAGAGTACAAGGTCAAAGAGGTCAACCGAACTTTGTTTCGGGGCCACAGGGGTTTGAATACGCCTATTTTTCCTAGTAACCTGAGCATGAGTGAATCGGGTTTTATTGGAAGTATTCTTCATTACACGTGGCATATTGAAGTTAGGCGGAAAAATAACGGCAAACTGGAGCCAGGTTAGAGTTTACAGCCGAAAAAACCCTGAATTTTTCCGGGTTATTTGGATGCCCTAAAAAGGTGTTATTTTCAGTATTTTCTAAGACAGACGGACGAAAATCATAACGACAACAGCAAGCAACACGGCCTGGTTAGCGCAGCAGTAATTGATTTGCCGCCACAGGGAAGGATTTTCACTTCGCTACCATACGCGAATTAGCCTAAAGCAGAAAGAAGGTTTTGGAACCAATGGGTGCTTTAGCACTCCGGAAGAAAAGAATTTTTCTGAAATCTCCCACTCTCTCCACAAAAGGGGCGTTCATTCGGTATATAACTGACTCAACCAACGTTCGGTCGCCAAGCTACACATCCAGTTTTCGGCTGAATTTTTGTTCTTTATCCGCAGTGTTACCGCATTTTATCGTCTGATCTTCAGTCCTAACCCTTTCCGCATATCGCAGAGCGCCATTGCTTGTTTGCTTCTTCCTTCGAAATCTTTTTTCAAAGTTAACAAAAATCCCTCTTTGGTCCTCAAGTCGTGCAGTCCTCCGTTCGTAATATTTGTGCGTAAGATTGCTGTTTCTACTACTGAAAATCGGCCCCACCTGGATTCGGCCGGCCTGACAATCTCACGCTACGTTCAAATTTGCCGCTCTCTGCCATAACGAGGAACGGTAATACTTTCTTCCATATTGTATCGAGTGCACATACTTGTATGACCCTCTAAGAATTTTGCTTTCACTTTCAAATATACCATTTGACCTTGCATTGAGTCACGCTTTAGGGTTATCTGAGATGAACTGCTATTGTTATTATTTTTGTCTTTTCGCACCTCTTGCCGGCATATTGCTTAGAGTGGTATTACTAAGGTATGTACTGCTTTTTCAGCTTTCTTTAAAACAGCTTACAGGCTCATTTTAAGGAGATTCAGGAAACCCTTCCCCACTCATCAACACCCATAAAAGAAACAACACCATCCCAATTTTATCAACTATCTTCGCTGAAATTCCGACTCTTTTTTCAATGCTCCAAATATTAGTCACTTATTGGATCCTCACCGTTACCTCGAGCGTGAGTCGTCCACCTCGAAATTTATTGCGATTCTATTCGACGGTCTCATTTTCTGTCTCTACTCTGCTGCCGCTATCCAGTTGCGGTCTTTGCTTTGTTGTCCGATCCGGGGCGTAAGCGTCTAGAAGGAAACACCTTCGATGTTCGGTGATCGTAAAATTGCTTAATTTGTTGTGTATAATACCATAGCTACTTGGAATCAACTTTGTTTTTGAATGTGTCGAAATTGGTTGCCACGTTTCGCTCAAATATGCCATTGGTTGATCTTCGCATACATAAATCCCTAAATTTTGAGATTTTTGTATGGTTCTCATTCACCGAAAAACCATTTTTGCCCGTTCTTAAAGAGTCCGCGTCTGTGCATTGGTTTTGTTCCCGTCAAACCATGCCGAAATTTCTTACGGTTGCTTGTCCGAAGCCTGATTAGGGCGAGCGTCTAGTGAGATAACTTAAGGCGTGCGCCAACGATGGGCGTATGCAAAGCGCTGCGGGATCCCAAAGGAGCAGTACTCGACTTGCTGACAAAGTAAGTGAACCGAACTGGAGTATGTTCAATATGTATATTCATACTGAACGCGTGCAACATGGCTCATCACGTGCCATTGTATAAGGCTGCAAAAGCTGTCATCACGTTAACCCCACTCTCCACTCTTTAAGTTTTCCAACCATTTATCAGCCGATGGGTTCGTCAAAAACCGTCAAAAAATTGCTCGAGCTACGTCGTTCAAAAACATCAGAATACACACTGATGAATCTCCTCTGCAAGGAGAGAAGTTTCGCAAATAGGAAAGCAAACCCGCACATTACACTGGCCCAAAGCCAACAGAACCCATGGATGCATCACTGTATACTCTTATGGACAGGGCTTCAGCCAGAGCACCCACGACCTGCGCGGCCCATTCGGAGTCACTGGGCTTTGTTCAGTCTGGTCCCGAGGGTCCCACGCAGCTTTTGTGCGATCTACTCCGGGTTACGGCACATTTTACCGACACGTCTGAGGATGGGTGAGCTCCACTCATAATGCACGCAACAAACTTCTCCGGCCACTACCAATGGCTGTCATCCTTCCTTCGGGCAAACTATCAAGTCATCACATCACGGACCTTCTTATTCTAATGCCAGTGATGGAGCAAGGGTAGGCATTGGGCCCTACAGCCACAACACAGGTACCTCGCCTGAACTTCATCTGAATAACAAGCCTGCACCCCTTTTGAGGCTACGAACCCCTCTCGCATCACGGCCCATATCGAACGTGCTAATGCCAGATCACCTCGATACAATGTATGACATGCACTTACCATTATTTGGACCCCTCTCCATTTGCAAAATCATCGAATCCCTATGGTAATAGCACTCCAAATGATGACCATTGTTTTCATAGGCACATTCCTCCACTGTCCGTGCCCCAACATTGGCAACTCCGCACGCCAACGTTGCCGGCTGCCCCTTCCTGACCCCTACTTTCGTGTGGAAACCTGCATCCCAGATCGAGGCCGGTAAAGGACCACAATGCTATAGAATGTCCTACCAACATCCCAACTTCGACAAATACAAATGTCAACACCCCAGAAATTCTAGCTTCCCTAACATTCTAAAGAAGCAATCCATATCCCACTTTGGGGCAGACCGACACTGTAGTATCACCAGCCCTTCCGACTCTCGTAGCGCGCCGTACTACCAAACAGCTACAGATCAAACCCTCCAATTCTCGATGCGGATTTTCCACCCGCATAAGGGTCTTCAAGTCGGACCGCGAATCTCAACTATTTCACGCTACACAACCTACTTGACCAACCGAGTTACCCAGCACTAGATACTTATGACAGTGTCTCGTTTATTCCCTTTGATAGCCGGTCCATATTAAACAAAATTCAGCGCCCGCATTATCTGACCGCTAGTTCTGATTAGGATATCATCTTGATCACCGCAGCACGGTTGACTTATCACACTCCAACGGACCGGATTTCTCTTGTAGGCCACACTGTCTTCAGATTAAGCAGGAAAATCCGGCGCGGCGCGGGTTCTCTGGGATTTGTCAAACAGACCTTGAACACAACAACATTTCAGCTCCCCTGCTTGACTCCTTTCCCGAATAACTTAGGGTTACTGTCCACATTTCCGGCCCGCAGCTTCACGTTGGATGCATTACCCGTTCACCAAATGAAAACTCCTCTGGACTCCCTCGCCTAAATGATGCATTTGAATGCCTCTCTCCATTCCACTCAAGCGCGAAGATTATTGCTGGTGACTATAGCCGACCTTAGAAAACTTGCCCACGTTTATCTTCATCTGCTAACCTTTTGTCGTCTGTAATAAGTATTATCATAGGAGGGTGCGTACAGCATATCCGCCCTCCTACGAGGGAAAACAGCACTTCAGTCCTCATCTTCACCCGCAGCATCCCTCAGATAGTAGTTAATCTCCCAAAACCTCCACGGTAGCGTTCGCACTAAGGTATAATGCCGCATTCCTACTAACCCACGGCCCGCCTTGAAGTTTCACCGCATTAAGCCCTTTCCCCCCTGACTGGAAGCTTCTCCCTACGACCAGTCGACAAGCCGATTGGAGTAAGTTTTTCCCTCTAGTGATACACAGCACGCTAACGATATTTTCCGTGCACAGCTCTCCGGATGTCTTGAGAAGATCACCTGCCTCCCCAGCAACGGAATAACAAGAAGTCCTATACAACATCTCTGCAAACCAATGTGTCAAATTTCAAAATATCTATGAAACTACACACGACTTTGAAATTCTTGTTTGACTTATCCGCCCCACTTATACCACTCAAAGATTTGAAGAGACTTTGCTGAGTGACCAGGAAATGAAAGCTCTGCGACATCCTAATAGATCTCATCGGCTCTCATTGTTGCAAAAGGCCAAAACCTCTAATAATCATAGAGATATCCCACGCGCAGTTACAACGGACAACGCATCCGTCTCTACTCCCTTAACTATGGCCGGGGCCTCTAACTCATTCTTTGCCCCACCTACGGCTCCTATCAGCAACGCTGACTCTTCTCCTCTTCCCCCAGTTGCCGCTTCAACCTTGCCCACAGTGAAGATTGACGTCTCAATTGTCTCCCAATTATTGACCATTTTCAAGCCATTATCTTATCCAGGGCCTGACGGTTTTCCCGCCAACTGCAATAGTTGAATCTGGACTTGACTCGCCCTACTTACCGCTCAATCAGTTCACCTTATCAGTGAAGTCCAGTCTGATGCCGGCGAGCTGGAAATGCTCGGTCATTATCCCGCGTCACAAGAAAGGCTAACAGCATGCGTTGACAAATTACCTGCCCAATAACCATACACCCAGTCTCTCTCGGTTAACGGAAGAAATTGTCAAAGAACACAGTGTGGAGTACAACCTTTATTTGGGCATTATAAATCATCGACGACATTGTTTCCTTCGGTCAGGATCTTGCGCGACATGCCGACTTGATCTTTTTAATCTCGTTACTGAGACGAAAGACAATGGAATGGCTCGCATGGTACTTCGTCCGGATATGTCAAATGCATTTGACCGCCTGCCGCACCCCCACCTTTCGGCTGAAATTCAATCTTTTGGCATCACCGACCCCTCACTAGCTTGGATCACTTCCCGCTCATGTAATCGCTCTCAGGCAGTCTCAGTAAACAGGCACCAGTCTAGGCCTAATCCTGTTACATACAGTGTTATACAGGGAGGCTTCCCTGGCCCTCTGCTGTTCCTCATGTACATAAGCGACATGTTTCTCTCGGTGAGTCATGGCACCCACTTCTTTTTGATGACAACATCACGACTGCCTGTTCTTTCAAGCCCAACTGTCTCTCACCGGCTATCTCAAGCATCTCTGAAGACATATCTGCACTCGATAGATGGTGCTCAACTTGGCGGATAGGTTTTTGCTGAAAAATACGAGGTACTCACGTATAAATGCAATCTATCCTCAGGGTCTCTAACCACTTGTGCTTCATTCACTGCTAGAAAACAGGTCGCTCGAGACACTGGCTGAAGCTATTTCTACACATTCAGTTGCTCCGAACATTCAGCCCTTCAGGTTGCTAGAGCAAGAAATTGCTTAGGCCTAATACTTTGCTCCTTTCATCATCGAGACTACATTCTCTCCTTCCATAAGTGTCATGCTAGGCCCCTTAGAATACTGCCCCTTGAACTGTTCTAGTGTGCACGAATCCGACAAAATTGGTATCGAATCTGTCCAACGAAGTTTTACCAAGCGGCTGAGTGGATGGGCCCACCCCTCAACTATAAAGAGCGATTCTTATTTTTTAACACAGACCCTTCGTGGTTTCTCTGTATGAAATTGAACCTTAACCTTTCGTATAACATCCTCGCAGCCGGTCATATACTTCTAATCTAATACACTTTGCGCCTGTTTCTGGCTATCATCTACGTTAAAGTTCTCTTAGTTTTACAAACCCCATCACTGACGCTAGCCCACATTGCGACTCCATCACAGCGTACTCTAACTTATGTAATAAACTGCCGTTAGGCGTACGCAGTTCCACCTCCAGCCATCGGTTTAGAAGTGCGTTGGGTAAGCCCCTCACGGTTATCTGAACCTTACTGCTCCGCAAAGTAAACACACCCAATGACCAAGCCAACGAGAAGGGCCTAGACTTTTCAGCCGTGCAAACACCATCAGTCTGTGACAGATAAAACTGAGGAAACACTCTTAGTCTATCTGCATTCTCCACCAAGATCTAGCCCCAGAGATTCACTATCTACCAACATTTCTTTTCATATCAGTTCTCGCTTATCCTCAGCTGGGAGCATCCCACACTGCGTTCACCTATTTTTCTTTATTTCCAGACCTTCATTCGCTCGTATCTCTCTCTTCTGACTTTTTATACTCTGGAGCCCACACTGGCCACCAACCTGGCCTGTGCGTTCACCTGCCGGTTGGCTACCCGAATGATATCCAGCTGATGCTCCCTTGGTCACGTTCCAGGATCCACTGATGCCTGGTCGTCCGATCGTGGACTCCCTGACATTTACGGCTGTTTGACCTCATCAAAAAAGCTCGTAGTAATCCCGAACGTACGAGGCGAGGTCGGGTCCACCGCCTTAGTCGGCGCACACCGGGCGCACAGGTCGTCTGCAACGATGTGCGGGTGCACCTGGGCAGGAGGATCTCACCTCCTGCCACCGGAGGTGGTTTTCAGGTTGGATGTCCTGCGCACGGCCATCTTCACTCACAAGCACCAGTCGCGGATTGAAAAACACAATCCCCTGCATGGTTTCCTGCTCCCCGCTATCACCTCCAACGTTCCTGAACAACATCTACTATGCACATGGCCACGTTCCGAACCGATATACGCACAACTTTTCTTTCGGCCTACGAAAGTACGCTATGAACTGCTATCACAGGCATTTGTCTCCACCGAATTGCCCCCTGTCAACCTGAATTGATCCTCTTGCCACCTCCCTTCTGCTCCCTCCATTCACCAGGTTCTCTGCTCCGAAGCGTACAACGGTCTCACTGTTGAGATTTGTTTTTATGAATTCCACAACTCCCGACAAACCCCAGAGAGGATCACTCAACAATTGGGCAATTTGAATGTCATCACTCGATTTATCTAAAACAAACCGCAACTTGAATATCACTGCTCTCGCCTGCCAAAAAAACCAAAAGAACACGAAGTGGCTCCCCTTTCCAGTGCTTTATCTGCGCACCATCAGCTCCTTGTTCTATTGTATCCCCCTCCTGCGTCTCCGGTCCTTCATTCGCATGTCAAGGTCAAGGCCAAGGCCGCGTGAAATTCAGGTTGTCTCGTTTTTTTTGCTTATACCACTGTTTAGACTTGTAGCTGTTTCCACCCTAGTATATATCACCTTATTACCTGAAACCGTGACCTAGTTGTGTAAACAACTGCGGCAAACCACCGTGCAGACGCTAGTACTTATTGCGAGTTAGAGTTATAGACTATATTGATTATTCACTGCTCTAATTCCACTTAATTGCATTCTACATAGCTTATCTAGCAAATCTCCCCTGATTCTCGCCACAGTAAGATCTATCTAGCGTTTTTACATCCCATCGCTATAACCCAACTCCTACCTTATTTTTGCTATGCATCCACTGGTGCACCTTTTGAAGTTTCTGTCCCACTGTGCCTCCATTCATTTGATTTTTGCCATAAGAGCGCACTTTCGTTCCACCCAGTCCACTGACCCCATACTTACAATATACTCTCCCGCAAAACCTGCTGCTGTGATCCAAGCAACAGCTAAGTACCTACCGTATCCTGTGGGGTTCAACCTGTGCACACCACGCAGCAAAATTTCTTCTATCTCACTATTCCTCATCGTCCCAATTCTCCTAGTCTCAACAGTATATATAGCGGGTCATTTAGCTCACTGCCCGTACCTTAGTTCCACATAGGTCTCATCTAGACCTTTGCACACATAGCACCCAGGAACACTCCTGGTCTGCTCAGAGCTTTGGCTTGTCTCTGTCTAGTTGACCGAATTCCTGCTACCTTTTCACCTCCGTCATATATTCCTACTTATCATGCCATCCCGGTCCCTAACCAGTACTCGGAAAATCCGTATCGCTAAAGCTGGCAAATCCAAACACACCCAACCCCTCCCAAAAACCAGGCCGTGCTCTGTCACCCTCGTTAACGTCGACGGTGAAGCTTCTAATAGTCCTAATGGCCTTAAGCAGAGTTTCGTCGAACTTAGTAACAAGGTCAAGCTGATTGGTGAAATCCTTTCAAAGGTTTCACCCCTGGCTACTCTCCTTGACTCTGTAGCTGCTACATCGCCCAAGAACTTGGTTTCGGTGGGACACCTCCTCGACTCCGTGTCTACTGAAATATACCACCGCATTGCCAACTCCAAGAACGCAGTGGTTTTTAATGTTCCAGACCGCTTACCACTTTCCTTGGCGAAACACAACATACTAATTTCGTGCAACATGGCTCACTATATATGCCATTGTAGGAGTGTGCGAGAGAAGTCCCAGCGACATAGTTGCCCCCTGCTATTGCAATTCATGGACGACCTAAGAGCTACAGAGTTCATTAGCAACAAGTCGACAATTGCTGCCCTTTCGCCGTATAAGGACATCAAGATATTCTCTGATAAAACCCCACTCCAACGGGAAATACTTTGTTCGCTGAGAAATAACTCCGCCTTGCCCATGCAGGCTGACCACATTGTAACCACCATAAAGGTTACCCAATGCCCCTCTCTCAATTAGTCAAAGGCGAGCCCAGCGCCTCACCCTGCCTGCCTGCAAACTGTCGACCTGGATATGTCTAACTCCCCACCGCCGGTTCCGCCTCCACACAAACGCCCTTTTCTACCATCTCCCCCAGTAGCCTCTACTAGCAGTAGCTCTCGCTCCCCGACCACAGGCCCCAAGTGGCACTCCACTTCAGTATTAAAGCCGCCCTCCCCCGTCATAGTCTCTGAGCCAAAACAAGACCCTGTTACAACCATCAGCCCCCGTCGTACTCTTTCCAATCCGCCCTCCGAGCCGTTGACAAGCGTTGTCACCCGCCGCTCTCGCTCTAACGACTCTACCAACTACCCACCAGCTGCTAGCTCAGCCGCGACACTTCGTTTCTATCCTCATAAGTGCCGCTCCAATGCCCCCATAAGCCTACCTGGTACTCTTACCAGGTCCGCACTTGCCCAACTAATCACCCCACCCATAACCCCCCACTCTCAATCGGCTTCTTATAGCGTACTCTCGGATCCTGCAGATGGAAACCAGTTGGGCCACCATCCAGATTCGTCTAACGCCATCGACCCTATAAGTAAGAGTGACCTCCAGAGCCATGTCGGCGCCACTGACCACTGCCCTGCACCCGCCTTCACTGTCTTTCCCACTCTCTGATCGAATGGGTCACACCAACCCTCCATCTCCGTTGCTACCGTATATCCCTCCCTGCCCCCCACACACCAACCCTCCATACTATAGCCCCAGCATGCCTCCGCTGTTCCCCCCTGCTCACCTCCACCAACCCTCAGCTAACCCTGAGGTACCACGTCCATACCCTAGCAGATACTCTAGGTTCGTAACTGTATCCCGCCTCCTCGCCCCACCTCCCCACTTATCGGCTCCCCTGTCCCTCATGAGCCTCCAAACCTTTCCAAATTTCGCCACTCCCTTCCCGCCCCCACCCCACACTACGTCCCAGTTACTCTCCCACAAGTCTTCACCCCCATACCGACCTACCGGCCTTATACTGACTCTGCCAAACAGGTAGGTTACCTGCAGTCAAGATCTCGTTTTTTTCCTGACCGGTGCCCTCCGCACCCGTGGCCATATTGCCAGTCGCCCTATGGACCATATCCATAAACATTCACAGACTCATATCACTGATCGCTCCCCACTCGATGCCACGCCACTAGGCACCTTACACCACGCACTCCTCCCTGTCCATCCCGCTTCGACAGATATTCTGAACCTCTCAATTTGCCATATGGTGCCCCCTACCTCTGCACCGTGTGACACCCCTCCGGCCCACATCAGCGGTGTGCTGCACACCCACCGTACTGATCACCCACAACGATCGGCTGCGCCTATTGCTAACGCTTCTCCTACTTTCCGTCCCCCACCCAACACTGCCTGACCTCCCCCTTCTACTGAAGCTCTATCCCCACTGAGACCCAACTCCTATCGCCACAGCGATCACAAAAGTCTTGCACCTGGCGTCCATGCTTTGCGCACACCGACACTGAACTCATTCCTACTAGTTCTTATTAACGCTCGCTCAATAATTAGAAAAATAGCGCACCTGCGATCTTTGGCATTTACGTCAAACGCTGACATTATACTAATAACTGAATCCTGGCTGTCAGATGATGCTTCGCTTGACCTTGTTCGCATAGCTGGGTATCAATGCTTCTCGAACACCCGCCAGTCCAGGCGTGGAGGGGGCTGTTTAGCCTTTGTCAAATGCACTATCCACGCTAGTGTTATCGACCACCCCCCTCTTCTCCTTATTGAGGATTCGTTATGGCTATCCATTCACGCCTCCGGCCAGAAACCCCCCCCCCCTTGGCTGCGTCTACGTTCCCCCGGGTCTGGAGCCTGCAAAAATTGACTCTGCCGTGGATATCTTTGATGCTGCGCTTGACTATCCCGCTAGTGCAAAGATTACTACGGGTGAGTTTAACCTCCCTTCAATTTGCTGGTACTCTTATACTAGCCCTCCCGCCCTCTCCAGCTTCCTTTCCTGTGCTCATCTTTGTGAATGGACCCAACATATCTCCTGCCCTACAAGAGGGAATAACATCTTGGACCTAGTATTCTCCATTGGCTTTCCTGATATGACCACCCAGTTTACTGATCACTTCCTGGGTAGTGACCACCGTATTGTCGGGTGCAAGTTCAGCTGTTCTCATCCGATGCAATCCTCTCCCCCTGTTCTGACTTCCTACCGTTCCTGTAACTGGCCCCTAGTGCCAATGATAATCCGCTCCCTTAACTGGGACACATTTTTTCTTTCATCCGATCCCCTCACTGTTGTGAACTCTCTCTACTCCAACCTCCTACACTCCCTAAATACGGCCAACCCATGTGCCGAACCACGCCCCAAATCCAGCACCTCACGCCCGTCACTTTTAGAGCGTAAGCTGTCTAAGCTGCAACTTACCTTCGCTAGATCACACGACTTTACAATTCTCCTGCGCATAAACCAGCTACAACTGAGGCTGCGTTGCATGGTCGATTCGCATCTGAGAAGGCAGGAGGCCATCGCCCTAGCACACCCAAACGAAACTGGTTACCTGTCCAACCTGCTTAGTAAAAGGTCCAATCAATCCAATCATATCTCGCCCAAGTTCCTCATCTGCGGCTCATCTACCACTAATACTCCAGCATCTATTTCTGAGGCCTTCAACGAGCATTTTTCTTCCTCCCTCATAAGCTGTCCTGGTATTCCCCCTCCTACAATCCACCCCTGTACCTCTGCCTCTCTTTTATCGATTCCCTTCACCCATCTAGAAATTGAAAAATCAGTTTCGTCTATTAAACCTTCTTCGAAACCGGGCCCAGATGATCTCCCACCGGCCCTCCTTCGTTTCGGTGGTCCTGACCTCCCTTTATTGTTACTTAATATGTTTACCACCTCCATGCTTCACAGTTCCGTCCCACCTCAATGGAAATCCTTTGTTATAGTTCCGAGCTTCAATAAGGGTGCACTACACGACCCAGATAACTGTCGGCCCATTAATCACACCCCAGTAATCTGCAAAATTATGGAGAGAATTATCAAAAGACACATTGTCCAGTACCTCTTATCTAACAACCTGCTGAACCCTGGTCAGCATGGTTTCTTGAACTCCCATTCCTGCTCTTCCTGCCAGCTTGACTTTCTCAATGTCCTATCGTCTGCTACCGACGCCGGCAACTCTGTAATTGTCCTGTACCTCGACATGTCTAAGGCTTTTGACTGTGTTTCCACTATTCATCTGTTGGCCAAAATCCGATCTCTCGGTATTACTGAACCTCTCCTCTCCTGGCTATCCTCCTATCTCTTTCACAGATCACAAGCCGTGCTCATCGACGGCCACCTATCTTCCGCCAAACCAATTACTAGCGGCGTCATCCAAGGCAGTGTTCTAGGCCCATTACTATTCCTTATTTATATCAATGACATTTTCTCTTCTATTCGACACGGCACTGCTTTCCTCTTTGCCGACGATATAAAAATAGTGTACCCCTTCCTCCCCAGTGACCTATCCGTGACTCTACGCAACATATCGCATGACTTACTTGTTCTCCAAACTTGGTGCGTCTCGTGGTTCATGAAATTCTCGGCGGAGAAAAGCTTCCTTCTACCATACAAGTGCACGGTACCACCCGGCCAAATTTGTCTGGACGGCCTGCCCATCCCCATACACCCCATGGTTACCGATCTTGGCGTGCGCTACTCTTGTTCCTTTAACTTCTCAGAACAGGCATCGTTCCAAATCGCTAAGGCTAAGCTAACCCTAGGCCTGATCAATTGGTGTTTCTTAATACCGGCCAGTCGCCTCTCCATGTATCTCTCACACGTGAGACCACTCCTAGAATATTGTCCCATTACCTCCAGCCTCTGGCCACGTTCCTCTATTGTATCTCTTGAGAACGTTCAGCGTACCTTCACCAAAAGGCTGTTGGGCGTATCCCTAGCCCTAACATACCGCCAGCGGTGTGAGCTCCTACAAATTGAGCCTCTATGGATTCGTCGCATGGAGCTCAACCTGATTTTCCTCTTTAAGCTAGTCCATAACCTGGCCTACACCTCTTATCCTATCTCATTCGCTGCGCCCTGCTCCTACCCCATCCGGCTCCGTGCCCTCTCTCTCATTGTCCCTCATTCTAATCTCTGTCTGAAGTCCCGATTCTTTCTGTCGGCCTATTCCAAAATCTGGAATAAGCCGCCCTTTAGCTTACGCAGTGCCTCCTCAATGTTCGCTTTTAGGCGCGCACTTTTGTCATACCTAACAGTCCTCAATGCTATATTGCTCACCAATGAGCTCGTCTCCACCGACCTGGCCTTTGAAAGAGGCCTCACACTGTAACACTACTACCTCTGCGTCACAGGCCACTTGGTACACCCCGCGAACTAAGGCCATTGCCTTCACTGATCCACAGCGAACCTACCTCCTGCCATCATAAGGTAACCCAATTTCTCACCTACGTTCATCTCTTATCCATCATATTCACTTTTTCTCTCTCCTCAGTATCCGTTGATTCTCAGTTGGGGCACACCCAGACTGCGCTTCTCTATCCCTTTTCGCTTTCCAGTGATCCTCAGTGACGGCCAACCACTTCGGGCACTGTACTTACCATCCCCCTGGCAGGTGCACCTGGATATTATTGCTACACGGTCGTCTACCAGTCGCTATTTCCGTTGGCTCTCCTGTCCATGGTCTCACGGCTTGGTCAATTGTTCCTGGTTCACGCACCCCCATCGCGGTCGTTTTGTCCCCGGTACAATTATCCATGATCACTCGTGCCACTCCCAACAGTGCGGGGCGCGGTCACATCCACCGCTATGGCCGGCGCACATCGGGCGTGCAGGCCGTCTGCAACGATGTGCGAGCGCAACTAGACTGGTGGATCACACCTCCTGCGTTCACTTCACGAAGTGTTTTTCAGGTTGGGTGCCCAGCGCACGGCCAGTCCCACCCACTAGCACCGGTTGCGGATGGCACGCCCAAACGTTTCTTGAACCACCGAATCCAATGCTGTCGGTTGAAAATTGCTTCTTTGAGTCACTATCGTCCTAACCACTCTTCTCTGTCAACGCTCGCCAATAACTCTTCCCACCTGCCGTCATTGCTGGCTTCTATCATCTATGCGCTTGGTGTTACCCTCTGCTCGGAACGCCCATTGATAGCTTCCTTAAACCTGTCGCCCTGTTAATCCCTCCTCGTGCCCCATGCCATGATGCACCAACCGCACCCGCACCCATGCCCAATCCGCATATTAGAAATTGCCGCTCCAAACTTCGCACCTTTTACAGTCGTATTTATTATCTAATCACCACCACCATATCTTCCTCACTTGGCCCCGCGATTCCTCTGCGGTTCTTTCCAGTGTCCTGATTAGTATCCTCCTGTGCAATTGTCTGCCGGCACACAGCTCTCCAGCTCCATTGCCCCAACTCCTTTGCGCATTCATTTTTTGTGGCTTTTTTGTTCTATTACTGGTCCACCTATATCGGGGCTTCCCGCTTCCTTGTCGGCCTCCTTCGTGTTTCATCTGCAGTAAAATGATCAGGTTGGTGATTTCTTACCTTTGTCTCCTCGGTCATTGCTTTCATCCCTTGATCCATTTATTGCTCGCTACAGGCATTTTCCTGCACCTTCCAGTGAGGTCCACTTTTCCATGTTCCACCATTGTAGTGACAACGTTACGTCACGGTGTTCTTTGACAGTTTCAAATTGTTTGACCTGTCACTGCCCGATTCCTCTGGTCCGTCACTACATCTCGCACCTGCATTGATCAAATAATTAGACCCATTCTTACCTGTTTTCCTTGATCCTGTCTTTCATCTTCACTCTTCCATGAACTGCTCCTAACAGTCTTCATCACTTCTGTGCTTCCGCATTCTATTTTTCTCCCCGTTGGGCTGCCACGTGCACTTGCCATGAAGTTAATCCACCATGACATTCCAAAGTTAATCCTACAACCAATTGACCTAACATTACCTACTCCTCCTATTGACTGATAATTTCTTTCTAGGACCCCATTGTTATTGCTCCTGCTTCTCTTATACCTATACATATGTATATATACATAATAAATCTACATATATATATATAAACTTACGCATATATATCTATGTGCACGCGCTCTGCATCTTGCAGTTCCTCACCGGCCATTTATCTTGCTATCATCCCAACTTTCGTCATCATAGGCATCCATCGACTCTACATCTTTGCCTCGAGGCACAGATGTGATCACATCTACCGTATCCAATCATTCTCTATCGCTTTTGTCATCGGATCATCCCTCTACATCTTGCATTGCTCGCTGCTTGTTTTACTTTGAGTTTTATGTCCTGTCCGCCGACAAGTCACTGCAAAGTACCAATGCTTCATTGTCATCTAATCCACTGCAGTGCGCCTCACCTTTTTCTCCATCGTTCCTCGCTACTGCAGTTCTTTATACCGATTTCCAGCCTTTCTCACGTTTACCAGTCTGCCTCCATATGTAATTGCCCGGGACCAGCCATTCAGTCCACCTGACCTTGAATTTCAAACTCACCGGGCGTCCATTCAAATCCGCTCTAGAGCTCATTTAAATTCCACGCAATCTCTATGGTGTGCATACGTTTATCCTGTTTTCATCCTACATTATTCTTCCTTCTGAGCCATTTTACCCAATATTTCCATGACAGTCTCCATATTTCCATGATTTATATCTGTCCATTCTATCACCTGCATCTGCATGATCATGCACATGGCATGCTTCGGGCGCTTCCGAAATGAACCATTATTATTATTATTATTATTTGCTGATGGCCGCGTTCGTAACAAACCACGCAAAACATAGGATGTCGGTTGTTCGATTGTTTACCCAGAATCCCACGTCAGACTTTTTCCAGCATATCTGGCCATGCGATCATCTGCACGTCCTGACAGTCCCTCATATGAAATACTCTTATACGGCTCTATCAGTTCGGTAAATTTTCACCTTCTTATCCACTTTGTTGCCAACTTTTGATGTCCCCATGCTATTTGCCAATGAACCCGGAGAAATTCATAATTGAATGGCATTCTACTTATCTAATAAATTCTGTCTTTGTTTCAACAATTTATCATGATCGGCCACGTGCTCCGCAATCCACTGAGCGCTTTTGCACATCTCTGGCCGGAAATCAACTACCTATAATCGAGGCTACCGCTAACCCGTTTGTCCCCTTAATGTTCCAGGTTAAATTTTCCTCAAAGTACACAGTCACTCAACCATCTGTGCTTTTGACAGTTTCAGCAACGCAACAAATTTAGTTGGCTCCATCGGATATCCAACATACACACCACTGTCATGCCCACTTTGTTGTTAATCTGTACTCCTTGTATGTCGGTGTCGAGGTCGCCTCACATAAACAACCAGTTTAAAACTTTTTATTCACCCTATACGTATCGCCGCTTTTTCATCAATTTTCCACGACTGGGCATCTACGCCAAACACCACTTTGGAGACCAGTTCTCCAACCCTTTGCTGGAGATGAACTATATATATATGCAAGGTTCCCGACCGTCTAGTTGTTCCCCTAGTGCCCCATGTCGGACTCTTATCAGCGTGTCCCGTTATGCGATCATTTGCGTGTCCTGACAGTTTCACCTATGCGCCATCCCTAAACGGCTTCATGAGATCACCACACATCGACTCCTCCGTCCACCTTGTTACCAAATTGTGTTCACCAATCTACCTAGGCAGCCACTTGAGATGAATCATAATTCACTCATCTGTGAACTTTCTCCACTCTGCTTCGCAAAATTTCCGTGGAGGGGGCCTACTCTACAACCCACAATGAGTGTTTCCTTCACAACCGCTCACTGAATATAAAGTACTCATGTTGTGGTAAATCGGACGTTCTGTTCCGTTCACGCAATTTTTCCACTCAGAGGACACCTCGCAAACCCCTCGACATTACATTTCTGCTATTCTTCGAGTCATTAAAACTATTGGTTCTAGTGCGTATCCATCATCACATCATCGATGGCCGTTCCAATTTTTTCTCAATGTTATTCTCGGAAGATTTCGCCAGCATACTCCACCTCTGGACTTTATATGGATACTTTCGGAATTCGTGAGCATTTTTCTGCCATCCCTGGTTTGCTTGACTGCGTATCCTGACCACAAAGTTTACTCCACTTCATACTGAGCGATGTGTCTATTTGATCTTTAAACTCAATTTTGTCGGGCACTTATTCTTGCCACCGCTAACACCTCTACAACCCTTTGTGCTGCATATAACCAACCGAGTATCCAAGGATCCCTATTGCGACCTCGCTTTTACCATATGATGATGCAACCAAGCGGGCTTCGGGTGTCCCCAGAATAACCGGTTATTATTATCAATATACACCATTGCCTGTAGCATTGGGAACAAAAATACGGAACTGGCCACCAGAGCCACTCGTCATTATGCCGAATTGGCCAGTCTCGAGACCTGGCCGTCCGAATACAGCCGTATCCCACAGGGGGCACGAGACCACTATCTTGTTTATCGACAAGCCGGGGAAATTAATACAAATGTGCCTAAGAATACCCTCAGCAATGGAGAAGCGGATGAAAGGATCAAGTACTGAAACTTCTCTAGAATTTTCTACGCGTTTTGTAAGTGTGACTATTTCTAACATTACTTTGATATGCTCGTCTACAAGCGACACTTTTGCACCTTTGTTTATTCATGTGAGACGTTTGAATTTGGCCTCAAATCAATTCTGACTGTCGTCCTTGTGCCACTGATCCTTGAACCTCTGGGTTGTACTGCTCAATCTTTTCGGCGGCAAGCTTAGGGCTTGCGTATATCTGTACACATTGTGAATTTTGATTTCGTAAGGTAGAAAATACGGACCCGTCTTGTTCTGGTTTTGGGCTTCGTTTGAATTGGCTGCGCCCTGGTCTATATGCGGAAATTAACTGACAGCAGGAATATCGGATAGACTACCTGAAGAAAAGGCTAGCGCACAAGGTGTAAAACACTCAAAAGGACGCTGGATCAGATCAAATCTGATCAGAGCACGGGACCTGCAGCCAATGCCAGGGGTATTCCAGCTTCTAGTACCTGCTAGCCTTCGGGTCTCCGAGCTAGGCGGGACGAGTTACTCGCAGAAGTGGAGTAATGAGGATCAGGAAGAAATTGTAATTGACTCCAGGCTTTTCAATTATCCTGTGCCCGCACCTACAATCTGCGACACTTAGCGTGATGGAAAGCTAAGGTCGTGGTTGTCTCTGGCCTGGAGTTTGAGATCAGTGCTTCCGATCCTTTATTTTTCAGCCCAACCGGGGGAACATACACATTCGTGCTTTAAAGCTGAAAGAAATTCACCAAGTCGCAGTTATAGATGCAGACTACTATTCACGCCACTGAGGGAATTCTGGTCCCTCGGTCGGCCCCGGCCACTATCATTCCTATGCAACACAACCTGACGGAGAGGGCAGAAAGTTCAGGGGAGGATCCTTGCCACTACTAGAGGGACAGTCCAAATGTTGACACGAAGTTCGTGTAGCAAAACTAAAAATGCAGGCAGCAGAGGTTATAGCTCCATTCATTGAGTATAAAATGGTCGGGTCTTGCATATACAGGGAGCCGTCGGTGGAAGATAGCGAGGTTAAGGAACTACTCCGTTACCCCAGAGCTACCGTAGCGGACAGAAGTGACGTTTACATCATGGGAGAATGCAATGCTCCAGAGGTAAGTGGTCAACGGGGACGGCTCCGGTGAAGTCGTTCAGGGAAAAGCTGGCAGCTCTGTTGCACGGCGAAACTCTCATCCAGAATGTCCACTGAGAGACCAGGTGGAGGACGGGGCAAGCAGCATCAATGCTGGACTTTATGAAAACAAGGCGCCCAAATGATATTGCGAACATGAAAAAGCAGGCTTCACTTGATTTAATCTGTTTCACTGGATCTAGTTGGAAAACTCTTCTGTCTTCGAACCATCTTATTTTATTAGTGAAGAACAAAGAATATATAAGTTGCCGTCATATGCGCACACCCGTTGCCCAAAATGCGTTGGTCTGATGTGTGTGGCTGACCGCGCCTTCGGGCCTGAATGCTGCTGGCAGGATTCGTCTTGTAAGTCATTTCACGCCATCAGTCGGCTGTGCCGCCAGTCGTGAGGTCATGGGATCGGTAGGGGCCGAAGCTGCCGCACTTTCTGTTGGTGAGTCTGAACCGTTTGTCGAACGATGTGTCAGACCACACTTTAACATTCACTCTTCTACAAGATTGGCGACCTTCTCTGGTTCTTCCCCGTCGATGTGGTCTTCCCATATTCTCCGTAAACTCAGCACTTCCCTTTGGTATGTTTGCTTCTTCCAACTGTTGTCTTAACCAGCCGGGCCTCGTACCGACAATTTCAGAAAAACAGTACGTTTTATATCTTTTCCGTTGATACGATTTTTCTGGAGTGTTCATCACTCACATTTCTCCCCTTTCCTTTGGTACTGTCAGATTTCTTGCTTCTTTCACGTATTAAGTCAGGAAGGGAGCAGCAGATAATTTTATCTTAGTGTTTCTGCGGGTAGTTACTGTCCGATTTTCCTCCAAAAATTTCACTCTTTTCTGTGGCGGAGTCATTAGATTCTTCAGGCTGGAACACTTTTGGAATATTGCACTGTCGTCTTTTTAACATGCAGCAGATTGGTGGACAAGCAGTTGATAATGTACAAGGTAGGTTCACGATACTGTTACTGTGATACTCCTCGCTTCCTAATTACTTGGAAGTGTGAGAACTATCGCACCCACAGCCCCATGGCTACGCAGTCTACGAACGAACCTATCTCTCTTTAGCAATTTCGTAAACCACATCTTGCAGTCCAGCCCCGCAGGCCAAACCTCCTCCAGCTATTCTTTACGATACATGAAACCTGTGGTCTTGATTCCAGTGTTCAGGATGGCAACGCGGCCTAACTTTTTCAATGATAAATATTTTCCCCCTTGGAACAAGCTCTCAAGTCCAATTTTGTCGTTATCTTCAGCCTCTTCATTATTCAAAAAATAAATAAACAAACGTCTGACTGTACAAAACTGATCAACACGCATGACCCCTACTTTTATTATACTTGAGCATCCGAGCTGGACCTGGGATACTGGTGAGAAGCCTAACAACTTTTGCCCAGTATACAGTTATTACCAGCGGGTGCTAAGGAGCAACAGGATTCATCCTGTATTACTGTAAGCCTATAAAAGCGGTCAAGCCCGTACTCGGTGGTCGCCAACAACAATTCCCACGTGTCTGTTCACCCACTTCTTATTTTCGCCTCCATAAACCACGACCCCCTGATGGCCGCTGGTACTCTCTTGATTCATTGTTTCATGTTGTCCTTCTTTAACATGGTCTGTAAAGTCCTTTTTCTATCAGCACCTACCATGTATAAGAGTGCCACTGATGCTAGAAAAATAAGTGGTGGCGTACATAGTTTTGTGCTCTCAAGGTAGCAGGCTTACTTGCGCTTCATCCGTTTACTCTTTGATACCCCCATTTTGCCTCGCTAGATTTCAGGCCTCGTTTTGACGGACAAAGTGCCAAAATTCATGGGTCTTCCGTCAATTATCCATCGACTTACACATAAATATTTGTCCCGGGTGTTGCCTATCCTAGCCTCTTTTTCTTATTGATGATTCTCACTAGGCCTCACGATAACTTGTCGCTAGAACTGTTCCATTTTGCTTTCCGTATGACCTTCATTTCAAAAAACCAGACCTTACCGCCACAACTGCCATTTCTGTTATTGCTATTTTCCTGGCACGGTGTTGTTGTTCTGCGCCTTCCCCTTAACCCACAGCTGGTAGACTCGCCGGACTGCAGTCTTTTCCGTTTTGCTTCATGAACCTACAAAACAAAGGACGAATTTTTATTATTACCAATAATAGTGATGGTATATTTCCGATGCGCACCAAGCATACTGGGTGCACGGTCAAATGGTTATAGTGATGTCAGTACGGAAATTTACAACACGTGCATACAGATTATTAAAGACAGTGTTACGGCCAACTAAAACGGTTTTAATGCACGGCAAATCCGAAGGTCGGAGTCCAACGGTCGACGCGGCTGACGGTGTTCAGAGTCGGGTAAAATGGGGAGTAAATGCATAAATGGTACTTAAAATACTCCCGAGATTATAAATACTAGCTGAATCAAAGGGTATTTGTTATAAAAAGCTGGGAGAGAAGAAAAAATGTTCACCGCGGGGATTCAAATAGTCTTTCGCACCTAGCAGGGTGTGAAAAGTATACAGGTAGAAAACTCACGCATGTAAAAGAATGGATCTTTAGATATAAAATGCCGTGAACCAACTGCCAGTGTGGTGGTTGAGTCTAAAGAAGAGATACTGACTTAGTCAATCACAGTGGAAGAGACCATTAAACCCCACGGATAGGAGCAGAAGTTTTATAAGCCTTGATGGTGGAAGCAGCCAGCGATAATCCGGCAAGTGTTCAGCAGTTTATTTTAATTGACACAGGCATGTCACGAAGTAAGAGCTAGGATGTGGAGTTGCGGCAGTAAATCAACGTGAACTGCATTAAGTCGGATTGCAGAGACGAAAAGCTTGCAGAAGCTTTGATGGAGTGGGAGGTAAAAGAATGACTAGATGACGGTTTTAGTATGCAGATCACGCGGCCACCGTGAAGCTCCAGCTGCGGAATCAGTGAGTTTGGAACGGGAAACGAGAACGGGACACCGGATTCCGAACAAAATGAAACATTCGGCAGGAGAGGAGGTGAAATTAAAATTTGAGCGTCCATTGGTCGCATGGCTTGGTTACAAGTAAAGTCGGCTTCGTGGTCGAGAAGGGTAATCAAATGCAGCACAAAAAAGCATGCATGAAAAGTCGGAGGTTAAAATATGATAGACTAAGTGCGCACAGAGGACTAAAGGGGAAAACTGATAGGAATTATATGCATAATAACTCCAGGAAAAAAAGGAGACACATGGTAGGGCATTCCGTCGGCTATTTTTGAGTGATGTCGGCTGAAAGTCTGGGGTACATGCATAAATGGTACGGGAAATAATTAACACTGGTTAAAATTCGAACATATTCAAAGGATACATTGTTTGTCTCCATAAAAGGGGACTTCATCGAGCGGAGTATAAGAAATTACTTGCAGGCTGCAGAATATGAAAGGCATATTGATAGAATCTTCGTCGAAGCAGTCCGCAAACTGTTCGCTTAACGACGAGCATATCAAGAGATATCAGCATGGAAATACATCAGTCTGTAGAGATGGTGGTATATGAAGTGGTGTCTGGAAGCTCGAGGGGTCAGATACTTAGCAAGCAATCTGCGTATCTCGAGGGAGGGAAATTACCAGGGTGGTGGTGGGAGGAAACGGCCGGCGGAGAACAGGTGAGTTTGCAGCAAACTGTCAACTTTATATGTGGGGATAATGAGTGTCAAAATGGAAACGAAAGATAAATCTTTATGGACTGCCCGATTGCAGCGGTGACTCAGGTGTTCAGTTTAGCAGGCGCGATGGTATAGTAATTCACGGATAAGTGTACGTCAACAGATGAGCGCTGCTTAGTGCGTATATCACAAAAATGGTAGATCAATATAACCCGCTCCATGCCATGAATAACTCAGGACTTCTCTTTCTGGGCAGAACCACTGAGATTTACACAGGAGTTCAACTTCTTCTATCACACGGCGGTTTCCCCCAAGATCCCCACAATCCGGCTACTGGAACACGGACCACTGGATCTCACGGCATTCATACAACTTATTTTAGTCCCAACGGCCACATCCACCGCTTTGGCTGGTGCATATTGAGCTTACAGGACGTCTGCACTATTAAGCTCACGCAACTATATTGGCGGATGGCACCTCCTGTCTCCAGAAATGGATCTCAGGTTAGGTGTCCAGCACACGGTTAGTCCCACCCATAGCACCCTTTGTGAAACACAAAGTTCTAACTTTATACTGGCACAGCTGCTGGAAAAGCTTGTTCTATTCCCCTCCGTCTAGTACCGGCTTCTCTTCGAGCTTGCTCTCCATATTTAAGTTATATCCAGCCTCTTTCAGACCTGGCACAATTGTCACTACCTATGCTTGCATCAGTGGATAGCTTTTATCTCTACCCGCCATCCAACTTATTCTCTGCACACGAATGTGGCTTGAGCAAATACTCGCCGGTCTTGGCAGTTACTTCATTACCTACCTTTCTGAAGTCACTCTCCAGTCTACTCCTCTTCCCAATACGTTATAATATCCATTCCACATGATGGGACTCACCAATAGTGTTCAATCACTGGCGCATTTATTATCCCTGTTCATTACTGAAACAGACCTTATCTCCTGCCCCTACATCCCGCTACCGCCTACGCCGGCTTATGTGTCTTATTCCATATCCGAGGATCTACCGTTGCCCTCCGCGATATACACGGGCAGATTTATTCACCTGTCATTTTTGCATGGTAAACGTTATACAGCATTCATCTGTTGATGCAAATTTACCCTTAAATAAACGTACCACCGATATCGCAAAACTGAACACCTGGGTCACCTCTGCAATCGGGCAGTCCATAAAGATTTATCTTTCGTTTCCATTTTGACACTCATTATCCCCACATATAAAGTTGACAGTTTGCTGCAAACTCACCTGTTCTCCGCCGGCCGTTTCCTCCCACCACCACCCTGGTAATTTCCCTCCCTCGAGATACGCAGATTGCTTGCTAAGTATCTGACCCCTCGAGCTTCCAGACACCACTTCATATACCACCATCTCTACAGACTGATGTATTTCCATGCTGATATCTCTTGATATGCTCGTCGTTAAGCGAACAGTTTGCGGACTGCTTCGACGAAGATTCTGTCAATATGCCTTTCATATTCTGCAGCCTGCAAGTAATTTCTTATACTCCGCTCGATGAAGTCCCCTTTTATGGAGACAAACAATGTATCCTTTGAATATGTTCGAATTTTAACCAGTGTTAATTATTTCCCGTACCATTTATGCATGTACCCCAGACTTTCAGCCGACATCACTCAAAAATAGCCGACGGAATGCCCTACCATGTGTCTCCTTTTTTTCCTGGAGTTTTCATGCACATAGTCCTTTGGTATGGCATTTCTGCCTTTTTAGGATTCATTCAAACTACCGGTTCAAGTGCGTACACGTCATCATCAATATTTTTTCCAATTTTTTAAGCCTGCATTTTTCGAATGTTTTTTGTCAGCCAAATCTCCCTTGCGAGCTTGTGATCCGCATCTGAATTCCTAGGCGCAGTGATTCCCTTGTTGCTATATTCGATAACATATCTCGATCACGAAGCCAATTTAGCTTGTCACTGAACTGTGCGACCACTTTACATTCAAATTCAATTTCGTCAAGCATTTCTTCATGCTACCACCAAAACATCCTTACTTCTCTGTACTACATATATTCGGTTGACTATCCAAGACTCCATCTTTGTTTTTGTTAATACACACCGTCCAGCAAGCAGTGTGCCACTTGGAGCTGTCGACCAAATGTAAAGATGTACCAGCTTTCCAACTGGATTGCAAACTTAAAAGATGGAAGCACACATCTGGGTGCTTTCTGCGCGCGAACTCTTTATTCCAAGCAAGCCGCTCCCTCTCGGACCAGGAAGGCTACCTCATCACCGGCTGTGCCATTTTCCCCTGATTTGTCGATAAACAAGATAGTGGTCTCGTGCCCTCTGTGGGATACGGCTGTATTCGGACGGCCAGGTCTCGAGACTGGCCAATTCGGCATAATGACGAGTGGCTCTGGTGGCCAGTTCCGTATTTTTGTTCCCAATGCTACAGGCAATGGTGTATATTGATAATAATAACCGGTTATTCTGGGGACACCCGAAGCCCGCTTGGTTGCATCATCATATGGTAAAAGCGAGGTCGCAATAGGGATCCTTGGATACTCGGTTGGTTATATGCAGCACAAAGGGTTGTAGAGGTGTTAGCGGTGGCAAGAATAAGTGCCCGACAAAATTGAGTTTAAAGATCAAATAGACACATCGCTCAGTATGAAGTGGAGTAAACTTTGTGGTCAGGATACGCAGTCAAGCAAACCAGGGATGGCAGAAAAATGCTCACGAATTCCGAAAGTATCCATATAAAGTCCAGAGGTGGAGTATGCTGGCGAAATCTTCCGAGAATAACATTGAGAAAAAATTGGAACGGCCATCGATGATGTGATGATGGATACGCACTAGAACCAATAGTTTTAATGACTCGAAGAATAGCAGAAATGTAATGTCGAGGGGTTTGCGAGGTGTCCTCTGAGTGGAAAAATTGCGTGAACGGAACAGAACGTCCGATTTACCACAACATGAGTACTTTATATTCAGTGAGCGGTTGTGAAGGAAACACTCATTGTGGGTTGTAGAGTAGGCCCCCTCCACGGAAATTTTGCGAAGCAGAGTGGAGAAAGTTCACAGATGAGTGAATTATGATTCATCTCAAGTGGCTGCCTAGGTAGATTGGTGAACACAATTTGGTAACAAGGTGGACGGAGGAGTCGATGTGTGGTGATCTCATGAAGCCGTTTAGGGATGGCGCATAGGTGAAACTGTCAGGACACGCAAATGATCGCATAACGGGACACGCTGATAAGAGTCCGACATGGGGCACTAGGGGAACAACTAGACGGTCGGGAACCTTGCATATATATATAGTTCATCTCCAGCAAAGGGTTGGAGAACTGGTCTCCAAAGTGGTGTTTGGCGTAGATGCCCAGTCGTGGAAAATTGATGAAAAAGCGGCGATACGTATAGGGTGAATAAAAAGTTTTAAACTGGTTGTTTATGTGAGGCGACCTCGACACCGACATACAAGGAGTACAGATTAACAACAAAGTGGGCATGACAGTGGTGTGTATGTTGGATATCCGATGGAGCCAACTAAATTTGTTGCGTTGCTGAAACTGTCAAAAGCACAGATGGTTGAGTGACTGTGTACTTTGAGGAAAATTTAACCTGGAACATTAAGGGGACAAACGGGTTAGCGGTAGCCTCGATTATAGGTAGTTGATTTCCGGCCAGAGATGTGCAAAAGCGCTCAGTGGATTGCGGAGCACGTGGCCGATCATGATAAATTGTTGAAACAAAGACAGAATTTATTAGATAAGTAGAATGCCATTCAATTATGAATTTCTCCGGGTTCATTGGCAAATAGCATGGGGACATCAAAAGTTGGCAACAAAGTGGATAAGAAGGTGAAAATTTACCGAACTGATAGAGCCGTATAAGAGTATTTCATATGAGGGACTGTCAGGACGTGCAGATGATCGCATGGCCAGATATGCTGGAAAAAGTCTGACGTGGGATTCTGGGTAAACAATCGAATAACCGACATCCTATGTTTTGCGTGGTTCGTTACCAATGCGGCCATCCTGCGGACACGCAGGAGGGGGATACAGTAGAACAAGGAGCTGATGTCGCGCAGATAAAGCACTGGAAAGGGGAGCCACTTCGTGTTCTTTTGATTTTTTTGGCAGGCGAGAGCAGTGATATTCAAGTTGCGGTTTGTTTTAGATAAATCGAGTGATGACATTCAAATTGCCCAATTGTTGAGTGATCTTCTCTGGGGTTTGTCGGGAGTTGTGGAATTCATAAAAACAAATCTCAACAGTGAGACCGTTGTACGCTTCGGAGCAGAGAACCTGGTGAATGGAGGGAACAGAAGGGAGGTGGCAAGAGGATCAATTCAGGTTGACAGGGGGCAATTCGGTGGAGACAAATGCCTGTGATAGCAGTTCATAGCGTACTTTTGTAGGCCGAAAGAAAAGTTGTGCGTATATCGGTTCGGAACGTGGCCATGTGCATAGTAGATGTTGTTCAGGAACGTTGGAGGTGATAGCGGGGAGCAGGGAACCATGCAGGGGATTGTGTTTTTCAATCCGCGACTGGTGCTTGTGAGTGAAGATGGCCGTGCGCAGGACATCCAACCTGAAAACCACCTCCGGTGGCAGGAGGTGAGATCCTCCTGCCCAGGTGCACCCGCACATCGTTGCAGACGACCTGTGCGCCCGGTGTGCGCCGACTAAGGCGGTGGACCCGACCTCGCCTCGTACGTTCGGGATTACTACGAGCTTTTTTGATGAGGTCAAACAGCCGTAAATGTCAGGGAGTCCACGATCGGGCGACCAGGCGTCAGTGGATCCTGGAACGTGACCAAGGGAGCATCAGCTGGATATCATTCGGGTAGCCAACCGGCAGGTGAACGCACAGGCCAGGTTGGTGGCCAGTGTGGGCTCCAGAGTATAAAAAGTCAGAAGAGAGAGATACGAGCGAATGAAGGTCTGGAAATAAAGAAAAATAGGTGAACGCAGTGTGGGATGCTCCCAGCTGAGGATAAGCGAGAACTGATATGAAAAGAAATGTTGGTAGATAGTGAATCTCTGGGGCTAGATCTTGGTGAAGAATGCAGATAGACTAAGAGTGTTTCCTCAGTTTTATCTGTCACAGACTGATGGTGTTTGCACGGCTGAAAAGTCTAGGCCCTTCTCGTTGGCTTGGTCATTGGGTGTGTTTACTTTGCGGAGCAGTAAGGTTCAGATAACCGTGAGGGGCTTACCCAACGCACTTCTAAACCGATGGCTGGAGGTGGAACTGCGTACGCCTAACGGCAGTTTATTACATAAGTTAGAGTACGCTGTGATGGAGTCGCAATGTGGGCTAGCGTCAGTGATGGGGTTTGTAAAACTAAGAGAACTTTAACGTAGATGATAGCCAGAAACAGGCGCAAAGTGTATTAGATTAGAAGTATATGACCGGCTGCGAGGATGTTATACGAAAGGTTAAGGTTCAATTTCATACAGAGAAACCACGAAGGGTCTGTGTTAAAAAATAAGAATCGCTCTTTATAGTTGAGGGGTGGGCCCATCCACTCAGCCGCTTGGTAAAACTTCGTTGGACAGATTCGATACCAATTTTGTCGGATTCGTGCACACTAGAACAGTTCAAGGGGCAGTATTCTAAGGGGCCTAGCATGACACTTATGGAAGGAGAGAATGTAGTCTCGATGATGAAAGGAGCAAAGTATTAGGCCTAAGCAATTTCTTGCTCTAGCAACCTGAAGGGCTGAATGTTCGGAGCAACTGAATGTGTAGAAATAGCTTCAGCCAGTGTCTCGAGCGACCTGTTTTCTAGCAGTGAATGAAGCACAAGTGGTTAGAGACCCTGAGGATAGATTGCATTTATACGTGAGTACCTCGTATTTTTCAGCAAAAACCTATCCGCCAAGTTGAGCACCATCTATCGAGTGCAGATATGTCTTCAGAGATGCTTGAGATAGCCGGTGAGAGACAGTTGGGCTTGAAAGAACAGGCAGTCGTGATGTTGTCATTAAAAAGAAGTGGGTGCCATGACTCACCGAGAGAAACATGTCGCTTATGTACATGAGGAACAGCAGAGGGCCAGGGAAGCCTCCCTGTATAACACTGTATGTAACAGGATTAGGCCTAGACTGGTGCCTGTTTACTGAGACTGCCTGAGAGCGATTACATGAGCGGGAAGTGATCCAAGCTAGTGAGGGGTCGGTGATGCCAAAAGATTGAATTTCAGCCGAAAGGTGGGGGTGCGGCAGGCGGTCAAATGCATTTGACATATCCGGACGAAGTACCATGCGAGCCATTCCATTGTCTTTCGTCTCAGTAACGAGATTAAAAAGATCAAGTCGGCATGTCGCGCAAGATCCTGACCGAAGGAAACAATGTCGTCGATGATTTATAATGCCCAAATAAAGGTTGTACTCCACACTGTGTTCTTTGACAATTTCTTCCGTTAACCGAGAGAGACTGGGTGTATGGTTATTGGGCAGGTAATTTGTCAACGCATGCTGTTAGCCTTTCTTGTGACGCGGGATAATGACCGAGCATTTCCAGCTCGCCGGCATCAGACTGGACTTCACTGATAAGGTGAACTGATTGAGCGGTAAGTAGGGCGAGTCAAGTCTAGATTCAACTATTGCAGTTGGCGGGAAAACCGTCAGGCCCTGGATAAGATAATGGCTTGAAAATGGTCAATAATTGGGAGACAATTGAGACGTCAATCTTCACTGTGGGCAAGGTTGAAGCGGCAACTGGGGGAAGAGGAGAAGAGTCAGCGTTGCTGATAGGAGCCGTAGGTGGGGCAAAGAATGAGTTAGAGGCCCCGGCCATAGTTAAGGGAGTAGAGACGGATGCGTTGTCCGTTGTAACTGCGCGTGGGATATCTCTATGATTATTAGAGGTTTTGGCCTTTTGCAACAATGAGAGCCGATGAGATCTATTAGGATGTCGCAGAGCTTTCATTTTCTGGTCACTCAGCAAAGTCTCTTCAAATCTTTGAGTGGTATAAGTGGGGCGGATAAGTCAAACAAGAATTTCAAAGTCGTGTGTAGTTTCATAGATATTTTGAAATTTGACACATTGGTTTGCAGAGATGTTGTATAGGACTTCTTGTTATTCCGTTGCTGGGGAGGCAGGTGATCTTCTCAAGACATCCGGAGAGCTGTGCACGGAAAATATCGTTAGCGTGCTGTGTATCACTAGAGGGAAAAACTTACTCCAATCGGCTTGTCGACTGGTCGTAGGGAGAAGCTTCCAGTCAGGGGGGAAAGGGCTTAATGCGGTGAAACTTCAAGGCGGGCCGTGGGTTAGTAGGAATGCGGCATTATACCTTAGTGCGAACGCTACCGGGGAGGTTTTGGGAGATTAACTACTATCTGAGGGATGCTGCGGGTGAAGATGAGGACTGAAGTGCTGTTTTCCCTCGTAGGAGGGCGGATATGCTGTACGCACCCTCCTATGATAATACTTATTACAGACGACAAAAGGTTAGCAGATGAAGATAAACGTGGGCAAGTTTTCTAAGGTCGGCTATAGTCACCAGCAATAATCTTCGCGCTTGAGTGGAATGGAGAGAGGCATTCAAATGCATCATTTAGGCGAGGGAGTCCAGAGGAGTTTTCATTTGGTGAACGGGTAATGCATCCAACGTGAAGCTGCGGGCCGGAAATGTGGACAGTAACCCTAAGTTAGTCGGGAAAGGAGTCAAGCAGGGGAGCTGAAATGTTGTTGTGTTCAAGGTCTGTTTGACAAATCCCAGAGAACCCGCGCCGCGCCGGATTTTCCTGCTTAATCTGAAGACAGTGTGGCCTACAAGAGAAATCCGGTCCGTTGGAGTGTGATAAGTCAACCGTGCTGCGGTGATCAAGATGATATCCTAATCAGAACTAGCGGTCAGATAATGCGGGCGCTGAATTTTGTTTAATATGGACCGGCTATCAAAGGGAATAAACGAGACACTGTCATAAGTATCTAGTGCTGGGTAACTCGGTTGGTCAAGTAGGTTGTGTAGCGTGAAATAGTTGAGATTCGCGGTCCGACTTGAAGACCCTTATGCGGGTGGAAAATCCGCATCGAGAATTGGAGGGTTTGATCTGTAGCTGTTTGGTAGTACGGCGCGCTACGAGAGTCGGAAGGGCTGGTGATACTACAGTGTCGGTCTGCCCCAAAGTGGGATATGGATTGCTTCTTTAGAATGTTAGGGAAGCTAGAATTTCTGGGGTGTTGACATTTGTATTTGTCGAAGTTGGGATGTTGGTAGGACATTCTATAGCATTGTGGTCCTTTACCGGCCTCGATCTGGGATGCAGGTTTCCACACGAAAGTAGGGGTCAGGAAGGGGCAGCCGGCAACGTTGGCGTGCGGAGTTGCCAATGTTGGGGCACGGACAGTGGAGGAATGTGCCTATGAAAACAATGGTCATCATTTGGAGTGCTATTACCATAGGGATTCGATGATTTTGCAAATGGAGAGGGGTCCAAATACTGGTAAGTGCATGTCATACATTGTATCGAGGTGATCTGGCATTAGCACGTTCGATATGGGCCGTGATGCGAGAGGGGTTCGTAGCCTCAAAAGGGGTGCAGGCTTGTTATTCAGATGAAGTTCAGGCGAGGTACCTGTGTTGTGGCTGTAGGGCCCAATGCCTACCCTTGCTCCATCACTGGCATTAGAATAAGAAGGTCCGTGATGTGATGACTTGATAGTTTGCCCGAAGGAAGGATGACAGCCATTGGTAGTGGCCGGAGAAGTTTGTTGCGTGCATTATGAGTGGAGCTCACCCATCCTCAGACGTGTCGGTAAAATGTGCCGTAACCCGGAGTAGATCGCACAAAAGCTGCGTGGGACCCTCGGGACCAGACTGAACAAAGCCCAGTGACTCCGAATGGGCCGCGCAGGTCGTGGGTGCTCTGGCTGAAGCCCTGTCCATAAGAGTATACAGTGATGCATCCATGGGTTCTGTTGGCTTTGGGCCAGTGTAATGTGCGGGTTTGCTTTCCTATTTGCGAAACTTCTCTCCTTGCAGAGGAGATTCATCAGTGTGTATTCTGATGTTTTTGAACGACGTAGCTCGAGCAATTTTTTGACGGTTTTTGACGAACCCATCGGCTGATAAATGGTTGGAAAACTTAAAGAGTGGAGAGTGGGGTTAACGTGATGACAGCTTTTGCAGCCTTATACAATGGCACGTGATGAGCCATGTTGCACGCGTTCAGTATGATGGCATAAACAGACTGTATGGGTAGTCTGTACAAAACTTTTAACCTTATAGCATACCTAGTGTTCCTTATTCCTCTGTGAGTTTTTGTGGCGATTGCACCAATATAACGGCCGGATTTTGACAGGCTTTCGGAGTCAGCTTGATTTGTTGATTCGGCGATGGTCGTCAGCGGGTAAGTCTTTGGTAAATCGCACTCAATCGATTATCATTTATTATATAAGCCGTTTATATTCTGTTCCAAACCACTGGCTTTGTTTCCAGCCCCGCCATGTTTATCAATGAGTGATATGAGACATATATTGGTGGCTAGCTCTACGTCTGCTTTTATTTTTTTCGACCTGGGGGCCTAAGTGGTTCGTTTTGGACGAGACGGTCACCAGAGTTTCCATAGAGACTTAGACATAATTGTTGAGTCCAAAACGCGGGAAGTCGTGTTCATGGAGGGCGTGTAGGTTACATCTGAGCCGTGCGGAAATTTTGTTGGCCCGCTTCACTTGGGGAACAAAAGATCACCAAGTCGCTCCACCAATAGAAATAGTTGCTTGGATCGACCGAGGCTGAGATGCTCGATATGCCTCTGCTCGTGAAGGAAGTGGTCGAGGGCTAAAGAGCTCCGCTTTTAGGTGTGGCTGCAATGCCGTTGATTGATCCGGCAACAGTCCTGTAGGATTTCGAGTGTTGGGGAACGTTATTGGATCTTTCTGAGCACCCAGACTAGCTTTTACCATATGGCACCACCGTGGCCCTTTCGGTCGACAATGCCTTCCTCCGTTATTCTGTGTCTTGCCGCGGGCGGAACACCCGAGGTGCTGCTACTTTTTGGCTTTTAATTTACTCGACGTCAAAGTTTGTTGGTTGACCTCTATGATCGTTCGTCCTATCAGATTGGAGCCTTGTATGCGTCTCGTGCGCTTGACAGTATCAATTTCCGTCTTGTCGACCCGGAAGTTCTTACGGAAGCCGGCCCAGGGCTTCCTTTGTCTTCCACCAAGGTGTCTCATGACTCGCCTCTCACTAAGTCTTCAGTCGCAACCACTGCTGGGTGTGTTGCTCTGAATATAGGGCCCGATTTTGCTCACCTGTCTTGTTTCCAGCCAACCTCTGTGTCGGGCCGGTAGTTGTACTTGCCTTCCTTCAAGATTCGCGTTTCTTTGTGCCCATATGCCTATTATCGGAATGTCAGGCACGATAAGATATCCTTCTGTCGTGTGGTGACACACTTTTCCCACTCTTGCTAGCAGCTGATCCCTGATCTTCGGGTTTATGAACACGATCAGGCTTGGTCTCGTTGGTCGTGTTTGCACTTCCGGTCTCAGTTGCTCGCATATTCGGACCCTATGAAATCTTCTGATTCCCACCATAAGACTCAGGCCTACAAGCCTGAGCACATCTTACACTCTCCTGTCGTCTAAATCTCACCTTCATTGAGACCCCTAATGGTAGGTTCTCTATGGTTCAGTATGAAAACTTTACGGCACCTCATCGAACTTGTTTCCCCTGCAGCCCTTGTCCTCTGAAGTTCTCTTTTCAACCGCCCTATTTGGTGCTCAAGGCTTTTTGAGGCTGGGCCCACTGTGCACTCAGAGGTGTTTACCACTTGTGGTTCATTATTGGCCTTATTCTTCTTTTTGGCCGCTTTTGCTGCACCGCTCGGCTTTGGTGTTGAGGACGGAGGACTCGCAACATTCAGGTTACCTGTGAGTCTCTATCCTCGATTTCATTTCGCCAACTTGCTGCTCATCCCTGCTGAATCCGAGTGGGACAGTTCAGAAAATTCCCTTTCTTCCGGAGTGATAAAGCACCCTTTGGTTCTCAAACCACTTTTCTACTCTCAGTTAGTTCGCATATGGTAGCGAATCAAAAAGCCTGCTCGGCGGCGACCCTACATTGAACATACTCCAGTTCAGTTCACTTACTTTGTCAGCAAGTCGAGCACTGCTCCTCTGAGATCCCGCAGCGCTTTGCATACGCCCATCGTTGGCGCACGCCTTAAGTTATCTCACTAGGCGCTCGCCTTAATCAGGCGTCGGACAAGCAACCGTAAGAAATTTCGTCATGGTTTGACGGGAACAAAAACAATGCACAGACGCGGACTCTTTAAGAACGGGCAAAAATGGTTTTTCGGTGAATGGGAACCATACAAAAATCTCAAAATTTAGGGATTTATGTATGCGAAGATCAACCAATGGCATATTTGAGCGAAACGTGGCAACCAATTTCGACACATTCAAAAACAAAGTTGATTCCAAGTAGCTATGGTATTATACACAACAAATTAAGCAATTTTACGATCACCGAACATCGAAGGTGTTTCCTTCTAGACGCTTACGCCCCGGATCAGACAACAAAGCAACGACCGCAACTGGATAGCGGCAGCAGAGTAGAGACAGAAAATAAGATCGTCGAATAGAATCGCAATAAATTTCGAGGTGGACGACTCACGCTCGAGGTAACGGTGAGGATCCAATAAGTGACTAATATTTGGAGCATTGAAAAAAGGGTCGGAATTTCAGCGAAGATAGTTGATAAAATTGGGATGGTGTTGTTTCTTTTATGGGTGTTGATGAGTGGGGAAGGGTTTCCTGAATCTCCTTAAAATGAGCCTGTAAGCTGTTTTAAAGAAAGCTGAAAAAGCAGTACATACCTTAGTAATACCACTCTAAGCAATATGCCGGCAAGAGGTGCGAAAAGACAAAAATAATAACAATAGCAGTTCATCTCAGATAACCCTAAAGCGTGACTCAATGCAAGGTCAAATGGTATATTTGAAAGTGAAAGCAAAATTCTTAGAGGGTCATGCAAGTATGTGCACTCGATACAATATGGAAGAAAGTATTACCGTTCCTCGTTATGGCAGAGAGCGGCAAATTTGAACGTAGCGTGAGATTGTCAGGCCGGCCGAATCCAGGTGGGGCCGATTTTCAGTAGTAGAAACAGCAATCTTACGCACAAATATTACGAACGGAGGACTGCACGACTTGAGGACCAAAGAGGGATTTTTTGTCAACTTTTAAAAAAGATTTCGAAGGAAGAAGTAAACAAGCAATGGCGCTCTGCGATATGCGGAAAGGGTTAGGACTGAAGATCAGACGATAAAATGCGGTAACACTGCGGATAAAGAACAAAAATTCAGCCGAAAACTGGATAAGTAGCTTGGCGACCGAACGTTGGTTGAGTCAGTTATATACCGAATGAACGACCCACTTGTGGAGAGAGATTGCCGAGCAGTGATGAAAGAAGTGGCCGGATAGAAACAGATAAACGTTGAGCAGATTGTACGCTTTCAGAGAAATGGGGCACAATGCATCAATATAAAAGTGTGAGCTTGGCGACAGATAAATTTGTGATGCGTAGCCACGGTAGTGGCGGTGGCAGCTTCAAAAGGAGATGATTGTTCAAATGACAGTTGAGTATTTACATACCAATGTTCCTTGCCTATAGACTGAACATGAGGACCGAGGAGCCGCAAGGATAGGAATTATCCGAGGCGATTTGTCAGGGTAGAAAACTGGGAATGAGAAACACCAAACAACGGATGAATACAATTGCAGAGTTCGGCTGCTGGATGTGGGTGGTGGTACTGATAAATCAAATGGACAACCGGGCTGGGGAGAAGTCGCCAGAGCGATGTTAAAAGAATTCGACGGACGGAAGCCGGCAAACCTTGGGCGGATTTCGCACTTTCAGGGAAGTGGAGTACATTGCATCGACATAGAAGATGGAGCGGGGTGAAAGGTAACTGTTTGATGCGTACCTACGACAGTGGCAGAGACTCAGCCTGTAGAGGAGAAGGTAAGGTTGCTGACGAGTAAAATATTATCTATTGATGTTCTTCATAGAAGGTGGATAACGTATTGCTGGCGAAGCAAAAGGCTGTGGTGCAGGTGCCTCTCAGATATGCATATGTGAGGAGGATCCGACGCTTCTCACGGTGAACACACTGCAATGAAACGACCCTAAGTAGGCGAAGGGTGGGACTGATAGAGAGAGCAAACTGCCTCGAAACTGTCGAATGTTGGAATATTCTAAAGACAAGTATTTCACGGTGAAATATACTGTTCGGTGATTGTGGAGCGGAAGTGTGTAGCACCATTTAACGTGACCATTTTCGAATATATCAAAAAAGGTAACAAGGGGCGGAGATTCAAATCGAGTTCGAGCGTACTGAGTTCAATCTTGCCTTGTCTTCATTTATCAGGTTAGTTGTTCTATTTTGATAAAACGGCTTACGGAATGTCTCAGGCCGTCAGTTGGCTAGGGGCAAATTTGCGGTCATTTAGTATCATTCGACCGACCCTTCCAATCCATCTACTCTGCCACGACTACGGGAGCCCCCAACAACTCGTTTCAGTGGCCAAAGGGTTTAGATTGACCGTGTAACTCACTCGCTTAATGCCGATCAAACAGCGCTTCGTTCAATCTGCTAGCCTAGGCAGAGCTTTTGCCTCAACTCGACTGACGGTCAACCCTTCGCGCATGTACTCCCGACCCTCAGCCAACCTCACTCAAAATTATCTGAACCGACTGCGCGACCATGGGTCTTTTGATTGCCGGGCGTTATAAGCATTTACCCATCTCAACGTTCTCCCATAATCAGCCGTGTGCACCTATTTTTTCCTGTTGTAAACTTTCATTTTGTAACCGGATGTATTACTCGTACGTGCATTGCAGCATGTTTCATGCCCATCCAAAGCACGCTATTATTATTTTGTTAACCTATTAATCTCTCCCATGCCTCATACAGTCGACCTTTAAGGGCATCTGGCAGTTTTATCTATGTGAGCTTCTCCCGTTGGTTTGTTCCTACCGTTACCAGGCATCACAACAGCCGACTTCTTTCCGATCTCTGTCCTAGAACGGCATTCCGAGAACTGGGATCGCACCCCCCGCAGCCTGTCTCTCCTCCGACCTCTAAAATGATAATTTCCAGGCCCCGTGACGACTTTGAATAACTACATTAGTTACTCTTATATTTTTATTCACTACTTGGATAGGTTTATCCGTTCTAAACATTGTTGGCAGCCCAGTCTCCGGCATTCCTTGAATCACCTAGCTCGACTCCGTTCAAATAGAATTGCCGAACTTGCAGCGCAGTTATCGAGTGTACAGGCTCCTGTACCAGGGAGCCTCAACAGCCCACCGTTCGTCGAAGTCAGGTTATATAAAGTCAGGCCAAATCACAGGGCTTGCGATTTGAGCAATTGAACGTCTGACTTCGTGCCCCGTGAACTTCAGAGGTCTCCATTGTGCTGCAACTCCCGGAATTCCAGTACAGTACAATATTTTCGCCTTTTTAGTAGGCGAGTGGAGGGAGAGAAAGTGAATTTGCTTTTGGGAGCAGGAAAGCTAACAACGGTACAGGTTAAACGTCACAACTCACTGCTGACCCCGTGTTAAATGCTTTCCCAAATCCTCGAGTAACTTCAATTTGAAGTTATGGGGCGTTTTTGAGTATGGTGATATGGAAGGCTGTAAACAAGGGGGGCATATGGTGGCGAAGCGCTAGAGTGGTGAAATGCATTATGAGGGAATTAGAGCCGAGAAACCTAACAGAAGACAACAGCTACTTATTCAGAACATTTGGTCAACCCTTCCAGAGCACATCTAGTCCATGCTTGAGGGCAGTTACCGAGGCTGCTGTCACCAAGTATGGAAGGTATTTGCTCCACTTATTTATTATTCGGTGGAACGAATCATGTTATTGTGCTCATTTCTGCCCTTAGTTATGCTGTTTAATTTCGCGTCCCCCGAGCACAAGGCTGGTAAACGATTCAGCAATGGTCTATCGGTTGCGTTGATTCTTTTGTGCAGTCTGCAACTCTGCATCAGATTTCCCCTCAGCTTACGATACCCAAGGGGGAACAGACCTGGGTATTTCGCTCCCTCCCGGTGCGGCTCTCCGTGCAACCCTCCAATCATAAAGCTGGGTCTTCTCCGAACTTTTTAGGTTGCTTTCCGTTCTTCACCAGTTCCGGCACCCACAACTCCAACTGAGGCTTTTAAAACATATACCGAGAGAATTACGGTCGCCTTTCTAGACGCCATGGCCCTTTTCAAGTTGAGAGTTGGTCCGTTTGCCTTAAAGGTGACTGATCGATTGTTCAGCGGGCTTGAAACCACTGTGCACAAACACACCTTAGTCTCTCACTACAGGAGCGGGTTCGATCCTTGCCGGGTCGGACGGATCCATGAACAAATATCAATGAATATTTCCTCTCCTATTCGCCACGGTACCCATTTTCATTTTTCCGACAATATAAAAATGGTGTACCTCTTTCTCCCCAATGACGTATTCGTGACCTTGTGCCACATATCGCGTGACTTTCTCTCCCTCCAAGCCTGGTGCGCCACGTGGTACATAAAATTCCGTGCGGAGAGGAGCTTCCTCCCACCCTAAAAATGCACTGTACCACCTGGCCGAATTTGTCTGGACGGCCTATCCATCCCAAAGCACTCACCGCTACTGATCTTGGCATACGCTGCTCTGTTCCTCCAACTTCTCCAAACAGGCATCGTTCCAAATCGCAAAAGCTGAGCGAACCCCAGGCCTGATTCATCGACGTTTCTTATTGCCGGCCACTCGCCTCTCCATGTATCTCGCACACGTAAGGCCGCTCTCAGAATATTGTCCGATTACCTCCAGCCTCTGACTACGTTCCTTTATTGTATCTCTTGGGGACGTACAGCATACCTTCACCAAAACGCTGTTGGGCGTATCCATAATCCTAACATACCGCCAGCGCGGTGAGCTTCTACAAGTTGAGCCTCTGTGGACTCCTCAAATGATGCTCAACCTAGTTTTCCTCTTGAAGCGAATTAGCAACCAAGCCCACACATCGTGTCATATCTCATTCGCTGTCCCCTTGCTCCTACCCCGTCCGACATTGTGCCTCCTCGCCCCGTCCCCCGATCTAATCTCATTCTGAAGTCCCGATTCCTTCTGTCAGCCCAGTCCAAAATCTGGGATAAGCGCCCCCTTAGTTCATGCAGTGCCTCATCACTGTTTGCTTTTAGGCGCGCACTTTTGTTAAACTAAACAGTTACCAATGCTATATTGCTCACTAATGATTTCGTCTCCACCGGTATGGCCTCTGAAAGAGGTCTCACGCGGTAACCCTACTACCCCCACGTCACGGACCAATAAGTATACTCCATGCCCAATACTTCTCCACTCTTCAGTGTCGCAAACTATGGTAATTGCCATCCCTGATCCACAGCCAACTTACCTCCTGCTTTCACAAGGTAACCCTGTTTCTCACTCACATTCATCTGTTATCTATCACTTTTAGTTTATTTCTCTCCTCAATATCCGCTGCCCTTCAGCTGAGGCAGACCCTGACTGCGTTTCTCTATCCCGTTTCTCCTTCCAGTGGTCCGCGACGACGGTTAACCACTTCAGATACCGTACTGACCATCTCACTGGCAGGTGCATCTGGATAATATTGATACACGGTCGTCTACTACTCGCTGTTCCCGTTGGTTCTGCTGCCCATGGTCTCTCAACCTGACCAATTAATCCTTAACCATACACCTCTGTTGCTGTCTCTCTGCCCCTTGTACAATTATCAGTGACCACTCGCGCCCCTCCCAACGGTGCGGGGCGCAGTCAGATCCACCGCTATGGCCGGCGCACATCGGGCGTGCAGGCCGTCTGCAACGACGTGTGAGCGATATTAGGCTGGTGGATCACAGCTCCAGTATTCACACGACAAGGCGCTTGTTAGGCTTGGTGCCTAGTGCACGGCCAGTCTCACCCACCGGCACTGGTTGCGGATCACATGCTCTAACTATCCTTGGACTGCAGCATCCAATATTGTCTGTTAAAAATTGCACGCTCCCCATCCTTGTTCTCCCGCGGTACGCTCACTTATGGGTTTTATCACCTGTTACCATTTTCCACTTTAACGTTCTACCAATTCTGTCCTTGCTCTTATCGTCCCCCACCACGTCACCTTTCATTGCATGACGTCACCCTCGTCTGACCTACTCTGCCCTGCTGTCATTGCCCGATTCTAGTCTCTATTCACTTGGTACCATCTCATGCTTATAATGCTAATCGGTAGCGTTCTTATACCGCACCGTCTGTCGTTTTATTAAGTCCTTCCTTGCTCTCCCTCCTCATGCCCAATGCCATTACGCACCAGTCACACCCGCACCCATGACCAATCTTCACGTTCAAACTTGCCGCTCCAAACATTGCATCTTATATAGTCGCAATTATTATCTGATCACCGCCACCATGTTTTTCTTTCTTGGCACCGCGGTTCCTCCGTGGTTCTCTCCATTATGCAGTGCCCCCATTTGGCATCCTTCTGCTCAATCCACCTGTTCCATTGACTGCTGGCCTGCAGCTCTCCAGTTCCATTACCCCAACTCCGTCGCGCATTCATTTCTTGGGTCTTTTGTTCTATTACCGGTTCACCTCTCCTGGTGCTTCCTGATTCTCTTTTCTCTGCTTTCTCTGTGCTTCACCTGTAGTAAAACGATCTATTGGTCATGTCTCACCTGTGTCGCTTCGGTTATTGCTTCCATCTCCCGTTTTCTACATTGCTCGCCACAGGCAATTTCTTTGTGTCTTTCATTTTCATCTGCTTTTCCATGTTCCACCGATCGTAAATACAGCGTTACTTCATGATATTCACCTACAGCTCCAAATTGTTTGATCTGCCACCAACCGATTCCTGTGGTCTGTCAACGCACCTCGCACCTGCATTGATCAAATAAGTAGACCCGTTCTTACCTGTTATCTTCGATCCTATCCTCCATCTTTCTTCGTTTATGATCTGCTCTCTACAGGCGGCGTCTCTTCTGTGCTTCCCAGTCTTTCTCTGTCGATCCACCATGTTAACTCGTCATGAAAAAAATTGTCTAAATTTTCCCAAGTCAATCTTACACACTTAGATCCAACCCCACTTACCTCTTCCAATCACTGATACTTTTTTCTTCTAGCACCCCATTGCTGTTTGCTCCGCTCCTCGCACATCTACTTATTAACAAATATATACGTTTGTATATATATATATATATTCGCTCTGCCTCCTGCACTTTTTCTCGTGCTATCATCCCGCTGACTATCATGATATGCATTCATTCTTTTTATATCTGTGCCTCACATTTACCATATCTAATCCCTCAAAATCAATTTCGCAATCTGTACCACCTTTTACTTCTTTCAATGCTCGCTGCCTGTTTTACGACAAGTTTTGTGCCCTGTCCGCTGGCCGTCTACCGCAGTGCAGCAAGGATTCATTATTATCTAGTCCCTAGCAGTGGATCCTTCTTCTCTTCGCAACCGTCTCCCGCCACCACAATTTCTGGCCCCTTTTATGTGCATCTGTCAGTTTTCAGATATCCCCACTTGGACCAGTCAGACTCTGCACCTGACCTCGAACCACAATCCACCGGGCATCTACTTAATAATAATAATAATAATAATAATAATAATAATAATAATATATTTCTCTGCCATGGTCGAGATGCACGCGCTAGCGCATGACCATGGTGTAACACGTTACTCAATAAGACGAGATATTCACAATTTCAGAATATGAAGGTCGAGAGTATTAGAGATGGAAAAACAAAGCCAGCAACAGTTTGAATGAATCATTCTGATAATGGTTCTCGCGGCAGTTTTGAACCGGTTTCGAATTCGGCCTGGGCACTGGTTCGCGGTGGAGATATCGAAAAATCATTGACGCAGCGCCAAGGACGCATTATGAACGAGAATGATGCAAGCCAAGGAAACCGGAGGCCCACCAAGGGTATGCAGACGGAGTAAATTTTTGAGCAAGAGGAAAATGGGAGAAAATTGTAAAGAAGTATGTTCGGGAAAATCAACGCATGCGAAGAGGATAGCGATCATGAAGACAATGCAAACCCTGAGTTTTGAAGCAGGGGGCATGAGACCAATTTTGTGAGAGGGATCACTGGTGGATGTGGGAGAAACAGCAGACCATAAATAGGTGAGTTTAGATTCAGGATCAGTAACATGTACCATTCTGAAATAAGAAAGAGCAACTGGAGGGTCTTCGAGAAGTGGAGAGTCAATTTCCAGCCGGCTACGGGTCGTAGGAAAGATAAACAGTGGTAACGGATGATAAAGTGGGAAATCTCCGCATGGACTTCGGAGTTAATATGCTGTTTCGCTGACAAATATATATGTATGTGTTGACGCATTTGCTTCAGTGTTATTTAGCGTCTTTTCTGGTAACGTACGGCATCGAGTGCGTTAGGTTCGTCTGGCAGGACAAAGTATGTGTCGGTCGATCAGTCGAGTGTGGCTGTATATTAGCGGCATGCGCGTGAACTGGAATTCGGGTTGGTTGCGTTAGAAAACGCTGAAGGATCTGATAAGCAATTAGAGGTATTTTTTGTTGTGTGGCTTGATTTCGGTCCTAATTGCTACGGTAGGTTCCACTTGAGTCTCTGTCCGTACGAGTAAAAGTGGCATCCTTGGTTAGCCAGTTTTGCGACAGATATAGTGGGAGACAACGAACCTGAAATAAAGGGGGATTGCAGTCTGGACGTGTTCCCAGCTGTGGGTTGTGATAATGTATTAATGAATAATAATAACGGTTTATTTCGGAGACGTCCGAGGCCTGCCAAGTGCCCAATCAGCTGTTTACAGGTGATGGAATAAACAGACAAAACCCTTGAAAATGTGGAAATTACCATGACAGGAGTTGAAAAAGGGCTAAGAAGAGGAGGGTTACGTGGGAAAGGGGAGCAGATAAAAAGCAGCAGTCAGAGTGTGCCCCTGCTGCGGATCAACGGTTAATGGAGGCATATAAAATCCAGTAAAGGACGAGGCATAAGAGTGACAGAAAATACGGGGTTAGGTGGAAGAAAAGTGGTTGAAATTAGTGGCGTTTCCATTTGTTTGGTTCATTGAGGAAATAGCCATAGGTAATGTAACGTTGAGAACTCAGTCAGATAGATGAAACTGTCTATCGTTGATTGTGTCCTTAATTGAAGGGAGCAGGGTCGGAGAAGGGGTTGGTCTTAGAAGTCGAGGCCCCTCTCGTAAGCCATTTCTTCTGCCATGCACATATTAGATAACTAGTGCACGGGTGAAGCTGAGATATGGGATGAGTGCCGACAGAAATTGGGACTTGGTTTGTGAAGCTCGAAGGTTGATGGGCAAATTGTTCCAGACTTTAGGGTAGACAAGAAGGAAGAAACGTGACCGTATGGCCGACTTAGCTATACTAGAAGTGACATTAAAAGGCCTGTGCCGAAGTGAGCAGGGGGTTTCACGGGAGAAGCTTACTGGATCAAAGGAAAAAGACCGGTTATGAAGCAGGTTATACAAAAAGCCTAAGTTTAGTCTTAAGCGGCAGAGCCAGAGTGGGTCAAGATTCAGATTTTGGCATAGTTCTCATTAGCTTAAAGACGTGGACCAACCGGGTAGTTGTTTGGTGAGCCGCCTTTGTATGCTTTCAATCGCAACTCTGTCGAATTTCGTCATGTCAGAAAATATTATTGGACAGCATTCAAGCAAAGGCCTGATGTGGGATTTGTAAATGTCGATGATACTGTCCCGAGGACGAAAGGAGCAGAAGAGCAGGGCCATTCTTCTTCTAGCCTTGACCGCTTGGATGGTGGCGTGCTCAGATAAGTTGAGGGAGCATGAACAGTTGAGGCCCAAATCGCGGATGGCAGGTCGACTGGCTATTGGGGACCCACCAAGAGTTAAGGATCCAGAAGGCAATTGGAACTTGTAGGTTAGGACCTCACACTTATCAGTGGAAAAGCTCATCCTCCAGGTGTGGCATCAGCGGTCAATGCTGTGAGGTCAGCGGAAATGTTGCAAAGAGTATGGGTAGCATCATTGGAATTGAAAAAGTAAACTATTTTTATATCGTCTGCAAACAAGAATGGCGTGCCATGGTGTACTAGATCCAGTGCGTCGTTAATGTACATCAGAAATAGGAGAGGACCCAGTAGGCTTCCCTGTATAAAGCCACTTGTAACAGGTTTCGGTTTAGAAGTATGTCCGTTGGCGAGAACCACGTGCAAACGATGAGCAAGATAAGATTTCAGCCAAGAAAGCGGCAAGTCACCAATGCCGAATGAACGCAATTTGGAGATAAGATGCAGGTGTGGAACACGGTCGAAAGCCTTCGACAGATCTAGGTAGACAACTACTAATGCCGGCCCGCTATCAGCAGCCTTAGTGACTAGGTTGAGGAAGTCAAACTGACATGTGGTGCATGATCGCGATTTGAGGAACCCGTGCTGCCTATCGCTAAGAAGGTTAGAAGCGGGAAGATGGGTGGTAATGCCATCTTTGATAATCGTTTCCATTATTCTGGAAATGATAGGGATATGGTTGATGGGACGGTAATTAGCAAGTTCGTGGACAGGTCCTTTTTTATGTCGTGGGATGATGACTGAACGCTTCCAGTTCGACGGTACCAAACTAAATTTGGGTGACAAGGTGAATAGATTCAGTAGTAAAAGTGGGAGGTCCGATCCACCGTTAATGATTGCAGCTGGGGCAACCCGTCTGGTCCAGGACGCACAGTTGCTTTATAGCGTGAAATGAGCCTGGAAATAACGTTTACTTCAAAGGTTAGGGTAGATAAGGAAGAGCTGGTAATAGCCAGAGGATTTAGGGGTGCTGTGTCTGAGGCCAGGGCCATGGAATTGGCGAAGTAATGGTTGAAGGCCTCAGCGATATCAGAAGGGAAGGTGGCCGAAGTTTTATTCGGTAACACAACATATTGGATCGTATCCGTTGCCAAATTCCTAGATTTGTGTAGGAGTGAGAGTTTCAATGCTTTATTGGGATGCCTTAGGGCTTTGGATTCTTCGTTGCGGAGCTGTTTTTCCTTTAGGTCCCGGATAATATCAGTAAGACGCGTTAGTCTCATGAGAAGAGAGAAGTCGTGGTTTTGGAGTTAAAGTCTATGCATCTTAAGGTACTTTCGTTGGAGGGATGCAAGCTTGGACTTCATAAGGGAGGAGTTTTGGGATATTGGGCTAAGTTTCAGGAGGCAGTTTCCCATGTTAAAGTAAAAGTGATCAGCCGCTTGTTGGGGGTCAGCCGTTAGAAAAAAACTGCTCCAATCTTGATTACGGATGAGATTGGGCAGAGGGTTCCAATTTGAACGGACGTGATTGTTGACTGGGGTGAGATAGTCTGATGGATAAGGATGGAATGGAAAATTACCGGCCACTATCTTATGGTCGCTACCCGGAAATTTATTCAGAAAGGAAACCGAAAAGTGGGAAACGTTGTAGGTGAATATAACATCTAGTATGTTGGCGTTTCTAGTAGGAGTTTTAACGTGTTGCACCCAGCCCCCAATGTGAGTATGGGACACAAAGTCTATTAGGTTGGGGGATGCCGTGAGGTTTCTCCAGGATATTTTAGGCCAGTTAAAATCACCGGCTATGAGTTTCGCTGCCGAAGGTAGTAGTGAAAGATAATCAAAGGCTTCGATTGATGGAGTTAAGTCTGCAATAGTAGATGAGGGCTGGCGATAGATACAACCAATGTGCATGACTACAGTTGAGAACCGAATTGTGAGCCATAGAGAATCCGGAATTGAGTCGAGTGTGGCATGTCTGATGAGGACTACTGAAAGGGCGTACTGTACGTACTCAAGGCACCCACCTCCGCGTCTGTCGATCCTATTTACCCTAAGAACCTTGTACCCTTCAGGCACAATTTCGCTTGTGCTGGTGTGTTCGGTGAGCCAGGTTTCAGTAATAAAAATGATGTCAGGACTGGAGGTTATGACATAATTTTTTAAGTGATGAAGCTTATTTAAGATGGATCGCGAGCTAAATAAGATGAATGATAACCCACTCACGTGGAAGTGAGTGTCAGGGTTAGGTAACTTATGGGAGTTGTTGGTCGGAGGAAGTGCACGGTGAAGGGCGTGAGTTGGAGCTATTACCGAAGAGGAGGAAAAGTGAGCGTTGGATGCCTCCGCGATGGCTTCGGAAGAACCAGCCGCGGACGAACCGGAAGTAACTAATTTAGGGTTAATACGGGGTGAAAGAGAAGACCTTAGACGAAGTAGTCCTGCCACTTGTCCTGATTCGTTGGGATCGTTCGATGCCCCAGTGCAGTGATAGAATAGGTGTTTATGGAAGGTATTGGCTTACCCACGCGACAACCTTGGTAATGGTTGTTGTGTGGTAAGAGCAGGCTTCAGAGGGTAGGGACTAAAAGAGTTTGGGGTGGCTTCGCCGCCCATCGATGCGACTTGCCCGGGTAGGGTAGGATAGGAATCGGCGGTTGGTAGGGGGGCTATATGGAGGTCATTACCGGAGGAGGTATTGGTAATACGCAGTGTTGCGTAGTTGGCCTTCGGAGTTCGGTGTGCTACCGAAGGTATGAACGACTGGTAATGTGCCGGTATTGAAAAGTGGTTCACCAGGGCTAAAAGAGACGAAAGATTGTGGGATTGTATGCCACAGGGTGGGGAAAATTTACTCGAAGGGGGTTTGTTGATGTATCCTGAGCGTAAAACGCCTGTGGCGGAGCAAAACGAAAATTCTGGTATGGTAAAATAACTAGCGGGATAAACGGTGGCAGCACGGAAAAGTTAGGGAATGAAAAGCCAGGCAGATACAGCTTTAAGGTTGATTAGACCTTACTTCGCGGCTTCCCTAGTAAACGCGTGCTTCGGTCCTTCGTGCTGCGTGGACCACCTGCACGTTACTCTTATGTGCGGCACTGCACAAATATGTTAACCAGAACAGTGTTCTCCACGACCCGTGAGAACGAGAAGGCGATTGGGAGAGATAGTGGTTAGCGTGTATTTGGGAGCGCGCGTGAGAGCGTGCGCAAGAGCAACGGTCAAATGGCAACCGCGCTTGGCAGTCAGCGTTCAGTTAAACAATAAACGTGGTAAAAGTATGAACGAAGATGGCAATCGCTTTAGGGGCCTCCTCCTAGAAGTCCGGCGGAGTTGGGCTTCGATCGTGATGGTAAGCCGGAATTATTGGTTGTCCAGGAATTTCTCATAGCTTGTCCGTTATATTGCTGGTGACGTCGAACGACTGCTGATGAGTTTACCGGCGCCTGCACTCTCGAGGTCCGATGTGCGTAGGTCCAACTGTGTTTTGGCGCCCACGGGTCCCATACGAATGCAAGCCGGAAAATGCCTCGTCAGGTCCATCCAAAAAGGCCTCCAGTTTCCGTCTCCAGTGCCAGGCTGACCAATCGTCCCGTTGTCCAGTGAGCGGTTGGCTCCTTGAACGTGCACGGGAGTCAGCCAGGCTACGGATGAAGCCAATGTGACTGTGTAGATCCGTCTGAGAGAGGGCAAGGTAAACTGGAACAAAATAGCGCCTGAGGGCGCCGGCGGATGTTGGACCGTAATAACAACACAAACGATGTTCGGTGTTGTTGGAGTCGCAAGGAGACCAGAAGAAAATTAAATCATAACTACCGATTGTAATTTCACGGGTCTGTTGTTTAGTAAATCCATGGCGAACTTCCCAACTTATTGCTAACAGTCGGTTGTAAAAATCGTTACGAAATCGGCGAAGCGGACGGGATTTCGTAGTTGGCGACCGCGACGGCTACTTTGCGTTGCGGGTACGGTTGGAGAATCTGATGGACTAGCTGCCGAGTCCTCACTAGGCGTAATTGGGGGTGGTTCGAGTGGTAAATCGCTCGATGCAGGTGACTGAGCGACTTGAGTGGGTGTAAATTGGCTGAGCGGCTTGCACTCAATGACGGCAGGTTCGAGACGGTCGATAGATACGGTGTCGTGTCGTCCGCTGATATCTATGACAAATGTTTTTGCCCTATGTTTTATCACCCGAAACGGGCCAGTGTATGGCGCTTGTAGTGGTGATCGAACGCCATCGACGCGAAAGAATACATGAGTAGCGGTTCCTAACGCAGTTGGGACATAACTTGTAGACTGTTGTTCACGCGGCGGACTGGCCTTGAGCACTCGCATGTGCTGCGTAAGGCGCTGAGCATAGTCACTGTAGTCGAAAGTCACGGTTGGTGAGGGGGCTACCAACTCCCCAGGCAGACGAAGTTCACAGCCATATACTAGTACGGCCGGTGTTGTGTGTAACTCCTCCCTAACGGTACTACGCAGGCTTAAGAGTGTTAATGGTAGTGTTTCACTCCAAAGGGGGTTACCGTTTGCTCGAAGGGCGGCTTTTAATTGCCGGTGGAAACGCTCAACCATACCATTGGCCTGAGGGTGGTTAGCTGTCGTTTTACCGTGTTGGCAACCAAGCGTAGCGAGTAGGCTGCCGAAAGCGCCGTCAAAGTGTTGACCGCGATCGGTGGTCACTATTGCCGGGCAACCGAAATGACTAACCCAACCGGTCAGAAAAGCTTTCGCGGCCTCTTCCGAGGTGGGACGAGGGATAGGGATGGCCTGCGGCCAGCGAGTAAAACGATCCACGCATGTGAGTATGTAAACGTACCCAAGCGAAGGTGGGAGTGGTCCTACGAGGTCGACGTGCACGTGATGAAAACTTGTTTCAGGTTCTGGGAACCTGGCTAACGCCGCTTTAGTGTGCCTATGGGTCTTAACACGTTGACACTGCAGACAGGCACCAGCCCATTGACGGACATCTCGTTTGACATTGTGCCAAACACTACGCCCAGTTATCAGTTCCACCGAGGCAGTCACACCCGGATGAGCCAGATTATGGAGTGTCAGGAACGTAGGATAACGGTGGGCAGCAGGAACTACTGGCCTAGGGCGACCTTGCGACACATCGCACACGATGGTATTCTGGGAAGCTGGGATGGGCACTGCGGTTAAACTCAAAGAACCGTTTTGCTGAAGTTGTTCGATGTCGGGGTCCACAGTTTGAGCCTGTGCCATTGCGTCCAAGTTGATGTTAGGCGTTTGTGACAGACTTAGTTGATATACGCGCGATAAGGCGTCTGCGACGGGATTAAGTACCCCAGAGACGTGTCGTATGTCCGCAGTAAACTGTGAGACAAAGTCTAAGTGGCGAATCTCGCGTGGTGAGTATCGATCGGAAGCTGACTTCAGTGCGTAAACCAAAGGCTTGTGGTCTGCAAACACCGTGAACGAACGGCCTTCGAGTGCATGTCGAAAATGACGGATTCCCAAGAAGATGGCTAATAAATCTCCACCGAACGTGCTGTACCTTGATTCCGCGGGTTGTAGGCGCTTGGAGAAGAATGCTAAAGGTTGCCAAGAGTCATCTACGAACTGTTGCAGTACTGCTCCAACCGCTGTGTCCGAGGCATCCGTCACTACCGAAATAGGAGCCAAAGGGTCGGGGTGTGTAAAGAGTGCTGTGTTGGCGACAGCATCTTTGACGAAGGCGAATGCGGCGTTTGCCGTGTCGGGAAACACGAACTTCCGATTACCTCCGCGCAACAGGTCGGTTAGGGGTTGCATCATTTCCGCACAGTGAGGAACAAATCGGCGGTAGAAATTCACCAGGCCGGCAAACTGACGCAACCGGCGAAAAGATTGGGGTTCAGGGTAGTCGCGAATAGCGGAAACTTTATCTGACAGAGGGCGAATACCCGAGGATGAAATAGAATGTTCTGTGAAAGTGATATCAGACCGGCCTAATTCGCATTTCGCGATATTGATCGTAACGCCGTGCTGGCTAAGGCGTTCGAAAAGTGCTCGTAAGTGTGTAGCGTGCTCTTGCTCTGAAGAACTCGCCACCAAAATATCATCCAGGTATACGTGGACATTTTCCAAACCACGAGTTGCCTCGTGCATGAACCGTTGAAAGATCTGGGCTGCATTGCTGAGTCCAAACGGCATTCGCAGAAACTCGAACAGCCCGAAAGGTGTAGTGACGGCAGTTTTAGGGATATCGGCCTCTGCTACCGGGATCTGGTTGTACGCCCGAACCAAATCGATACGGCTGAAGACGGAACAACCCGATAAAGACGAAGTAAGATCCTGTATATGGGGAATCGGGTATCGGTCCGGGACGGTGACTTTGTTAAGCGCTCTGTAATCACCACAGGGTCGCCAGTCGCCACTGAAATTAGGAACCATATGAAGGGGTGAAGCCCAAGGGCTACTAGAAGGGCGTATTATACCCAGTTCTAGCATATGTTCGAATTTGGCCTGTGCAACACGAAGCTTGTCTGGCGCTAACCGACGCGGCCTACTGAACACTGGGGGTCCCTTGGTATCGATATGAGAGAGAGGCCCGGCCTGCTGAAACATGTCCGGGTAGGCGGCGATGAGTTTGCCATAAGGTTGGTGTGCCGGTGGTTAAACGTAAAAGGGCGTGACGTGATTCACTCGCGAATTATGACCCGCAACAGCGAGAGTGGTCTGACGATCCACCACTCTGCGGCTCCGTGCATCAACCAACAAGTCAAAGTGCTGCAGGAAGTCAATGCCCAGAATTGGGTACGGGACGTCGGCGATGATGAATACCCAACGAAAATTACGCTTTAAACCCAAGTTTAAGATGGGCGACCGCTGGCCAAACGTTAGGATGGCCGTGCCATTGGCAGCGCGTAGTGTTTGGGCCTGCGGTGTGCTATTGTCGTCTTTCGCTCGAGGGAGGACACTCACTTGGGCACCGGTATCTACAAGGAAATGATGTCCCTTACGTTCAAAAGACGACTATTGGTGTGATACCCGGCTTCGTGGGTCTCCACCACGGGCCGGGGGTTTAGTTTCCCTGATGAGCATCGGGAAACGTACACCCTGGTTCGCATCGTTTGGCTCCCTCACCGAAGCGACTGTGGTATTTACAATACCCTTCTTTTGAAGAACCGACAAAACGTCATCGCAATGACGGACTATGAAGCCTAGGTGAGCGTGCGCGGTGCCGCTCCTGTGACCCACTTCTAACTGCTAGGCGTTGCAGGCTCGCGTCGATTCTCGACAAAACTGACGCGAGTTCGTTAGATGTTGGCAAGGCAGGCACCGTTGCGACGGAGGACCTGGTTACTCCAGCTACAGCGGGGTTGTATCGTGACATAACTCCATCAGCTATCGCTGCAGTTTCCTCTAGCGAGCATTTGCGCGTGGCACTTAGTAAAACTGGAATGTTATGCGGCAAACGCTGCAGCCAAAGATCCCTCAAGAGCGGGTCCTCGCCTATTGTCAGTCCTCTCAAGCGCTGCATCTCACGCAGCAGTTCGGAGGGCCTCCTACTTCCAAGCTCAGCGTTTCGAAGTTGTTGCATACGTTGGTCTTGCGTTGGGGTCGTTCGGGCAATGACAGCCTCCTTTAAAGCCTCAATGCTTCGGGAAGAGATTATTACGTCCCTTACTTGCATTGTGACCTCTGGCGGGAGGCGGCCTGCTACCCACCTGAAACGCCTGGCGTCGCTGGTTATACGGCAGTTTTCGAATTCTAACTCAACCAGCGTGAACCAGAGTTCTGGATCAGCAGGTGTGAATGCCGGTATGTGCAGCGTGATCGCCCCAACGGTGGGGTCTGAGCAGGGCTTCCGTTCAGTGGACATAGCGATTGCTTTATAGAACACAGACGGGAAAAGAAACCGACGATCAATGGGACACTATAATCTTCGCGAGAAAAAAACAAAAATCACGACGAACTAGACACCAAAAATATGTATGGACAAAAAAAATTATTTGGTAAACCGACCAAAAAATATCAACAGATAGGGAAACGATAAAACACAAAAACGTACGCAGACGGGACCTTCAACAGTAGAAAACAAGGAAACTCACGTGACCTGAGGATCACGTCGGGCTCACCAATTGTAAGGTTGATTAGACCTTACTTCGCGGTTTCCCTAGTAAACGCGTGCTTCGGTCCTTCGTGCTGCGTGGACCACCTGCACGTTACTCTTATGTGCGGCACTGCACAAATATGTTAACCAGAACAGTGTTCTCCACGACCCGTGAGAACGAGAAGGCGATTGGGAGAGATAGTGGTTAGCGTGTATTTGGGAGCGTGCGTGAGAGCGTGCGCAAGAGCAACGGTCAAATGGCAACCGCGCTTGGCAGTCAGCGTTCAGTTAAACAATAAACGTGGTAAAAGTATGAATGAAGATGGCAACCGCTACACAGCTTTGAATAATAGCTGTGAGGTGCTTTGCCAGCATCGTCCGTATAAAAGCGCGTAGAGCGGGGATTTCGCTGGGAGGAATTACGGTTTGAGAAACTATCTATTTTGGGAACAGAAACTGTAGGTCCCGGCATTAGTGACATCCCACAAGGGTGTCTGTTCGCTTCTCATCTTTGCATGACATTAGGGGTGCAGCCTGGTGATATAAGGCGGTCGTTGCCTAATGAACTAAATGTTGAGGCCTTCAGTAGGGATGGAGTGTGGGTTGCAGAATTCTGGATTTGCGGCCATGTGTTACCGTTGCTATCGACACTATGCAGTGGGGGCTGAGTGTAGATCGTTACCAACTTTCGGCCCATTGGTGATAAGTTAGAATGCAACAGTGAGGTTGTGTCCTTAGGTAGGCTACTTCTTGGCAGCTTGTTTACGGGTGTATGCCCTGAATTCTAACAGCTTTGATTCGAACGAAAATGACCTGGCAATGGTATGGTGCGGTCACGCGGATGGGTTTTAGTCGTGGCTATGTGGTTTAGACAAGAACGACCATACTTTGATGTATGTGTCGCCTTAAGGGAGTGATGCAAAGTTTTTAGGTCAGGGAGGCTACGCGACTTAGGTAGCTGCTTCTGATACACAGAGCTAAGCTGTCTGGCAGGACTCGGTGGATTCGAGTCCCAGGCATCTGCGACACTATTGACGAGCCTAGGGCGCTTGGAGACTGGTGGATTTGGAGGAGGCCCAGGCGTTGCGTCAAGGTCCATATTAGACAGTCGTTGGCTAGTAGACGCTGGTAGCATAGAGTAGAGGCAGAGAAAACACATATATATATACATACGTATATATTTGTATATAAGTAGATGTGCGAGGAGCGGAGCAAACAGCAATGGGGTGCTAGAAGAAAAAAGTATCAGTGATTGGAAGAGGTAAGTGGGGTTGGATCTAAGTGTGTAAGATTGACTTGGGAAAATTTAGACAATTTTTTTCATGACGAGTTAACATGGTGAATCAACAGAGGAAGACTGGGAAGCACAGAAGAGACGCCGCCTGTAGAGAGCAGATCATAAACGAAGAAAGATGGAGGATAGGATCGAAGATAACAGGTAAGAACGGGTCTACTTATTTGATCAATGCAGGTGCGAGGTGCGTTGACAGACCACAGGAATCGGTTGGTGGCAGATCAAACGATTTGGAGCTGTAGGTGAATATCATGAAGTAGCGCTGTATTTACGATCGGTGGAACATGGAAAAGCAGATGAAAATGAAAGACACAAAGAAATTGCCTGTGGCGAGCAATGTAGAAAACGGGAGATGGAAGCAATAACCGAAGCGACACAGGTGAGACATGACCAATAGATCGTTTTACTACAGGTGAAGCACAGAGAAAGCAGAGAAAAGAGAATCAGGAAGCACCAGGAGAGGTGAACCGGTAATAGAACAAAAGACCCAAGAAATGAATGCGCGACGGAGTTGGGGTAATGGAACTGGAGAGCTGCAGGCCAGCAGTCAATGGAACAGGTGGATTGAGCAGAAGGATGCCAAATGGGGGCACTGCATAATGGAGAGAACCACGGAGGAACCGCGGTGCCAAGAAAGAAAAACATGGTGGCGGTGATCAGATAATAATTGCGACTATATAAGATGCAATGTTTGGAGCGGCAAGTTTGAACGTGAAGATTGGTCATGGGTGCGGGTGTGACTGGTGCGTAATGGCATTGGGCATGAGGAGGGAGAGCAAGGAAGGACTTAATAAAACGACAGACGGTGCGGTATAAGAACGCTACCGATTAGCATTATAAGCATGAGATGGTACCAAGTGAATAGAGACTAGAATCGGGCAATGACAGCAGGGCAGAGTAGGTCAGACGAGGGTGACGTCATGCAATGAAAGGTGACGTGGTGGGGGACGATAAGAGCAAGGACAGAATTGGTAGAACGTTAAAGTGGAAAATGGTAACAGGTGATAAAACCCATAAGTGAGCGTACCGCGGGAGAACAAGGATGGGGAGCGTGCAATTTTTAACAGACAATATTGGATGCTGCAGTCCAAGGATAGTTAGAGCATGTGATCCGCAACCAGTGCCGGTGGGTGAGACTGGCCGTGCACTAGGCACCAAGCCTAACAAGCGCCTTGTCGTGTGAATACTGGAGCTGTGATCCACCAGCCTAATATCGCTCACACGTCGTTGCAGACGGCCTGCACGCCCGATGTGCGCCGGCCATAGCGGTGGATCTGACTGCGCCCCGCACCGTTGGGAGGGGCGCGAGTGGTCACTGATAATTGTACAAGGGGCAGAGAGACAGCAACAGAGGTGTATGGTTAAGGATTAATTGGTCAGGTTGAGAGACCATGGGCAGCAGAACCAACGGGAACAGCGAGTAGTAGACGACCGTGTATCAATATTATCCAGATGCACCTGCCAGTGAGATGGTCAGTACGGTGTCTGAAGTGGTTAACCGTCGTCGCGGACCACTGGAAGGAGAAACGGGATAGAGAAACGCAGTCAGGGTCTGCCTCAGCTGAAGGGCAGCGGATATTGAGGAGAGGAATAAACTAAAAGTGATAGATAACAGATGAATGTGAGTGAGAAACAGGGTTACCTTGTGAAAGCAGGAGGTAAGTTGGCTGTGGATCAGGGATGGCAATTACCATAGTTTGCGACACTGAAGAGTGGAGAAGTATTGGGCATGGAGTATACTTATTGGTCCGTGACGTGGGGGTAGTAGGGTTACCGCGTGAGACCTCTTTCAAAGGCCATACCGGTGGAGACGAAATCATTAGTGAGCAATATAGCATTGGTAACTGTTTAGTTTAACAAAAGTGCGCGCCTAAAAGCAAACAGTGATGAGGCACTGCATGAACTAAGGGGGCGCTTATCCCAGATTTTGGACTGGGCTGACAGAAGGAATCGGGACTTCAGAATGAGATTAGATCGGGGGACGGGGCGAGGAGGCACAATGTCGGACGGGGTAGGAGCAAGGGGACAGCGAATGAGATATGACACGATGTGTGGGCTTGGTTGCTAATTCGCTTCAAGAGGAAAACTAGGTTGAGCATCATTTGAGGAGTCCACAGAGGCTCAACTTGTAGAAGCTCACCGCGCTGGCGGTATGTTAGGATTATGGATACGCCCAACAGCGTTTTGGTGAAGGTATGCTGTACGTCCCCAAGAGATACAATAAAGGAACGTAGTCAGAGGCTGGAGGTAATCGGACAATATTCTGAGAGCGGCCTTACGTGTGCGAGATACATGGAGAGGCGAGTGGCCGGCAATAAGAAACGTCGATGAATCAGGCCTGGGGTTCGCTCAGCTTTTGCGATTTGGAACGATGCCTGTTTGGAGAAGTTGGAGGAACAGAGCAGCGTATGCCAAGATCAGTAGCGGTGAGTGCTTTGGGATGGATAGGCCGTCCAGACAAATTCGGCCAGGTGGTACAGTGCATTTTTAGGGTGGGAGGAAGCTCCTCTCCGCACGGAATTTTATGTACCACGTGGCGCACCAGGCTTGGAGGGAGAGAAAGTCACGCGATATGTGGCACAAGGTCACGAATACGTCATTGGGGAGAAAGAGGTACACCATTTTTATATTGTCGGAAAAATGAAAATGGGTACCGTGGCGAATAGGAGAGGAAATATTCATTGATATTTGTTCATGGATCCGTCCGACCCGGCAAGGATCGAACCCGCTCCTGTAGTGAGAGACTAAGGTGTGTTTGTGCACAGTGGTTTCAAGCCCGCTGAACAATCGATCAGTCACCTTTAAGGCAAACGGACCAACTCTCAACTTGAAAAGGGCCATGGCGTCTAGAAAGGCGACCGTAATTCTCTCGGTATATGTTTTAAAAGCCTCAGTTGGAGTTGTGGGTGCCGGAACTGGTGAAGAACGGAAAGCAACCTAAAAAGTTCGGAGAAGACCCAGCTTTATGATTGGAGGGTTGCACGGAGAGCCGCACCGGGAGGGAGCGAAATACCCAGGTCTGTTCCCCCTTGGGTATCGTAAGCTGAGGGGAAATCTGATGCAGAGTTGCAGACTGCACAAAAGAATCAACGCAACCGATAGACCATTGCTGAATCGTTTACCAGCCTTGTGCTCGGGGGACGCGAAATTAAACAGCATAACTAAGGGCAGAAATGAGCACAATAACATGATTCGTTCCACCGAATAATAAATAAGTGGAGCAAATACCTTCCATACTTGGTGACAGCAGCCTCGGTAACTGCCCTCAAGCATGGACTAGATGTGCTCTGGAAGGGTTGACCAAATGTTCTGAATAAGTAGCTGTTGTCTTCTGTCAGGTTTCTCGGCTCTAATTCCCTCATAATGCATTTCACCACTCTAGCGCTTCGCCACCATATGCCCCCTTTGTTTACAGCCTTCCATATCACCATACTCAAAAACGCCCCATAACTTCAAATTGAAGTTACTCGAGGATTTGGGAAAGCATTTAACACGGGGTCAGCAGTGAGTTGTGACGTTTAACCTGTACCGTTGTTAGCTTTCCTGCTCCCAAAAGCAAATTCACTTTCTCTCCCTCCACTCGCCTACCAAAAAGGCGAAAATATTGTACTGTACTGGAATTCCGGGAGTTGCAGCACAATGGAGACCTCTGAAGTTCACGGGGCACGAAGTCAGACGTTCAATTGCTCAAATCGCAAGCCCTGTGATTTGGCCTGACTTTATATAACCTGACTTCGACAAACGGTGGGCTGTTGAGGCTCCCTGGTACAGGAGCCTGTACACTCGATAACTGCGCTGCAAGTTCGGCAATTCTATTTGAACGGAGTCGAGCTAGGTGATTCAAGGAATGCCGGATACTGTGCTGCCAACAATGTTGAGAACGGATAAACCTATCCAAGTAGTGAATAAAACTATAAGAGTCTGATGATCGCACCCACGTATACAGCAATGTATATATATATATGTATATATATATACGTATACATTATTTATATATATATAAATATATATATACCTTGAGTATGCTCCACTCACTTTCGCCCCCCTTCCTAACTAGATTGTACCATTTTACAACATAATTTGCATATATATAAATACATCCGTTCCGTCTTTTAGCGATGGGTGCTCGCTCTCACTTAATTCCTGGCTCAGGCTAGAACTCAGCCGTCCCATCCTGTTTTTTTGCGCCTTTCTCGTACACTGAAGCCTTGCCGCACGGATTACCATTCCTTAGTAACTAGGCTTTACTACTCTGCGCATATGCCCATGGTAAGTTAAGACCCCATTCCAACCGGAATCCGTTTGCCTCTGATTTCTCTTGACCCTGCGGAATACCAGCACGTGTGCGTCCACATGAAAAATCCTCTCCTTAACACCCAGTGTTTTTCTCCCTTTTTACTGTTTGCCGTCCTCGACCACAGCTGGTGAACTGACCAGACTGTTATCTTCTTATTTTCTCATTCTTCTCCCAGACCATACCCTCTAATATTGTTTTATTCCTTGTTCCCAAACGGACACTCTCTCCTCATCCACCGCCTACCTGATATCGCCCTAAATCTCCACTATCACCCAACTACCCTAGAAAACTACCAGTCTCCGTCTAGGGATCCCTAATAGACCGGTCCACTAGCCAAACGATAACTAATTGTTCGGATAACAAAATGTTCATTTTCTTGCTTCCATAAAAACGATAACCATAACCCACAGCGGGAACACTCTCCAGACTGCCGCACTCCTGATCTCTTCCAGATTGCATTGGTTACTTGGGTAGCCATCGGCCAAATCGACGTTTGTTCCGGATAACCGTAAGGACTGGACGATTTGATCAATGGTTCAAACCTATATTCTCGCCTGCTGACGTGACATGGGGCACCGTACACGGATTAACAAAACCTCATGAAAGTCTCACCGGATCGCAGAGACGATTCCTGATACCAACCATCAACACATCCGCTCAACGTCTATTCCCAAATAATCCAACCCAACAGTTCAATTCTTCCCGCGTTGCAGTACGAAACCAATGACCGGAACCCAGCTCTTTTTTACCTGCTTCCCTCAACATTCTACCTGCCACCATCTGCAACCAAGGTCTTCACGGAACAGAATACCAGCCATCTGCAGCCAACTATAATTTGATTAACAATTTTCTATCACATACAGAAAAAAAGAATTTAAAATTTACACTCTTCCAACTTGTGCCCAGCCGAACCATTGACGTTTGTCTCCACTAATCCGTTTCATTGATGGCTTTTCTTTAAAAGTCCGTTATACGTCCATACACCATTCATGCTCTTCAGAAAGTCACTGAGGTCCCTGCGAAGCTCTTCGCCTTCATTTGAATTTCCATATGACACTGTAATCACCTGCACAAAAGGTCCGTTTTATTATCACCTTTGACTCACTCGCCTTTATTTCACATTTTTCCTCCACAATTAGTTACCCAATGCTGGATCAGTTTCCAATATTCCGCTGGTATCTCTCACTGCACGTTGAAAGCCCCACCCTTGCTTTACTTCTAACAATGTTCTTTGGCATCTCCTCCGCCCGATTACTCGTTAGTGACCGTCCAATTGTCGCTTATATCAGCAATTCTACTGCTGCTCAGCTATCCACACCGACCCCAGCGATTTCGAAACCGATTCGGAATTCCCGCCTCAACCATTACCACTTTTGTTCACTCAAACACCACATGACTTTACTGGTGTATTTCGGTTGCTGTGTGATTTATACGTTCATAATTTGTGAATACCTCACATTGACATGTACTGCTGTACACTCTGATCTTGCCTTGTGCATGTGTATTGACCACGGTCAAGAAATATACTATACTATACTATACTATACTATACTATACTATACTATACTATACTATAACGTAGTTGTTCAAAGTCGTCACGGGGCCTGGAAAGTATTATTTTAGAGGTCGTAGGAGAGACAGGCTGTAGGGGCGCGATCCCAGCTCTCGAAATGCCGTGCTAGGACAAGGATCGGAAAGAAGTCGGCTGTTGTGATGCCTGGTAACGAAAGGAACAAACTAACGGGAGAAGCTCACATAGATAAAACTGCCAGATACCCTTGAAGGTCGACTGGATGAGGCTTGGGAGAGATTACTTGGTGAAAGCAGTCGTTGGAACCCACTTTGTCACCCTCCAATCCTCTCCCCCCGTCCATCTTCAATCATTTTCCATTAGGCCACTGGCTAATCAGAGTTATTGACTGAAAACTTAAATCTGGGGCGAACCTTAAAGGGAGCATTGTAGCAGGTCTGGCTCGACACTTCCTGTCCCACCATTCGCGGATGCGCCCACTAGGGAGAGGTGACCTTTCATGACGTCTGGGCACCTAAGGGTCAGAAAGCTCACCTGTTCAAAAGTTGGACGACCTGACATACTGCGGACAAGTTCTGGGAGGTGAACTGATTTGAAGTAACCGCTTGGTGCTGCACAAAATAGGGGCTCTCGGTAAAACACCATAGGTGCGGGGAAGGATCCAAGCAGATCCCACGGGCCGAACTTACTGCTCCAGGGCGGATGGGAGCAAGTTCATGAGAGCCAGGGGTACAAAGGGTTCCCAGGGTGCCAAATCTGGCTCTTCCTTTGTTTTTGTTTTACGTCTACGATCTATTAGAAGGTGAAAGTCACCCTGGCCACCTGAGTTGGTCGGTCTTACTCTGGTTACTGGAACCTTATTGAGCGGCTGTTGAACGTGTCTCCTATTGGGTCTAGCAGTGAAATACCAAAGATATCTCCTCTATCGGACGAATAGAGAGGACGCTGGTCGGTTTACAGATGCAAGGTGTATTCTATATATCATGGCACCAAAACAGTACCGATACGAGAGATACACCGAACGGAAAAGGTAACGTAACGCAACGGCTGTGCAGAAAGCGAACCGCGAGCGTGTACAATCGACGAGCGACCAAAGGTGAACGTCATTCGAAACGAGGTCGACGAAAACCCAGGAAAACTCAGTCCAGTAAAACCGGAGAACACTATGAGGTCGGTGTCAAACGTTAGAAAAGATCGTAGAGAAAATAGACCCAAAATAGTGTTCAGAATATAGTCAATTTTTTTAAACGAATGAGGTCACTACAACCTGAACAACGTGAGTTTTAGGGGATTTGATTAAGGCTCGCACCAGGACTACTCGGTGGCAACTGCCACTAAGCACTAGAAGGTGCAGGTACTTCACCGAGGACCTCGGCGGCGAATCTTAGCACCTAGATACAGGAAGCTCACAGGCAATACGAGGGCTACGGCCGTCACTAAGCTTGGAAACTGGAGAAACGACCTCCGTCAGCTACCTCAATAATGTTTGACCACCACGGACATGGCTCGGCGGGCGCTCCTTCAAATACTGAGCACGGCAGAGTCAAAGAAGCTTCCGCGCAGTTGCATTCTCTATGAAACATTTCCTAAACCAGACCAAGCTTGGGCCTTGATTAGTTTGCGAAGCACCCTCGCTTTTCTGGAAAATTAGTTAAAGTTCACCGGGAAGGTTGTTACTCACTATTCCCAATGAAGACTTGTCCCTCCCCTCTCGAGTTTATTTCGTTTTGAGTAGTGGGTAGGTACGTCGTGGAACTAGGAGGTTGGTAATTTATTTTTCTCCGTTTCTGGGAACATCATATTGGTGTATACTTGCATTTCACGGTGCCTGTTGCACGAACAGCTCAAGTATTTATTCCTTTCCCCAAGGCGTTTGCCAGCAGACATTTGCTATAGACATTTGCGAGCCCTCCACCATCGAGCATCAAGCTCGAAATCGTTGACGTTCAGAATTTTAACACCTCTTTACAATTTGAAGGTCCGAAAAGCGTGCCAAATAAATTTACTGCTCTCCGAAGCCTACCAGTTCACGTTGAGCTTGTTTCGTACATCCGAAAAAGCAGACATTGTCTTCCGTCCGATCCCGGTTGCAAAGTCTTACCCCATTTCCTATTTCGGCACCTGCATCCATAAGACTTAGCAAAGCACTTCCTATAATGTCTCCCATGAAGAACTGGAGCAGTAATGGAGAAATTCGAAATCCTAGCCGAACACCATTGGGTGTCTCGAACCGACCGGACTGTTCACCTTAAACTCATTCGCGGTCGGCAGTATGAAAATACAATGATCTGCGTATGTTCACGAACTTCTAGGGTTACCTTCTCGCTGATGAGCGCTGAAAAGCGCCGTTCGATCAACTGAGTCAAAGGTGACCTGCAAGTCGAAGATGGCCGTTATTGTCGGTCGACGGTGCTTGTGACGCGCTTCAAGTAGTCGGCGAAGAGTAAAAATCTGGTCGATGCATCCTCGACCTGGGCGGAATCCAGTCTGCTGTTTTGGGCATCCCTCTCGCGAGTAGGTATGAGACGGTGCAGCAAAATCGAGGCTAATACTTTGGTGACTACCGGAATTAAACTAATCCCACGATGGTTACCACAATCATCGCGTATTCCCTCTTGAAGATAGGAACAATCAATGACTTGATCCATATCGCCGAAATACGCTCATCGTTCCAAATGTCAAAGTCCAAAGCGGTTGATGATTTTATCAAGGCATTTTCGCCCAGTTTCAAAGAACTGGGGAAGTTCGTGGGGACCGGCCACTTTCCCACGCTTCAGTAATCGAATACTTGACTCTCCTACCACTTCCAATGAGGGCTCAAGTGATACCACTCAAGGAGTCGCAGTTGTTGACACAAGAGTAACTACATTAGCGCGCGGTCAGCTAAACTGCTGCTTGAAGTATCCGGCCTAACGTCGAGTCATTGCTGCTTTCCATAGATGGGTTCTCTACTTCTATCGCAAATCCTTTCACTGACCTGGATGCGCCGTCCATCGGTGTCACGAATAAGATTGAACAGTCTTTGGCTGTTACATGGAGCAGCTGCTATTTCCATTTCTTCCGCTAATTTGATCCACTATTTTTCGCGATCATTCTTGAGGCCTTTTCTTAACTTGCCTTTGTAGATGTCTCTGAATTTTATTCATCCCCTTACATTTTGTGGAGTTGGCGCTTTTGTTCCTTTATACTCAATCTACTCTTGCGAGATCCAATGTCTTTGATGGACATCGGATCTAGGACCACAGGCAAAGCCTGCTGTAAAGTGCATCGTTTGTTTGATGTGGGCCTAATGCTCACCTACGTTGTTTTTCATCGTAGATCCTAGTTCATTCGCTAACTTCTGCTCATACCGGGTGCGTAATTCTGGATCACAAAAAGCTTGCACGGCTAATCGGGTTTGTGGTTTGCGACGATAATCATGAAGCTGGAGCGACAGTCGCATCAAAACTAATGCATGATTCGACTCTACGTACGTGGACCAGTAAGATCTGCAGTTATGAACAGAACCGCACCACCGGTAGCTTACGGCGATATGATCAATCTGACTCAAAATACCTGTGGAGTTAGAGTGCCGTGTTGCTGTGCGACGCCAGCTGTGTCGGAAATTGGTGCTAGAAAAGAACAATCGATTGTCTGCACAACAGTGGAGAAGTCTATCTCCGTTATCTGTGCGCTCAGCGGGCAAAGCACAAAGGCCACCTAAACAAGCTTCTGACGAACTAAGTTTGCCAACTTGTGCATTGAAGTTACCGGCTATCACTACAATGTCAGAACCCTCACCGCTGCGAACGAGGGTGGCGAGTTCATCATGGAACTCATCTTTCTGGGTGTCAGCGATGCAGTTCGTTGGGGCGTACGACGAGGTTACAAACAAAATTTCGCTCAACACAACTATCCTTTCGAACGCCAACTGACCCTTGGAGTCTGCCTGCACATAAACGGCGTTTAACAGGGATCCAGTCTATGGGGGCAGTTTCAGCCTTTTCAGTGGGGACTGGTTCTTCACAATGTTGACCCGTAGCTCAAGCTACTTCGTCTCCTGAGGTGGGCACAAAATGCCTCGATGAGATAACAGGAGCAGTTGGCTGAATAACACTGGCCGAATCCTGGACACGCGTTTCACTTAAGCAGAAGACGTCATTCTCCGGAGAGTTTATTGTGAGGGCCAGGCAAGCCTGCTAACTGGTCTGCTTGAGTGTGCGCACCTTGAGGGAGCCGAGATGCAGAGGCTGATGAGGCCTGAGAAAATATGCGTTACCGGACAGAAGATTATTCACGACACTATTTGACAATGAACCGTTGCGAGTATCGGCCGTGTTGTCAGTAAGCGCATTATGGGTGAATAGAGGGAGCAAAGAGAGGTGGCTGGAAACAGAAGACGAAGGTTGAATAAGAGAGATGAAATTCTGAGCTGTAGCCCACTTACCTTTACTCACCCCGCTCGACTCAGTGGACGGCGCGGTCAAGATTGCCCTGTGTGAAGACCGACGCAGCACGGATTTTTTTCTTTTCGTGCAGTTCACGGGAGATGTTGGAGAGGTACTGCTGGGGCGTCCAGCCACAAAGCAGGAGATCGATTAGAGTTATCATCCAAAGCCTTTAGTTCTAACCAGAAACTTTCCAAAAGGCAGCGAGGTAGAAGCCCATTTGCTTGGATCAATTACTCTCCCCTGATTTTGCCGACTGAGTTGGCAGCTCAAATCGACCCCCAACCTGGAGGACCAGGAGACTGGACTTTGTCTGACCTCAATCCAATGGCCTGTCAGACCTGATTGTACTTCCGGTTTGAAGAAGCCATCCTGCATAGCTCTCTGGGTCACAGAGGCGCGCAAGCCATCACACCTCGTCAAGATGCAGTTTCGTCTTGATAGAGGAATACGATCATGAATTGCGCCACATGCGGGTGAGACATTTTTTAAATGAATCAGTGTTAGAGGTGTAGCAGTGATCGCTGGAAGCCGCTCGTAAATGTAGTTTGGCTTCGCCTCATGTGATATGAGTGATCCGGTGATTATACCCCTTTACTAGGAAAGTTTTCCAGGTTTTGCTGGTGTGCATGCAAAATTTTCAAAAGGGTACTTTTTTCCATCTTATGGGTCTGAAAATTAGGTGGCAGTTTGCAGTGGTTCAGTTGATTGACGGTTCATGCTACTTGTACTAATACATTGATTCCAATAATGTAGTTTTCATTTTTGTTACACTGCTGTCTTATAGAATAAAGTGTCAAACACTGTGGGTGAGTTATTTTCGTGAGTTTATGTGTTTGTGGACTAACCAAAGGATACAAACGTGGTCTACTTCATGTGCACGGAAATACGATGAATGGTCAATAAATTTACGGCAATTTATGATGGCTGACATTCAATGAGTGCATTGCACTTTTATTTCTAGATCTGTTGGATGCTGACGAAGAAGCCTTGCAGACAGACTCCACAACGGTCGATGAATCAAGTTCATCCGCGGAACAGTTGAAGGTTTTTACGCCTATAGCAGCAACGCCCAGTTTCGCGACTGGTCGTGTGGACGCAGCGAGTACGTCATATCTTGCTAAAACATGATTGTCTATTGCACAAGTGTATTGACCATGGAAGAACGACTCTTACGGGACTAAAATCCGTATCACATATGCATATCATCAGCGCCATCAAAGGTAAACTGGCATTTTTGAATACGTAAATCGATATAAATGCGATGTATGCAAATATACTTTAAAGGGGTTTGTCGGACGATGACGCTGGCAGGCACGTTCAAAGGTGGTTTGCCAGTGACAAAGATCAAGGGGTCGCCGGAAGAAAAGATGTTAGGTTTTGTTTATTACGCATTACCACCGCGACTGTGCTGCATTCCCTTAGTATTTCAGTCATCGTATGAAATATAAGAACATTGTCTGTACATACTCGTTCATGTTCGGCACAAATATTTGGCTGTATTTTCAGTTCAGGCAGCAGAAGCTACTCAAAGATGATGATGCTGGAGACTTACGTGTCCATGTACATTCCGTTCCCAGCAAAACCAGTTCAATTTAGACAATAAACCCAATTTCTTATATTTCTTGAAAGCATTTTCCCCTTGGTCAATTTGCTGATTGTAAATAATTTGTGTTTTTGTATGTGCACAAATTTTGTCCCACGATTGTACCGTCGTCTCTTCATCCATAGGTCGCAGATTAATTGACGAAATGCGGTGAGCCTGTAAGCTTTTTGCACAATTGCACATAAATTTATGTTTTTCTTTTTCTATATCCCTTCCCATTCCATTTTATAACTGGCTCCTTTCATGCACTGTAGAAGTGGAAGGGAAAGAGATTATTGAAATGATTTTGTCGTAATTATAGGATGAGTGAGTAATTGGAGACGCAATTTGAGAGGCTGAAGAAATTATTGATAAATTAAATGAATCGTAATGACAAAGTATTGTATGGAAGAAATAATAACAGTATACCCCGTGTTCCACAGAATCGGTTTTAAACAGTCTTGCAATTTCCTGAGCCCTCCTATCCCAACGGTGGACCCCACGAGTTCAGCCGAAAGGAAGAAAAACCTGTACAGCTTGAGGGGTTGTATTGTCGGTCTAGTGGAGCTGTTAGACCTGGGGGGGGGCTAGCTATCTAGAGTCTGATCAGTGAATTGGTGTGCGCCACGAGTGCAGAGCGAGCGTAACGAGATGTGGCTATGAGCCCTAGCCGGAAAACCTAAGGTTCACTTGATCAAACGTCATTCACACAGTTAGTCTCTTACTCAGGGTCAATGCGAACAATGTTGTGAACGTGTACAGAGCCACCAATCAGCCCTAGCTGATCCGTGACGTGTGACAACGCGACTGATGAAAGTCATCAAAGTGATTTTAGCATACCGTGAGGAATCTGCCTGCGACATAATTGTGCAAATAGGCGGTTTGCGCCTGATTCTGAGCCGCTTCTGAAATCAAGTAACCCAATTATTATAGTTGCGGCGAGGTCGCAAATGCTACTGGTAACTGGTCACCTGATGTCCAACCTAGATGAGCTCCTAGAGGCATCTAAAATTCATGTGCGACCAGAACTCACTAGCTCGAGGAGGTGATTCAACGACCTTGAATTTGGTGCCTGGCAAGCCGCCACAACCGCCCTGTAAAAGGTCACCGTAGGAGCACAAACTGACCAAAACCCGGCCGAAACACGCTCCAGAATCGTCTTCAAACCGCTTCAAAACCTCACGAAGAGCGGCAGGTTTCTGAGCGGCTTGCCACATGGGCGACATTAGGTCCGCTCTAACTACCATTCCCAGATCCCTTACCATCACTGCTCGAGCGATCGCCATATGTTTGCCCGGTGAGCCTGTAGCGACCTGGAGATGACTGTGTTTGAGTGCATAAACTCCTTACCAAAAATTACTTCAAAGAAGCATAAGCAATAAGAACTTAGCTTTAATCAGTTTGTATGTTGTTCGATGCCACAGGGTATGTTCGTTGTTTGTCTGCCTGCCGTAAGAAAAATTGGTTTCCGCCAACCGGAAGACACATTTCTGACTGCTTTGCTTGCGGAGAGTTGAAGCTTTACCTCCTTCAACTAGTATTGTGTCCGGCGCCGCTCGGAAACGAAAACGTGAACGACATTGCTTCAATACAAACCCTCCTTCACTTATTCCATTGACTTGCACCTTCTTCTGGCACGCATTGGAAGTTTTGGCTTGTCGCACTTTCGATAAGCCATCCTGAAGATCCACTTTGTACCTGGTATCTGGGGCACTAAAAGTCCATAAAAAGAAATTGGGCCATGATATTCCCTCTTCAATCAGGTGTTGACATTTGTTTACGTTGGGGAGAACCCTAGAAAGATGCAGCCCGTTCGTAACATTGCTTTTCGGTAGGTTTGCTTAGTAGTCATTCCACACGGATCAAAAATAAATTGATACGGAGGGGATCGACGACCGAATTATTATGCAATACGTAATTGGTATTTTATTTCAATATATTGATTTACCTCACTGAAATGCCCTAAAATACCTCGGTTCAGATCGCTCCATTCCATGCCCTCGAAATGGGTAAGCTAATGATAACTATTCTAAAAACCATAACCTGGACGATAAAAATGAGCATCGACAAAAAGTAATTTTGGAAACGCAAGAGAAAGTTTCGGAGCATATCATGTATTTCAAATGATTGGCATAAGCCGTTCGGAAACCGTTCAGAAACCTTTGAGAAGCCACTCGGAAACCGTTCAAAAACCGGCCGACTTTGGGGCGCTTTTCGCCGGTTTTCAAACGAGTTTACTACTAGGCCGATCGGTTTCCGAACGGTTTACGCCAATCATTGGAAGCACGTTATATGCTCCGGTAATTCCTCATGCTTTTCCAAAATAACGTTTTGTTGATGCTCATTTTTATCGTCGTCGAATACTTGTCCTTAGCTTACCCACTTCGAGGGCATGGAATAGAACCATCTGAACCGAGAATTCCAAGGCATTTTAGTGAGTTAAATCAATATATTGAAATAAAATACCAACTACTTATTGCATAATAATTTGGCCGTCGATCCTCTCCGTATCAAATTATATTTGATTCATGTAAAATGATTACCAAACACATTGAGGAAATCGGGAATTCCTAATAGCCATAGGGAATGGGGATGTGGAGGCTATGTTTGACCTGGGTAAAACGCGGTCACCGTATAAGTCTTTTTCGGCCGAATCTTGTCTGCATAAACGCTTACTGCTGGACAATTCCACAACTAACGGGGCAGAGACTAGAAATGGACAAGTAAAACGGGTATTGTCTCCCTGTTCTGCGGTCCATAGTTTGTGCGAAAATGCCACGAAGCGAATGAGATCGTTGTTCAAAACTAGTGATCCCAGAATCCGTAAGGATGAAGTGTTATCTTTTGAATGTAACAACCGTTTGCAGTGGTTGGAGCTACGGATGTCGTCACACGCTCGTAAGGTTCTCGCTGAGCGTATCTACTCCGAATCTCTCGTTTCTTGTAGGATTTTTCAGAGGCTCTGGGAAATCACCTATGGGCTTGGGCACACAGCACACGTTGGAGCTGTAGGACGCGTCAATTGTGAATGGCATTTTCTGCCTCAAGGGGATCTGCCTTAGAAGAAAGTCTTACTGGTCCTATAGAAAACAAATCAGCCTCTTGATCCTCTGCACCTAGCCCCAATAAACGATTTAACGTCTACACCATTTGGAGCCTTTAGGATCCATGACATTGAAAAAACTAGCTTAACGAAGTTGTGGACCTAAAGATGATATAATAGCATTGCATGAACAGACAGCAAAAATGCATTCGTTTATAATGAAGGAAGGGAAAAGCACAAATTAATGGTAACGAAGTGGAATGAGCAGGTCTACAGCCTCGTGTTGCCAGCTAGTATTATACTGACACAATACCAACGGAAAGAAGTAAATGGAAATTTTTTATTACAGTCTTCGCTGCACTAAACATGTGGGAAGTGTTAGACTTGACTTATTATCAGTGAAATAAAATGAATAATTTACGGTTAAAATAGGCTTCAGGTACAATTATAGGAAACTGTAGGGGCCCGTGGGGCACCCAGCCTGTGAACTATGGAATATGCCACAATCATTGAAATGACTGCTTATTGGCAACAGCTAAAACGCACAGCGTGTTATACCACGCTGTGCATGCCTAGAAGGCATGTATACGTGCTTACATATAAATATATTCATATATATGTACATATGTACGTGTATGTGCACGTTTACTTCCGAAAATGTTGTCATACAGTTCCCTAAACAGATCCGTCAAAAATTCTAGAGAATTACAGGGATCTCAGGAAGTTTCACCACGTTCAATAAGCGGATTAAATATGGTTCATTCGAAGTATGAATTCGTGCCTCAACAATGAGGTCCACTCATGCAGCAATCCCAATCGAATCCCGACTGGGTCCTTACTGGGATCTGATTGGGATTAGGTTCAAGTACTTCGGGTTTTGATTGAGACGACCCAGCCTAAATATTTGGTCTTGATTGGGATTTGCTGCGCATTGCGACCGTGCCCCAATGGGTTACGAGTTGAGACCCCACTGGGATACCCTTCCCCTGGTAAACGCACTGTTGATATTAGGAAGCTAACATACCAGGCATGGTAATTACTGTCCTGTCCGCAGGGTTGTCGGATGTTTCTGTGGGTTTCTCGTTGGAACTGCCGCAGTTGACCTTCGCAAAACTGCGAGATTGTATGGTAACAAAAACAAAGTGAATAACGCACGATATTGAAGACGACATGACTATGGTTCGCATTGCCGGCTGCGGTGTGGAAGACGGTCTAAGTGGAAGGAGTAAATAATTTGTTCGCTTGACAAACCCCACTTTGTGACTTGCACGGAGACATATTTCCGGCGGAGGTAGAACAATTAATGGCATCACAAATGTCCTTTTAGGGTCAGTTTCACATTTCGTGTCCCCTGGGTCACTGGTGGACGTCAAACGTTGTCTTAAACGAGTGAACTAACCCCACTGACTCACCTTTTCTGGGTAGTATACCTTGCAACAAGCACCTTTGTAGCACCCAGCCTGTTCAGAACGTCGGCTTTCGGTCGGTTTGATCAATAGCCATTTTACGCGGATCATCGATGAATTTATATGGAAGCAATTAAGGACCGCGGTGATGCGCAACGCTCGGCCGGCGTCTTATTTGGATGCACTGGTTCGATTTGCCGAAATGTCGTGAAAAGATCGGTGTAGATCAACCTATTTTATTCCCTCGAAATGAGTCAAGTGGGAGAATTATCGAAAACTTATGAATTAGGAGAAAGAAATGGACATCGCCACATGTAATTTGGGTTAGTTGAAGAAATAAACGAAGCATATCACGTATTTAAAACGATTGGCACAAACTGCCTAGGAACCGGCCAAATCTGCTCCAAAACCAATCGGTTTTCCGCCGGTTTTTCAGCGGTTTTACTAATACCCCGATTGATTTTCAAGTGGTTCCCCAGCGATCTGTTCCAATTGTCGGAAATACGTGCTACACTCCGTTAATTTCTTTCATCTTTCTCAACTTACGTTTCAAAATGTTCATTTCTATCTCCTAGCTTATGATTTTCCGATCAATTTTTCTTATTTTACTCATTTTGGAGGAGCAAAATAGATTAATCTATACCAGGGTATTTTAAGGGCAATCCGACAAATCAAATCAATATATTTAAATAGAACGCCAACTGAAGTTTATGACATCAGCAACTTTATCTGACAATCATAAGTCATTTGTCAGATCTATCCACTTCAGCCACGGTTAGTTTGACCGAACCTAATTCACGATTTTTTTTACCTGGTACACTTCTTGCGCCAACCGTTGATACAATACCCAAGAAGCATATTGTATGCATTAGAAAAACGTTTGAATTTCGTTGGCGTCACATACAGGGTCTTCCCTTCAACCTTATATAGCTATATTAGTTAAAACAAAAAGGTGTTTTATTTTTCGTCCGAAAATTTGCCGAGTATTGTTATAATGCTGAAGTAGTGGCAAGTGCTTAAATGTGGTAAAACTCGTCGAGCGACACCGCCTCCTTCGATTGCGGCGACATTGCGTAACGGAGGTGTGCCACCAGCTGGCGATACGTATCACCGGTTGACTGGCAGAGTGTCAACTGAAACAGGGCATCACCAAAGTGCACACGTGTTCCCAGTCCATTTGTCACTATTAGTAGACTGTATAAGAATGAGACACTAGCCCGAGAAATGCCGCGACACAACAACCAGCCAGATCGCATATTAGTTAACTGGGGGAAATAGTGCGTAAATAAGCAAGTAACTCGCGACATTTTCCGTCACTTGTGCTAGCAAAATAAGCGCTGCACACTATTCCGATCGTCGATTTACTTCGTACTGATTCCTTGTTGATCCTTTTGAAATGGCTACTAAACAAGACGACCAAAAACCGACAGGAAACCAATCGGTTTTGGGGCGGTTTTGCACCGATTCTGCTACAAGGACATGGTCATAGTCATGGTCACTTCGGAATGTTCCAATGTTGATTTTCCTAGGTAGTTGGATTCATGCTCCAGAATTTAGTATTCATTACTTCTCAAGAAGGAATTGAAAAATAAATGGATTTGATGCATTTTGCTGGAAAAGTATACGTCCCAGATGCACAACCGATGGTTTGCGGAGGTATCATTTGGAAATGAAATAAAGCGTTGGATTCCATTACCGCCCCATTGACCGTCAGTGAAGAGTCACTCCTTAATCACAGAAGCAGAAATGGTACACAATTATAGTCTATGCACTGTGATTGTTGGTGTATGCATGCACCAACAAATGCCATGCGGTACATATATATATGTATATTTGTGTGCACAAACTGACATACACGTACTGCATAACAGGCAGCTCGCACGTACTTCATAATATACATATGATCAATTTAGGTCACATGACATTCGGCTTGAGCCAGTAGACTTCCACTTTCTCAGACTGCGTTCCCAAGGAGTTCCCGCCGAGCCGCGACTTCCAGGTACCCGATATAATTCGGTATTTGTAGTAGCTGGGGGCAGAAAAAGAAACAGTCTCTCCAACGGGACCAGAGATCTCACAACAGCATAGGTTCGGCGCCACAACTTACTGCTGTCCTCATTTGAGACATACTCCGAGTCCTCGAATAATGTAAAGGTGTTGATGTGGAATGATGATGAGTAGGTTATATGAAGACTGATGGAGATCGGTACAGTGAGGAAACACTAGAGTGTTGAGATGCAGTATAAGATATTTAGTCGGGAGGGGAGAAAAGGAAAGATAAGGAGAATAAAAGGAAAACTTCTTTGGACGGCTAGTGACAGTGTGGTAATACCCTCGTTCAAGCACGCATTAAACTTGTGCTTGGAGGCAACGACCGAGGTTGCTGTCACTACATGTGGAGGCAACTTGTACCACTTGTTTGTGGCACGGTGGGAGAAGAACCATGTCCTCATGCTCCAACATGTCCTAGATTTTTCCAGTTAATGCTCCTGTCTCCTGGGTGCAAGGTTGTGACAACGAGTTGGTAATGGTCTGTCGGTCGTAGTGATATCTTGATATAACTTATAGCACTCCGTCATGTCTCGCCTAAGCCCACGACGGCTGAGGGATAATAGATTAAAGGCTTTTAGTCTTCCCTGGTTTAACTTTCCTCACATCCCATTTGTCATCCGAGTAAACCCCCTTTGAACGTCTTCCAACACCATTTTGTCTTTTGCTAGGCTCGTTGCCCATGCTTGGACAGAAGTCTCCAAGTGGCGCCTCACGGTCACCTTGTATGTTGAAAGAATTACTCCGGCCTCTGTTTGCCTTGACAGCCACTGACGTACACTACTCGGCGGGTTTGAAGCTATCGTGCACAGGCACACCTAGGTCTTTTACCATGGCAGCGGACTCAGTCCTGGCTGGGACGAACAGCCCCACGTATCGGTCTCCGTTGCGCCTTCTGCCTGCCAGCGAGTGTTTGCGTTTCGTTGCATTCAGTGGCTACTCCCACTCTTCAGCCCACGCACCGATCTCGTTTAAGTCGGTTTACAGTTGCCTCGAGGTTAGTTCGCCCATTATTTTGATATAATCTGCGAAAAGGAACCCAGGGCAGTCCAGTGTGGTTGCCTGATCATTCACGTATACCAAGAACAACAGCGGTCCCAGCACGGAACCTTGCTGCACGTCACTGAATGCCTGGGCCCGTGTATACCTGGTGTCCTCTACATTCACGAAGAGGGCTGCGTTACTTAGGTAACGTTCCGTCCACCTCACAATCTGAGGAGCCACTCCTGGTGCCTTCAGTTTGCCCAGCAAGAAACGGTGGTTTACAAAATCAAAGGCCATTTGAAAGCTTAAGTAGCATACATCTACTAGTTCCCTTAGGTCTTATCTGCGAGCTACATCATAGGAAAGTGATAGCAGGTTAGTGAGGCGGGATAGTCCTTAAACAAACCCGTGTTGCGGATTAGTAATCAGCTAGTGAGTCCGCAGATGTTCTGTTAGTCGCTCTCTGGCCCGTTCCCGTGATACTTTGGGGGCGGTTGATGGTTAGCTTACGAGAAGGTAGCTAGAGGCCACCTCTCGTTTGTCTCTTTTGTGGATGGGGACAATTCGCGCCAGTCTCCAATCGTCCGGCAGCTCCCCGGTGTCAACAGATACGTTGAACAGCTATGTTAGCGGTTCAGGAAATACACTGGATAGGGATTTCGGAACGACGGGGTGAGTGCCTTCCGACCCCGCAGCATCATTACTATTCAGACTGCTCAGCGCCTGTTCGACCTCACTATTACCAATGATGGCTCCATCCATGAGGATCGCCCGCCGGGTTACCGTGGTCTCGTGCTGTCTCCCGTTGTCTAGTCCATGCACACACTCGAAGAATTTCTTCAGAGTCTGCGCTTTCTCGTAAGCCCTTGTTGACTGCACTCCGTTTTCATTGACTCTGCATCCCACGGTGACTCTTAATGTAGCCTCTGACTGAACTTAGTCATAGTAGGCCTTAGGATATGTCTTCACTCCACTCACTAGAGCCGCTCCACATCTTGCCTGACTTGCTCGCTGCATCCTTGTGGCACACTAACGAGTTCGCAAATATTGCACCATTCTCTGGTGTCTACCTGTTGACCGATAACGACACCACGCTTTGCGCTGCACCAGTTGCGTCTTGACGGGTCGGCTTGTGCACCACGATGGTTTGCCCTGTCTTTTGACGCGTCTCAGTGGGGCAAACCCGTCGGTCAACCTGAGGGGGTGGTCCCTGGTGTCGGTCCACCCCAAATCCACTGTCTGATAATGGCCACCCCCAGACAACTCTACCTGCTGCTTTCCTGACCGCAAAGACTTCCGAACTTTTGAATTGCCTTCGCACCTTATTTGGCACCCCGTAAGGAGCCTGTTGGGTCAGAAATCTTATAACAACATGGTCACTTCTCTCAAGCGGGAGTGGAGGTGAGGTGAACTCCAGTCCACTTACTTCCTCCGTATGTCCGGTGAACACTAGACTGAGTACATTCGGATTTTGCCCTCCCCTCAACCTGATAGGCGGGTTGACTTGATGAAAGGGTGGTGTGCAGTCCGCCAGCTTGAAAACGTGAGCAAAGTCGAAGAGGACAGGCTTTCAGTATTTGTTTCGAGGGAGTCGAAATACCCATCGTCAAAATCCGGGATACCTGCTAAGCAACTATGAATGGATAATGCAACACTAAACTTCCCTCTTCTGCACCAGCATTGGGGCCGCGATATGTGCATACTTCATCAACAGGAGATCCCGGAGATAGTAGACGGCATAGTCAAGTCAGTGTATTTGGCATATACAGGGCTTTTCAAGACAGCCGTACACGGTTTTTGGTTACTCACATCAGCTTTCCTCGTCCTACCCTGCTACCATCCCTGCCCGTCCGGTAGGCGCAGTATACATTGCTGAGTAGCAGCTCCGTAGCTGCACTTTGACGTACCCACATCCCCGTTGTTGCAATGCGGTCAACTCCAACTGATTCAACCTCGAGCCTCTTTGCCTGGTTAACTAAGCTGCAAGCTTTGTGTATGCTTCTCCGAGCTCCCCTATGGGAGGTAGTGTTGCGCTCACCCGTCGGATATTGCTAACCTCTCTCCCTAGCTGGCTCTCGGATCCATCACCTCAAAGCCCTCGCCATTTTTGGCACTAGATTGGGGTGTTCGTGGAGGGAAGCCAGATTGATGCTTGTTCAGCTCTTCCTACTGCTGTATTCTTGTCTCACCATGCGAGCGCCAGTCACTGGAGATACTGTTTGTGGCAGGTGATGGGCTACTACCATTGGTCTAGCGATCATCAAAGGGGTAAATGTGGTTCCTTTTTAGATGAATGCCACCGGAAGCGTTCCTGGAGCCTTTCCCCGAGTGGTCGAGTTTCACACGCATTACTTTATTTGTGTGCCTAACAGTTTGGCACGCTGTTGCTGAGAACTTGTTTTGGAAAAGTGGGTTTCCAAATTCCACGAACACAGGTCTAAGGCTCCAGTTTTTCTCCTAATTGGCTGGCCGGCAGCCCAGCTTGAAAACCCTCTTCGAGAGAGTGTAGTGACCTCGATCGTTCTGAGAAAATGACTGTTTGCTGGATACCATTTTGGGTCTATTTTCTCTACCATCTTTTCTGACGTTTGACACAGACCTTATTGTGCCGTTCCGTTGCGTACGTTTTGCTGGACTGACTATTCCGAGGTTTCCGTCGGCCTCGTTTTGAATCACTTTCGCCTTCGGTCGTCCGCCGATTGTACGCGCTCTCGGTTTGCTTTCTGCGCAGCCGTCGCTTTTCCTTTTCCTGTCGGTGTACCTCTCTTATCGGTACCATTTCGGCGCCACAATATATAAGATACACTTTGCATCTGTAAACCGACTTGCGTCTTTTCTGTTCGTCCGATAGAGGGGATATCGTTGGTATTTCGCTGCCAAACCGAATAGAAGACTCGTTCGCTGGCCTCCCCTGAACGTCTTCTGTAAAAGCATGTTCGGGCGCATAAATTCGTCTCAGTAGGTTTGTGATACGGTGCCTTTGCTCACTAAACCGCTGTCCAGTTGACAAGCAGAACGCCTCAGGTACCCTATTTATGACGGCATTTCTTTGCCCACCGGTGGCTATTTCTACCGTGTGCTCAAACTTCGTCAGTTTTTGCGCCATAGTGGCTGTTTAGCCTCTCAATTTTTTGGTTTACTGTATATATTATTTACTGTATTCCTGAGTCCGGATATTTGTCCACAAAGGACTGCTCTAAATTTGTAAGGCTCTCTTCCATTTTCGTCACTCGTGTGTTAGTATCTGTGCAATGTGGTTGATTCTGGATCACTGCAGCTTCACCGCCTTTGGATAGTTCTGGTTTACTTAAGCCCCCGATTAGCAGCAATCTACATGCGTTTACACAGAAAATACAGATCAACTTCAAGCTGGGTTGCCCCACGCACAGCTTGATATCACTGGCAGAAAGCTCTTTCAGCTTCCGATGGTACGACTGCTCGCATTTGTCGCAAAAGTTTCCGTTATTCTTACTTCCTTACGGCCATTTACGATGCGACACATGGACAAAGGCGTTTTCGCCGAAGTATAACTTTCCATTCTTGGAGTTAGCGAAGTTGAAGCTCCAAGATGAATGCTCAGAACGATTTAGAAGGAGAGGAAAATAGTCGGACTCTGGAAACGCCCCAGCGACGACGACAAACAAATGAGTTATGCAAAGGCCTACATTGTAGATACGATCACAAATTGCAGATTTCCGTTGGGCTAGCCCTATTTCCAAATTTGTGATCTTTGTTTTATTGAAGTCCCGTCTGAACTGCAGTTGGGAAACGTATAACAAAGTTCTGCAGACCAATAGCAGTTGGTCTTCCTCGTGATGTTCCTTTCCGAAAAGTAATCCAAGCTCCAGGCAGCGTCGCGTCACGGCGTAGCGCAGGCCAGTTTAGTTTGCACGGGACAGGTAGTTGTCATGGTCAACCAAGCACCCGGAATTCTTTCCGTGGTATGCACATTAGTTGTGCACCCACCACCGCACAGTGCATTTCGTCGAATCCCCACTAGAAATGAGAGGGAAACGTAAGACCTCATCTTACATCCACTGCAAGAGATGTTATGTATCGTGAGCGTTCACTGAGACAGTGTGCTATGTGTGAAAACGTCGATTAAAACAACCCCAGAGAGATCACAGTGCTATCTGTCATCCGTTATAATCCAAAAGACGTGCCTGGGTAATACATTGTTCATTAGAACCAGCTCGTTTGGACACCGATTAAACTAACCAAATGTTACAAACCTGCTTCTCTGTCAGATAGCTGTCCTGTCCACTTGAAGACAGTCACAGTCAAGACAGAGAAGCAGTCGTGTGGTTTGCACCCCGTAGTTTACCTTATTTCGTTTGGTCTCCCGGACATAGCGGCGTTTAGTAATCCAAAACTTTCCATAGTTCCGCTTCCAGCAATCACCTACTTACTAAGTAGTATTTACACTCCAAACACATCTGGTAGACATATTCGACGCTCACCACGACGAAGTATCTCGTAACACATTCGATCTAGGTCATTTTTGAAGGACCGGACTGTCTGCAGGTCTACCATTCCACCAGGCAGAATATTCCAACTCTTCACTGCTCTGTTACTTAGGAAGTGCGATCTGGCCATCAGCCTGGCTTGAAACTTGGTCAGCTTCCCTTCGTGCCCCCTTGTTTTGGAATCTAAAGCCACTTTAATTGGACCATCCGGCCTGAGTCCAGAAAAGCCATTCATTACTTTGAAAGTTTGTATGGGACCACCTAACGTCTCTTCCTTTCCGAAGACAAAAGACTCCGATCATAGGGTCTCTCCTACTATGCCTTGCCCCTCTATCCCTCAGCCATTCGTGTCGCGAGACACTGAACTTTCTCCAAGCGGGCGGTGTCCTTTTTGTAGAAGGGTGCCCAAGCCTTCAAACTTCCTTCTAAGTGAGGTCGTAATATAGCCACGTAAGTGGATACGAATATTTCCGGCTGCCGGCATGGAAATTTTGATTGCAGTCTAAAAAGCTCACCGCGAGCCCTTTGTGCAGCAGCGCTGCACTGGTCCGACCATTAAAAGTCACTGCCGATGATGACCACAATGTCTTCACCCCTACTGACTGCTTCTACGGTGACCAGCTCTTGGTCATGGACGACAGTTAGGTCTTCTGTTGCACTTGACAAAAAATGGCTTTCTCCAGCATTCAGCGGTAAGTCCCACTTGTGTGCCCAGCCCAGGACTGTACCCATATCCCTACCTAAGTCGACCCCACCCTCAGATTCAACAATCTTCACGTCATCCACAAAAATAAACCAGGTGATTGAGGGGCGGATGCAAGGTCGTTGATAAACAACAAGGATGGCATCGGACCTAAGACAGATCCCTGAGGTACACCTCTGGTGACATTCGCCAAACTAGAGCACCTATTCCTCTTCTTTGACGCGAAACGTCCTGTGAGAGAGAAGATCCGCCAGTCACCTTATACTGGACCACCTTTACCGAACGTCCCCATCTTGCACAACAAAAGACGATGATTACCGGAGTCGAACGCCCAAATGAAGCCGAGGTAACATACCTCAGCTTGCTTACCGTCATCCAGTCGTCGTGCCACTTCATCTAACGGGCACATGAGATTAGTCGGACAAGGTCTATTTTTCAGGACTCCGTGCTGGGCCAGAATAAGCATGAAGGGCACCAGTAAGTGCTGACAAATGTGGGCGCGGATGATCTTCCAAAGGACTTTACAAAGGTTGCTATTTAGGCTTACCGGCCCGTAGTTATCCATAGCCGACTGAGGTCCACCTTCGTGTATCATCCTCTCTGATCGGTACTGTTTTGTTGCCGCTAGTAACAAGATGAAGGTCAACCCGACGTGAAATTCAGGTTGTCTCGTTTTCCTTTTTTGCTCCCACCACTACTTGGACCAGTTACTGTGTCCACCCTGGTGTGTATCGCCTCATTACCTGAAATTGTGACCTAGTTGTGTAAGCAACTGCTGCAATCCAAAGTGCTGCGATCAGTAATTATCGAGAGTTGGAATTAAAGATTATATTGGATACTCACGGCTTCAATTCCATTTAATAACATTCTTCATGGCTTACCTAGCAAATCTCCCCTGATTCTCACCACAATGAGATCCATCTAGCGTTTTTACATCTCACCCCCTATAATCCAGCTCCCACCTCATTCTCGCTGCGCATCCGCCGGTGCACTTCCTGAAGTTTATGTCTCCCTGTGTCTCCATTTATCTGTTTTCTCTCCCATAAGAGCGCACTCTCCTTCCACCCGGTCCATCGATCCCATATCTAAAATATACCTCCCCGCACAACCTGCTGTTGTGATTCAAGCAATAGTACAGTACCTACTGTATCTTGTGTGGGTTGCATCCGTGCATACCACACAGCAAAGTTTTACTATCTCACTATTCTTCATCTTCCCAAGTCTCCCAATGCCAACCATATATAAAGCGGGCTATAGAGCTCACTTCCCATGCCGCATTGCTGTATGGGCCTCACCTAGACCCGTGCCCATATAGCACCCTAGTACGCTCACGGTCTGCTCAGACCTTTGGCTTGTCTCTGTCCGGCTGACCGAATTCTTGCTACCTCTCTACCTTCTTCATACATTTTCACTTATCATGCTATCCTGGTCCCCAACCAGTGCCCGGAAAATCAGCATCGCTAAAGCTGGCAAATCCAAACACACCCAACCCCTCCCAAAAACCAGGCCGTGCTCTGTCACCCTCGTTAACGTCGACGGTGAAGATTCTAATAGTCCTAATGTCCTTAAGCAGAGTTTCGTCGAACTTAGTAACAAGGTCGAGCTGGTTGATGAAATCCTTTCAAAGGTTTCACCCCTGGCTACTCTCCTTGACCTTGTAGCTGCTACATCGCCCAGGAACTTTGTTTCGGTGAAACACCTCGACTCCGTGTCTACTGAAATATACCACCGCATTGCCAACTCCAAGAACGCAGTGGGTTTTAATGTTCCAGACCGCTTACTGCTTTTATTAGTGAAACACAACGTACTAAGTTCGTGCAACATGGCTCACCATAGGTGCCATTGCAGGAGTCTGCGAAAAAAGTCCCAGCGACATAGTTGCCCCCTGCTATTGCAATTCATGGACGACCTAACAGCTACAGAGTTCATTAGCAACAAGTCGACAATTGCTGCCCTTTCGCCGTATAAGGACATTAGGATATACCCTGATAAAACCCCCTTCCAACGGGAAATACTCCGCTCGCTGAGAAGCAACTTTGCCTCGCCCATGCAGGCTGACCCCACTGGAACCTACATGAAGGTTACCCAATGCCCCTCTGGCAAGAAGTCAAAGGCGAGCCCAGCGCCTCAACCTGCCTGCCTGCAAACTGTCGACCTGGATATGTCTAACTCCCCACCGCCGGTTCCGCCTCCACACAAACGCCCTTTTCTACCATCTACCTCAGTAGCCTCTACTAGCAGTAGCTCTCGCTCCCCGACCACAGGCTCCAAGCGGCACTCCACTTCAGTATTAAACCCGCGCTCCCCAATCATAGCCTCAGATCCAAGACAAGACCCTGGCGCAACCAACAGCCCCCACCGTACTAATTCCCATTCGTCCTTCGAGCCGTTGACAAGTGTTGTCACCCGCCGCTGTCGCTCTAACGACTCTACCAACTACCTACCAGCTGCTAGCTCAGCCGCGACACTTCGTTTCTATCCTCATAAGTGCCGCTCCAATGCCCCCATAAGCCTACCTGGTACTCTTACCAGGTCCGCACTTGCTCAACTAATCACCCCACTCATTACCCCCCACTCTCAATCGGCTTCTTATAGCGTACTCTCGGATCCTGCAGATGGAAACCAGTTGGGCCACCATCCAGATTCGTCTAACGCCATCGACCCTATAAGTAAGAGTGACCTCCAGAGCCATGCCGGCGCCACTGACCACTGCCCTGCACCCGCCTCCACTGTCTTTCCCACTCTCTGATCGAATGGGTCACACCAATCCTCCATCTCCGTTGCTACCCTTTATCCCTTCCTGTCCCCAGACACCAACCCTCTATGCCATAGCCCGGCCATGCCTCCGCTGTTCCCCTCTGCTCTCATCCACCAACCCCCATATAACCCTGAAGTACCACGTACGTACCCTAGCAGATACTCCAGGGTCGTAACTGTATCCCGCTTCCTCGCCTCACCTCCCTACTTACGGGCTCCCATGCCCCTCATGAGTCTCCTAACCTTTCCAAATTTCGCTACTCCCTTCCCGCCCCCACCCCACACTACGTCCCAGTTACTCTCCCACATACCTCCACCCCGACGCCGATCTACTGACCCTATACTGACTCTGCCCAACAGGTAGGTTCCCTGTAAACAAAATCTCATTTTTTTCCTGACCGTTGCCCTCAGCACCGGTGGCCATGATGCTAGTCTCCCTATGGACCATTTCGACAAACTTTTACAGGCCTATGTCAGTGATCGCTCCCCACTGGAGGTCATGTCCTTTAGCACCTAACACCCTGCACTCCCTCCTGTCAACCCCGCTTCGACAGATATTCTTAACACCACACTTTGCCATATCTTACCCCCTCCCCCTGTACCACGTGACACCACTCCGGCCCACATCAGCGATGTGTTGCATACCCACCGTGTTGATCACCCACAGCGATCGACGGCTCCTCATGATAAAGCTTCTCCTACTTTCCGTCCCCAACCCAACACTGCCCACCCTTCCTCGTCTACTGACGCTCTATCCCCAACTCCCAACTCCTATCACCACATCGATCCCAATAGTCTTGGACCTGGCATCCATGCTTTGGGCACACCAAAAATGAACTCATTCGTATTAGTTCTTATTAAAGCTCGATCAACAATTAGAAAATATCGCATGTGTGATCTCTGGCATTTACCTTAAACGTTGACATTGCACTAGTAACCGAATCTTGGCTTCCAGATGATGCTTCGCTTGACCTTGTTCGCATAGCTGGGTATCAATGCTTGTCAAACACCCTCCAGTCCGGGCGTGGAGGGGGCTGTTTAGCCCTTGTCAAATGCACTATCCACGCTAATGTTATTGAACACAACTCTCTTCTCATTACTGAAGATTTGTTGTGGCTATCTACTCACGCCTCCGGCCAGAACCTCCTCCTTGGCTGCGTCCACGTCCCCCCGGGGTCTGAAGCCTGCAGAAATTGACTCTGCCGTGGATATCTTTTATGCTGCGCTTGACTATCCCGCTAGTGCAAAGAATACTACGGGTGACTTTAACCTCCCTTCAATTTGCTGGTACTCTTATACTAGCCCTCCCGCCCTCTCCAGCTTCCTTTCCTGTGCTCATCTTTGTGAATGGACCCAACATATCTCCTGCCCTACAAGAGGGAATAACATCTTGGACCTAGTATTCTCCATTGGCTTTCCTGATATGACCACCCAGTTTACTGATCACTTCCTGGGTAGTGACCACCGTTTGTCAGGTGCAGGTTCGGCTGCTGCGGTTGTTCCCATCCGACGCAATCCTCTCCCCCTGTTCTGACTTCCAGCCTCTCCTTTAACTGGCCCCTAGTGCCCCTGAACCCTTCACTGTTGTGAACTCTCTCTGCTCCAACCTCCTACACTCCCTAAATACGGCCAAACCATGTGCCGAACCACGCCCCAAATCCAGCACCTCACGCCTGTCACTTTTAGAGCGTAAGCTGTCTAAGCTGCAACTTACCTTCGCTAGATCACACGACTTTACAATTCTCCTGCGCATAAACCAGCTACAACTGAGGCTGCGTTGCATGGTCGATTCGCATCTGAGAAGGCAGGAGGCCATCGCCCTAGCACACCCAAACAAAACTGGTTACCTGTCCAACCTGCTTAGTAAAAGGTCCAATCAATCCAATCATACCTCGCCCAAGTTCCTCATCTGCGGCTCATCTACCACTAATACTCCAGCATCTATTTCTGAGGCCTTCAACGAGCATTTTTCTTCCTCCCTCATAAGCTGTCCTGGTATTCCCCCTCCTACAATCCACCCCTGCACCTCTGCCTCTCTTTCATCGATTCCCTTCACCCATCTAGAAATTGAAAAATCAGTTTCGTCTATTAAACCTTCTTCGAAACCGGGCCCAGATGATCTCCCACCGGCCCTCCTCCGTTTCGGTGGTCCTGACCTCCCTTTATTGTTACTTAATATGTTTACCACCTCCATGCTTCACAGTTCCGTCCCACCTCAGTGGACAACCTCTGTTATTATTCCGCGCTTCAAAAAGGGTGCACTACACGACCCAGATAACTATCGGCCTATTAACCACACCCCAGTGGTCTGCAAAATCATGGAGAGAATTATCAAAAGACACATTGTCCAGTACCTCTTATCTAACAACCTGCTGAACCCTGGTCAGCATGGTTTCTTGAACTCCCGTTCCTGCTCTTCCTGCCAGCTTGACTTTCTCAATGTCCTGTCGTCTGCTGCCGACGCCGGCAACTCTGTAATTGTGCTGTACCTCGACATGTCTCAGGCTTTTGACCGTGTTCCCCATATTCATCTGTTGGCCAAAACCCGATCTCTCGGTATTACTGACCCTCTCCTCTCCCGGCTACCCCCTTACCTCTCTCACAGATCACAGGTTGTGCTCGTTGACGGCCACTTATATTCCGCCAAACCAATTACTAGCGGAGTCATCCAAGGCAGTGTGCTAGGTCCATCACTATTCCTCATTTACATCAATGACATTTTCTCTTCTATTCGACATGGCACCGCTTTCCTGTTTGCCGGCGATATAAAAACAGTTTATTCCTTCCTTCCCAATGACTTATCCGTGACTCTATGCGGCATATCGCGAGACTCATTCGCTCTCCAAAATAGGTGCCTCCCGTGGTTAATAGAACTCTGCGGAGAGAATCTTCCTCCTACCTTACAAGTGCACTGTAGCACCCGGCCAAAATTGTCTGGACGGCCTGCCCATCCCCATACATCCCAAGGTTATTGGCCTTGGCCCACTCTACTCTTGTTCCTTTAATTTCTCAGAACAGCCATCATTCCAGGTAGCCAAAGCTAAGCGAAACCTAAGCTTGATCCATCGGTATTTCTTAATACCGGCCAGTCGCCTCTCCTCGTATCTCTCACATGTGAGACCGCTCCTGGAATATTGTCCCGTTACCTCCAGCCTCTGGCCACTTTCCTCCATTGTACCTCTTCAGAAAGTTCAGCGTACTTTCACTACAACGCTGTTGGGCGTATTCATAACCCTAACATACCGCCAGCGCTGTGAGCTCCTACAGATTGAGCCTCTGTGGATTCGTCGCATGAGGCTCAGCCTGATTTTCCTCTTTAGGCTAATCCATAACCTGGCCTACACCTCTTATCCCATCTGATTCGCTGTCCCCGCTCCTACCCCGTCCGACATCGTGCCTTCTCTCTCATTGTCCCTCATTCTAATCTCTGTCTGAAGTCCCGACTCTTTCTGTCAGCCTATTCCAAAATCTGGAATAAGCTGCCCCTTAGCGCACGCAGTGCCTCCTCAATGTTCGCTTTTAGGCGCGCACTTCTGTCATACTTAACAGTCCCCAATGCTATATTGCTCACCATTGAGCTCGCCTCCACCGACCTGGCCTTTGAAAGAGGCCTCACACTGTAACTCTATTACCTCTACACAACGGGCCACTAGGTACACCCTATGCCCAACACTCCCTTCTCCCTAGAGCCGCGAACTAAGGCCGTTGCCTTCACTGATCCATGGCAAACCTACCTCCTGCCTTCATAAGACAACCCTGTTGCTCACTCACGTTCATTTGTTATCCAGCATTTTCATTTTTTTCTCAGTATCCGTTGATTCTCAGTTGGGGCACACCCAGACTGCGCTTCTCTATCCCTTTTCCCTTTTCAGTGGCCCTCGATGACGGCCAACAACTTCAGGCACTGTACTGACCATCTCCCTGGCGGGTGCACTTGGATAACATTGCTATCGCTAGATTGGTGAATCACACCTTCTTTGTCCACTTCACGAAGTGTTTTCAGGTTGGGTGCCCAGCACACGGCCAATCCCACCCACTCGCACCAGTTGTGGATCGCTCACTCTAACTTTTCTTGGGCTGCCGAATCCAATACTGTCGGTTGAAAATTGCATGCTCCCTATCCTTTTTCCGCCACAGTTTGTTCACCTACAGTTCCTATCATGTGTTACTACTTTCCATTTTTGTCGCCCCACCACGGTATGCACACCTACCCGTTCTATCCTTCCTCCTATCGCCTCTATCCACATCAACTTTCACTGCATGGATTCACTATCGTCCTATTCTATGCACTTGATATAACCTTCTGCTCAGAATGCCTATTGATAGCATTCCTGTAACCCACTGCTCGTTGTTTTGTTAAATCTGTCCTTGTTCTCCCTCCTCAGGCCCAAGGCCGTTATGCACCAATCACACCAGCATCCATGGCCAATCCGCATATTATAACTTTCCGCTCCAAACTTTGCCTCTTTTACAGTCGGGCTTGTTATCTAATCACCACCGCCATATTTTTTCCCTGGCTCCGCGATTCCTCTGTGGTTCTTTCCATTAGGCAGTGTCCCGATTAGTATCCACCTGCTTAATTCACCTGTTCAATCGTCTGCCGGCACACAGCTCTCCAGTTCCATCGCCCCAACTCCTTTGAGCATTCATTTCTTGGGCCTTTTGTTCTGTTACTGGTTCACTTATTTTGGGGCTTCCTGCTTCCTCCTCAGCCTCCTTCGTGTTTCATCCGCAGTAAAATGATCTGATTGGCCATGTGTTACCTGTGTCTCTTTGGTCATTGCTTTCATCCCTTGATCCGTTTATTGCTCGCTACAGGCGTTTTTCTGTGTGCCTTGCAGGGTGGTCTGCTTTTCCATGTTCCACGGATCGTAAAAACAACGCTACGTCGTGATGTTCTTTTACAGTTCCAAATAGTTTGATCTGTCACTACTCGATTATTTTGGTCCGCCACCACACGTCGCACCCGCATTGGTCAAATAATTAGACACATTTTCATCTGTTCCCGTCGACCCTGTCTTTCACTTATTCTAGTTTATGATCCGCTCTTTACGGCCAGCATCATTATTGTGCTTCTTCAGTCCTCTCTATCTGTTGATCCACTATGTTATCCCGTCATGAAAAATTTCGTCTGAATTCTCCCAAGTCAATCTTTTACACTTTGATCCCATCCTATCTCCCCTTTCCAATCACCGATACTTTTTTCTCCTAGTACCTCATTGCTCTTCGCTCCTGCTCCTCGCATATCTATTTATGTAATTATATATATAAATATATATACATATACGTATATATATATATATATATATATATATATATATATACGTGTGTATATGTACATTTGCACTGGATCCTGCACACTTTGCTGGCTATTACTCATGCAACCATTCCGCTGATCCTCGTGCTATGCTTCCACTCTTTTTACATCTGCACCTCATATTTGCCATATCAAACCCTTACGGATCATTCTTGCCAACTGTACCACCCTTTACTTATTCCAATGTTCCCCACCTGTTCTGCAATGGGTTTTGTGCTCCTTCCGTTTACCATCTACTGCAATGAAACACTACCTAACTACTATTTTTCCCTTGTAATGGATCCCTCTTTTTCCTCCACCGTTTCCCGCTACCACCATTTCCCACATCAATTTTTAGCCCTTTTCACGCACGCTTGACAGTTTCCATGTATCCCCAATAGGGCCACAGGCATTTCATATGTCTTGCAGTGTGGTCTGCTTTTCCACGTTCCACGGATTGCAAAGACAACTTTACGTCATGATGTTCTTTCACAGTTCTAAATCGTTTGATCTGTCACTACTCGATTCCTCTGGTTCGTCACCACATGTCGCACCCGCATTGATCAGATAATCAGGCCCATTTTCATCTGTTCTCTTCGATCCGATCCTCCATATTCACTTTTCCATGAACTGCTCCTCACAGTCGTCATCTCTTCGGTGATTCCGCACTCCTTTTTTCTCTCTGTTGGGCTACCATGTGCACCTGTCATGAAGATAATTCACCACGACATTCCAAAGTTAATTCTACAACCATTTGATCTAGTCTCACCTACCCCTCCCAATGACTGATAGTTTCTTTATAGGACCCCGTTGTACTTTCTCCTGCTCCTCTTATATATATATATATATATATATATATATATATATATGATATACACTTGCGCATATATGTATATGTGCAAGCGCTCTGCATCTTGCAGTTCCTCATCGGCCATTTCTCTTGCAATTATCCCGCCGACCGCCATGATATGCGTCCATCAATCCTACATCTGTGCCTCACATCTACCGGATCCAATCCTTCCTAATCGTTTTTGTCATCTAATTCATAATCTATGCCTTTTATTGCTAGCTGTCTGTTTTACAATGAGTTTTGTGCCCTGTCTGCCGACCATCCACTGCACAGTACTAATGTCTCATTGGTATCTAATCCACTGCAGTACACCTCACTTTCTTCTCCAGCGTCCCTATCTACAGCAGCTTCTTATGTAAATTTCTGGCTATTCTCATGCTTATCAGTCGGTCTCTAGATGTCTCCACCCGTACCAGTCATACTCCCCATCTGACTTTGACTTTCGTACTCACAGGGCATCTAACTAAACCCGCCCCTGAGCTCATTTAAACTACCCACAATCTCTATGGTGTGCATGCACTTATCCTATTTTCATCCCACTTTACTCCCCCTTCTGAGCCCTTTTATCCTAAACTTTCTTTCAAACTTCTACACTTTCATGAACTATATCTGTCCATTCCATCACCCGTATCAGCAAGATCATGCACATGGCATTCTTCGGACGTCTCCGAAATAAACCGGTATTATTATTACTATTATTATTATCATAGAGAATACACTTCGTATCTGTAAACCGACTTGCGTCTACTCTGTTCGTCCGAAAGAGGGGATAACTTTGGCATTTCGCTGCCAGGCCGAATAGGAGGCACGTTCACAGCCGCCTCTGAAAGCCGTCTATATTGATGAGCCCGAAACCTCTAGAATCTTCCTGGATTATTCGCCGGCACGATGAGTCCGTGACATTTTGCTGTCTCACGCTACCTTCTTTGCACGATACATTTTTTACGATATATTATCGCGACCTAACCATGTCAGAGGATAAGACGCAGCTCACCACAGACCTAACTTTGTCTGCTGTTACTTCCAAACCAGTGGCGTTTATTTCACTCGACACCGAGGTTTAGTTTGTAGCCTTAGAGCTGCGGTTTGGAGCACGTAGGATTATTGGCCAGCACCAACGATTGTCCTATGTCTTAGAGGCAGTCCCGGGCGATGTTATGGCCTTTGTGATGGATTTGGCATTGAACCATCCCCCAGAGGAGCCTTAAGATCGGCTTAAGTAGGCCATACTGCAGCCTTTCCTTCCTTCTCGGGAGGAGAGTTTACATCAGCTACCTGCCGGCACCCCGTAGGGGATACAAAACCCAGCCGCCACCTAGCTCACCTCCGGTCCCTGGCAGGGCCCGCCTGTAAGGATTCGGAGGTAGTTAGGGAACTGTGGTTTGACTCATTACCCTTTCACGTTCAGACCACCGCAATTGCCCTCCTCGAGGAATCGCTCTTGAAAGGAGCAGCCGCCACGGCTGACAAGGTTGTCACACGTGTCGGCAGTGGGGCTAATCTCCCCACCGCCAAGACATCGCGCAATCCTCGGAGTGTTGACCTGGATGAATGGCTGGAAAGGCTGCGGCACTGTAGATCCATCCAGCACCGACCGTCCTTCAAGGACAGAGTTAAAATACCTGCCCTTGGCAGTTGCCCACGTAAGCAGCAACACGGACGCGTGCCCCCCACTGCCCACGTCCGCCGTGAAACCGCCCCACCTGCCTTGTCCAAACCAGACCATCCCACTATTGGTTTTTGCTGGTTCAACCGCGTTTTCGGACCGGCCGCCCGTAGGTGCAGACAGAAGTGTTCACACGCGGCGGGCAACAACACTGCCGGCGAGTAGAAGCGACCGTACTCGCCGGAAAACAGTCTCAGGTTGGCGTTTTGTTTTACTTGCTTGATTCGTGCCCTGAAGCTAGGTTCCTGGTTGATACTGGGGCCCAAGTTTCTGTCTTGCCGGTGTGCAAATACAAAGCACGAGCTTCCTTGCTTCGGCTGTCAGCGGCCAATGGTTCTTCCATTCCCACCTACGGCACAAGACAGCTAGCGGTCAACCTGGGATCACGACGACGGTATCTGTGGACGTTCATCCTTGCGGAAGTTCCCACAGGCATACTGGGAATCGAATTCCTGCAGCATTACGAATTACCTGTTGATTCACTTAGGCTGCAGCTTATCGATTCTCCGTTGGACACTAAATCTACGGGTCTTGAAGCTCAAACAGATACACACCAAAGCACAGGTTTATTTTCTAACATTCCTCATGATTTCCGGTTTTTATTTATTAAATTCCCCATTTTGACTAGACCATTTGAAGAGATAGACAGCGACCGATGGCGTGGCACACCACATTGTCACTAGCAGACCATTAGTCACGGCACGACCTCGCCGACTGGGGCCGGACAAATTGGCTTTTGCCAAACGTGAGTTTGACACTACTTTCTAAAGGTATTGTTCGTCGTTCTCACAGTCCATGGGCCTCACCTCTACACATGGTTTTAAGAAAGATGGCATTAGCTGGCGACCATGTGGCGACTATCGCGCACTAAACTCGGTTACCCGTCACGATAGTTATCCGATACCCCACATACACGACATCACGGCATCACTTCACGGCACGACTATATTTTCTAAGATTGATTTCGCACGAGCCTATCACCAGATCACAGTCGCCGCTGAAGATGTCGAGAAAACCGCCATCACGACTCCTTTTGGTTTGTTTGAGTTCCTACGTATGCCTTTTGCTTTGCGAAATGTTGCTCAGACATTCCAAAGGTTTATTGATAGCATCACACGAGACTTGTAATTTGTTCACGTCTATATCGATGACTTGCTAATCCCTCCGTCAAGATTAACATGCCAAACATTTGACGCTACTATTTCAACCTATGGCCGAACATCCAACGCTAGTCGATCCCAATAAATATGAGCTTGGAAAACAGGAACTTGTGTTTCTCGGTCACAAGATCACTTTGAAAGCCCCACGCTTGCTTTACTTCTAACAATGTTCTTCGGTATCTCTTCCGCCCGGTTACTCGTTGGTGACCGTCCATTTTCTCGCTTATATCAGCAATCTCACGACTGTTCAGCTATCAACACCGCCCTCCAAGGATTTCGAAACCGATTCGGAATTCTCGCCTCAACCATAACCACTTTTGTTCACTCAAACACTGCATGACTTTACTGGTGTATTTCGGTTGCTGTGTGATTTATAAATTTAGAATCTGTGAATACCTCACATTGACATGTACTGCTGTATACTCTGATCTTGCCTTGTGCATGCGTATTGACCACGGTCAAGAAATATGCTATACTCGAGAGGTTACTGAGCCTTGAGAGGATAAAGTGCGTGCTATTCTAGATTACGCCGTACCGCCCTCAATCTAGGAGCTTAGGACATTTTTGGGGTTAGTTGCCCTTTATCGCCGTTTCACACCCCATGCTGCTGAACGTTTGCTTCCAATAACTGACCTACTTCGGGGCAATCCACGTAAAATGTCGCTTACGGATGCCGCACGAGTGGCGTTCCCGGAGATTAAATTGACTTTAGCTCAGACCACGCTCCTAATGCACCCAGTGCCGTCCGCCACGCAAAGCATAGCGGTGAATGCATCCGACTCTGCCATCGGAGCGGTCCTGCAACAGTCTGTTTCTGGGAGCTGGCAGCCATTAGAGTTTTCTTCTCGAAGCCTCGGTCCAAAGGAAAAGAAACATGGCGCTTTTGGTGGCGAACTGTTGACAGCGCATAATGGCGGTAAACACTTCCGCCATGCAGTCGAGGGTCGATATTTCATCCCCTTTACAGACCATAAGCCTTTGACGTATGCGTTACATACTAAGTCTGACCATCTCTCTCACGAGAAGTCAGATATCTAGACTATATTTCTCAGTTCACAACTGACCTACGACACGTTAACGGTGAGTCGAACTGCATTGCAGATGCTTTGCTGCGTATTCCGCCTCATGCTATCAAATCTCCGGTTTTAGACATCCCTGCCATGGCTCTAGCACAGGCACAGGATTCTTCATGTATGGAATCCGCTCAGTCATCGTCGCTACAGTGTCAGTCCGTACCTCTGGCCACCAGTGCTGGGACTATACCTTGCGACATGTTTACTGGCCTACCTCGACCAGTCGTATCTTCTACATATCGAAGTCTCGTGTTCGATACCCTTCATGGACTCTCACATCCAGGCATCGCAGCCAGTCTCCGATTAATAGCTGCACGATACGTCTGGCCGTCCATGAATAAAGATGTTCGTATGTGGACAAAACAGTGTTTACAACACCAACGATCTAAAGTGCATAGGCATGTAGCTTCGCCTATCGGTACTTTTGCTAATCCTGATGCTCGCTTCGATCATATCCACGTAGATATTGTTGGTCCATCGACCCCATCACACGGGTATACCTATTTACTAACGTGCATCGATAGATTTACGAGGTGGCCCGAGGCTATTCCCATCTCTGTCGTCACGGCCGAATCAGTGGCTCGACATCTGATAGAACGATGGATAGCTTTATTTGGTTGTCCTTCCACAATCACTGCCAATCGAGGGCAACGATTTGAGTCCGATCTATTCTCTTCATTGATCCACATGCTGGGTACGTACCGCATCCGCACTACCGCGTACCATCCGGCATCGAATGGTTTGGTCGAACACTTTCATTGCCAACTCAAAGCGTTTCCTAAAACACACGATAGCGCTGACTGGTGCGAAACGTTACCGCTAGTTCTGCTTGGTATCAGGACTTGCATAAAGGCAGATATCCAATGTTCCGCCCCACAGCGTGTATGCGGCACGACGTCAAGACTGCCTAAGGAATTCTTTCCGCCACGGAGTGCAGACTCACTTGCCCTACAGACATATGTTCACCGTTTGTCTACGTACATGCAGACTCGAATTCAGTGAAGACAAGTTTTTCTTCCGACCGAACTCAAAACCTGTTTGCATGTATTCGTTTGTGTTAATTCGGCACGGAAACAATTACAACAGCCTCACGCAGGTCCATTTTGAGTGATTTCTCGTCACAATACGACCTTTAAGGTTCACCGACAGGGTGGCTTTGATATGGTTAGCATCGATCCTCTCGAAGCCACGTACGATGATGATAGTGTCTCACCCGCTGACATGAGATTCGGTGTTAACCCTGCACTGCCTGTTGACGACACTTTCGTGTCACGTCAAGGGCTGCAGTAAGCGTAGCCTGCTACAACTCCAAATAAGGCTATTGTCTCACGTTTAAGTCAGCAGTCCATTGGCCCTGCTACGTCCTCGAATGCAAATACTATCTCACGTTCTAGTCAGCAAAGCACGCCTAAGCAACCGTCCTTGAATGAGGCTCTCGTCTCAAGTTCCGGTCGGAAGATCGTTTGCCCAGCACGTTTTCGCGACTAGGTCAAACACTATCTTGCCCACTGCACTTCGCAGTAATAACATCGTGTTTATTGTCTCGACCGATTTAAAAGACTTCTTTAGTTAATACTGTATTCTAGTCAAGTCCATCGCGGCTGCTACACCAGTTTTCCATTTCTTTTCGTTTCGTGAAAACTCGCCATATGGTATGCTTCTTTGTTCCCACGAAATCTGGAAAATTTTGGAACCAACGTTTGCATCCTGGGTCAGACTTGTTGCTCTAGTTCCTTGGCACTGACGCACCTACCGATTTAGCCTCCGCATTTCATGTTGGTTAACAGTTAACCGAAGCTGGACGTTAATGGTGTGGCATACCCCTATGACGATTCACGCAACCGATGTCATTGGCGTCGAATCTGGCTTACGCTCGACCATTATTCTGCGGTTCCTGCACAACACCTGTTCTACCCGCCAACATCCATAGGCACTGCTACATTCACCATTTTGCACAAATTCACGCGCACAAAAATAGTTTGTATGACTTCTCCTCCCTGACATTTTCCGAAATCTTTCCGAGCTTTCTAGAAGGCGACTCCTGCAGGGACCGAGATCGTTCTGAAAAAATGACTGTTTGCTGGATACCATTTTGGGTCTATTTTCTCTACCATCTTTTCTGACGTTTGACACAGACCTTATTGTGCCGTTCCGTTGCGTACGTTTTGCTGGACTGACTATTCCGAGGTTTCCATCGGCCTCGTTTTGAATCACTTTCGCCTTCGGTCGTCCGCCGATTGTACGCGCTCTCGGTTTGCTTTCTGCGCAGCCGTCGCTTTTCCTTTTCCTGTCGGTGTACCTCTCTTATCGGTACCATTTCGGCGCCACAATATATAAGATACACTTTGCATCTGTAAACCGACTTGCGTCTTTTCTGTTCGTCCGATAGAGGGGATATCGTTGGTATTTCGCTGCCAAACCGAATAGAAGACTCGTTCGCTGGCCTCCCCTGAACGTCTTCTGTAAAAGCATGTTCGGGCGCATAAATTCGTCTCAGTAGGTTTGTGATACGGTGCCTTTGCTCACTAAACCGCTGTCCAGTTGACAAGCAGAACGCCTCAGGTACCCTATTTATGACGGCATTTCTTTGCCCACCGGTGGCTATTTCTACCGTGTGCTCAAACTTCGTCAGTTTTTGCGCCATAGTGGCTGTTTAGCCTCTCAATTTTTTGGTTTACTGTATATATTATTTACTGTATTCCTGAGTCCGGATATTTGTCCACAAAGGACTGCTCTAAATTTGTAAGGCTCTCTTCCATTTTCGTCACTCGTGTGTTAGTATCTGTGCAATGTGGTTGATTCTGGATCACTGCAGCTTCACCGCCTTTGGATAGTTCTGGTTTACTTAAGCCCCCGATTAGCAGCAATCTACATGCGTTTACACAGAAAATACAGATCAACTTCAAGCTGGGTTGCCCCACGCACAGCTTGATATCACTGGCAGAAAGCTCTTTCAGCTTCCGATGGTACGACTGCTCGCATTTGTCGCAAACGTTTCCGTTATTCTTACTTCCTTACGGCCATTTACGATGCGACACATGGACAAAGGCGTTTTCGCCGAAGTATAACTTTCCATTCTTGGAGTTAGCGAAGTTGAAGCTCCAAGATGAATGCTCAGAACGATTTAGAAGGAGAGGAAAATAGTCGGACTCTGGAAACGCCCCAGCGACGACGACAAACAAATGAGTTATGCAAAGGCCTACATTGTAGATACGATCACAAATTGCAGATTTCCGTTGGGCTAGCCCTATTTCCAAGTTTGTGATCTTTGTTTTATTGAAGTCCCGTCTGAACTGCAGTTGGGAAACGTATAACAAAGTTCTGCAGACCAATAGCAGTTGGTCTTCCTCGTGATGTTCCTTTCCGAAAAGTAATCCAAGCTCCAGGCAGCGTCGCGTCACGGCGTAGCGCAGGCCAGTTTAGTTTGCACGGGACAGGTAGTTGTCATGGTCAACCAAGCACCCGGAATTCTTTCCATGGTATGCACATTAGTTGTGCACCCACCACCGCACAGTGCATTTCGTCGAATCCCCACTAGAAATGAGAGGGAAACGTAAGACCTCATCTTACATCCACTGCAAGAGATGTTATGTATCGTGAGCGTTCACTGAGACAGTGTGCTATGTGTGAAAACGTCGATTAAAACAACCCCAGAGAGATCACAGTGCTATCTGTCATCCGTTATAATCCAAAAGACGTGCCTGGGTAATACATTGTTCATTAGAACCAGCTCGTTTGGACACCGATTAAACTAACCAAATGTTACAAACCTGCTTCTCTGTCAGATAGCTGTCCTGTCCACTTGAAGACAGTCACAGTCAAGACAGAGAAGCAGTCGTGTGGTTTGCACCCCGTAGTTTACCTTATTTCGTTTGGTCTCCCGGACATAGCGGCGTTTAGTAATCCAAAACTTTCCATAGTTCCGCTTCCAGCAATCACCTACTTACTAAGTAGTATTTACACTCCAAACACATCTGGTAGACATATTCGACGCTCACCACGACGAAGTATCTCGTAACACATTCGATCTAGGTCATTTTTGAAGGACCGGACTGTCTGCAGGTCTACCATTCCACCAGGCAGAATATTCCAACTCTTCACTGCTCTGTTACTTAGGAAGTGCGATCTGGCCATCAGCCTGGCTTGAAACTTGGTCAGCTTCCCTTCGTGCCCCCTTGTTTTGGAATCTAAAGCCACTTTAATTGGACCATCCGGCCTGAGTCCAGAAAAGCCATTCATTACTTTGAAAGTTTGTATGGGACCACCTAACGTCTCTTCCTTTCCGAAGACAAAAGACTCCGATCATAGGGTCTCTCCTACTATGCCTTGCCCCTCTATCCCTCAGCCATTCGTGTCGCGAGACACTGAACTTTCTCCAAGCGGGCGGTGTCCTTTTTGTAGAAGGGTGCCCAAGCCTTCAAACTTCCTTCTAAGTGAGGTCGTAATATAGCCACGTAAGTGGATACGAATATTTCCGGCTGCCGGCATGGAAATTTTGATTGCAGTCTAAAAAGCTCACCGCGAGCCCTTTGTGCAGCAGCGCTGCACTGGTCCGACCATTAAAAGTCACTGCCGATGATGACCACAATGTCTTCACCCCTACTGACTGCTTCTACGGTGACCAGCTCTTGGTCATGGACGACAGTTAGGTCTTCTGTTGCACTTGACAAAAAATGGCTTTCTCCAGCATTCAGCGGTAAGTCCCACTTGTGTGCCCAGCCCAGGACTGTACCCATATCCCTACCTAAGTCGACCCCACCCTCAGATTCAACAATCTTCACGTCATCCACAAAAATAAACCAGGTGATTGAGGGGCGGATGCAAGGTCGTTGATAAACAACAAGGATGGCATCGGACCTAAGACAGATCCCTGAGGTACACCTCTGGTGACATTCGCCAAACTAGAGCACCTATTCCTCTTCTTTGACGCGAAACGTCCTGTGAGAGAGAAGATCCGCCAGTCACCTTATACTGGACCACCTTTACCGAACGTCCCCATCTTGCACAACAAAAGACGATGATTACCGGAGTCGAACGCCCAAATGAAGCCGAGGTAACATACCTCAGCTTGCTTACCGTCATCCAGTCGTCGTGCCACTTCATCTAACGGGCACATGAGATTAGTCGGACAAGGTCCATTTTTCAGGACTCCGTGCTGGGCCAGAATAAGCATGAAGGGCACCAGTAAGTGCTGACAAATGTGGGCGCGGATGATCTTCCAAAGGACTTTAAAAAGGTTGCTATTTAGGCTTACCGGCCCGTAGTTATCCATAGCCGACTGAGGTCCACCTTCGTGTATCATTACGAAGGCTGCAATTTTCCAGTCCTGAGGCAGCTTACTCTGGTCTAACGCGGGCCTATACAGCTTGCACACCGATGGAGTTACGATATTCGCCAACGACCTGAGGATGGTCGGGTGGATGCCATCCGGACTCGTTGACTTGTGGCCGTTTAATTCCTGTGGATTCTTAAGCACGGCTTTCTTTGAGAGATTCAGCTCCTTTAACCGCGGAGAAGGATGCAGCAGGGCCAAATTGGCTCGTACATCACTATCTTTTTGATGTAAGCTACTGACGTATTTTCTCACGGATTCTGCTTTGCACCGGCCATCAGCGGCAATACCGTGTCTCTAGTGGATGGTAGACCTATGGCATCCTTTGTTGAGCCCTTTGACTGCATGTAGGCATGGAACTTTTCGGCTGCTGTCCTGCGCTCCGGACCAGCCTGGGCTAAAACTCTCACTTAGAAGTTCGCGAAAGGCTCACAGCCTCGTTCCCAAGCTTTGTATGACGGGTTCAAGCTAGCCCACTGCCGAAAGCTTTGTAATGGTTCCAGCTGCGGTCTCTACGTTTGAAGGTTTTAGCAAGTGCAGCCTTCCACCACCTGGGTTATCTCGTCTCCCTACTCGTTCGGCAATAAGGGATCCCTCTGTTACCTGCCAGCGTCACTCTACAGTAGACCTCTCTACCGTGCTCCACGTCAGCCCCATCGCCCTATTGCGAAGCTATTCATGTCCATACTACCGAAATTACTAATCAGTTCTGGGGGACCTTGGGTTGCCGCATGTTTAAGGTGATCTGGACACACACGTGGTCACTCGTGCCCAGTGGTGCAAATCAATGCAATTCAGATACATCGTTGTGGAGATTCGTTATTGCAAGATCCAGCAAGGATGGAGCGCATACAGCCCCCACTGCCGTTGATCCGGAAGATAGAACGTTGGACAGCGGGAGGAAGTTCAGCTCTGCAACAGCCCCTTTAGCCACAGTGGCGCGAAAGATACCGCCATGGAAAAGCCGTCAAAAGTTAAACAGTAAAACTATTGAACCGCGCGTCGCAAGCAGCTCTGCCGCTAGGTTGGGTTTAGGTTCAGGTTGACTCCAGGACTGCACGACAGATAGCCAAGACGTTCAGCTTCTTGCACAGATGATCCTCACGGATCCCTCTGGTGCTGCGCTAACAGGGACGACAGTTGCTCGAACTTTATTTTCTGTATCCACTCGTGTACGGTTCACATTTGGCGACAGCGGACCACCACGTGGACAGGCCCGTGAGTTGGGTTTCGGAGAAGGGGAGCGAATATAGTGGATAACATGGTGGAGCAAAAGAGATATGGTCGAGAGTAGTGCTGAAAGGGTAGTGCATGGAGACGAGGAGGGTGAAAGGTAAACCACCAATGCGGAGAGAACTGGCTGCAGATCGGGAAGAAAGAATGGGCAAGTAGAGGGAAAGCAAACGGCAACGCAGGGTCAGAAGGCTCAAATGTGGACAGAATGGAGACCTGATGAGCACATGACCTAAAGAACTATCAACAACCCACGAGGTACCGTGTTGTAGATCATTGTAGCCCACCACGGAACTCTCAGGTCCATGCCTTGTCCAGCCAATGCTTCAAATCAGCCACTGTCGTTACTTCGGTCACTTCCTCTGGTGGTCTGTTCCAGTCAGTATCCGCATATTTTATGAAGAACTGGGCTCGAATCCCTGCTCGTGACCTGTTCTTCTTCAGCTTGAAGGCATGGCCACTCAGATTGTGGCTTTTCCGCGGCAGCAGGGGGCGTACGTCCGATCTCCAAAGTCGATCCTGCCTGTGAGGACCTTGTACACACTTATGGGCTCCCCTCTCTTCCTCCTCCTTTCAATGGAGAATAAGCTGAGATACCCCAAGCGTTTCACATAATTCTTCCCCTATGCATGCGAAAGAATCTGGTAAATCGACCCCAAATTTTATCTAATACTTGCCCATCCCGAGCCAGGCGTGTACTGCAGGCCTGGACACAGTCCTCCAAGGGAGGCCACACGACAGCCCTATAAAGTGGAAGAAACACTGATGGTATCCCAGAGCTGACTGTTCGACGGAGCTGGTAGAGAACCCTGAAAGCGGTTTTCGCCGCTTTTTCACACCGGGTTTTGGGTTGGAAACCAGTCCTAACCATTAGCCTCAAGTCCCGTAACACATTTTACACTTATTGTTACTGTTACACAATCTACTTCCATCAATGAGGTACACAATCTGGTGCCAGTTTTATTCAGCCACCATGTTATGCCACTGCCTCGGCATAATGACATATTTTCATGTTGATACCTCTTTTTATGCCTGTCATTAAGCGAACAACTCGCTTAGCGCATCGACGAAGATTCTATGCAAATGTCATTCATATTCTGCATCCTGTGAGTAATTCTTCATGCTCCGCTCGATAAATTCCCCTTTTTATGAAGACGAACACTATATCCTTTGAATATGTTCGAATTGTCAGTGTTAATTGTTTTCCGTACCATTTATGCATGTACTCCAGACTTTCAGCCGACGTCACTCAAAAATAGCCGACGGAATGCCCGACCTTGTGTCTCCTTTTTTCCTGGAGTTATTATGCTTATAGTCCATTTGTATGGCATTTCTGCCTTTTTAGGAGTCATTCAAACTACTGGTTCAAGTGCGTACACGTCATCACCAATAATTTTTCCAATTTTTCAGGCACGCTTTTTTCAAATGTTTTTTTGTCATCCGAATCTCCATTGCGACCTTGTGAACCGCATCTGAATTCCTAGTCACTGTGATTCCCTTCCTGCTACATCCGATTACGTATCTCGATCACGAAGTCAATTTTGCTTGTCTTTGATCTGTGCGACCACCTGACCTTCAAATTCAATTTTGTCGGTCATTTCTCCATGCTACCACTGAAACATCCTTACTTCTCTGTACTACAATACTACAGTACGTTTCTGTTATCTGCAACACTTTTATTGGGTCCACTTGGTTTTAATTGGCTTCGAAATAGAGATTTATCAACACACACCTGGCTTCATCTTTCAGACAGTAGCCGAACTTTGTTAACGGATACTTTTCTCGCCTGAGAACGGAAAAATCCTGCAATTTCTGTTTCTGCATCCTCCATCCATCCGTCAGGCGGTTTTTGCTTTGCGTGTCCAGCGGATGGTAAGGGAGTATCGCTAATGTTCCTGAGGAGTTCATCCTTGAATTGCTGTGGAGTTCGTCAAACTTCTCCGACACCTTGCTTCGTTCCGTCCCACTAGCCCTAGTAGGAAAACTTTTCTGACTTCTAACCATTTAATTTTATTGGTAAAGAACGAAGAATACACAAGTTGCCGTCACATACGCACACCCGCTGCACAAGGTGCGTTGGTCTGATTTGTGTGGCTGACCGCGCCTTGGGGCCTGGATGCAGCTGGCAGGATTTGTCTCGTGTATCAGTTCGCGCTACCAAAAGGCTGTCCTGCCACTCGTGGGGTCGAGGGCTCATTGGGAACGGAACTGCGGCATTTTCTGTCGGTGAGACTGAACCCCCTGTCAACCGGTGTCAGGCCACACACTCACACCACTGGGCAAAATCGATCATGCAGTTATTCACTCCAAGTAAAGCCTTGAAAGTGTACCGGTTCCGGCGAAAATGAGGAACGAGTTTTTCAAGATGAAAACAATCTTATGGTGAGAGCTCTATTACTAAGTTGGGAAGTGGAATCGGGAGAATGCACGGTAAAAGTGCTGGGAGAGAGAGTAAAAAGTAAAATGATGAGGTCAACGGATGAAGTCGCTACAACTTAGAGAGGTCGCAGGGAGGAAGTGCCACCGAGGTGGCTCAGCCAGGCAAAAAAGCAGACCGCAGAATGCAAGCGGAGTGGAAAGATACAGGGTGGGAGAAGGGCAACTGTACTTCTCTCAGAATTCGGCCTCTAGAAGACGGGCCATCCGCGTTCAAAACGAGTGCAGGAGGGGCTATGAAGAGGCACTTTCTAGGAACGCGTAAACACACCCAAGACATACTACGGATAGGTGCAGTCAAAGCTTGACCTGCGGAGTGAAGTAAGGCGAGTCACGGACAAACAGGGACTCGCCGCGACTATGGATGAAGAAGTTGGTTACCTGTGTGGATTCTCCCAAGAGGTAAAGAGGGCTGACCAAAGGTTATTTTATCTAGTTTTGTTTTCTGGGAACAGCTGCGATGGAGGTCTACCCGATAGGTGGAAATGAGGCCACATGCAGCCCTAAAAAGCCATTAAAACCAAGGCAGCTGGCTCGGATGGTATTCACCCGGTGTTCCTAAAATCACTAACACCAATAAAGGCAGGATCAGAGACGAAACTATCCGATATCTCATTTGAAACCGGGGTCCCGCCTAAGGACTGGTTTACGTAGACGGTTACCCAAACACAAAGGGGGTGATAGAAGTGGTTGCGAAAACTATCGTCCGGTGAATCTAACCCCAACTATGCCAGAGGTCAAGGGAAGGGTTATTCGGGACCAGATAGTATTGCACCTAAAGCAACACAGCCTCGTACATTGACCCCAGCACGGATTTATGCCGAAGCTCTCACGTCTTTCCAATCTCCCGTGCTGCCTGGAAGATGTGACCAGGAAATAAGATGATGAGAAACGGGTTGGGGTGGTTGACCCCGACTTCCAGAAGGCTTTCGACGCGAAGACCACCTTCTGTTGACGCAGAAATTACGGCTGTTTGAGCCGTCAGACCAACAGACGACGTAGGCTGTGGACATCTGTTTTGCAGGACTTTCCAAGAACGGTTACCGGGGAGCATGGCCCCACCTGAGCTCGAGCAGATTGGGGTATCCTTAGGGTCGGTTTCTTGAACACCGCCATTCCTCTTTTATGAAAACTACTTGGAACAGGGTCTGGAAAACTCATGTTTCCACTCCGGCTACGATTTGAAAAATAAAAGAAGTAGTCAACAATGAATCGGTCCAGAGGGATCTGAGCGAAGGCTGAGACAGGGTGCAGAATTGGGCTTGTCAGTGAACATGCACATGCGCGTGCACCTGGTTGGTGGGGGGCTACCGAACAGACTGAACTTTCTGGAAACAGATGGTGTGACAGTAACAATGAGTATAAAAAGTGTTACGGGACTTGAGGCTAATGGTTAGGACTGGTTTCCAACCCAAAACCCGGTGTGAAAAAGCGGCGAAAACCGCTTTCAGGGTTCTCTACCAGCTCCGTCGAACAGTCAGCTCTGGGATACCATCAGTGTTTCTTCCACTTTATAGGGCTGTCGTGTGGCCTCCCTTGGAGGACTGTGTCCAGGCCTGCAGTACACGCCTGGCTCGGGATGGGCAAGTATTAGATAAAATTTGGGGTCGATTTACCAGATTCTTTCGCATGCATAGGGGAAGAATTATGTGAAACGCTTGGGGTATCTCAGCTTATTCTCCATTGAAAGGAGGAGGAAGAGAGGGGAGCCCATAAGTGTGTACAAGGTCCTCACAGGCAGGATCGACTTTGGAGATCGGACGTACGCCCCCTGCTGCCGCGGAAAAGCCACAATCTGAGTGGCCATGCCTTCAAGCTGAAGAAGAACAGGTCACGAGCAGGGATTCGAGCCCAGTTCTTCATAAAATATGCGGATACTGACTGGAACAGACCACCAGAGGAAGTGACCGAAGTAACGACAGTGGCTGATTTGAAGCATTGGCTGGACAAGGCATGGACCTGAGAGTTCCGTGGTGGGCTACAATGATCTACAACACGGTACCTCGTGGGTTGTTGATAGTTCTTTAGGTCATGTGCTCATCAGGTCTCCATTCTGTCCACATTTGAGCCTTCTGACCCTGCGTTGCCGTTTGCTTTCCCTCTACTTGCCCATTCTTTCTTCCCGATCTGCAGCCAGTTCTCTCCGCATTGGTGGTTTACCTTTCACCCTCCTCGTCTCCATGCACTACCCTTTCAGCACTACTCTCGACCATATCTCTTTTGCTCCACCATGTTATCCACTATATTCGCTCCCCTTCTCCGAAACCCAACTCACGGGCCTGTCCACGTGGTGGTCCGCTGTCGCCAAATGTGAACCGTACACGAGTGGATACAGAAAATAAAGTTCGAGCAACTGTCGTCCCTGTTAGCGCAGCACCAGAGGGATCCGTGAGGATCATCTGTGCAAGAAGCTGAACGTCTTGGCTATCTGTCGTGCAGTCCTGGAGTCAACCTGAACCTAAACCCAACCTAGCGGCAGAGCTGCTTGCGACGCGCGGTTCAATAGTTTTACTGTTTAACTTTTGACGGCTTTTCCATGGCGGTATCTTTCGCGCCACTGTGGCTAAAGGGGCTGTTGCAGAGCTGAACTTCCTCCCGCTGTCCAACGTTCTATCTTCCGGATCAACGGCAGTGGGGGCTGTATGCGCTCCATCCTTGCTGGATCTTGCAATAACGAATCTCCACAACGATGTATCTGAATTGCATTGATTTGCACCACTGGGCACGAGCGACCACGTGTGTGTCCAGATCACCTTAAACATGCGGCAACCCAAGGTCCCCCAGAACTGATTAGTAATTTCGGTAGTATGGACATGAATAGCTTCGCAATAGGGCGATGGGGCTGACGTGGAGCACGGTAGAGAGGTCTACTGTAGAGTGACGCTGGCAGGTAACAGAGGGATCCCTTATTGCCGAACGAGTAGGGAGACGAGATAACCCAGGTGGTGGAAGGCTGCACTTGCTAAAACCTTCAAACGTAGAGACCGCAGCTGGAACCATTACAAAGCTTTCGGCAGTGGGCTAGCTTGAACCCGTCATACAAAGCTTGGGAACGAGGCTGTGAGCCTTTCGCGAACTTCTAAGTGAGAGTTTTAGCCCAGGCTGGTCCGGAGCGCAGGACAGCAGCCGAAAAGTTCCATGCCTACATGCAGTCAAAGGGCTCAACAAAGGATGCCATAGGTCTACCATCCACTAGAGACACGGTATTGCCGCTGATGGCCGGTGCAAAGCAGAATCCGTGAGAAAATACGTCAGTAGCTTACATCAAAAAGATAGTGATGTACGAGCCAATTTGGCCCTGCTGCATCCTTCTCCGCGGTTAAAGGAGCTGAATCTCTCAAAGAAAGCCGTGCTTAAGAATCCACAGGAATTAAACGGCCACAAGTTAACGAGTCCGGATGGCATCCACCCGACCATCCTCAGGTCGTTGGCGAATATCGTAACTCCATCGGTGTGCAAGCTGTATAGGCCCGCGTTAGACCAGAGTAAGCTGCCCCAGGACTGGAAAATTGCAGCCTTCGTAATGATACACGAAGGTGGACCTCAGTCGGCTGTGGATAACTACGGGCCGGTAAGCCTAAATAGCAACCTTTTTAAAGTCCTTTGGAAGATCATCCGCGCCCACATTTGTCAGCACTTACTGGTGCCCTTCATGCTTATTCTGGCCCAGCACGGAGTCCTGAAAAATGGACCTTGTCCGACTAATCTCATGTGCCCGTTAGATGAAGTGGCACGACGACTGGATGACGGTAAGCAAGCTGAGGTATGTTACCTCGGCTTCATTTGGGCGTTCGACTCCGGTAATCATCGTCTTTTGTTGTGCAAGATGGGGACGTTCGGTAAAGGTGGTCCAGTATAAGGTGACTGGCGGATCTTCTCTCTCACAGGACGTTTCGCGTCAAAGAAGAGGAATAGGTGCTCTAGTTTGGCGAATGTCACCAGAGGTGTACCTCAGGGATCTGTCTTAGGTCCGATGCCATCCTTGTTGTTTATCAACGACCTTGCATCCGCCCCTCAATCACCTGGTTTATTTTTGTGGATGACGTGAAGATTGTTGAATCTGAGGGTGGGGTCGACTTAGGTAGGGATATGGGTACAGTCCTGGGCTGGGCACACAAGTGGGACTTACCGCTGAATGCTGGAGAAAGCCATTTTTTGTCAAGTGCAACAGAAGACCTAACTGTCGTCCATGACCAAGAGCTGGTCACCGTAGAAGCAGTCAGTAGGGGTGAAGACATTGTGGTCATCATCGGCAGTGACTTTTAATGGTCGGACCAGTGCAGCGCTGCTGCACAAAGGGCTCGCGGTGAGCTTTTTAGACTGCAATCAAAATTTCCATGCCGGCAGCCGGAAATATTCGTATCCACTTACGTGGCTATATTACGACCTCACTTAGAAGGAAGTTTGAAGGCTTGGGCACCCTTCTACAAAAAGGACACCGCCCGCTTGGAGAAAGTTCAGTGTCTCGCGACACGAATGGCTGAGGGATAGAGGGGCAAGGCATAGTAGGAGAGACCCTATGATCGGAGTCTTTTGTCTTCGGAAAGGAAGAGACGTTAGGTGGTCCCATACAAACTTTCAAAGTAATGAATGACTTTTCTGGACTCAGGCCGGATGGTCCAATTAAAGTGGCTTTAGATTCCAAAACAAGGGGGCACGAAGGGAAGCTGACCAAGTTTCAAGCCAGGCTGATGGCCAGATCGCACTTCCTAAGTAACAGAGCAGTGAAGAGTTGGAATATTCTGCCTGGTGGAATGGTAGACCTGCAGACAGTCCGGTCCTTCAAAAATGACCTAGATCGAATGTGTTACGAGATACTTCGTCGTGGTGAGCGTCGAATATGTCTACCAGATGTGTTTGGAGTGTAAATACTACTTAGTAAGTAGGTGATTGCTGGAAGCGGAACTATGGAAAGTTTTGGATTACTAAACGCCGCTATGTCCGGGAGACCAAACGAAATAAGGTAAACTACGGGGTGCAAACCACACGACTGCTTCTCTGTCTTGACTGTGACTGTCTTCAAGTGGACAGGACAGCTATCTGACAGAGAAGCAGGTTTGTAACATTTGGTTAGTTTAATCGGTGTCCAAACGAGCTGGTTCTAATGAACAATGTATTACCCAGGCACGTCTTTTGGATTATAACGGATGACAGATAGCACTGTGATCTCTCTGGGGTTGTTTTAATCGACGTTTTCACACATAGCACACTGTCTCAGTGAACGCTCACGATACATAACATCTCTTGCAGTGGATGTAAGATGAGGTCTTACGTTTCCCTCTCATTTCTAGTGGGGATTCGACGAAATGCACTGTGCGGTGGTGGGTGCACAACTAATGTGCATACCATGGAAAGAATTCCGGGTGCTTGGTTGACCATGACAACTACCTGTCCCGTGCAAACTAAACTGGCCTGCGCTACGCCGTGACGCGACGCTGCCTGGAGCTTGGATTACTTTTCGGAAAGGAACATCACGAGGAAGACCAACTGCTATTGGTCTGCAGAACTTTGTTATACGTTTCCCAACTGCAGTTCAGACGGGACTTCAATAAAACAAAGATCACAAACTTGGAAATAGGGCTAGCCCAACGGAAATCTGCAATTTGTGATCGTATCTACAATGTAGGCCTTTGCATAACTCATTTGTTTGTCGTCGTCGCTGGGGCGTTTCCAGAGTCCGACTATTTTCCTCTCCTTCTAAATCGTTCTGAGCATTCATCTTGGAGCTTCAACTTCGCTAACTCCAAGAATGGAAAGTTATACTTCGGCGAAAACGCCTTTGTCCATGTGTCGCATCGTAAATGGCCGTAAGGAAGTAAGAATAACGGAAACTTTTGCGACAAATGCGAGCAGTCGTACCATCGGAAGCTGAAAGAGCTTTCTGCCAGTGATATCAAGCTGTGCGTGGGGCAACCCAGCTTGAAGTTGATCTGTATTTTCTGTGTAAACGCATGTAGATTGCTGCTAATCGGGGGCTTAAGTAAACCAGAACTATCCAAAGGCGGTGAAGCTGCAGTGATCCAGAATCAACCACATTGCACAGATACTAACACACGAGTGACGAAAATGGAAGAGAGCCTTACAAATTTAGAGCAGTCCTTTGTGGACAAATATCCGGACTCAGGAATACAGTAAATAATATATACAGTAAACCAAAAAATTGAGAGGCTAAACAGCCACTATGGCGCAAAAACTGACGAAGTTTGAGCACACGGTAGAAATAGCCACCGGTGGGCAAAGAAATGCCGTCATAAATAGGGTACCTGAGGCGTTCTGCTTGTCAACTGGACAGCGGTTTAGTGAGCAAAGGCACCGTATCACAAACCTACTGAGACGAATTTATGCGCCCGAACATGCTTTTACAGAAGACGTTCAGGGGAGGCCAGCGAACGAGTCTTCTATTCGGTTTGGCAGCGAAATACCAACGATATCCCCTCTATCGGACGAACAGAAAAGACGCAAGTCGGTTTACAGATGCAAAGTGTATCTTATATATTGTGGCGCCGAAATGGTACCGATAAGAGAGGTACACCGACAGGAAAAGGAAAAGCGACGGCTGCGCAGAAAGCAAACCGAGAGCGCGTACAATCGGCGGACGACCGAAGGCGAAAGTGATTCAAAACGAGGCCGATGGAAACCTCGGAATAGTCAGTCCAGCAAAACGTACGCAACGGAACGGCACAATAAGGTCTGTGTCAAACGTCAGAAAAGATGGTAGAGAAAATAGACCCAAAATGGTATCCAGCGAACAGTCATTTTCTCAGAACGATCGAGGTCACTACACTCTCTCGAAGAGGGTTTTCAAGCTGGGCTGCCGGCCAGCCAATTAGGAGAAAAACTGGAGCCTTAGACCTGTGTTAGTGGAATTTGGAAACCCACTTTCCCAAAACAAGTTCTCAGCAACAGCGTGCCAAACTGTTAGGCACACGAATAAAGTAATGCGTGTGAAACTCGACCACTCGGGGAAAGGCTCCAGGAACGCTTCCGGTGGCATTCACCTAAAAAGGAACCACATTTACCCCTTTGATGATCGCTAGACCAATGGTAGTAGCCCATCACCTGCCACAAACAGTATCTCCAGTGACTGGCGCTCGCATGGTGAGACAAGAATACAGCAGTAGGAAGAGCTGAACAAGCATCAATCTGGCTTCCCTCCACGAACACCCCAATCTAGTGCCAAAAATGGCGAGGGCTTTGAGGTGATGGATCCGAGAGCCAGCTAGGGAGAGAGGTTAGCAATATCCGACGGGTGAGCGCAACACTACCTCCCATAGGGGAGCTCGGAGAAGCATACACAAAGCTTGCAGCTTAGTTAACCAGGCAAAGAGGCTCGAGGTTGAATCAGTTGGAGTTGACCGCATTGCAACAACGGGGATGTGGGTACGTCAAAGTGCAGCTACGGAGCTGCTACTCAGCAATGTATACTGCGCCTACCGGACGGGCAGGGATGGTAGCAGGGTAGGACGAGGAAAGCTGATGTGAGTAACCAAAAACCGTGTACGGCTGTCTTGAAAAGCCCTGTATATGCCAAATACACTGACTTGACTATGCCGTCTACTATCTCCGGGATCTCCTGTTGATGAAGTATGCACATATCGCGGCCCCAATGCTGGTGCAGAAGAGGGAAGTTTAGTGTTGCATTATCCATTCATAGTTGCTTAGCAGGTATCCCGGATTTTGACGATGGGTATTTCGACTCCCTCGAAACAAATACTGAAAGCCTGTCCTCTTCGACTTTGCTCACGTTTTCAAGCTGGCGGACTGCACACCACCCTTTCATCAAGTCAACCCGCCTATCAGGTTGAGGGGAGGGCAAAATCCGAATGTACTCAGTCTAGTGTTCACCGGACATACGGAGGAAGTAAGTGGACTGGAGTTCACCTCACCTCCACTCCCGCTTGAGAGAAGTGACCATGTTGTTATAAGATTTCTGACCCAACAGGCTCCTTACGGGGTGCCAAATAAGGTGCGAAGGTAATTCAAAAGTTCGGAAGTCTTTGCGGTCAGGAAAGCAGCAGGTAGAGTTGTCTGGGGGTGGCCATTATCAGACAGTGGATTTGGGGTGGACCGACACCAGGGACCACCCCCTCAGGTTGACCGACGGGTTTGCCCCACTGAGACGCGTCAAAAGACAGGGCAAACCATCGTGGTGCACAAGCCGACCCGTCAAGACGCAACTGGTGCAGCGCAAAGCGTGGTGTCGTTATCGGTCAACAGGTAGACACCAGAGAATGGTGCAATATTTGCGAACTCGTTAGTGTGCCACAAGGATGCAGCGAGCAAGTCAGGCAAGATGTGGAGCGGCTCTAGTGAGTGGAGTGAAGACATATCCTAAGGCCTACTATGACTAAGTTCAGTCAGAGGCTACATTAAGAGTCACCGTGGGATGCAGAGTCAATGAAAACGGAGTGCAGTCAACAAGGGCTTACGAGAAAGCGCAGACTCTGAAGAAATTCTTCGAGTGTGTGCATGGACTAGACAACGGGAGACAGCACGAGACCACGGTAACCCGGCGGGCGATCCTCATGGATGGAGCCATCATTGGTAATAGTGAGGTCGAACAGGCGCTGAGCAGTCTGAATAGTAATGATGCTGCGGGGTCGGAAGGCACTCACCCCGTCGTTCCGAAATCCCTATCCAGTGTATTTCCTGAACCGCTAACATAGCTGTTCAACGTATCTGTTGACACCGGGGAGCTGCCGGACGATTGGAGACTGGCGCGAATTGTCCCCATCCACAAAAGAGACAAACGAGAGGTGGCCTCTAGCTACCTTCTCGTAAGCTAACCATCAACCGCCCCCAAAGTATCACGGGAACGGGCCAGAGAGCGACTAACAGAACATCTGCGGACTCACTAGCTGATTACTAATCCGCAACACGGGTTTGTTTAAGGACTATCCCGCCTCACTAACCTGCTATCACTTTCCTATGATGTAGCTCGCAGATAAGACCTAAGGGAACTAGTAGATGTATGCTACTTAAGCTTTCAAATGGCCTTTGATTTTGTAAACCACCGTTTCTTGCTGGGCAAACTGAAGGCACCAGGAGTGGCTCCTCAGATTGTGAGGTGGACGGAACGTTACCTAAGTAACGCAGCCCTCTTCGTGAATGTAGAGGACACCAGGTATACACGGGCCCAGGCATTCAGTGACATGCAGCAAGGTTCCGTGCTGGGACCGCTGTTGTTCTTGGTATACGTGAATGATCAGGCAACCACACTGGACTGCCCTGGGTTCCTTTTCGCAGATTATATCAAAATAATGGGCGAACTAACCTCGAGGCAACTGTAAACCGACTTAAACGAGATCGGTGCGTGGGCTGAAGAGTGGGAGTAGCCACTGAATGCAACGAAACGCAAACACTCGCTGGCAGGCAGAAGGCGCAACGGAGACCGATACGTGGGGCTGTTCGTCCCAGCCAGGACTGAGTCCGCTGCCATGGTAAAAGACCTAGGTGTGCCTGTGCACGATAGCTTCAAACCCGCCGAGTAGTGTACGTCAGTGGCTGTCAAGGCAAACAGAGGCCGGAGTAATTCTTTCAACATACAAGGTGACCGTGAGGCGCCACTTGGAGACTTCTGTCCAAGCATGGGCAACGAGCCTAGCAAAAGACAAAATGGTGTTGGAAGACGTTCAAAGGGGGTTTACTCGGATGACAAATGGGATGTGAGGAAAGTTAAACCAGGGAAGACTAAAAGCCTTTAATCTATTATCCCTCAGCCGTCGTGGGCTTAGGCGAGACATGACGGAGTGCTATAAGTTATATCAAGATATCACTACGACCGACAGACCATTACCGACTCGTTGTCACAACCTTGCACCCAGGAGACAGGAGCATTAACTGGAAAAATCTAGGACATGTTGGAGCATGAGGACATGGTTCTTCTCCCACCGTGCCACAAACAAGTGGTACAAGTTGCCTCCACATGTAGTGACAGCAACCTCGGTCGTTGCCTCCAAGCACAAGTTTAATGCGTGCTTGAACGAGGGTATTACCACACTGTCACTAGCCGTCCAAAGAAGTTTTCCTTTTATTCTCCTTATCCTTCCTTTTCTCCCCTCCCGACTAAATATCTTATACTGCACCTCAACACTCTAGTGTTTCCTCACTGTACCGATATAAGGTTGAAGGGAAGACCCTGTATGTGACGCTAACGAAATTCAAACGTTTTTCTAATGCATACAATATGCTTCTTGGGTATTGTATCAACGGTTGGCGCAAGAAGTGTACCAGGTAAAAAAATCGTGAATTAGGTTCGGTCAAACTAACCGTGGCTGAAGTGGATAGATCTGACAAATGACTTATGATTGTCAGATAAAGGTGCTGATATTATAAACTTCAGTTGGCGTTCTATTTAAATATATTGATTTGGTTCGTCGGATTGCCCTTAAAATACCTTGGTATAGATGAATCTATTTTACTCCTCCAAAATGAGTAAAATAAGAAAAATTGATCGGAAAATCATAAGCTAGGAGATAGAAATGAACATTTTGAAACGTAAGTTGAGAAAGATGACAGAAATTAACGGAGTGTAGCACGTATTTCCGACAATTGGAACAGATCGCTGGGGAGCCACTTGAAAATCAATCGGGGTATTAGTAAAACCGCTGAAAAACCGGCGGAAAACCGATTGGTTTTGGAGCAGATTTGGCCGGTTCCTAGGCAGTTTGTGCCAATCGTTTTAAATACGTGATATGCTTCGTTTATTTCTTCAACTAACCCAAATTACATGTGGCGATGTCCATTTCTTTCTCCTAATTCATAAGTTTTCGATAATTTTCCCACTTGACTCATTTCGAGGGAATAAAATAGGTTGATCTACACCGATCTTTTCACGACATTTCGGCAAATCGAACCAGTGCATCCAAATAAGACGCCGGCCGAGCATTGCGCATCACCGCGGTCCTTAATTGCTTCCATATAAATTCATCGATGATCCGCGTAAAATGGCTATTAATCAAACCGACCGAAAGCCGACGTTCTGAACAGGCTGGGTGCTACAAAGGTGCTTGTTGCAAGGTATACTACCCAGAAAAGGTGAGTCAGTGGGGTTAGTTCACTCGTTTAAGACAACGTTTGACGTCCACCAGTGACCCAGGGGACACGAAATGTGAAACTGACCCTAAAAGGACATTTGTGATGCCATTAATTGTTCTACCTCCGCCGGAAATATGTCTCCGTGCAAGTCACAAAGTGGGGTTTGTCAAGCGAACAAATTATTTACTCCTTCCACTTAGACCGTCTTCCACACCGCAGCCGGCAATGCGAACCATAGTCATGTCGTCTCCAATATCGTGCGTTATTCACTTTGTTTTTGTTACCATACAATCTCGCAGTTTTGCGAAGGTCAACTGCGGCAGTTCCAACGAGAAACCCACAGAAACATCCGACAACCCTGCGGACAGGACAGTAATTACCATGCCTGGTATGTTAGCTTCCTAATATCAACAGTGCGTTTACCAGGGGAAGGGTATCCCAGTGGGGTCTCAACTCATAACCCATTGGGGCACGGTCGCAATGCGCAGCAAATCCCAATCAAGACCAAATATTTAGGCTGGGTCGTCTCAATCAAAACCCGAAGTACTTGAACCTAATCCCAATCAGATCCCAGTAAGGACCCAGTCGGGATTCGATTGGGATTGCTGCATGAGTGGACCTCATTGTTGAGGTACGAATTCATACTTCGAATGAACCATATTTAATCCGCTTATTGAACGTGGTGAAACTTCCTGAGATCCCTGTAATTCTCTAGAATTTTTGACGGATCTGTTTAGGGAACTGTATGACAACATTTTCAGAAGTAAACGTGCACATACACGTACATATGTACATATATATGAATATATTTATATGTAAGCACGTATACATGCCTTCTAGGCATGCACAGCGTGGTATAACACGCTGTGCGTTTTAGCTGTTGCCAATAAGCAGTCATTTCAATGATTGTGGCATATTCCATAGTTCACAGGCTGGGTGCCCCACGGGCCCCTACAGTTTCCTATAATTGTACCTGAAGCCTATTTTAACCGTAAATTATTCATTTTATTTCACTGATAATAAGTCAAGTCTAACACTTCCCACATGTTTAGTGCAGCGAAGACTGTAATAAAAAATTTCCATTTACTTCTTTCCGTTGGTATTGTGTCAGTATAATACTAGCTGGCAACACGAGGCTGTAGACCTGCTCATTCCACTTCGTTACCATTAATTTGTGCTTTTCCCTTCCTTCATTATAAACGAATACATTTTTGCTGTCTGTTCATGCAATGCTATTATACCATCTTTAGGTCCACAACTTCGTTAAGCTAGTTTTTTCAATGTCACGGATCCTAAAGGCTCCAAATGGTGTAGACGTTAAATCGTTTATTGGGGCTAGGTGCAGAGGATCAAGAGGCTGATTTGTTTTCTATAGGACCAGTAAGACTTTCTTCCAAGGCAGATCCCCTTGAGGCAGAAAATGCCAGTCACAATTGACGCGTCCTACAGCTCCAACGTGTGCTGTGTGCCCAAGCCCATAGGTGATTTCCCAGAGCCTCTAAAAACGCCTACAAGAAACGAGAGATTCGGGGTAGATACGCTCAGCGAGAACCTTACGAGCGTGTGACGACAACCGTAGCTCCAACCACTGCAAACGGTTGTTACATTCAAAAGATAACACTTCATCCTTACGGATTCTGGGATCACTAGTTTTGAACAACGATCTCATTCGCTTCGTGGCATTTTCGCACAAACTATGGACCGCAGAACAGGGAGACAATACCCGTTTTACTTGTCCATTTCTAGTCTCTGCCCCGTTAGTTGTGGAATTGTCCAGCAGTAAGCGTTTATGCAGACAAGATTCGGCCGAAAAAGACTTATACGGTGACCGCGTTTTACCCAGGTCAAACATAGCCTCCACATCCCCATTCCCTATGGCTATTAGGAATTCCCGATTTCCTCAATGTGTTTGGTAATCATTTTACATGAATCAAACATAATTTGATACGGAGAGGATCGACGACCGAATTATTATGCAATAAGTAGTTGGTATTTTATTTCAATATATTGATTTAACTCACTAAAATGCCTTGAAATTCTCGGTTCAGATGGTTCTATTCCATGCCCTCGAAGTGGGTAAGCTAAGGACAAGTATTCGACGACGATAAAAATGAGCATCAACAAAACGTTATTTTGGAGAAGCATGAGGAATTACCGGAGCATATAACGTGCTTCCAATGATTGGCGTAAACCGTTCGGAAACCGATCGGCCTAGTAGTAAACTCGTTTGAAAACCGGCGAAAAGCGCCCCAAAGTCGGCCGGTTTTTGAACGGTTTCCGAGTGGCTTCTCAAAGGTTTCTGAACGGTTTCCGAACGGCTTATGCCAATCATTTGAAATACATGATATGCTCCGAAACTTTCTCTTGCGTTTCCAAAATTACTTTTTGTCGATGCTCATTTTTATCGTCCAGGTTATGGTTTTTAGAATAGTTATCATTAGCTTACCCATTTCGAGGGCATGGAATGGAGCGATCTGAACCGAGGTATTTTAGGGCATTTCAGTGAGGTAAATCAATATATTGAAATAAAATACCAACTACGTATTGCATAATAATTCGGTCGTCGATCCCCTCCGTATCAATTTATTTTTGATCCGTGTGGAATGACTACTAAGCAAACCTACCGAAAAGCAATGTTACGAACGGGCTGCATCTTTCTAGGGTTCTCCCCAACGTAAACAAATGTCAACACCTGATTGAAGAGGGAATATCATGGCCCAATTTCTTTTTATGGACTTTTAGTGCCCCAGATACCAGGTACAAAGTGGATCTTCAGGATGGCTTATCGAAAGTGCGACAAGCCAAAACTTCCAATGCGTGCCAGAAGAAGGTGCAAGTCGATGGAATAAGTAAAGGAGGGTTTGTATTGAAGCAATGTCGTTCACGTTTTCGTTTCCGAGCGGCGCCGGACACAATACTAGTTGAAGGAGGTAAAGCTTCAACTCTCCGCAAGCAAAGCAGTCAGAAATGTGTCTTCCGGTTGGCGGAAACCAATTTTTCTTACGGCAGGCAGACAAACAACGAACATACCCTGTGGCATCGAACAACATACAAACTGATTAAAGCTAAGTTCTTATTGCTTATGCTTCTTTGAAGTAATTTTTGGTAAGGAGTTTATGCACTCAAACACAGTCATCTCCAGGTCGCTACAGGCTCACCGGGCAAACATATGGCGATCGCTCGAGCAGTGATGGTAAGGGATCTGGGAATGGTAGTTAAAGCGGACCTAATGTCGCCCATGTGGCAAGCCGCTCAGAAACCCGCCGCTCTTCGTGAGGTTTTGAAGCGGTTTGAAGACGATTCTGGAGCGTGTTTCGGCCGGGTTTTGGTCAGTTTGTGCTCCTACGGTGACCTTTTACAGGGCGGTTGTGGCGGCTTGCCAGGCACCAAATTCAAGGTCGTTGAATCACCTCTTCGAGCCAGTGAGTTCTGGTCGCACATGAATTTTAGATGCCTCTAGGAGCTCATCTAGGTTGGACATCAGGTGACCAGTTACCAGTAGCATTTGCGACCTCGCCGCAACTATAATAATTGGGTTACTTGATTTCAGAAGCGGCTCAGAATCAGGCGCAAACCGCCCATTTGCATAATTATGTCGCAGGCAGATTCCTCACGGTATGCTAAAATCACTTTGATGACTTTCATCAGTCGCGTTGTCACACGTCACGGATCAGTTAGGACTGATTAGTGGCTCTGAACACGTTCACAACATTGTTCGCATTGACCCTGAGTAAGAGACTAACTGTGTGAATGACGTTTGATCAAGTGAACCTTAGGTTTTCCGGCTAGGGCTCATAGCCACATCTCGTTACGCTCGCTCTGCATTCGTGGCGCACACCAATTCACTGATCAGACTCTAGATAGCTAGCCCCCCCCCCCCCAGGTCTAACAGCTCCACTAGACCGACAATACAACCCCTCAAGCTGTACAGGTTTTCCTTCCTTTCGGCTGAACTCGTGGGGTCCACCGTTGGGATAGGAGGGCTCAGGAAATTGCAAGACTGTTTAAAACCGATTCTGTGGAACACGGGGTATACTGTTATTATTTCTTCCATACAATACTTTGTCATTACGATTCATTTAATTTATCAATAATTTCTTCAGCCTCTCAAATTGCGTCTCCAATTACTCACTCATCCTATAATTACGACAAAATCATTTCAATAATCTCTTTCCCTTCCACTTCTACAGTGCATGAAAGGAGCCAGTTATAAAATGGAATGGGAAGGGATATAGAAAAAGAAAAACATAAATTTATGTGCAATTGTGCAAAAAGCTTACAGGCTCACCGCATTTCGTCAATTAATCTGCGACCTATGGATGAAGAGACGACGGTACAATCGTGGGACAAAATTTGTGCACATACAAAAACACAAATTATTTACAATCAGCAAATTGACCGAGGGGAAAATGCTTTCAAGGAATATAAGAAATTGGGTTTATTGTCTAAATTGAACTGGTTTTGCTGGGAGCGGAATGTACATGGACACGTAAGTCTCCAGCATCATCATCTTTGAGTAGCTTCTGCTACCTGAACTGAAAATACAGCCAAATATTTGTGCCGAACATGAACGAGTATGTACAGACAATGTTCTTATATTTCATACGATGACTGAAATACTAAGGGAATGCAGCACAGTCGCGGTGGTAATGCGTAATAAACAAAACCTAACATCTTTTCTTCCGGCGACCCCTTGATCTTTGTCACTGGCAAACCACCTTTGAACGTGCCTGCCAGCGTCATCGTCCGACAAACCCCTTTAAAGTATATTTGCATACATCGCATTTATATCGATTTACGTATTCAAAAATGCCAGTTTACCTTTGATGGCGCTGATGATATGCATATGTGATACGGATTTTAGTCCCGTAAGAGTCGTTCTTCCATGGTCAATACACTTGTGCAATAGACAATCATGTTTTAGCAAGATATGACGTACTCGCTGCGTCCACACGACCAGTCGCGAAACTGGGCGTTGCTGCTATAGGCGTAAAAACCTTCAACTGTTCCGCGGATGAACTTGATTCATCGACCGTTGTGGAGTCTGTCTGCAAGGCTTCTTCGTCAGCATCCAACAGATCTAGAAATAAAAGTGCAATACACTCATTGAATGTCAGCCATCATAAATTGCCGTAAATTTATTGACCATTCATCGTATTTCCGTGCACATGAAGTAGACCACGTTTGTATCCTTTGGTTAGTCCACAAACACATAAACTCACGAAAATAACTCACCCACAGTGTTTGACACTTTATTCTATAAGACAGCAGTGTAACAAAAATGAAAACTACATTATTGGAATCAATGAATTAGTACAAGTAGCATGAACCGTCAATCAACTGAACCACTGCAAACTGCCACCTAATTTTCAGACCCATAAGATGGAAAAAAGTACCCTTTTGAAAATTTTGCATGCACACCAGCAAAACCTGGAAAACTTTCCTAGTAAAGGGGTATAATCACCGGATCACTCATATCACATGAGGCGAAGCCAAACTACATTTACGAGCGGCTTCCAGCGATCACTGCTACACCTCTAACACTGATTCATTTAAAAAATGTCTCACCCGCATGTGGCGCAATTCATGATCGTATTCCTCTATCAAGACGAAACTGCATCTTGACGAGGTGTGATGGCTTGCGCGCCTCTGTGACCCAGAGAGCTATGCAGGATGGCTTCTTCAAACCGGAAGTACAATCAGGTCTGACAGGCCATTGGATTGAGGTCAGACAAAGTCCAGTCTCCTGGTCCTCCAGGTTGGGGGTCGATTTGAGCTGCCAACTCAGTCGGCAAAATCAGGGGAGAGTAATTGATCCAAGCAAATGGGCTTCTACCTCGCTGCCTTTTGGAAAGTTTCTGGTTAGAACTAAAGGCTTTGGATGATAACTCTAATCGATCTCCTGCTTTGTGGCTGGACGCCCCAGCAGTACCTCTCCAACATCTCCCGTGAACTGCACGAAAAGAAAAAAATCCGTGCTGCGTCGGTCTTCACACAGGGCAATCTTGACCGCGCCGTCCACTGAGTCGAGCGGGGTGAGTAAAGGTAAGTGGGCTACAGCTCAGAATTTCATCTCTCTTATTCAACCTTCGTCTTCTGTTTCCAGCCACCTCTCTTTGCTCCCTCTATTCACCCATAATGCGCTTACTGACAACACGGCCGATACTCGCAACGGTTCATTGTCAAATAGTGTCGTGAATAATCTTCTGTCCGGTAACGCATATTTTCTCAGGCCTCATCAGCCTCTGCATCTCGGCTCCCTCAAGGTGCGCACACTCAAGCAGACCAGTTAGCAGGCTTGCCTGGCCCTCACAATAAACTCTCCGGAGAATGACGTCTTCTGCTTAAGTGAAACGCGTGTCCAGGATTCGGCCAGTGTTATTCAGCCAACTGCTCCTGTTATCTCATCGAGGCATTTTGTGCCCACCTCAGGAGACGAAGTAGCTTGAGCTACGGGTCAACATTGTGAAGAACCAGTCCCCACTGAAAAGGCTGAAACTGCCCCCATAGACTGGATCCCTGTTAAACGCCGTTTATGTGCAGGCAGACTCCAAGGGTCAGTTGGCGTTCGAAAGGATAGTTGTGTTGAGCGAAATTTTGTTTGTAACCTCGTCGTACGCCCCAACGAACTGCATCGCTGACACCCAGAAAGATGAGTTCCATGATGAACTCGCCACCCTCGTTCGCAGCGGTGAGGGTTCTGACATTGTAGTGATAGCCGGTAACTTCAATGCACAAGTTGGCAAACTTAGTTCGTCAGAAGCTTGTTTAGGTGGCCTTTGTGCTTTGCCCGCTGAGCGTACAGATAACGGGGACAGACTTCTCCACTGTTGTGCAGACAATCGATTGTTCTTTTCTAGCACCAATTTCCGACACAGCTGGCGTCGCACAGCGACACGGCACTCTAACTCCACAGGTATTTTGAGTCAGATTGATCATATCGCCGTAAGCTACCGGTGGTGCTGTTCTGTTCATAACTGCAGATCTTACTGGTCCACGTACGTAGAGTCGAATCATGCATTAGTTTCGATGCGATTGTCGCTCCAGCTTCATGATTATCGTCGCAAACCACAAACCCGATTAGCCGTGCAAGCTTTGTGTGATTCAAATATTGCGCACTTGTTATGTAAACATGTTAACACATGAGCTAGGAACTACGATGAAAAATAACGTAGGTTAGTATTAGGCCCCTAACAAACAAACGATACAAGTTGCAGCAGGCTTTGTCTGTTGTCTTAGATGTCCATCAAAGACAGTGGAATTTTCAGGAATACTTGAGCTTGATGGATCAAATCTTCAGCTCCCAAACTGAAAGGAGATGAATGGAATATGGGGACATCCACAGAGGCAAGTTCCGAAAAGCATAATCAATGACCGCGGAATATGGTGCGGTCAAATCAGCGGAAGAAATGGAAATAGCAGCTGCTCCATGTAACAGCCTAAGGTCGTTCAAGCTTATTCGTGACACCGATGGACGGCGCATCCAGGTCAGTGAAAGGATTTACGATAGAAATGGAGAACCCATCAATGGAAAGCAGCAATGGCTCGACGTTAGGCCGGATACTTCAAGCAGCAGTTTAGCTGACCGCGCGCTAATGTAGTTACTCTTGTGTCAACAACTGCGACTCCTTGAGTGGTATCACTTGAGCCCTCATTGGAAGTGGTAGGAGAGTCAAGTATTCGATTACTGAAGCGTGGGAAAGTGGCCGGTCCCCACGAACTTCCCCAGTTCTTTGAAACTGGGCGAAAATGCCTTGATAAAATCATCAACCGCTTTGGACTTTGACATTTGGAACGATGAGCGTATTTCGGCGATATGGATCAAGTCATTGATTGTTCCTATCTTCAAGAGGGAATACGCGATGATTGTGGTAACCATCGTGGGATTAGTTTAATTCCGGTAGTCACCAAAGTATTAGCCTCGATTTTGCTGCACCGTCTCATACCTACTCGCGAGAGGGATGCCCAAAACAGCAGACTGGATTCCGCCCAGGTCGAGGATGCATCGACCAAATTTTTACTCTTCGCCGACTACTTGAAGTGCGTCACAAGCACCGTCGACCGACAATAACGGCCATCTTCGACTTGCAGGTCACCTTTGACTCGATTGATCGAACGGCGCTTTTCAGCGCTCATCAGCGAGAAGGTAACCCTAGAAGTTCGTGAACATACGCAGATCATTGTATTTGCATACTGCCGGCCGCGAGTGAGTTTAAAGCGAACAATCTGGTCGGTTCGAAACGCCCAATGGTGTTCGGCAAGGGTGTCGCATTTCTCCATTTATGTTCATCTTTGTCATGGACGAAGTAATGGAGGGCGCTTTGCAAAATCTTCAGGACGTAAACGTCGAACTAGGGAATCGGTAAAGGTTATGTGACCTGGATTAGGCGTACGACGTTTGCTTGTTAGAATGCACGAAACACCCTCAACGTGCACCGGTAGACTTCGTAGAGCAGTAGCTCTATTCGGCATGCGCTTTGGATCCTCAAAGTGTAAAGTGGTGTTACAAGGCTGAATGTCAACGGTTCCAAGCTTGGTGCTCGATGGAGAGGTGTTGGCAATTGAAGACCGCTTCACCTACTTCGGATGAGAACAAAGTAGTAGAGGTGAGCACGCTCATATTCGAGGCTCGAGCGGCGTACGCCGAACTAAAGTACTTGTGGCGCCGACCAGATACTCCACTGAAGATGAAAAGTCGTATGTACTGTGCCATGCCGCTTTCAGTTTTGTTGTATTGAGGTCTGCGTACAGAAGATATCCGTCGTCCTGAGGTTGTCGACAACCGATGTTTGCTAAGTATTGCTAGGATTTGGTGGAATAGCCGAGTGAGCAATGCTGAGGTCAGACAGCGAGTACTGGGTACCGATTCGGAGAACGTTCTGTCGAGGCGTATACAGCTTAGTAGACTTCGTTGGTTGGGGCGCGTGTTAAATAGGGCAAATACACATCTACCGTACCGTGTCCTATTATCCGTTCCTCCTAAGGAGTGGAAAACCCCGTCAACAGATGACGTGGCAGCGAGGAATTATAGAATGTACAGCGAACTTAGGAGAAGTAGGTGCCTCAAGTCTTCGTGGTTGGGGTCCAAAAGATCCGTCAATCAGTTGGCTGGAGACACTGAGGGATACTGCAGCGAATTATGACCAGAGGCGATCGTCTTGTCACCTTTTGTCGAACCGGAACGGTGAATGTATGTGCTTTTGTACGGTTAGAATTTTCATTCTTTGTGTTGGTTGTCAGGGCATTTTCCCCTCTTTCCACTCCCCACCCACCTTGTACATCTACACTTCCAAACTCGGCATGCAAGATTTTGAGGAGGGCAGTGGTTTTTGGGGCTTGCCTTGCTGTTCAACGATGTACGATGGCGATAATGATTCTAGTCATATAAAATCTATATATTTTCATGACGGTTTCTCAATCTCCTATTCAAATGTATCATGTTCTCTTCGGTAAAACGGCTACTGAGCAAATCGACCGACGACCGGCCGGAAACCGATATTTACAAACGAAATTTATGCCTGAGGAGTAGCTGATTACTTCAAATCGCACCGTTGGACTACTTTTAGAGAATATTCCACGCAGGTATTTAGTTGTCGTAAAACAAACTTGGAATGCAGCATAAAAAGGTAACAACGGGCGACGATTTTTTATCCATGTGATTGGTATGGCTGAGGAATGGGATAGTGTGCGGGAAATCATGCAATGAAGGAAGAAAGACCAATGGAGGATGAGCTATAAATGACTTAGATTATTTGAGTAAGCACGTGATTCACAGATCGAAGAATGGGCATAGGCAGTGTATTAACTCATGGTTGTAGTGCGAACTTAGGCTGTAAGGTGATGTTTAAATCAAACACAATGGGAAATCGACAGGAATGTAGAAAATAGAGCAAACGTGACACGATCGCATTATGATTATGACAAGCACTATTATCATTCCACTTTTGCTGTTTTCCATCTGTTCCTTGTGCTTCGATTTTACGTATATATCCAATAATCTTACGTATTCTATACATACTTCAAGTGTACAGTTTGATAATGCTTTTGGCTTGCCTCGGACTCTCCTCGAATGTAAATATTGTTTCTTTTCATCATTAGTTTTCTGCCAACATGCGGGTCTACGATAGATGCCCTCTAGTCTATTTTCTGTGCAAAGGGGTTTATTCTCTGGTTAGTTGCGAGTGGCTCGGGCCGTGGAATCTCCGACGAGGTAAGCAGAAGCGCGATAAAGGGCCCCGAAGTTCATCTGCCTAGGGTATAGTATTGGAGCTGGTGGATGTACATAAAAGGATCCTCGCGGCTGTAAATGCAACGGTGGCCGCTAACCTCAGTTGCTTCAGTAAAATAATAAAAAAATAATAAAAAATAATGGTTTGTTTCATATGAGCCCAAAACACGCTGAAGTGCAAGAAGAGACGGTAAAAATTATGGCAGGACAACGGTTCCGGGGGGACCAGAGCAAATTTGTTCTTACAAGAGATTCTAGCAAAAACTGAAATGAATTGAAATGGTAATAGCACCGGGGGAATTCAAAACTAATTTTATTCTGGCGAATTCCGTTCATGCCAGGGGAAGCCAGATGGAAAGGCGGAGTATGTACACAAACTGTTCCGAGAATACTGAATGGGGCTGAAAAGTGACAAACAATTAAAGAATTCTTTCACTATCTATGATTGTAGATTACGTAAATTTCGACCTCACTGTAATTTCTGATGCGATCGTGTCACGTTTGCTCTATTTTCTACATTCCTGTCGATTTCCCATTGTGTTTGATTTAAACATCACCTTACAGCCTAAGTTCGCACTACAACCATGAGTTAATACACTGCCTATGCCCATTCTTCGATCTGTGAATCACGTGCTTACTCAAATAATCTAAGTCATTTATAGCTCATCCTCCATTGGTCTTTCTTCCTTCATTGCATGATTTCCCGCACACTATCCCATTCCTCAGCCATACCAATCACATGGATAAAAAATCGTCGCCCGTTGTTACCTTTTTATGCTGCATTCCAAGTTTGTTTTACGACAACTAAATACCTGCGTGGAATATTCTCTAAAAGTAGTCCAACGGTGCGATTTGAAGTAATCAGCTACTCCTCAGGCATAAATTTCGTTTGTAAATATCGGTTTCCGGCCGGTCGTCGGTCGATTTGCTCAGTAGCCGTTTTACCGAAGAGAACATGATACATTTGAATAGGAGATTGAGAAACCGTCATGAAAATATATAGATTTTATATGACTAGAATCATTATCGCCATCGTACATCGTTGAACAGCAAGGCAAGCCCCAAAAACCACTGCCCTCCTCAAAATCTTGCATGCCGAGTTTGGAAGTGTAGATGTACAAGGTGGGTGGGGAGTGGAAAGAGGGGAAAATGCCCTGACAACCAACACAAAGAATGAAAATTCTAACCGTACAAAAGCACATACATTCACCGTTCCGGTTCGACAAAAGGTGACAAGACGATCGCCTCTGGTCATAATTCGCTGCAGTATCCCTCAGTGTCTCCAGCCAACTGATTGACGGATCTTTTGGACCCCAACCACGAAGACTTGAGGCACCTACTTCTCCTAAGTTCGCTGTACATTCTATAATTCCTCGCTGCCACGTCATCTGTTGACGGGGTTTTTCCACTCCTTAGGAGGAACGGATAATAGGACACGGTACGGTAGATGTGTATTTGCCCTATTTAACACGCGCCCCAACCAACGAAGTCTACTAAGCTGTATACGCCTCGACAGAACGTTCTCCGAATCGGTACCCAGTACTCGCTGTCTGACCTCAGCATTGCTCACTCGGCTATTCCACCAAATCCTAGCAATACTTAGCAAACATCGGTTGTCGACAACCTCAGGACGACGGATATCTTCTGTACGCAGACCTCAATACAACAAAACTGAAAGCGGCATGGCACAGTACATACGACTTTTCATCTTCAGTGGAGTATCTGGTCGGCGCCACAAGTACTTTAGTTCGGCGTACGCCGCTCGAGCCTCGAATATGAGCGTGCTCACCTCTACTACTTTGTTCTCATCCGAAGTAGGTGAAGCGGTCTTCAATTGCCAACACCTCTCCATCGAGCACCAAGCTTGGAACCGTTGACATTCAGCCTTGTAACACCACTTTACACTTTGAGGATCCAAAGCGCATGCCGAATAGAGCTACTGCTCTACGAAGTCTACCGGTGCACGTTGAGGGTGTTTCGTGCATTCTAACAAGCAAACGTCGTACGCCTAATCCAGGTCACATAACCTTTACCGATTCCCTAGTTCGACGTTTACGTCCTGAAGATTTTGCAAAGCGCCCTCCATTACTTCGTCCATGACAAAGATGAACATAAATGGAGAAATGCGACACCCTTGCCGAACACCATTGGGCGTTTCGAACCGACCAGATTGTTCGCTTTAAACTCACTCGCGGCCGGCAGTATGCAAATACAATGATCTGCGTATGTTCACGAACTTCTAGGGTTACCTTCTCGCTGATGAGCGCTGAAAAGCGCCGTTCGATCAACTGAGTCAAAGGTGACCTGCAAGTCGAAGATGGCCGTTATTGTCGGTCGACGGTGCTTGTGATGCACTTCAAGTAGTCGGCGAAGAGTAAAAATTTGGTCGATGCATCCTCGACCTGGGCGGAATCCAGTCTGCTGTTTTGGGCATCCCTCTCGCGAGTAGGTATGAGACGGTGCAGCAAAATCGAGGCTAATACTTTGGTGACTACCGGAATTAAACTAATCCCACGATGGTTACCACAATCATCGCGTATTCCCTCTTGAAGATAGGAACAATCAATGACTTGATCCATATCGCCGAAATACGCTCATCGTTCCAAATGTCAAAGTCCAAAGCGGTTGATGATTTTATCAAGGCATTTTCGCCCAGTTTCAAAGAACTGGGGAAGTTCGTGGGGACCGGCCACTTTCCCACGCTTCAGTAATCGAATACTTGACTCTCCTACCACTTCCAATGAGGGCTCAAGTGATACCACTCAAGGAGTCGCAGTTGTTGACACAAGAGTAACTACATTAGCGCGCGGTCAGCTAAACTGCTGCTTGAAGTATCCGGCCTAACGTCGAGCCATTGCTGCTTTCCATTGATGGGTTCTCCATTTCTATCGTAAATCCTTTCACTGACCTGGATGCGCCGTCCATCGGTGTCACGAATAAGCTTGAACGACCTTAGGCTGTTACATGGAGCAGCTGCTATTTTTATATCTTTGGCATCCATGAAATGTGTGATTTCAGTTGTATTATCGAGTTCTTTCAGAAGCCCATCTCTTCTTCGACATAATTCTCTTGATTCCCAGGATACTGACTTAAAAATTCCTCAAATCCCTTCCCCGGTATTTGCGTATCTCTGAAGCACCTGTCTCGCAGCTTTCTTGTTTAATAGAACTTTGCTTCACACCTTCAGAAATGGTCATAAATGGAATGAAGTTTACAATATTTTCAATTTTTCTAGCTGCTTGTCCGTGCTATACTCAATGCTACGTACGTCACATGGATGTATCTACCATAGATAACAAGCGCACTTGTTCGAATCTTTTAACTTTTCATGATATTCACTGTGTGGGAAGCGGGTTGTTACCGTTCAAAGCCAGTGACGGAAGGGTGCTATATCATGTAGTGTAGATGTTCAACAAACCGTTGAGAGCCAACCCGGATAGCCTTGTGGTTAAGGTGTTCGATTCAAAATCGTTCACCCCGGGTTCGAGTCCCCGTGGGGGCTCGGTGGATGTGCACTGCTGATGATTCCCAACAAGGATGAAACAGCTGTACAGTGCTTCCATGGTTTTCAATGGTGAGTTGAGCGTTCAAGCTGCATGATGAATCATATTATCATGATATATTATGACTTATTGGCATGAATATGAATCAGTGGGAACTAGCTCCTTCGCCAAACTGTGTTCTTCGAATGTGATCATTGGGAATTCTCCTAAAAATTAAACAGGCCAGAGAAGCGGACTTGCTGAAGGAATTTACCAAGTAAACTAAGTTCTGCCCGAAACTGGTGCTCACTACAGCTCATGTTCAGTTTTTGGATGAATGTCTCAGTAAATCCACTTTTCCAAAACCGTACTTCACTGTGTTGAAAAGAAACCGGAAAAAAGTACTGAGCTTGGCACTCAGGCTTCAAGGGCCTAACGAGAGTGACACGGTGTGTAGCCTCATTGTGAAATTAGAACAAACTTCTGTGATATCATCTCGCGCTCTGGATCACTTGACGGTGGGGAAAAAGCAATCCTTCGGAGATTACTTCCAAGCGGTTGTGAACAATTGAGTCATTCATGAACGATAAAGGCTGTTCAACCTTATCGACCACTGAGTGAGTTATCGTCAAAACCTGGAAGTTTCGAGTACAGTTTATCTGACCTTCAACTGGACAAATAACTGACAAAAGCTTCATCTTCGACGGCAAACTCTGCCGTTTAAGCAGCCAGGGCAATTAATTAGATCTGGAAGTGAAATTCTGGAATATTTGTGCTCAACCGTCGGGTTTACTTCCGTTGCCACAGTCGGAGCGACAGGACCTTGAATCTACCTAAGTGAATACATTTTATCAATGCCATACAGCTAAGCCGTCACCAGGGGGATTAACGAAGACAGCTCATATGCAACGTTCAATAGAACAACAGCAAAACAGTGACATCATCATATCAAAGCCAGACAAGGCAACAGGTACAATGCTTCTCAACAATTCAGACTACATTATGAGAATGAGCTCAGTTAGAATGACATCTAAATTCGTAGAAGTGGCCTCAGAAAAAGATTCAACTCTACATCTAGGGAGGTCTCTGTCCAACTTGCTGCAAAGTTTGAAGTGAAAAGACGTGGTAGGTCAAGTCACATTTGGAACGGTACGCCCTACGGGAACAACCATTCCCAGAATATACGGACTGTCGAGAAGGCTTGAGAGTGGGGGCCATTTACGAACTATCCTCGACACGCGCAATTCAACATATCTTGAGGTGGCCAAATCATCGGCAATTTTACCGGAACTGGTAAGAAGCGAACTGTTAAAGCACAGCCTAGAATACATCTGCATCCACAAACTGCTTGAGAACCCTAAATGTGCAAGATGATCGGACATTTGCAATGAATGTCAATTAAATTCTTACCGTCATCCCAGTAGATGGAACCACTGATTACCTACGTGACTATGTTGGAAGGAAAGCAAATGAGACAGTGTTCTGATTGGTATTTGCACTCGGGAACTGGTACCATTGCTACGAAGGCGGTAAATGATCCGACTCGAACAAAAAGCACTGAAGTGCGGCGCTAGTCCAGATTACCCAGCACCCATTCGCTGATGGGACATGAAAGATTAGATGGTAAAGGCGGCCAAATCTGTATAGCATTTGGCGTGCGAAATCGCATACGGTCATTACTCGGTTTGTGGGTGTTTTTTTATTGCTGGTATTATGAAAGTAGACCGTTATAGTTCGCTTTCCTAACAAAAATTCGGTCCAATTCCGTTACCACCTCTCACGGTTCTCCAAACCAGTCCTCATTTCGGTGTTGTCCTGCTTTGCAAATGAGGCATCTCAGCGACGAGAAGGTACCATGGTGGTGGTGAGAGGAAAACTCTGAAGGAAATCAGGCAAGTGTACGGCAAACTGTCAAATGTACTTAGGGTTGGCCAAGAGGTATTAAAGTGGGAATGAAAGATAAACCAACATGGGGTGCGTAACTACAGCGATCGCAAGGGTGTCCGGTCTTTGCAAGAAAGATAGCACAGCAGATGACTGGCTAACGTGTAATGACAGACGAATTCTTGTAAAGTATGCGGTGCTAAAAGGAAAAAACCAAGCCGTTTGACGTGCTTCTTAGAAGGCAGCAGTAGAACAAAGGCTATAGAAAGAAAAACATCAGCCATTGAAAACTGGTAATTGATGGTGGCGTATTTCTTGACCGTGGTCAAGACACATGCACAAGGCTAGATCAGAGAATCCAGCAGTACATGACAATGTGGAGCAGTCACTATTTTGAAATTTAGGAATCACACGGTAGCAGAAGTAAAGAGGTAAAGCTGAGTGGTGTTTGAATGAGCTAAAGTGGAGGTGGTCAACGAGGGAATTGCAAACCAGTTTCGAATTTAGGGAGGGCGTTTTGGATAGCTGGACGAACGTGGAAATGCAGGTTTGGGCGATACTAGAGAATGGTGAGGAGTGCAGTGATTGCGAGGACCATTAAAGCAACATGTGGCGGACATCACAACATGGACAGCGGGTTGAGGCAGGAATAATACACAGTGCGCCTCATGGGTGCCAAAAGCTGGCTACTACGGGTCGGGGCGGCCAGAGGAGGGTGCAAGGGTGTACAAACTGGATATTCGGCCGATCACTAACGGGTAACCGGTTAGAAGAGTTACCGAAAGACATGGTGAAGATTAGGTCCGCATAAGGTTATCAAAGGGCAGTCAGAGAAACCAGCGGAATAGAGAAGATTGATCCAAATTTGGAAAACTAATTATGGAGGGAGCCTGTGAAATAAACGCAAGTGAGTCAGATGTGATTATACGATAGATGTTTGGCGAAGGTGCTTTCAGTGTCACTGGAATTCACATCAAGGCAAAGGGCTTCACCAGGAAGGCAGTGAACTTTTGAAGAGCATGAGTGGTCCAAATTAGAGGGCCTCAAACTTGCCCCATGAGTCACGCATGGGGCAAACTTGGGCAGAAGTGGGGCTGCCCCAAGCTTACCATTGAGAAACTTGTGGCAGCGCTACAGTTGCCCAAAGATTGCTTCATGGGGCTAGCTCCGAGTTTGCCCTATGGGGAAAACCCCAAGCGATGGGGCAAGCTTGGGGCTAGCCTTAACCTCGGGGCAGCACCATGTGGCAAACTCGGGGCGAACCTGGGGCTAGCTCCGACCTATGTAATACTTTAAATAAAAAACCAGATCTGCCTGCCGCTTCACAGACTACTTCTAGCGTTTATTTCGTACTTGGCCGTTTGCGTATGCATTCCACACACACAAGTTTCTGGCGAACTTATAGCTCAAAATTGAAGGCCAAATTTGTTTGGGAAAAATTTATTTACCTTCAATAAATGTTTATTTCGTACAACTTTGCAATAATCCATCATGGTACATTCTCGTTGAACCTTGGATCCTATTGTCTGTGGTCGCGATATCTGCGGATGCGAGAACAAAATGTGCATTTTTCGAGGAACGCTTAGTAAATCACTTTTTTTTGTGCAATAAGTGATAATGGCATCCGATATAAATATTTTCAACAAATGGCACGGTATTTTCAATGGTGCTGGCGAGTTGCACAAAAGGGATGAATCTACTTTGATATTTCGTAATGGAGCGGTTCGTCGATGTACACCGAGCAACATATGCTTTCATATAACTGCTGCCTTTTCGCAGTCACGTAAATGATATGGACAGTGAAAATGGCGTACAGAAAAACTCGGAAGCCCAATGTAATTCAACAAGAGGGTTAAATACTTCAAATGTTAGCTCTACGTTAAGCACGTGTTCTGTTGACCGTAAATAAGAATTGAAGCAACTCTGTTTCATTCCACTTACTTATTATAACCGCGACCTGCTCTGCGATCACAAGCCTTGCGGAACCAATTTCTGATGCGCTTGTCGATGTTGATGGTTGGTTCCTCAGCAAAATCTGGATGAATATTTTGGCCTCTAGTAAGTGGTGAGACCACTAATAAAATGATATATATTTTATTGCTTTCATTAGCCGAGGACCGCAGGCGGCTATCCTCTTGCTGCTACCGAGCCAGCAGCACTTCTCTGCGAAGTCACTGCTGACCGCAGCATAAAGCCTTCGTTTAACCCCATCCTGAAGACTTTTATTTGCGTACAGCCGGACGATTGTGACCCACACTTGTCACCTATACGTTTAACGACTTACCATCTTATTGAAAGCTTCCGGTGTTCCCAGGAAGTCGTGTAAATGGTGAAATTCATCCGAACAGTTCTACCTGTGAGTGGCTGCTGCATAGTTTATGAACATGATGCCCTGAAAGTAGTAGTAGAAAAGGATTCTATAGAGGCATTTGATTTTTCCAAACTTCTTGTAGGGCTGCCCATGGGCAGCAGAATGTATTTTGGTTTACTAAAAAATAATGTAACACCACTGCATGTGGACTTGCATGGTACTTGGTGTACGTGAGGGGCCAAATTCACTTGTGTAGCGCTGCTGCTTGAGCCGCTACTTGGTAATAAATGGGTATATTGATAACCTTGAGGTTGCGACTGGCACTCGGGTGCTGGCCCCCTGCAGACATAACTAGCTTCGAAGATTAATGAAGCGAGCCAACACAGAATTCGGCAGTGCATGTTAAAAATGTACCTTTATATTCCCCCAAGAGGTTCCAGAATGGGTGATGGGGAGGATGGTTAGCCCAGCGTAACTCGTTTTGCGGCTGTCCGCATCGTCTGGGGACTCTCATCAGAAAAGAATTCCACGGAAACCCTTTAGGTTTGTGAATATAAATGGTTAATTACCTCCTTCTTGTGGACGGTGCTTTGAAAAGTATGTCTGCTTCTCTGTTTCATCCGTGGAAGCAGAACCTGACTGAGCAACCAGCTGAAGCTCGAGGTCAGTAGCACCCCCAACTTTGCCTATTTAAATGTTATGCTTTTACTGACTTAGCCGTAAAGTACATCGGCCTAAAGTTTCATCCGGGCGGAAATCCGGCACTGCCTTTCCTGATAGCAAATGACGCCTGTAGTCTGGAAAGCTCCTTGCTCGTGGCCAACGAACACGCGTCCCGTCGACCATCCGATTAAAATGCACCATGGCGTGTGAATTTCTGTCGGGGAAAAGAACAACCAATTGCACCCACGAAAACGTTTTCCATTGGGAATTGTCTATCCGGGTCTTGCTCACATATAATTATGTACGGAAACAAGTGGATGGTGAATGCAATAACACTAACGGGCAAGTTATCGCCCATGCGTAAAAGCGGACAGGAGTCTGCCATTGATACCAAAGAAAAACAAACGACGACAGCAGTTAACAGGCGTAATACAAACAGTTCATGTCAACACAAACTAAAAAGGAGTACGACTATTGCCTCAAAATCACAAGAGGACTACTTAATCTCACCAGATCGACATACTGACTTGCGAAAAATGTGGCACAGAAGGCACAGCGCTTTATGTGGGTTTTTGTGACAGACATGTGTGTAAAATGGAAATAACAACGGCAAAAGAGTGATGGCAAAAGCGAATACGTTTGCGTATGATGGTTTGAATGGGTGCAATGTGCAAATCGGAATCTAAGCAGCTTACAGCAAAAAAGTATAAGTGGCTTTAACTCATACCGTGCGTGAAATAATTGTGTGGTGAATTGGTGTATTTGAAGTAAATATCATCCTCCAAGAAAATGACCGGTTCTGCAGGAGGTCCGCTAATGATGGTGAAGTTGTTCGGTTTATCCACTGAAAATAATACACCACTTTGAGTAACAAGTTGTCTACTACGGGATATGCGGGATATTGCTAGGGACAAATCATCCATGGGGATTTCCGCAGTATGGGTTTCGCAGTTGGTATTCATTTCGTGGAGACGTTTATACAACTGCTCGGCTGGTTTAGCCGGCCACTGTGTAAATGATTCCAGTTTTCCAATATGTGGTTCAAATGGAAAACAGTGGAAGTTGTCCAAAAAGCTGTGTTTTTGGACGTCTTCTGGCAAATATGTTGGACAGTGCACACCATATACTAAATCCTCCTGACCGTATAATACAGACTTTTGTTTAATGAAAAGTACCAAAAGTCTACGGGCAAAATCAAGATACTCAATATGTAAACAAGGATGAAAAAATATGTATACAGAAATGAATAACAGCAGGAAATGCCTATAGTATTCATCAGGCAGCATATTTAGCAGACAAAAGGGGCCTACATACAAAATTAACTGTCTATGCTCGGTAGCTTTTCACCGTTCCAAGTCCCGAGTATGTCGGCACAGGCGCTGATAATCACAGGAGATATTGCAGCGAGTTTGAATAATACGATTTCCAAGTTCTACGACTGCGGCTGGGCTAAAGCAGAAAGGCTCTGCACATCTGCCTTTTAGTTATGCATTTAACAAGTTCTGAATGACACCCAAACAAGCTAAGTGCATATAATCTGATGGAAAATTTGCCACCGTAGCAACTGCAATTAATATACATGGGCTTTCTCCAATGTGGTGACGTTTATATTTGAGGCGGCGAAAGTCGGCGTCCGTACGCGGTCGAGCGTCGAACACTGGAAACGTTATTCTCCTGCGATGTGCAAACCAAGATGTATGCATTTGTCATACCCGAAGTAGCCTGCTGGACTCTTAACTTGATAAACGTAGGCCCGGGCAGGTGTGTAGCATACTACTAACACAAGTTTACATATTATTGATATCCCGATGGTCGATGCCGTCGTCAGTTACATCTCGCAATTCTAATACCGCTTATTACAGAAATGTGTTTACCAGATGCAGCTTCGTTGAACCGCGAGAAATGCCCACCGAAAACAAGGCCAGACATTTTGGACGAACCACATGTGCCAGAAAAGGCTACTATTGCATGGTAAGAGAGTAGGAAATAGACGACCCATCGATATCCTGTTGAAAATCGACGGATTCCGGAACCAACGCCAGTATACTGTTTGATCGTTGCAGACGGTCGAGGAGCCCAATAAGAGTACACACACCATGTGATAGCACAGCCTTCTCACAAGAACGAGGAGTGTGCGACAGGGTCCTCGGATCCTCCGGTAGACCAGGCAAAAATTGGTTGAGGACGTTCACTACACTCCAGCTGTGCTGCATCGTCATTCTTCAGTCAACAAACATGTCGGCAAATGAACAAAACAGAGGATCGACTTTGATCTTCATGGACGTAGTTTGGTAGTCCAATGTCGACACCTGCGAATAACACTTTACATACAGTTACAGAAAAAATATACCCACCGACACAAGCTGTCAAGTCTGATGTTGACGTTAGTACATTCATTGTTGATGAGGAATAAGCAGGGTGTGATCGACGTCCATCCGAAACCTCATCACTAGATGATACAGTTAGAGTAGGCCCTAGAGTTAATGATCGTTATGTTAAACTGCCAATATTTAAGTACCCGCTGACGCCATCTTTGGGCACCAATATCGATGGGCCCACATCGACGCCTCGCCGCTCTCGGTACACGGTAGGGTACTCAACTCCTGCTTACGCCGATGGTAATTTGGCCACTTGCCTGGATGGTCCATTTGAGTTAGCTATCCATTGTTAACACAGAGAAATGGTAAACACTGAACATCTTTTTTCTTTATTTTAAATCCAAAAATGAGAATTTAAGATAAATATCCATCAGCATCAAACACGGGTTTGTCAGGTACCCAAGGTACCCCCAAAAAAGATGGTGTATCGTATGATACACCTACATAAATATGTACACGAACACAAACTAGCGTTACGGCGCGCCGACCCACTCTCACAGATTTTTAACCACTGCGCAGAGACAGGTCATGAGGTCAAAAGCGATAGTGCAAGGGTAGTTGTCCGAGCAAAGAAGGAGGGGGAGCCCCTGGTCCTCGAAGCCCTCCATTCGATCAGCTAGTTCAACTGACACCTCGAGGTTGACAAGCATTACATCTCCCCGGAAAATCTGATGGCGAAAAACCGAGAAACTGACAGACGAGCAACACACCAAAAACTTGCGGAACCAGCCGTCCCATTCACACACTCATTCACTCATGTTTGACAACGAGTCCTAGTTTGGATCGAAACGTCAAAATAAACGTTTTACAACTCAGCGTACTCCTTGACCTCTCCATAGTATATATATATATATATATATATATATATATATGTATATAAAGGGAGAGAGAAAGAGGGAGAAGTAGAGCCATATGGCTCGCGCTTATTTTTACTTATGTAGGTGTAAGTAAGTGCGAGTACACGCTCACTGAGCTGCCTTTTATCTGTTTATGATGAATATACTTCCTGCCACTGATTGGAGATTGGTAAATCCGTCAACATAAGGATTGCACATTAAAAGTGCTCCAAGGGGCATCAATCTTGGGGCTAACCCAATGTTTGCCCAAGTTTACTCAATAGGGTGGCCAAGCATCGGACAGACCTCAGGCTTGCCGCCCAGCGCGAACACAAACATGAGCACATGATACTTTCAACACGGTTTGAGCGAATCTCACGCCAAACTCGTGGAACACCCGCAGGAGAAACCACACCACAGTCACGTGAAGGACGAAACCACGACAGCACTGGAATGCTTGATGGTCGCCACTTATAATGACGTTATAAAAAAAACAGGCCACAATGAGAGTGCCTTGAGAGGTCAAAACAAGTAAATAACGATATAACACCAGTAATTCCGTCACCAAATAGCACCTTTTCCCCGTGAAACCTAATCTTGGGGCAGGCTTGGGGCATTCCCAAGCTTTACCCTAAAGGTTGGGGCAAAGTGCTACTTGGACCATGTGGGCACAGAAAGAACTTTCAAAGTGGGGCAGTTCAAGGGGCAGACTGTTGGAGGCAAACGCTATTGATGCTGCCAAGCGGAAGCTGGAAGAGTGTCAAGATAATATTTTCTGTATACTTGATAAAAGTAATGATAACCAAACTCTGACTGACTACAGAAGGATGGTATTTTGTCTCATAAAAACCCTGGTTGCAGGTGATGGCAGGTAGAATGTTGAGGGTACCAGGCAAAAGGGGGCCAGGTTGACGAACTGGGCGGGGTAGGTAGAAAACGCAGCGGCCAGGGATGGATCCGGCCACTGATTTCGTACTACGGCGCAGAATGAATTGAAACGATGTTATGGAGTAAGATTATTGGATGTCGTGCGGAAGTGGGGTGATAGTTAGAGTCAGGAATCCATTCTGCGACCCGGTGAGACTTCCATGCGGGATTGTTACCCCGGTTATAGGATCATGATTTCTGGTCAGCCATTTTTGGTACCCCGTATAACGTCCGCAGCCGTAAGTATAGGTTTAAACCATTGTCAATCCGACTGACCAAATAGTTTCGTCCGTACAGTACTCCGGGTGTACCGTTGAGTTGGCTGATTGCCACCCAAGTAAACAGTGTGATCTGAAAGAGATCAAGAGAGCGGCAGTCCGGACAGTGTGCCAGCTGTGGGTTATGGTTATCGCTTTACTAGAAAGCAGACGGTGAAAAACTTGTTATTTGACGGCCGGTGGACCGATCTGTGGAAGATCAGTGTACGGGGACAGTTGGTCCTCTAGAGTAGTTGGGTGATAGTGGAGATACAGGAGATATAAAGCACGGGCTTAACCGGAGTGCAAAACAAATTAAGTTGGTGAGTGGCGGATGAGGGGAGTGGCTCTTTTAGGAACCAGGAATAAAATAATAGAAGAGGGTGGGATAGGGAAGGGGAAGGGGAAAAAGCGAGGCAGCCGTCTGGTTGTTGCACCATCTGTGAGGGAGGACGGCAAACGTAGTGAAAAGGGAAGAAAATACTTGGAATTAAGGTGACGCTTTTTCGTGTGAGTGCAGTCTTGCTGACATTCCATGGGATCATGAGAAATCAGAAGTATACTGTTTCCGGGTGTAATGAGGTCTTCACTTACCATGAGTATATGCGCAGATCGGAGAGTCTTGGCTGTTGAAGCATATTAATCTGCACTGCAAGACTCGAGTATACCAGGAAAGTGCAACAAAGGCGGGATGAGACCTCTGAGTTCTAACCTGAGACAGGTGAATTATGTCAAGGTGAGCACCCATCACCAAAGAACAGAACGGTTTTTTGAACGAGCTAGTGTCAGTAGACGTTTTTGTTGGTAATTGTATCAACAACTTAGCAGACTAGTCGCCTCTGACTTTGGTCATTACCACTGGAGCGTGGGCCCGAGGAGAATATAGAAAAAGTGAAGTTGTTGATGGTAAACTACAAACGTGCGACGACTGCATTCCTCATTCCGGCAACCAATACAGGCCAGGTTTAGCTCAGAGCTGTGAACAGTAGGCATATCAATACCGGGGTGTCGTCAGAGCAGAAACCGCATAGTAGAACTATTCCTACCGTGTTTTGACTAATGCATTAAACATCGGCAAGCTGGGCTTTGCAGGGAACTCAAAAAGGCTAAAACCGAGAAAAACAAGGTTGGCAAGCATATGCGGAGAGCTTGGGCGGCCTGCAATCACCCCGCGCTGGTTCAGACAAAAAACTGTTGGCTACCTCAGAAGCTTGGGGTTTCCCACATGCAGGGTCCGGTCTAGGCTCATATCAAAATGAGCAGAGAGCATTAGCCCAAGATCTCCCCAGCCGTAAGCTTTTTTCGTTCTATTTTTACAGAGGAGTAAGGGGGCAAATTGACACCCTAGGGTGATCTTTCCATCTCTCCTGGACCCGCCTTTCACGTGGCCTACTGGGTCCGAGGCCGGTAAGGATGGCTGTTTTTCCTTATTGCGAGATTGCCACAGATTAGATGCCCAAACCTTCGGGGGTGTTGCTGCTGCAAGCTGTGGAGGAAAAGGATAGAGAATGGAACAAACACCCAAATAACGGCAACATCCGTGAGACTATCACTTGACTGCTTGCTTCTGCCAATAACAGAGTCGGGCGGGTTCCAGTACATATTCGAGTCATCTGGTGATTGCACCGCCGATTTTGATATGCTGAGTAACTTTTTGGGCTTGACTTCGGTGAAAAAGTATTTACACTGGCCGCCAGCCTTTGCTTGAGCATTAGGTGGTCAGCACAGCTAAACCAATGAGCTTCAGCCAAAGGTCGCACACTGAAGATGAGAAACGGATAGTTGTAAGCATCTAGGATCAGTAAACCGAGCACCAGGCATAACAGTAAGTCAAAGTCAGGCAACGTCTACCGGGTTGGCATTGTTCTAACAGAGCTTTGATCCGGTTTTTAATTGCGGGCGAAATATATGTATGCAAATTATGGTGTAAAATGGCACGGTCTGATGAGGGGGGAGAAGAAAAGTGAGTGGAGCATACCCAAGATATATATATATGTCTGTATACGCGGGCGTGATCATCAGACGAGTCATGAGAAAAGGGGTCGGACGCAAAAGACTGTGGCTCATTGTGGTCTTGTAATGAAGACAGTCTTCTTGTGTTAATGTTGTTGCGGGTCATGCTTATTACGGAAGATGCGTCTAGGATTCTGCATAGTGCTCCTTTAAATAGTTTTAGCGTGCGAAACCATCGCAGTGAGTCAGGAAGCTTATTCCAGAGGCTGGGGTAGGTAACCGAGAAATATCTAGGTCTGATTGAGGGCCTAGGTTGGGGGTTGTCTTGGTGAATTATCTGTGACAGGGGGAGTAAGGAGTCTCACTACAGAAACCAAGTGGGTTATCAGATGAGTGGACTTTTGAGTGCAGGAGGTTGAAGAGAAATGAAAGATTGAGCTTGATACGACGCAATTATAGAGGCTCAAGCCAGAGTAGCTCGCACCTGGCTCTGTAGTTGAGTTTCGAAGAGGTGCCGAGTAATTGTTTTGGTCAAGGAGCGTTGCATCCTCTTTATATTGACCCCGTCGGCCCTTCGCATCAAGATAAAGTCCAGGGGGCAGTATTCCAGCAGCGACCTGGCATGTGTCTTGAATATCAGGAGCTTGCTCTCCTGAGTACGGTATGTTCTGAGGATAAGTGCAATCATCCTTCTTGCCTCGCCAATTTGGGTCAGTGCTTGTTCATGAAAGTTGAAGGAACATGGAGGATGCAGGCCCAGATCTCTTACCACAAGAGTAGTGGGAATCGGCAGGCCATTTATTGTGAGGGAGCCAGGTGGAACGTGGCATTTGTAAGACAGAAGGGAGCTCTTAGCTGCCGAAAACTTCATCAGCCATTGAGAACACCATCTATCAAGGGACTTCATGTCTAACGGAATATCACTGAGGGCTGATAGCAGTGCGTTCGCCCTAAAAGTAAAGGCTAGCCTTATGTAGTCGGCAAAGAGTAATGTCAAGCTCTGACGCAGTACTTGGAAGACGTCATTTAGGTACACCAGAAGATATTGGTAGAATTTAGAAGCGGGATATAGGGTCGGTTTTATTTGTACGTCATATGAATGACAAATCTGTAGGTAGAAGGGGGCTGCCTGAATACAGATGGGTGTATTACTGGGGGAACTTCGGTGAGTAAGCAGCTATTGTATTATTATAAAATAAATGCGTAACGTTGTTCCAACATGAAATTAGTGATCGGGTGATAAATGGACCTGGGCTGCTTTGTACTGCGGCTGCAGGAGTAAATACCGCACAGGAGTGGTTATATCATAGGTCGACGATAAGTGTACAAATTTACCAACCATTATGATAGGCTTGACTGACGGTAGTGACGGAGTGGCGAAGCTGCACGATAAATATACCTGAGAAGTGCGAACACGAACGAAATGTGATGATTCGCGAAGTCAGTATAAAGTTACGTCTTTTTGTGGTTGTCGTGAGAGAATAGATCGCTTCAATAGATGTGCCTATGGTTAAATAGGAGCGGGGAGTTCTTGTCTGAGGAACAAACATTTATACGAATGAGCTAGAAGAGTAGAAGAAGGTGCAACTTGGGGAAGGTAAGCCTTTGATTAAGTGACAAGATAGATGAGTATTTACATAAGCAACCACTGCGTGCAAAAGAGATGTTTGGTAGGCTGGGGTTGAAGTTATACGCTTATCAGAACATACGTAGAGTGACGAATTTTGCCGGGCATGCAACGGTTAGGATATAACGCCGATATTGAGAGCAAGCTGGAAAGGAATCCGGTCACAAGAGAAAAGGAAAGGAGCGAATGAAGTGATTGCGGCATCGGTGTCAGCAAAAAATAGACGGTTTTAATCCACAAGAGGTGCTAGTGGATGTGGCTGACAGTGCGGTAGAAGTTCAACAAGAAATCCATTTCCGGAGGTGAGCGATAGTATCGGTTAATCTATTTGCTCCCGCACATCGTTACAGACGTCTCGCCAGCCCCGTGAGCCCCGGCCAAAGCGGTGGATCCGATCACCTCTAAAGCCGCCTGGATTAAGCAAGAGCCGTGTCAATGCAGTTGGATAAAGTAGCCCAGGATCTGGTGACCGGGCTGGTCGAGCAGAGCCGGTAGGGGAGCAATCAAGTAACGGGCGAATATCAAGTCATTTTGAAAATCCAGTTATATCCAGTGCGATAAAGTTCTAAGTGTTATTCGTGGGATAGGGCAGGCTCTAATGATTCTTGAGAGGTAAGTGCATAGAACAACATGGAAAATGTTGAATTTTGGCAGATCTACTTGCTGTAGGTCCAGGAAGAGGTATGAAGCAGCAATGGCATGCACAACCTGGGTCAAACAGGGAATTAACAATGACATAAATGGGACGCTGTGAGTACAAGGGCTAGATTTTCAAGACTGAACTGGAAAAAGCAAAGGAAACTAAAGCGTTTCTATCTCCCTGGTGCCTGGTATGAACTGCCAGTTAGACAAAGGGGTAAGAATGAACAACATCAAATGTGAATAATTAGGTGCAAGCCAGTTAGGGATACTACGGGGCAGAGTGCAGTGACTAGGGACTGTTATGAGAAACTGATGAGGTTAATGATTGGGCCGAGGTGCATAAACATGTGAAATCCAGACAAGACGGTAGATTACTTCGAAAAGAGAGATCGGATTTATCCTCAGGTGGCTAGTTTGTAAAGGTTCAAAGCGAAGCATTTTATAAGGTTGCTGGTTATTCAAGGGTGTGGATCGACCTAGAAGCTTCTTGGTGGAGGCAGACTGGACATTCTCAAGGGCTCCGGCGGAGAGCGACGGCTAGTGAGTGGAGGCCAGAGAGCACTAATCTGACAGTGGCCTCACATAGGGAAGATGCATAGATTATTGACTGCTGGGTAGAAAGATTGGTCCACGAAGCTGGTCCAAAGTTTGCCTAGATTTGGTTATGTGGAAGCCTACTCGCTTGAGTAAGTTAAAACATCAGCAGTAGTGCATCTCGAGATCTATGACGGTGGAGTTGAGGGGGAGGAAAAGGTTGCAGTTGTATTCAACCGAGCCGCAGGGTGGATTGAGTGAAAGGAAAGTTCGGTGAACCAACTGCTGGAAAGAGAAAGGTCATCAGAATTTTAGCAGGGAGTATACTATTCCAGTTTACGAAAAACAAGACCAGTGCGACTAGTGGGCCGAGTTGACGAGGTGCTCTTGAGGGAGGAAAGTTGTGGTAATCCGGCCACCATAACATGTGATACGGCCAAGTAGAGCTTTGCAGCCACGCACGCGGATGGGCCTCGACCAACCAGGATCGCCGAGAACGGGTACGATAAAAGCTCACTGTGATTGGCTAACTCCTTTTCTACTAATTGTTCCTTCTGACTTGACATATTTATACAACCCAGTTCTGCAATACAACTAATGTGCTACTTCGCAGCCTTGATGTTTTTGCTGCTCTTGTTCGCGTAGTTCTGGGCGGTAGCAAATTCAATACGTCCCATCCGTTCGGGCAAAGAGAATACCACAATAGCGTACCATTTTCTTCCCACTGTGTTACCTTGTCAAATTATCACAGACACATTTTCAACGCACCCGCAAGTGGTTACTGCGGGTCGTTCTCTGTGCCTTGCTTGTGAGCGTTCTGCGGCCTGTGACAATAAAGGCAAAACCCATGCTATCGCAAACGCAATCTTTCTTGCACCCATCGCGACTCTGCAGTCTACTGTGGTATTATTAGTATCTATTAGAACAACGTACAACCGCCTGACCGAAAGCTGCGTCGAACCAAACTTTGGGGGCAGTCTTGTGTGGCTGGTTTGACGTCAGTTTGCTAAAGATTGAGGATACATTGAGTCACCTTTTTCTGCTTCTGTTGCACTGTGTTCCCGCGCACTAGCATTGCGTTAGCATACTCCAGTTTGGCTGATGATTTTTGCCGAGCGGTCACATAATTTGTAAGCCCGACGTCAATCTGTCCAGAACTCCCACAATTTACTCTGGGTTTCATGAATTTGGCATAATTATGTTTCTGCATCTTTTTTATGGGTCCTACGTCATTGCCGAACGGTAGTAGCGAACCTGAGGGTAGTACCATCAGCATTTCCGTAAAGTACTCCACTTTCCCCTCTTCGAACCCTCTTTTGTAGCATATCCAGATAGCGGCTTATTTCCACTTTCTTTGGATTAACTCTTAAGCGAATATATTCTCCCCCCCCCCTCCTAAAGTTTTTCTAAAATAATAAACCTCGTATGCCCATTGCCGACCGAATCTCCATATGACAAGCTCAGGGCTGCTGTGCTAAATTGAGCGACCTTGCCAGACGAAACTCGCCCACAGCAGTTGTTCACTGGCGCAGGGTTAGGTGATAGCACTCTGTCTCAACTCCTGCCTTCTGTGCTTTCTCTTGATTCTCAGCCTCAGGCCAGTGGAAAATTACTCCGATAACTTCAGACAAACCGACCACCGGCAAAAATCGGGGCCATTTAGGTAACGCAACCTGCGTACTCCCCGCCGGAAAAGCTGGCCAGAAAAGCGGACAAAATACACGAGTGTATTTTCACTCCGGCTAGGCACCAAGCAGATGCCACAACCACCACGTCCGATGGCTGGAAGTTCTTGCAAAGCAGCTGCATCAGATGAGACTCAAGATCGGCTCCATCAGCTGCTAGGGAGCGCTCCACAAATCACTATCCGGGTCCACTTCCCGCTACAGGAGTGCTCTTTATTCACGTATGACGTACATGCCAGGCCTCTTCCCGAGTAAAGCCCCTAATCTCTTCTATTACGCAAACATCCGACAGGAATAATACTGAAAGTAATCAGAGAAGTTCCACGAAGCAGCTTGTTGGCTGGTCGTCAAAATCAAACCAGAGTGAAAGATGTTTTTATCCCGAAGTCCAACCCTTACGGCTTCGTCGCATCAAGCTAAAACAGGCAATTCTTCATCAATCATTGACTCGGTAATCTTATTCCTCCTACCAGCTACGCTTCTCCCCGGATACTCGATATTCACTACGTGATGGACAGCATACTATTATCACACCCTCTGCGAGGACTGTCCTACGCTCTAGTATCTTTCTCTCTATGTACTCCAGAGTCTGGAATAAACCCCCTTTGCATATCAGATCTTACCGGTCGAGGTTTCCATTGGAGTATGCCATAGATAAACTACTTTCTGTTCCAATAATGTTGCGTTTATTTAACGTCCACATAACTGAAGGTCAAGTTCACCAAGAAGGCCTCGACTATTAAGCCTTTACTCTGCATTTCTGCAGTACCTTGCCTCCTAAGATTATTCGATTTTTTCCCTTCTCAGTGCTGACTGTTTTAAAATTACAAGAGCCCTGCTTGGCCGTTTTTCCTTAGACTTCACTATCGATCTAATAAAATCATGACTGCGTCCACTAATTGTTTTTCCTTACCGATTTATCGAATCTTGTCGATTTCACTTTCAATTAATTCCTTCCAGATGGCTACTGTATTTCTTTCCTTACACTGTCAATATGCCGCATCTGCTAGACGACTTATTACAGTTATTTAGCTGTCTCCTCTGCGGCCCTGAAGCTAACCTCAACGAAATTATGGGAGAGGCTTCAGTAATTGCAACTAGGTATCCTATATATACGTATAAATATATATATATCACTGTCCCATTATTATTAACAAGAGCATGGTGAATAATCTAGTGCCCCTTGGTGTCCCTTTGCTTACTTTTCCTCTTTTCCACACCTGGTTCCACCACATATACTCCCATTACTCTCTCAGCGATCGTGGGCTGAAAAGTTTTGGTATCATTTCTCTCACTTGACGTAGCTCATTACCTGAACTCAACATCCAGTTATGGCGTCACTCATTCTGCCCCCACCCTACACTCCAGCTTAGTTGCTTCCATAACAACTTGCAGAATCTAATTTTATCTTCCACAGATTATTTACTTTAGGCCGAATCTTAACCTACTTACTGAATAACATGGCTCTTACCTAACCGCTTCTCTTCTCTGCCTGACATTCCATGGCCACATTTCCTTCTCGGGGACCCGCTGCATCGATGAGCCCGTGCTTCACTTTTGTTCTTTTATCCGTTAACCGTCGATCCTCAGCTGGGCCATACCCAGACTGCGTTCCTCCATCTCATTTCCCTTTCCAGTGATCCTAAATGCCGGTCAACCACCTCCGGCAATACACTGATCAACTCCCTGGATGGTGCACCTGGATAATCATGCTGTATGCCCGTCTATCAATCGCCGGTCCCGTCGGCTCTAATGTCCAAGCTGTCGCAATCTTAATGGTCGATCCTGGATTATATGCCTTTGTCGTGGTTGCTCTGCCCTCTGTACAGCCGATAATGATCACTCACGCCAATCCCAGTGGTGTGGGGCGCAGTCAGATCTCCCGCTTTGGCCGGCGCACATCGGGCGTGCAGGCCGTCTGCAACGATGTGCGAGCACAACTAGGCTGGTGGGCCACATCTCCTGTGTTCACTTCACCAAGTGTTTCTCAGGTTGGGTGCCCAGCGCACGGTCAACTCCACCCACTACCGCCGGTTGCGGGTTGCACTCTCTAACCCTCCCGCGCTACCGCATCCATTCCTGTCGGTTGCAGATCGCATGCTCCCGCCATTGTTTTTCCACCGCGGCTTGCTCATCTATCGTTCTTGTCAGCACTCTTATAACTTCCCCTCCGTGTCCTTCTACCCCCTTAAGCAAACTTACTCATCCTGTCCTAGTTCTTATCATTCTGTACCACGACAGCCCTCACAGCATGGAGCCACTCGCGCCCTATCCATTCTACCCTGCACAGGCCCGCAGAGTTTCTTTTTCCACCCATGTCGCACTTGCCGGGTCCTAATCTCCATTCACTAGGTACCTCATCAGCTATTATCCTGTCAAATCCTTTTATTGTTTTTCCATCTTATACCTCCCGTCAATACACACCAGACTCACCCGTACCCATGATCGATCACCATATAAGAACTCGTTGTTCCAACCATTGCATTTTCACAGCCGCGTTTATTATCTTTTCACTACCTCCTTTTTACCCTTGCTTGGCCTCGCTACTCTCCTGCGGGTATTCTTCCTAGGCAGTGTCCCAAGAAGCATCTTATGGCTCAATTCATTTTGTGCCACGGCCTGCAGGCACGCAGCTCTCAATTCCACCCTCCCAACTCCGAAGCACAACTAATTCTCGTGCCTTTTGTTCGTTCACAGGTTTACCCGTCTGGATGATATCGCTCTTGTTTTATTATTTTTGCAGCAAAACAATCTGATTGTTCATCTCTTACCTGTTTTTTTCTTGGTCTGTACTTTCACCTGTTTCGTATATTGCTCGACACAGGCATCTTCGGTTTGCCTTCCAGACTAAGCTGCATTTCCGCATTCCACTTATTGTAAAGCCATCGTCACGTCATTATTTCCACGGACAGCTTCACACCATATGGTCCGATATTATCTGACCTTTTCGATCCTTTAAGTCTTTTGTTCTCTCCGACATTATCCTCCGTTACAACTGTTGCCTCCTTGCACGAAAGTTCGCCTTACCTCCGAGCTACCGTTCCCACTGCTACTTCACACTAATCCAAACACCCTGTACTTTTATTCGCTCCGCTTTCTCCGGCCACCTTTTCTCTGCATAAAGTAGGTCCATTTATTACCACCGCACCCATTTTTTGACCGTCATCAGATAACCCACCTGCAATAATCAGATTGTTAGATTCGTCCTTACCTGTTTTCCCAGAACCTTTCCTTCACGTCCCCTCGGTTGTCAACTTCTGCTCACAGCCATCACTTCTGTGTTTCTAAAATCGCCTCGTTCTCAGTTGGTTCCCTATGCTCACCTGTCATAATCAAATTCTTCAAGACCGATCCAAGTTATTTCTGCATCATTTGATCTAACTTTACCTGAATATTCCAAGCACTTCCACTTCCGAGTTGCATTACTTATAATAATGTTTTATCTCGGAGAAGTCCCGAAGCATGCCTAACGCATGGTCAAAATTTTTACACGCGACAAAGCCGACAGACAAAGTTCATGAAAAATTTAGAAATAAGCAAGACAAAGGGGGGCAGGAAGAAATAAATGGGAGATGAGAGGGAGATAAATGTATGCGCCCCAGGGAGTATTGAAGGGCTTTTAAGTGAACCCGGAGATGGATTCGAATTTCAGCCCTGCAAGTATGAAGGTCAAGGACAGATGGAGCTGCAGGATGAGCCAAGTGTAGGAGGACGGAACCTAAGAGTTTTACATAAAGGGACTGAAATTCGGCTTTAGAAGTTATTGTTGAGAGAAACGATGAAGCAAAATAGAAAAAGTAGAGAAGAAAGGAAGAACAAAAAATTGAGTTTTATGGTTGGGGACTTAGTAGCCATGAACAATGCGTTATTGCAATAAACGGGCGGTTTCAATTTGAAAACAGGGGGCTAGAAAGGCAAGATGTAAAGAGTGCGTCATATGGCGGCGATGCCGCGGAAAGACCGAGACACGGTAAATGTGAGACCCAGCTATAGACAAAATAGACGCATACCAAGAGGGGCGGCGGCGTGGTGGCATGAGAACTGGCCGGCGAGGAACTGAAGGAGGCAGGAAAATATATGGATATATATATCCCAGCAGGAGCGAATAGCCGTGGAGAGACGGAACACGGAAATAGCAGTGCCAGGAAGAGATAGGTAGGGTGAGGCCAAATGATGCCGAAGTAACTTGGATAAACCCTGACGAATTTTCTTATGACCGGTGAATATGGGGAATCAGCAGCAAAAGAGAACCGACTTTGGGAGCACAGAAGTAACGGATGTGGGCGGAAGTTGATAAGCGATGGAGTATGGAGGAAAAGATCGATGTACTCAGGTACAAATGAATCTAACAGTGTGATTATTTCAGGTGTGACATATGGTGACGTTCGAACATGGGGGAAGCGTTAATAAATGGAGGCACATTATGCAACGAGATGGTCGTGAAAATCGCTGGAGAATGCAGAGCGGATGGGAGCACGGGGTGGTTGGAAAGGTGTAAAAGGTCACTGGGGAAGGGTAACTTGGTGGTTAGAAGAACTGTGGTGAGAAAATGCATCAGTCGTAACAACGAATAAAATGGGAGGGAAATGAGGAAGTGAGGGATCAGAAAGATCAGGCAACAGCAAATATCGTGGTTTGAAACTGTATGTGAGAATGACGAATTTGCGATGAATTTACATCAGGTGGAACGCGGAAAAGCAGCGCAGCCTGAAAGGCACAATGAAGTTGCCTGTGACGAGCGGTGTACGAAGCGGACGATGGTGTTGACCAAAGAAAACCAGGCAAAAATGATCAGTTAGATCTTTTTTCTGCAGATGACACAGGATAAAGACCGAGAAGAGGAAAATAACCCGGATGGGACGGCCTATGATAGAACAAAAATGCACGAAAAATATTTGTGCGTCGGGGTTGGGCGAGTGAAACTGGAGAGTTGCGTCCCATCATACAAATGGATTGGGCCGGAAGTTACACATCGGTACACTTCCTAGGAGGAGGATCCAGGGAAGAATTACGGATTCGGGCATGAACAATAGGGAGGTTATAAAAGGATAATAAATTTGGTCGTAAAAATTGCAACGGTTGGAACGGCGAGTTCTTATATGGTGATTGGTCATGGTTACGGGTATATCTGGTGCCTGATGGTGGAAGGTTTAAGATGGGAAAAAAGGATATCGCAAAATGGCAGCAAGTGAGTTATGTGATCGGTGAGCTTTATGAGTATATGGAGGTACCCAGTGAAAACTGATTAGGAGCCGACAGGGGCGAAATGGGTGGAAAAAAACACATTTCGGGCTTGGGCAGATAGAAATGGATAAGGCGAGACTGACATCATGCACTGAGGGTTGTCATTGGAAAACACAATAGGAACAAAAACAGAATAAATAAGTGTGCATACAGAGGTGGAACGACACGAAAAGGGAAGTGATAAGAGTGCTGACAAGAACGATAGATGAGCGAAACGTGGTGGAATATTGGTAAGAGCATGCGGTCCGCAACGGACAGTGGGGAATGCGATACCGTGAGGAGAATTGGAGCGCGCAATCCGCAACCGGCGGTATTGGGTGGAGTTGACCGTGCGCTGGGCACCCAACCTGAGAAACACTTGGTGAAGTGAACACAGGAGATGTGGCCCACCAGCCTAGTTGTGCTCGCACATCGTTGCAGACGGCCTGCACGCCCGATGTGCGCCGGCCAAAGCGGGAGATCTGACTGCGCCCCACACCACTGGGATTGGCGTGAGTGATCATTATCGGCTGTACAGAGGGCAGAGCAACCACGACAAAGGCATATAATCCAGGATCGACCATTAAGATTGCGACAGCTTGGACATTAGAGCCGACGGGACCGGCGATTGATAGACGGGCATACAGCATGATTATCCAGGTGCACCATCCAGGGAGTTGATCAGTGTATTGCCGGAGGTGGTTGACCGGCATTTAGGATCACTGGAAAGGGAAATGAGATGGAGGAACGCAGTCTGGGTATGGCCCAGCTGAGGATCGACGGTTAACGGATAAAAGAACAAAAGTGAAGCACGGGCTCATCGATGCAGCTGATCCCTAAGACAAACTGAGGCCATGAAATGAGATTAATAAAGGAAAAGCATATGTAGGGCTTAAAAAATCAATGGGAATTTAATGTTTTTCCCAGAGTAGTCATCCAGCAGAAAGAAAGATTGAGCTCTGCATGGAATCACAGAGGAAACTTAGCTGGGAGATAGGGTGGGGCAGAATGAGTGACGTCATACCTGGATGTTGAGTTCAGTTATTGAACCACGCTAAGTGAGAGAAATGCGACTAAATTTTCCAGTACAGAATGGCAAAAGTGGTGGTGGAAGTATACGTGGTGGGGCCAGGTGGGGATAAGAGGCAAAGTAGACAAAATGACCTTAAGGAGCGTCGAGCTAATACCCATTCTGTAGCCATGCAGTGGGAGACAGAATAGGTGAGACGTTGAAAGTGGGAGCTATATACGGACTGGTAAATATATGAAGATTCGTACAGAAAACCAGAAAGACCTCACAATTCTTTACCTCTTTTCTTCATGCACATATATTTACTCATATATTTCCTCTGCATCTTTGACGTCTCAGAAGTTAACTATTATCGGTATTATAACACCCGGTGATTGGAGACTACAAGGTGACTATTGGGCACTGAAGAACAGTACAATCCCTGACGGAAGTCCCTTTCCCTAGACTCGCAATTTTCCTCTCGGCTAGTCGGGAAAAACCGTTTTCTGCAAAAATCGATCTGGCCGAAGCCTAAAATTATATTCTCATGACCGCGGAAGACTTAACAAAAACAGCCATCAGTACTTCACATGGTCTCTTTGAATTTCTTCGAGTACCTTTTGGTTTCGGGAACGAGATACAAATTTTCCAGCGATTTATCAACTTGTTTTTCCACTTTCTCGAATTCGTGTTTACTTATGTTGACTATACTTCGATGACCAGTAAAGGCTAAGCTGAACGCTACGGCCATCGCGGAGAAGTTTTCCGACGGCCCTCAGGCAATGATATTTGCATCACAACAGCCAAGTCGTTCTTTGTAGCCCTTAGTCTCGACTTCCTGGAAGCCGCATCGACAGTCACGGCACCACACCACTACCAGGGGATATATTCGCCACCGCCGGCTGTCCGCCTTCAGAATCCATGAAACGGTTTGGAAGGTCCCCTGAGACAGTAAATTGGTATCATCTTTTAGTCTCCAACTGCGTAGACGTTTTAAAACCTCACACTGACCCGAGGCTAAGCAACCCGGAGAAATCATCTTCCCGGAAGCTGCCAAGAAAACGTCTGCAAGCGTGAAATCCGTCCCATCACGTGTCACTTTCCTGATTCGTTTGGGATCTGACAGTAAATCCTCTCATGTTCTGAAGACTGACGTCTCACGGACAGCAGTTGGCGCTGTTTCACAAGTTGACAACAATGGCCAAGAGCCTCTTGCCCCCCCCCCCCCGCCCCGCCAAAACTCCGGCCTGAGCAGAAGTGATGCATTACTTTCGGTAGGGAACTGATAGCTGTCTATCTCGCAGAGAAAAGCTTTCAGCATGTGCCCGAAAGTCCTCCCTTGGACATTCTCACAGACCACCTACGATAGGTGTGTGCATTTTAAAACGCCGCGGATCGTTATCCACCGAAAGAGGTCAGACACAACATTTCACAACTTTCGATGGATATACCGCACATAACTGTTTCCGGCAACTTTGTGGGCGATGCGCAGTCTTGTGCGTGAATCAGTCATTTGTCGTCATCCCAATCCGACGATGAGCTGCATCAGCCTCGTTCTCACTAACGTTCACCATTTGTCCAGTGCTCTTTGCCTCACACTGCCATAACCATTTTCTCTGATGTTTCAAAACACAAACCCAACCCGTTTGTCCCTGGTGATTTTCGGCGAGCAGCTTTTGGTGGCTTCACTCAATTTCAAGCGTCGGTGTTTGTTCTCCTGTGAAACTTGTTGCCGATCTTTTCGTCTGACCTAACTTGAGCAAAGACCCTTGCACTTGAGCGAGAGTGCTTGCCGTGCCACCCTTTCCGCAGTTCATTGCAGTAAGATCACTACCCCCGGTTGGTTTACTTTGCCTGATAATCGTGTTAGGCGGGCACACATTGATTAAGTAAGCTTCTGTCTTTCTTCCAATGGGTTCACTTATGTTTTGACATGGTTTGATCGTTTTACCCATTGGGTTTAGGCTGTTACCCTCAGAGACGTTTCTGCTGAAACGGGTGCATAAAACTTCGTGGACCCTTGAGTTGCTTGTTTTGGATTGTCTGCTAATATTACGTCCGACTGAGGCGAGCAATTCTAGTCCGCTTTCTTCCATGACCTAAATCGAATTCTTCGTTGCGAACACAATAAAACTACGGCTTACCACCAAGCATTCAAAGGTCCAGTCGAGCGCTTCCACTACCAGCTAGAAGTCTCTTCTTGGCTGCCACTTCAACTCAACGGGTAGGAAACTACCGGCCATAGTCCCTAGCATTCGCGACACAGTCAAGAAGAATTTACGTCTCACCCCGGCAGAATCCATTTATGCATCAACTTCGTGTCTGCCAGGAGAAATAATCTTTGACCGTGCTACTTCAGACCCAGACCCTAAGCCGCGCTTAACTCGCTTAACCAGTCACATGCGCCAACTTCATCCTCCGGATACACGGCACACTACCCGCCCACAGGAAGTTTCTCGTAGTTTTTCCACCTGCCCTCCTGTTTATGTTCTGGTTGATTTCGTTCGTCGGCTATTTTAACTGTGATATATTGATCTCTTTCGTGTTATCAAACGTTGCGATCGTCACTTTGTCATTGATTGCAGTAGGCGCAATGATTTCATTAGCTTTAGTCGTCTTGAGTTAGCTTATTTCCTGTCTGCATTTGTCATGGATCTTGTCATTGTTCCAATCACACTCACATCTTTAGGACCTTCCCGTTCGCCTCAGACAACACTACCATCACCACTGACGGAACCGCACCCATCACCATCACAAATACTGTTGTCGCCATCACGCCCCCCCCCCCAGGGAGTTCAAAACTACAGAAAAAGATTGACCTTAGCGTAAAATTACGACTCCCACTTTGCCCTCAAGACTTCGATTATTTGACATGTTCAAGTTGAGCACTTCCGGTCTATTCTGGTGCATCGCTCTACGGGGGAGTTCCGTGGCACTCAGCACATTCCAAATATTTGTGACGAGTCGGCCGCCATAACGTGTGACACGGTCAGGTAGAGCTTTGCAGCCACGCACGCGGATGGGCCTCGACCAACCAGGATCGCCGAGAACGGGTACGATAAAAGCTCACTGTGATTGGCTAACTCCTTTCCTACTAATTTTTCCTTCTGACTCGACATATTTATACAACCCAGTTCTGCAATACAACTAATGTGCTACTTCGCAGCCTTGATGTTTTTGCTGCTCTTGTTCGCGTAGTTCTGGGCGGTAGCAAATTCAGTACGTCCCATCAGTTCGGTCATTTTGAGTGCTGCAGCTGTCGTTGATTCAAGCAGCCATCCACTGTTGAACAGCTAGACCAGCAGGCTGGTACATCTTAAACTGAAGACTGGGTCGAATGTTTTGAATTATGGTGTAGCCTACAGAAGGATGGGAAGAAGGGGAACTAGATGGCACTCTTCTTGATGTCTGGCAGCCATCCATTATACTCGTTCATGAAGGACCTTGCATATCCCAGAGACACTGCCGCAGCTGGGTCCGATGGGCGGAAGGCTCTGCGGCTGGGCCAAGTCTTTCCGGCCTACTTCCAGGAGGTTAAAAATACCAAACTTCTTATGCTGGTCCGAGGTCCCAACATGAAGTTCGTGAATTCATTTTGACGCTTCAGGCACAGGTTGCATAGTGTGGTTTTGATGGCCAGTTGAAGACCCATTTGCATGGCAGCCCCATGGCCGGTATAAACCATCTGGAACCGCCTTTTTTCGTGTTTCAACTACGGTAAAGCGATCTGATTGGTTGTCTCAACTTGTAAAGAACAAATACTGAAAATCCTTCCAAATGTTCCACGTGCTTTGTAGATTTTACTATATTTAACATTACCTTGAAAAGCTCACTCATATACCACACCTTTTCACGTTTGTTTATCCATGTGAGACATTTGAATTTGGCCTTGAACCGCTTCTGACTGTCGTGCTTGAGCCACTGGGCTTTGGACCTTTGGGTTTTACTGTGAAGTCTATTTGGCCGCATACTTGAGGTTTGTATGTATTTGCATCCTTTGTGAATTTCAATTTAGTACCGTAGAAACTACGAATTAATCTTGTTTTGGTCTTGGGATTCGTCTGAATTGGCTACGCGTTGCTCGATTTGCGAGAATTGATTTACAGTACTGAATGGGAACCTGGACAAGAAAACTCATTGGAAATGCCCAGACGAGGAGGCAAGAACCTTTTGGGATAACCGGAATTAACTCGGCAAGTCTCTGGGGGTGGTTTGGGTGTTATTGATTCTCTAGATAAAGCTAAGTTTACTAGTTCTGTCAGTGCTAGGTCATATATCTCTAACCTCGGTGAGTTTGCCGGCATTAGTACTTATAGAGTGAGGGTGATAGAACTAGAGAACGAGCTGCGGTCAGCCAGAAAGGAAGCACAGCCTTCTAAACAAGGAACTGGCCTCAGCGAGCCAGAAAAGATTCCAAGTAGTTCACGATATCAACATCGAAACGGCACTGTGATCGAAGAATATAAACCCGTGAGACAGCCTGAAACTACCGAGGCTCTTGCATTCGACCTGCCAAGAGTGGAGCAGTCCTATTCCGACGGGCACCTCGAGCAATACTGTGTATTCATGAAACAATTCGAAAATTTTGTTGAGTGCAAAGTTGCGAATCCTGGTCAAAGGTTTTTGTATTCATTACATTACTGTCGTGGGAGGGCCAAAAGTGCTATCGAAGGCTGCTCGATGCTTGATCCACCGATGGGGTACATCAGGGCACGCAGAATCCTGAAAGATTTGTTTGGACAACCATTCAAGGTGGCTAGAAGCCTAATTGATAGTGTTTTATTGGAAGCAAAAAGGACTGAGGGTAAGGCTGAATTACTGTCACATTTGGTGATAAAAATGCAGAATTGCAGTATAGCACTGGAACACTTAGGATACCAGTCTGATATGAATGCGCTCCACACACAGGAATGCATTTTCCAATGTCTACCTATTGATTTACAGAGCCGATGGGCAGAGGAAGCTGAAAAAATAAATATGCTCGAGCGGGAATCTACGTTTAACGACTTGATGGAGTTCATAGGTCGTCAATCCCGTATCGCCAACAGCCGATTTGGACAAATCGTACGCGAAAGTCGCAGGCTGGTGCGAACGGAACCAACATCTGCTCAAAATGTAGGGAAGGACTGTAACCGATCCCAGTCTTTGACTAACATGCACATGATAATTCGAGAACCCGAGAGGTCAACTGAATGCAAGCTATGCAACTCCCTGCATCGGTTACTAGATTGTCTGACCCTTCACGGGATGAGTGTACCCGACCGGTGGTGGGCAGTAAAAAGGATTGGCTCATGCTTTATGTGTTTGAACAACTCCCATCGAGCCTCTGGATGCAGCTTAAGAGTGAAATGTAACCAGGACGGACGCTTGGGTAATCACCACCCGTTACTACATGGACCTCTCAACAAAAGGCCTATTCAGCAGGATGAACCCAGAATGGTCTGTTCAACGGGACATGATTATTTCAAACCTGCAAGATTAGGCATCGTACCTGTCGGCATCGTGAAACCTAAAGGACTGAGGAGGGTCAATGCATTTTTGGATACGGGGTCGGATACCTCGCTGATTACTGGCGAGCTTGTAGAAAGCTGTGAACTAGTCGGCCAGTCTACCTCGCTCACTGTCAGCACGATTGCAGGGGGTCATGTTAACAATTCTAAGAGGCTGACCCTGCAGTTAACGTCTTTACCTGATGAGAGGATCGTAGAAATTCCGGAAGCTTTTGCAATAGACAGCTTGCCAATGAGACCAGTTGACTCTATTAGATCGATCGCCAAGAGATGGTCTCATCTGAGAGGCATAGCGTTTCAAGAAGTGCATAGCCCTCACGTCGACATACTAATTGGATGCGATGTACCAGAGGCTCATTGGATGCTTGAACAGAGAATAAGCAATCAAAAAGAACCATTCGCTACGCGAACGGTACTTGGCTGGACACTTCTCGGACCCCTGACGAACGAGCTTCAACAATCTGCACCAATAAATTGCCTAACTGTTGCTGAGAGAAGTGCCTCTATAGAACGCAATCAACTTTTCGATATTGAATCCAGTGGTCTATCTCAGGAAAGCGAATTTCACTCAACAGAAGATCAGTCGGTGCTTTCGATGGCAAACCCAAAGACGGGAAGTCACAGTGGGAACACAAAGTTGCTATACCCATGAGACCACCGTCAAGTCACCTATAAAGAAATAGAAAAGTTTCCCGGAGGCGTTTGGAATATCGCAAAAAAGGACATATTTGAGAAGCCCTGCTGAAAATTGAACACCAGCAGGTCACGCAAAGCATCTTGGAATTTGTCAACCCAGTGACAGTGTACGATAGCTGGGTGGAACTGCATGGCCGGCGGCGAAACAAAATACCCTTCGCCAAAACAAAAATTGCTGAGCTGACGTCAGTGTCCCTAGACGAACTCTGAAAGGCTGAGCTGGTATTGGGTTTTGAGGTAGTACCAATGCTAAAAAAGAATTGCTCCACCATCGAACGGAGGCTTGCATATTGGACGGATCCTACAGTTGTGTTTCATTATAGGAAACGGAAGAAACAAAGAGCGTGTTCGAAACATCAGAGAGTTAATCCACTAGTAGCAGGAAACAGCGAGGAAAATGTTGAGAAGTCGAGCTCGAAACCACATACAAAGGACAAAGTAGCCTGCAGATCGCCTCGCTCCGAGTCACTCGGCATTTTATTCCATTTCATGCCCTGCAACTATTCAACTGGACCTATTTTTCCTAAACAGTTGCAAAATGTACCTCTTTCCAGTTTCTATCCAGCGTGCACAAAGGCGAAAAGGAGAAATTCATCAATATTTCACTTGAACAGTTCAAGTGAGGCTTATTAGCTGTGAGCACATTATGAAACTATTCTTGTCTTTAAAGAACATTTATTTACATTTTATACAATATTGCTTGTCACATATTTTGTGCACAGAAAAACTTTAAAATACTCTGATAGATGCCAGCGTTCGATCAATTTCCGTGTTCATGTGTGTTTCGATACTGCCCGCCGTACACTCGTTTTCGAAACTTATTTATGATCAGAAACCGGCTTTCATTTCTCTTGGAAAATTTGGTTCGTTAATTTTATGTGTTTCGACGGGTTCGTGACCTTTGAATTTTACGCGATATCTCATTAGGCTTTGCACCAAAGTTCAACTTTCTCGCTCATGCTTGTTAACAAAAGCAGTCCAACCAGTTGCTGCAATAGTTTACTGCTTGTGATGCGTAGACTTAGCTCGTGCGGCAAAACAGTTTACTCTGCAAAGCTTTCGTCTTCATCGTGCGTCTAACTGTGTGCATCGGTCTCCTGATAAATATGTCAATTTCAAGTTGTGCTGCGGGATTAGGAATTGATTCCTTATGGATTGTGCGATGATGACTACGGCGGAAACCTGTTTTACACGCAGCTAACATAGAAAGTTAGTAACCACAGGCACTGACAATAAGTTATAGGTAGGTAGGGTGAGAATCATGACCCCATCCTGAACCTTAGACAACCATTTAAGCGGAAGGATTTTGGCCGGCCGTGTAAAAAACAAACACTGAAAATCCTTCCAAATGTTCTACGTGCTTTGTAGATTTTACTATATTTAACATTACCTTGAAAAGCTCACTCATATACCACACCTTTTCACGTTTGTTTATCCATGTGAGACATTTGAATTTGGCCTTGAACCGCTTCTGACTGTCGTGCTTGAGCCACTGGGCTTTGGACCTTTGGGTTTTACTGTGAAGTCTATTTGGCCGCATACTTGAGGTTTGTATGTATTTGCATCCTTTGTGAATTTCAATTTAGTACCGTAGAAACTACGAATTAATCTTGTTTTGGTCTTGGGATTCGTCTGAATTGGCTACGCGTTGCTCGATTTGCGAGAATTGACTTACACACCTGTCTCTTTATTTCACGCTCTCATCTCTTGCTTCGTACATTGTTAGCCACAGGCATCTTCTTTGTGCCTCTCAGGTTGTTCTGCTGTTTTTCACTTTCCACCTAAGGTAAAATCGTTGGTACTTCATGGTTTTTAGTAACAGTTGCAATCCGATTGATCTGCTATCACCGGATTCCTCCAGGACTTCTTTTGCTTATTTCTCTCCCACAATGCTCGCCCTCACAGCTACTGCCTCTTTACACCAAACAGAGTCTCGTCCCCTAGGTATCTTCCCCCACTTTGTATCTTTATTCACTCCGCGCGGTCCAGCCATTTTTATGGCCATCATCTAGCCGAATAAATAAAGTCCATTAACTGAAGCTTCTTCAGCTCTCGACCGTCACCACATGTCTCACCTACATCAGCCAGCTCATACAATCCGTTCTTACCTGTTTGCCTCCATCCTTTTCTTCACTTTCCCTTTTTATGAACTGCTCTTCACACTCGTCATCCTCCTGCGCTTCCGTATTTCTTTCTATCTCTCTCTGTGGGTCAGCCAATTTCACCTGTCATGAGGAAAATTCACCAAGACATTACAAAAGTTAGTTCTACATCCATTCGATCTAACATTATCTGCCTCTTCCAATAACTGACTTTTTTCTGAGATTTCATTGTTATCGCTCCTGCTCCTCTGATATATACATTTATGTATGCATTCTCTCTGCACCCTGCAGTTCCTCACCGGCCACTTATTTTGCTATCATCACGCTGACCGTCATAGTATGATTCCATTCCTTATACATCTGAGCCCACTCTACCGTATCCATTCCGTCCTAATCAATTTTGTCATCTGATCCACCCACTACGTCTTACATTGCTCTCTTTCCCGTTTTACAATGATTTTTGTGCCCTGTTCGCCAACCACTTAAAGCATAGCATCGATGTCTCAATAGTATATAATTCATTGCAGTGCATTTCACTTTTTCTTTATCGTCTCCAGCTACAGCAATTTCTTGTACCGACTTCCAGCTTATAGCATGTTTATCAGTCGGCTTTCAGTTGTCTTCACCTGGGCCAGTGAGACTCCCCATTTGACCTTGACTTTCAGACTTACCAAAGGTCCGTCTGAATCCACTCTTGGGCTCATTTAAACTCCCTGCTTTTATTTTGGTATGCATACAGTACCCATACATTCGTTCGCATTTATTCCCCCTTTTGAGACTTTTTATCCCCTTTTCATCGTACAAATTTCTACATCATAACAAATTTTGTCTGTCCGCTCTATTGCTTGTAAAAACTCGATCATGCACCTGGCATGTTTCAGGTGCCCCCAAAATAAACCATTATTACTATTATTATTAAAACGTCATTGCCGAAGCCCGACCTCAGGTTTTCTGAGTCCAGTTAAGGCGCAAATAAATCGATGACCTAGCTGATACGACGGCTTTACATCCCGTGGTGCACCACTAACAAGTTCTTCCCCGCACAGAAGACTTTTCAAGTAAATAGCCTCAGCCAAAGCCTGGTGACAAAATGGTTCCTGACCTCAAACTAGTGACACCGGATCTTAGCTTCTCGTGCGGGGAAATCCACGTGCATTCCACTTGCCGCTTTGGTTATGTGGTATGACATTCTTTTAAAATGCCTGGTGATATTCACTAGGTATGCCATCATTTCAAGTGCAGTTTGACGAGTACAACTCCTGAGGATAAGAAAACTGATGGCGATCTGGTGTACTCGCTGAAGACTCCAAGTGATTCCAACCCATTCTTGTACGAACCAGCCCAGCTCTAGTGCTGCTTGAAGCACCAGTTCACTGTGGATACCGAGATCTTTGAGCCCATTATTCGGAAGTTGGTGTTCGACTTTATCCAGCCCGGTGTACCCATACAACGCACTGAAGTGAGCATTTACAGTGTTACTGGACATCGGCTGTCACTGCTGGGTGAGACTACACTGATGATTTGGTTGAGGGGCGACCGTACCCCGTACCGTACCCCTAGAACGACGTCCGACAATCCGGTAAATCAGCTTGCCCTTCAGAAGTCGATCGCACAATACTCCAGCAACAAAGACGGTCTAGCGCTCAAGCCCACGAAGATGGAAGTGGATTGTGATGCGACACCCCTGAAGCACGGAGTGCCGCCTTGCGGTCAAAGGGATGCAAATTCGGGGTAACGGGATAATATTTCCCCTGTTTCACTGTCATTGCAAACGGATACTGACCTGATCCAGATGGTTTCAAACCCTTGTCGGGCATCAAGTACACGAAAAACCATGCGCACTTAAAATCAGCTCCCGGATGCTTGCAATACTGATCCAGGTTTACTCATGACTTTGCAACAAGAGCCCAATCGTTGGTTCTGGCTCAGTCGTCTGATGTGTGGCAAAGAAACGAACAATGTGAGACGGTACTATGGGGCCTTATTCAAAATATCTTCCACCGAACGATACTAGTCCCACCGGCGCCATCACAGCGGACCACTTCCACCAGGGATGAGCCCGAAGCCCATTTAAGAGCAGTTCTGGGACAGAATGGATGTCCAGTAACCTGCTCCTTGCGTCTTCTCAATAATTCAGAGATGGATGTCGTAACTAAAAGCAGAAAATGCAATAAACCATAGTTGCATTTTAGCGGCTGGGGACTTAGCAACTGACTTATTCGGGTCGAATAGTAATGGTAGCGCTTGATGGTCCATGAAAATTGTGATCTTCAGCCCAAACGGGCATTTCTGAAGACATCGTATCTCCCAGAATACGGCCAGTGCTTACTTCTGTGCCTGCGAGTATCCTCTCTCAGCGGATTCAGAATTTGTTAAATACAGATCATCGGGCATCCGTGTTGTTTAAGCACTGCACCGATCCCTACCTCAAGTGCATCTGTGATCAGTACTGCATGTTCGGTCTGCACAAATGGGGCTAAAGTTGGACGTTCAACTATGCTATTAATGAGAAATAATAATAATAATAATAATAATAATAATAATAATAATAATGGTGTATTTCTCGACCGTGGTTGAGACGCACGCGCGAGCGCTTGATCATGGTGTACAACTTTACTCAAAACAATGAACTACACACGAATTTCAAGAAAGCGAGTCAAAACCGTCAGAAGCAAAGCGATGTAGCCAGAGTTTGTTTTAATCGACCGAAATGATAATGGTTCGCGCGGTGAATGCGGTTTGGTTTCGAGTCTGGGTTGGTTGGTGGTGTCCCGTACGAATGCGAAACATGTGAAAATATAGCGCTAAGGATGCGTTATAAACCAAAATAATGCAAGCTGTCGATAACGGAGGCCTATTGGGGTTCTTTGAACGGAATAAGTTATGAACATGAAAAGATGAAAGAAATGAATGGGAGTACACTCGTGAACTTTGATGAATACGAGGAGAACGGCTCTCTTTGAAGACGACGATGGCCCGGAATGACGGATATTCCCGGTCTCAATAAACGGAGTGCGTCACGAAACGGGGAGACATGAACAAACCGTGTGTAAGTGGACTGGGAAACGTTGATGAATGCGGAGGAAACAGCAACCCATATAAAAGATGAGCTAAGGTTCAGGATCAATAACCAGTATCATTCAGAAAAAAAGGGAGCGCAACTTGAAGGCCTTGAGTTAGTGAAGAATCAATTTCAAGCCAGGTAACGATCAAAAGAAAAATGAAATCTTGCAAGAGAAAACTGAGCGAAAGACCTCCGCGTAGGCTCGCGCCTTAATCTTCTGTTAAGCTGACAAAAATATATTGACTTATTGATTCTCTGCCTGCTTTCCCGAGGCGTTTTTACTTTTCTGTTGTGTCGATGACGGTTATTTGCAGCTCGCTGTTGCATTTCTCAAAGTCTGCTTTTAAGGCGCTGATTATTATTAGGTCTATGCCTCTGTCTCTAACCCAAGACGCAGCACCTGTCAGACTCCCCAGCATCCATCCAGTAGTAACCATTAGACATTCACAGCTCAAATTCTGTTCCTATCACAGAACTCTAGCACCCTCCACGATTGGCCTATACAACATTTGATACCTAGCCAGAAAAACTACAAACCATTTGTGAATCGCACCGACGAATCAAGTTGTTAGTGTTGCAAGTTGTACCCCACTTTTGTGCAGACCCGGAGTTTCGTTGAACATAAACCCCATCGAATAATCGCAGACTGTGGTTGACTCTACCTCCCCCTGCATTTTTTGTCTCATGTCAACGGCCTTGGTGTTCTGACTTCACGGATAAGGCGAGTGTTAGCGCGGCACGTCTGCAAACATTCCTGGCTGTGATGGTCTCCCTGCACAGAGTAAGAGACTGGCACAAAAAAGTGAGAGAAAAAATGTTGTCTTCCAGGCACACCAGCCTTGTCACATGAGACCCATGTCTCCTGGTTGTAGTGTTGCTACGGATTGACTGGTGTGGTTGACCTATTCCCAACGCGGCTTGTTACATGCGATTCATGTTTCGGCCGAGGCTTGGGAGCCGTTGTAGCCCACCAAAAGCAGCTCCGCCTTCTCTGACAGCCAGATACCTGACCGTGATAAAACCATTAAAAATAATAAGAACGTCTAAAAAATTGTGAATCATTCTTGGAGAGCCACGTGCTGGATTCCAGTAGTTGTGTATCGTGCTACCTCCCTACCTGAAGCTGGCCCTTGTTCTGCCTACCATGAGCACCGAATGTAGAACGTTAGAGTTTGCTTCCCTGACGAAAATTCGGACCCATCTCATTCCCACCTCTCATGGTTCCCCAAACCAGTCCTCACATTGGTGTAGTCCTGCTTTGCAGCACGATAACGACGAAAAAGATACCGCGATAACCATGCAATCACATCCACATCAGATTTCCTTGCTCATACTGAAGCTCAATCTCAGTGCGACAGCACTATCGAGGAAGAGCATAGATGAACTCACGTTATTGTTTCAAGGCAAGTGACCAATTACCCCTAATGTATCACCACTGTCACCACAATAGTTCCTTCTACTTTCAGACTTCTCAGGAACTACTCAGTATAGAGCAACCACTATACCAAAAGAAGCAGTAACAGCGTAGCGCCACGCAAACAGTGTGTTAGTCCTACTCGCTCAGTCTGTTATTTCAAACCTATCTTATCGCCTCGTTGCCAAACTGCGTTCTGCGTAAGCAAACGGTATTGAGGGTTATCATTTCTAACCACTCTTAACCGTGAAGCCCTAGGTCTTTTATTAGTATCCCAGCGATGCCGTGCTCACGGGCAAATCATAAGTCCTTTGAAATGCATACAAAGTCACCAAGCCAGTTTACGCAACTTCGTCAGCCTGCAGCAGTATAGCTCAAATCCACTGCGAGCCTATTTTACCCATGCCCCACTCACATAGACCTAACCAATCCATTAATTATTGTCTTTATATGTTATCATAACCCACAGCTGGAACCACGTCCAGACTGCAATCCCCCTTTATTTCAGGTTCGTTGTCTCCCACTATCTCAGTCGCCAAATTGGCTAACCAAGCATGCCGCTTTGACTCGTACGGACAGAGACTCAAGTGGAACCTACCGTAGCAATTGGGACCGAAATCAAACCACACAACAGAAAATAAATCTAACTGCTTATCAGATCGTTCAGCGTTTTCTAATGCAACCAACACGAATTCCAGTTCACGCGCATGCCGCTAATATACAGTCACACTCGACTGATCGACCGACACATACTTTGTCCTGCCAGACGAACCTTACGCACTCGATGCCGTACGTTACCTGAAATGATGCTGAATAGCACTGTAGGCAAATGCGTCAATACGTACACATAAATTTGTCAGTGAAACAGCATAATAACGCTGAAGTCCATGCGGAGATTTCCCACTTCATTATCCGTTACCACAGGTTATCTTTTCTCCGAACCGTAGCCGGCTGAAAATCGACTCTCCACTTCTCGAGGACCTTCCAGTTGCACTTTCTCATTTCTGAATAGTACGTGTTACTGATCCTGAATCTAAACTCACCTTTTTATGGACTGCTGTTTCTCCCACATCCACCGGTGTTCACTTTCACGAAATGGGTCTCATGTCCCCCTGTTTCAAAACTCATTCTGTTTACTGAACTCCGGTTAATCCGACATTCAGGGTCTGCATTGTCTTCATGAATAGCTATCCTCTTCGTATGCGTCGATTTCCCCCTCTTTTCTTCTTGTTCAAAATTTACTCCATCTGCAGAACCTTAGTTGGCCTCCAATTCCCTTGGCTTGCATCGTTCTTGTTCATAATGCCTCCTTGGCACTGCGTTAAAGACTTTTTGATATCTCCACCGCGGACCACTGCCTAGCCCGGATTCGAAACTGGTTCAAAACTGCCGCGCAAGCTATTATCAGAATGATCTGTTCAAACTGTTGCTGGCTCTGTTTATCCATCTCTGATACTCTCGACTTTCTTACTTAGAATTTGTGAATATTTCATCTTATTGAGTAACGTGTTACACCATGATCATGCGCTAGCGCGTGCGTCTCGGCCATGGCCGAGAAATATACCATTATTATTATTATTATTATTGAATGCCAGGGGCTTCGTTGGTGCCTGAGCCACAGGACAAGGGGAAAAATAGACCTCTTAGTAGGTGCTGAGAGATTTCAGTCCAGCGGATCCAAATGTTGACTTGGGCTCAGGTTTATCCTCCAGTCTCGTCAGGACGAACACGGGGGAACAAGAAAAGCCTAGAGTCACCGTTCTCCCTGGGGATTTCCCACTTCCAGATTGGTAACCTTTGTCCTGCTTCCATTCTGAGCGGACTTGAGGAGTTTTATCTTTTGAGACCCCTCTGACGTGCTTGAATGTCTTCCGTATCCTGTTTGTCCGAGTCAACAGACTCAGGACAGCATTCTGAGGGATGAATTCCAAGATTAGTCCTAATGCCTTTTTCTTAGACTTCGAGAGCATCCAAAACGCCCTAGACTGGTTGGGGATTTTGGTGGTTAGGCTTCCAAGCAGCATTTTATCCTGATCCACTGGGCTTGGGGTTTTGGAAAAACGGTCCCAAATTAAAGCCCTCCCGGCTGCTTTGAACGTCTTGCTGATTATCAAAGCTGTATGCAAAACTATCTGCTGGGATACTTTGACTGTTTGCTTTGCTGCAGCAGTTGTCCAAGGCGAATCTGTGGTTGAGGCTCTCAGGTGGGCGGTCTCTGAATCCAGAATGGACACTCAGGCCGTCTGTTCGCTTACCTCGGTCGCTGGTTGGTCGGAACAGGAAAGACTCAAGACCGGGCTAGCGTCGGAACCGCTTAGCTCTGAGTCTAGACGCATGGGGAGGGAAGATTCGTTCAAGTTCTCAGTCAAGTTAATAAAAACCACTGAGTCGCAGATGAAGTAAAAATGTGGGGCACCAAATTGAGCGAGCCAAACGAAATAAGTGGGTAGCAGCTTACGGATAGGCAGCGATATCACACACGGTGTAACGAACGTTTGAGCAATGCGTAGCCGAATTCGCAACGGATCCCGAAATCAAAAGACGATTATCCCTGATATTCTACGATACTAGATTATTACATGAACAATGACATAAACAATATACAAACCTCAATAATACGATCACAAGGACTCAACAACGAGAAACCGAATAGCAGCGTGTGGGCAGGGAACACGTGCGTCACGCAGGTCCTGAACAAAGATGTGCCAAAGTAGCGCTCTGGGCGCGAACAAACAACAATTGGTCCAGAAAAACAACCAGTTCGTAAGGACAAGTCAATAGTGTATGCAAATGAGTGATGTTGGGAAAAACACTGAATCGCGAGGGAAATAGGGGGATTTTCCACGACCGGCTGTTACACACGGCAGGTAAGCGCAGATCTGGCTCTGGTGCATCCTCCTCAGTTAGACGAGCTAGATCTCTCAGAGGAATGCGTGCGTAAGTACCTACAGGAGTTAAACAGCCATTAGTCAGCGGGCCCAGATGGCATTCATCCAGCTATCATCAAGCCTTTGGCGGATATCATAGCTCCATCGGTACGCAGACTGTACAGATCCACGTTGGACCAGGGCAAGCTGCCTCAGGACCGGAAAGTCGCGGCAGTCGTGGCAATATATAAGAGTGGGCCTAAGTCGGATGTGCAGAACTACAGGCCGGTAAGCCTAACTAGCATTCTCTGTAAAGTCCTCGAGAAGATCATCCGTGCCCATATCTGCCAGCACTCACTGCAGCACTCCATGCTAAGCCCGGCGCAGCATGGATTCCTGAAAAATAGATCTTGCCTGACCAATCTCCTGTGCTTCTTAGATGAAGTAACTCGACGACTGGACGAAGGTAAGCAAGTTGGGGTACGCCACCTCGACTTTAGCAAGGCGTTCGACTCCGTTAATCATCGTCTTCTGCTACGCAAGATGGAGACTTTCGGTATAGGTGGGCCAGTATATAGGTGGCTGGAGGACTTGCTCTCCCACAGGACGTTTTACGTCAAAGTGGGGGACAGATGCTCCAGTTTGGTGAACGTCACCAGTGGTGTACCTCAGGGATCCATCCTAGGCCCGGTCTTATTCTTGTTATTTATTAATGACCTAGTATCCACTCTTCAATAGCCCAGCTTTATTTTTGCGGATGATGTGAAGATTGTTGGATCTAAGGGTAGGGCGGACTTGGGCAGGGAAATGGGTACCGTCCTGAACTGGGCATACAAATGGGACTCACCTCTGAACGCTCAAAAAAGCCATTTGTTGTCAAGGGCAACAGAAAGCCTAACTGTCGCTCATGATCAAGGACTGTTCACCATAGAGTCAGTCAGTAGAGTTAAAGACCTTGGGGTCATTATGAGCAGTGACTTCAAATGGTCGGAGCAGTGCAACGCTGCCGCGCATAAGGCTCGTGGGGAGCTCTTTAGACTGTAATCAGCTTTGTCTTGCCGGAAGCTAGAGGTATTCGTACCTATTTACATGGCTATAGTACAACCTCACTTAGATGGTAGCTTGCAGGCTTGGTCACCCTTCCACAAAAAGGACGCCGCTTGTCTAGAGAAAGTCCAAAGTCTCGCCACGCGAATGGTTGAAGGGTAGAGGGGTAAGACTTACGAGCAGAGGCTCCGTGACCTGAATCTCTTCTCGTTGGAAAGGAGGAGACGTCGAGGAGATCACATAGAATCGTTCAAGGTAATGAAGGGCTTTTCTGGCCCTAGATCATATAGTCTATTCCAAGTGGCCGTAGACTCCAGAACAAGGGGACTTGAAAAGAAGTTGATAAAAGCCCGATCTAGGTTGATGGCTAGATAGCACTTCTTCAGCAACAGGGTTGTGAACAGTTGGAACGGTCTGCCTGGTGAAATGGTAGATCTGCAGACAGTCCAATCCTTCAGAGGTGCCCTAGATCGCAAGTGGTACGAGATCTTTCCTTGTAGTGAGCCTTGAGTATATCAACTAGATGGATGACGGGTAGCACTGTGGTCCTTCTGGAGTATGTTTTAGCAGACTTTTTCCCTCATTGCATACTGTCTCGGTGAACGCTCACGATGCATATTGTCTCTCGCTGTTGATGTGCGATGAGGTTTTCCGTTTCCCTCTCAGTTTTAGCATGGATTCGATCAAATACACTCTGCAGTGGCGGGTGCATAACTGGTGTGCATACCATCGAAGGAATTCTGGACGCTCGATTGGCCGTGGCCGGTACCTGTCCTGTGCAGACTGAACTGAACTGAACTGAACAGCGAGAGCAATTCGCGTTTAAACGTACCACTAAGATCAGATTTGTGTGGTGTGAGGTTGGCCACGACAGGATATACTCAGCGGTTCTCGTGTTTATACACCATCTGTAAATTTCGCTTTTTGGTAGCAGGTGAGGCAGAGGATGGTGTGGCAAAAAAGGTTAGGTGAACAGAGAAAATTGAGTCTTTGTCAGAAACCGGGTGGACTATGATGGCATCAGTACTTTTGTAGCATATCCCCCCTGAAAACAAACTCGTTTAAAATGTAATGGCGAGCCTACAGCTAGGGTGCACCCAATTTATGAATAAGCGTCTGTAGTCAGGTCTGCTGTGGAAATGATAGCCACTCATCAATACCGGCGTCGTGTCTTCTACTGTATACAGATAGTCTTACATCTAGCAATCATAGCCATATCCTCTACTTTCAATTATTGGCTTACCGTCAGGTGCAACTGTATTTAGGAGTGCTCATCCACATCCAAGACGTATGGGTCCCTTTTACCGGTCCTGCAGGACACATGGATGTCGTATTTATTTGGTCAATAAAACTATGACCAGCCGCTTTTAAAGATTTGGAATTCACGTGAATTAAGACCCCTTCAGCCGAGGCGTTGTCTGAAGTCTGCTTGTTTAGATCCACCTGAGGTCGTCTCAAGTTGGCTCACCGCCATTCCTTTCGGCTCTGGTCGTTAGCCAGTCTAGCCCATCATCTCCTGTCAACTCAACAGGACAACTCATATCAATAAAAATCCAATAAAGTCCGTGGTTTTGCCTATCTCCACCGCTGGACTATAATCGCATCCGCGGAGATCTCTCGCTTATCCAAACTGCCATATAGACTTCACCGAAAGGTGATACAAAGATAAGGGGGGTCACTGGAAAGGGCGAATTTACCTTCCACACGAACAACTTAACTTCTGAGACTTACATGTCTCAGAGGTAGAATATAATCGATGTTAAAAGGACATGGAAATAACCCACATATACATAACTATATATGCACAGTGAGGCTGAATTGTGTGTTGCACTAGAAAGGGAGCCACATTGACGAGTGACGCACAGATAATAAGCGCTCCGGATACCAGGTACTAACTAGACTCCCAGAATAGCCTAAGGAACGGGCAACAAGCCAAAATTTCCGACGTCTGCCAGAAGACGATGAAAGTCAGCGGAATAGGTGAAGGATGTTTTGTACTGAAACAAAATCGTTCACGATTACGTTTGGCAGCGACACCGGGCCTGATACTAGCTAAGGGAGCTGAAGTTCCAACCACCCTCATGCATAAAAGTCACAAATGTATTTTTCAATTGACTGAAGCCCATTTCCCTTAAAACAAGCAGACTCCGCACAAACAGCCCAGCGTCATCGAACAACGTACAAGCCGCCTAGAGCTGAGTGCTGATGAATTATGTTTGTCCGTGGTAATTTTTCGTCGCAAACTTAGGCACTCAAGCTGTCATCTCCAGATCGCTACGGACATACTGAATTATTTGTCTGGGGGAATTCTGGATGGAATCAATAAGGCCACTCATTTCAGCTCCATTGTGGTTTTCCTCCGGTTTACTGGTCCCAACAAAGATCTAAGCAACGTATGGATTGCCACAGCAATTTTCCTGGCAGAATGGAAGGTGGAATTATTTCCAGTAGATCAATCACCGACGGCAATATGAACAACAATTCGCACCATGTTTGAGGCTTTTCAAGTGTCGCAAATGAAAACTGGGAGGTTTCTTCTAAAACTTTCCAATCCAAACCTAAAGTCCTCTTCAGCACCGGCAGATAATCGCCCACCAAAATGGGAAGCACCAGCTCGGAGTTCGGCAAAACATCCGGCACCTCCCTACGAACACACACCCACTTATGAAGCAGAAAGCCATCGCGTGACGTAAATTCACCTATCTGGATCGCAAAAGGAGCATCCCCAACCTTGAGTATATTGATCAGCGGATCACACTCCATCTATCACTTGCCCTACTGTACCTTCAGCGCAAGTTGCGACCACCAGCACCACTTACAACACACTCTCTTGGCACGAGCCAGAGTGCAATGTGTACTCAGACCCTGTGAAAACATCCGCTGTTGGGTCGCCATGGTCTTTTCTCGGGGACTTTCTCGGGGAACGCTATCGTAGAAGCAAGATACTACACCTTCCTATATTTGGTGGGCCTAGCCCATCTTTTGTCTTTAATTTATTTCAATTGAGTGACCTAGCCAGGTCAAGTTCAAGGCAGTTTTTTCCTTCTTGGTGCACATATGCTGCCTTATATTATATTTTTAGATTGGGTACAAAAAGCTTTTTCCTCTGGTCATCATTATCGTTCCGGTCAATTTTCCTTCGCATTCTTCCAAGTATTTCGGCAATCCAGGGGTAGTTAACAATTTAGAATCCCAGCCTAGTTTACTTCCATAGTAAACACCGTTTTTCCTGGTGAACACACAGTAACAGTCTGACTACGAACCGGGGTCACATGCGAGGCACACGAAAATCCCTGAGTTCATACTGAAGTTCTGGAAGTTTTCATCGCAATTCCTGAGTCTTACTTCCAGGAGGCTCGAGTATCTGGCCAGTGACCCAGATACAATGAACTGCTCTATGCAATCCAAGTCGGTATGGTTTCAGCAGTCCTAGCTAAAAAGATTCTGCCAACCTGGGATATCTTTGTGGCTCCGAAACTTACGTGAGAGATTTGACACCCTCACATTTGTCACGGAGATTGCGTTCATCAGTAGGAACGACATCCATAGACGGTGTAGTCCTGCCTCGATTATGGATACAACGAATACCACCGTATGCCCACACTGTAGCATCAGCTTTATCACAGATCGCCATCTTAGATAAGTGCGCAGTGACTGCGGAGAAAGACCTCGACTATTCAAGCCCGCCTGCCTCAAAAGCCCACTTACTCACCAACTTCACTGCCACTCCCTTGGATGCTGCCTTCAACCCTACACCAAAGACCACTCACCGCAACGCACCCAGTAACAAATCTGATATTCAGACGCTATGTGAGGACTGTGTTTTCTTAGTGGTTGAAGGGCAAGAGTGCATCCCGAAAAATCCTTCACCAATGGAGCCTGGCCGGTATTATTCTCACAACCTGTGCACCCAAGCAAAATTTCCGATGCGACAAGAGTTACTACGACCGCCGTTTTAAATTCTCGGCTCTGAGATGCGAAAAGCCCCATGGTTTCCGCTTCAGCTAGGTGATGGTGGCAAGCTCTACCGGCACAAGCCCCCTAGTCGCCTCATTTAAGGTAAAGACAAGACTGGTGGTGCGCAGTTCTCGATCGACGGGCAAGCACAGATCAAAATAAGCCAAATTCAAAACGGTCCACCCTCCTTCCAATAACACTGACACTGCCAGCCGCCAGTAGCACTCTCATCCCAGTATAAGATATCCAATTTCTCACTCCAGATCTCGGTTTGCGTTGCTCTTTCTCACGGGATTTGCTGTCGCCCAGGAGCATCAGGCTATCCCAGGCTCGATTTTTTCAGAAATCCATGGTCTAGTTGTCGATCGCGGTAGGCGACTGCACAAACCCTGCGACGGGAAGCAAAATACAAGTAGGAGAAGTCGGGCTTGCTCCACTGTTTATAGCTGTGAGGTGATGATGATCATGATGGGGGTGAGATGCCAGAGGAAAGGCTCAAGGCCATTGTCGAAGCAATTCGTAAGACAGGATCCAGGCAGAAGGCGGAGAATTGTAAACCAGTCAGACTAACATTAGTGTTGTTCAAATGCTTTGAACGTGTAACCAGAAAGCTGTTATGTCTGCATCTAGTTATTAACAACCGACTGACACCTGCACAACATGGGTTTGTTGAAAAAAGATCGTGTTTGACAAATCTAATGACGTCCTCAGACGAGCCCACAAGACGGATAGATGAAGGTACGACGGTGGAGGTTTGTTATTTGGATTTCAGCAAGACTTTCGACTCTGTGAGTCATCGCCTGCTGGACTATAAATTGCAGACCTTTGGGATGAGCGGGAAAGCGAGATTGGGTAGCACACTTCCAAAAGAATTGTAGCTTTTTTTTCAAGGCAGGGGATTATCTAAAGAGACCGAATAAGGTTACCGGTGGTGTGCCGCATTGTTAAGTACTGGGGCCTTTGTTCTTCCTCTTGTATATAAATGACCTAGCGGAAGAAATGAGTAAACCGTGTTTCATCTTTGCGGATGATCTGAAGATGGTGAGCAGCGATTGAGCACAGGATATAAATGCGGTGCTCAGATGGGCAGAACGATGGGATTTACCACCGAATCTCGCCAAATGTCAAGTTCTGACCACTAACATAGACAAAAAGAACAGTATTCCATATAAGATTGTGTCGGAGGTAAAAGGCCTGGGTTTGATAGTCACGCAGGGGTTAAATCCTTCAAGGCAGTGCCAGAGAGCTGCCAATATGACCAGAGGGGTATTAACCAGGGTATGCAATACTATCACATGCAAAGAACCAGAAGTGTTCAGCCAGTTTTACAAGGTTCTGGTGTGACCTCTTCTGGGGTACTGTGTGCAGGCATGGGTTCTCTATTATCGCAAGGATAAGGAGTGCTTGGAGCGGATGCAGCGAATTGCAACTAGAATAATCGCCGGTCAGAGGAAGAAACCTTAAGCCCAGAGTCTAGAGGATCTTGATCTCTTCTCTTAAGGGCGGAATGGAGGGCAAGGTGACCTAATAGAAACGTTCAAGATCACAAAAGGCCTGCAGGGTATAGAAGTGGGTGATTTTTTGCTTCTGCTCTTGAATGCGGCACCAGGAATCAGTCCTAAGCTACAAGGGCACACTCAAGGCTGGACATACGGGTTAAATCTTTTACGAATGGGGTTGTACCTATGTGGAATGGACTGTTAGAGGATTCTGTTAGATGCAGCAATGTACCAATTTGTAAGGAGGGCCCCAATTGACGCTGGATTACAGTATACTCAGAGCTAGCTGTGTGAACTAGGGGTGAGGTAATGAGTCCCCTGTATTTTTGTCAATGAACTTGCCTGTAGAGGTGATACTTCCTCGCAAATTCTGCGTTCCAGACAAAACATTCAACGGTCAGTTTTGGGGGATAAGGAAACTCACTGACAACACGACGATCTGGATGCTCGACCGGTCTCGGCCGCTGTCGTCCTGTGGAAACTGAACTGGGTTAGATTGAGCTACATTGAATATCATTACATGACCCAAGCTAAATAGGTAACAATTCTAATGTCGATTCCTAAGTCTTGAGCGGAAATTAGAAGCCTGTCCATTAATTACCGTAATCTGGCTCGCCCGAGTAACAACCTGCCCCCTCTGTCACACTCGGACCTCGGGCTTCTGATCACAAGTTAGCCCTAAAAAGCTCTGTGAGGTCTGCCCCGAGTTCCAGAAAAAGCTCAAACAGGGAATCATCCGGTCTCCCAAGGGTCCCCGGGCATCACCCTACACACGACCCCAAAGAAGTCAACCTACGACCGGAGATTGTGCGGAGATTACTGCTCACCCAACCGAGTGACCGCGCCCGACGGTTAACGTATCGTGCCCATCACGCTCCTCGCAGTTGGTTTGGTTGGTGGGGTAGTTTTCAACTGGAAGGACTTGATGCGGACACAACCCAATACAGGTAGCTGAGGGAGGTATCTTCAAAACAGTTGAAAAAACTACTGTCGATTTATAAGAATGCCGTTTGGACTTAGCTGTGTTGCGCAAACTTTTCAGCGTTTCATTGATACGGCATGTAGTGGTTTGGATTTCGCGTTCAGTTACATCGACGACATCCCGAATTGCCAGCTTGTCTAAGGCAGAACATCTAACGAATCTGCGCACACCTAGTGATCGACTGTCTCAGCACAAGGTCATAGCCGAAGCGAAAAGTGTGTATTAGGAGCCGACACAATCAAAACAGTAGGTCACATGTTTACTTTCACAGGGATCATACCGCTGAAAGATAAATAGCAGAGTATCCTGGACCACCCAGAACCCACTTCACTCAAGGAACTACGGCGGTCCGAAGGGGTTGACCAACTTTTATCGGAGTTGCATTTTATAAATGCCCGGTTAATGCACGCGTTCGTAGATCTGTTGAAGGGCAAAGTGAATAGGCCGGTTTTCACAGAAACGGCTAGAAGGACATTGGCTATACTGAAGCGAGCTATCAGCGACACAGCCCCATTATCTCACCTTGAGCCAAATGCCAGATTGCTTCAGTTATCGAAGCATCGGACAAAGCTTTGGATACGGTGATGCTACAACATCTAGCTGAAACTCGGCAACAAACTGCACCTTCCTCCAAAATGCTATATTCGGCCGAGTCCATGTATGAAGCTTTTGGCCGCGACATCCTTGCGATCTACCTGAGTTTTTGCTATTTGGGATATTTTTCAGAGGGATGTGAATTCACAGTAAACACCGACCATGAATCAGTCATCGACTTATTGCGTGCCACCACAGACACATGTTCTCTCAAGATATTCACCCGGTGCAAAAGCGATGCGCGCCATATCTCAGGTGTTGATGATCCCGATGCTGGCGCGCTTTCTCACATTTACAGCCCAGATCTCAACACCACCGGCCCGATCAACCTCGAGGCTATCGCGTCCGCACAAACAGATGGTCCCGAGGTACAGCAACTACGCAGCACGTCACCGCTGAGGGTCCAGTCGGTTCTCATTCATTCAACCAAAGTTCACACATCGTGGAACATGTCCAAAGGCCACCAGAGACTAGTCGTGAGGTCAGTTTTAAGCCACAGGTTTTCGAAACATCCTACGGATTGTCCCACCCGGGTATGAGGGCCTCCTCTGAACTAGTCGGCCGCGGTCATGTTTGGCAAAACATGAACAGCGAAGTCGCTACATGACCCAAATCAGCATCAAGTGTCAACAGCTGAAAGCGTATTGGCACGCAAAAATCTCACTATCAAAATTTCCAGCTGTCGGCCTACGTTTCCAGCACGTGCGTGTTGATCTAGTAGGGTCATTGCTTCCTTCAAATGGTAGTATATATCTTCTTAATCCCGTAGATCGTTTCAACATATGGCCGTTAGCCCTACTTTTGCACAAAGCAGCTGGCGGAACAGTCACCCAAGCCTTCTCAGGGCAATGAGTTGCAGCATTTGGTTCTCCAGTCGTGGTTATCGTAGTCAGCAGCTCGTATTTCTAGAGAATCCCCAGTAGTCTTCTGCAACGTTTAGGCACCTGTCGCGCTTATAATACAGCCTACCACCCGTGAGCAAACAAAAGGGAGAAAGTTTTCATTGGCGACTAAAGACAGCCTGTACGGCTCAAAAATACCAAAACTAGCGGGAATCACTTCCGCTAGTAGGCCTAGGCTGTTTCAAAGCTGACAAGGCTGATATATGAACCAAATCAGCCGAAGTAATATCCGATTGCGAGCTTTAAACTCCCGGTGACATGGAAGCTTCCAGGCCAATCGTCACTCTTGATGGCGTTGACCACAACAAGCCTTGAGCAGTACGTAACCGAATTAGTACGAATCCCGAAACCAAAACAAGACCGGTCCGTAGCTTCTACGATACTGAATCGTTGAATGAAAAACCTCATAAAACATGTACAAACCTTAAATTTGCGATCACACAGACTCAAAATCGCGAACCAAGTTTACGGAGTGTGAGAGACAAGCAAGTGCATCACGCAGGTCCAGTATGGGATATGACAAAGTAGCGCGTTGAAGGCGAATAAACAAGGGTTAGTTCGTAAAAATGTGGGTTGAACGAAACACGCAAATAATATATGTAAGTGAGTAATCCCACGAAATCACGATATTATATTGTCTTCGAAGGATTTTCCACAAATGATAGTTACACCGCCCACCAAAATCCTTCCAGTCTTAGCAGGGTCTAAGGTTTGTGAATAAGGGTACCGATTCTCGCTACCTGCCTAGGCCCTGCTGCCAGTGCATGTTACTGATACCGTTGACGTCCGGAATATACTAAAGTGCACGGTTGCACGTGATCCGGTGGGCCAGCCGAAGATATGTTCTGCATTGTCCGCAGGAGCCGCTGCTCAGCCGCGGACGCGAAGCGAGATGTGTAGAGACTCCGAGCCCATGTACCGTCTTTCAGAAGGCAGTTGTGTAAGTGCACTTGCGTGTGTGTGCGAAGAAGCCACAATAGTGGTCACGCATGGAGTCGTTTCCAGCAAGGTCAGTAACAAAAGAAATCGTGACCCAGTGTCGTGCCTCAATGGGGTTGGGGGGGGGGGAGCATGCGTTTCATGCGAGTGTGGCGAGTGCGAGTAGGCATGTGCTTCGGTACGCGAGGGAACCACAACAATTATCATTTGCGGAAATGTTTTCAACAATGTAAATAACAAGATAAGTGTTAGTTCATACAAAAGTAGGTCGTAATGAGCACATAAATAGCATATGTACCTAGGCAACTTCACGAAATTACAACTTTATAGTGCTTTTGAAGGATTTTTCACAACCCATTGTTACGCTGGCTACGCTGTCAAGCCAAAGAATTAAATGCCTGAAAAGCAACTAGCCGCGAGTCGTGAATGAAACACGACGGTGTGCGTAAACCCTTGCATCCAGAACGGTAAGCGTTTTCCTCCTGTAGCTCTATAACCTGTTTACTCCAGCCTTTACTCTTTTTAGACAAAAGTTTCAGCATCGACCACAGCGGCAGAGAGGATACGGTTCCCATGGTCCGACCTAATTCAGCCCCCCCGGCCGAATCCACTCCGTCCAGTTTGGCTACATCGAATTCTTGGGATCGGCACCCACTTTTCCTGAGCCAACCAAGCCAACTCCCATAACTCAATTGCCCGGTTGATGTGAAGCAACTCTTTACACAGAGTCGCCCTCACTAACCTCCGCCCGAGAATGGGTGACCAAGAAAACCGTCTCTTTTCCAGATACCATATTTTTTATTCCGTAAGTAAACAAAAAACCCTGCACACAAAAAGGTTTTTGGTTCTCCTTCCGTAGTTTTTGCTTCTCACCCGAATTTTGGTTCCTCATCGCGGCCATCTACAACTTCTCTTTTCTCGCTAACGACTATGTTCATGTTCTGCTTACCTTCCCCCTCCTGATACTACCGTCGAAAGCCAAAACTTTTGGAGCAAATTCGCACTGCCTTTAAATACCCTTTTTGACGACGGCATGATCCAGGCTGCTTCCCGGTAAGTTCTAGTATTATTCAAGCACTACGCTCGCACTAGGCAACCATAAGCAGAATAAATGAACTGCCGAAAGGCCTAACCACGACATCCATTGACCAAGCCAAACCTGTATTAGGTCATTCCCTGGAATGAGCGGAGAGAAACCTCTAATGCGATCATCGCCTTGAGCGCCGGAAACCCTACTTGGCAGGTTGAGCCTACGAGAGTTTTCAGGGTGGGTAGCCAGCTACGGCGGCTCTCCCCGGTTTCTCGCTCAGAACCAAACGCTTTATTCTACATCACGTAACTGTGTTCTCTCCCTTGCTTTTTTCTACATCATACCCCGGAGGACCCGAGTTTTCAATTCAGTTTTAAATAGAATAAAACAGTTTCAATCGTTTTTTACTCTTTTCCAGAAAATCCACTCACGCCGGGCTAACCCCACAAGCTTCTTTTGTTATCGTGTTTCTTCTCTCTGTCAGGTGACCGGATACCATCCACAGGCGTAGCAACCATAGATCCGAAAACTTTTGAGCTGCGGTCCGAGCCCACGGACGATCTCAAGGTTGCAAGGAGCTTTAACATTTATTCGTTTCACTGAAGTCCTCAAGTGTGACATACTCTTCTCTCTCCAGACTTCTAAATCGAAGCCTTCTTGCAGGCGGCTATCTAGGAGCGGGCCTTTATAGTGAGCGGCCGACCACGCTCGTTCGACCGTACGTTCAGCGTAAGTGGCAGTCGCTAAAGCTACTTCCGATACAAGCCTTCGGCTCAGGCCAGTGCGCGGTGTGCACCCAGGCCCAACAAGATTATTGATTATAATAGTAATAATGAAAATAATGGCAATATATTTCGCACAGAGCCAGAGACATGCTTGGAAGCAAGATCAAATGAAACAGGTGAGGTGGATATAGAATAAATTTTGAAAAATAGCTATGTAAAATCGTAGCCTACGGGAAAGATACGGCACATTGAACGGAAGTGAAAATAGCGCCTTCCAAAACCGAAAATCAAAGTCAGATGATGGAGTAAACCGGAATGAACTGGCGGTGTATGCATTGTCGAAATATGAAACGAGAGACAGACAAAATTAAGTGGAACCAGTGGGGCGACAAATAGGAACAATGGATTTTTTCAAAGATAATCTTGTTACGAGAAATGTTAAAGAACGATGAAGTGCTGTGATGAATGAAGTGGATATGGCCGGAGGGCGGCCGAAAGAGGAAGAACAACCAGCGAGCATTGAAATAAAGTAAATTAATCAGCCGGATGAGCGGTAACGATTGCTGGACGGCCGTCGACAAATGCGCCTCATTCGAAAAAGAAAATAAGTCAAGAAAGAGACGGCAAAAGTAGAAGAAAATAGGTTGGTTAGGCTGGTAAATTTGGAGCGATAGATTTTTTGTGATGATGATGGATTGTGAGAACTGGTGGGGGCCAAACGGTTTTGCAGGCGTGTAGAGGACTGGGGATGACTGAGTTCGAAAGTGCAAATTCATGACCAAAAATTACTTTAGCCGTTTGCAACCAATTAGCACATAGCTCTAAGCGGTTTGCATGCTGTTCGATGACACAGGCCTGTTCCTGTGGAGTCTCCTTGTTGTAAGGGAAATGGGCTTCCGTCAATTGAAAAACACATTTGTGACTTTTATCCATGAGGGTGGTTGGAACTTCAGCTCCCTTAGCTAGTATCAGCCCCGGTGTCGCTGCCAAACGTGATCGTGAACGGTTTTGTTTCAGTACAAAACATCCTTCACCTATTCCGCTGACTTTCATCGTCTTCTGACAGACGTCGGAAATTTTGGCTTGTTGCCCGTTCCTTAGGCTATTCTGGGAGTCTAGTTAGTACCTGGTATCCGGAGTATTAAAATTGTATAATATACTTGGAACGACCAATATTGGCAAAATGTGATAAGAGAGCCCGTTGCTATGGGTAAAAAATGAATTGATTCTTTTCTTTTTTAGGACGATCACGGAATGTATAAAGATAGCAGAATCGGCTGACTGGGTTAGCTTACGGTGAACATTACCGGGGGGGGGGCGGTGTGATGCTTTTTGGGATTAGGAACATGCAATGAAATACCTCGAGGCGGATGATCAGATGAGCTGTTAAATGAAGCAAATACGTTAAGTGCTATTAAGGTGGCACAGTTGCAAAGACCAAAAAAGTTGTTTATCTAAACAGTTACCGTATTTGGTGGCCACCCAGATACGCTTTGTAAGTTTCAATCATTATACCCATACAATCACAAAAAAAGGTAGTTTCACGTTTTTTGCCGTCTAAACAGTCATGACTAAAGCGGCTGATCCAGGGAACTGAGTCAGTAGCGAAAAGCCCTCTGCATTACAAGGAGGAATGCAGCTGGTGATAGGGCAATTTTTAAAGGAAAAATTCCTCTAATAGTTGTGGGTACAGCGATTACCACCCAATATTCAAGCACTAATTGAGGTTTCTATTCATCTTTACCTTGCAGAAGCGGCAAAACTAGCGGAGGGTATTATGGGATGGTACCACCCACATACTACTTCCGCAACAAACTCGAGTAGTCCCCAGATCACTGCTCTCACCGTAGGAACACACACCCGAGATACCCTGATAGCTGCTTTCGAGCGAGCTTCCAGGCGTTTTACCACTCCTAGCTGTTCCCAATTTGGAGAACAGAAACTTTGTCACAGTTATGGCCGAAGTAAGCCCCCCGGGAGCCCTTCTTCTGACTACCCCGTTGGTCCATAGGGACCAGGGTGCTGTCGGTATTTTTTTCCGGTGTTTTTACACACACTTTTACACTTTAATTATGCACAACCCAGTAAAGTAATCAGTGAAGCAGGACAAATCGGAAACGTATATGAAGCGTGAGGCAAACATAATAAGAAGGCGATGCTGGAGTGCAGACCGAATGATACAAAGAATTCGACACGCTGCTGGATGAGAAAGAGGGATAAACAAAAGAACGAAACGGCAACCAATAATCTATTTCATCATGAAAGGGCAAAACTCCAAGGGATTCAAGGTGACGGGAAGAAATAAAAAGTACGGGTCGTGGCATTATCCGACTGATTCATCAAGCAGGTGGCGAGAGGATCAGGATTGGAATTTCGCCGTCACAAGTACAGATTAAAACGATAAAGTATGACTGGCCGACACAAATGTACAGAACAACTTAGAACAACGAACTTAGCCTAATCATGTTCTCGGGGTTTCGTATGTGGTGAAATCAAAGTCATTTATGAATCGACTAATGGCATTCGACAACAGCATCTGCACGGGAATAACCAACCCCGATCCTATAATTCATTAGACCGAATGCATGAAACGTGAAAAACAAAGAAAGAGCGTAACTGTATAGAAATAAGCACGTGTGACAAGTTTCCTAAATCTCAGTTTAGTGCTTTCGGATTATCAAGCTCTGATATCAAATCGGAGGACTGAGGCAAGTGAAAAGACAAGGAGAACAAAATGAGACTTGGATGCGGTTGCGGAAGAACTAAATCTGACGTGGAAAAAGGGATAAACAAAACGCGGACCGAGAACAATTTGCGTATTTCTGAGTTGCAGAAAGATTAAAATTAGTCACGCAAGTGCGCACTGGACCGAAAAGAATAGGAACAAAATGAATCCGTAGCAAAAAACGACCTCAAACATATCAAACACACGTGTGCTGACTGCCCATTGACTGGGTAATAGCTGGTCGATCGATTATCAACCAAACCAGACCAGAAATTTGAACAAGGGTCAAGTGGTCCGCGTTACGGGAATATCGATGTAGTGTAAATGGACGACGCATGAGGGCAGAAAAGATCATTCTATGAAGGATTGCTCTGTTTCAAACCAAACGGTGAACAGGAGAGAGGGAAACATTATCGAAAGTGTGTAGAAGTGGGAGGTGATCCAATCGTTTAGGAAAGAGAGCAAACAAGCCCACCAAAAGAGCGCTCAATGGGGAAATGAGAAAGACCAAATAACTGGTGCGTTCATTTACCTGTAAGCGAAACAATGTGTAAAGCTAGGGAATAGAATATAACGCAAAACCCAGGGAGCTAAAGTTCACACGCAAAGGAGATTTCCTCAGAGACCTAATAACGAAGAAAATAGACGGGGGCAGGTGAAGCTTGCTGGCAACAGGACCAGGGCAGATAGGTATGCACGCATTGGCATAAAGTAAGAAACAAACAGATAGACAGATAGCCAATTTGTACATTTGGGGAGTAAATTGGTTTTTCGCGCCAAGCGAAAGGCTCAATAAATTATCCGGGAAGTAGGAATCAAGGGAGGCTCAACATTTCTTATGCAGGAATGGGAAAGTATATCCAAAATACATGAAAAAATCGTTTATTTTTGAGGTCGCGAACTCGTGGGTAAGAAAGAGGAACAGCTGGCAAGCTTGACGGAATGTGCAATGAGCAAATTGATCGGAACCGAGTGTGAGAGAAAAAAATAGGGTGAATACGGTACTAAAGTGTATCCCAACAACAAAGAATAGTGTACAAACCATGGGGAAAAAATCCGCGACTGCAACAACATGATCAGTACTGTTAACCACACTATTACACACTAAATGCGATTGAATGAAAAGGGGAATCCAGAAGAATGAATGATTGGGACAGCTAAGGAGGAGGACGATGATCGCGGCAGCCCGGAAGACAGTGTGTAATATCAGGAAAGTGAGCAGCAGTTGCAGTGGCAACGGTTACTTCTATCACCGTGGTATCTATACTGCCAGCAGTGGTGGTTTTCTCAGTGGTGTCAAAAATAGGCGGCATAATCGTGGTTTTCGGGCTATCTTAAAGCAAAGCTCTGCTTGAAATCGGTCTACTCTTTGGTCAGCTTTAGCCGTGTGTAGAATCCAGACAACGAACCAATGAACAGAGTCAGACCAAGAAGCACCAGGATAGACCCCGGCCAGATAGCCACGTCATCACAAAATCCAGCAAATTCTTCCAAAGAGGCGATCGCCTCTCGGTAGCACCGCTGGTCGCGGGTAAGTAGCCCATACTTCGAACGAGTTCGAGATAATAGTAAGCCAATCGGGCTGTGTACGTGTCATCCACCGGAGATAATTCATTTCTTAGTCAAAGCTCTTCAAGTGATGGAGCCACACGACGGCCTGGCCCGGGACGACGTGCACCGGGTCCAAGCCAAAGATGGGCCAATTCCATCGTGCAGATCGAGTTGAACATAGTCCAGCACATGGTTGGAATGACAAGGAAGGCGAGAAAGACGAGCCAGAGGACAATAGCCCCATATGTGCTACACATAAACATGGCAGCGGACAATCGACCTCCCATGATACATCGATCACCACGATAAACGAGACCACGAGTGGCAGTGGTTGTCAGAACAGCTAAAATGACAACGATAAAGGCCTAAACAATGGTCACCGCCCCATTGTCCAAAGCAGCGATTCGCAGATATTGGAGCAAATATACAGGAAAGAAGTGATCTCGCGTGTATGCATCCGTACGTGCAATTCCATGGTAGAGCGATCCACACAGAACCCTGCCGCCAACCAGAATGAGCACGAATCCGACGACAGACGTGAAGGGCAAACGGCCCAAACAACTTCCCTTGGCCTCCATACATAAAGCAATCCTATTCTTCACCGGGTCGAAGATAAAGTAGAGATCAGAAACTACCGCCTCAAGCCTCGTAACAACGGCTTGGGGGAAAGCCCGGCTTTGCTAAGCCGGCTGCATCTTTTCGGGTGCTAAATGGGGAAACTTATATCAAGAAACATTCTAACGGCCGGAGCGGTCGACAGCCATCTGCTGTATGCTCGAGATTTAGTCTCCGGTGCCTTGTTCCTAATCGACACCGGCGCGGCTGTTATTCCAAAAGAAATAGGCGGTGCGCCCACTCCATCAACCTAGCAACCTCGTGTAGCCAAAGCCGCTCCTGTGACCACCTACGGCCGTACGTCACTTATGCTGAACTTAGGCCTACGCCGCACTTGCCGCTGAGTGCTCACGGTGGCAGACGTCCCCTATCCTATGCCATATATCGATTTACTTGAACATTTCGACCTCCCGGTTGACGCACTATGTCGGAGTGCTGTCAGTCGACAGACTTCTCCTTCCCTAACCGGTTCATATTCCTACATAAATCACGTAAGGCCCCTGAACACCAAACCATGTGCCAAGCCCCCCCCCCCTACGCAGAACCTCTTCCAACTCACGAGGCAATGCCTGGGCAATCTAAACGCCCTCCCGCGGTGATCACTGGCGTCACCCACCATATAGCCTCTAAATGGCGCCTAGCATCTAGCCGACCCTGTCGACCGGCACCTGACAAGATCCGTCTAGCACAGGCTGAGTTCGATCACGTGCTCGAATTAGGCATAATAGGCCCGTCCAGTAGCTCTTGGGCCTCGCCATTTCACATGATTCCCGAAAATAACGTCGACTGGCGTCCCTGAGGCGGCCACAGGGCACTCAACCAAGCCGCTATCTTAGACAGGTTACCCATTCTAAATGTTTATTATCTTACTTCCTACCCATTCGGTTGTTCTGTTTTCAGCAGTAACGACCTCGTTAGGCTCTACCACCCAATCCCGGTATGTGGGGCCGACATTCCTTAGAACACCGTCACAACTCCATTCGGGCAGTTAAAATTGCGCACATGCCGTTTGGGCTCCAAGATGCAACCCAAGCCTTTCAAAGGTTTAGCCATCAGCAACCTGCGGTTTGAAAAATGTCTACCATTTCTTACACGATACTTGAGTAGTGTTGTGTCCCGCAATTCAGCAGTTATAAGCAAGGCGCACTTGTAGGGGTAGGCGTGTATTCCGTACCAAAGTACGGTAAGCTCCAGTACAAGCCTGCAAGAGGAAATGCGAACAAGTAGGCAAGTGTGTGAATCTGTGATAAACTTGATGGAAGTGTAAGACAACTGTACAGCCGGGTTAGGTCGAGCAAGGTCGTGAAACACATGATATTATCTGATTGGTCGGTCCTGTCCGATAGGAACACGACAAACGTCAAATGTGGACGTGCGTACACTATTGAAGGCGCGTGTCCATGATTGTACGGGGTACACATCATGGGTGCATGCGTGGGCTCATGACTGTACAAGAAAAACACAAAAGGTAGCAAGTTCGCCGGCCCATCCCTCGCTGCGCTGAAATAATGCTGCATCCCACAGACCTTTTGCGGAGGGGTAACCGGAAAATCATATTCCCCGACACGGAGCAGACGGCATTAGCCTTCGTCAAGGCAGCTATCGCCGGCACAGCACTCCTTGTACATCCCGATTCTTTCGCTCTCTTCGCATTATTGACAGATGCTTCGGGCATGGCTGTTGGGGTAATGTCGCAACAATTCGTCGACAACTCATAACAACCAATAACTCTCTTCTCCAAGCGCCTCCAGAGTGCAGAATCACGATACAGTTTTCCAGCACGGAATTTCTAGCTATTTATTTGATATCAGGCACACACACTTGTGGGCCAAAGGTTCACGGTGTTCACATACCATAAGTCACTAGTGTATGCCCCCCAGTCAGCTTGTTGTCGATTTTAGCCACTAAGACTACTTTTTGCAGTTTAATACGGACATTCGGCACGTCTCTGGGACACAACGTCACAGCAGACGCACTCTAACGCGTCCGCTATATCAACAACCCAGTACCCATGGACATCGATCAAGAAGCGATCGCAGCAGCTCAGATAAACAGATCCTGAGGTCTAGTAGCTCAGAAGCAGCAGCTCTCTGCATCCAGTGCCACTGACCCTTCCAATTTCAGATCGGACCAATGTTTGCGATATGCCACCGGGTTGATCCTGACTACCATTTCCTGCCGGTTTTCAATGATAAGCTTTTATCAGTTTCCACCAATTATAGCATCCAGGAGTGTTCACCTCAGTGAAACTAGTCATCTAACGATTCGTCTGACCTTGCAGCTTACTTCTCTGGGCCCGTGCTTGTCTTCAATGCCAATGCTTCAAAATACACCGTCATATTAGATTTGCATTAGGCACATTATCTGGGCCAGAGGCACGTTCTCCTCAGGTGCATGTGGATCTCATGAAGGCCCCCCACTATCCAACGGTTATATTTACGTTCTCATGTATGCAGATCGTCCTTCCCGCTGGCCGCAGGCCACACCTGTTTCCTTTCCTACTCCGGAGGTAGCTGCAGAAGCATTTCAAATTGGTTCGGCTGGTCATCTCGGTTGCCCTGCCATCGCGACCGCAGACTGCGGTTCCAAGGGGTATGGGACATTCGATAGCAGACTTAACAAGACGATGGACTATCATCCTCTGGCTAATGGCACGGTGGTGCGACTGCGTCGCCAATTGGTAGCCGGCCTTCGCGCTTGCGACAATCCCTCATGGGGTGAGGCTTTGTCGATGGCTCTCTTAGGACAGCACAATTCCATGATGATGGAGATGCCCGCTACGTCGGATAAAATGGTTTATGGTTGTACGATACGACTCCCGGCTGAGTTGGTTTCTCCCTCACCACCTGTGAGTTTCAGCTGCGGAGATTGAACTAGGCGGCTATCTCACGAAGGGCAGGTGCTGAGGCCCATTCCGTGAAGAAATTCTCAGCACCTACACACCTACCACTCTAGAGACAGCCAGTCATGTGTTTGCTTCATTGGAAGCAGAGCGACTGCTACTCAAGCGGCTCACTCTCACCCCCTTTAGAAAGTTCAGCGAAAAAAGATGCGTGGTAGAATCGAAGGCGGAAAAGAGACGGTCAGTAAAGACCGCCTTAAACCAGGCTTTGTCGGGGTAGAACCCGCCCCGGACAATACAACCGGTGCTCCCACCTGCACACAGCCTTCAGTTAGTCGTCCTGAGTCGACGCTTGTTACTCCCTCCAATGATTCCCTATTAGCTGTAGCAAAACCAAACTCCACAGGAGACGCAGCTGCACCAGTCAACTCGGCCGAGAGCTCTGACAGCCCACGAGGTCCTCTGAATTTGCAATAGTAGTACATATTTGGGTTCACTCTTCATATCCCACTTGCACATTGTTTAGTCGTGCATGACTGCAGGATCACGTAGTTTATCACGACAGAAGAAACGGCAACCTACATTTCTCCGGTATGTCCCCCACCCAGTCGATTAATCGTTCGCATCTCGAGGCACACCTTTCTTGAGTTTCTTGTCTTCCAGCTCGTCCCTTCGGACAGAATCACATAGACTTCCAGCATTTCGTATGGCTTAAACACAAAGCCCACTGGATCGTGACTGGACTCTTTTACTCCGGACACTGATTGGTTGGTGGAGAGAATAACAGCCACAGACAAGCGGAACTTTGGAATATGCCGGCAACGAAAAACCCTAAAATACAATCATTACTGCGAAGTAGCAAGCAAGATTTATTCGGGTCGGAATCATTGTTTGGAAAGACGGTATTTAGCCATCAACGCGCAGCGACCAGCATGAGTCATGTAGAACGGCTTGTGCTTGATTCGTTGTTGTGTTCTATCGCGTCCGGTTTATGGAAAATTTTCTCGCCTCCAAGGTCGACGTACCGATCATGGATCGAAGCCCAACTGCCTCGGCCTTCTGGAGTATACCCTTGTAGTGCTACCGATGTGAGACACAATTGTCGAGACTAAAAGTTCTTTAATCTGAACAATCACCGGATTTGGAGGCGCCACTCACCCAGCTTGTGCACACAGCAAGAACGCCTCTGCATTTCTCCAATACACGGTTTATCCTGCTCAAGCTTCTCGAGTCATTCTTTACGCGCTGCCGAAAGTAATCTTTACCGTGCTGCAAAGTTAGGACCATGGGCTATAGACTCCACAAGGGAGCAGGTCTGGTCCTAATTCAAGGGAAACCCAAGTATTTACCGGTCATATTTTGGCCGCTGCAATTATACGGAGATTGTCTTCAAACAATACGTTACCCGGGATTAGTACTGCCCCGATGCCACTCCAAGGTCTTCCCTTGTTGATTTACTAGACAAACGTGATCAGAAGAGCTCAGAGAAGGTGCTCTCCTGCATAAAGGAAGGCAGAAGATAGCTGTCCACATTTAACTTACCATACATGACCCCGGAAAAGTAATCCTCATGCCGCCCTCCTCATTCATCTGCCGTACACTCTGATGCATGGGGTGGGGAGGAACCGACAACAAATGAGCCGGCATTCATTTTTTATTCAACCAGATTACCACTCAGCCGGTGATTTTCCCACCAAGGGGACTTCAGTGCTCTTCCGTACTTTGTCGGTACTCGAACCTACATAAATATTTTTCAAGTGTCCGCAGGTAATGCCACAGATTATTTTCAAAGGCGAAGCAACACCCCAATGAGACTTGCTGTCGTGTTTTGTCCCTGTACCAAGCATCCAATAAAAAGCTTCCCTTGAATGCGGCTGCAGTGTCAGACACTACCCTCAACTTGGCATGTGTTTTAGAATTTTCTACTGCGTGATGCGGTAAGGACCATTAGGGCTCAAAATGCTTTTTCAACTAAATATCGGGCGATAGTTCGGCGCACATACTCATCTATTACTGTAGAACATTTACCGAAGACTTCAAGATCACGAGCGATTCTTTTCTCTGGTCCGTCCAATCTCTCCTTCCGATTAACGAACTCTAGGTCCCAAGGCAGAGAATGCCGACTCGCTTTGCAGCGTGTACTAGAGAACAGATTGTCAAACCGGCAAAGTCCAATTGCGGAGAAACCGACCACATAATCAATACGATCAAGAAAGTGTTCAAGAGGCCCAGGCAACTACAGACAGGAAACGTTCGAGACAGCAACTCACGGGCGAGTCAAGTGGCTTACAAAGTAGGTCCCCATTATTAAGGGCATTCCGGCCAATCACTGAACAGAAGAGAACTATTGATTTGAGAGAACACACACAAGTGGGGTTGAAGAACAATCAAAATAACGTGGTTATGAGAAAGAGCGAAATCAGAGAGAGATGGCCAGGTTCAGCCGTTCAGATGGGTAAGGCAAAATGGGGGAAAGAATAATTACGTTTGAACGCTTGTGCCCTGTCAAGTAATCCAGCCACTTATGACATGGATTACTCTAAAACCGGGAGAAAGGTTACGTCAACACAAACTCGAACAGGTAAGCCTGAAAATTTGAATCTTGAGAATTGGGATCAATCGACATTTTTCATACGGACAAGACTGAAAAGAACTGCTTGGCGCAAAATGACTGAAAAGCAATTGTTACGCGGTTGAAGAAGTCAGGGGTATAATCAGGACGGAGTTTATTGGTAACAATTCGTAGAAGTCAGGCAAATAGCTTGCTATTACAAAATAAGTTTCGGATGGGGAGCGGGGGACCTGGACTGGACCAGTCTAACGCAGTTCCCCGATGTGGCCAGTTGAGTTTCTCTGTCCAAATTCAATAAACTTTTGCGCTTCGGCTGCAGTAAAATTAAAGTCTGACGACACTATTCCTCCATGCAAGTGAAACTTCAAAGGTCCTCCTTGCGAAATGTTTCATTGAGGCAGGGCGAAATTATGAGAGCACCGGCCCTCGTGGCGTAAAACACAGCCGATAGGTAAGCTAAGAGAAACCACAATTTCACAAGCATTTCTGTTATCCTCAATAACAATAGATACAGTCACTCCTCGTGTCTATGCTGGTAAATTAGACCCACAGAAGTTGAGGGCCACAAGCACATTCGGGATCTAAGAGTCTTTTAGGCCACGGTTTACTTACTACCAGAGCATCGAAGCCAATAATCTATGCAGACGGGTAAGCTCGTTTTATTTTACTTTTTCGGCCGGTCGAGAAACATAGCTTGGAGGAACCGTGGATGCCGAAGTGAATACTGATGCTCTTTTACGTTCCTTGTTAGATGATTTTATAACCACCGTGCTAATCACGAGGCAACGTCTTGAAGTGCCACACAATCTGAGGTATAACGTGCCGGGCATTTCGCCTTACCTAAGAAAAACACCTCGCATATCACGGTTGCGAGATGCAGTTATCGGCTTCATTTATGGATCGTACTTGGTAAAAATCAGGTCTTCCATCAAGAGACCCGCAGTACCAGCAGAATATGTATACCAAGCAGTTCATGAAGCCAGTAACGTTCATTCTAAAAGATACGTAGGGTGTTTTCATTCCCGTTCGTGCAGTACACATTCATTCTGTGTTCTCAATGTACTTCACCCCACGAGGCAACCAGAGCAAGTTATCACTGCCAAGATATGCCCCATGAAAAACTGTCACCTGACCAATAATGTACCTCTCGAACGTTTTATTGTTTTGCGCGATTTCCTCACCCGGTTTGCCAAAAGGTCGTCTGCGGATCGACTTACTGTTGGGCTCTCTAATTGCTTCCATTCGAGCTCTAACCTTTCAGAATTAGAGGCAGTGGGACACCCCTCATACGAGCCTCATTACCATTCACTCTCGGCTGTGGCCTCAAAACAGTGATTCGCGCGAACTCTTCATCAGATATGATTCAAGTTTCTCTTTGAAAAGCTTCTATTTGTCTTCTACCAAATCTATTGGCGGTGAGTTCCACAACTTTGTCATCATCCTGGAAAGATGGTAGGCCAAAGGTAGCCCTGTCGACTGCAGCTTCGTGAGCGTAATCGAGTGCACCTAGCGCTCCAGCAGCGCAAGAGAGAAATTCCGCTCTCAACCCAAAGCCTATTTCACCCCGGAGTATTTGCGCGATGCACATCAGGTCACCTCGCACTCTTCGATAAGCCTCCGGGAATAGACCGGTCACCTCCTGCCGCCCGCCGTGACTGATTCCTCTGAGTTCAACGGCGAGACGAGTGGCGGCTGTCAGCACCCGTTTCAGCCTTGCGAGTTCAGAAGTCGTGCAGGGGAATGCAGCCTCTCCGCCGTACTCAATTCGAGGACGGAAGTGTGAGGTATAAAGGAGTTCAAATGCACCGTAAGGTAGCCCCCAAAAGTCGACGGACAGCACCACGCCGAGACATACTTCTTGTTAGTAAATGTCTCCGTTGACTCGATTTGCTCACCAGTGTCAAAATGAGCTGTAACCTCAACCGGTCTGAAGTCGTTACCTGTGTTCCGCCCACCGTGCTCGCTGCTAACGACATCGTACTTTTAGCGGGCCAGTGTTTGTTGGCAAAAACTTTCCTCCACCAGGGTAATGTCAGATCCACTGTCGACGAAAGCCAACGCTTTGACCACCCAAGTTGTGGTCACAACTCCCATGGCAACTGCTCCAAAACGTACTGGTTTACTAGTAGGTCGCGATGTTGAACAAATAATACTGGGATGGTGTTTGCCCCGGGTATGGTTTCTCTCGCCTGGTATAACAATCGATGGTGTCTGCCCACGCAGCCCTCACGACCGCATCCGGTCTTTGTTCTACAAGCTGCCGCCCGGTGCGTGGTGTCGAGGCATATAAAGCACGCTTCTGTCGACCTCGCCATTCCCCAACGCTCGTCTATCGTGGCACTGATGAACTTGGGGCATTCCAGTAGCTCACGGCTGGCGTCACAGGACCTTCAAACTGGATGCGCTATGGCCTCGCGTGAAGTACCATGTGGATTGGTCCAAGGCTAATATTCCGGATGTTCCCCATGCAGTGGTCTGAGCCGAGCTAGTGCTAGATTCGTTTACTCGGTTACTGTCCCAGACGAGTCAGTCAAATCTACTGTCGGCTATCTTGGATTGCCTGTCCAAGTATCCGGTCAAGTCTGCGAAGTTAGCCCCACGGTCGCCTCGGCTCATCCATTCCGCCTCTTCTGCCCACCGGCCTTGTAGTTTGGGAGAGAGGTGACGGACTATGCCCTCCAAGGTGTGTATTGCCTCGAGGTCAGCCCTGTCAGACAAATGGTCGAGGGCTATTGAACAGTTCTTCATTTTGATCACCAGGTCGGTCATTGTATAGACCTCGCACTTGGTTTCTTTCGCCTCTACCATCACGCCTTCTGTTAGATTACGGGCTACCTTGCATGGCTGGCCGAACAGGTCCCTCAAACTCCTCTCTGTTCGTGTATAGCCTTGTCCCGGGTCGAGTATGGTATGCCCAACAATAGCTTCTCTTGCTTGACCTCGACAGTAATGAGTCAAGTAGAGAAGCCTTTGCCCAGGGTACGTTGTCTTGTTTTCGAGGAAAGCTTCGAACTGCCTGATGAACTTGCGGTAGTGTTCAGATAGTCCGTCGGAAACTGTCAGTTCTACTCCTGGCAGATCGATCCTTGGTGGCATTGATGTTTTATATTCGACGACCGGAGCAGGGTTTCCTATTTTCATTTGTCCTGACTTATCAGATAGGTTGTAGTCCTTGATCTTCCGCCCACGTTCTTTTCCGGCCGCACTTCTCCCCTGCTTCTTGGGCCTGTTGCCTAGCCGATGACAGTTGTTGTTCTAGGTCTAATATCCTTAGCTTCAAATAGATCGACATTCTCGCAATCCATATTGCCCTCAGTAATACATGAACTAGCACTGACAGGATTAGGTGACCTAGTGTTAGCTAAAGAATGGAAAGTACGCAAAACCTCCCTAGTGACTTGCCGTACTACTTTCTGTCCAGATTCCAATTGCTACGATCCTTTTCTTGGCATGTTGCGTATTTTCTCGTTCCAAATTGATCAACTGAGTATTGTGGGTCTCGTTTGAGCAATACGTAGCCAAATTTGCAACGGATCCCGAAGTCAAAAGGCGATTATTCGTGAAACTCTATGACGCTAGACTATTAGGTGAACAATGACAAGAAACAGATACAAACCCCAATTATGCAACCACAAGGACCCAAAAAACGAGAACCGAATTGCGGCGTGCGAGAAAGGAGCGCGTACATCAAGCAGGTCCAGAACAAGGATATGCCGGAGCAGCGCGCTGGGCGCGAACAAACAAACGCGGATCCGTAAAAACAAACAGTGCATAAGACAAGTCAATAGTGTGACTAAGTGTGTGATGTGAAGGAAACATGGAACTGCAGTGGTTTTTTGGGGATTTTCCTCAACTGGTCGGTACACCGCCTTCCACCACTATCGGTCGCCATACTGTGGTGATCTCACCCTGTGGAGGCTAAGTTGAGGATGGCTCCCTGTGGTATAAACATCAGCGTATCGAAGAGCTAACGATTCTGCTTTATCGCAGTCGGAGTTCACGATGACTCCATTATGAAGCGGTGTTGGAATGCCTGGACGAGCCTTGGACTTCCTTCTCAGGTATGCGACCGACCCTTTCGGAGTTGAGACTGAAGTGGCCGCAAGTAGCTATTTGTAATCGCGTCCCTTCATAGACTCCAGCGTCGAACACCGATTTCGGATGTGCTTGTACCTGCCGTATCCCTTGCCGGGGGATGGAACTTGCTACCCAGCTCGGTTTCTTTTTCGCAGCTGACCACACAACTTCTTATCAAGTCTTGGCGGTACCCTAGCACGATTTCGCCAATGCAGTTATCTCCAGTTTGAAGAAACTCCGTGCTTCATCCACCTCGCCACTAATGATCGATCCCTATGGCACGGCGGCAGCCGCTTCTTTCAACTCAGCAAAGGGTATGCACACACGTTCGGTCAGCGCTGCGGTTCCTGATGGACAAATGCACCCCTTCTCCAGCGGATGACCGAAATCGCGTGGTAGCCGGAGCCCAATGGCTGCTGAAGATCAATTTCATCTTTGTCAGAAGTTCGCGGGGAGAAACCTAGGTCAAGAATGGACGCCTGATCCACCGGACTCTTGATAGGTTCTTACACATGCCGACGCAAGACGAGGTCACACGCTATTTCACGCGGACGACGGGAAAACCTGCCCGTGGGTAAGCTGTGTCTGCTCGAAGCCCAGTCAATATGAGAGGCATTGGGGTCTCCAAGAACCAGACAACGGCCGTCCGTCGCCCATCGATGCCTGGAATCCAGAACACCTTGCATGTCGGCCGCCAAAGTACGAAGGATGATTCCAGGCACCATGTGACCATTGCCGGAGAATTTCGCTTTGCACCACAGCGCCTTCCCATACTCAAACTGGTCCAAGTAGATATTAAGTATGTGTACTGGTACTCCATGTTTCACGCATATGGCAACACCCTCTCCACCTCTGGTAAGAATTCGATCTGCACGAAACAGCACAGAACCCAGGCATTGAGACCTCTGTGTCCCAAATATCATCCGTTGACCATGTATCGGTAAGTGTAATGATAGACGGGGTTCCAGCCAGCACAACAGCCTTCTGTTCGTCCCTTTTGTTCAGTAATCTACGTATATTGGTCAGCAGCTTGGCAGATGCCACTTGGTTGTCCCTCGACCGAGCTACGAAAGCGCGCCGGTAGCAGTAGTGGCCGGAGCATCCAAAATCTCCTCCGAAACACACAAACATTCCGCATGCAAAAGTCCTTTTTACAGTCCTCCCTTCTCTCCCTTAAATCTGCACAGGCTTCACTAATATTCTGACGATCCTCAAGAGAAAGATCTTGGTGTAGACGAACGGGTTCTCCCTTACGGTGGTAGGACCATCTTAGAACTTCACCAGCCTGCTCTTGAGGACCAGGAATAAATTTCAGATTCCGCCGTCCTTTTGACTCCTGATACCTCCCGAATCTGAAGGCAACTCTGACCCGAATGGTCGCCGCCATTCCTGCTTCGTCTTCCGTAAACAACTTATTCAGGATCAGCCTAAGCTGCATCCGATCATGATTCACTCTGTTCTGGGAGGACATAGCAATAGCCTCCAGGGCGTTGAGGGTCAGAAGGCATTGTTTACGGGGTGGCGGAACTCCCTTTGTGATCGAAGGAACCTCTTTCTACTTGTTTGTGCCATCCAGAACGTCAACCGGTAGGTTCGGTGGGGTTGGTGGTTCATCAGCCGTTGCTTGACACAAAACATTGTCTGCAGTCGCAGCTGGAGGACCGTCCCTCTTGTTCTTCTTACTTTTGTTCCTTTGGCGAGCAGGCAGGGAGGTTATGGCGGCGACCGAAGCACAGGGCATTGAGGGGATTTCACTTGGTGCGCTTGTCTTCACCAGTGGCGTGCTATGAGATACTTGAGTCGGCGGAGAGTCTAGTGGGGGGGGGGTGAAGCCTGGTCAAAACACAGTTAGAACCCCCATTCTAGTAATGGTATTTCCACATAGTTTCAGTCTCTCATTTGCCTGCAGAAAGTTTGGAGCAACGGATGTGTATCCATCCATTACGTCCAGATAAAAGCCGAATTTTTGTCCTAGTCACACAGTTTTCTTACAGACTAAACAACTGCACGCTCTAACAAAATCCGTTTCACTCATCTTGTAGTGATAGTCCACCGACAGAGATAATGATCCAAAAATGACTGAAATTCGCGGAGCACATCGACACACTTTTCCGGCCTAGTGCAGTACCTAACCAACCACTTTTGAATATTTATCGGTTTCCAATAAGCCGTATGACGTGATTGTTCCAATTAGCCTACTTTCACAAAAACTCATTTTTCTCCTTCACTTTTCCGGGTTACGTATTCTTCTTTCAGTGTGACTAAAGACGTCGCCCATTGGGGCCGGAGTGGAATAAACCGGCTGCTGGTCTGAAAATGCGCAACTAAAAGCCAGTCAAAACAGGCTTATTGCTGCGGTCAAGAGTAAGTCTTAGAAACCCATCGCCTTCGACTAAACCGCAAGCGCTGATCTTTCTATTCTAAGGTTCGCAGAAGAACAGGAGTCTGCCGCTGAAAGATAGAGTGCGTTGGTATAATAAAGCTAGGAATCAAAGCAATGCAGGTACGTAAATTATTACTTTCTTCGTAATAAATCTCAAGTTGTTTTCTCCATTAGAATGGTTTAACTCATTTGGTATAGCAAAAAACCCCTCAGGTATTCTGCAGATTTGTAACCATTTATTGTAAATCACAACTCTACGTGTTCCTCAGTCGTAGTTCATAGTTTATTGGATATTTTCCTATTTCATTGAATATATTTGTCCTGATGCATGAATTATAGGATATTACCCAGTTCTGCTGAAAGGCATTTTCAACTAGTTTGCCGTCGAAATCCGGACGCGAAATGTTTTGTTATCCATCACTTCCCTGAGTGCCAATTCCTACTAATGGTATTTAAAATCAGGTGACCACGTAACTCAAGAACGATGAAAATCTTCCAAAAAAAGTTGAATGAAGCCGTCCTCCAGTAGAAAATATGTACAAGTTCTCAGTATACCATTTTACAATAAAATTACTGATTTGCACAAAAGAGCTTTTTACCCTCAAGGGACCAATTTTGACCAAGTCTGTGCATTTTTTCGCTCCCAGCTAAATTTAACTAACCCAGGTAACTCTGCTGATGAAATGGCAGAGAATCTCAGAGAGTTAATCTCCTTAGCTGATAGGCATTTTGTCCTCAGAATTCGTCGCCCACAGACCGCTAAGCGACCCCTCCCTCGCCCCATTAGGCGCATTCTAGACGAACGCGCACGCCTCTTTGCTAGATATAAAGCCACAGGCCTTGCCCGTGATGCAGAAGACTTCAGGATCATAAGGAACATATGCAAAGACAAGATTAGGTCCTATCAGAATTCAGTCCAACGATCTGTACTTGATCGAGCACGGACCAATAAGGCATTTTTCTTCCAGTACATGCGCCGTCTAAAGGGTACAGCTCCGACGCCATTAGCTCTCAAAGATAGTGCCGGATCTCCAATCACTTCCCCTAGCCAAGTAGCCGAGGCATTCAGCTCCCACTTCCGTACAATTTTTATCTCCATACCCATATCATCCCACCCTACCATGCACCCGTCATCTCTGACCACTACCCTTAACCACGTCACTATTCCCATTGGTTCAGTCGCTCAAGGTTTCCGACGGCTCAACCAATATTGCTCTATGGGTCCTGACCTAATCCACCCCCGTATTCTCAAGGAAGCCGCGGATACATTAGCTGCTCATTATGCCTCGCTTTGTCAGCAATGTGTTGACGATGGAGTTTTCCCCCGTAACTGGAAAAAAGCAGTGATCGCACCCATCTATAAGAAGGGTAGTAGACATCTTGCTTCTAGTTACAGACCCATAAGCCTCACTAGCATCCCCAGCAACATTTTAGAGGGAATTTTTAAGAGTGAGATTCTTTCCCATCTTCATAGAAGTAAGATCCTCTCCCCGTCCCAACATGGGTTGCTTCCTGGCAGATCATGCATCACCAATATGCTTACTGTCATGGATAGTCTAACGAAAGCCTATGATGATGGCCAGCTCTCACACGCTGTATTCATCGATTTTGCTAAGGCCTTCGATAAGGTCCTCCATGCCCCTCTTCTTCATAAGCCGAGGACATACGGGATTACAGGCTCCATGTTGGCCATCCTACGTAGCTTTCTTACCGACCGCACTTTTGTGGTTAAAGTCGAGAATGTTTTGTCTCAACCCTCGCCAGTAACAACTGGGGTCGGTCTTAGGTCCTCTTCTTTTTCTGATCTATATAAACGATCTACCGACAGCCCTTCCTGCGAACATTGCTATGTACGCAGATGATGTAACCCTCTGGAGTTCAAGCGTTGAAGATCTGCAAATTACAGTTGATGAAACAAAACACTGGTCCGAGGATTGGGACCTCCCAGTTAATGGTGACAAATGCGTGAGCATATCTTTCGACAGAGAGACCGGTCACGTTTTCCATTAATGGAGCGCCAACACTGCCAAGGGTTGACCGACACAAGGTGCTCGGCTTCTGGTTAGATTGTAACTTATCCTTCCCTCATCATCAACTTGAGGGCAAGTCTGCCTTACGAGTCCTAAACATGATTCGAAGGTCCTTCCCGTGCATCTCTCGGGATGATGTCCTCATAATTTTCGGCACGTACATCCGACCTCTGATGGAGTACGGTAGTCAGATAGTGCACTCTGGTCTTGTCCGAGACCGTGAGATCCTAGAAAGAGTTCAGTGGGCCTCTACCAAGGCAATAAGGGGTCTATTCCATCTACCTTATCCCGTCCGCCTCTCACTCCTCAAACTCTAACCCGCTTGACGTAAGACGCATTAGAGGTGATCTGTTTTTGATGTTCCACCTTTTTGAAACAGGTCAAAGCGATTACTTCTTCTCCGTCTGTCCAGCCTCTTCTCTCCGTGGTCACAGCAGAAAAGTTTTCAAACCGAGGCCACGCACTTCACTAAGGATTAACTATTTTAGCTATAGGGTTAATACTATGTGGAATGCACTTCCGGAAGATATTGTTCTCTCGCAGAACAAAACTATCTTCAAGAAAAAGCTAGACCTCTACCTGGGTCTCTCCCAATAATTCCCTTTGTCAAAAACAAACAAACAAAATAGATGTCTTTTATCGCACATATGTTCATGAATGCCGTACCCCCACTCAGCTTAAGGCACTGTCCACAGTGTGACACTGCATGATGTAACGTGTATCTTGTTTTCGCTGCCACCCCCGACCCCCTCCCTACCTCTTTTTACTCTCGTTTCAGCTCGGTGAATCCAACAGAAGATCAAAGATTTCCTCAAGAACCGGGACAATTGGACTCAAAGCCTCGAATCTGTGTAGTACTTCAAGACTTCAAGACCCAGTGGTAAAAGCATGGATCACGTGCAAATAGACTGAGAAACGGGCAGTTGACATGGATCAGGGGAAGAAAAGGTACGCACTTCCAGCAATTTTTTCGAATGTTGGGTGTAGTCCAACGCGCTCCGAATTAGGCGCAGGTAGCGCTGCCCAAAGTTTCTGTTGATGTAGCCCAACGTTAGCATAAAGTTGGTTCAACGGTAGCCCCATGTGGCCCAAAGCAAGCCCAACTCGGAGCGAGTTGGGCGTGCTGCTTGGGCAACACGAGTAACCGTTTCATGGTCTGCAGCGAAATGAGATCCGACATGTAATTTATTTGCCCGAGCTCTACTTCGCAGTTGAGCACTTCCAATGACAACTTGCTCAGGGCATCTGAATCTTCCACCATGGGCTCCAAACCTTTCAGTAAGTTGTCGGGCAGTGAACGAGTCACTACGTGATCTTGTCCATACACGTCCCATAACATTTATCTGGCCCTGTTGCACTCCGGTCTTGGAGGCAACATGATATAGTCTGAACTTGCATCTCCTGCTTGGTCCTTGCAGTAAAACATCGAACAAAGTGAACGCTGGCCATCTTCCCAAACTCTACCTTCAACGTGATATTTGAACTGCTCAGTATACCTTCAACGAGAAGCAGAACAACCCGAAAATGATTCCGGTTCCACTTTAGGTAAATCCGAAAGATAGCCCGCTAGAGATTCTGTCATGGGAACCACGGGAGTTGTCTGTGGACCATCTTTCTGAACATGGCAATCACCTAGGTGGCGAGATGGATGTTTAGTGCCCATAACTCCCCCCAAATTTTCTCCCTGGTGACAAGTTTCTCGTTCCACAGCAAGCGCCAGACGCGTTTTCGCAATTCCTGTCGTGGTTCTTACCTTCAGGAGGTTGAGTTGCCTATCCTACTCAACTGCCTATCAATACGACTTCCCTTTAGTTCAGCCAGCAACAGATCAGCCCTAGTACTGTGAGAAACTGAACTTACTTAGAACGAGCTGAAATACCAGAACCTGAACAAGAAACATGAGAAACACCCACGGCCAAAAGGGGTTGGTTCATCAGCAAGCTGCCCTCATTTGATTCGGAAAGGTTCGCGATTTAATGCATAATTTTATTGCTCGGCGGTTGCCAAAGTTAGTGGTTGCTGTAAAGTTCAGCCAATTGAACGTTTGATCAACGCGTAGCGTCAATTCCGTCAGTTCCAAACAAAGCCCATTCCAAATAGCTACGGTATTGTGTGTGACAAAACTAAACAGTTTCACATGAACCAAAACTCAATAGTGTTCCTCCCGGGCTTTTATGTTCCGAAACTGAAGAATGAATCAACAACTGCAGCTAAATTAGAGCAAAAGGTTAGAAACAGGACAAAAACCACCTAATGCAGTCACAGCGACGTCCAATCTCGGAGACCAACGCTCGAGACAACGGTGAGGATTCAATTTTTGATGGACATTTAGCACAAGAAAAGAAGTAAATAGAATCTCGGCAGAGATGGCTTATACAAATGAAATAATGCCGTTTTTAATATGAAATGCTGACCTATGGAACAAGGTTTCTTGGACCCCCCTACATTGGTCAACCTCTATCTTACTCCCTATACTTGATTTCACTTTTAAGCGATTATCTCCTGCGAGAAGATAAGTCGGCTCCATGGATACCACGGACCATTGCTGACCACGCGCGGCGGTCGGAGGCGAGCTCCGTGCAGATCCTGATTCAGTCCTTCTTTCATTGCCGGGCTCCATAGACCAACCGAAGGCTTAGAAGCCCTACGTCCTCCTCTACTGTGCTGGTCCAGGTTTTGAGCTGCTCACCAAGGCGACAACGCCAACCAGGGCAGGGAGTATGGCAGAGTGTTTGCTTGGTTATCTCTGGCTCTCGTCGCCGAAGGGCACGGCCGAACTACTGCAGTCGTTGACTTTGGAGGAGGATGGGGAGAGCATCGATATCAGAGCATCGTCTACTTACCACGTCGTTGAACACCCTGTCGCGACACTTGACTTTGAGGATTTGCCGCAGGCACCAGTAGTCGCAAACCTCCAGCCTTCTGGTATTCTCAGCTCGTAGTGGCCAGGTTTCGCGGTCATAGATGAGTACGGGAAGGATGGCGGCACGGTAAACACGAACTTTGGTTCTTTAGCTGACTACACTGCGAGTCCACAGCGTTCGTCTTAGCTGAAGAAAGGCTCTCCCGGCGCTGCCGACCGTGATACCATTTCATCTTTTGCCTGGCCGTTCGGAAGCAGAGTTTAGCCTAGGTATTTGAATGGAGGGACGTGTTCGACTGGTAGGTCATTGATCGACTGTTGTTGTATTGTCGGGCCAAGATGAGTTGTGAAAGGTTTGTTTTGGTCGAATTTACTTCAAGTCCGACAGACTTCGCGAAGGAGTTGACTCGGCCGAGGATCGGTTGTAACGTAGCGGAGGAGTCGCCTAGCACGACATAATCATCCGCGAACTCCAGGTCCGAGATGCACATTTCCCGGCTAAGCTGAACTCCATGGTATTCGTGTTTTGCCTGTCGCATTGTCCAATCAATGGCGTGCTTGAACAGCACCGGCCAGAGGGGGAAGTCCTACCTCACTCCGGTAGAGGGTGCGAACTCGCAGGACTCTTCACCGTACATACGAACCCAAGCACCAGTTGTCGAGTGGTATCCCCTCAACAGCCTTAAAAGCTTATCGGGCATCCCATCGGGTTGGATTATGGTCCAAAGGGACTCGTGGTTAACCGAATCAAAGGCGGCCCGAGAGTAGATGGAGCAAGCTACCGTCGGCTGGTGGAACTAATAGCGGTGCTTCAGTATTCGGCACAGTGTGAAGATTTGGTCCACACAGCCTCTGCCACAGCGGAAACCCCCTTGGTTAGGGCGAGTGCGCTGGTCTCTTTCCTCAAAGAAACGGCTTAGTAACAACGCACCTAAGATCTTTGCGGCCACATCGATCAGGCTGATCCCTCGGTAGTTCTCACTTGCCGATTTATCACCTTTCCTCGGAATGGGCAGCAGAATGGACACTCTCCAGTCGGGTGGAAATGCTTCCTTTCTCCAAATAGAACCAAAAACTGTACACAACCTGTCAATCAATGGCGGGGAACATGCCTTGCACACTTCTGGAGGGATGCAATCTTCCCCAGCAGTTTTACTGTCCTTCAGTCTGTTTATCATTTCCGTGATTTCCACGGTGTTAGGCGGGTCACAGCTGCTTTCATACTGGAGTGGAGGGGTTGATATTGGTTGGTTCGTAGGCCGATTGAGCAGTTAACCAAAGTGTTCCACTCATCGGTCCATTTCCTTACTCTGTTCGGGTGTTAAGTTTCCTGCCGTGTGACGAAGAAGGGAATTTAGTTTACAAAACCCATTGGAGCCGTTGCGAATAAGGCGGAACAGTTTACCAAAGTCACCAGTTCCAGATACGGTTTCCATTTTTTCAGCTATTTCTAACCAGTATCTTTTGCGATCAGCCTTCGCGGATCGTGTGGCCTCTAGCTGCAGTCTGCGACGTTTATCACTACCTGCCAGTCGCGCTTCGTGTGCTCTCATTGACAGCTGCAGCGTGCTCTCCGAGATCCCATCTTTTATCCGCTTTTTGTTCTCCCGAGTACTGCCCAAGTAGCTTCCTTGATTGTCGTCTTCATTCGAGTCCACTGCCTTCCCACAACAACTTCATCTGCTTGTGCATTGGTTGCGTTGGTTAGTCGGGTTGTGATTTTGCGTGACAACGCTTCTCGCTACTCTGGATTTTCTAGGACAGCAACGTCTATCCGGGAGGGTGCAGACACTCCAGCTCGTTTAGACAGATGAAGTTTGAAACAAGCGCGTAGGAGGACATGGTCGGTGCCGTTTGTGTTGCCCGTTTCTGCACCTCGGTACGCTCGGCAATCCTCCACAGACGAAGCCCAAAGGGATCTCATCAGGATGTGGTTGAGTTGGTGTGCAGTGTGACCGTCATTGGAGTACCATGTGGGAAGGCGCCTCTTAGGGGGTTGAAATCGAGTGTTGCAGACAACCGTTCTGTTGATGTCGGCCATACCAACCAGTCGGCCACTGTTCTCGCAGCGCTGACCAAGGCCGAATCTCCCAAGAATATGGCGAGTAGATTCATCGGCCGTACCTGTGCGAGCGTTCCAATCTCCTGCGATGAAAAGTACGTCACGCCTCGAGGCCCAGTTGATTACCTCCTGCAAATTATTGTAGATTTTGTCTTTGGTTTCGTCATCAGCTGAATTGGTTGAAGTATAGATCGCGGTCACCGTCATGTCGTGCGGGCAGCCTTTAAAACGTACCAACGCGAGTCTGGATGGGACTGATTCCCAAGAGATCATTGAATCACCAGCTGCTTTGTTCAGAGCAAACGCGACATCGTAGAGACCGGAGTTGTCTTTCGGGCCACTGTGATAGAGCCAAAGGATGTATCCACCCCCAGAGCCTTTATTTGTCGACCATCTGAATTAGGCAGTCGGTCTTACGAGAGGCAGGCGATATCTACGTCTTAGTCATGTAGAATCCGCATTGTGACGCACTGAATGCCGACGTCCAGAAACATCCTGACATTCCAACAGGCTGTATGTTCCTCTCCTGCAGCGAATAATCCCAGCTTGTTGCCTTATCACCCCGACCGTTGGGACACGAGGCGCGTCGCTTACCGGGGACGCCGTAGCATGATGAGAGCTTGAGGTTCCATGAATAATCATAGATAGTTGCGGGAGTAGGATACGAAGCGGTGTCCCCAGAACCGTTCGGTCTTTTTGTTCGAGGTTACATCTCTAACCCTTGCACACCCAAGTGCAGACTGCAAGGTAGCAGAGTTGTAGCGGCTTCGCAGACACCAAATTCAATAAAATACAATTGCGAGCTTAGAGCTTAGGCGCGCTTTGTTTAAGTCCACCTGTGTGAAAATAAGAACACGTGAAAAAGAAGAAGAACCTTCGTCACACTACGTCAAAACGGCAAGGCGCGCTCCAGCTCATCAGCTCTGGTGATTAGCTAGATCAGCCTCCCTTCTCCTGTACTTCATACAGGGCAATCAATACAAGTACAAAAACCATCAATCGCTGTCGTTCTGCGTCTTTATTCGCTGGACGGGAATTGAGTCCACAAGTCGTGCGTTCGACTAAAGAGTGTTCCCAGAGGAGCTGGTGGTCTGCTGTACGGTTCGTTCGCTTCCTCTGGACTGCCGGATCAGGCAGTTGAACAGGTCTTCTTGTGGCCGTTGGATCAGTAGATCTCGTCCGCACATTCAGAAGAATCCGTCTTCACATGCCGAACACCGTCTCGCCGAAGTTTTTTAGACCTCGGTAACCCTCAACCTGCTGCGGTCGCTTGTCGAGCGGTTTACCGGGGTGTGGTCGCTGATGTATGCTGCAGCTTCGTGAAGCCACAGGTGAGAGCTGGGTGAATGATGGGGACCAAAGAGATGGAGGATGCCCCAAGGGACACGACAGTCAACCAACTCAGAAGTGCTACTCCTTGCAGACACCCATACACCCATCTTACTCCCCATGCCAAAAGATGTTACAAGACTGTCTGCGTGAACAACAGGGATGTCAGCCTCGTCGATTTAGCGGCTAAGCTTCCTGCGACCACCCTTCTCAACCACCTCTTTGCTGCTCGGAATGCACGAACACGCTCCAACCAGTGGGGTTTTCATCGAGGAGGAGGCTGTTTTAACGGGACCTTCTCACTACGGGAAATTCTAGAACATCGCTAATAATTCCAACAACCCCCTATAACGTGCTTTGTTGACTTACGGGCAGCATCCCACTCCACCGACAGGCAGCTACTCTGTGGCGTACTGCAGAGCGATGTGACGCCGGTAAAGTGGATTAGATTACCAGGATCCTAATAATGGGAAAACAGGCTCGTTCGCGCCGACGGCTAAAGGTATCCAGAGTTCTCAATCGATTCCAGTGTCCCCCAAGGGTGCTCTCTACCACCAGTCCTATTTACCTACGTTATAGACTGGATATCGAACCGCACCTTCAAAAACTCTCGAGGAATGCAATTTGGCCACTATTCTTGGGTTACAGACGGAATGGTAATTCTAGGAGGGGATCCCGGAACTCTGCAGCTGATTCTTGACCGTCCCCGCTAGCACAAGTGGCGTAAAATGTCGCGAGCTACTTGCATATTTACGCACTATTTCCCCCAGTTAACTAATCTGCGATCTGATTGGGTGTTGTGTTGTGTTGCGCAATTGCTCGGGCTAGTATCCCACCCATATACCGTCCACCAATGGCGACGAAATGCATTGGGAACACGTGTGCACTTAGGTGATGCTATGTTTCAGCTAACGATCAACCAGTAAGTTGGTGATACGTATCACCAACTGGTGATATGCTTCCGTTACGCATGGTCGCTGCACTCAAAGGAGGTGGTGACGCTCGACGAATTTTGTCACATGTAAGCACGTGCCACTACTATAGAAGTATAACAATAATTGGCGAAGTTGCAGACGAGAAATAAAATCCCTTTGCGAATCAACTGATATAGCTATATGGGGCTGAAAGAAAGAACTTGTATGTGAAACTCATGGAATTCAAAAGCTTTTCTAATACACTGTTCAAAATATGCTATCTTAGTATTATATCAACGGTTGGCGCAAGAAGTGTGCCAGGTAAAAATGTTTTAAATACGGTTCGGTTAAATTAACCCCAGCTGAAGTGGATAAATACTGACAAATGATTTATGATTAACAAAGTGAATATGCCAATATCGTAAAACAAACTGTTGCCCGACTGAAACTAATAAAATGGTTTATATTATTTGAACAATCTTATTTTCACAGTGACTTCTGTTGTTCCTGTTGTACTTTAGGAACTGTCAGATGCTCCAAAACACGATGATGGAAGATGAAAATTCGCTGTCACAGTTTACTGTATAAAAGTGATAATTACAATCTCTAAAATAATAATTTTATATGATGCTGGTCTTTGTGAGCAACGGTGAAGTGATTTTGCTAAATGATTTATGCGGAATTGTGATTACAGTAATCAACTAAATTTCCTTAGAAGACCGCAATATGAATGGATTATTATGTACAGTAAAAATTTTCGCCATTCAGAGGTCATACGTTGCATGGCTATAACTCCAATTGACAATTTACTTTCTACTCCATTTAGAGCCACTTAGGAGCCGTGGCAATAAAAAGCTTTCGTAAAGAAGTGATGAAATTAAAAATGATAACATTCATTAGATTGGACTAACAGAATTCGTCATTGTATATAATGAAAGAAAGGAAATACATGAATGAATGACAACGAAATGGAGTCAGCAAAAACAACAGCATCGTCTTATGTCAGGTAGTATTACGCGTCAATGTACTGACACGTATGTGCCAGTTAAATAGTACCAACTTGCAGGGGTAAATGAAAAAATTCTCTTACAGTCTTCATTTGTTCTTAATTATAAGTTGTAGTTTTGGGAATAATTGTGTACTAATCCTTCCATTACACTAAGGCTAAACACGTTGTAAAATGTTGAGTATGAGTGACTACCGATGGAATAAAGTGACTGATTTACAGTTAAAGTGAGGTTCAGTTTCAATATTGAGAAACTGTTGAGGTAATACCGTCATCGGACCCCTGACGATTCATTTCATCTGTCGCTTTGAATTCCGTTGAGACCGTAGGACTAATGAACTTTCCAAACCAAATAGCCTACATACCTATACCAGGATGAAAATAAAAGAAATATAGATTATTGAATACGATTATTATCTACCTCAATGGATCTAAACCACAGTTTGATAATGCATCATACTGCCGAACAACGGAAGTTGTTAGGACACGTCTCTCAGTTATACGGTAATCGGTGCACAGTTGCTGCCCGCGAGCCCAAGGACGTCAAGTCATACGTTCATAAGTTATATTATTTTCTAATGGCGCTTCGTTAGCACCTATAACGCCCAGCCCGATACGTATGGCATACTTGCCATCGTCAGTACCCAGTAATTTTGTTCTCATTAATTCATTTTAGAGATTTCACATGCAAACAAGGACAGGAGGACTTGGAATTTACCAGTGACCTCATGAATCGCTATTGGGACGACACCAAACTGCTCCAAAAGGCTGTATTCCAGCTGCAAAGGACAGTGGTATCCCTCAGCTTGAACAGTATTGATCCACAAAAAGTTTTTTCCCATGAAAACTCTGGCCCAAGTTACCGATTTAGACCAACACGTAGATGACGTCAAAATCCGCAATCAGCTGGTAAGTTGTTTCGATTGAAAACGAATATAGCAGAATAACATCACGCGACCAACCAGTGGAGGAAACTAACACAAGCTCGTACGCAATTTGATGCGTTCAATGATCAGTCCGTGTCTCGCGAAAGCCAGGAACTATTCAGGTGCTCATGGAAAATACGTATTCTGAAAATCCGCATTGAATGGCCTTATTATTGGTATGCCCATTATTTTAAGGGAGATTTTATGTTTAGACTACGTCCAACAAAGAACGTCATTTGCTGACATGAAACGGGACATGATCGTTATGTCCATTCGCGGCTAGTTGCACGACGCCGCCACAAATTACCGTAGACAGGAGTTCCAAAGGGTAAAATAAATTACCGTACATTGTTATTCTCACTTCCTCTAGACCGCCGACGAAGCCCTAAGATAACTAAGCCTTGTGGACATGGAGGAATTTTTATATAGCTTTCTTTCACATCAATATATCTTTCAACTGGATTATATTATGTTCTAGTTGCATTTGCTTGGTCCGAACGTCAATGGGACGTAGGGTGACGTAAATGCCATGATAAATTCGCCCTGCTTACCAGCTGCGCAATTAGCTCATTCTCACGTCGTACATTGGTCAAGGGGTAGACATTCAGTCGATACGCTTTACGCGCACCGCACTCACTGGGTCACGTTCATTGGTTCGTCCCAGTTGCGCACAAGTTGCGAGGTGTCGGTACTGACGAATATACACCACTTGTGCTATCAGGGTTATAAAGCGCGAAGCCAAGACTGTTGGCCTGGAGATAAACCCTAGAAAAACGAAATTCGTCACGGCTTCACAAGGCCCAACACACTACACGCGCCAGTGGCAAAAAATCTGGAACAGGTGCACCACTTCAAGTCCATAGGTTCTGCTATCCAGCCAAACGGCCGGTTCAAGAACGAGGTTAAGCTTCGTGTAGACTGCTCAAGGACAACGCTCCTATAACTTCACAAATCATTGTGGTCTCGTAGCGAAATAAGCCCCTACGAAATTCCGCACATACTGAGATTCCGCCAGTCAGTTCTGACGTACGCGTGGGAACCTCGGCCATTGAGAGCAGACGATACGAAACTGCCGGAAATCTTCGACCACTGGTGTCTCCGCTACATGGCCGAAATCAATTGGAATAACCGCGTCACAAACTCCAGCTGTGCGAATGAGAAACGACTTTTTCGTCCCTTCAACGACTTTGCCTACAAAGGTTCGGTCATGTCCTTCGGCGACCAGAAACGGAACCTATGAAGAGGAGCTTACTGTCATCGCCCTACTCAGACTGGAAATGTCGCCTTGGTGGCCAACTGAAGACGCGGGTTAGGACTATAAAGGCAGACGTGGATCGCCTAGGCCCTCAGTCCGTCTTCGGAGATAGGCGAGTGGACGTTAAAGTAAAGTTCATAACGGCGTCGGTCAAACTCGTGACTGAACGTTTTGAAAGGACAAAAGTGAATAACGAATAAGTGAAGGGACACGTAGGTGTTTACACTGTCAGCGATTTAAAGTACACAGGCACACAAAAGTCCTCTCGGCACGTCGGCTACACCAGATGCACGTTTTCATCACACGCACGTCGATCTAGTGTGTCTCCTGCCTCCATACAATAGTTTCACTAATTTGCTAACACGTATCGATCGTTCTTTGAGGTGGGCCGGGGCGATACTATTAAGCGACTGCTCATTCGTGACTGCAGGTAGCAACCGCGTCCGTACGTCATTTGTCTTGTTATCCCTGGGCGCTAAACTGACAACTATCTCTCCCAATCGCCTTCTCGGTCTCACGGGTAGTGGAAAATGCTGTTCTAGTTAACGCATTTGCACAGTGCCGAGCACCAGAGTAACGCAAGGATGGTCCACGCGCGGTACAAAAGACTGACGAATGCGTTTACCTAGAAAACGACGTGATGCAGTTTGTCGACTTTGCAAACCAAAGGCTAAAGCAATTTGCATAGATCCACTGCTGTTTGCAAGACAGTTAGTCGATACACCTTCCAATCGACTATATACTCATTGTATACAGAAATATATGTAGCCATAGAATGTATCATTGGCACGAGGGGCCTGATTCTTATAGAATATGGAAAATGCAAGTAGGTTTTTCATTATCCATAAACCACATATGGCTTGCTAAACGGTATCTTCTTTTAAATTTCGAAAATCGGTCCACTTTAAGTGAACCTTGAAGCATTCTTAAAGGTGATACACCACATTATATATATATATATATATATATATATATATATATATATATATATATATATATATATATATATATATATTATAGAGAAGTCAAGGCGTACACTGAGTTGCAAAACGTTTATTGTGACGTTTCGATCCAAACTAGGACTCGTTGTCAAACGTGAGTGAATATATATATGATGGTTTGTGAGTTTTCGGAATACTGATACACGATGCTTTTGAGAGAGGACGTTTTTGACAGACAGCGTAGTTATTTTGACATTTTCCTAAATAATTTTCAGTAACGGTCATCGGTTAAATTCCGGCCCGTGGAGTTGAACTTTTGGATGTGAAACATGCAGGCGGAGTTTCGATTAATTTTCAATTAAACAACTTATCACTTTCGTCCAAACAAAACGAGAATTTTAAAGTCTACTTTGAGCTGTTACGGCGCACTTATTGGCAATCTCATGCAGTTTGCTTTCCATCTGTCATATCGAATTTCTGAAAGGCCGAAATTCGATTCGATCCATCTTAACGAGGGCTAGGATGGGGAACAAAGAAGTGTGATTGATAGTCAACAAAGCTTAATTAGTCTTAAGTCCTAAATACCGTACTTGATCAATGCGCGTACACGAGCGTCGTCCCCGGCCTCATCTAAATCATCATTTGTCCCAAAATCGCTTTCGAGGACACAATGAGGAGGTGTCCGCTTGGACATCGACGGTGGTCTGAGTTATCTGATCCGTCCTCAAACAGGCCGATTACCAAATCTGGAGCCTTTTCAGGTCACTTGATTGTTCCCATTCAACTTGTGACACGGTTACGTTTCTGCGAAATGTTGATGGATAAAAATATTTGCAAAATGTGCCAAAGCATCTTGTTTTAAGCAATAGTGCGATGGGTTTGAAGTGGCGCTCCACAATTGTACTTCATTCACCTTAATAATATTAGTATCTTTGAGAAGACTTCATTATTAGCTTTCAAATTTGGTCATCTTGAATTGTGTGGGACATCGTTTTTCGGTGGTACGAGGAAACTTGTCCGTATGAACACTTTGTCATTCTGCCAGGTGTTTTCTCGCGTCTTACCAGTGTGAAGTAGTTCTTCGGTTCTTACGCTAAAGTAGCATGTCAGGGGAACTGGAGAATCTTGGACAAGTCGACAAATCCTGTTGGACTTTATTGTTGCTTTATCATCATCTTCTAACGAGATATTCTGCCATTTCGCAGAGGTGGTGTCTTTTGCCAGAAATTAACAGTTTCCTAACAGAAGAGTGCTTTGCTTCACGTGACAAACCTTGTGGCAATACCACAATTCAACATCACAAAACTGAAGAAAAAAAAGTTGTAATTAACTTGTGGTAAAAACAAGCAGTTCTAGTGAACCACTTTATTTCCCAGATTTGTGAGCGAAATCATTTCGTTCTTCTATTCGACCATATCGGTGACAGTATGGGATACAGAAATACATGGAATACGTTTGATAATGATACAAATCGGGATTTAAAAGGCGTTGTCCGACAAACTACTGCGCACATCTATTCATCTCAATGCACACGTGGTACGGATTAGTATTTCTGCCTATACATCGCTAGATCATTGAGATACAAAGCTGCTACAACACGAAAATGACTGAGAAGAGCGACTGTAGAGCAGGTGTGAGAAGACTGGCCCGCAGTTTTTACGCTTTGAACACCCACGGTATTACAATCCTAACTGAAGTAACTATCTACTTATCCGTGCTTGTTTCATCGACTTAGAGCTACTTAGAGCTGTCAACGCAAGGTGCACTTATATGTCCGCCATAACCCCCTCAGACAGTCGTTCGAAACAAGGAGAGGAAGATCGAAGTAAATGAATTGAGTTGTAGTTGCCATGTTAATCACTCCTTTATCGTCTTGTAATCACAACAGCTCTAACTAAATAAAGATGTCTTGGGTATGCTACTTTCCTCAGCTAGATACGACCAGCACGAATGCATATCATAGCTATTTCAATCTATACCGTCGGAACTATCACTTTCTCCCGTCAATCCATAACGATAGTTCTCAAAAACGATAAATCACCCACAGACTCACTATTTGCGTTTTTCTCAACGTCCAGTCAAGGAGTTCACTCAGGGTTAGTCACAGCGAACAGCGATTACGGTAGTACCTCCAAGTAATTTTTCACTTCACTGACCGTCTCGATTCGGCCCTAGTTTTTCGTTCCTCAGTCACTCAGTCAACTCGGTATACATGTTGTGCCTTAGAGAAGCGAACGAACAACCGTTTAATTAATTCGTCATAACAGCCGTTCTCAGCTCAGCTACATGCAACCTAAACCACTGCACTTTCGGGTCAAAATGTGTAGCCAGTTGCAACTACCCCGGTGTGTGCTTGTATATATATATATATATATATATATATATATATATATATATATATATATATATATATATATATATATATATATATATATATGTGTGTGTGTGTGTGTGTGTGTGTGTGTGTGTGTGTGTGTGTGTGTGTAGCACTGACAACAGTGCACACACGGGGTCGATCGATGCTTCAAAAACCGGCACATTGAGCAATGTTCAGTGTCAAGTGCATTTTTGTGATGGTGATGGTTGAGTGATGTATTAGGCAGCGCCAATTGACCTCTCAGATGAAAAAATGCGCCTTATTTGATCTTTGCATGAGATGCATTCTATCAATGTGCACAAGGTTCTAGTTATCACCTTCGCATACCATGATTTAATAAACAGCCTACGGGAAACGTGCGAAGAATTTTTTCCGTGAACGTACACACAGGTGAAGTCTCGATCATGATTACGTCAGCTGGGTTCTTCCAATCGATCGATTTTCAGCGTACCTACGAAAACGTGTCCGGCTAGTTGACTGTGTCCGATTAAGACAGCCCAAGAAGTAACGATCTACTTAAACACTTCGAGTACGCTATAAACAGGAAAGACCACAGAAACAGGAGAAACCTACAACTGAACAGTTGTGTGCAATATGGAAGTCTATCGTTTCATCAAAACGTGAATCGAAGTAATTTTATTTATCGATTTCTAACGTAGTAATTCTAAGGCAGCCGGAAGGGGGGACCGCAGCGTGTATAGCTTCCTGAGTGCTGAATGAATAGTTACCGTCCTTTCTTACTAGTTTGTTACCTGCTAACATGGGCAGCTTCATCAGTAAGGGCCATCGCAGTAGTTCACCATTTGACAAATTGTTTATTATGGAGAACTTGGTGAATAGTGAAACCCTGATTGAATTGTTTGGATTAAACGAACTGAGAAGATTCAATCGAACAACGTCTCGGAATGAAGACGATCTGAGGCGGGCTATGGAAATAAAGAAAAAATATGTCGGGCTATTGCGAGACTATTGCGGAATGATGAGGTGATTTGTTAAAAGTGCCCGACGATAAAACATTTAAATACCACCGGTGTCAAATGCTTGGGACCGCAATGGGTTTTTTACAGAGTCGAAGAACGATCAACCGGTCGTTTTGAAGAGCAAAACAATCTGATCATCATTACGACAACTTACCATCTTGTTTTTTCAACGTGGTCACTCTAGGACAGTTGGAAGAGAGAACCGCAGTGTGTGTAGTGAATATCCCCCATTCCTACCTGGCAGACTGACAGTCTTTCAAATGAAATTACTGAAATCAATGAACTAGACACAAACACACATTTAACCTGTAGTCAGATTGGTGCTCTTTATTTGGCCAGCTAATAAAAGGCTGATCTAAGCGGGAAACCCATGTTAGGCTTCAAAATGATAGACGGTATGGATCACTTTGCGTGTTTTGTTAAGACTTAAGGCAGCCGAAAGTGCCGAAAAGGATGATAATAACGAAGTATCCTCTGTGCACAATTCAGTGATCAGACGCATGTCAGTTGGGAATTTCAGATGGCCTTCTTGCAAATAAGACACGATGGTAGCGTCCGTGTATGTATAGGTGTACTTCATGGACTAATTAAGAGGAAGGATAATCCACAAATGAAACAAACAGGGGGGGCCAGATTGTTTATTTCAGTGCGTTTTGTTGTAATACGCAGTGTGGGCCACAGAGACATGGAAAACAGTTAGTTAGCTGGTCTCCGGTTGATGATGGGATACCGCTTGTCGTTGGAGTATGTAGTAGGTCTTTTCACTAACTGAGTCCATCAGTTCATTAGTGAACATACCGCGAGACTACACGGTTCCCGATGAATGACAGAGAAAGATTTACGGCGTCAGTGGGGCTACCACATCTGATTTACTGTGTGTAGGGTAATACTCATAATGGTTCACATCAAGGATCTTTTGCAAGGACATTTTACGTGCCTTCAAGATACTTCGTATGCAACATGTGGATCCTATTTTCCGTTGCCACTAGTGCGAAAGATCCAACCTTTTAACTGCTTTAAACATCCAGACGGAATGGGTATTCTTAACGTTAACTTGCTACCGCATGCAATAAGCTGTCGGAAAGCAATCTGGACCACAAGGTTCATTACCTTGAGACTAGATTGATTCCTTGTAGACTCCCAAGAAACCGGCTACATGCTGGTATTGATCCTTCTATAATCTTCGTCTCACGGCAACTTTTACTGGTGAGAATGGTTTCAGAGTGCACAAAATAAAGTCTACGCAATTTGGGCCTGATAGTTGTAGCCTAGGTGGGTTGTTCGATAATTTGCCTACTGACAAGCACGGAAGTAGGCTAGTGCGGAATGTAGTTTAAATGGGCTCAGACAAGTTTTTGCCACAACTCAAAAAACCTTACACTCAGTTGTCTTTGATTTTGGCTACTTCGCCGTACCAATGTTCACAGATCGTTTTCCTATCAGAAGAAACTGACCCCTCTTCTCTGAAAGTGAAAAAGCATATTACTTGGAAGTATTACAACGTTCAAGTGGAAGGTCCAGTACAGCGAAGTGGTTATGGAGGATGCAATACAGGTAAGTTCAGAAGTGGCCCTCAGGCCATGAGCACGGTAACCCAGATTTTTCACAGATAGTGGTTGAGACAAGAAAATGTGTTCCTCGCGAAAATCACCCAGTGAAAAGCCTCAACTGACCTGAGAGAGCGGCCTTATATCTGTAGGCACGCTTGCAGTGGAATTTATTGTCGTAAACAAATCCAGTTAACTGAACAGGATGACTAGCATCCGGGTGTTGACCAGATGCGGGAACCTTTGGTGCTTACGTGTTCATCGGCTACAAAACTGCCTCATTTAGCGTATATCGATCATTGTATGTTAATCACTTTACTGTTACATTGCGTTCGAAATTTGCCCAGCATTCTGTTGCCAACCCCTTTTGATGGACCGGATATCGCTGTGCCCTTAGTACTGCTGACCATCTCTCTTAGCAAAATGATTGCGGATCGATATTCACTAAATGAGGCAGTTTTCTGGTCGATGAACACGTGAGCATCAAAGGTTAACGCATCTGGTCGACACCCGTGGGCTAGTCACCCCGCTCGGTTAGCTGGATTTGTTTACGACAATAAGTCCCACTGCAAGCGTGCTTACAGAGACAAGCTCGCTCTCACAGATCAACTGAGTCTTGTTTTCTTGAAGATTTTCGAGGTGGACACGTTTTTTGTCTCGACCACTATCTGTGAAAAATCTGGGTAAACGTACTCATGGATTGAGGGCCACTCCTGAACTTACCTGTAGATTAAGGAATTTGAAAAGCTATGACTGATACAGTGATATTTCAAAGTCCATAAGTGTCATTCCTCACGGACCGGGAATTTTTTTCCTTAACAAATATGGGTCGGTCGTAGCGGAAATCAATCTGTCGTCGCTCACCTGACCGTCGGAACCTAATACAATGCTCCACTCCTTGTCATACGGTTTTATTCGCCACCTCTCTCTGATGGCACAATGTGCCTTTGAGGTTAAGTGGAAAGTGCTCGTGCCACTGCAAACCTGCGTAAGCACAGAGTAAAAAATACCGCACGATTCTATCATAGACACCGGTGTGTTAGGTCATTCAGGATAGTCCTCGTTGTTCTTGTGTTCTGTAGGGTCGATACGAAAAACCATGCGCTCATGCGAATAAAGGATAAACACGAAATCGAATATTGCACTCAAGCATATGATGTGACCTTATAGAAACGACAAACTGCAATGAGCGTGTGCGGGGGTGCTTGCATTACCGGTCAATCAAAATGACAAAATTCCCATGGTTTCAGAAGAATGGGTTGGTTTGGGTTCGATGTTTGAAAGACAAAATGTCGGGGAAAAGTTTTAACTTAATTTTGATAACTGTACCAAACCACCTCGAACAGTGAGAGATGTCTAAACAGGTCAGTCTATTTTGGGTCCGTGTCGAATGTACTGTAAAACAAGGTTCATTTTTAACCAACTGTTCAGTCAAGTGCGAAAATAACCGAATGAAGTCAATCATTTTGAGACTATTCTCAACTTTGCCATAAAGTCAATCCTGATCAGTTCGATTTTCCGTTTTTCTTTTTTGATAAATTCATGAACAAAGTAGTCCAGGCAGTGAATGAGATATTCAGGTTAGGTAACGTTTAATCAAGCGGAATAGATTCTTAGTTTATTCTAAAATGTAAGGAGGTAACAAAGCATCTGCAAATAATTAAGCCTATGCTACGATTAGGATATAAATAGAATATAAACCTGTAGCTTTGGTGATTTTAGTCAAAATAGTTTGCAATAAAGCAGGTTTATATAAGACATCGGGGCAGCATACTTTACAAGTCGAAACTAGTCCACAGTGACGGGGGGGAGGAAAAGGTCAAAGCGGTGACTTGGCGATCGTTGCTCTGATCACAGAGAACGGTAAAGTGTCAGAACTGAGATCGGTTCAGAGTACATCGAAAAATCGATGCGCCATGTGAAATGTTACAGTGAAATTTTATTGTTTACTAACACCGAATTCGGTTATAAAACCAGTCTTGAAAAGATTTACCCGTGGTGACCGAAACGTCCACAAACTACCAACGATTTCGACCACGCCGTGTTATTAAACAGAGACTGTTGTTTATACTAACTGGTCAGTAAGCATGACCGGTATGAACAAACAGAGTTTTACGGCCATATTGGAGGCCACCATCTTGGTGTTCGTTTTATGTAAGTGTGGGGGCCTGTTGCATCCTGGTTCGCGGAGTTTCTCTTTCTTTTTGGACTTTTGCAGACTGAACAGATGCAACTCCCTTTGGAACAGCATCGCCCTGAGTGTTACACAAAGAGTGATCACTTTTACCATAAAAATAGGGGTTAAGTAATCCTCATAAAAGTGCTTGTGATTTCTATACTTATTTTCAGGATCACTCTTTGACCCTATAACTGACAAAAACAATAATGGGCATGAACCAATAAATCTCCGTCTTTCTGTTTCATAAGAGCATAATCACGAAGCAGATTGGAACATCCGTAGTCTTGTGACGACTGCCTCAGAATTATTTGATTGGAAACTTGTCTTGAAACAGGTTACCCGCGGTAACCGAAACGTCGGCTAATTAAAATTTCCACCGACAACGCCGTATTTTTGATGATAAAATATTTTTAGAAATAATCACAAAACACTGAACAAAATTGGCCTTAGCAAATTTTTGCAAAGATACTTTATTCTGAATGTACCAGTCATCTTCGGTTATTTGAAAGAGGAAATGTATCCACTTTTTGAACCACGAGGAAGAAAAAGCATTTCTGGCCAAATTAAACTGTAAGGAATAGACATCGGTTGAAGCGTACTCATGCATGCTCATAATTATCCAATAACATGTTCGTGGTGGTTGATAATCATGTTACCCACGCCCATAGATGGATTTCTTCGATTTTAACGTCCTCATGTCTATCGTACGCGAATGACTTGAAATTGTGGAGAACAGACAAATTTTGCAGGAAGATCTAGATCAATTTATTCGCTGGTCCTCTAAGTGGAACCTGCCAATAAACCTAGCAAAGTTTGTCCATATGCGTTTAGGTCGTTCCCGGATTCCAAAGTTACAGCATATCTGGGAACTTTCTATGAACAACGAGGCATAAACGTTATAGGGGGCTTTTGTTCCAGCCCGCCTGGAGACCAGAGATTACACGAACAGTGTGCTCCTCGACCTGGACTATCCTCGGTGCGATTACCCATTCATTCGGGAAACTACCGTTCAGCACAAGTTGATGTACACTCCCCAGTGAGTCCTCGACTTGGGTACAATGGTGTGGTTGCATATCCATCAAAATCTACCCAATGGACCAAGCTGAAGAGAATGCAGAAGGTTACTCTCTCCTTACCCATCAGTCTTTTATTAATCACTTCGTTTTCATGATAATGATATACTATTTCAGGAAGGTGGTCGCGGCCAATCTGAGGCTGCCAAACTGGAAAGTGACCTGTAGCGGAAGCAGAATTTGAACCCGGGACAGAAGGGCTGAAAGCCCACTATGATGACCCTTTGACCACCGCCGGTCAAGAGACTGTAAGACCAGCTATGAAGGACGCCTAGAAAAGACTGGTTCGTTCCCATAAGCTTACCGGTGGATGCTCGGCGATCTCATCTACGTTCGCCGCCTGACTAGGGAAGAAATGGAACCGGAGCTGCAAGATGATTTCCTGCTTAGAGACCTTGTTGTACGCGTGGACGTACAATGACTTGAATGAGAATGCATTCAACTAATCCATCGGATGTTCCGAAAGGCCACACACCTATGAAATTCGCTATCTGCTGATGTGATGGAAAAAGCGAGTGATAGAATTTTCAAGAGTAGACTTGACCAAGTATTGATGGAGTAGTTGACTTTGACTAAAGCCTGAGTTTATACCAACGAGTTGTTTGTGACAAGGCTTATGCGGATTCCCCCTGCTTTTATCCGAGAGACTGGAGACTGTGCGCTGTCTACCGAGACTGGCGCGGCAAGACTATCTACATCGTTTCCGGTTGAAGTTAACTGATAGAGAACAGCCAGAACCTGCTCACTCAGATGAGGCACTATTGAATGATAAAATATAATTTGATGCTCATCTAATTGTTAAAAATCCTACGAATTTCAAAATTTTGACTTTCCATAGATTTTTACTGACAAAAGAATGAGTGAAAGATGTGCTTGGATATCAACGACCATTGGGATGCAAACTGCCAAGACTAGTTAAAAACGGCCACCGCATCGACGATGATAAAACAACCTGTCTCTCATAGCCTCATATTCCGGCTAGCATACTTGCATACTGACTTGTCTCTCTGTGTCAATTAACTTACACTTAAAAGCAGACGCACCTGCCTACACGTACGGAGGGGTACTGTAGTCTCCTGCTCATAAAAGCAAGCAAGCGTGCGTACATACAGAAACACAGCATTGACCTTAATGCATACCCCATTCGAACCCTGTGAATGCAGACTGGCAATTTGCTGCTCGCTTATCCAACAATCGCCGGACAGATTTGAGTTTCAAAGAAACCTGCAATGATCGATCGTACGCACTTGCTCATCCTCACACTGATAGCAAAATCAACGGTTTGTCGATTGTGTTTTGTTCCACACTCATGGCGTGAAGCACTGGACAAGAGTGCAAGTTTACAATGCTGACTCTAAGATTTGCTGGTCACGCTTGCGATTCATGAAACATGATTGGTTAGGGGGAATTTCGGGCAATTAAGTAGCGAGGACTTTGAAAAACGGTTGTTTTACTGTGCACAACAGTTCTTTGAACTAACAGTCTCACATTTCTGTGCTCTGGCCTCCGTTGCCAACTCACAACTTTGTCCCGTCGAAAGTGGAATAAATCGGAACATGAACAAAAAACAAGCAAAACAGAAAGCGTTGGGATAATATCACGCGGACGAAAGAAATTCCAATGCAACTGCGCCACTGAACACGGAACCCATCCATGTCATCTTGTCTCCAACAATCCGGTGGGTGTATTTCGTGGACGCCAATCCGGAAGCCTAATGCATTTCACTCGACCACGTCCAGGGGTTAAGGTTTTTATGCTATTTTACCATGACTTCAACTGACCACCTCTAACCTCCTTTCCAACCACCACTTATCCCCGTGAAAATGTAAACCAAGGGAATCAATACTTCGTTATTAGTAATATGTCTCATCTGCATATAGAACAAACCACGAAATAGATGTGCGGACGCAATTCAAGTTATTCTCACTCAGTTCTGATTACTTCCGCTGGAGTGAAGAATTCGTGAGAAAAATTCAACCCGTTTCTCGTTTTCATGGTTTTCGACCACCTCCAGACTGGCAGCACGGTTGATCTAATGGCAAGCCCTCATGTCTCCGACAAACCGAGCAAGACCCGAAGAAAGATCCTATCAAGATCACATAGATAACTCACGAAACAGAACTGAAGTAAAGTAATGCAACAAAACTGCAACAGCGAAAAAGTATGCATCAGACATGGATTCAAGAGCACAGACTGGTTAAAAAAAAGCACAACCCAATCCCCTTCAATGAACGCTTATTTTGACGTGATCCAACCTTCAAAATGCTCAAGATCATGCACCAACGCATAACCAAAACTGATGAGAATATCTTGAAACGTGACAGTTGTCGGAATATCCAATGAACAGATACAATGAGTAGGATGAAGAGCGTACACCTGTTGAATCAGAAGATAATTCAGGACGAACCAACTGCAAAGAAGCCAGGCCATTTGATAAACGAAATGAGAGAAGAAAACCATATATATATATATATATATATATATATATATATATATATATATATATATATATATATATATATATATATATATGGATGTTCCAGTCTCATCCTAGATCATAGACCTAACTGAGTAAGCTTGTTACGTATGTATTGCTGACGGTTCCTACGATATCATTTAATCTACTCGTACAGCTATGATGCTGGTTATCCAGGGATTTATGTCTAATATGCTGCTTTAAATCAATGCATTTAATGTTGTAGCAAAAACCGATGCGCCTTGTGGTGTGTAGGACGAAAAATATGTGATCTCCACAACACTGCTTTGTCGGTGGGAAAATTTCAATTAGTAGACATTTCGGTTACCATGCATAACCCTTCTCAAAGCTTTTTTACAATCAAATAATTCTGAGTCGTTTGATAGTGAAATGGCCTTGAAAAAGGCTTCATGGGGTAACCGAAATGTTGGCTAATTAAGATTTTCCACTGCCGACGCTGTGTTATAACCATTACATTTTCTCTGGTAATACGATTGCCATTTACTTTCTGAGGTCTGGTTGGTCAGCCGGCTGACATTTGCACTCTGAAATGACCTACTGTTAAGCGATGAGGCGTTACTTTCAAAAAGACGTTTACATACGTTGGAAAAGAATTTTTTAAGAAATCCGTCAAGTTTCATGCGTCCAAAAGAATGATTTATTCCCCAAGACCACATTATGAAGTGAGAATTGTGTTAAGGAATTTGGATGAACGCATCAATCTGACCGGAAATAATCAAACAATTGTTCAGTAAGGAGGTAGATCATAATTCTTTTCGAACTGAAAACTATCGCAAAATTCCGTTTCGCTGCTATCATCACTTTTAGTCGTCATCCCGGTAGCCGAGGTTTTTTGGGACATTGATGAGGCAAGCTGACTTGGGCCTCCAGCAGGGTGGAAATCACCTGAGTGTTGTGAAGATTTTCTGAGAGACATTTCGGAGAAGGTTAAGTGAGCGGCTGAAGAAGACCTGCCAAATATCTCGATGAGATGCGATAATGAATTCTCTCTTTTAAATGAACCATCTGTGGCGAGCTCCCCCGTCGGTTTGGGAGACACCTGGGAAATGTTTTCCGCAGTAACCTCACTTGAAGTTGGTAATTGTTCTCGCTGATTTAGTTGCTTGTATTCTGTTTGAGATGCGGGTAAGTGTGATCTATCAACCTTATAATTAGCTTTCATTATAGACGCTTTCAAAGAGTCTAATTTTTGACCAAGCTTATCCCTCAGCCCAACTGAATAACTTTCACATGGTTGCTTGTCGACCACTGTTTGCCCTCTGTTGGCGTTGATCGGTAATTTTGAGCCATGGATGAATTCGGGGGAATATGAAGCCGAAACCTGTTGCAGCTGTAAATATTTCTTATCATATGCTGCTTCAGCAGTTGGGTCGACTAATGGTGAACCAGAATTCAAATCCAACCCAGGGCTTCCGACTGAAGTGAGTTTCTCCTGACTGAACTGTCTTGTTGAAACCTGGCGATTGGAATCAGGCGGTGATGAAGCGGATGGATGTATAAAAATTTTTCTCGGAGAGACTTCCGCAAAGTTATCTGCTACTTTCGTTTCCCCTGTTGATGCGAAATCTGCACGACATGGCTGCTGATTGGCGAAACCTCCCAGTAGATTTTTTTTGGAAACTTCAAAAGTACCTGAAGACCGAACTTCTGCTATATTCGGTTCCCGTGATAATTCCTCGGTTTTTGAGTGCACAATCTCGTGAATATTAGGAGGATCACAGGAATACAACGCATTTTTAGCAGCCCCAGATCTCGGCTTAAGTTTCCTCAGAACTTTAGAAAACCACCTATCCGGAGGAGATTTTTCGTATGGGCCCAATTCGGAAAAGACGCCAACATTCTCATCATCTTCAAAAGGTTTTTTAAACGCTGGGGATTCAGACTCCGTCAATTCCGAAAAAGGACCGGCAAAGGCAACACGTTGGCCAGACTCACCCGGAGTAACACCGGCAAAACCTGACCGACCAAGCTTATCATCCGCGGAAAAAGAAACAGAAGGCGATTCCACACATTTACGCGCCTTCACATCAAGACCAACACTCGCCTCAGATCCCGTGGCCATACTATGATCCTTTGTTCTCCGTCGAGTTGGATCTGTCGACTTCTTGTAGTCCGTGTCCACGAGAGTATTCGGTTTGGTTGCTTCCATTGACAGCTCGCGTTTCTCTCCATCTTCCATAGGTTTCACTGATGAAGTCTGTGACAAAGTTGGCCGTTCCACCTTGCCATCCGCGTTCTCATGAATTATCATCACCAACATTGGACTTCCAGATCCAGATTGTGGGATATTCATGGAGCGATTTGAAATACCATCATCAGGTCCATTCTTATCCACAGCTGATAAACTTGGTTTATCTGTCATTCGTGATCTGTCACGTTTCTGTTCTCTAACCTTGTGATCTGGCTGATCAGATTGTGTCTTTGGTTCATCCAATTTACGTGTCTTCCCATCAAAACCAACACTCGCCTCAGATCCCGTGGCCATACTATGATCCTTTGTTCTCCGTCGAGTTGGATCTGTCGACTTCTTGTAGTCCGTGTCCACAAGAGTATTCGGTTTGGTTGCTTCCATTGACAGCTCGCGTTTCTCTCCATCTTCCATAGGTTTCACTGATGAAGTCTGTGACAAAGTTGGCTGTTCCATCTTGCCATCCGCGTTCACATGAATTATCTTCACCAACATTGGACTTCCAGATCCAGATTGTGGGATATTCATGGAAGGATTTGAAATACCATCATCAGGTCCATTCTTATCCACAGCTGATAAACTTGGTTTATCTGTCATTCGTGATCCGTCACGTTTCTGTTCTCTAACCTTGTGATCTGGCTGATCAGATTGTGTCTTTGGTTCATCCAATTTACGTGTCTTCCCATCAAAACCAACACTCGCCTCAGATCCCGTGGCCATACTATGATCCTTTGTTCTCCGTCGAGTTGGATCTGTCGACTTCTTGTAGTCCGTGTCCACAAGAGTATTCGGTTTGGTTGCTTCCATTGACAGCTCGCGTTTCTCTCCATCTTCCATAGGTTTCACTGATGAAGTCTGTGACAAAGTTGGCTGTTCCATCTTGCCATCCGCGTTCACATGAATTATCTTCACCAACATTGGACTTCCAGATCCAGATTGTGGGATATTCATGGAAGGATTTGAAATACCATCATCAGGTCCATTCTTATCCACAGCTGATAAACTTGGTTTATCTGTCATTCGTGATCTGTCACGTTTCTGTTCTCTAACCTTGTGATCTGGCTGATCAGATTGTGTCTTTGGTTCATCCAATTTACGTGTCTTCCCATCAAAACCAACACTCGCCTCAGATCCCGTGGCCATACTATGATCCTTTGTTCTCCGTCGAGTTGGATCTGTCGACTTCTTGTAGTCCGTGTCCACAAGAGTATTCGGTTTGGTTGCTTCCATTGACAGCTCGCGTTTCTCTCCATCTTCCATAGGTTTCACTGATGAAGTCTGTGACAAAGTTGGCTGTTCCACCTTGCCATCCGCGTTCTCATGAATTATCTTCACCAACATTGGACTTCCAGATCCAGATTGTGGGATATTCATGGAGGGATTTGAAATACCATCATCAGGTCCATTCTTATCCACAGCTGATAAACTTGGTTTATCTGTCATTCGTGATCCGTCACGTTTCTGTTCTCTAACCTTGTGATCTGGCTGATCAGATTGTGTCTTTGGTTCATCCAATTTACGTGTCTTCCCATCAAAACCAACACTCGCCTCAGATCCCGTGGCCATACTATGATCCTTTGTTCTCCGTCGAGTTGGATTTGTCGACTTCTTGTAGTCCGTGTCCACAAGAGTATTCGGTTTGGTTGCTTCCATTGACAGCTCGCGTTTCTCTCCATCTTCCATAGGTTTCACTGATGAAGTCTGTGACAAAGTTGGCTGTTCCATCTTGCCATCCGCGTTCTCATGAATTACCTTCACCAACATTGGACTTCCAGATCCAGATTGTGGGATATTCATGGAAGGATTTGAAATACCATCATCAGGTCCATTCTTATCCACAGCTGATAAACTTGGTTTATCTGTCATTCGTGATCTGTCACGTTTCTGTTCTCTAACCTTGTGATCTGGCTGATCAGATTGTGTCTTTGGTTCATCCAATTTACGTGTCTTCCCATCAAAACCAACACTCGCCTCAGATCCCGTGGCCATACTATGATCCTTTGTTCTCCGTCGAGTTGGATCTGTCGACTTCTTGTAGTCCGTGTCCACAAGAGTATTCGGTTTGGTTGCTTCCATTGACAGCTCGCGTTTCTCTCCATCTTCCATAGGTTTCACTGATGAAGTCTGTGACAAAGTTGGCTGTTCCATCTTGCCATCCGCGTTCTCATGAATTATCTTCACCAACATTGGACTTCCAGATCCAGATTGTGGGATATTCATGGAAGGATTTGAAATACCATCATCAGGTCCATTCTTATCCACAGCTGATGAACTTGGTTTATCTGTCATTCGTGATCTGTCACGTTTCTGTTCTCTAACCTTGTGATCTGGCTGATCAGATTGTGTCTTTGGTTCATCCAATTTACGTGTCTTCCCATCAAAACCAACACTCGCCTCAGATCCCGTGGCCATACTATGATCCTTTGTTCTCCGTCGAGTTGGATCTGTCGACTTCTTGTAGTCCGTGTCCACAAGAGTATTCGGTTTGGTTGCTTCCATTGACAGCTCGCGTTTCTCTCCATCTTCCATAGGTTTCACTGATGAAGTCTGTGACAAAGTTGGCTGTTCCACCTTGCCATCCGCGTTCTCATGAATTATCTTCACCAACATTGGACTTCCAGATCCAGATTGTGGGATATTCATGGAGGGATTTGAAATGCCATCATCAGGTCCATTCTTATCCACAGCTGATAAACTTGGTTTATCTGTCATTCGTGATCTGTCACGTTTCTGTTCTCTAACCTTGTGATCTGGCTGATCAGATTGTGTCTTTGGTTCATCCAATTTACGTGTCTTCCCATCAAAACCAACACTCGCCTCAGATCCCGTGGCCATACTATGATCCTTTGTTCTCCGTCGAGTTGGATTTGTCGACTTCTTGTAGTCCGTGTCCACAAGAGTATTCGGTTTGGTTGCTTCCATTGACAGCTCGCGTTTCTCTCCATCTTCCATAGGTTTCACTGATGAAGTCTGTGACAAAGTTGGCTGTTCCATCTTGCCATCCGCGTTCTCATGAATTATCTTCACCAACATTGGACTTCCAGATCCAGATTGTGGGATATTCATGGAGGGATTTGAAATACCATCATCAGGTCCATTCTTATCCACAGCTGATAAACTTGGTTTATCTGTCATTCGTGATCTGTCACGTTTCTGTTCTCTAACCTTGTGATCTGGCTGATCAGATTGTGTCTTTGGTTCATCCAATTTACGTGTCTTCCCATCAAACCCAACACTCGCCTCAGATCCCGTGGCCATACTATGATCCTTTGTTCTCCGTCGAGTTGGATCTGTCGACTTCTTGTAGTCCGTGTCCACAAGAGTATTCGGTTTGGTTGCTTCCATTGACAGCTCGCGTTTCTCTCCATCTTCCATAGGTTTCACTGATGAAGTCTGTGACAAAGTTGGCTGTTCCATCTTGCCATCCGCGTTCTCATGAATTATCTTCACCAACATTGGACTTCCAGATCCAGATTGTGGGATATTCATGGAGGGATTTGAAATACCATCATCAGGTCCATTCTTATCCACAGCTGATAAACTTGGTTTATCTGTCATTCGTGATCCGTCACGTTTCTGTTCTCTAACCTTGTGATCTGGCTGATCAGATTGTGTCTTTGGTTCATCCAATTTACGTGTCTTCCCATCAAAACCAACACTCGCCTCAGATCCCGTGGCCATACTATGATCCTTTGTTCTCCGTCGAGTTGGATCTGTCGACTTCTTGTAGTCCGTGTCCACAAGAGTATTCGGTTTGGTTGCTTCCATTGACAGCTCGCGTTTCTCTCCATCTTCCATAGGTTTCACTGATGAAGTCTGTGACAAAGTTGGCTGTTCCATCTTGCCATCCGCGTTCACATGAATTATCTTCACCAACATTGGACTTCCAGATCCAGATTGTGGGATATTCATGGAGGGATTTGAAATACCATCATCAGGTCCATTCTGATCCACAGCTGATAAACTTGGTTTATCTGTCATTCGTGATCTGTCACGTTTCTGTTCTCTAACCTTGTGATCTGGCTGATCAGATTGTGTCTTTGGTTCATCCAATTTACGTGTCTTCCCATCAAAACCAACACTCGCCTCAGATCCCGTGGCCATACTATGATCCTTTGTTCTCCGTCGAGTTGGATCTGTCGACTTCTTGTAGTCCGTGTCCACAAGAGTATTCGGTTTGGTTGCTTCCATTGACAGCTCGCGTTTCTCTCCATCTTCCATAGGTTTCACTGATGAAGTCTGTGACAAAGTTGGCTGTTCCATCTTGCCATCCGCGTTCACATGAATTATCTTCACCAACATTGGACTTTCAGATCCAGATTGTGGGATATTCATGGAGGGATTTGAAATACCATCATCAGGTCCATTCTTATCCACAGCTGATAAACTTGGTTTATCTGTCATTCGTGATCTGTCACGTTTCTGTTCTCTAACCTTGTGATCTGGCTGATCAGATTGTGTCTTTGGTTCATCCAATTTACGTGTCTTCCCATCAAAACCAACACTCGCCTCAGATCCCGTGGCCATACTATGATCCTTTGTTCTCCGTCGAGTTGGATCTGTCGACTTCTTGTAGTCCGTGTCCACAAGAGTATTCGGTTTGGTTGCTTCCATTGACAGCTCGCGTTTCTCTCCATCTTCCATAGGTTTCACTGATGAAGTCTGTGACAAAGTTGGCTGTTCCATCTTGCCATCCGCGTTCACATGAATTATCTTCACCAACATTGGACTTCCAGATCCAGATTGTGGGATATTCATGGAGGGATTTGAAATGCCATCATCAGGTCCATTCTTATCCACAGCTGATAAACTTGGTTTATCTGTCATTCGTGATCTGTCACGTTTCTGTTCTCTAACCTTGTGATCTGGCTGATCAGATTGTGTCTTTGGTTCATCCAATTTACGTGTCTTCCCATCAAAACCAACACTCGCCTCAGATCCCGTGGCCATACTATGATCCTTTGTTCTCCGTCGAGTTGGATCTGTCGACTTCTTGTAATCCGTGTCCACAAGAGTATTCGGTTTGGTTGCTTCCATTGACAGCTCGCGTTTCTCTCCATCTTCCATAGGTTTCACTGATGAAGTCTGTGACAAAGTTGGCTGTTCCATCTTGCCATCCGCGTTCACGTGAATTATCTTCACCAACATTGGACTTCCAGATCCGGATTGTGGGATATTCATGGAAGGATTTGAAATACCATCATCAGGTCCATTCTTATCCACAGCTGATAAACTTGGTTTATCTGTCATTCGTGATCTGTCACGTTTCTGTTCTCTAACCTTGTGATCTGGCTGATCAGATTGTGTCTTTGGTTCATCCAATTTACGTGTCTTCCCATCAAACCCAACACTCGCCTCAGATCCCGTGGCCATACTATGATCCTTTGTTCTCCGTCGAGTTGGATCTGTCGACTTCTTGTAGTCCGTGTCCACAAGAGTATTCGGTTTGGTTGCTTCCATTGACAGCTCGCGTTTCTCTCCATCTTCCATAGGTTTCACTGATGAAGTCTGTGACAAAGTTGGCTGTTCCATCTTGCCATCCGCGTTCACATGAATTATCTTCACCAACATTGGACTTCCAGATCCAGATTGTGGGATATTCATGGAAGGATTTGAAATACCATCATCAGGTCCATTCTTATCCACAGCTGATAAACTTGGTTTATCTGTCATTCGTGATCTGTCACGTTTCTGTTCTCTAACCTTGTGATCTGGCTGATCAGATTGTGTCTTTGGTTCATCCAATTTACGTGTCTTCCCATCAAAACCAACACTCGCCTCAGATCCCGTGGCCATACTATGATCCTTTGTTCTCCGTCGAGTTGGATCTGTCGACTTCTTGTAATCCGTGTCCACAAGAGTATTCGGTTTGGTTGCTTCCATTGACAGCTCGCGTTTCTCTCCATCTTCCATAGGTTTCACTGATGAAGTCTGTGACAAAGTTGGCTGTTCCATCTTGCCATCCGCGTTCACATGAATTATCTTCACCAACATTGGACTTCCAGATCCAGATTGTGGGATATTCATGGAGGGATTTGAAATGCCATCATCAGGTCCATTCTTATCCACAGCTGATAAACTTGGTTTATCTGTCATTCGTGATCTGTCACGTTTCTGTTCTCTAACCTTGTGATCTGGCTGATCAGATTGTGTCTTTGGTTCATCCAATTTACGTGTCTTCCCATCAAAACCAACACTCGCCTCAGATCCCGTGGCCATACTATGATCCTTTGTTCTCCGTCGAGTTGGATCTGTCGACTTCTTGTAGTCCGTGTCCACAAGAGTATTCGGTTTGGTTGCTTCCATTGACAGCTCGCGTTTCTCTCCATCTTCCATAGGTTTCACTGATGAAGTCTGTGACAAAGTTGGCTGTTCCATCTTGCCATCCGCGTTCACATGAATTATCTTCACCAACATTGGACTTCCAGATCCAGATTGTGGGATATTCATGGAAGGATTTGAAATACCATCATCAGGTCCATTCTTATCCACAGCTGATAAACTTGGTTTATCTGTCATTCGTGATCTGTCACGTTTCTGTTCTCTAACCTTGTGATCTGGCTGATCAGATTGTGTCTTTGGTTCATCCAATTTACGTGTCTTCCCATCAAAACCAACACTCGCCTCAGATCCCGTGGCCATACTATGATCCTTTGTTCTCCGTCGAGTTGGATCTGTCGACTTCTTGTAGTCCTTGTTCATGAGAGTATATTGTTTGTTTGTTTCAGGATAGACTGTTATTTTTACACCGCTCACTGGTGTTTGAGTGTCTGTGATCGTTCGTTTGCTCCTCTCACTTTCTGGCGGCCTATTTCCTTCCTTTTTTATGTTATCTTCAGTGTGTACTTCTTTTTTTCTCGTGTACGTTTTGTTTGTCTCTAGGTTATCCTGACCCACGAATTCTTTCTTTCCATATCTCGAATCTGCGTGATGTTTTGTGATTTTTTCGGGAAATGCAATTTTCTCAATCTCTGGTATAGTGAGTTTCATTGGCAAACTCTTGTTTGTTCTCGGTACATGGATTGATTGGATATTTTCCCAAGTTTCTCTCTTTTTGGAAGATATGTCCCGATTCTCAGGATCAGTCAGAATTTTTTGAAGAGCTTGCCATCTAGTTTCCATATTTATTTCACTCGAACTGCTTCCTTCTTCAGTGGTCGTTTTCAAGTTTGTTTTCAAATAGTTACCGCCTAAATCCACATTATCTTCTGCAGCTGATCTCAGATTCAATGTCTTATAAGCAGAATGTGTCTGGCTACTTTCCGCGTTTAATGATAAAAATGAAGCTTTTTCAGTCTCGATTTTCGGATGTTTAGTTTGACCTGCACCATGAAGAAACCGTATGGGTTCCAAAGAAGACATCTGTAGGGAATTTCGTTTTGCTAAATCACCGAAAGATATTGGGAACTTCGTGAAATCTTTGAGTGACATGTTTATTGCGCGTAATAAAGACGTCGTCGATTCGTTCTTATCTGTGTTCTGCTGTAGACGAATCGTGTCAACTTCAGCTGGTCCATAAATAATGGGATGCGACAAGGGTTTCATCTGTTTGAAAGGGAGCTTTTCGGTATTCTTAAATACATGTTTTTCTCCCGCCACCGGAGGTAGTATAACGGTTGCCTGCGATGGAAGTCCTTTAGAGGGAAGTGTTGATGAGCGGACGCTCTTAGTTCCGTTCTCCAACAGTTTCAAAGATGTCGCGTTGTCATCTGGATTTTCCACATCGTGTTTCCATAGGGTTTCTGGCAAACTGCGCATCACAGTAACCGTAGAGCTTAAATACTGAAACTTGTCATCCATATCTTGCTTTTCTATGCTGTATAGCTTCAGAGGCTCCGTACTACGAAAAAAGTAACTGTGTTCGTCGGCATTCCTGAGAGAATCAGGGAAAATGTGACTCGTGACATTCAATGTATTACTTGATTCCTCGCTCAGACGGGGTGGATGGGGAGGAAAAGGCCGCACTGGAGCTTCGATCAGGATTCCGGCTCTACGGTAAAAGACGTCTGTTGTCAGTGGTTCTTGTGGGCATTCTTTGCGTTTTTTAGGTGACTGAACAGCCGACTGGCAACTACCTGCATTCAAAATATTCAGATTTTCGAGAGATTCTTCTGATGATTCCTTTCCGACATCTACCCTCATTTGATTCACAAACCACTTCACATCGCTTGTAGCGTTGTTCTTGTCAGAGCGGCAAAATTTCCATAGAATTGCACGCTTTTTAACCTCAATGTCTTGAAATAGACCGATTGGTTCGCTGTGCTCAAGTTGGTCACTGGAACTTCGTGACATATCACTTATGACGGTCATGCGACCCAGAACAGACCAACGTTTATGCACCGGCAGTTCTGCTCGCAGGTCACCACATCTTAGTCGGGTAGCCCTCACACATGCTTTCTCAGGCGTGTGAGAATGAAAACCAAACCGAGTAAACCGAGACGGTCCAGCACCATAAATACGATTCCGCCGCTCTTTAGTTCGTCTGGTTGTTGTCTTTTTACGCATCAGTCCGCGAAGTTGACTGCTAAGTGCCGTAGTGTCAATGAAAGGAAATTGAATTTCCTGAAGGTTGTTTACATTTTTGATTGACAAAGAAAATGACTGAACATAGGTTATGCAAACCCAAATACACACTTCCCATCGCTTTGGAAGCTCAATGGTAGGTATTTTTATCGGGTGATAAATACACTGGCTACTACCAATCATATGGTGTGCGATATTTTGTGCATTTGAAACAGCTTTCCTACGTCTTGTCAATCGGCGCCTCCGATCGCGGAATCGTTTCATGCTATGATTCATGCATATGGGCGAAAACTTTCTAAGCCAGTGAAGTTGAGAACATACCAAACAAGAATGAGCTGGGAACACGTGACTTGGATGCCTACTGCAACTATCTAAGCTCAAGGGTTGTGGATCAGAGTTTACCCGAATTAAGGGGCAAACAAGACTTTGATCTGTTTGTGTTGTCGAGTCAGTCTTACTCACCATATTCTCATCCGATTCAAACGAAGCAGACATCCCACAATCACTGTAGATGGCTTTAGGTTGTTCAAATAAACAATGCTTCTTCGAATCTGATGAAAGTTCTCTCGACAAGATCAGTTCCCGCATTGACCACAATTCCTGCACAAATCCTTCGGCAAGTTCCTGTTCTGATCTTCGTAATAAAGCAAGCAAAACTTGTAAGCGATCTTGCTTTTCTTCATCGTAAGACGAGTCTCCCACGTTAGAATTGTTTGAACTCCGAAGATCCACATTTTCTGATCCAACAAGTGGAAATGACACACACGTGGGTAAAACGAACGGTCCTTTGAACAGTAGGTGTCGGCGATTAATATGCACTCCATCGTTCACATGAATTTTTGCATTGAGCAAGTTGTACGGGATGACTTCACCGCGTGAGTTGTTTGGAAAAGCGAAACACATTTTGGACGAACTGCCTTCTGTTTTATTTACCTAAACGGGTGAAGGAGAAATCCGATGGGATAATGGCTAAGTACTGTAGATGTCGAGTCGAATTATCGAAGTAACTTGTAGTGCATTTCGTTTTCATTGAGTAACAGTTTTGAAAACACGATACTCACGTTATGATAATGACCAGAAGACAAAATTCAGTGATTACAAGGCAAACAATCAAAAACAGATGCGAACCATTATAGGTAAATTTTCTCTCACTGACAAGCGATTGTTCACTATCTAATTAGAGAAGATTAGGTCGTTTTTCCAATATATTTATTTCAATCCATTGGGAGAAAACAGCCATCGGATTCAGGATTCACTAGAGTTTATATAAACTCAGATGATAGATATTCCAAGCAGATCTGGTACTTAGCTAGGAAATCACGACAAACAGATATCTTTTTATCTTTGTGTAGATCGCAATGCATTCAGCGGCAAAAGGCTACATGAGTGAGAGTCCGCATTTCAATTAAAAACCAAATAAAGCTACCGTGTCGTAACAGAAAATACATAAGATAGAAGATGATCCAATTATAACTTTACCATTTCTACCATTATAAACTACATGAAACCTGCCTGTTCTCTGGCTTTGTGTAATGATTTATCTGAAGACCGTCACTCAGTGGCTAGCATCTAGAAGGATTGCTTATGTGAAGGTGGAAGAGGCAGAGTAACCATTTACAGTGTTGCGCTTATCATGTCACAATGTAACTAGCAAGGGTTATGGCGAAATAAACCATCCATCGAAATCCTTCCCACCGGTCCCAGAATCCTAAAGAGCAATAATGAATGTATTGAGTTCCTGAATGTCTCTTCGAATACTGATTTCTGTGGATTGCAATTCCTCGTCAAGCAGAAGAATAGAGCACCCTATTCCGAATCCGTTCGGATTCCCCGCTCAAACTTCTGGCCAGTTTTTTGTCTGAAACAATCCGCTATCAAGCGAAACAGTTCAACGTGCATCAAATCGTATTTGACAGTACAGATATGCTTCTGTACGCGTCTGGTATCGAGGCCCCTGGATATAAACACCTCGATCTGCCTCCAGTTCATCCGGATCCTTGGTAGTTACACTGAACGTTCGGCTTCGAAGTTGCTTTGACTTCCGAAGAGCCGAAGACAAAATGGTGCACGAAGGAGCAAACAAAACAAGTCGACAGATGGGCATCGGAGTGCGTAAGTTCTCAGTTCAAATGCACCAACGGTGTCAGACAACTACGTGGTCGCTGAGTTCAACGCTTCGGCCACGTTGGAGAACATTGGATGTTACAACGCCGCGTTTCGTGCAAGAAATTATTGTTCATCAGAAAGCCTATATTCAAACTACAGTGTAACGTGTTCATCATCCCTTTCGGTTGGAGCCGCTGGGATGGTGAATAAACTCATTGCGCACATTTTAGTCTTATGCAAGTATGCGAAATTTGGGAATAAACCATCAAGAAGCAGAGTATCAAAGTCACAAAAAATGAAAAACCTCACGGTAGACTCATTCCCTGGCGTCAATACAACGATGAGCAGGCGTCAAGCCTTTAGTCTGATGTTGTTAACGCACATAGAATATTAGAACTGAATAAGAGGACATCGCAATCAGAAAAAATACTTTGATCACTAAAAGTTGTTTTTATTGACTTGGAAAACTCATTGGTTGGGCTCGAATGGAACAATCGTGTTGAAAGATACTGACACTCGGAACCAGGGCAATAGGCACCCATGTAACTAACATGATTTTGATCAGCCTTAGGGGTACAGCTTATTTTTGTGGATCGCGAGGTTTTTGAAGTATCACGGTAAGCATTCTAACCAATTACATGACTTAAATAACTAACTGAATTCGTAAATCCTGTAGTTTCATGTGTCAAGTCAAGTACATACATTATGGAACCACAAAGCTAATCTAATAGGAACACCAATAAAAGTCTGAATAGTACGGTTTCCAGAGAGATCAAGACTAGTTGACAGGATCAAAGAAATCCAGAAATACAGGGACCAGCGAGAATTTTTAGGCACTGATTTGGCAAGTAAGTACAGATAAACAGACCCAGTTGACGATGTGGAAATAGATTTTTTGAAATTTGGATCAAAATGTTATTGATCATCCAGTATCTTAGTGTACGGAAGTGATCAGCCGACTGAGCTAACCTTACAATATACTGCCAAATTTACAGTATTTTCCTTAACTTAAGAGCTTTGCTTCGTGGTATGGAAGTATTGGGACGCAGTTAAGAAACTTTGTATGGCTAATATTCGATGGCATGGGGCTCTCAAATTGCGGCGTTTGATTGTTAAACTAATGAAAATATTTTAGATAGATGTTTGAGAGATCTAATGATATCATCTAACTAGGGCATTACAATGAAAACACAGAAACCGATGCGGTAAGATCTCAAACGACTGAACAGGTTAAGTGAAGATACCTTCCAGAGCACATTGAATGTGAGATGTCTGCTTTTTAGGGACTCTACGGTGACGTACTTAGACTAAGTGATATAATGGTTGATAGTTACACCGAGGTACAGTGTGTTCAAAAACCAAGCGCTATGTGATATGTTATACGTAAGCATTTATTGTTCGCTAACACAGAGTTGTACGGAGAAATGGTAGCCATTTCGCGTTTCGGTTACATCCGTTACCCTTTCTCAGGACCGGTTGCCGATTGCCGTCGTTTCCAACAACGCCGTGTCACCAAACACTAAACGCTAAAGTAGAAACTAAAACACTTCTCGCAGTTCTAGACATTCCAGTGAGTACCTGGTTATTTCTTTTTAGACCGACATAATTGACCTGCGATAACTTGAGCGATAAACGTTACGTAGTTCAGTTTGGTGTGATCCTGTGAATCCCTTAATGGCGGGAGCTTTGGTCCTTTACTGGGTATCAGGTTTGCTAGCGTAAAAATAATAGAAGCCCAGGGGCCCCGTATACTGGTGGCTTCATGCACGGATTTAGTCAAAGACTAATGGAGAAAACGAAGGTTACGCTTATTGGGCTTCCGGGTGCAGTGATATTACTGCCAGAAGTATATCGTTGTTCTGGTCGATGCTGATCTTTTCAGTGATACCTTAGACACCCTTTACAGGTTGAGATTTCTCTTATACAGTAGGAGCTAATTGGACCGTATCAGACTCTGACCCACTCGGTTGGAAACAAAAATGAATGGGATACACAACAACTATCGCGTTTCTTTGTCGAAAAGTGTATCAATTTCACTGACTGGTTGTTCCAGTGCCATGCATTTGAGGTTTTACAAATAATATGAGCGAAACGAAAGCAACGTTTCCAGTTTTCTGAGGTCACTGCGGTCTGCTGACAGGGCGTTCTAGGTGCGCATAATGGTACTGAGTTCATACAGATGTTTTTTTCATTTCTCATGGTTCAATGTGCATTGTTAAGTTGGCTCTTCTCCGTCTCGTTATGAGCAACTGGTACTATTGTGATCACACTAGTATTGCTCGATGAAACACTCTACTGAAATTCGGCAATTCTCCTGGCCCGTGCGCACAACCTCTCGTCGTGTGATTTACTTGCGCGCAGCTTCACTGTCCCGTTAGGATAATACTCCTTCTTCGTCCACTTCGTGGTAAGCGATTTTCGTTTCTTCGACTTGATACTTTTGCGGTGCAGCACTAGTATTTGCACTGGTATCTAGTCAGACTTCTGCGTAGACAGACGTCCGCATTTCAGCTAAAGCTCTACTTTTGCCAGAGCTCATCAATGGTGCATATTCTCCGCCACGCCATGGGTTTGAATCCAGGCCGTTTCACCTAGAAGGCATGTGTGTTACCACTGCACTAACCCGCTCCCGTCCGGGCTGATCAGAACCACCAAACATAAGCCAAACAAAGATCGATTATTCCCACACACTACCCGCAAGTAATTGCGTGATATATACATACATCAAAAACTGCTACGAAATTCAGCTGAAGATTCGTGTCAGATAAAGAACAGTTGGGTTTCTGTACCTATTATTACGGAAGGGTATGGGTCAAAAAGCGGAACGTGTGCAGGTGAAAGACCTACATTTTGATAGATCACCTTATAAAAAGTGACTGGAGTCTGAAACGATTTCGTGAGTGAAGTTTTCACTTGCGCCCATGTGCAGTTCGCACAACTTAGCAGATAATCCATTTAATGACATAAAAGATAACCGACTGATAATAGACAGAACTCAGCGAAGAATTTCCAAATCACTCCTCAATAAAACAGCAAAATAACTGAAGAACAGCAGAGGAGAACAGGTAAATGCTAAAATGTCTCAGCTTTCGAGTATAGTGAGATAACCTGCAAAGTTCGTATCCTCAAGCCCTAACGGTTAACCTCAACTGCCTCAGTCAGTTGCATTTAATTTGCTTTACCCACACATTGTTGGCCATCTCACACGCGTAAAATACTGCAATGATGGCTAATTATATGCGTCAACAGCTCTGAAGGCCGGCTGGCACAAGCCGCTGATCCCAGATCACCGCAACGTCACTTAGATGCAGGCTAGGTGAGTGCAACATGGCTGGTTGGTCGCAATAGATTAGATGTCCCAAATCAGCTTATTGTGCCGCACACAAACACACACACACACATGCACACATTTGGGATAGCCAACAGAGTGCGGTTGTACAAACGAAGGCAGGTCATTTGACCCAAATTGAAGCAAGGACATCCATATACCTGACCCGATCGGAACACGGATCGAAAGGAAAACGGTTGCTGATATAACCGATCGATCGACTTGCACTCGTTTTGCTGATCTCAGCTGAGGATGAGTGCGATCAGGAAGTGATCCGATTCCAAGCCGGAACTCGTGTTTGCATTGAAGTCCCGTGTGACATTCGAGAGTGACTCATTCTGCTTTGCGTTGTTGTATTCTCTGTGTTATACTACATACTTGCACAGTATATGGTTCCACGTACGTGAAATAATACACTATACTCTATATCGGTGTGGAGTTCTTAGTTCTCATTAGTTCTTACTGGGGTTCAGCTTATTGAATCCATTCGATATCGCATTTGGCGTCGCGGGAAGCATTAACGTGTGACGGTGAAAATACAGAGACAGCAAAGAGTAGCAGCTTTTTCCACACTTCTGTTCAATATAGAAAACAGGCTGAGCTCACTAGATGTGACTGGATGGTGCACATCTATGCAAGAAATCAGGGATGCAGAGGGGGATTGGTAAGAAGCGGAACTCACACAGGAGTTGATGGATAGTATTTATTTGAGGAGTGAACGATTACAGCTCGCGTTTCTTCTTTCCATGGGAACTCTGGGTCACCGAACTGATCGTAGACGACGGTTTGTAGATAACGAGCGTCTCGCCAATCCAATCCATATACAATCATCCCTGGAGGAAGGACAAGGTTGTGGCTAACTACTCCCAGTTAGTCTCAGCCACTGACCTTAACGGTGCCGTAACTGCCCAGGTAGATGAACGAAGGCTCGGATATACCAGTCACATAAGACACCTGAACAATGACAAGTCGGCAAAGATCGGCTTTGGTCAATGAATGGGCTCCTCAACGTGTTGCATATCTGGTAGACTGATGGACCTTGGAGTAGTCTTTGCCTGCAAAAACACTACCTCCACGTGCACCCCAGCAGCCGTAGGTGTCCACGATGATTTTATGTCCGTAGGTCCAGAATCACCAAGCGGAGCACCGATAACAAAACGACCGGCCAGATTCAGACGATATTTTGTCTGACAGTCTACACGATTTTCTGGTATGATAGCACGAATTACATGCTCCATCAAATCTAATCGAACCTTTTCCAATGTTACATTTGCATCCTGTTGAGTTGAGAAAACAATTGTGTGTACACTCAAAGGTCCACAATATCCATCATTGTGCTTGTACTCCAAGGTAACTTGTGTTTTCCTATCACGACCATCCCATAGAAGAGTGTCATCTCGACGAAGTGCGTTTATTCAAGGCATGCTAAATAACAACTGTCAATGGCATGCAATCTCCAGTTTCGTCGGTTGCACATCTAAAAATCAGACCCTGATTTCCTGCAATTACTTCCTCTGGCCCTATGAACACCATCAGCAATATCAGGACTTTGTTGCTCAATCGTCGCTATAGTATTCCAAGTTTTTTAATCAAAACCTTTTCTAGGGTCGTCGTGACTGGCACTCCGAAAAATCCTCCTTATGACAAGTGATAGCAAATCAACAGCAGCTGTGGAGGAAATCTTACCGCCAATCAGAATTATTCCGGCCTTTGAAAAAGTTTCACAGGAAAACTTGGCCTCCGGGTCATGTTGCAGAAATTCATCAAGGATGGCATCAGTGACCTGATTACATAATTTATCTAGATTGCCCTCTCCTACAGAATCTTATAGAAAGATAAATGAGTCGGAAACATCGCCGTTAGTCAGACCAGACATTGCTGAAAAATCATAAACACGCTGCAAAGTGAGCTGTTAAAGACGGTGTCTGTACGAGTTCCCGAATCCAATGTGTCTGCAGAGAGATTCCAATATCATTAGGTTGCTAACTGCTAGACAATCTGGATCAATTACCATTTCGTTAAGCTTATTTTGTGCATGGTTTGAAATAACCTGTGGCGAACAAAGGGAACTATACTGTAAAGTTTAGAGTGACAAACCAAGTTATGAATGAACGTAGACCAAACAAAAACTAGACTGTTTCCTCACACGATACTGATGTTTAATATGACACAATAAAATATCCAAACATTCAGTGGAGCTATCACTCGGAATTTTCAGATACTTTGAACTGTTTGTTGGTATCTGGTGTACCAAAATCGATATCATTGGTATACTTATTGAGCACGGTACAGCTTCGTGGCAGCATACGCTGAGGAACGTCAACCAATCAGAATCACGGTGAACAAGAACAACAAAAGCCCGCTGAACCCTTTCACCTCGAAGGCGTGTGTGTTACCACTGCGCCACCCCACTCCCGTCCGAGCTGATCCGAATCGCCCAGTTATGCATGTTCAGATGTCGTCCTCTATGACAACCAAAAAATGGCCGACATATTCATCAATCCCACACACTACTCGAAAGCGATTGCGTGATATACATTTGATGATCCTTGGTACACTCTAACCCATCATAATCTTTAGATCGTCTGTATTACTAATATATGAGGCCACTGCTTGAAGTGTAGATCTATAGGACAAAAAAGTCGGACAAAGCACTTCATAGAATCGGCTTGTTTAGCGGTACCCATTGGCTTTATTCGGTATAACCTAAGCCATATATTGACAACTAGTAATGACATATGACCCACAAGCTCTGACACTTCTGTACACAAAATCTCATATTATGGATGTCACAAAAAGTTTCTAAAAGATGTCCTCTACTTCTGTGACGATTTCTACTCTTACCATGGTCCAGACCTAACAGAATTCAAAAATACCCATACCCTTTGCGTTCAAGTGATCGCACGAAGTTCGCTTGTCAGCAGGCACCGTAAAACCAATGGTAGATGATAGGTAGCTAAATTAATCCCGGGATAACACTACACTGTTATTCCAAGTTGACTTCAATGGTAATGTAAAGGAATAATCCGGCCGCCTTCCTTAAAGCCTTTCCGGTTTCTCCCTTCTTTTGTTTCTTTCGTTATTCCTAGCCGCGTTAAAGCCTTTCTAGGATACTTCCTTTACAGTTAACTGAACGATACCGACGTGTCGAAATGGAAAAATCAATGACTTGTTTATCAGCTCCGGATCTGGGACGGTATTCAAGAGATGCAGACAATCCTAAAGAAATCATCCAGTTCTTCAGGGAGCGGATACGAATGTTGGAAAAGGAGCTCGCCAAGAAAGCTTCAATAACGGATTACACCAAAGCCTTGGATGTACCCCACACTGGATATAAAATTTGCGGTGAGTCATCAGTGGCCGATGATTTGCGGTCGCTGAGTCCCAGTGAAACTGAAATTAAGCCTTCAGTCAGTCGTTTTGACCTCCCAGTAGGCAAAGGTTCAGGTCATAATCACCAATGTCAGACATTTGCTATGTCACAATTCTCACTACCTCAACATGAGATGATATATTTTGATAGTAACCCCTTAAGGTACTGGTTGTTCGCAAGAAATTTCCAAAGTGCCATCGCCGGAAGGGGTTTGGATAATGAAAGCCGACTGTCATACCTAATTTATTACTGTCGGGGAGAAGCGAAGAATGCCATCGAGAGCTGTGCCATCCTGGAACCAGATAAAGGATATAACGAAGCTCTGAGTATATTAAAAAGACGATTCGGGCAGCCCTATGTGATCTCTAGGGCATTCATAGATGACTTGATGGACGGCCCGGTCATCAAATCCATGGACTCATCCACTTTACTAAAGTTAGCTGGACAAATGAAGGATTGTCACAATACGTTGCGCCAGATAAATCATTTGTCCGACCTAAATGCTTCGAGAACGTTAGGTGCTATTGTGAGACGTTCACCCCAACCTTTGCAGTTTCGTTGGGACGAAGTTGTCTCATCCATTATGCGCCTAGGTCGAGAGGCAACCTTCATGGATCTTACGAAATTCGTAAACGAAAGGGCTGACGTACTTATGATGCATCAGTCTTATACGCTCCCTTCGACCGCGACCCACAGTTATGCTCCTATTCTTCGTGAACCACCGTTTAAGATTTCGACGCACCACACGCAAACGACGGTGTCGTCGGCACCGCATCAGACACCTATTCAAAGTAGTCAGTGTCTTCAGTGTGGCGAATCACATTACACTGATCAGTGTAGAATGTTCATTGCAATGAATTTACAAAAAAGACTGGAATTTGTCGATTATCATCGATTATGCCGTTTATGCCTGAAGCCGAACCATGTAGCAGAAAATTGCAGATCACTTGGGTCATGTGGCGTCTCAAGGTGCTCTTTGCGCCACCACCCCTTGCTTTATTCGAATATCGCAGACAATGGCCCCGAATCCGGAACCAATAAGGAGATAACCCGCTGTCTCTCAACATCCACAAAAGAGTCAGTTACTTCGTTAGGTGGATTACCAGTCAGAGTATTCGGACCTCTCGGATCAGTCAACACCCACGCATTCCTCGACAACGGTTCGGACGCCACCCTAATGGATCAAGATTTGGTCAAGCAGTTAGGCGTAACAGCTGAACCATCAAAGTTATCGGTATCTACCGTTGTTCAAACTGCAGAGAAGAATTCAGAGGTGGTTAGTTTTGAGTTGAGTGGATTAGAGAAGAAAGAACGTCTTGAAATCAAAAGATCCTGGTCTATATCTAGCCTATCCCAAGTCACGGGAATTGCGCTGGCAGCAAACCCATCTGCGAGTTGGAAGCATTTACAGGGCGTTAAAATTCCTGCTCTCAAAGGAGCAAAGGTGTCTGTGCTGATAGGAATGTACGTTCCGGCGACACAGTGGGTACCGGAACATCGATACAACGGGCGAGAGGATCCGTACGCTATACGTAGACCTCTCGGTTGGGTTCTAATGGGACCGATACCTTACGAAGAACAAGGAACAGCTGTACCTCACCGTTTACATTCTTGTCCCAGATTCTTGTGGTGGACGGAGGGATTTACGGACCGAGTAATATGAATAACCAATGGCGCACACGCAGCATCTTACCGACCTGCTAAATACATTCGCAAACGCTTGGGGGGAGTGTACGTTCCGTAATTATCTGCTATCAACAATGCGAATAGAACAACTTCCCCGGTCCAGCTTCTCCACATGGTTCGGCCACAATTCGTGCAGGACGCAAGCGCTTTACACGTACATACGTCGCTGGATCATTTCTTAACGGTTCATACACTCACGCACATTCACGCACGGCACTGCTCCCATCATGTGTTTTCCTCACACACCATCACGCGCACCGCACGATTATCGATCTCTACTCCGTGATCGTTGACACAAGCACGTTCATGTGACCACATGTTTGTTGTCTCGGTATGGAGTCATGTGATGACATGCACACACACTCATGACCGCTCTCTGTATGAGACACACGGACCGACGTTCATTCATCACGGCTTCCCCCATATCATGATGACCCTGAGTACCACACTTGAACTCGCACTAGTGATCACTGTTCACACGGGACCACTGGAAAAGGAGCACACACACACACACACACACACACACACACACACACACACACACACACACAGACTAAACCGTTGGCCCTATGACCATTCCACCGCACGCACACACCTGACACAGCCAATCAGCTTCCAACGTGTTACGGGTCAATTCCCTCAATCGGGACTACTCGACATTCGGTCGTACTGTTTGACACGAGTCGCATTGACAGTTTTCGCTGTACGTTTGGAGATGTTCAGTTGTACGTTCATTTGCCTTTATTTACTAATGTTCATCAATAATAGAACCGTGTTCCTTACAACCAACGTCTATTGACTGTGCGTCTATTAGGTGGTTGGGACGCGAAGTAGACTGACCCAAACGGAAGCATCCTAGAAAGGCTTTAAAGCAGCTAGGAATAACGGAAAGAAACAAAAGAAGGGAGAAACCGGAAAGGCTTTAAGGAAGGCGGCCGGATTATTCCTTTACAGGTAATATGACCAGAAGTTCTGTGAATGCTGAAATCCTTGAACTAGGGCTATTTTCGCTTGAAAAATGCCCCATTATTGTCTGATATCAAAGAACCAACGGATAGGCCTCTTACTAATTGGTCTCCATACTCGGCCAAAATGACCTCCACTAATTAAGTTTGGCCGTAAGGGTCAGGTTATGAGTCGCCATATCAGGGCTCGATTGTTCAAGTGTCGGAACCCGATTAGGCACTTACTGAACTAGATTCATGAAGATTTCCGTGTTTTCGTGGTTTCAGACCGAACATGTGCAACCCTGGACATAGGATCACTGCAGTAGATTAACTAAGGTGTTTCTGGGTGGCGACAGAAGTCATCACACTTTATGTGACAGGTCTCACCTGTAAAGGTTGCGCAGATAGACAGCTGCGTTTATATTCAGTGACCCATTAGGTGTACTAGCCGAATTTCGAGTAACAAGCTGAAATATCCAGCGTTTGAGAAGAGTACCATGTCACTGCCCCCAAGACAGAAGTCTAAGCCATGCCGTCTTCACACAGGAAGGTAGGGCTGGAGGGTGGCAAAAATGCCATGAAATGATGGTACATGGACCACAGCAGTTTACCAAACCGTACACAAGTATTTAAGTATAAGAATATATGGGACACTGTTTTATTGGTATTCACTTTCGGAGATATTTTTTGTATTCACAATCGATTTTCTACTCGTAAATAGTTGTTATTTTCAGATCATGTAAGAGGGCATCCGAGCGGGTAGACCTATGATAACAGGGGCTCATTGCACTATCAGGGAGAGCGGGAAGTCATACCCTTGAGACATAGAGTGAAAAAACCCATATGGTACCAACGGGTGTGGCATGCGATTCTCACTACCGTTCGTCTCAGACGTAAGTGTGCGACTGTCTCCCCAGCAGCTTGTTTTATGTCTGTACTCGGAAGCGTGTCTGGGCTATTGAGCGTTGAAAATGTAAACAGACAAAATCAATACTAAAAATACTGAATGAAACCAAGCAACGTGCTCGACAGTTATTTAAACAACCATTACTTCGAAAGAAAATTTTGCGGTATATACGTATGTTTATGATATCAAAGGACTATATGCAGGAATCACTAAAGGTAACTTTCCAATTACGGTAGGTTAGTGGACAGGACAAAGTGGACCTTGATATTTAGACAGAAGTTGACGGACAATTTGTCCCACTAAACTCCTCCTCACTTTCACTATTCTAGTCAAATAGCAGACCACTAAGAATCTTTCCCATCCGTTCAGTTCATTCAACCGGTCACCTCGCACTGGATAGCTACGGCTTCGGCTGCTTTTTCTCTTTGTCACCCATTCAGAAATGAAGTAAATTAAGTCATAAAGAACAAAACGTACGGTCTATGAAAGTCCGAAGTGGAAACCAGGTAAACCAATTCAGAGTTCAAATACTAGCAGGTACGTGGTACTTGACCATGTCTTGTACTGTCCCCCAACCACTCGACAGGCGGATGACATAGACCTCAAAACTAGACGACTAGGCCCTATATATATATATATATATATATATATATATATATATATATATATATATATATATATATATGTACATCAGCTTTAGAACAAGGATAGTGCCAACGAAACAACAACAGGAAAAATCACAAGTTAGTGGGACTAGGAGTCAACATCAAAATTATAACAAGTGAGTGAGGTTCACATTCCAGCTCGATCTACCCTGTAACCACTGCCTACCTCGGAGAACAAAGTGCGGAGAGAAGCTGTCTGTGAACATGAGAAACACATGTCCTAACCACTTCAACAGATTAACATAAACAAAAAGGGTCTTAAAATGGTCTAGCATTTTTACCACACTGTATACTAAAAAAAAGAGAAATGTAGGATCCTAACGCAGAACTAAATCAAGCGTTCTTGATGTTATTCTTGGTCAAGTCAAAAAAAGCGTATTCGTCGGAAAAGGCAAACTGTCTTCGAATTAAATGGATAGACTTTTTAGAAACCATGGTTAAATGTCATATTCCATCCCACCTGGATATCCCTGTTTTATTGATAAGTCAGTTTCTTCAACAAATAGGTTTTATTTTTATAGTTAAGCTATGCTTCCATACGGATCTCAAACCAAAAGTTACTGAACAACAAATTTTGAATAATCAACACTTGAAGATTTCCACAGTGACCGATAGTGGGTGAGCTGCAGACAATTAAACCTGTGTCCCAATGGTTTGAACATCACACTACCGTCGGCCAAGACTACTGGTAGCCAGCTTCACTGTCATCTAACTTACTAATACGCCTGATCTAACAAACAATTGGATGGGTCTTCATCCGACATCTCCCGTTATGAATAATTGTTCTCTCATAAAATGAGCAGTTGCGGTGAACGGTTTCTGATCCTTCTGCTGCACTGAGTTCTAAGCATGCGATGAGAAAAACAGCAGCGTCGATTTAAAAAAAACTGCAAAACATAAGTTTGTTCTCGGCAGCGCATTCGTTTAAATAATGTAAAATCAATAAATACTAGTAGAATTCGTCGGGCGACAGAATGGTGTAGAACATCTCTTGTGTGATTTGCGTACCTTGCCGATGAGGGACGCGTTCTGCAATACGTATCCTGAGAGAGTTACAGGATCACACCAAATGTCTTCAAACCGGTTCGAAACCGTCAAATGATAATGGCCGTAGTGATCGTTAGTAGCCTTAAAAACCTGTCACTGCCCTAGCCGGGGAGCGAAGTATATGTGCAAGCAGGATTTAACTTAGCTCACAGATGTGCAACACAACGGACATGCTATAAAATGTTGATATCTGTCCACTCTGAGTTCATTGTCTGTTAGGTGGTCAGATTTTGTATTGGAACGCGACTAGTACACGTAGTCGGTTTGATAACTACGTGAGCTAGCTGTACAACTAAAAAGAAACGGTAATCCTGAGACATGCAGCGCCTAGCCACACAAAATCCCATACTACTAGACATGCTAATTGATGGAGAGAATAGCAAAACTGCATAAAATCTATGGCGAATACCAATGTGAAACGTGCTACGTTGTACTCACCGCGTACAATACTGCTTTCTTACTAAGAAAGGCGCGGAAAATACGAATTAGCCCACGGAAGTACTGGATCATATTTCAGTGGCCGTTTCTACATGAAAATAGATCTATTGTTTAGTTGTCATTAGATTAAGTCGAATAAAATTCGCTTGACCAGTTCCGCTGATAATTAATTCTGAGGAACTAATGAAGTGAATATTATTACCGGACAACATAAAGAAGTCAAAAAGTTTGTGAAATAGGAAGGATAATGTCTCATTTTCGATTAGCCACCGATGGTTGGTTTAACTGTTACCTTGTTTAGTCAAACATTCAGTGGTTGATTTATGCCGGTTACGTCTCACTTAAATGAATGGTTGACTAAATAGCAAATTTTTCCATGGTATGGGTTTATCTATTCTGGCATGAATAAAATCCTTATCTGGTTAGATTAGGACAGGATGGATTCGTAGGTGTAACCATGTATGACAACGAAACTAGCGAAATCCGAAAAGTCTTACCGATTGAATTGGTTAGTACACTTGAGCTTCTATGAATAAATTCACTTTGTAGCATTTCCAGAAGACTAAAATCCCCAAAACTTGTTGTTGTAACCACAAACGAGAATGAAAAGAGGAAAAACACACCACACACCTAAGATAAATAAGCAACGATTTAAAAGAGAATATTTGGTGACAGTATGCAAAAAACGAGCCCGTTTTTTATTTGAAACGAAGTTTTACAATAAACTGATTGAGTAAAACAGGTCAGATAGATAGAGGAAAGTCAGATGGAATTGAAAGACCATAAAAAGTTGGAATTAATTCTCAATACGCTGAATAACATATTTGATAAGGCGAAACGTATTTCCAGAGGCATGCGTTTTTAAGTTTAACTCGTATTCTTTGACGATCACAGCTGGTTTTAGTTCCGTGGGGCAGATATACACATTGTTTATCGGTGTATGCTGTTGATTCTTCGAACTGTCTCTGAATTTGAGGAGTGCTCTGAATAATCCGCACTAAAATAGATCCAAGAAGTTACACAATAACTCTTTTGGTGACCTCATTGGGTGACAAGTTTCCAGTTCACCTACCGTTCTGAAATTAGGTCAACAACTTCACAACTGCCGAACTTGTGATTCCATATTGATAGACAAATATTTCATTTATTGGCTCTTTCCAAGTGATCCGTCTCGGGTGTTGCGTTTTGGACAATTGCAATTTGGCGGGAACTGTTCAGTCCAGCAAGGCCGTCCACAAGACATGGCACGCTGAGAGGTGCATTGTTTCTTCGTGTGCTCGAGATTCTGCATTTGAAATAGTGGTGGACCTGGAATAATGGCATTCAGAGGCTCCAAACCGGGACAGATGTGGTTGCACGGAACATTTATGAAAGAATTTGGCGTTGCACAAGATAAGGATCGCTGATATTGGAATCTATCGGGCTGTGTTTTTTGAAGATGAAGTTGACAACCCCCGGGACATAGAGCCTCGGCATTTGCTCTTGATTGTGAATTTGCACATTTACATTTACCCGGATCAGGATTCCCACAGATCTGTTTTAAACCACTCACGGTTCGAGCTCGTCTGCCGAAAGTGTCTTTTCTAGGCGATTTTTTTTGTGTTTCATTTTTCTTCGTCGATGAACTTCCCATTGCAATGTCGTACAAAGTAGGATTACGACAAGCGCACTGCGGATTAGTAGAACTCGGTTCGTTGGGTAATACCCAGCTCCGCAGAGAAGCTAGGTGTGTGGGACTGAGGGGTATAGGTTTTATATCCTTCGAAGTTTGGTCATCTCTGGTCCAGGTTTCACACGCTAGAAGATCAATTGGTGCCGTTCTTTCCAGCTGCTGGTGCAATCTAGCCAACATCCGTATGCACGTTTCCCTTTCACATGTGCGTTGCGATGATTCATCATTCAAGTACTGAGCCCGAATCTTTAAACAGTCTAGTACGTCGGGTACAGTTAATCCGACAGTAGGTCTAGACAGTTTCCTTTCACAACGTGAAATAGGATCGTCAACCGTACAAGCACACTTATGAAGTCGTGAATCCTTTGTATATCGTATGCACGCTTCGGAAGCTCGGTTTGATCTAGGATTAGTCTGACGGGGTATGGGCGGTGCACTAGCCGTTCTCTGACGTGACGCTAAATTCTGAGATGGTTTAGAACACCTGGTTGACACGGCGACCACGTTTCTGGTTGAAGGCGAGCAAATGCATCTCGTCGTGGGGGAGTAACTAAGTGATTGTGTTCGTGATAGGCTAGATGATACACACGTGCGACTTTTTGTCCTAGATAACATTTTGGAACTACAACTGCTCACCGATCGGCAGGGAGAACAATGAACCACTTTGCTTTCATTGCATAAACGATTACATGACTTTATATGGCATGCCTTTGCACACTTGCAGCTAAGCATATCCGTGGATTTACTCTGGCAGAATAGAACGGGGCGTTGCACCGTTGGCGTACAGCACTGAACTTGACCATCATTCGAACTCAAATTCAGGGTCACCGAAGATGTGCATTTGGAAATCACCATTTCCGGAACCGGCCTGTTCAACAGGATGTCAGAGGAACAGGGATAACTCACTACCGTCGGTATGAGGATTTCAGCTTTTTGGTTGCAACGACACTTTTTCTGAATCGGTTGACAATCGACATTGGTCACTCGCAGAGGTGCAGAAGGCCAAACCTCAGAGTGCAAAGATGCACAAGAACGTGTACGGTACTTCGCATTCTCCTTGCCCGTCGATACATGTTCAGGTGTTCGCTTTATGGACTCTGAATGACTTGAGGTGCGTGACCGTGCGATGCCGTTTTCTAGGTCGTACTGAGTTTCATAGCAAGTAAACTGAGTAGGCTGGCTGCATGTGCACATCCGGTCGTTACGCGCCTTGAGTGACTCACTAACGAACTTTTCACAGTCGTGAGCTGCAAAGCGATCAAAGTTAGCCGATGTCTTTGTCACAGTGGAACGCTTTGCATTGGACAGATATTGATCGCAACCCTGTACTAACGGGCAGCCACATGCGGCGTGGTTAGGCCACGAAGAAGTCATCCGACGGTAAAGGCCTGAATCCCTACTGCGACAAATCTGGTCACGCATTAAGCACCAGGGTGCACAATCACTTGGCAATAGCGCCAGTCCAGACACGCCACTTTGATCTACCTTTTTGTTTAAATGAATGTAGCAGTCACTGAGGTCAGCAAGACAGGCGATGGTTTTGGGGCCTAATTTATCAACGAACAACTCAGCTTCCCCTTGATGAAAGCAAGTTTGAGATGCAGCCGTGCGAGGCCTTTTTGGACCCCGGCTTTTTTTCAATGGAGATAACCCTTTAAGTATGCGGTTTCTAGACTTACGTTTGTGTTCTTTACGCGTGCAACAAGGACGAAACAAAGGATCCATTTTCTCGGTCACGGACGTACAACTACATGGTGAATTTAAACATTCTGTTTTGTTGCAGGGAACCAAAGGGTTACATGCACAGATTTCGATTCGACCACTTTGCTTCTTCACTTGCCCTTTCATACATGTTATTTCCATCTTAGATGACTCTACTGTTTTATTCCCATTTACGCTCGTTTTTGAAGTGATTTCACCAGGAACCCTTTCTATTCTTCCACTTTGCAAATTCTGTGTTCGAGCTTCTTCCATTCGATGGTGCGCCCGTTGATGTGCATTCATCAGCAACGTCGGATCGTCTGGCAAACAAGTACAACAAGAAATTGTCCGACAAGGACGAGAAGTAAAAATACCTGGTTTCGAGCTAATCGTTTGCTGGTACTGTGAAGTAGCTTGTTTGACATGCTGTTGGCATTGTCTATCAACCTCCTCCACACAGGAGCACTTCCTTAACTTTGGACATAACGATGGTGCTGGACGACAAAGCGGTGGTTTCGGTTCCACTCCAGTCTCTATCTCGTATCCCACACAGTAAGACTCAGTTTTCTCCAATCCTGGTTTACTGATATCGGACTGTTTAATGGTAGGCAATGTGCGATACGGATGAATGCGATCACGACGCGCAGCATCACTGACAAACGGGGTTTTGACCGTCTGAGTACGATCCACAAAGGAAGATGCATTAAACAACTTGGGTCCAATTTCTTTGAGATTTTTTTCACCAGAAACGATTCTGGTTGAAGCAGTGCATGAATCAACTTTTCTGAAAATGTTCGGGCCCATATATGGACTCGCTTTCGCTGAGTCTTTATGTAGAGCTGTCACACAACGTTCTTGAGCAAAGCCCGAACTGTGTGAACTGTGTCGCGTGTTCACATATGAAAACCGTGAGGTACAGCACCTATCCAGTGTCGGTATCAAAGTACCCGAAAGCACCGTACCAGTACTCAGCTTGATGAGAACTTGTGAAGTGGCAAAATGTTTATCTGGAGTCTGGGTAACCTGAGTAGCTTCAGTCACATGTTCATCCTTGAAGCAGTTGGAGCGACAAATGGAACAGCGGTTTTCCGATTTTTCAGGCGAACTACAACCGGCACAACATTCAAGGACAACTTTAGGTGACTCTTCTAGATTCTGTACACCAGAATGCGTAATCATACAGCCACACGAGAAAGGAATAGGTTCACATTTACACTTGTTTGATTCACTTCCTGTACTGTCCTGTTCCGTCATATTCGATATGGTTCTTGCTGCTTTTTGCAGTGCTTCTTCTGATATGGTCTTAGCTAATGATCTCAATGGGTCGGATTGTGTCGATGAAACGGGGTCAGTTGGATGACGGTAGCAGAACCTAGCCTGCGAAACAGGACGTGATTTAGCAGGTGAGATCGACTGTTCCCTGGCTGGTAACTGGTCGCCTGGAATTCGGAGCAATTCTTCCCAAATTGAATTTGATTTGCTACGGATATGTGATTTGGGCAAATTTTCGATGATACGATCAGCATTGAATGAATTGCCAGAAATCAGTAAACTTGTTTTTTTATCATCGATCGGAGGTAAATGACCATGAGTTTTTGAAAGCTTTAACTCAGGGTCTGCATGAGTTACCGGGCGACGATTTCTGCTTGAAGCCTCACAGGAACACCCACCACTGATTTGTTTCAGATGGCAACTTTCGAATGGGAATAGGCATTTCACATCATTCCCTTTATTACATTTCTTCATATCCGAAGTTTTGTCTGGGACAAGTTCGTACCGGCATCCACATGCAGTGAGCAGAATTCTACACAATTGGTTGCAGTAGCATTTATCCGTTTTAGTTCCCTGCGGTCCTGGAAAATTTCCAAGCTTTATCGATTCATTACTGCTTGAGCTTGATTCAGTGACAGATTTTTCTAGTGATGTGGATTTCGAACATGTTTTTGTAATCTCCACATCGGTTTCCGAACAAAAAATTGATGGATGTGCTCCACCAGACTTTTCGCTCACTCGGAAACTTTTCTGTGATGCACTCCTTCTCACCACGAGCGTAGCATGGTCGGAGCTAGATTTTGTTGAAGTCCCATTCTCACTGTGACTACTACCACTTGTTGAACTTGAACTGGTCGAATTTCGGAAAGAACTTTTACTCGTAGGAACATGGATATTCAAACCGCTTTCTTCCGGCCCTTTAACAAGGTGCCTAATCAAACGCGAAAAACTAGAACCTGGCAAGACTTTCGAGCTAACCTCTGCTTTGCACGAACACTTCTTGGCCGGTGCCCTTTTACGATTTTCATGCTCTAGGTAATGGTTTGAGTCAATCAAAGGGAATTGCTGACATCGGTCTGGGCTGGGCACACAGTGACGGAGATTATTAACGATCGAGTTGTCCACTGTACCCGTAGAATCTATTTGAGATATGCAGTTCATAAACCTATCGATAGATGGATAGTTAACTGGTTGACCAGAATGAAGTGAACACGGTAAATTGAGTAAGATAAACGTCGCCTTCTGCTCGGAGGATTCGCGTGAGTTCTTAGCCTTGTTTGAAAAGTTCACTGCGGATGGATATGGTTCAACTGGTGCGTTGCACTGCAACTGCACACATGGGGACATATTAAAGTTGGTAGAATTTACGTGTGAATCAGTATTCTGAGCATTCTCGTGAGTAATTTCCGTGATACAAAATGTTCTTAATACAGTGAGGTCAGCTTGTTTCGCGGTATAATTCTGTTCTTTTGATACTAAGAAACATTGCATCGGAGTTTGCTTTTCCTGCAAACCAGTCTCATATTGCATGTCGAGGAATAGAGTGGATGGGGAATCCGTGGGCCCTTCCTCGACATTCAATTGAGTGGCCGACCAACAACTTCTCGATTCTGACTTATCAGTAACGGTAATATTCCTCATTGAAAATGGCGAGTTACACCGTTTATTTCTCCCCTTGGTAGAAACGGATGTGCGAGAAAATGTCATTTTTGACTGGATCACTGAACCGCGATAGGATACCGTAGACGATCCAGTATCGTGACATGTCAAATGCGAGTTGGACGGCCACACAGTATCCTCGCGTTGTTGAGAACTGTCAAACCCAGGTGAAATGAGAAAATGCAACTTATGAAAATGACAGTCCGTGAAATTACGGTTAGTTTTATTTCTTGCCTCACAGCCATCACCTGTTTCCGTCAAGTGGCGTGACTCGTTGCGCGGTTCCATTTTCAAACCAGAAGCCAGGCGTGAAGTGGAGAGTGACGGGTCGCAATTTCGTCTGTGATTGCAGTCTCGAGTTAGCCTTTCATACAAAGCTCGAACCGTTGGTGTGCAGGGCAGTACAGAATGAGGCATTCGTCGTGCCCTTGAATGTTTTGGTTTATTGTCCGAGGAAATATTACTGCAGTTGCTGGCATTATTTTGCGTGCTTACAAAAGGAATCGAGCGGAATGGCGTCTGCCGATCATCACTTGTTTCCTCACTAATATGTGTCTGTTTTGCACTTGCCCAGCAGTGGTTCCTAACAGCAGCTCGAACTTTTGTCAGACGGTAGTTGGTACAGGCGCTGGTCAGTATTTGAGTTACTGACTCTTCTTCATTCACGGTCGGAAATTCTGAGTTTTCAGTCTGCTGTCGTCCCAACGGGAAAAATCCTCGAGTAGAAATCCTGTTTCTCGCGTCGTGATTGTACAGTTCTGAAAACTGGTGACTGTGTTTTGAAAACCTGCTAATTACTGGAGAACCCTTGAGACCGACCGGGCTTTCATGTTGTCGTTTGTGATCTAAATGAGAAAAGTTTTTTGTTGGTCTCAATTTGCAGGGTTTTTCAAGTGATTCATTTTTTATTGTATGAGAAGTTTGTGAATCAGCTAAATTGGTTTTAAAGGACAAATTATCAGAAGGTACTTCAAGTTGCTGCCGTGAAGTCGAATCGTGGACATTAGGGGAAAAAGAAGTTTTAAGTGAATTTCTGTTTTTCTTTTCCACCAAAGATGTATTGAACACACTCCAACTATTAGTCGACTTGAAAAACTTCCGTAAGCCAAATGTATCGATTGAGTGAGACAATCGTCCTCGTATCCTGTCGACAGATGGGTATTGTCGATGATCGCTGAGAAATTGGTGCGCCCTAGAGGGCGAGTGAACAAACATCCGATTACGCTCGGTAAAGAACGAGTCAGCTTCTGTAACTCCGTGATTTGGAGCATGATATCTGTTCACTTCTTTTATCTTTGAGTCGTGATGAGGCTTCGGTACTGTAGACTGGGTCCGAAAGTGGTCAGAAAATGAACCATCAAGAGACTGAATCCGTAGTGAAATATGTTGATTACAAGAATTCAATTGCTCTTCGTTTGGATTCGACTGCCAAGCGGAGCGAACAGGCATTTCGACGTCATTATTTAATGCTTGTGGTGAAACAATTGCGGTCCAATCCTCATCCGGATGCGAAGTAATATGAGAAACAGTATTGTGTATTGTATCGATCCCATGCTCTGTCGACCCAATCGGGTCAAAAGACGTCGACCGTAGTTGTGCAGTCAACTTATCTTGATTTCTGTCTTGATAATTATGATGATTCAGGGTCATCGGAATAGAAATGTTTGCGGCGAGGCCAGTATTTTTCTTGAAATCAAGTTTATTTTTGGTCAATTTTACCTCAGTTGATTTTCTAAAAATGTGTTGCTCACCCTGAATCCCTCGGCTTCTGTGAGGCACATCATTTTCACAGGTAGACACAAAATTCACACTGTACAGTTCAAGCCAACTAGAAGGACTACAGCCTACTGTTTTTACCTTTGGTTTCACCTGTGAATTCATTAGTTGTCGAACACTGTAATTTTGCACATTCTGATGCGGAGTTTGGGAAAGCTTAGCTTTCACAGCATTTAGCGCATTAAAACCACTAGGCGAACGATGCGTGCCCATTGAATCAAAATCACTATCCGATAACAAATTCTCTACTTGTTGGTTAGGAGTATCTTCATGGATGGGATTCGGACTCAGGGTTGAGCTTCTTTTATGACTGACCCGAAAAGGTTGGTCAACAATAAGTGATGGCATCGAAATATCACCACCGTTCTCGTGTCTATACTCGATTTCTACGCGATCGATACTAGGTGGTATGCCTATGTATTTTCCAGGATGCACTGTTTCATTTATTTCTTGGTATGTATGATACTCGGAATATTTTTCTGACACTGATGGTTTTAGAGAAGGATGCTGCACAGTATTCTTTGGAACCCGGTCTGATAAATATTGCACTTCTGTCGATGAAACTCTGTCAACTGGTCGAAGAATAGCAAGTTCATCCGGGCTCAACTCCTTGTTTGGTTTTCGCCGTAAATCTGAACTGGTTAAATCAATATTTGATGCCATTAAATACCTTTCGTCACCTTTCGTCTTATTCAATGAATCAACTTGAGGACGACATCCGATGGAACCAGTCTCCTCGCTCGTTGAATGGTAATAAGTTTCAGTATGTAACAAAGCAAGCTCTTGTTCCACACCGAGCGAACCGCGTGTGTCACCATAACGATCTCCAGATTGTATTCCTTGTTGAGGACCAATGATTGCTATTTTCGGCGGCTGAGCTACCGGATCATCACCCTTTGAGGAGTGTTTAGATTCAATAAAGCACTGTGTGTTCTGAATCTCGTGGTTTGTTTCCGACTTAGTAGTACAAAGGAAATGATCACGTTCCGGAGGGTTTGCCAAAAATCGCCTAGTGATTCGGTCGTGCGAGAACGAAGTTGGACTACATGGCAAGGAACGTTTCAAAGCTGACTGTACACTTACAGCCGTTTTAAAGGAACGCTGGGTAGGGGTATTATGTTGACGTCCACTCAATCCAGACTTTTTGAACAACCATCGTATAACAAAGGTGTACATGCTGTTTGTTTGTTTTTTCAGTTGATCTCCGCACTTTCCTCCTCGATATTTTCCTAAACACTGCTCCCAAAAAACGGATGTCTCAGCGAAACGACTTCCTCCTACTACACGCCTATATATTAGATCCCCTTTATTTGCCAATAACCGCTGCGCCAAGGCAAAAATTGTATGCAGTGCCATCCATTCTATCTGTATGACCGGTTCCGATTTTTGAGCTAATGAATACCAAATCTCCTTTGAGTTTTGATCCAGCCACCTGGGACGAGTAAATCGAGAAAAGATTCGTGCATGTCCACTTGAAAGTGGCACATTATTGGCTAATATGCCCTGAATTTCTGTGCGAAAATACCAGTTCAATACTTGTAGCGTGTCATAGAGACTGGACCGTGCACCAGCTATTGTAAATAACGCACGCAGAGTGCGATGAAAGGAGTGAGATATACGGGAATCAACAGAATGTATTGTCTGATATGACCAACATCTCACAACCTGCTGAAGAAGGTTTGAGGCAAAAGTTTTAATTCTGAGAGAAACATGAGCGGACCATTGTGGTTTTGATTCCTCCTTAGGTGACACACTAACAGATTTCTGGGAAGAGGCTGTCTGACTGCTTAGAATCACTTCCATTTCGGACCGTCGTGGCACAAAAATGGGACCCACAGTAGTGCAGAGAAACAACTGGTTTGGACCTTCAACCCGACGACCAGTATTTGTAATCTGTTTATCTATATCTGTTTGATACCATGTGCTTGGTTCAAATAAAGATTGCTCAATGCAATCAAAGTCGCAAACTTGGTCTGTGGCGAAATTTAGTGTACTTTTATTCGTCTCCAGTAACGTAGTCTTAGGAATTTTGTAACCCTTCCGCTGTTGATCGCTTGAGCTCAAAATACCATTTTGATCGATCAGTTTCTGTGGATCATGTTTGCTTCCATTGCACGAATACAATACAGGTCTTATGGCTAAAAACCCATTTGAAGGTGATTCTGTCTGCTTAGAATGAACAAATACCGATGAGATCTGGCTAGCACCGTCCAGTGTCGTATCATTCAGCAAGTGCAAGGATTCCTCAGAACTCGGAGTTGGACTTAGAAAGGATAATGATGTGGAGCTTGTATGCTCAAATGATGAAGTTATTTCGTGCACACCATCAGTTCCCAGTAGTGAGTGATCCTGACTGGCAGAAAATCGAGATTCAACGGTCACACGTGAACTTGCTTCTGTTTCACGGGGTCCTGACCGATGAGAAAACCTACTACCACTGACATGTTCCGTGTTTGCATTACCCCTGGATTTCACTAGCAGGATGTTTAAGTGATTTCGTCGCTTGATCGGCCCTTCTGTTTTCGTCCGATTTACTGTTGGTTTATCCGATTGGGGCAAGAGATCATCCTTTGTCTTGGAATCTGGAACTTCTGCCACTCCCTGGTTGATTTCGTTTGTCAAAACAGAAGGTAAGACATCTAATTCAACAGACAGTATGGCCTCCTCCTCGTATTGGTTGACCAATCCTTCATCATTCAGTGAACTATTAGCAACTTTACAATGCTTCGATATACTGGAAGACTCCTTTTTTCGAGAGGATTGTGAAGCAGAACCTTCTTGAACCGAACCAAGATCAGATGCACTTAGCGATGATAATTTTGAGGACTCTCGGAATTCTGCACGCTCTAACGTTGGCGGGATTATCTGTGGGACGGTATGGGTGATATTATTGACCACCAGGTTACTTTCAGATTGGTCTGTTAAACAATCGAGTGTTTTTAAAACTTCGCTACGCACTTTGCATTCAGCAGAACCGGTGGAAAGTTCTACAACGGGCACAGTTCCCGTAGGAACATTATTTGACATTCTACCAGAATAATCATTTTGAGTTGTGAGGTTGACGAGGTTGTCATTAGATCTGCACCGCGGTATACCGAACGATTTCGGTGCGTTCTCGTGAGTTCCGATTTTTCCTTTTACGGACCGAAAGGAATCTTTATTTCCCTGGTCCCAGATCAACTTTTGGTCTCCAGACTTTGCTGAGCCCGTCAGATAGTTTGTGTTGATTTTTAAAGAGCTAATTTGATCCTTGATTTTAACGTCACTTGCTTCACCGACTGATTGTCGATAGGGTTTTCGGACATCCTCTTGAGTCCAAATTCTATGCTTTTTATAAAATACATCATCTTCGTGCGATCTTTCATCTCCAAAGTGAGACTGCTCACCTCCTATATTACTGTGAAGACTCATGGGACCCTGAGTGCGGAAAACGGATTGTTGCTCTTCTACACCAGCTACCATGGTTTTTCTTAGAACTTGATTTGATTTCTCCCATGGGAGCCACTCCTTAGACGACTGGGGCGTGCGCAAGAGTGGTTGCCATGGTCCGATTTCCAATTCTGTTGCAGGACGTCGTCTGGCATGGACAGTTTCCTCCAAATACGATATGTTCTCCGGCTTAATTGAGCACAGATTCATCCCGATTTCGAGTTTGTTTTTCACTGGCCTTGCACCACTGGCCAGTTTACTAAATTTGTCGTCTTTGAGTTCTACTGTTTCGTGTTTACCGTTAGCCGGAGTAGGTCCACTGACGTGAATCTTTGCCAGACTTTTATTGAGCCCCGTTTCTCGTTCGCGTATCATACTCGCTGATCGAGTCCGGTCGGATCGTAAGGGGTGGGATGGATAATTTGCCATCTTCAGCAATTTGCTGCCCTGAATGGAATAGAATGGACCAGATGGGTAACTGTTTACTGTCTGTAATTCTCGATGCTGATGCATAGTTTGAATATTCAAATCAATGTTCATAAAAGTATTTTGTGGATCGGTAGCGCCCAGGTCGGTGCGTTTTCTATCACCAGCCAACTTCGCAGTAGGAAATAAGTAAGGAAGGCTTTCGCAAAAGTTGACTTCGGATTTTGAGTTCGAGCAGTACTTGAAATCGCAAGGTTGTTCCTCTTCACGCCACCCCGTATCAATGATTTCTCCCGTGTCCTGTATCGTACCAGGAGGCTTTGATGGATGGATCGTGTCTTTTGTCGCTCTAAAGCACTCCCTGTGTGCACACACTTCACAACATGGGCATCTTCTACGTAACAACATACGAGCTTCAGTCGATCTCGGAGCAATCCGAATATGAGGCGAAGTACTTATGCGGCGATGATGCCTGCTTTCGAAAGGTAAATTGTGAGCACTGTTTGATTTCATTAGACGTTCGGTTTGACGTACATAAACCATCTGATTGAATGCAACAGTTGATTTTGCATAATGCGGCTCTCCTACAGCCAGTTTGCTTTTCACATGTAGACGTCTCCTATTGTCTGCAGTCGTAGTTCGTCTGCTAGTTTGACAACCCCCATGAAATTTGGATTCACCTGGTACATTGCGTGCGACTCTGATACAGTTCGCCTCTCCCAAAGAGTTCCAACGGTGAGCTCTTGTCCCAGGAATGTCACAAATTTTCATGTTTCGTAACTTGTCTTGAGGTCCACTAAATGAATGGATTATGTGAGCTTTCTTTTGACTAGTGCATCTGAAATCGTCTTGCCTTCCATTTTCAGTAAGTTCAGCTTCTCTGGCGCAAGAATCGCATGATACGCGTTTCTGACTGCTAGCCTGTGGACCGAAATTGGAAGGCTTTTTGTCTTCGTAATCTCCACATTGATCCTTATTAACATGGTCGAATAATCCAGCAGTTCTGATAGGAGGCATAGTTCCTATGAACAGGGGCGGTCTTTTAGTAAGTCGAGAGAAATTCCCAGTTTCATCCAAAATGTGACAGTAGAAGTCATTCAACGAACCAGTCATAGTGAGCTTGACCACCATTGGGGCCCGTACTTCATCTCCAATTTGAATGTTATTGATGTTGCGTTGCCGCAATTGTTTACTCTTCACCGAATAATATACGGTCAAGTCTGACAACTGGTTTCCTGTTTTGCTTCTTTCGGTCAGCACATTTTCTATTCGTACCAAGAACCCCCTCGGAATGAAGTAGACCAACGCGAGGATGTATTGGCTCAAATGCAGGCTTCTATAAATATTGGTCCAAAATGTACAATCGACCGGCATGTTTTCGTTGTAGTTTTGCCGTGGGTAGAATACAGAAGCGAGAGGATTTGTTGTGATTTGCTTTCCGAACCAAGGGCATTGTATCTAAATGAAGATAAAGTAAAATCATATATTCAAGCAATCTCTTCGGCGAAATAAAACCGATCAGTCGAATGTCCCATCTGAGATGTCGAAAGCAACCAATATTGAATAGTAAAACAACAATACCCTTCTAAGGAACTAAACCAAAAGAATGTCAGTGAGTCGCGATAAAACAGGCAACGTGGTGATAATTTTTTGTCAGTCTGAAGCAGCAAGACTAATTCAGAAGGAAGACCTTGTGAAAGCGCTTCATCACTATACTTACGCGAAAACAACACATATTTTGACGGCTATTCTAGGAAGATACTATTCCGCTTCGTTTTCTGCTTGAACAGCTATTATCCACTAGCAACGGTCCTAATCATCATCACTCGTCGAAAACCTCGAACGAAACCCAGAAGATTTAGGGACAACTGACAAGGTTTTTTGTGATGCCCTTATTCCAGAATAAATCGATAAGCATTTGGAAATCTGAATCCTCAAAGCAAAAAAAAACAGTGAAACGGCAGTAAGAATGGACTGTTTTATGTATGACATGAGCAAAAATAGTCACTATGCCGCTGCATTATCGTAACATTTACGCCCTGTGATAGACATACTCACTGTAAATCTGGAAACCGATGACACTAGATTAAAACCAATAACGAACAGCTGCAAGATATTTTTCCTCTTTTACCACCCTCAACATCTATGATACACCACTGATGCAACATTTTGGTGTTTAAGTCTATTTTTCTCACAACTGCTCAAATGGGCTGGGAACATCAGACCAGTAAAGTTTACATTGGATGTACGTTTGGTGGAACCTGAGGTCAGCCAATGAAGCAACCGCATAAGCCAAACGTTACGAAGATTGAAAAATCTATTAGGCATGCTTACGCTAGCTCTGTTCTCCGATGGGGTTAGTGCTTCAAGGATGGGTCAAGATGATCAGTTCAATTCGGGGTATAAATATATGAAAGCCTTAAACACTGAACTTGGTTGAGTCGGATATTTTAAGCTTCCGTAGCAAAGTTGACGAGATCCGCCCACCAGATAATTGGAGACACTAGGGGACATGGGTGGGTCCCGAGGTCAGTTACACAGTAGCATTCAAAAGTTTGTCTATATAGTTCTATCTTAAAGCTTTATTTTATCGGTTTTCTTCTTTCACCTCCACTCATATGATTCTACGCTCGATAGATCTGCGACGTAGCAGCCAAAACCAGAGCACAGATGTGTGAGGCGAATAGTTTAAAGTCGCGAACTGAACTGAAGAACATTTTAGGGACGGGAATTTCACTAATCAGAGGCTATTATAGGAAGCATTAACTGGTGGCAAAGATTAGAGTAAGTTGTAAGCCTTTCTGTAGAGTTTGAACAACTGTGTAGCAAAGTCCGGTATGCGTTTCGCACCTGTAAAGTGAAAGATGCTGTTGCGAGATCGAACTAGTCCAACACTAAATCTAATGGTACCTGGGGAGACAATGTACCGAGAAGATACGTTTTGTTCTTTAGACCACAACAGTTCACCTGGATGGAGTGTCACAGCGTGGACGGAAGGCCCGCCTGACCTTCCCAATCCCAATCATCTGTGACATTGACATAGCATCCGTTTATACACGAAGGTTTGAGTGTACGCTGCTGCAGTTAGACAAGTTAATAATTACGGTTCGGAAACTCGGGCACTGCGGAGTAAGGATAAACAAAGATTATTCACATCTGAACATCAATGTCTTCGTTTCATTGCTGGAATCCTGTGGGAACACCGCACCGGTAATGCTGAAGTCAAGTGCAGCGCATTAGTCACACGAATCGAATCATCAGATAAAACAGTTATTGTCCCCGGGATGATGTGGTTGGGGTATGTGTTGCGCATGTCCTCGGATGAGATTCCTCGGCGCGCATTGTTTGCTGAGGCAGGTAGTGGATGGAAGATGAGTGAGGGTGGCCAGTCTATGGAGGTACGAAAAGCCTGACCAGTGGATGTGACCATTTAGGGCGTGGTAAACATCGTGGGTGGGGTCCGAGAGATTCACCCACTCGGTGATTTAGTACAATGTGATAAAGCGAGATGTAGCGACCAGTTTTGCTCTAGTATTCACACATTCATCATCGACTCAAAACTGCTATTGAGCATCCTGATAATGGGGTGAAAACCAGAATGGCGGCACACAATGCATTGCAAATTACCATTGTTTGACCGGCGGTGGTCGAACGGATATCATCACGGACTCGGGGTGACAACTACCTAGGTTCCATTCACGACGGCCACTTCCCCATTTGGCAGCCTTTCACTGGCTGTGAACCCCCCTCCTCCCCGCTCCCAAAATGTTGCATATTGTCGTATGATTACCAAAGTAAAATGAATATTTTTACGATAAAAACTGAGCGGAATCGAATAAGAGCATCTGGAAAGTAATCACCAAAAGAAGGTTCATATGCCGCCACCGATGGTCGAATTTGACGATCCGGACTATTACTACAGCCCGGTTAGATATCTAACGCAATTTATTGATGACCCATGTGATCAACTATTTTTTCCCAAGATCAGGGTTACTAAGTTCCCCTCACAGTGAAACGGGCCCTTTTAATTATAAAAAAAAACTTTCTTTATTATATTGCAGGGTAAATGTGGAATAGAGAAGCGTTCGTTTCGTTATGAAATGGACGAAAATCTGTGAGCACTCACAGGGATTCTAATTTCTAATTCTTGCTTCATAAGACGCTTTTATGAGGATGGCTTTGAAAAACCTCCCCGTAATAAAGGTGCAATTAGTTATATGCCTCACCAACACTAATTATTTGTAGTCGACCACAAAACGAAGCCCACTTTCTGGTAATTAATTTCTAAAATAGCCGAATTTCAAAAATCCAAGCATTAGTACGTTTAAGACCAATAAAAAAAATAATAATAGGAAAACTTAGTATATTCACAGCACCGGGACTTTTGCTTTAATGTAATGGAAAGTATTGTCTTCAGTAATTCACTTTTGTTAAACTAACGCGCTATCACATTTGTTACTGATTCAGATACAATGCACGCTAACACTTGGAATCCCGCTTCTATGTTTCATCATAAACACTTGTAGGCAAGCAGGAGTAAGCTGTTCCAATTGGTGTAACTGAAATGACTTTCAGCAGAAGCAATCGATGGTTGCGCAAGATGATTAACAGTACTGAGCATGACACAGTTCAGCATTGGATGGAGACGAAAACAACTTTCAAAAAACTCAAAAACGACATTCAATTTATAGGAACCGTCATCAAGGCTACTAACTGTCTCAACGCACCAGATTCGTATATGAATGCGTCCTCCAAGCAATATTTCACCGGTGTTTAAAGATGACCGCTAGGCATTCATGAAACTTTGTTTCAGATAACGAAAGACAAGGTCATCCGCAATCCAAAACAATTAGGCTTCTTTAAAAAACAAAAACCCCTCTCTACACGATTACCGGCCGTGATCATGGTTCATTAGAACCTCGATATCCCACTTCAATCCATAAGAAGAAGCACTAGAATGAATTCATCACTGTTGAATAAACAGAACACAGTTTTACAAAATGAGAAGACAATAGAAAGTAATGAGAATGTGAAGTCTACCGGTTTTCGTTAACAAAATGATCATTAGATTCTGTGTTGGTACTTCTTGAGCATCTCGAGAGTTCACTAACATCCCAATGGTCATTCAGTGTAGAAGTTTGAAACTTAATCATGAGTAGGTGAAACTTCCACAAAACGTCACTCACTACAGCAAAGTTCACAAACATTTAACGTGATACATGATTCTTGAGTTCCTTTTCAGATGACATATCGAATGTACCGAGCTTGCTTGAGTCTCCGTTTGTTGTGATATTTGCTCGCGTAATAAAGTGAAACGTATTGCTTGTTTATTGTTCGGTCTGTTTTCTTTCTTCTACCTCGTCTTTGTACTTGTCAGAAGTCGATCGTAATCGTCGCGAAATATCCAACACCAACTGACTAATCTTATTGTCTGCCGAGCCAAATTCGTTCGAAACATTGTTATGGGTTTCTGCATTGTTTGTCGAGTGACTACCAGTCTTTGATTGGTTTTGCTCACTGGATGATGCAGAATAGGCACGTCTCTGTCCTCTTTTCTCAGCCTTTTTCTCTAACTCAGACATACCGTGTGGATCAGACAGCGGTTCAAAGGTATTTGAAAAACCTGGCATGGATCGGTCTAATGCTCCTCTGAGTGTTTCACGATAGGTGCCCATGGACCAAGGCCAGAACCGAATCTGAGGTCCATTGGGAGTCAAACCTCCAGGGAAATACAGCGCTTGACTCGGATATGGAATAAAGGGAGGATATCGTTCATAATCTGTCTGACAAGCGTAACCATAGTTACTAAAATGTTCAGATGCTGCACTTGAGAATTCATGGAATGCCCGCGTATGAGCCGGTGAATCAAATGGAGGTACTATTTTCAATACCCATGGCCAACCTTCCGAAGGGGCTTTGATAGCTTCAGCAACGGAGACCGGCGGCAGGCGCGCTATTGCGATAAGTTGTTCTTTTTCACTTGGAGTAAGGTCGTCAAACGACGCTGCGCTCAGTTTAGCAAGTAGCTCCTCCATTGAAGGTGTTCTGTACAGATTACCACCGAAAGCCGCGGCTGGGTTGTAGGCTGTGTCATCACTTGGACCATTCAGAGTTAGAAGATAATGCATTTCTCTACGTTGCTCTTCATTCAGTAAGTTGGATGGCTGGGCTAAAAGCCAAGCTAATTTAGCCTCTTGGGAGTGAGTTCGCCGTGGGCGCGTAGAATATGCCTCATCACAGAAGAGCACTTTCATCTCCTCCAACAACTTGAGGTCCTCAGATGACAGCTCATTCAATGGTTGAGATACCAACCAGTAAAACTTTTCTTCGAGAGACGGTGTGCGTTCCAATACTTCTGGAAGCAATCTTGACAGATATTCTAATAGATTTTTATCATCTTCACTCAATCCTTCGTATGGCCGTGACCTTAACTGACGTAACTGCGCTTCCATGTTGCTTGTTCGTCGTGAAAAGCCTGCATTTTTGTAAAAATCCAACAGAACTTTTGACGGCTGTGTGTTAACTAAAAGATCCGTTAGCGTTTCTTTTTCTGCTTGTGTCAGGGTACTGCAAGGTAAAGAGATTAATTCTTTGATTATCTCCTGGTCCGGCCTGGTTCTAACTCGTACCTCATCTGGTAAACTCTGGGGAATGTTGTTCAAGTAGGACAACAGTTGTTTTTCCTCATCTGTCAGTTCGTCATACGGCTTGGAAAGTAGATAAGCCAGTTTGACTTCCATTGAAGCAGTTCGTTTTGTTCCCTCTGGAGGTACCGGTTGTGTTTCTCGCAACAATTCAAGAAGTCTCTTCTGTTCCTTTGGTGTCAACTGATCGTATGAACGGCTGAAGAGTGCATTCAGCTCCGCTTCCATGGAAGCGGTGCGGAACGGTCGGAAGCCGTCTTTTGGTGGTTTACCAGGAATTCGCTTCAAATGACACAGCAATTCCTTTTCTTGTTGGGTGAGAGCGTCTAAGGGTTTGGCAGTCAACTGAGCTAGTAAAAGCTCCATTGAAGTTGTTCTGTATTTAACATGTGGTGCCAGAGCAGTGAGTGACTGCTGCAACATCTGTTTTTCAACATCTGTTAGGGATTCAAAAGGTCTCGACAAAAGGATATCCAACTTTTGATGAGCTTCTGAAGAGTCATCCAATAAATCGGCCAGCAGCTTTTGCTCTTCCGGGTTTAGTGATTCGTAGGGCCTGGAAAGTAGTCTTTCCAGTTCTGCCTGGTCTTTTGTTGACCTGTTTGAACGGTATTTTCCCAATTCCTCCATCAAACGTTCCATGGTTTTTTTTTCTTCGTCCGTTAAACTTTCGTAAGGCTTAGAACACAACTCTTTTAGTTGGTCCTTCATTTTCTTCTTCGATTTTTGTAGTTCTGGATCACGCTTATCAAATAGACCTTTCGGTTTTGTTCTGTCCTGCTCACTTAATCCTGTCTTACTGGCTTTCCGCACTGTACGTTTCTGTGCATCTGCTTGTTTGGTTAGTAGCCTCTGCAATTTCTGTTTCTCACCAGCACTCAGTGTGTCAAGCGGTTTGGCCAGTAGCGCATTCAGCATAGTTTGGTCCTCCATATCTTCCATCAAGTTACTTTTTTCAAACTCAGCAATCAAATCTAACAGCAAGCGGTGCTCTTCTGGGTTCAGGCTTTCCAAAGGCTTATCCATGAGAAAATTCAGGCGAGCCCTCTTTTCGTCGTTTGACATTCCATTCGAGCCTGCATCTTGATTAAGCAGCTCCATAAGCCGGCGTTTTTCTTCCTCACTAAGACTTTCGGGAGGTCGCGATAGAAGTGAGTTTAGCAGTGCCTCATCTTTTGGGTCGCTTAAACCCTCCCTTGTGCTTAGTTCTGCTATCAACTTTTTCATTGTTTGCTTCTCTTCTGGGCTCAGGCTCTCATATGGGCGAGATAACAAGGCGCTCATTTGTGCCTTTTTTTCTTGAATTGTTTGTGGTTCATTTATCGGGGATGTAGTGTCGAGGAGTTGTGCAAGTTTCTGCCTTTCTTCTTTACTGAGTGACTCGTATGGTTTGGAAAGTAGTTCCTTTATTTTCAACTGGTCCTCTGGATCACGATTTAAGCTTGCGTTTCCAAGATCAAATATGATATCGTTCATCAGTTTTCGCTCTTCAGGGCTTAAGCTTTCGTAGGGCTTTTCCATTAATTCTTTCAACTTTCTTTGGAGTTGCGCCTGTCTTTCTTTCACGCAATACTCAGGTAACCCCAAGGAACCTGTTGGCATTCTCATTTCTGGTGGAACTAATCGAACGTAAGAATAGACAGAAGTATACTGATTAATTCTAGGATCAGTCACAGGGGATCCACAAGTAGGCGGACCATAAGGAGGATAATAGAAACCGCCATGAGTGGATGTATACATGAGTGGAACCGTGGTCTGTGGTATACGGTCAAACCCGTCAGCTGTACCTGTCATGGGGTATCCACCTTGGGTCATACGAACCATACATTCCATGGAACCAGTTGGGCCCACTGAACCAGGTCTCAGTTCCCCGTATTCCACAGGGGAGCTAACTCCCCCGGGCTGCTGTGAGTTCAGTCTAGCGCCAGCATTGGCTTGAGCCACCCAAGGGTCCCGGCTTCCCATCATGTTACAAGGCATACTAGGGTAGAAAGGCAACGGTAATTGGTGTGCAATCCAGACTCCGATTTCTGCATTAAAAGGTGTGAAGAATGGATAGGAATAGGACCCCATTCCCGGATAGGGAGTTCCGAAAGGAGGTGGAGGTGTAGGACCAGGCATGGTTGGGTCGAAGATAACTGGGGTTGATGAGGGTGACGAAGTCGGTCTATTTTGATTAGGTTCTCGACTGCCCGATCCAGATGGTATATCTACAGGAGAAGATCCACTGTTGTCCATACCTCGAGTAACGTTCTGTTTGACAGATTGTGCCTTGGTATGACTGGTCGACGAACCTACGACAGTTTTTGTTTTTCTTTTATCCTGGGTGTCAAGACCATGTTCAGCGCTATGCATTTGTGACGCTCTTCTACCTGTATTCCTTTCAACAGAAGTAGGAAAACGCGTATCAATCGCTGAAAAAGTGTTACGTCCGGTCAAACCTTTGAAATGACCACTTTTAAATGTTACAGACGGGTCTTGCATCCGATTTCCTCCAGCTTCACATGTCGGCGAAGATGTCGAATTAATTCCTGGAATTTCAGCATCCGAGTGAGATAAAGATTTGTCTAAATTTATAAATCCCCCTGGGACGGAGGTACTGAATGCTGCTTCGTCGAAAAGTACATGCCTTTCTGTGGATTCTCTCGCACTACCTCCTCTCTTGGAATCACATTCGTATTCAAACTCTCGAAGACTCCGCAAACCATGTTGCTTTGGGCTGTCTTTTTTGATCGGTAAACTGTTACTTTTCAAAGAAACTTGAGAATTTATTGCAGTCCTATTCTCATGCGGTGCACACACACCATCCGTAACAACCCACTGATTGCCCACTTGCCGTCCCAAAATTGAAGCATTAAAACGAAGAGAAGTATCCGAATGTTTCTTTTCATAAACAGCCGGGAATTCGGTTCCAGAAACCCCGACATCTAGATTCACTAAATTTCTGGATGAATTTCCATGCATGCTTGGTCGTTTGCGTCGGACGATTTCATTGACGGACTTGCCGATTTCTGACTGCGTAGTATTATCCGCTTCCAAACCATGCAAGCTTTGTTTCAAAGTATTATCATAACAGCTAGTAAAAGAGTTCTTCCGAATAGAAACAAAAGAATGTCCAACTCCTGTGCCTCTGGGAATTTTTTCTATTTCTGTTAGACATCCTTCAGATTTGAGTACGTCTTGATGACCCGATCTTCTGACATCTTGAATTGACTCTCTGTGCACCAGTGTTGGACTGTTGTGACCTATTTTTCCAGGAGTTTGACTATATTTGTACTTTGTTTCATGAGCACCTTTTCCTGAGGGATCATCGAGTGGCTTACCGGAATCAACAAACTCCACACAGGTGCCTGAATGCTGTCGAAGACCAGTGTATAGGGCTTCAAAATTTTGCATAGTGGGCGCATACTCATTTAATTCCGCAGGATGTTGGAGGAGTGAAAAGCGTGATTTTTCTATAACCGGCATCACTGCTTTATCGGTATCTGACCTGAAATACACGGAGGAGGTTCGATTGTCCCTCAACTGATCTGGTGCATCTAGAATAGCAACTGAGGGAGCAGACCTACTAGCTTTTAGATCAAAGTGACAGTTATCAGGTGGTTCATTAGTTGGTATCAATTTCACCCCGGCAGCCGGTAAAAAAGAAATAGAGTTAATGGGTAAATTGAATAAGAGCTTACTACTAAGAGATTCTTTGATTGAAGCGGGGGCTGGAATTGCTTCATTGCTTCCTCGCATTTCGTCAGCACTTTGACGTTTCTCAGACGAATTACGCAATGATCGACCATCACTGTACATGCTATGTATGACGGAGCTGCTACGAACCCTTCGGCCGATTTCACTTTTCCCCATATGACCACGCCGTTGAGGTGTGCAGCTACTAGTGGTGCGCTGAAAGTCCATGATGATTCTATTCAGGCCACCAAGCCCAGGCTTGGAATCGGCTCGTGGTCCCATGTGAACCCGACCGCCCGTGAATCGCCCGGGACCTGATAAGTTTATCGTGTTCACCGGCTTTTCTTCGTTAACTGGCACCCCTACACGAAGGGAGTGAAGGTTCCCACGCGCACCTTTGTGTCTATCTATCCCATGTTCTTCACTGATGCATTCAGGTGCATCAGACAAACATGATAATCTAAACTGTCGACGATAGGAGTTGATCCGACAAGGCGTGATTTGCACTGGGTTTCTATTGTCGTACGTTGATTTTGTCGGCGGAAACCTTCTTCCTCTCGACGAAATGGCTGCAGAAGTGGAATACAACACATTACTTGCATCAAGATCCAGAAAAACCTTCATGGTCGGTTGAACACTGTGCTGTGATTCTTGGAGACCTATCACTTCATATAGTGACAGTGTAGATAGTGGATGATGAACAAGTTGTCCAGACCTACACCGTGACCACGCGGAACTTGATTTACGAGAACTCAAACGCTTCCTTCGATTATCTTCAAGGTCAGAAGCCACAGTTCCTGCTTCACTAGCTGACTGTGAACTACCGTATCGAACATTACCTTCTGCTACGTAGAAAGAATGGCCATCAACGAAATCGTCACTCTTGCGGGATAACCTATGGCGTTTCCCTGCAATAACATCCTTGAGTGTTTCCTGTTGTTTTAGTTTGAATACCAGTCCATTTACCGACTCCTTCTTTTTCCATAACTTTATTGGCTCCGTCCGCGTATGTGAAAACGAAGTCACAGAGTCGGAAGAGGAGCGCGCTGATGCATGAACTCCAGGAGATCTCTTCTGTAATTTCTCCTGTGAATCGTCAACTATTGCACCATCAGGGCGCACGGGATTTTGGATCTTTCCGCGTAGCACTAGTATTTCTGACGAACAGGGCATCATACTGTTTGAAGACTGAGTGGATAAACCGATGACCCTTGAGTAAGAAGCGACTGTTTTATTTCCCCGGCATATTGCTGGCAGTGTGTGCTGAAGCAGCTGAGTCATGTGCGCGGTTTCCCCGCCATTTGAATCTAAAATTACTCGTGATTTGTATGATTCGGATGAAGGTAGGTCATTCCCTTTACACTGATGATATTGATTCTTATCTTCTGACGATAATTCTTTTGTGGGGAGTTCTTCAAAATTTCCAAGCCGTTTTGCAAAATTGTTGTCACTCGTGGATGATTCTTTTGCCACCCAATCAGGTTCATCTTTTTTCGATGAGTCATGTGATGTGATACACTGACCTGAAGTGTAATCTCTCCTTTTGTTTCTATTACCGCTTAACTGTGCTGCAGTTTGATATGGACCTTGGGTTGATGCTGCGTTACTGAGATGAACGTCGTTTTGTATGTGGTCTTTATCATTTCGGAGAACCTTTAACAAGCACATATTTAGTTCCTCCTCTAACTGCTGATTGTTTCCGTTATTAGTTTGGCACGCAACCGTCGAATGAGATAACAAGCTGGAGTTTTGATCAGCGATGGCATCAAAAGTATCAAGTGATCCTTCTTTGAAATCTGAATTTTTTCCACAATTTTTACTGACTTTGTATTCATGCTTTTGTTCTTGGGCACTAAGAGGACGTAGATCCTCAGAATAATTCTTAAACTGCTCACCATCTACATAGAGCCCGCTAATCCAGTAGAGCAAATTCGTAATACGTGATAAAGGTTGATTCCTGCGTGCATATCTATTCATATTTTGCAATGAACTGTTGTCGTTATGGGTGCAGAATTCTGTGCTCGACGTGATCGGTCTATTCTGGATTATTTCAGCAAAATGGTTTAAAGGCCACATGTTCCTCCATTTCATGAATGCCGAACCACAGTTATTTGCGATTAAACACGTCCAACATAAAAGCAGACGGGAAAGATATCCCACGTAGACTAAAATTGACGCGTTTAGGTTTTCTCGATTCCTTATAACGTTAACTGCGGGCTCTAAATATATGTTTGTCTTCCTCCAGGAAGCATTCAATCCAGCGAATAGAGGAAAAACAGACCTTCCACAAAGAACAGCCTCTGTCACGAACCTATGGAGACTGGTTTGTGATCCTTCGCCGGGCTGAAGACGGTGCACTATACGACGTGCTATCGTTAGTATATACTGTCTGATCCGCTTTGACGTATCATTGGCTGTCAAATAAACTATAACGATTCTGTCGAAGAACAAGTCCAGGTTCGGAAACTCCCACAACTGCGTCGGCGACAAGAATCTGTAGAACGGTTTCCGGACTATATCAGAGATCTGCACAACAAGCGAAGAAAGAGAACAACAATCATTTTTGTTCCAACGAGTTATCACGGAGTGAATAAAATGAGGCCCACAGATAGAGGCCTCACTGCTTATCGTTCTTTTTCATCATCATAGTGTAAAAAACAGTAGACACGCTTATCATATGAAAACTCTTCTGTTGTAAGAAGCTACCGTTCAACGCCGAGCCGAACTGGTTGAGGTTACTGCTGTTTTCCAACAAGATCAAAACAGCGGAAAATCAGCTTCTAAAATCGAAACGATAGTTGATTATTCCCTCTGAACGGCCATAGTCAATGTTCCCGACTTCGGAATAAAATTGATTAATGCATGGTAATATATGAAGGTTTTTCATGTGTCCAAAATGTGAACATCTTAGACTGGGTCATATGTGATGATATCATCGCTGCCCACAGTTCACAGGGTGTTTTGTATAATTACTCAATGCAAGTCTGACGTCTATCCACGTAACGAAGACCAACAGCCTGACAAGTTTATGCCGATGATAAACTTTACACGGAACTCAATGTAGAGGCTAGTTCTTATCATAAGAATTACGTGCATTGTATCGTATAAACACACCGAAATGGCGGATGCACTTCGACCGTTCTGTATACATATTTTCCCAGGTGGACCTATGCTTTCACTACTACGGCGTGGAGCTTATACGATAGAGATCTGTTTACAGTAGTTTTAATCATTTTAGAGCGGAAAGCCATAGCCTAAGGGCACTGCACCACAATTTACAAGTCATGCTTCACTGTCGGTTGGGCCCAGTTCATCGATGGACATCAACAGGTGACTCAAGTCAACCTCGGTATTACAGTGACCACACTTCTAGCAAGTTTGCGATCACAATGGGTGACGTTAGAAAAATCGTGTACTGGGATAATTTTAGTCACGAAGGTACATCTTTTGATTTCGCACGAGTCTAGAAATAACATCTGTTTTTTCCTAACAGTTAGGACGATGGGTTTATTATGCACAAGTTGGAAAGATAGTGAAATGAGTTATCTACTCCCGAAGGTGGATCCTAGAGATGACAGTGAAATGTGACGGGGAGTATGATCATGAGGGACCTTAGAACGAAGATCAATCTCATACTTTCGGTGTCCCACCAATTATATTTTCGGCAATAAATAGTGTATTCTTTTGTTCAACGCTCAGAAACTGTCAGCAGCTATGTGTACCTGAGAAGCTGAAATTCGACTGATGGGGGTATTGGAGACGAGATCTCGCTACGTACCTCTAACGCCCGTTTGACTTTTGCCAATCTAAGGCACCTGTGGCGTCATCATAACATCAGGCTTCCCCTGAAGGATAGAGTCTATAGTGCCGCAGTTCGTTCAGTGGTCCTTTACGGATGCGAAACCTGACCAAATCGAGATCTGATCCGGTTGGCCGAGTTCGACCACCGGTGTCTACGATCAGTCACAGCATCACATCAGCAATGACAAAGTCCGAAGGAGAGTATTTGGAGTGGGTTGTTCATCACTCAGAGTAATTGGTTCTCTTCGTCGGTTACGGCGGCTAGGTCACTTCTTGTAGATGCCCGCCCCGCGCTTTATTCGCGCTCGCTGGACAGGATTGGAAATGGCGGTGTGACGGGTAACCGATGACCTGGGAAAGGGGTTTAGAGTACTGACTTCCAGTTTAGTCGTAGTGGGGCCCTGTCGTCTATTAGGTTGGATCAAGAATGACACCGAAAACATTTGGTTGGAGATGCTGACGGATGTAGCCCGAAACCTGAGTCATTGACGGCAATGCTGCATAAAATGCTTCGCTAGCTCCTCATCCTTCCCCTTCCATATATAAAACCACAAAAGAATATGAAGAATCAAAATATGGTGTGTGGGGAAACTTGCGACAAAAAGTCATTCCAGCTTTTATGTCCTTTCCCTTATTGTACATTGTTTTCCTATTATGCCGTGGTCTCTTTAGCACGTTGTCCGTACCAGATCCGTGTTAAATGTATATACATTATATATATATATATATATATATATATATATATATATATATATATATATATATATGCTCTATGAATGCCTTTACATAGGCTGTCGAACACACCACCAAATTGGCGCTCTGTTATCCAGTGACCGAAGGAAACTATTGGCTGCTCACTATAAAGTTGTAATAGTGGAGAACTTTGTTGTGAACTGGTTCGCTTTTATGATTGTTTTTGTTGTTCGTTTTTCACGTGTCCTTACTATCATCACACTATTTTCAGCTACATGTACAACTGACAAGTTCAATAAAGCCTTACCAATGGGCGAAGTTCTTATTCTGCGATTGTTGGCGATCCCTCGTCTCTAATTCAATACAATTCGTTCAAGTTGTTAACCGGAGCGAATTCTTCGACCAGAGCGATCTGATGCTGACCCTTATTCGTCAAACTCAACCGATCTTTGGATTCACTGGAAAAAAACTCCCGACAATTATCTGACCAGCATAAAAGACCCAAATCTGAATATACTTATCTCTCTGACTAATCTGGTGTAGCCCTGTGTACGAACACATCGCTGAATGTACACACTCCGATTCCGTCATCGAAACGTTGACCAACCTGTACATCCAGTCCAATAATGAGTGTCGCTCGACGCGTTCCCTCGGCTACTTGTCAAAAAAACCGGCAGACTACTGACCAATTCACTCAACGTCTAGAATTCCTCGCTGTTGCTTTTAACTCTGAATCATTTACGACAGAGGTAAACCACGATGAATTTATTAGTGACTCCCTAGTCTACGGTTTGCTGTCTCGTGAAATTCGCCACAGATTACTGAAAATAAACGACTCCATCGCAAAACGTTTGATTTGTCCAAACTACTGAAACTCGCTCACACGCAGGCTTTATCGTGCAACCATGATACATCTGTGGTTCACGTCACAAGCAACAAAGCCTTCTGAATCGGCCACATCTCAAACACTGACTTCGGATGATCTAATCGCAGTTGTGGGTCATTTATTCTGCCATTTCTGCGGCAACGGCCGTCATTCGTGCACTCGTTGTCCTGCAAGGGAAGCTATATGTGAGCCTTGCGGAAAAAGAGGACACTTAGCGTGCTTGCCGTGTGGCAGCATCCAGATGTCTATCCGATACCACCATTATTATGCTTGTGAATCGTATTTCCAAGCAGTGACTCATTGATACTGAAAGTTCTGAGAGATACATTTCTCAAGCAACTATAAAAAGCACGAGCTACCCATAGTAGATATAGAAACTGAGTCGCATTTGCATCTACTTACTAATCGAGCACTACACGCGGAAAGGAATACCTTAGTAGATGGCTCTGCTGTCCCCCGGCTCACTAACGCCCCTGATCTATTGAGGCCTTATGTGGTTCACCATTTTAAGTCCCAGGATCACGGTTGCCAGTCTCCTTCGCGCATCATGAAACATGACAGTACACAATCACACACGCACTCGCTCTCTTGCTCGCTGTGGTCACTCAAAAAACAATCATGAACTTATCGCCTTCACCAACATTCGTGGAATGAACCATAATATCGATTCTGTACACCAATTCCACCAATCTTCTTCTATTCTAATCCTTCCTTCCACCGAAAATCAAGTCGCCGCTCATCAGACACCATCCGCTTCTAAGTCCCCGACCATTCCTTTTACTCCGATTGGTCGCCAAAAGCTGGTGTCTGTGCTTTCGTTCCCCAATCAGTCGCCAAATTCAGACGCCAAAATGTTGACTTTTCCAATGGTGAATTTCAGTTGGTAACGTCGATTTTGATGCCAAACAAAATCTACTCAGTATATAGTCTGAGATTTGCACTTACTTACGGTGTTTCAGGGAAACAGGGAATGACAGGTCTACTCAGTTTTCTCTCATTCATGTTGATTTATTGCTGCCCTATTAGTAGTATAATGTGTATGACCTTGGTGGCCGAGGTAAAATGCTTTGAGCAATGTAAGTTAAGCATTACCAACATGGCGAAATAAATATTTAAATCTAAAAAACAGGTTAACGAACAAGCTTGCCTTCAGGAATTCTTAGTCGTGCCAACAGAACACGATGTCTGTGACCAAAATGCATAAGGTATACAGTCAACAAAGGAGTGTTAGGGCTACGTGTTCACACCCCTTACTGCACAGATTTATCCAGAGACCGAGTGCGAGCGGATTATCGCATTCGCGACGTATAGCCTTACGGACGTTGGGTGGTGAAGAGGCCCGGTTAGATTGAATGCATGCATACATTTATTCTGTGCGCACCAAGGGAGCTTGTAGAGGCGAATCCCGACCGCTTCCGCTGTGGCCAAGATGCGACTTCCCAATGCGGGCCGCCAAAATCAACCTTGATCATATATATATCTTAGTCGGCGTCACCTAAATTTCTTTTTGTTTTATCTGACGTATATAACTGTGCTGTACTAAGCTATTTAATGAAGCACCGAAAACGATCGTTTACCACTCCGCAGGCGGTGGTTGACGCCTGACAAAAATGCGCCATTTATTGATCGGACACCACTTCAGATCGGTTATGGATCAACGATCGACGGCCCTTACGTTTGACACTCAATCAAGAGGCAAGATTAAAATTGGTAAGATCCAACGGTAGCGTGTAGAACTCTATGTTCGTCAATACGGGGTTGTTTATCGCCCAGGTCGAGTTAACCCTGTGGCGGATACACTTTCTCAGCGTCAGTGCCCCATCTTTCAGTCGTGCTGACCTATTCAAGTATCATGCATCCTTGTGTCACCCAGAAATCACTCGGGCGTTTAGTTTGTGCGCGCTCTAAATCTTCCATTCTCTGTTCGAGAAGTAAAACATATAACATACTCTTTTCGAATTTGCGCGGAGGTAAAAGCGAGGTTTTTAACTCTCGTCAAAACTGCTGAACCCTTTCAGAGTCTGAGCACCCAAACACAGCAAATTCCTTCTTGTAATAGTCGATGAGTTCTACCGGTTTCTTTTTGCTTACCCTTGCCCAGGTATTTCTACATCCATTGCCATTTGGTGCCCCACCAAGCTTTTAGATATTTACGGTATGCCTGTGTGCCTCCATTGTGATCGCAGATCTTTATCAATGTCTGAAGACCTCCGACATTTTCTTTGCGAGAAATTCATGGCCATCAGCCACACCAACGCTCACGATCCCCAAACTAACGGACAGGTGGTACATCTAAATGGCACGCTTTGGAATGTCATTACCCTGGCTCTGAATTCACGAGCATGAGGAACTCGACAGTGGGATGCGTCATACCTCATACGTTCTCTCCTTTGCAATGGTGGCCAACACAACACTGTACGAACGCCCGTTTGTTTCTAACAGTCAAGCTGAGGAGATGGAGTTCCTTGAATTCAATCTGAGTTACGCAGGAGTACTTTTTCCGGATGGCCACGAAGACTCAGTCTCATTACGTCAGTTAGCTCCTGCTGCACGCGATGAACGCAAAACCATTCAGTTCAGAAACTCCAACGATACCATCATCAAATCAGAGTACTTCCAACGAAAGCGTCCCCGCCGAACCTCATAACAAAGCCTCCTCTAGCAATAACAGGGAATTCGTCCCTACTGTTTGCGAAATCGCGAAACGTAAATTTTGCATTTGTATGCATATATGAAAAGGTGCAAAATAGTCTTTATCCTGTATTTTCCGTTACACGTACGGACAGAAGAAAAATATTGTGCACTGGTTTTCTGCTGATTGTGTTTATTGTCTGTTTTTCACATGTTCCAATTACTAGCACACTTTCTTTCCTACTGACAAGTTGTTTAGTCTTATCATCAGGGGAAGTTCTTACTCTACGACCGCTGCCGATCGCTCGCATCTAATTCACTACAAACTTTGATTTCAGTAGACCCGTAACAAGGTATGTTGGGAAACAAAACATTCCAATATTCTAGTTGATTTTCAGGGATCTCCACGGCAGGCATATACTCCGTATTCCTGGAATTTGTGCCTGATCTTTCGTTGTAGTATAGAAGGTTTGGACTTAAAGTTCTGTGTATTGGATGGTTAGCTTCGAACAAACAACGGGTTGTTATTATCCGAGGGATAAAAGGAGTTTTATTTGAGTCGACGTTTTTAAAAATTTATCGTGCTGAAGTTATTTCTTCCTCACCGAAAAATCAACAACAAACCTAGCGCTTCCAAAACCATCCTCTTGTGCAATGTTTTATCCGACGGAAACCCGCATGATCTTGATATACCTAGTTGGGGATTATTTGAAGTGATTACACCCAGAATCTTCCACCTCTTTTCCATATTTCACAAATACGATTCTTTTCTCTGTCTATTTTTATGTTTCCGCTTTTAGGGCAGCCATTTACTAAGTTTGATTCTCGTATTCACGCGTTTTCCTTATCTTTCAGATGCTTCAATTTGCGACTCATTCTGTACTGCTTCTTCATTCCTACACACAGTTTTTGACTGGGAGACAGCAAACAGAACCACTAGATCGATTTCATAGGCAATGGTTTTTCAAACTGGAAAAGCGATGGTTCATGTTGTCATATCCCAGCAGGGCAAAGTTTGTATTGAAAAGTTATGTATAAAGAGCGAGCGGTGATTAGCAAAAAGGCTACGTATGGAAACTAAAGTGAACTACGATAGAATATGAATGTGTGCACCGCTTATCGCGGAACCTGGAGACCTTGCCTAGAATCTTTAAGCAACGGACGACAGAACTGAGTGTATCCAAAAGAGGAAGTTTAATACATTTTGTGTCTACGTCCACCGATTATGGCTAAGCATCTATCCCAACGAGACTGTATTTCGACGTGATTTGATGAGTTGTATGTTTCCAAGACTCAGAGCTGTACAGACTAGCTTTTTCGAACCGCAGACGAAATCATGCCTGACAGGTCAATAGGTAAAAATAACAATGTCTAGTCTCTCTCAACCAGTTGATGGGCAACCTCTGGTTCTCTAAGACTAGCTACTATGCCTCTGTAGAGGACACTCCGGCGAATGAACACGGAGTTAAGCAGTTGACGGTAATAAAACAACTTCATCGAATGGGCTTAGGAATGGAGTACCTGCGACTTATTTCGCGGGGAAAAGTCATCGCACTTAGCTGAGTAACTATCGCCTGCCCAAGCTGGACAGCCCCGAGCCCACGGTCCGTTTGCTCCATTGGGTACACAGAGCTAAGGTCTGAATCCGAAAAATGGATTGATAATGAAGCACCAACATTTGTTTTCTCTATCTCACTAATTGTCTGTTTTATCGTATTGTGCACCCCTCCCTCGGTTTTCTAACTGTTGTTGTTGCGTCTGCACCTTGATTGATCTCAAGCCGGTGGAAAAATAATATAATATACCAGCGAAGACAATATGTGATAGGAACAATATTCAGGAGCCACGCGACGAGGCAGTAAAAGTTCCTTCACGAGTGCTTTGATTGCGTTCCCGAGTTGAGTTGAAGCCTGACCGCCTTGTAGGTCAGACTGTTGGACCAAAGGCTCTGATTAGGGTTTCTAATGAAAATTCTCTCTTGCAGTGTAGACGACAGCAAAGTATGATTCATCCAGAAACATCTAGCATCCCTCCTGTCAAGAGGGCCCAACCGGTTTTTTCTCTTCCATTTAAGATCGATGAAACAGGTCATTGCTTCTCAAAAGGTATGTCTGATGTTAAGAATAGTTCAAAAGTAAGACACAAACCAAACGCACTTTTCAGTTGCAAATGTTCATTTCGATTGGCTACCTCTGTTTGTTAACTACCAAATAAGGAAACAGGCTAACCCAGCTCGAACTCTTGAAACTTTCAAAATAGATGCACACTCTCTTTCAAACGCGCATAGAAGACACCACATTTGAGATTACACATTACACCGGGGAAGGGGGGGGGCAACTTAGACCGCCGAATTCACTCATCGTGTATCAGGTGATTCGGTGTCTAGTAACTGTGACAAGGCTGACGTCAGGATCTCTTTGAGCACGCTGCAACCACTGGGTCCAAATCAGAAGTTGTTTGTGTGCAGTTCAGTTGGAAAATTCTGTGTGAGCAAAAAAGATGGGCTGAAGCGTCCATGCTTCTTTGTCGTGTCTGTGTATGCATCCACTGATTACGCTTCTCCCGAGGTCAAAGATGAATTCTATTGAGATCTGTATCAATTCCTTCGAATTGTGACCGACGGACGTTGTGGTCATTGCTAAAGATTTCACCACCCATGCTGGTTCTGTCATAGATACCAAAAGACATGGAAAGCTTATTTTCCATGCCAGTCGATCGGATTGCAACGGCGATCGTCTGATCCAGTAGTGTTCTAACGACAGAAAGATTCTGGTGCGTGTGAACTTTTCTCATAAAAAGTTTCACGAACTCACACAGCATCCCCCTACGATTGCACAACGTAGAACTCAAATTGACCATTGCCACTGGTCACCGCTGTTGTGGATCAGTCGAAGACTACCGTTCATTCTGGTCCACGTCCGTGGACTCAGATCACAACTTGGTACATGCTAACCTTTGTTTACATCTCCCCTGTTGTCACACCAACGGTAAATCAATGAGTACCGCACGGCAGCTTCTAGACAATAGTCAATGATCTGCCTCCCAGGTAGAGCTTCCTACATGACTATCGATGCCACCACATGACCAGTCAAGTCAGGATAAGACAGAAGGTGACTTTATTAATCCTAGGGGATGGGTTTTCAGGCCAAGACCCAATTGAATACTGACAACATATCAATGAATCCCTATAGGCTTTTGCCAGTGCCATATAAAACTCCAGTCGAGGTAGGCCTCATAAAAATGGATATATTCGACAAACGCTTTCCTTTCGGATGCTCACAGATAGCCCCTTCGGATGCCACTTCAATGAGGTGCACAAATTCCTGCGACTTCAATTCACTAAGGATGTGATAACCAATCGCCAGCAGTGCTGGATAGCGAAATGTAGGCTAAGAATAAGACTTCGACTATCAACAGTAGTCGTAAACTTCATTGCCGGATTAGTAGTGCTAGCCCCTAGTAATAGGGTGTAGGTGAGACAGTGAATGAATATGGCAGATTACTGGTTCATCCTCGTGAGCGTTGTCTGGAAAGCTCGACGAAGCACTTTGCAGGGCAATACAGCTGACTCACCTCCAGAGTAGACTTTCCGATAATACCTATAGAATAAAAGATGCAGTTAGGCATCACTGTTATTCAGGAACATCTGAGAAAGGTAATATGAAAAAGAGAAAGGCTGGTGGACTTGGTGGGTTGTCACCGTTCATTCACAAAGATGTAAGCGAATCTTTGGTCTTGGAGTTAAAAGTCTCCTTCAGATTAATTTGTGACAATGAGCAAATTCCCATTGAATGGTTCCAACCGGTGATCATATTGATTCACAAGAAAGTTAAGCGATCCTATTGTGAAAACGACCGAGGAATTAGCTTGGTAGAATTTGCATCCAAACTGCTCTTAGACATTATTCTCCGCCGATTATCCAGCACAAGCGAAAGGTGTTGGCGATAAATGAAGCCGGTTTCAGATTCATACGCGGTTGTAGCGATCAAATCTTTTTCCCTACGATAAATTTCATAACACAGGTCCATAGCCTTTATCTTTCTGGATCTAAAAGTGGCGTTCGACTGAGTCGACCGCACAATTCTCTTGCGTCGAAGGGTTTACCAGTGAAATCTATCTCCATTTTCAATCATTGTGTGTGAACAGCCGAACCCGAGTTCTTGCTTACGGTGACCTTTCACCCGGGCTTACCACAAGTAGTGGTGTTCATGAGGATTTCCCTCTATTACCCTCCCTTTTGAAACTGCGTAGTAAAGGTGGTTCTGAAAATAGACCTATTCTTGAGTGAGAACGGTGACATCGATATGTGATCAAAGAGTAAACTATCCGATTCAGGACACACGGACAAATTTGTTCTTCAGAGTAAGGTTCCATGTAAATTACAAGTTTTCCTAGATTGCTCAACAACAGCGACTGCGATGCGTTTTTTTATCTTCCAAGTGTAAAATGCTGCTGAAGTACTGGGTTGATCCTACAATAAAAATTAGTCCTATCTGAGGAATCCTTAGCTGAATTAGACCAGTTTTGTTATCTGGGCAGGTACATCTCACCAACTGATCGCACACCGTACAAAATGTCGTAGTGCATACAGGAGGTGAGTTTGACTTTGTTGATTTGAACCTCTGTTAGCGGCGGCTGGACACCTGATTGGCTGCAAAGGGTCGAGTGTGCATTGTGACACGCAGTTTTGTCTTTCTATACGGCCCAGAATGATGACCGTTAAAGACAGAAAATACGCAAATAATATCCGCGTTTAAACATCAATACCTGTGCAGTATTGCTCGAATATAGTGGCAACACGGTATCAATAATGCTGAGGTTATGTGTAGTGTATTGGGATCTGGAATTCAGTCTCTGGAGCAAGCCCTCAACCTAAATAGCATAGGGTGACCGGGATTATGTGGTACGCATGCTCACACATAAACGTTCTCTGTGTACAGTTTTGTTCAAGGCTGAGTCTAGGTGGTTAGTCCCTGATATGACAAACAGATTTAGGAAAACCAATCAATGGACTTGATCGAGTAGGACGTGTAAAGATTTCGAGTTGGGGTTCACGAACACTTCACACAAGCTGGTGCCACGGTAAGGGGCATGGCTTCATTCAAGTTCTTTCTCAGTCTGAGTGATTTTATTTTGTGGTCAAAATAACTGAACTGAAGCAAACCATTCTCTATAATCATCGATCAAAAGTGGTAGTTTTGTTGTTCCAATAGCTGAAATATCCTCATGAAAACAATAAGAACAGATTTTACGAAACAGTCACCACATCAGTTATCCGTCCATACCAAGAGGCATCATCCCCATTTTCTGGGTGAAAGACACTGAGTCGATAACCAGCGCAACCACAATGCACTCTGTTGACAATCAACTCCGACAGTGTTCCGAAGAAATGATTCTGGGGCATCCACCCGCGGAACATGGTGATGGATGATGCATTGGGACAAAGCAAATTGACCTGTGGTCTTTGTACGCAGAAGTGTACAACTTCCGCGACCCATAATTGGTCAAGTCTGTAGACAATAAAAAGGCGCTATATTGTGTGGTGTGAGCGCACTCGCAGTCACTCCAGGTTTGAATCCCTACAACGGCTCTGAGGGGGTTGTGCACTGCTCATGATTCCTTACAAACCAGATGAAACAGCTCTGTGGATCAGCTGGGTGTTGGTGCTACATAATGAATAATTACACAGTCGATTTCAGTCTGCTGTTGCTCGTACTAACCACAAATCTGCCAACAAAAGACAAATGATAACATCAACCAGACAGTGTGAGGATCCTTTTACACTTGATTATTGTATAGAGGCCTGCTCATACAAAACCTAATGTGCCCTGAAAGAAGTATTATAATTCCGGATTAGTACTGGAGGTACCCGAAAAACCAACACTTCTCTGAATATATATATATATATATATATATATATATATATATATATATATATATATAACACGAAGAGTCTTATTTTTGGAAAATGAGACTTAGCCTATTGTTCCATAACCTGAACCAAAAGGCAGCGATAGTATTGATTGTGTGGAGATCTGACCGGGTCTTACGATGATGAGCATTTGAGAAATAAAACTGGTCGGAAGCGGGAAACAAAAAGAATTTGGATAAACGATTTCTTAGATGTATTCGACAAACAAAAACCATGTATTTATAACCTCAGTGAGTGATAATGAGTGTAGTTCTTTCAACTAAGAATAAAGAGCGTACTAGAGAAAGTGAATAGCATAGACAGAAGCTGCGGAATTAGTGCATTCAACGAACAAACTAATGATTTTCACATTCCTAGGCAGATGGATACCTAACTCGGTGCCGTTTCGATAATGGATCATAGCCAAGACCTTTGAAAATCCATTTGTTCCACTTACTGTGGCTATCTGGGATTAATAAAACACTGACTTCCCGAACGTTGTTTTGGTGACCACCGCGATAAAAGGTTCATTTGGTGAGGGCATGATTCAATTTTTCGGAACTATTAAGACAACATATCAGGAAACTAATGTCATGTGATATGTGACAATGGTACATAGTTATGGCTCAAAATATTGAAGATTCCTAACAAAATTGAAACAGTTCATGCAATGGGTTTTCACGGATGACCTGAACGACGATGATATTACATTGTGAAACGTTCAACAAACAATTCAGAGCTTCGACTATCAGGTATCACACTGAAGTTGGAAAACTTGACTGTCTTTTGACTAGTATCATATTTCCTTCTAGTAAGATCAAAACGTGTGCCATTTGACTAACTTGTCATTAACAGCACTTAGTACAGTTCAAAGAAATAAATTTCTACCATTATATACCTTAACATCTTAAGGCTACAATATTACTTTCAGTGGATGAGCACCGTCGTTCCCATGGAGGACTTTAGCTCCATATATTGCTTTTGTCGACCTTGTGACCGAAAAACAAAAATATTGCCTCAGTAACGACATATTCAGTTTCAGCAGACAAGAAGTGAAATTGAATTACGGTGATCCTGCATTAAACTCACCTTAGGTTCACAAACCCATCTGAGCATGTCTGACTAAATAGAACACACGACTGAAGGTGAAAACTATCCCTTCCCGAAAAATATTCACGTTCACTAAATGCTCTCATCTTGTTCTACTGGCATTCTGCGGTTCAATGATCGTGTAACATAGCTCCTGTTCCGCAAATATATCTCAACCGCAAATGGAAAACGACCGCCAACACTGCAGTGCCTGATACTGTTTGCCATGAAGAACTGTCTTCGTGAAAGTGAAACCACAAATAACCGACCAATCGGTTTTCTTTTTCGTAACCCTTTAGATGTCGAACTTGGGAGTTCTTCATTTCGTTCGAATACTTTTGTCATACAGAACTGCTCCTCCACTATATGTCTAAATCCGTTTCATTGTAGGGTCGTCTTTATACTCCAGATTCAAAATTGACGGTTCAACCAACTGCTGTCTACTGATCCATTTATCGCTCACACTTAGGTATCTAGGCTCCACGGAACGTCCGTAGCATCGGTGCCGTAAAGATCATCATATTTCCTCTTGATTAAGCACCTTTTTCCTTTTATTAGTCGCAGATGAAGTAGTAATTAAAAACCAAGTTTCCATGTCTGCTCCAAGCCAATGATCGACACGATGATCGCGGGGTTATTTTACGGATCGCCCACCAGCACTGTGTACTGAAAAGATTTCCATTAAGCTGCATCAGAAGTAGGTTTCTAAACGACAGGCCATTCGGAGAATTCCCTCTTCGGCCGAGTGTTCTTCCAGTGGGTTAGGGGAAACCTTAGTTATAAATTTTTTAAGTCCTATTACAAATGATAACATTTCAAACAGAAAATACGGAGCGAATGGTAAACAAAAGACACTCATAATCAGGACAGAACTAGGAATATTCATAAGGGCCTTTCGTTAATTTGTAGAAAAATTGCATAAAAAGTGATGATTCAAATTAAAAATCAACAGGAACCCCAAACCCTCCCAAACGGAACTTACTTTGGTTGACGCACCAAAAACTGACGACCGAGTTCCATTCGGATTCCCCGACTCCCATTTAGGTTGATCACTGAAGATTCTCGCTGCACCATTATAATCATTTAATTCGTTCTTCAATTGGGTCCGAGAAGCCGGCAAGTTATCTCCCATAATGCGCAATTCTCGCTCACCACATTCTCTAAGCTGATTGTCGGGGTTAACCTCATCATCAGAGACTACATGATTCATGTCACATGAATGCTCGTGCCGAGCTGCAACGAGATCATCTATATTTGGTACCGTCGATGTTGTCTGGCTCACACAATAGCGGTTTAACGGATGTTGTTCTACAAAACCGATGCACGTGCCATGTTGAGCCACAACAAGGTTTTCATCTTCGAGATCTGAGTTTGGCTACAGCGAATAGGAAAAGGCGAAAACGGTCGACGTTTAGTTTTTTGTTACCGAAAAGAGTCAAATGAGAACGGTGCTGAGCTGACCGCGTTGAGTCTTAGTGGTGTCAGAAATCTGGGTCAATCGCTTCTGCATGTGCAAACACAAAGCGTTCAGCTTCATAACTGACTTTGACGACCAGGTCGCCAGCTTATTAGTTGACTCATAAGGGCCTCTACCTCAACTCTGCTGAGTGCCAATGTTACGTAATACCGTACAGGGGAAATCTGGCAACAGTTAAACAGTGAATAAAAGAATATTGTTTACTTTGTCGTGAGTTTAGCGCCTGCCAAACTCAGTCATCTGCGACGTCAACGTGACAACTGATTATCTGTCAGGGTTCGAGTGCAGGCTGCAGCAGTGAGGCCAGTTCTTCATTACGGTATATAAGCGTGACCACTAGGAATGTAGAGTATACGAGAATATCCGCAGTTGAACATCAATGTCTTAGTTTCATTATTCGGATCTGACAGGAACACCGCAACGGCAATACTGAGATTAGTTTTACGGCACACGAAACGAATCATCACTAAAGACCACCAGGGTAATGTGGTTGGGACATCTGTTGAGCATGTCGCCGGATGCAATGCTGGCTGAAACATGTAACGGCAGGACAATGACTGAGATAGGCCAGCTCATGACTTCAAAAACGGTATGCAAAGCCTGACCAGTGAACTTGGCCATTTGGGGGATGTTAAGCGTCGTGGATAAGGTTCAAGAGATTCACCCACTGTCTAGATACAATAAGTATATGACTACGCGTCGCGAATAATTTTTACCCAGCGCCGAATAATTCTGACCTTATTCCGAAACAATACGGAAAATGGTGTAGTGTGATATCATAATGACTGGGGTGATTTGCCCAATGCATGCGCGCCCGTATCTATTAGGCTGAGGTGAGATCGCTTGTTGGGGGGCTGACACTCATATCAGGTTAAATCGGGTAGGCGATTCAGTTGTGGGGATGATTGTTAGTTGATTTTTCCATCATCATCCGTTGTTGTTTCACTGTCTGACGAGTACGAACTCCGAGAACGTACACCTATCGCATTTACCAATAGTAATGATAATATTATTAATAATGATGTCAATAATAATATTAATATTAACAGCCGTCGTCAGTGTCTGAAATCGGATTGCCTTCGATTGGTTTTGGTAGGATGGCGGGTCCTTTTTGTTCGCATTCTTCTCACTATATGCATAAGAGTAATGAACAACCAAAGCTAAGAGATATCCCGTGTCTAGCATTAGCCTAATGAAATCAACTTTAGGATAGTGGGGAAAATGAAACCCGAAAAAAGTCAAACGTACGGTACCTCTTTCTCAATGACTGATTATTGAAGTAAAATATACTACGTTTTAGAGATGACACTGGGGCTTCATAAAACATTCAGTACTTTTAATAGGATGTTGGTTTCATATTGGGTTAAGTCCATTTCTGCTGTTTATGGTTATAAGCCTCGTACACAGGTTTTGACTGCTAATAATCAATCTTACTCAGTGAGAATGAGCTATGAAAAAGGAACTCATCCTTAAGGTAAATGTCACAATAAAGCGCTATTTTTGAAATAAACAGGAATGCTACCGACACTGAATTCATATGCGAAGGAAACTGGTAAATTTCATTATTATAGGTTTTCCTATTGTCTAGTTGTCTCTGACGATCATCTAATAGCCACGGTCGGCTATTTGACATCCATGGCGACACCCACACCGCAGAATGTCAAACCTGTTCTCGTTAATTGCACAAGGCTACCAAGTCTCGTAACTGAGATAATAAACTCACTCATGATATGACCCTCTGCGGTACGGATGTGTTGGAAAGTAATGTTTACTGTACCCTAGGTCGTTGTCGCTAAATAACCGGCAGTGGCTGTGCAAGGCTTGGTGAGCGCGCCAGCTCTGCAGTTTATTCGTATTTGAAATATCTCTTCTTTGGACAAAAACGTCAAAATGTACGTATATAGCGATCTAGTATCAATTCGGTGGAGGTATTTGATTCACTGGAAGAGGAATTACGTGGTTAGTGCTTAGGACAACTAAACCTTCTCCCATCAAACTTTAGCCAAAACCCGCAACTCTTTGGACGTGACCCACAATCCTTTAGCCACGATCCATCATTCTTCAGCCTTGACGTACAACCTTTAGCTATGCCGCTATAGGCCAGTCAGTTTTAAAAGTATCAGAATATTATTATTACTATTATTACTAATAATAATACTATTATGTTAGAACAATTAATTTTTTTTACGAAGGTTTGTGTTACAAAGTTGGCTGAACAAATGAGAAAGTGTGAAGATCGTATGCTGCACAGTTGATTGTGGTAGTTGTATCAAATGCTGTACCACAAATTGATTGGAGAATGTTTAAACGATGCACTCGTATCATCAAACCACGTGATACATTCTGTATGACTGTTGTATTTTCAGTAATAGTGATGGTATCAAATGTTGTTACATACATAAACTGACTGTACTAATGGAGACGCAGTTACGACAACTGTATGCATTATCCTAGGCGTGTTAGTGTATCCACTTACCTAAACGATTAAGGAACCAACCCCTTATTTTTCAATATACCGAGTATTGATTTTAGTCAGCGAATTCAAGTGCAAAATACAGTACCGTTTGTTGCGTTACGGATCTTCACTTACAGGACTGGAAGTTTGTGAAATTTTAACTTTCCACGGGGTGACTCGTTGTCGATTGATTGATGTTCCGTTTGGAGGCAGTTGGGTGAAATAACTTCACCTCTACCGTTTCTGTTAGTATCTGCCGCATATTACCTGACGCTGTGTGCATTATCTCTTGACAATACGGAGAGCAATAATATGGGTGGGGAGAAACGATCGTATCGTTTCTTCATTGACGACGGCCAACGAAGGATAATCAAATGTGCATGAAGAGATGGTTCGAAGGACGTTGACAAACACCTCAACACCAAGAACAAGACGTGTGTTCTGTCGCAGCCACAGATTAAAAAAACAGCATTCACACCTGGATCCCACAAGAAGAAATTCAACGAAGAGCTTGTCAGCCATTCGTGTGATGTGGTTGTGGAAAACCCAATAAGCACACTGAGGCAGTTGAAGGAGAGAACAGAGGAAGATTTCCCACGCACAACAGTCAGCAAGTCGCCCATTGATTGATGGCTGGATGGGAAACACTGTTCCGTTAAGAGGGCGACTATTCAAGCAGTGGAACGAAACTCAGATGCAGTCAAATCTAAACGAGCAGAATATTCCGATTGGCTGCGACGACCGGGTACTGCAACTAGGCTGTATATTGATGAAAACAACCACAATATATGGCGTTGTCGTAGCTATGGGCGCCCAGAAGTAGGTAATAAAGACATCTGAAATCCACCGTCAAGTAAAGCACCTAACTTGAAGATATCAGCGTGTTCATCTGTCGCCGATATCTTGAAATATTAGTGCTATACAAATATTACATGTCATACTTTTAATCAGTTTCTTTCATGCTGCTCATTGTCTATTGCTGGTGTTCCAGTAGTACTTATCTTTGACAATGCGCCCGTTCGTCAGACAGCTATGGACGCACAATTGCACACCAATCATCAAATACGTTTTCTCCCATCGTATAGCGTATTTTCAACCAGCTGTGAGCGGCATTCAGTAAATTCAAGTTTAATTCGTTTGGATCTTTTAGTGCATTACAAGCTGGTTCACTGAAAATACAGGTCATACAGAATGTATCACGTGGTTTGATGATACGAGTGCATCGTTTAAACATTCTCCAATCAATTTGTGGTACAGCATTTGATACAACTACCACAATCAACTGTGCAGCATACGATCTTCACACTTTCTCATTTGTTCAGCCAACTTTGTAACACAAACCTTCGTAAAAAAAATTAATTGTTCTAACATAATAGTATTATTATTAGTAATAATAGTAATAATAATATTCTGATATTTTTAAACTGACTGGCCTATAGCGGCATAGCTAAAGGATTGTGGGTCGCTTCCAAAGAACTGCGGTTTTGGCTAAGGCTTGGTGGGGTAAGGTATAGTGAAGCGTCTTCCTCTTAAGTATATCGGACAATCCGGACCCTTTAAATAGACACGTAAGCCATTTAATAACAACGGTTAATGAAACTTCCCGCACCGAAGCGCTTCAGGCCACTTACTGTACAAACATCGTCATCCAAACATTCCTTATGCCAACAGACGCTCTTTGGCATAGGGTCGCTAAACATATGGCAATTCGGTTGTTCGTATTGGCGCAGGAATCGGTTTCGCCGTTTTATCCGAGTTTTCGCATGTCCGGCAATTTCTGGTAACTGCTTCAAGGAGTACGCTCAGCACCAACCGCCGATAATATTCTCCAGCGGATGATTTAGTGTGAACTATCGAAAGATACTCTTCGTGTGCACGTGATGTGTGCAACGAGAGTGAACTTCGCAGAACAATGTGTTGGTCACCTTTCATCATGAAAATTTGACATGCCCACATATTCAGTCAGTTAATGGAGTTTGTTAATAGCTACATTTCATTAACAACTACATTATCTGCCTAATTTGATGGCTAAACATTATCAAAGGCATTTACGGAGCAATTTATTATCGTAAAAGAGATGATCACCTAAAAAGTAAGAGCAGACTGTTGACTCCTTCAGCTAGGCGCATGGTACCCACTACTGGGGGACCTCACTTAACCCACTGCATAAAAGATGAGCCGTCTCTTTTATTCAATTCCAATAAACAAAATAATCAGCTTCCTGTGTGTCTAACGTTACTGTTGTACGCCAGTGCTTTGGTTTTGGCTGCTATGACTCAGCGTGATCCAGTCACGAATCACAATGATGGAACCACAATGTGCCAGTAGACAGATCGAAGAAACAGAAAACAGAATTTTATACAGGTTAAGAAAGTTCAAATGCAGTTGCGCTATGGTTCATGATGTCTGATCATTATCGCTTAGTCTTTCCAAACAAGAGGAAGGCTGACTTCGTGAACCCCAATTAGAAAGCATAATCCGTACCACAATTGTACTATTTAACATTTGCAAGCCTTCTAGTCAAACTGTCATAGGTAACGCGTGACTGCTAACATACGCAATATAATCCATCTACGGGAAGAATCCAAATTGTGGATACTGGAACATTAGAAAACGGATTCAAAGGGGAATTACTGCTTTACATTATTCATTCTATAGACCAAAGAAATCACATAGGGATTGCGTGTTGATTGGAATAGGTTAAAAGTCACGAAGCTTGGGAAAGAGATAAGATGTATTACAGCCTATACGGCCAAGTCACTGCACCCACAGTTATGATTTTAATAATAGTTCCACGACAGCAAAAGTGATTGCAGAACTTGGAGTAGTCTACCTTACGTGAATACAGCGAGCATGAACGGGCGGACATTTTTCGCCGATAGTAGTTACCGTTGCAAACACACATAGACGAATGGACAGGTGGGAAGCTTGAGCAACACTATAAGCCAAATTCTCCTTACCAGCATAAAGAATACATAGGTGGATGTTGCTTTAGGAGCATTAAGTTTAGTCTGCTAACGAGATCTGGTGTCTACACTTGAATGACAGGTTGATAAACAGATTGACTTTGAGCCAGGTCTAAGCATTTTTCCAACGTCTTCCTTGTGATGCATCCAGGATGTTCGGTTTCTTTCATAATGTCTCTAATTCTGAACAGCGCATCTTTCAGGGTTTCTTGTTTGAAAGGCTAAATGGCTTGTGGAATTTTGTGTCCGATCGATACAAGACTGTAAATCAATGGACTTTCGATTTAAGAATATTATTCCGTCGCCTAATCAGAGATCTTCCTGTGGAGTGTGACACTTATACATTTTTCATTTTTTGCAGTGATTCATCAGATAGGATCAACGCCCAAATCACCATTAAAACCATGGAAGCATTCTTTGTTAGGAATAGTTAGCATTGCATGTCCACCGAGTGCCAACTGGGACTCGAATCCGGAATACTCAATTGTCAGTCACACACTCCCACCAGAGTGAACTCATCTGTAGTGCATCCTTCATCTTCAATGGGGACTTGAGCGTTAACACTGCGTGATGCTTGGTTAAATCATAACTGTGCAAGATAAACGCTCACTGCAATGTACGGGTACGCGATGACGTACAGTATTCATTCAATACTATTTTGTGACTGCAAGCCGCGCTGACCATCTGCCAAGTTCACACCTTTAACTGGCATGTTCGTAAATTCATGTTCCACCCGTACTATCAGCATGTTCTTCGCCGACTTTCGGGCTTACCCTCATTTGCCCACTGGCAATATCATGCACATACACAACACACACACACGCACACACGCACACACACATTAACTCGTTCTGGAAAACAAACACTCACTATTCTCCTCGTATCATCCTTACCAATGATTCGTTGTGCATTTGTACACTCGAAAACATTCACAGACGCACACGCCGATCTAATCCACATCGGTCGACACTTTCATGAGGATCCCCAATACATGCTAACAAACGGGCCTAGCATCCTCCGCTATCTCGGCCAAGCGATTACTTGGCATCATGGCTAAAATACTGCACGACTGACCTGGACCACACACCATCCGTGTACACTTTTATATGGTTGGGAAGCAGGCCGTTGCTGACATAAGACGCGCAAAGAATGTCCTTGTTTAAACATCAATACCTTCGCAGTATTGCTCGAATATAGTGGCAACACGGTATCAATAATGCTGAGGTTATGTGTAGTGTACTGGGATCTGGAATTCAGTCTCTGGAGCAAGCCCTCAACCTAAATAGCATAGGGTGACCGGGATTATGTGGTACGCATGCTCACACATAAACGTTCTCTGTGTACAGTTTTGTTCAAAGCTGAGTCTAGGTGGTTAGTCCCTGATATGACAAACAGATTTAGGAAAATCGATCAATGAACTTGATCGAGTAGGACGTGTAAGGATTTCGAGCTGGGGTTCACGAGCTCTACACACAAGTTGGTTGGATACGTTGGGCGACATGGCTAGGTCCCGCGGTCAGCGGCTTAGTTACATTTAATTCCTTTTCTGGCCTACGGGATTTTATTCTACAGCCTTTTCTATTTGTTTGTTCATTACACTTCTATTCGTCTTGCTCTCTACCGGAAAATGTTACGAGGTAGTAAAAAAAATCAAACCACAGAATTTTGGGGTTAATTGTTGGAAGAACTGGACGGAACTGATCCTGAAACTCATATTACCTGAATATTTGATAAATGGGTCCTCATCATTTACGGACATAGAGGATATTTAAGTAGAAAACAAAAACTGCGATAGAATGACACTCTGAAGAACACCTGCAACCAAAGAAACAAACCCAGACTGTGACCTTTCACATCAACTGATAAAAAATGGAGTGGGGAAAGAGGCTAAAGCATCGAGGACAATGCGTGGTCGGTGACTTGCGAATTCATTAGAACAAAGAGAAGACATAAGTCGCGACTTACGTCTTCTCTCTGTTCTAATGAATTGGATAAAGGGGACCCAATGTTTCAGACTTTCAATTGTTTGGAATCCAGAACAGTCTTTGTAGTATGAGTTTTAAGACTCTGCTGTACAAGAAACAGAAAGTTGTTTGGAGGTCCTTTCTAGGCATTGAAGTGATAGAGGACACTTCAGAAATTGGGTATAACCTTATGGATTAGGCATAGGCCCCAGAGATTAGGCATTATTAGTGGATAATGTCTACGCGTACTCCCTAGCCGTAATCAGTGGTAGACCGTCTGAACTGCTCCCCTTTTTGCACGCAGGTGAATCAGAACGTTGTACACTTCCGAGGAGGCAATGGAGTCAATGGCAGTGTTTTGGTTTGAGTCAGGATCAAAGTTAAAGGTGTGAGCCAGTAGTGAAGCGATAATTCGGTTCTTTAACGTCTGTCGAGGGTAAGTGCTTACGTTAATTAGCAGCGCATGGCTGAATGTTTCCCTGCAACCGCTGCTAGAGCAGTCAGTAACCGAAAATACAGGGCGTTCAGTCTATGAAGCCCAGTTTTGATCGATCAGGATGAAGTTCTCATACCTCTGTAATTTCTGGCCTAGAATGCACACTAATTCACGCGACATAATCACTCCCATGAACGGAAGGGTAACGGTCGGATTGGGGATACAAGGTTTTCACGATGAACTCGGATGAAAGACAGCCGCGAACACGAACTCCGCTTCAACTTTTCGACTGAATCTTCGGCTCAAAGTGCGCTATCCTGTTTAGTTGGCTGTCATGGAGGCACAAGCAATCATACCACGCTTGTGTGTAGGCTCGTTGTAGAGCAAAGATCACTCCACAAATTGGTCTGTGGTTCATTTCGCATCCTTTGCGATGCCGTTTAGTAAGGTCTTTGGCTTATGACATAAGACTGCACGATTCCGTTTCTTGGAAGGTATTTACGGTAGTATATCGTGTTTTCAGTTTTTCGATAGTGAACTGAGTGGCGACATTGCTTGATCAATCAATTTCATACCCCTAGTATCTAGAATAATGTTACCTCAAATACAATTCAATTCCCAAAATCCCAATAATGAAATGCGATTATGGTTATTCACGATAATTATTAGATGTCAGATCAAACCTCAATTTATCTTAATGATTCTTTATTTCACAGAAAGGGACTCAGAAAATTTCCTCGGGGCACATCAGAGGGGAGCACCCCATGATAAATTATGCCCATTGTTCATAAGTCATAGCAACGCAGTCTGATCCAACGAGGATAAACAGAAACACATTTCAACTCTAATTAGAGTCATTAACTGAATAAAACTGCGTATTGCTTGCATAATAATCATAGTATTGTTGCTAGGATTTCCATTTCGTTCAGCTTTTTAGGAACTCTCTGAAAACCTTCAGTACTCTATCGTTGTAATAAATACAGCTATAAAACTCACCTTTTTGTCATCTGTTTTATCTGTTTGCCGGTTTTCAATGTTGACTACTTCCAGCATCCCTATCACTCCTCTTTATCCACTGGGCTTATTCAAAGCTCCGTCAATCAATAAACCCAGATCGATTTGAAACAGGAAATATTCAAATTTAGTCACGAGGGTTTCAGGATTGACAATCTTGAATTAGTTATGGATATATTCTAAGCACTGCTTTCGTGTCGGTGCTCAGCTGACGAACTGATACGAACCGAAAACACACGGACGTCAAAAAAATCACGACTATTTTGTGTTACTCAACCAGTGCAAGGCAGGTTTGATCGGATCCTTTCTGTTAGATCCTTTTCATACAGACAGAGCGTAATGTGATATTTTCAACGACTTATATGCATCCTTACATATATCAACTGAAATGACCAATACTGGACCACTCATACTAATATGTATTCCTAGAGTACGCAGAATACTTTCTGCTTCGACAGATTTCGTTTCTGAGTCATTGTTATTGATTACAAGGTGGCAACCACAATCCTTATGCAATGCCTTTTCATGTTAATGCCGAGATGTTGCGAAATCAGCTTCAGATCATCGCCGTTCGTGGCCCACCGTACAATGCGCCTGCGATCTTCATTTTTTGACAGTTTTTCTTCTGCGTGTGGGAATGTGGTTCTGTGGGTCAAGTCGATTATTTCTGTCTCCTCTGTCACTTCCTCAGCGGACATCGTTCTGACGTGATCGTTTTACTAATGACGCAGTTACCAGTTCTCACACCATTGTGTTAAGTTGAACAAAACGACGACCAAGAGTCACCCAAAATCAATGGTTAGTAGTCACACCCTCATGCGCCATTCATTGTGTTTCTTGCATCGCATCACCTGGTTAAGCCATTTGTGCACATCAAGCCCACTTGATCACGCCGTACTCCGGAGTAGATAAAACACATTTCTGGACCTTACCGACATTGAAAAGCGACAACCACATAAAACAACAATTGAGTGTTTCTGTACGCGCATGCAGTACCTTTGGTGCTACAGTCTTGTTAAGCCTTAAGGCGCTGCCATATTGTCGTTGGCCCGAAAATCCTGTTTGCACCACTTTCTGAAACTTAGATCCCAGCTAAAACATCTGTGTGAGTCAAAACATCGGATATTCCACTGTTTACACAAAGTGCGGGATAGTCAGGCCAAGAGGTGATGGTGAATGGCTCTTAAACTGTTGCGCAAGGCGCATAAACTACAGCTTTTGGCTCCTAAATTACGGAAAATACTGTAAAAGTAGCAACGGACTAAGACGACATTGTGCCATCTGTTGCCAACCTGGATGGACAATTGGACGAGCAAGATGAAGATGAAGATAGATTCAAAGCTCTCGCATCGCATAAAACCTGCTGAAAATACCATCCAGGACTTGAAGTAATACCCCATGGAGAATGCTGACGATATGTGGAACGGTTCCTCAGCCAGAAGAGTTTCCAACTTCAAGAACGTGTGTCAAAGACATAAGCAAACAACAATTCATGATTTTCTTCGATAAATCCTTTAACATCATCTCATACCATGCCATTTCAGTCATTCCTTGATGCACATATACCTGTCGAATGACAGGATCTGTGCCAAACGAAGGGTATGCAGTCAGACAGGTTTATCTGTATTATTTCTTAAGCCCTCTTTCATATCATGCTCCAACGCATTCTGCCTTTAACTTGACGAACTTGCGAGGTAGCGAATACACCGGAAGTGCGAGGTTGATGGTTTAATGAAGTGAAGTGAAGTGAACTGAACTGAACTGAGTTTTGCCCATGCTGTGGTTCGTGGTTGATCACCATTGTTTAATGAACAACGTTCAGATAGAAAAGACTGGCAATAAATGTACCACTTTAATATTGATTTGAGAAACTATCACATGGATTTGCGAAATTATCACATAGATCTGGAAAACTATAAGCTTACTTTGAGAACCGAACGCATTTCATCGGTCAACTAGTCACAACTAACCATTGTCCGTTGTGGCCGCCTGTCTTACCACACCCTTCCCGTGTAAAAATGGCACAGACCTCAGTCGTGCGACTTGTCGCGCTCACGGACGAACATCGGTCCGGTGGATCAGTGGGGGTCGTATGATCCAAGCCAGAGAACCAAACTGTCCTCAACCCATCAATGGAAACGACGGCGCATTGCGTTGGACACCTTTGAGCTAGCGAGAATATTTCGATTGTCTGGTAGACGGATTTGCGATACTGGTCTCCGAATAACACCAGCATTCGGTTCATCGACATGATGCGGAGATGAAAATATATGAATTACTTTACTATCCTTACACTCCGCCGTGTTGGATAACAACTGATTAGGTTTTATACTTCCCATCGTGAAAATTATTTTTATCAAGAAAAGTGTTTATTACTCGTATATATGTAAAGAATATGTGCAATATACCTGAGTTCATATCATCATTAAAATACAGCGTCCGTGCTCCCCATGTACATGTATCCTGAGAAACAAGGTATCTATCTAAATGTAACCTATAGAATTGAATCTCATGTTGAAATCTGAAAATCGTTGTGTCACCTAACGTGAGGAAGTTTATTTTGGCTCCTCGCTAGTATGTTCTATTACAATAAATAGAAGCATCCTATATTCAATACTCCGGATTAAAACTGCAGAAAACGGAGTACGCAGTAAGTCCAAAGCGGCGGAATATTCTGGGGAAAATGTTGATGTCTCCGATCATCTTTGGTGGTAGACAGTAATGCACTGTCATCCAGCTCGTTACCACACCTGAACTATTTTGACCTTGTATGCTTCACTACTCCAAGTTTCAGGGTCTGGTTGCCGGCTATCCCTAATAGTGCAGTGGGTCTTTGAGGATAAGAGCAAGCATGTCTTTAAAAAACCCGGAATGCATGTGCTATCCGTAAATTAACTCCGATGACAGTCGATTTGAGTCCAGCTCGGTCGAATTCCCAGTTTTTGCTACCGGAACAATTGTCAGTAGCCAAAATTCAATCGATCACCATTGTTCATGGGGAAATCCGATGGAGTGGGCCCATGAACGGAGGACCAATGACACTGTTGCTTACGTTTTCGACTGCCACGAACGTCTTCCAAGCGGATATACAGGTGTGCCGATATTTCCATAACGTCATGCTGACCTATGGTGTTTTGTGCATTTACATTCTACTTTAAATCGATTGGTTACGAACTGCATTGGACACGCCAGCCATCTGATGCAACTAATTTATTTCTTTTTTCGCCGACTGCTGTATCGAAATCTGCTATAAATGTCCACGTCCACTAATCTGTAATCTTACTTGGTATTTCCTCTTCGCTTCCATGGTTCCACTCTATGGAACAGATAACACGGGGAAGAAGAATGAAGTGGAACGAGAGTAGTAAATTACGTCATTTCAGTTTTCATCGCGCCAGAATAGTAAACCAAAACTAAAGCGTTTTACTGTAAATATCATATTGTCATTCAATATGAACCTTTTTTCCAGCTAGCCTTGTTAATTGTTCTGCAGTTTTTGACGTCGAACCAATTCTCCCGGGATATCATTTATGAGACAGTGATGTATTACTCAACAGCCGACCGAGGTATTTCAACGTGGAAGTGCTGGAGCATCGACGTTTTCCTTTTATTGAAAAAATAACACGCGCGCCACAGAAACATCACACAAATAGGAGGATGTGATACATCCTAAATAATTCATTGTAACTACAAACTGCTAAATAGCTGTTTAATCTGTTGGGTGCACATTTATTGACTAGTCTTCAGCCTTTAACTTCATTTCAAGACCACTGGTACTACACCGGTCTCATTCCTTCGGTTGCTCACTTAGTGTATCGGCATGACACACGAACTACTTTTTAGGACGTATACAAAAAACAAGGTTTGCCGGTAAGACATCCAACTTTCTGATTAACAAATTCCGCATTCTTCAAGCGGCCGTGTTTTCGTCCTTTTCCTCACACTTACGTGAGCGACCTCTTATAAAGCTTCTCGGGAACTGAAACGTAGTATTCTAACATGGCAAGTATTTGTATGATTTTGGTTATCAAGTTGTGCAGCTACAAGTGTCACTTCTCATGTCACATGGTCATATCTTCCTCATTACTGATTGGATGGATCTCGTGGTTGTGGAGCCCACCGGGGAAACCCGATACGCTCTAAATGGCCAAGTGTGCTGGTTCAGCGTTCAACACCTTCCTTCCATGCAACGGACTGATCTCCTAATGGCGTTTATTAGTCTTTGACAAGTGGTATACTATTAATTTTTCAAACCAACCACCAACCCGACTACGGGTTAAGTCTCTAGAGTGTTTGATATCGTGATTGGAATAATTTCATTCAAAGGACTTTGTCGAGCTGTCAGATAGAAACGGGTGAAAGTTTAGTCGCACGCACGATTTGCGGACTCGATTCCCGTCAAGCGAATGGAGACGCAAAACGATAGCAATTGATGGGTTTTAGTAATTATATTGGTTACCCTGTATAAATGACAGATGGGAGACTGAACGAGCTAATGGCCAGAGCTGATGAGCTGGAGCGCGCCTTGCCGCCTGCGTAGCGTGACGTAAGTTTTTCGATGCGATCGACTTTTCCGGTACCAGGTGGACTTAAACAAATCAGACTTCAAGCAACCAGTCGACTGAAGGAACCGAGGCTAAACCGAATTCCTGACCTATTGAAAAGCCTGATCAACGTTTGCTAATCCAGTTGCGTACCCTAATGGATGACTGGTGAGGATCACCCAAATGTCCTACAGGGATTTCAAGATAGGCTGATGTGTCCGACCAAAGAAGATTATAATACCGCACTGGTTAAATCGGGTCTGGATGAATGAAAGTACTTTGAAGTACTTTTGTCCTGACTATGAACCACTTTATGTGACTGCGAAAAACGATTCGAAAAGGAAGATTGCCTATAGCTAGAGGAGGGCCTGACACCGGAATTGGCCCCTCCTGGGGAGCGGTTGTCATTCCCAAGTAAATCCAAGTGAAAATACTTATTCGTAAACAACGCGCGCCCAAGCTCTAAGCTCGCAATTTCATTTTAATGAGTTTGGTGTCTGCGAAGCCCCTACAGAAGTCACTTCAGCTTGTTTTCTGGCGGAATACATGGTAACTGCAATTAGTATGTGCATGATCATTTGCGTGGATACTGTGAGTTTGGACAAGTCGGCAAATCTTATTTGGCTTCATTGTTCCTCCATAGTTTTCCGGCTTTCCAGATTACTGTAACCATAAATCGCCAAGTAACTCAGCTGAACCTCTTGAGTGCATATTTCATACATATCATCCAACCTTAAACTTCGTTCCGAGGCCACTGGCACTACGCAAGCCGCATTGTCAGTTGCTCACTTAGTTTATCGGCATAACATACGAACAATTTTTCGGGACGTGTCCGAAAAACTCGATTTGCTGAGAAGTCGTCGATATTCCTGATTAATGAATTCCGCACTCTTCAAGCTGCTGTGCTTTCGCCGTTTTTCCTCTCACGTAAGTAACTTCTCGTATTGTATCTCCCGAACTGAGAAGTGGTATGCTAATCTCGTAACTATTTGGCACGCTGTACCACCAAAGAGGAATAAATAACCTAACTGATAACCTCCAAAACATCTATAATAAACTTTGTGGCTTCACGTGAAGTCACATGTGATTCACCTGAAGTAACACCGGCTTAACTTCAAGTCAAATGGATATAGTTACGTTTATCTTCCCATGATACTATACTCTTATTCCCCTACCGTAAGGCGGACAGTAAGCAGTTCTCAAATCGCCAATTGATACTGAACCGACAACAATTTAAGGTTAATTTGATAAGCTGTCACATAGCTTTGCGGAATTATCACATGGAGTTAAGAAACTGTCAGTTGAGAGCCCAACGTAATGTTTGTTTCCCGGGACCGCATAGCGCAACTCATTGTTCGTCTGGTTCCACTTCCCCCAAGACGATAGTTTACCGTTGTTTCCGCCTGTATTCAAATGCTCCTGGAATCATCTGCAACATTATGCTTCAGAAGTTGGAATAATCGATGAATTAAATCATCGTCCATACGTCTCCCCGGGAACGATAAATAGACCAACCCGAAACTGTAATTTGTTACCCCACCCACAGATAGCTTGTGAATTGAACAAGTTAAACCATAAACAGCAAATCAAAATGGGGTGACCCTGAAAAGATGCTGTTCAATCGTTCACCAGTACTACAGAGGACTATTTTGTTGTTCTTCGACCATCAACGTCCCAGCCACTTACATAAGATGTTCAAAAACTCCGTCATCTTGCGTCATCACAATTGAACCCCTCGAATTCGATTACGCTGTACCGCCTCTAATAAGGACGTTGGAATCGCCTGGTAAACGGAAACAATCCTGGCGTTCAACTCCTCTATGGTCTCCGGCTTCGGGTTGTAAATCACCCGCTTCACATAACCCCAGAAAAAGAAACCCATGGGAGTTAAATCTGGAGACCGTAGTGGCCAAGCTATCGGTCCTTTCAGTCCGATTCATTGCAACGGGAGGGTCTCAACAAACCAATTCGTGACGACAGTTGTGCTATGCGATGGTGCTCCATCCTTTTGGAACAGTACCCTTGACCAAGTTGGAAGTGGTAAACATTTGCAAATAGTGAGTAGAATTCATCTTGTCAGGGAGGAACACTAGGCCAGTTATTCGGGAACGATGGACTGCACACCAAACGTCCACCTTCTTGTCACCTCGTCCATAGGCTTCATGGTGGACAAAGTTATTCTTACTATGCAAACTGGTCTCGTGTTGAAAGCCCCTCACATTATGCAAGTAGAATGTAGATTCGTCGGAGAATATGATATCCTTGAATAATGTTGGCTGCCAGAGGAGTCCACTTTTGAAACAGTCGCAAAATTCCAAGCTGTTCGTCACCGAGAAATAGAGCATGGACTGGACGTGATGAGTAGCTTTCGTAACCAGCCCGTGCTAGGATATTCGCGACAGACGTATAAGAAATTCCCAGTTCTCTGGAGGCCCACCTGAGAGATTTGCAGTGTTCCTCAGACAATAAATGTTCTAATCTGACCGATTGCGCGCTTGTGGTGACTGATAGCGGACAGCCGGCATTACGCTTCTAGTTTCCATTAGTTTGCGCACATTATTTCAACAGAACCGGTTAGATGGCTTCGGTCAATCTGGCTGGCGAAGGTGAAACTCCTCACAAGCTTTTCTCGGGCTGAGGCCACCAACCCTAAGCATCGCTAGCGTGGGAACCTCCGTAACAGACCAAGTCATTGCAGCAGAAAATGGGACCGTGGCACAATCGTTTCTATTCCCAACGTGCGCTGCACGAGTAACGCTCGAAAGCTGCACGCCACGCACGTCGCCAGCATCTCACGCGAGATGCATGAGAGCGTGGGCGACCGAGATAAATCATGGACAACATGCACGGCTCCGTCCGGTACTGAAATGCAACCCACCTGTTGTGGAAACCCTGACGCCCGAAGGACCACAGAACAGACAAGCCTTGATTGAAAGCTGGGTACCTGAGTGGGCGCATCTGTGTGCGTGCACACATGCTCACAATCTAGGAACAGCAGGGAAATTAAGAGCGGTTGATTGTTTGCATGGTTCTCATAGACTGAGGCCTCCTATCTTCAACGCAGCACAAATATTCCGTGTCTGAACGTGTGTTACGCGCATATGTAATTTGGCAATAGTGTGTTCAACAACGTCAATACAGCTCAACCTGGGTACGCACATCACTGCCTGGCTGACGCGTGCGTCAGTTAAGAGCCGTAACTAGTCCCACTGTGTTTAACTTTTGCTCCTGGCTTGTGCCCATATGCACATGCTCAGAGATGCGCTTGCTCAGTCACTCAGCATTCACTCAAGGCCTGTCTGCTCTATCGCCATTTTGAACGCCAGATATTAACAACAGGTGCTTCGATCAGTCCCACTGACTCTAGATTGGGAAGGCATTTTGCCTTCGAATCACCCGTTTAGTGGTAAAACACAATTAATGCACAGGTGCTCGGCCATGTATCCAGTGCTTGCACACAACGTTTTGGTTCGACTGGCGTGGATGACCACGCCTTGAGGCTTGAACACCGCGGATAGGATTCACCCTTTAGTCTACAGACCCACGACATGGATCGCTTATCCTGTCGCTCGTGATTCTGTTGTCTCAAATCTTGGACTCAGAATCGCAAAGGTGCTGATCCCTAGCATGACTTGGCTCTCCGCCAATGCTGATTCAACGTAAAATCACAACAGATGGACAGAATTTCGATACCGAATGGAAACGAACACGTGGTATATGTCTGTCTGCCTCAGAATAACAGCATTATGCAATAAAACCAGTACGTTGGGCACTCAACTGACAGTTTCTTAACTCCATGTGATAATTCCGCAAAGCTATGTGACAGCTTATCAAATTAACCTTAAATTGTTGTCGGTTCAGTATCAATTGGCGATTTGAGAACTGCTTACTGTCCGCCTTACGGTAGGGGAATAAGAGTATAGTATCATGGGAAGATAAACGTAACTATATCCATTTGACTTGAAGTTAAGCCGGTGTTACTTCAGGTGAATCACATGTGACTTCACGTGAAGCCACAAAGTTTATTATAGATGTTTTGGAGGTTATCAGTTAGGTTATTTATTCCTCTTTGGTGGTACAGCGTGCCAAATAGTTACGAGATTAGCATACCACTTCTCAGTTCGGGAGATACAATACGAGAAGTTACTTACGTGAGAGGAAAAACGGCGAAAGCACAGCAGCTTGAAGAGTGCGGAATTCATTAATCAGGAATATCGACGACTTCTCAGCAAATCGAGTTTTTCGGACACGTCCCGAAAAATTGTTCGTATGTTATGCCGATAAACTAAGTGAGCAACTGACAATGCGGCTTGCGTAGTGCCAGTGGCCTCGGAACGAAGTTTAAGGTTGGATGATATGTATGAAATATGCACTCAAGAGGTTCAGCTGAGTTACTTGGCGATTTATGGTTACAGTAATCTGGAAAGCCGGAAAACTATGGAGGAACAATGAAGCCAAATAAGATTTGCCGACTTGTCCAAACTCACAGTATCCACGCAAATGATCATGCACATACTAATTGCAGTTACCATGTATTCCGCCAGAAAACAAGCTGAAGTGACTTCTGTAGGGGCTTCGCAGACACCAAACTCATTAAAATGAAATTGCGAGCTTAGAGCTTGGGCGCGCGTTGTTTACGAATAAGTATTTTCACTTGGATTTACTTGGGAATGACAACCGCTCCCCAGGAGGGGCCAATTCCGGTGTCAGGCCCTCCTCTAGCTATAGGCAATCTTCCTTTTCGAATCGTTTTTCGCAGTCACATAAAGTGGTTCATAGTCAGGACAAAAGTACTTCAAAGTACTTTCATTCATCCAGACCCGATTTAACCAGTGCGGTATTATAATCTTCTTTGGTCGGACACATCAGCCTATCTTGAAATCCCTGTAGGACATTTGGGTGATCCTCACCAGTCATCCATTAGGGTACGCAACTGGATTAGCAAACGTTGATCAGGCTTTTCAATAGGTCAGGAATTCGGTTTAGCCTCGGTTCCTTCAGTCGACTGGTTGCTTGAAGTCTGATTTGTTTAAGTCCACCTGGTACCGGAAAAGTCGATCGCATCGAAAAACTTACGTCACGCTACGCAGGCGGCAAGGCGCGCTCCAGCTCATCAGCTCTGGCCATTAGCTCGTTCAGTCTCCCATCTGTCATTTATACAGGGTAACCAATATAATTACTAAAACCCATCAATTGCTATCGTTTTGCGTCTCCATTCGCTTGACGGGAATCGAGTCCGCAAATCGTGCGTGCGACTAAACTTTCACCCGTTTCTATCTGACAGCTCGACAAAGTCCTTTGAATGAAATTATTCCAATCACGATATCAAACACTCTAGAGACTTAACCCGTAGTCGGGTTGGTGGTTGGTTTGAAAAATTAATAGTATACCACTTGTCAAAGACTAATAAACGCCATTAGGAGATCAGTCCGTTGCATGGAAGGAAGGTGTTGAACGCTGAACCAGCACACTTGGCCATTTAGAGCGTATCGGGTTTCCCCGGTGGGCTCCACAACCACGAGATCCATCCAATCAGTAATGAGGAAGATATGACCATGTGACATGAGAAGTGACACTTGTAGCTGCACAACTTGATAACCAAAATCATACAAATACTTGCCATGTTAGAATACTACGTTTCAGTTCCCGAGAAGCTTTATAAGAGGTCGCTCACGTAAGTGTGAGGAAAAGGACGAAAACACGGCCGCTTGAAGAATGCGGAATTTGTTAATCAGAAATTGGGATGACTTACCGGCAAACCTTGTTTTTTGTATACGTCCTAAAAAGTAGTTCGTGTGTCATTCCGATACACTAAGTGAGCAACCGAAGGAATGAGACCGGTGTAGTACCAGTGGTCTTGAAATGAAGTTAAAGGCTGAAGACTAGTCAATAAATGTGCACCCAACAGATTAAACAGCTATTTAGCAGTTTGTAGTTACAATGAATTATTTAGGATGTATCACATCCTCCTATTTGTGTGATGTTTCTGTGGCGCGCGTGTTATTTTTTCAATAAAAGGAAAACGTCGATGCTCCAGCACTTCCACGTTGAAATACCTCGGTCGGCTGTTGAGTAATACATCACTGTCTCATAAATGATATCCCGGGAGAATTGGTTCGACGTCAAAAACTGCAGAACAATTAACAAGGCTAGCTGGAAAAAAGGTTCATATTGAATGACAATATGATATTTACAGTAAAACGCTTTAGTTTTGGTTTACTATTCTGGCGCGATGAAAACTGAAATGACGTAATTTACTACTCTCGTTCCACTTCATTCTTCTTCCCCGTGTTATCTGTTCCATAGAGTGGAACCATGGAAGCGAAGAGGAAATACCAAGTAAGATTACAGATTAGTGGACGTGGACATTTATAGCAGATTTCGATACAGCAGTCGGCGAAAAAAGAAATAAATTAGTTGCATCAGATGGCTGGCGTGTCCAATGCAGTTCGTAACCAATCGATTTAAAGTAGAATGTAAATGCACAAAACACCATAGGTCAGCATGACGTTATGGAAATATCGGCACACCTGTATATCCGCTTGGAAGACGTTCGTGGCAGTCGAAAACGTAAGCAACAGTGTCATTGGTCCTCCGTTCATGGGCCCACTCCATCGGATTTCCCCATGAACAATGGTGATCGATTGAATTTTGGCTACTGACAATTGTTCCGGTAGCAAAAACTGGGAATTCGACCGAGCTGGACTCAAATCGACTGTCATCGGAGTTAATTTACGGATAGCACATGCATTCCGGGTTTTTTAAAGACATGCTTGCTCTTATCCTCAAAGACCCACTGCACTATTAGGGATAGCCGGCAACCAGACCCTGAAACTTGGAGTAGTGAAGCATACAAGGTCAAAATAGTTCAGGTGTGGTAACGAGCTGGATGACAGTGCATTACTGTCTACCACCAAAGATGATCGGAGACATCAACATTTTCCCCAGAATATTCCGCCGCTTTGGACTTACTGCGTACTCCGTTTTCTGCAGTTTTAATCCGGAGTATTGAATATAGGATGCTTCTATTTATTGTAATAGAACATACTAGCGAGGAGCCAAAATAAACTTCCTCACGTTAGGTGACACAACGATTTTCAGATTTCAACATGAGATTCAATTCTATAGGTTACATTTAGATAGATACCTTGTTTCTCAGGATACATGTACATGGGGAGCACGGACGCTGTATTTTAATGATGATATGAACTCAGGTATATTGCACATATTCTTTACATATATACGAGTAATAAACACTTTTCTTGATAAAAATAATTTTCACGATGGGAAGTATAAAACCTAATCAGTTGTTATCCAACACGGCGGAGTGTAAGGATAGTAAAGTAATTCATATATTTTCATCTCCGCATCATGTCGATGAACCGAATGCTGGTGTTATTCGGAGACCAGTATCGCAAATCCGTCTACCAGACAATCGAAATATTCTCGCTAGCTCAAAGGTGTCCAACGCAATGCGCCGTCGTTTCCATTGATGGGTTGAGGACAGTTTGGTTCTCTGGCTTGGATCATACGACCCCCACTGATCCACCGGACCGATGTTCGTCCGTGAGCGCGACAAGTCGCACGACTGAGGTCTGTGCCATTTTTACACGGGAAGGGTGTGGTAAGACAGGCGGCCACAACGGACAATGGTTAGTTGTGACTAGTTGACCGATGAAATGCGTTCGGTTCTCAAAGTAAGCTTATAGTTTTCCAGATCTATGTGATAATTTCGCAAATCCATGTGATAGTTTCTCAAATCAATATTAAAGTGGTACATTTATTGCCAGTCTTTTCTATCTGAACGTTGTTCATTAAACAATGGTGATCAACCACGAACCACAGCATGGGCAAAACTCAGTTCAGTTCAGTTCACTTCACTTCACTTCACTAAACCATCAACCTCGCACTTCCGGTGTATTCGCTACCTCGCAAGTTCGTCAAGTTAAAGGCAGAATGCGTTGGAGCATGATATGAAAGAGGGCTTAAGAAATAATACAGATAAACCTGTCTGACTGCATACCCTTCGTTTGGCACAGATCCTGTCATTCGACAGGTATATGTGCATCAAGGAATGACTGAAATGGCATGGTATGAGATGATGTTAAAGGATTTATCGAAGAAAATCATGAATTGTTGTTTGCTTATGTCTTTGACACACGTTCTTGAAGTTGGAAACTCTTCTGGCTGAGGAACCGTTCCACATATCGTCAGCATTCTCCATGGGGTATTACTTCAAGTCCTGGATGGTATTTTCAGCAGGTTTTATGCGATGCGAGAGCTTTGAATCTATCTTCATCTTCATCTTGCTCGTCCAATTGTCCATCCAGGTTGGCAACAGATGGCACAATGTCGTCTTAGTCCGTTGCTACTTTTACAGTATTTTCCGTAATTTAGGAGCCAAAAGCTGTAGTTTATGCGCCTTGCGCAACAGTTTAAGAGCCATTCACCATCACCTCTTGGCCTGACTATCCCGCACTTTGTGTAAACAGTGGAATATCCGATGTTTTGACTCACACAGATGTTTTAGCTGGGATCTAAGTTTCAGAAAGTGGTGCAAACAGGATTTTCGGGCCAACGACAATATGGCAGCGCCTTAAGGCTTAACAAGACTGTAGCACCAAAGGTACTGCATGCGCGTACAGAAACACTCAATTGTTGTTTTATGTGGTTGTCGCTTTTCAATGTCGGTAAGGTCCAGAAATGTGTTTTATCTACTCCGGAGTACGGCGTGATCAAGTGGGCTTGATGTGCACAAATGGCTTAACCAGGTGATGCGATGCAAGAAACACAATGAATGGCGCATGAGGGTGTGACTACTAACCATTGATTTTGGGTGACTCTTGGTCGTCGTTTTGTTCAACTTAACACAATGGTGTGAGAACTGGTAACTGCGTCATTAGTAAAACGATCACGTCAGAACGATGTCCGCTGAGGAAGTGACAGAGGAGACAGAAATAATCGACTTGACCCACAGAACCACATTCCCACACGCAGAAGAAAAACTGTCAAAAAATGAAGATCGCAGGCGCATTGTACGGTGGGCCACGAACGGCGATGATCTGAAGCTGATTTCGCAACATCTCGGCATTAACATGAAAAGCATTGCATAAGGATATCAAGAAACTGGGCTGAAAGGAGGACTCAAAATCAGGAAATTTTCTGATGATATTATCGCTAAGCTATGCTATATAGTGGACGAGGACTTTTTAATAACTCTAGCTCGAATTAAACGGATATTTGAGTCTGAAAGTTCCGGGTTAACGATTACCGCGACCTCTATTGATCGACTCCTTGATAGCCATGGCTACAGCACGAAAAAACTTACAATCCAACCTACTGAGCGCGACAGCATTGGTGTCAAGGCAAAGCGTGCCCAATGTGCAAAATGGTTACAAGCTCAAGGAAGCCTTATGTTACGACTTCATACTGACGAAACCAATAACAACGTTTGGTGCTCTCGATCTTTCGCACGATCTGTTAAAGGAAAGCCTTATATAAAAACCCTGACGTCAAGTAAAGGGACGAACCTGATTATCATTGCATGCATTTCGATCCTCGGGGTGCTACACTATGAACGTCACGCAAAAAATAAACAACTAGATTTTCGATAGATTCTTAGAAGCATGCTCCCCTAAGGTGAACACTGAACAGCCCACTAGTGAGGTAGTGTTTACTTTTGGCAATGCTCGTATACATCAATGGGCATCTGAAGCTCGTTTAGCCACTGGACATTCTTTCCGTTTCCTTCCTTCGTACGGTCTATTTTTCATCCCCATTGAGGGGGCATTTAATTGTTTTAAAAAGCTCAGTAAACATTTTATGGGAAAAGAATAGAGAAAGTCTCGTGAGATTACCAGGAGGACAGTCTGCCATGATGCATAGGTTCTTTTCATTACAAGAAATTTGCCATAAAGCCATTCATGATATCACAACTGCATGTGCTTCCTACGACAGGCATAATTTCACATCCATACAATCATCCAAAGAACTTTTAGATTTATAGTTTTATTTCTTCTGTAAATTAAATGGTATAGTTTATATTTTTATGTACAGTTCATTCATTTGTGGTGGATGGCTCTAAACTTTGGCGCAACGCTCTTAAACTGTGGCGTTCGGCCCTTAAACCACGGAAAATACCATAGTTGAAGTTTTTACTTGTCGGTTTCGAATAGAAGTAGTGTGTATGCCACCGCTACGTTTTTCTCTCAGCTCTGTCCATTGTTTGAGCATTCGACTGACAGCTGACTGACTAAGCTCTGGAAATACTGCCATGAAATGATTATTAACTGCGACTTAATCACTTTTATTGCTGTGACACCATTCCAGCAAACCAAAATTCTCATCAATGGACAGTTCAGTTCAGTTTAAAACATTCTTAGCTTCATGCAAAGCATGTTTTACCGGACGGCTATGCTTCCCAGCAGCTTTTTCAGCCATTGAAGAAATCAAATAGAAATAATTTTGAACCGCTGACCTCTGTGATTGCATATTCACTCTTAAAAATGCTTGCAATGCGAATACAGAGGTTCATGCACAACACAATACAAACAAGGTCAGTTTTATAAATTTCCTGTTAGTAGATAGTTATGCAAATACAGAGTGCGCAATAAGACAGGTTTATCTGTAATCGGAAATCACAAAGTCAAGGGAAGAGTCCGAATGCAACTGCATCACTTGTCGCGATATCTAGCCATGTCAATTAATGTGTCCAACCATCTGGTAGGTGGGTGTCTTGGATCCTGACCCGGAAGTCTCACACACTCGAGAGATACTAAGGCGACTTCAACGCTCAAACACCGATGGTCTTTGCCCATATTCTACCAGTAATGAGACAATGTTTGAGGAAAATAGACCATACCCTGAAGGATTATTGGCAGAGCACCGAAATCTAGCCGAGCCAACAGGGTACAATACGATAGGGCTCATACGGGATGACTTTCCACTGTTCTTTACATGAAGACTGAAGACTGACTGATGTTTCTGAGCCTCATAAAAGAACAGATATAGCTGGGGCAGTGTATACTTGACTCTTGATAGACAACGAAGTGTCATGCCAGCGCCACGGATGGCTAAGGTCGGTAGAAGTGAAACGTACTTTCTGTATATAAGGCGACACCTCATCCTTTATCTGACCACCTGGTGAGATGTAACTTCCCAGGTAACAAAACTTACCTTCTTCAATTAGTGCTTCACCTGCCAAGATGAGGTTTGGTGTGGTGCCAACCCACTCCTGCAGCATTATTTTACACTTTAAAGTTATAGGACGCATCCAAAAAAATCGCTACACTGTTATTTAGGCTGTTAAAGAAAATTTGCATCCCACCTAGATCTTCAGTCAGTACCGGCTCCAACATCCGTGTACTCATTGGTGCCGACGTCTCAAAAGCGTATTGGGCTCTAGAACAACGAACCGGCAGTCCTGATGATTCTTATGGCGTGAGAGGACCATAAGGATGGATCATATTGGAGCCAACTTCCCAGCAGTCAGACTAAACCCATAGTCCATATAGACTGTCACAGCCACCGAATTGGATAAAAGAAAATGAATTGCGGAGTTGTAAAGTGAACGGGTCTAGAGACCTATCTAGCAGAACATGTGGTGGGTTGTGAAGAAGAACCTTAATTTCCCTAATATACTTTCTTCCATTATGTAATAATGGCACAATATTTTCAGGATGGAGGTTGCCGCCGATTAAACGCTGCTGTTTAGGGAGTGACTGGCAATGCTAGCGGGATTCGAACCCGGGAGTGAAGGCTCACGAGCTCACTGTGACGAACGTCTGACCACCACCGCCGAAGCGCGGCTGTTACAGAAGCATTCGCATAACCAGTACTCAAACACTGCTTTCGTATCACCCTGTTTCCATGACTTTTTTTAGTTGACATTTATTTGATAGATCAATATCCTCCTTGTTTTGATCGGCCCTCAATTTGCCAATCACCTTTGTTCCTGTATCGTAGTGAGGTAAGATGTGTTGGGCATCACGTTCCTTTTGAGTTTCCCAATAAACCGTTGCTCAGCCCCCTTGTTGTTCTGATTTGCGAGTGAACAGCCCTAACAATGGCTTTTTGCAGTGTTCGTTACAGGAGCGTTTGGTTTGGGGGAGGATCCGGAGTCAATGTAGCCTGTATCAATACAAGCTACATTTAACCGTTGAATTCTAACGGAATGGTGTCTACCGACTTTATCAATATCAAAGAATTTGTCGTAGAGATGTAGGACGCCATGGGGCTCTGAATAAGAAGGTTGAAGTGTGCTTTAAACAAAATCAAAATTAACTATTAGCACTCATATAGCAACCAAACTCTGTAGCTTGCTTAACGAAATTCCCTCATTGTACTTGGGTACCTACAGAGAAGTTGTCCATCGCAAAAGTCGCTCGATGTGCGGGAAATGCTGTGCTGACATTGGAAGTCAGCACAGATTGGGGGCAATGTCGTGTGGTGCATGAGTTTAATAGACCACTAAGAGCCAGCCCGGATGGCTTTGTGGTTGGGTGTTCGCCTCCCAATCGCCCACTCCAGGTTCGAGTCCCCGTTGGGGCTCGGTGGATGTGCACTGTTGATGATTCCTAACAGGGAAGAAACAGCCGTACAGTGCTTTCATGGTTTTCAATGGTGAGTTGAACGTGAATTATTTTATCCAAAAACGTAAAAACATGTGGTTACGTCTGGGGATATGTGAGTTGGACGAACGTAATTACCAGTGGGAATCGCACGAACGGAAGTCATGAAAGATTGCAAATGATGGATAAAATCAGATGGATCAACAATATCATTAACAGATTCGGGAAACTTACCAGGTAACTGAAGGGAAGTGCCGAACACGAAGACAAAATCCAAAATCTTCCATTACGGAGGTTTTGATGCTCAACTTGTATTAGAAGCGCATGTGAGGGAGGCTTTCGGCTGACGGTGAGACCGGCCGGTAAGTCGACTTGATGAGGTAAAATAAGTAGTCATGTGAATGTTTACATCCAAGGAGAAAGGTGAAGTCACCGGAAAGCTTAGATTGGAAGTAAGCACCTCTCTCACTGGTGAGTGAGTTGGGAATGCCAAATGTGGAAATCCGGTGACACAGAAACGTCTGGGAAGCGATTTCACTAGATGTGTCACCAATGGCGACGGCCACTGGTCAATGTGTAAAACGTTCAACGCGTGTGAGATGACGGAATTTATCGGCAGCTGGTAAGGGATCGAATAAGTCTAAGTGAATATGAGGAAAACGTGTGTCAACAAAAGGTAGTTGAGATGGGCAGGAATGCACGCTGGTAGAGAATGCAGGTTTGAGCCTAAACACGAATGTCCTTGTTCATATAGGGCCACACACAGTCATTGGAAATGAGTTCCAGTATAGCAAGTACGCCGGGATGGGATGTCGAACGCAAATGATAAAAAATCACACGGCATAACATAGAACAAACAATCCGTAGGGGTTTTCCCGTAGAGAAATCTCACACAAGAGCACCATCTTCATTTGAGAGAGGACATTCCTGTAGGGCTAATGATAACAATGAAAAGCGACGGTGGATTAATTCCTGTTTATCCTTTTGAGCTTGTGCTATCTCTGACACGTGAGCAGGTGAACGCGTTGGAGTTGCACTTGGGGTAGGGGGTAGGGCGGGAAAGTGCATCGGCTCCAGATTTAAAGATCCTTCGATGTATGCGATGTCGATTGTGAATTGAGAAATTAAGTTCAAGTGTCACACTTCTTCTTCACACTTCCATCAGGCTGGGCATCTGAAATACGAGTGAAAGGTTTGTAATCTGCGCACTCAAAATTGACGTCATCAAAAAGATGACCGAAGTGATAAATGATGAAGAGTTCGTGAGAGAAAGTGCTACACTGTGTCTGTATCGGCTGGAGTTTCTGTGAGAAAAGGACAAAGGTTAGAGTTCACCATGAATTTACTGACGGAGAAGTGCACCGGCAGCCGTGTTGGACACATCTTTTATGAAAATCAGCTAGACATCCGGGTCGCGATTGAGATGGTATAACACAGCAGCATTAGAGAGAGCCTGTTTGACATTAACAAACTGCTTCGGCTTCCGGAGAAATCTCAACAGCTTTGGAGTTGGGTTTGAGAAGGTCGATCAAAGGCGAGAGAATCAGAGCACAATGGGAAATGAAACTAGCGTAGTCGTTCAGAATGACAAGGAAACGATGTACCTGTGTGATGATTTTGGAAGTAGGAAGAGATAAAATACTGTGCACTTTTTCTGGGATAGGAGTGACATCATGTCCACCGATGTGATGACTGGGAGGATCGAGGAATGCAACTCCGAACACACCTTCCTCGCAATTGATTTGGATGTCATAATGCCAAAAACGCGTGAATAGTTTTCATAGAGGTGTCACACGCTCTTCCGGAGAGTTCCTTGAAACTAGAATTGCATCGATGTAACCAATAGCAAACGGGAGGCCTCACATGCGAAAGTATGGGCTGACTCATTGTTGGTAGACAGCCGAGTCCCGTTAGCAGTAAGCCCGTCATCACCTGTCCAGTACCAAGCCGAAGGCCCAAGACAACGGAAACACGAGCGACAGGACGGCCAATCGATGGAGAGAGATGAATCCTGTCAAACGGTGTTTAGCCTCAACACACACCCATTAGAAGGCCTGGTCGCCCGCGCCAGTCGGACCAATATGTTTTATGCAATGACTGGGAACAAGGGTCAACACCATACGCGACCAGTATTACGCTAGTAAAACAAGATTGTTCGCGAGCAAAGAAGCGTTCATCTTCACCTTAGTGGACAGTTCAAAACACCGCAAAACTCCGTGGATAAAAAATTTGAAGAGTTTCCGCAGCATTGCTCGACCCGGAAGGCATGCGATTGAACTCGAAAAGTCCGAACAGAGTGATAATGGCAGTCTTTGAGATGCCATCTTCATCTACAGGGATTTGATGATTTGCTCTAAAAAGGTCTATCTTGGAAAATATAATCTCGCCAGAAACGTTTCGTGCGAAGTAATGCATATGTGGGTGCTGTATCCTGAATCAAGGGAGAAAACAGTACGCAAACACCGTTTGTAAGCGCATCAGCAGTCAAATGAGCAAGCGAGCAAACGAACAGGTGAACTGTCGATCAGCAAGCGCAAGCAGTGCTTACGATCGAGTGCAGTCAAGCCGGGCCGCTCAGCAGCAACGAATCAATAGGAGCGTGTGGCTCAATGCCGAAGTCTGATTGGCTGGAGCAAACCGTCCGTGATACGGGTGAAGTCACAGCGATGTGCGTACGTGCGTGTATGTATGTGTGTGTGTGTGTGTGTGTGTGTGTGTGTGAGACTGTAGTCGGTATCTACTGAACGAGCGATAAGTTTGCCGACATTGCAATGACGCAGTCAGCAGTTTGATCAACAGTAGGACCACAGTTCTGGGCTGGGGTACCGGTCCTGAGTGGTAATTTTGTTGAGACCACGACAGTCCCCGCAAGATCTCTAATCACCTGATGACTTCGGAGCATATTTAGTGGTGAGAACCATAGACATGACCAGAGTCGGATTATCCCCAGGTTCATGAATCAAAATTCAAGGTGTGCTTGTTTCAGTTTGTCCGGCTTCAAACAGCAAGAGTGAAAATGCACGGGTTAGTCTACGGTAGCAACATGATGTGGTACTGAATGAAGAACCTGATCGGTGAACTGACAAGGTTCAGCGAGGCTAAGAAAATCCTTCAGAATGTCAACACAGGGTGAGATTGAAATTACCGTTCGTAAACCAAATGGGTATGCGAGGTGTCCTGTGCCTATGGTAAACATGTTCGTAGATGTGTCCACTAATTTGCGGTGTTTCAATTTAACAGACACCAAAATCAGACAGAAAATCCTCACCCATGATTGGTGTTCTGTTTCGTCCCACTAACTTTAATGAGAAGACTCTTTTGGTTTCGAACCACCTCGTAGTATTACCAGAAAAAAGAATTTATATAGGAAACAAGAGTCATTGTCACCATCTGTTGCACCACAACCTACCTGGTTTAAACAGACATCAGGTCCCGTCTATTCTGGTTAGTTGGTTGGTGGTACTAGTCGGACAATGAAAGACTAAAATCAACATTTCTCACAAATTAGATTGTCTTAGGGAGAAATAAAAACAGATTTGTAAGGTGATCGGTTTTTCCTAACTACTTGTTGATGAACTAGAAACATCAAGCTCATAATAAAAATCAACCACCAGGAGTCTTCTGGGGTTCTATTTACGGTACCTTGTGCAGTTTGGGAGTATACTAAGAAAAACCGAGTGCTGCCAAGTGTCCGTTAAACCTTAAAGCATAGCGGATACGGTTACTCCTGGTTTTCCTGCTATTAAAGTAGAGTCATAAGAGTTGGACCAGCTGCATGACTGAAGTTAAGATTTCTAACGTGAGGATTTACCCATTACTAGCACCCCGAAGTCGATCATCTATACAGACTAGTGTTTTTGTGAATGATTTTGATAATTTCAAACCGGTCAACAGATAGAGCTTGGAAAAACTGTGTACCCACGTTAACGTGGAAGCTCTTTTACAGTCCTTGTCCGCTGATTTTATAGCCTCAATGCTAACCCTAAGGCAACATCGTGAAGTTTTGCATGCTATGAGCTACCACTTGCCACTGCTTTGTTGGTCAGACTTTTGAGTCAAAGGCTCCGGTTAGGGTTCCTAAAGAAAAAAACCCTCTGCAGTGTGGGCAACCGTGAAGTATGATTCTCCCGGAAACCTGCTTTGAGCATGACAGTTGAGTGTGCATTGCTAGACTGGATTCCAATCAGTATTCGTTTGTGTGCTGTTCGGTTGGGCGGTTCTGTACATGTCAACAACAACAAACTGAAGCGTCGATGCTTGTTCGCCGAGTCTGTGTGATTGGTCACCGCTGGCCTGGATCAGCTGAAGATTGTCGTTCATTCTGGTCAACGCCTATGGACTCTTCCGTGGTCGCACCAACGTAAGTACCATCCGTCCCGAGCAGTTACTTCTGGATGATAACCAGCGGTACAACTTCCAGACGGAGCTGTCTACACGGCCATCTACGCAGCCTGATTTCCAGGACTCAGATGAATGCTGGCAGCAGATCAAAGAAACTTTGTATGTCATTTCGAATGCCACCCAGGACTCTGGTTCAAGTCGGTCTCACAAACGATGGATATCTTCGACATCAGTTACTCTGCTGGGTACTAGCAGATCCCTCCGTCCGGATGCCATATTCAATGAAAGAGCGCGAATCCCTGATATGCCAACTGACTATGAGCTTGAGAAATGACCGTGAGCAGTGGTGGATTGCGAAATGTAGGGAAATGGAGAAGGCTGCGTCCATTGGCAATGCTCGCAACCTTTTCCTTTTGATTAGAGGTACCGGTCGACGGAAAACCAGGTGTAAATTAGCTAATCAAGGAATCCGATTGCTCATTGATTCATTCCCAGGGACGTCGTCTGGATCGATGGGTAGAGCACTTTAAGGAACAATTAATTTGGTCCACTTCAACGGCGGACCTTCCCAATATACCTTCCAGAGAAATGATGCAGGTGGATATCAGTCCTTCATTAGAAATGGAGATTATGCGGGAGATAGGTTACTTGAAAAGATACAAAGCCACTGGACTGGATGGGTTGTCTCCATCTTTTCAAGGATGGAGGCGAAGTTTCGGTTTCTGAGTTAACAAAACTCCTCCGGGTAATCTGAGATACTGTGCAGATTTCCACGGAATGGTTTGAATCGCTGATTGTGCCGATTTACAGAAAATGTGATAGATCCTCTTGTGAAAACCACAGGAGAATTAGCTAGGTAAGTATGGCGTCTAAACTTCTCACCGGTCTTATTCTTCATTAATTATCCAGCGCGCGAAATGTGTACGCGTGAGGATAAAGCGGGTTTCAGACCGGGTCGTGGTTGTATTGACCATATCTTTACTCTTCGACAAATCTTAGAGCACAGACACATATTCTGTAGGCGCCCAATCTCTGTCTTTCTTGATCTGAAAGTAAAGTTCGATGCAGTAGGCCGCACAGTTCTCTGTGACAGAGAAGTTTATTTCTATTTTCCAATGCTTCTACTCAAACAGCCGAAGTCGAGTTCGTGCTTATGTCGGTCTTTCACCCGAGTTCACCACGGAAAGCGGTGTTTGTCAGAGTTGCCCTCTATCGCCCTTTGTCTTCAATTTTGTGGTTGAATTGATTTTCGAGGTAGCTCTGTCCTCGTGTGAGAATAGCGACATCGATCTTTGCTCCGGCGGTAAACTGTCCGGCTTGGAATACGCGGACGATATTGCCTTTCTGAGTGAAGATCCAGGTATGCTCTCTTAGATAGCCTAAACAATAGTGAAGTGATTTTCTGGGATGCGGTCCGCACTTTCACAGTGTATAATGATGCCGCAGGACTGGGTTGGCTCAACGCTGAACCCAGTCTTGGCAGGGGAAGCTCTAGCTGAAGCGGATAAATTTTGTTACCTAGGCAGTTACATCTCACCAGGTGGACAGATGTCGGATGAAGTGTTATCACTTTTACAGGAAGCGCGTTTGGCTTCTGCCAACCTCCGTCATCTGTGGAGTCCACTTGACATCCCATTTTCTGTTAAGGGCAGAGTGTACAATTCGGTGGTTAGGTCCGTTCTTTTATGCGGTTCGGAAACATTACCATTAAAAGTAGATGATAGGAGAGGACTGTCAGTGTTCGAGCATCGATATCTCCGTAGCACTGCCCGAGTATGGTGGGAACAATGTATCAGCAATGCTGAAGTTAGAAGTAGGGTGTTGGGAACCAGAGGTCAGTCTGGGGGTCAAGTGCTGCATGCCCACGGATAGACTTCCTCAGCGTACGCTGTCCTCTGAGGCCGGTAGAGCTTTGAAGGTAGATTGAGTTGGTCAGTGTATGACATAGCAAAAAGGTATGTAAACCTTAACCAGCGGACTTGGCCACGTAGGACGTGTTAGACTTCCAGTTTGGGGTCCTCGTGATCCACCTACCAAATGGTTGAAGACATTAACTGATATGGCTGCGAGTCGCGGTCAGTGACGTAGTTGCATTCGGACTCTTTCCTTGTCCTCCTACTTTCCGCTTATTACCAAGAACTTTTGGGATCTTTCCACTTTATGCTTTTATATTTTTGCCCTTTATTGGACGATGCTGGAAGGTAGCAACCGAGGTTAATGGTTGAATAAACCGAACTGAACCTCTTTTTGTGTATAAATGAGTCAAAACCAAGCACATGTGACAGAATACATTCCTGCTGTTCTTGTCTGCTCTTGTCTTTCTCTCAGTGTGTGTAGTCCAGGTGAGAGTTATTTCATTACGCACGATCGATCGGGTAGATACAAGTACCACAAACTCCAACGTCATACATGCGAGCGACGTGTGTGAGAAAGGTAAGGAATCAGCCGGGTGAAGGGTTTCGGCGAATATCGCTGACTAGCCATAACATTGCACTTGACGCTCACCTGACTGCATAACATATGTACGGCTTCATTGAGGTCGACTATATCACTGTTGGGACACGACTGAAGAGATGGAGAATCAGAGAGGTGAGGAACAGCGCAACACAAATTTTGGTGGGAGAAAACGTGTTTCGCGGATGCAGCAGGAGATGAAGTTTCTGGACAGTACGTGAAAGACCTTTCGTTCGGGGTGGTGCTGGATGTCGTTAGTTGTGAACATGAATATCCAAATGGATAACATGCCGTCATCCGGTCTGCGCGATGAGCTAGTTTTTCCGGTGGAGTATTTGTATCCAGAAAGGACAGCATTGTGAGAAGTGGTTTACCAAATCACATCTCTTGGAAAATTGTGTCGTCAATTTTGCGACCAGCCAGAAGGGATCGCATATGACGCATGCGATGGAAACGAGTTTGGAAGCCGAGTTCAACTAAACCGAACAATTCACGGAACATTTTACCGGGTGATTTTTCAGTGCTTTAGATGACAGTCTCTTTGAATTGGGTATAGGGATTATCACTTGAAATAGGGCTCAAGAGGTCTTCAACGTCGACGGCAACGTTCAATGGTAAGGGTTGGGTGACGCAAGAATAAAGCAGGCACTCGTTGGTGATGTGATGATGAGTGGTGAAAACGGCCTGAATTTGCTGGAATCAAAAGAGAGTGTCTCTTAGAGTGAATGTAGATTGTTTCAGTGAAACAGTATGGATTTCCTAGGAATCATTGTCGGACACGACGTAGGTGTGATGTGCACACAAAATAATATCCGGACTCACCAATTTGTGGCGGGCTTCGTATTCCCTATGTGCCCAACCGTTTAGGTTGAGGAACTGCTGGATGCGGTGTTGTTCCGTGGGGGTTACACCTGCACGATCTATAAAGAGCATAGAAGGAAAACTCGGTGGGCCGGAGCTCTGTAGTTGCATAGGCCAGCATCAACACTTGTTCCGACAAAATGGACGTGGAGGTTTAGTCTGTGCATCACACATGACGCCAAATCAGTATGGTGATTCAAATGCCTCCAAACGCGGTCCGGTGCGCTACAGCTTCATTTCCAGTATCCAACCAATCTGGTGAAGCTGGACCGTCACTGCTAGATCTTGTGGATACAACGGAATCCCTCTGTGATTGGTCAGTGCTTTCTCTGCCAATAAGTGCAAGTCAAGCCAAGTCAAGTAAATAATTTATGCTCCCCAAGAGGTGAATATTCAGCTGTCACATTACTACATCAAATTTTGTGGTTGGTCATATATCAGAGAGGGGAGCATGACCTTTAACTAAGAAATAGTATAGTCAGGATAGTTAAGGAATCGCGCAAGATATGGGGATAACAGAACATCTATGAGCTTTCGTGGGACCGAAAAAGTGTTTGTAACCTGACCGAGTAAAAGAATTCGGAAAGCATCTGATAAGATTGCAGTGAAGTGAGTGAGCCGCGTTAGCTAACATTTTTTTCGGACAATTTATGGCAAATATTCGAATATTATTATCAAATACTGAGAACGGTGCTCTCTCGGTGTGGCTCTTCATTTTGAAATGTGCTTCAGTGGCCCAGAGATAAGTTCAAAATTCTTGGCAGGCAGTCCGGGAAAGATAACATTGAATCCAGAAAGTCATAGGACTAGGATACATGCGTAAATAAAACGTTGAACTAAACAAAGTGATAAAGAGAATGTTTTATATGTAGCAAGTAAAATGTTGGCTTCCTAACTTTTACAAAAACTGCGGGAATGTGGTCAGACGGTAACAGATTTTATGATAGGATCACTCCAAGGTACTTTACCGACGTGGCTAAGAGAAAGTCATCCCCGTTAATGTGTACAGATGGAGTAGATTCTACAATGTTTGTGCACCTATCACCTTACAGAAGAGAGAAAAACAAATCAGCATACTTCGAAGGGCTCTCAGTCAGGTTGTGGTTCGAAGACCACTCAGCTATGCTCGAAACACTTTTCTGAAGAATAGAAAAAGCAGAATCATTGGGGTAGTGTACACCAAATACTAAATCATCAGCATATTCGATGAACAATGTGTCGTCGAAAGTGGGCATGGTAGATGAGTACTTAGAAAAGAAAAGTTGCGATAAAATGACAACCTGTAGAACACGCAGCTCTGAGGTTGAGAGAAAAAACGCCCCGCCTCGTTAACCTGTAAATTCTTGACGTGAATCGGAATAGTCAGATAATAACGCGACTGGGGAGGTTTGAAAGCCACTCGCGGAGAGAATGCGGAGCAACCTCCCTCTTACTACACAACTGGAAGCGTCACTGTAATCTAAAAAAAGGATTCTGAAGTCTTTACTTCTCGTGTCTAGGAATGAAGGAATGCAATGGGACAGATAGGCAAGGACATCCACAATGGAGTATGAACGGTGATAGACATACTGGTTGGGATCAAATGAGTTCAGTTGTGATGTCACCCTTTGCAATAGACTTTTATCGAGTATCTTTAGAACAACGGATATGTAAGATATAGATCTGAACTTGAAGATGTCCTTTTTTTATGGGGGTAATCGAAGTCACTCTGCAGCCGTCGGGGATGTTGTTCTGACGCAGGCAATGGCTGAATAACCCAGATAAAACCGGGGATAGGGCAAATGCACATTTATTCACTTCAATAGGAGATATGCCATACGGTCCACTAGATTTTTTGAGTTCAACTGGAGTACCTCTGTAAACGTCCGTACAGTCTAAGATAAATGTGGGTCCGTCCTGTGGAAGTGTATCTTCCGCGCCTACGTTGGGAATTAGACAGGTGACTTGTTAGATCTCTGACTGAGCACTTCTACATCCACGCTTGGCATACGACCGGTAGATGAGGTCCCACTTTTCTAGATAGCTTTTTCTGCCTAGCATTGATTGAGCTAACATCGAATTAAGTTTTCTCAACTCTGCCCTGATTTGTATCAAAAGGGCTTTCGCGTATACGCAGTCCCTGGACTTATATGCACCTCCTTTTATACTTAAACGAGTTTGTACCAGCTAAATCTAGCAGAATACATTCCCACTCTCCTGTCTGGTCTAGTTGTTCACTAGTGAGCGTAGTCTGGGTACGAGCTATCCAGTTGCGTAAGGTTTGCTGGGTAGATAAAATTCGTACATAGAACCGTCAGAAATGACCGTGTGTAGGCATGCACGATCGATTGGTAGTCTATGAGTGAAGAGGCTTACGCAGTTATTACAACATCCATCGATAGTCGTGGACGTATTCACGTACCTTTCTTTACATACCCTACGATTTTTGATCTGTGTTGTGTTCGGCCTGAACAGGCATGTGCTCAAACAGACGATGCTGCACGCACACACACGCACGTACACAGCTGACGTTTGCCGTGCTTCGTCCCGGACGGCATTGACCAGTCAGATTGTATCACGTGCTGCGCGACCTTGTACGACGTGGTCCGATTGTACCGTTGTCTTACACCTTCGATTATATGCATGACTGACTCACGCCCTTGGGACTCGTTTGAGTTTGCACGTGCTCGCCTGTACTGGCGCTTACTGTACGTTGCTGCGGGAATATACGTTTATCCATACACGTACGCCTTTCTTCTTTTACCGAATTGTGAACACAACAATCTGTATTCAATTTATTTGTTTTCACTGACTCGTTTTCCCTGTGCATGATTGTACATCGCATTCGGCTTGGACAACTTTTGACCATCTGACTGGGTGTTGAATTTGCCACACAACCTGATGGTGGTCTCACTTTAATTAATTCTTGTTTTTGTTTGAATTTTCCGTGCATTACCTACGTCATTCCTCCTGTAAAGTATGTGAAATCACTTGTGATAATATACCCCGTACGCATTGATCATGCATGCGTCCCGTTTACCCGCCAGAAATAAACTATTTTCATTATCTTTCAAATGGCAAAATAAGCCCATCATAGTAATCAGCACACGAAGTGTAGACGAATATGTGCTTTCGGTGATTTCATTCTAGAACTATTATAACCACATTAATATGAAAACGAATTATTGGTAAGAGTTGGACAAAAGTCTTACTAGCTCGGTATGGATTAATAACAGCGACGGCGGATGGGAACACGTGCGGATGGCCGGATTATGTAGCGGGTGACAGTCAGCTTACGTCATCGCTACGCTCGTGTGTGACAGGCGACTGTTGGCTATGGAAGTTTGAGTGCTTGTACTAATTTCCATTCGGCGCAAAGATCATGCTTCAAGAGGCAGATGATAATGGCAGCGGCAGTTGCCAGTATCCGAAGTTTAATTTCTCTTGACACGTGTGTGGGACCCGGTAGACTTTGAAGGTAGACTGAATGTCGACCTAGTGCCCGATTTCTACGAATTGCGTAACGGTTGAACTTGATAACACCCCATTGCTCCATGTCTAAGCCTTCATGGATGAGACTTTTGATGCGTTTCGATAGCTGCCCTGCCGTAAGTCCCACCACAGATGCACTTGAATTGGTGGATGATCATGGATTAGGTCAACAGAGGTAGCTTATTTTTATTTTCACATCGCATTGTTGACGACGTGAAAAACACGCATCTGATTTTGGCGGCGCAGAAAGTGGCCTTCACTGTGACACTCAAAATTCTACTGCCTCTGTCGGCTGCGATGTCCCCGTTGAAGGGGTGTCGGATGAATGGTGCTTTCGTTTCTGCCTGTTGGATTCTCAGTGGTTTTGTCCATTCAGTCCGGTTTCTCTCAATAAATTTCTCGGGGTAACCATTGCTCAGCAGCGTTTTCGTTGTGCAGTAACTTAGCCTCCACAGTGTCTGCAGTGCAGATGTTCGCCCGGTGCAGAATACAGCGTACTTGACACCGTTTGTAACTGCTGTGTTTGGCTCGTACAGTCATGTGCTCACACACGCACGCATGATCCACACCCTGTGCAATCATGGACGCACGCCTGCAATCGTGCACACACGTACACAGCTGACATCTGTCGTGCTTCATCCCGGACAGCACCGACCAATCAGATCGTACACGTGTTACACGACCTTGTACGACTCGATCCGATTGTACCGTTATCTTACACTTCCGATTACATACGTCGCTGACTCACGCACTGGCATAGTTGTTAGCGTTCGCACCTGTTAGCTTGTACCGGTGCTTGCCGTGCGTTGCTACGGGAATATACGTTTATCCATACACGTGCGCCTTTCTTTTACCGAATTATGAACACAACAGTAAGCAAGTGGCACGAAAATTTGGGAATCTTCATACAGCCCATTCCAGGTCGCTTCCCGATATAACTTCCTATGGATCGAGAAGAGAGGCCGCCTCGTTGAATATAAATCAAGAAATGGTGGGTAGTTTTCATTATGCTCCGAATCCGATAAGTAGAATGAAGGAACAATTGTACGGATGAACGTGTACTCAGTAGGAACGTACGGTAAGTGCAAGTACAAGTAAGCAAGTGAAAACGCAACCACGTAGGCAAGCGTGTGAGTCAACGCTGTATGCAAATGAAAGCGTAGACCAAGTGTACAATCGGATCGGACCACGCAAGGTCCTTCAACACGTGATACGGCCTCATTGGTCAGTGCTGTCCGGGACGAAGCAGGACTAACGTCAACGGTGTACGTGTGTGTACGACTGCAAGCGTGTGTCCATGTTTGCAAGGAATTTAGATCGTGTGCTCAGTGTGCGTGCTACGACGTCTGTCTGAGCACATGGCTCTTCACGTCGAATAACACACCACCTCTCCCTTCTCAAAGACGGAACACCGTGTCGTACGATGGGGTGATGCAGTCATCATGTCAATCGCAGTATTTGCGACAATGGTAATACCGTAGGAGTGGGAGTAGTAACAGTAACTGCAGAAGTGACACCAGTAGCAATAGTAGTCCCAGGTCAAGGAACAGCCGACTACTACTACTACTGCTACCAGTACTAGTAGTAGTAGCATTAGTAGTAGTGTCGGAATTTGCAGTAGTAGTTGTAGCGGCAGTTGCAGAAAAATCAGCCAGTATCAGTAGTAAGAAGACAGATTACTATAGTAATACCTGGAACAATAATGATCGGGCGTTTAGGAGACCCTTTTTGGCCGGATTTCTGTCGCTCGGAAATCGGAGAACGGTTTTTGTCCCTGTGATCTGATCATTACCTTTTCCTCGCCAGTGCAAACTTCAGGCACTCTAATAGATAGTAGGCCATGTGGCGTCTGCTCTCTTCGAGTCATTAGTTGACCTATATCGAACACATCGTCTAAGCCACAAAGGGCGGAGTAGCATCCAAGACTTTCGCTCGTACTGGAGCACGCCTCTTGATTACGACCACGCACTAGTTTGCACTAAACTGTCCATGAGCTTCAATGGGCGCTCTAATCGCATATTACAACGACGGCTATACTGCGATAAGCCTTCCAATTCATCTCGCCTCCCCGTCTTCCAAAACGCCCTTGATGAAAAAGCTAGCCGTAGCCCCACCTGAACACATAAATCAGCACTGGTCGCTTATCAAGAATGCTTTGTATTCCACTGGTCTAGTACGTTGTGAACTCTCTTGTCGTGCCGTGAGACCCTGGATTTCTGCTGAATCTTTGCACCTTCTCGAAGCACGCCTGCCGATCCCGGCTGGAAGCGAGTTTTACGGAGCACAACTCGTAATAACACATGCATTTACCGCGAGTCTTCGTAGAAACCTCAAATTTGGTGGTCACAAAGTGCATCAGAGACGGAACATGCTGTCACCATGGGAAATTCCTGCAAGCTGTTTGTAATATTCGCATAACCGAACTGAAAGGACATATTGAAATAACTCCCACCCGGAAGTACGCAAACCAAAGTAACAAGAAGACCAAGGCTTAGAAACAAGACGTTAATTGTATTGCGGAACTAGTTTGTATAAATATGTTAAATCGAGGAAAACAATTGGTGGATTAGAAGTTGGTCATTCACAGGGAGCTTTTGCCGTACCTGTCCTCGGCGATCCTGATTGGTTGAGGCTCGTCAGCATGTGTAGTTACGAAGCTGTACCTGGCGGTTTCATGTGTGATGGCAGATGAGCCACCACATTGTTCTATCTCATTCGAGTCACTGGTAGGAAGACACTACGTGTGGAAAAACTATCTGTGAAGCTGACAGTTCGCCAATTCACAATCAACGCTCAGCGGAGCACTTTCAGATAAAATTTAGTTGGCCATCAATGTAAGCTTCTCCCATAGCTCTTTCGACACATGTCAAGTGGTGCGTTTCGACGGACCTACCTGCAGTGAAATCGCAAACCAGTTCGACCCACGCAGTAACTGATACCCGTCCATGCTCTTCAGGCTGAAGGTGGCCAGGCAGCTGTGAGAATTGTATCCACCCGGCCAGTCGTACGTACTGAAATAACTCGCACCCGGACTACGCGCACTGGGGGAGGGAGGGGACGACAAGACCGGACGAGAACAGCAGGAATGTATTATGTCCCATTTGGTTAGTACTAACTCCTCTATATACAAAAGTAGGTATCCAAATATTGGTAAATAGCGTACTGACCAATCACAAGGCGATTTCGCCGTATCTACACTATCCAGAACGAGAAAGCGATAGGGAGATATGGTGGTTGGCGTGTAATAGGGATCGTGTGCGAGAGTGCGCAAGAGCAACGGTTAAATGGCCACCGCGCTTGGCAGTCTGCTTTTAGTTAAACAATAAGCGTGTTAGAAGAATGAACGAAGATGAAGGGGCCTGATGTGGTAATGTGATGACCTGCGGGGGTGGTTACGGCAGGTAGTACGGACGGTGGGTACAACACGTTTGGGTATGTATCTTATAAGTCACCGAGCGAATACGAACGGGTTGTTTTAAGCAGGACCAGACTGATCGGTTAAGAATCAACCGAAATCCCATTGAGGGTCAATGGGGAGTCTGAGACAAGAAGCCCCTCTGAGTTGGTTGACAGCCGTGCCCCTTGAGGCACCCTCCATCTCCTTGGTCTCCATCATTCACCCATCTCTCACTTGTGGCTCCACGAAGCTGAAGCATGCATCAGCGGGCACACCCCGACAAACCTACCGGAAGGTGGGCTAAACCAGTTTAGGGATTACCGATGTCTAAAAACCTTCGGCGATACTGTATTCGGCTTGTGAAGAAAGATATTACTCAAGATGCGGAAGAGATCTACTGATCCAAAGGCTCAAAGAAGAACCGGACAACGACATGATACGGCATTCCAGAAGACGAAAACGAATCGTATATCAGGCCACCAGCAAATCTGGAAACGACCTGCTGGCTTACAGTATGCACTTAGGTGCGCAAGAGACAGAGGTGCAAATGTGTTGATTCAGCAGATGTCACACGTGATACGGTCAGGTACAGCTTCGTAAACACGTACACGGATGAGTCTCAACCAATCAGGATCATCGCGGACAATTCCGACAAAAGCTCCCTGTGATTGGTCATATTTGAGTTTAGCAAATATATTCTCTGATTAAACATATTTATACAAACCAACTCTGCAATACAACTAACGTGTTATTTCGCGACCTTGGTCTTCTTGCTACTTTCGTTCGCGTAGTTCTGGGTAGGGGCAATTTCAATACGGACTATCAATTTAGTTCATTACGATTATTGCAATTGGCGTCGCGTCATGGAGCTGCCCAGTACTGAACAGCTGAACCTGCATGATAGTGCATCTGAAATTAAAGACTGGATTGAGCGTTTCAAGTTATGGTGTAGCACACGAAAGTATGTGAAGAGGGAGAACCAAACTGCATTCTTCTTGATAGCTTGCGGCCTTTCATTGTACTCGTTGATGAAAAACCTTGCATATTTGCGCGTTCCTGCTGCAGTTCCGTTCGACGAGTTGAAGGCTTTACTGCTAGATCACGTGGTTCCCGTCAATTTCCAGGCTACCGAACGTGCCAAATTTCATTTGCTGGTTCGTGGTCCCAACATGAAGTTCCGTGAATTCATCCTGACACTTGAGGCAAAGGCTGCTAAGTGTAATTTTGGTTATCGATTGGAGACCCAGTTGCGTGATCGCCTCATTGCCGGCATAAATCATCCGGAGTTGCAAAGGAAGCTATTGCTGAAGTCCGATCTTACGTTCTGCGAAGCCCGATCAACCTGCGAATAATTCGATGACGCATTACAATTATTGTTTCCATTTTGAACAAATAGGCTGAAGGATGCTGGGGACTCCGCTTCGTACCCTACTTCCGTGGCTCCCTGTGGTTATTTAAGGAATCTCAAGCCCTCATCATGCTACGGCGTGCCCGGTCATCACGTGCTTCTTTTCCCGGCGGTCGACTTGACAATGGAACAAGCTGGGTTCGTTAGCTGCAGGAAAATAGCACACAAAGCCTTTTGGAACGTTAGGACATTTTTAGTCGTTGGCATTCAGTGCATCACAATGCTGACTCTACATGACTATGACTCAGATATTGCTTGGCTCTCAGAATTCCCGGGAGTGGATAAATTTTATTGGCTCCATTACAGTGGTCCGAAAGACAACTCCGGTCTCTACGGTGTCGCGTTTGCTCTGAACAAAGCAGCTAAGTATGCAATGATCTCTTGGGAACCAGTCTCATTCAGACTCGTCTAGGTACGCTTCAAAGGCTCCCTGCACGAAATGACGATGATTGCAATCTATACTTCAACCAATTCGTTGATGACGAAACCAAAGACAATTTATACAATAACTTGCAGGAGGTAATCAACTGGGCTTCGAGGCGCGACGTACTTTTCATCGCAGGAGATTGGAACGCTCGCACATGTGATGAATCTACTCGCCATATTCTCGGGAGATTCGGCCTTGGTCAACGCTGCGAGAACAGTGGCCGACTGGTTGGTTTAGCCGACATCAACAGAATGGTTGTCTGCAGCAATCGATTTCTACACCCCAAGAAGCACCTTCTCACATAGTACACCAATGACGGTCACACTGCACACCAACTCAACCACAGCCTGATGAGATCTCTTTGGGCTTCGTCTGTGGAGGATTGCCGAACGTACCGAGGTGCAGAAACGGGCAACACAAACGGCACCGACCATGTCCTTCTACGTGCTTGTTTCAAACTTCATCTGTCTAAACGAGCTAGAGTGTCTGCACCCTCCCGGATAAACGCTGCTGTCCTAGAAAATCCAGAGAAGAGAGAAGCGTTGTCACGCAAAATCACAACCCGACTAACCAACGCAACCAATGCACAAGCAGATGAAGTTGTTGTGGGAGGGCAGTGGACTCGAATGAAGACGACAATCAAGGAAGCTACTTGGGCAGTACTCGGGAGAACAAAAAGGCGGACAAAAGATGGGATCTCGGAGAGCACGCTGCAGCTGTCAATGAGAGCACACGAAGCGCGACTGGCAGGTAGTGATAAACGTCGCAGACTGCAGCTAGAGGCCACACTCTCCGCCAAGGCTGATCGCAAAAGATACTGGATAGAAATAGCTGAAAAAATGGAAACCGCATCTGGAGCTGGTGACTTTGGTAAACTGTTCCGCTTTATTCGCAACGCCTCTAATAAAACATGTTCATCGTCATTCATTGACAGGCTGTGTACACTTTTTGACTCCATTTGGAGAGAGGAAGCATTTCCATCCGACTGGGGGACGTCCATTCTGCTACCCATCCCGAAGAAAGGTGATAAATCGGCAAGTGAGAACTACCGAGGGATTAGCTTGATCGATGTGGTCGCAAAGATCTTAGGTGCGTTGTTACTAAGCCGTTTCTTTGAGGAAAGAGACCGGCACACTCGCCCAAACCAAGGGGGTTTCGCTGTGGCAGAGGCTGTGTGGACGAAATCTTCACACTGTGCCGAATACTGAAGCACCGCTATTAGTTCCACCAGCCGACGGTAGCTTGCTTCATCTACTTCTGGGCCGCCTTTGATTTGGTTAACCACGAGTCTCTTTGGACCATAATCCAACCCGATGGGATGCCAGATAAGCTTTTAAGGCTGTTGAAAGGGTACTACCCGACAACTGGTGCTAGGGTTCGTATGTACAGTGAAGAGTCCTGCGAGTTCCCACCCTCTACCGGAGTGAGGTAGGACTTCCCCCTCTGGCCGGTGCTGTTCAAGCACGCCACTGATTGGACAATGAGACAGGCAAAACACGAATACCATGGAGTTCAGCTTAGCCGGGAAATATGCATCTCGGACCTGGAGTTCGCGGATGATTATGTCGTGCTAGGCGACTCCTCCACTACGTTACAACCAATCCTCGGCCGAGTCAACTCCTTCGCGAAGTCCGTCGGACTTGAAGTAAATTCAACCGAAACAAAAGCTTTCACAACCCAACTAGGCTCGACAATACAACAACAGTCGATCAATGACCTACCAATCGAATACGTCCCTTCATTCAAATACTTAGGCTCAACTCTGCTTCCGAACTGCCAGGCAAAAGATGAAGTGGTATAACGGATCGGCAGCGCCAGGAGATCCTTCCTTCAGCTAGAACGAAATTTGTGGACTCACAGTGAGGATCAAAGTTCGTGTTCACCGTGCCGCCATCCGGCCCGTACTCATCTATGACCGCGACACCTGGCCACTACGAGCTGAGAATACCAGAAAGCTGGAGGTTTGCGACTACTGGTGCCTGCGGCAAATCCTCAAAGTCAAGTGTCGCGACAGGGTGTTCAACGACGTGGTAAGTAGACGATGCTCTGATATCGATGCTCTCCCCGTCCTCCTCCAAAGTCAACGACTGTAGTGGTTCAGCCGTGCCCTTCGGCGACCCGGGCCAGAGATAACAAGATAAGCTCTCTACCCCACTTCCTGCCTTGGTTAGCGTTTTCGTCTTTGTGGGCAGCTCAAGACTTGGACCAGCACAATAGAGAAAGACGTAGAGCTTCTAGGCCTTCGGTTGGTCTACGGAGCCCGGCAATGAAAAAAGGACTGAATCAGGATCTGTACGGAGCTCGCCTCCGACCGCCGCGCGTGGTCAGCAATGGTCCGTGATATCCATGGAGCCGACTTATCTTCTCGCAGGAGATAGTCGTGTAAAAGTAAAAGTAAAGAAATCCCATTCTTAGACAAATTAGCGACACGATCCGCAAGAGATATGCGGCGAGAACCAACCAAGAGGTCGAAGTGGTGCAGGAAATCCATACCAAGTATGGCGTTCTGAACCTTCGCGATCAAGAAAACCCAACAAAAAGTGCGACCAAGACCAAAACCTAACGTCTTCGAAATTTGTCCGTAAGTCTGTATAAACGTACCAATAGCGGCACGTAAGTTAGAGAATGGGCACCTATCTAGAGCTTGACCTGAAGGTGGGAGCACGCTAACTTCAGCACCTGTATCTATTAAGTACCGTGTCCCTGAATTATGATCGATTGTGTAGAATAGGCTACTACCCTGGTCAGTAGCGTCCGTCCCAGCTACACACTGGCCTCCTCGTTTCCCTGACTGGCAGAAGCCATGGCACAGGGTGAAGTGCATTACCGCGCCTTAGAACGATACCTCTGATGATATCAACAAAGAGCGTCAGTTGGTGATGGCTGGACCGGAATTCTTATACGGTTACTACCGCGAGATCCCTTTGTCGACACCGCCTGCTAGGTGATGCCTGTGTTGGGCGTCTAACTAACGACATTGAATACCTCAACCTTTTCGATAAGATCGTGCACCGTGGCTGTTAGGGAGGCAATAACAGACCCAGTTTGTGAGGAAATCGTCTGGCTGACATTTGGCTCGTAGGTTTCTCCAACTTCACCGGCTGTCTTGGCAAGCTTTTCGAGACGTTCCTCCGTGGACACGCAAAGAACCTTCTGCATGTGGCTGGAAAGATGTTGGAGCCAAATCTCTTTCACGAGACTATTATTGATCTTAGAATTTCCTAAGAAAGTCTGCATGTGCCCCCAGCTGAAGTGGATAAATACTGACAAATGATTTATGATTAACAAAGTGAATATGCCGATATCGTAAAACAAACTGTTGCCCGACTGAAACTAATGAAATGGTTTATATTATTTGAACAATCTTATTTTCACAGTGACTTCTGTTGTTCCTGTTGTACTTCAGGAACTGTCAGATGCTCCAAAACACGATGACGGAAGATGAAGATTCACTGTCACAGTTTAATGTACAAAGGGATAATTACAATTCCCAAAATAATAATTTTATATGATGCTGGTCTTTGTGAGCAACGGTGAAGTGATTTTGCTAAATGATTTATGCGGAATTGTGATTACAGTAATCAACTAAATTCCGTTAGAAGACGGCAATATGAATAGATTATCATGTACAGTAAAAAATTTCGCCGTTCAGAGGTCATACGCTGCATGGGTATAACTCCGTTTAGAGCAGCTTAGGATCCATGACACTAAAAAGCTTTTGTAACGAAGTTGTGACTTTAAAAATAATATGATGACATTACATGAACAGACAGCACAAAATTATTCGAGGCCCGATGAATCTATCATTTCTTTCCCTGTGGATAACATGTTCATTAGATTGGACTAACAGAATTCGTCATTGTATATAATGAAAGAAAGGAAATACATGAATGAATGGCAATGAAATGGAGTCAGCAAAACTCACAGCATCGTATTATGTCAGTCAGTAATAAGTGTCAATATACTGACACATATGTGTCAGTAAAACAATGCTAACTAGCAGGGGTAAATGAAAACATCTCCTTACAGTCTTCATTTGTTCTTAATTCTAAGTTATAGTTTTAGGAATAACTGTCTACTAACCCTTTCATTGCACTAAGGCTAAACACGTAGTAAAAAGTTAGGTAGGACTGATTACCAATGGAATAAAATGATTAATTCGCAGTTAAAATGAAATTCATTTTTAGTAGTGAGAGACTCCACGGGTAATACCGTCATCGAACACCTGACGATTCATTTCATCTGTCGCTTCGAATTCAGTCGGGACCGTAGGACCACTGACGTTTTCATTTAGCCTACGCACTTATACTAGGGTGAAAATGAAAGCAATATAGATCATTGAATACGATTGTTTAATACCTCAATGGGTCTAAACCGCGGCTTAATAACGCATCATAATGACGAAGAATGGGAAGTGTTAGGTCATATATTTAATTTATACGGTAATCGGTGCATATTTGTTACCCACAAGCAAGTGAACGAACGATAATCTTCAAGAAACACAGTTACGCAACAAAGGCATGAGCTTACAAGGGAGAAATAGTCATCTGGTAATCGCTTCGGTGGTGTGTGGCCATCCGGGGCCCTCGTTTGTCAAACAAACGAAGTCGCACTCCGGTTACTCTAGCTGTTGCAAGTGCACACAGAAGGGTAAACATTTCAGACACAAGATAGCGTTTCTAGAAGTTGATTCACCACTATTAAATGACCAACTTTTCCGCAGTCTGCATTCGACATCCTCACCTTTTGAAATACTTTATATAGACATGGTTAAGGATTTCCCTATAGATTATATGCACTGTGTACTTCTTAGTGTAGTTCGCCGATTGATCAAAATATGGACGGACTGTCCAGTTTTCAGTGGAAATCGTCTGCAAAGACATCAAATAGATCAAGTGAACGATCGCCTGTTACAGCTGCGTCACTCACTACGCTGCGAATTCCGTAGGAAGTGCCGAGGTTTGGAGGAGTACCGATCGTGGAAAGCCGTAGAGTATAGCCAGTTTTTATTATATTTAGAGATAGTTGCAATAAAAGGTAATATAGCATACAATTTATATGAGTACTTTCTTCGTTTATCAATAGCGACCAATTTGCTTTGCACCTATCACGACAGTGAAAGCGTCGATTCAACTCACGAGTTATTAGTTTCCTTTTTGTAAACAGCGATTGTTGTTTGGATTGGAGGAAATGTCAATGAATGTGCATTCATTGATACACACTGCAATCGATGTCCGGGATCATGGAAAATTGGATACATTTAGTGCGTTCCGATATGAGTCATATTTGTATACTGTTAAAGGAATGATTCGCGGAGCTATTAGGGTCAGTTCTCAGATTCGTCGTAGATGTTCGGGGCAACATTTCTCTGCTAACTGCGATAACAAGGTTATGACCGTACAGGGAGCTAAAGGTTCAACCGTCCACAAGCAGAGCAGTCAAAAGTGTGTTTTTCAAACGGCGAAAACCATTTGTCCTTACAGCAAGCAGACAAACAACGCACAGCCCTGTGGCATCGAACAACATACAAAGTGCTTAGAGTTGAGTGCTAACTGGTTATGTTTGTCTAAAGTAACGTTTGGTCAGTCTTCTCCAGGTCGCTACACATTATCTGTCAATAAGTGGATGCCTTCTTCTTTTGTACATAAAGGAGTTAGTACTAACCGAATAGGACAGAATACATTCCTGTTGTTCTTGTCTGGTCTTGTCCTCCCGTCCCCTCTGCTGTGTTTAGAATTCACAGAACACTACACAATAGTTCCGTTTATTAGTACATCAGTAAACACGCACGTAAGCAGACAAGCGGGCAAACAAGTGAATCATCCACTTGCAAGTGCAAGCATAATAATGTGTCAAGGGGACAGGAACAAAGAATCGGTGTCAGTCACACGCGCGCTTGACCGCATGTGATTGCTAAAACAGAACAAAGCAGAGCGTGGGATAGACAGACATCGCGCATGCGAGTGTAGGGCGAACGGGACCGGAATGAATCACCTGTGAACGCCAACGACATGTGGGTTGGCGACACGACACACCCCAGTAAGCTGCGAATTATTTCATTATGTACTACTGGCAGGGTAGATACGATTCTTACATTTGGCGTTGCGGCATGGAGTCACTGACCATCGAACATTTGAACGTGCGCAGTAATCCATCCCACATCGAAGAATGGGTCGAAAGATTCGAGCTCTGGCACAGAATTCGTAAAAGAGCTAACCACGATCGGTTGGTTTTAATCCTGACTGCTGGTGGCCGCGAGTTGTATTCGTTGTTGAAGACTTTGCAGACCCAGATAAACCCGCGAAACTACCGTTTGAGAAACTGAAGGAACTTCTGCTGAACCATGTTATGCCAGCCAATTTCCAGGCCACCGAACGCGCAAAATTCCTTTCACTAGTATGAGGACAGAAAGTGTCTCGCGCGAATTCATTCCACAACTGAATCAACTGGCTGCCCGCTGCAATCATGAGGATCGTTTGCAGGAAATGCTTTGTGATCGACCAATTGTTGGAATTAACAGTACCATCCTACAGCGGCTCTTGCTGGGACAGAAGAGCCTGAACTTTGCAGAGGCCCGCAGAATCTGTGAGCATTTTGATGACGTGCATTCCGCCACCACACCCGATATCACAATTTCGTTCCAACAAAAGACGTCCAAGTCAATGCACCCGCTGCTTGAACACCAGGCACACGTCAACTAGTCACGCCATTCCGATGCTGCGGTGTCTCACAAACCTGTGAACACATGCATGTCATGCGGAGATTTCCTTTTGCGTTCAACATGTCGATTCCGTCACGCTGTCTGCCATGCATGTGGCAAAACTGGTCACATACGAAAGGTGTGCCGGGGATCCAGAGGCAACATGATGGAGGCAACCAAAACGAACGAAACCGAAGATGCTGTAGCGGCTCTTCGGAGACACAAAAACCAAAATCATTAAATCATTTCTTCGAGCCAGTGGGTTTTGATCGCACGTGAAATTCAGATGCCCTTCGGAGCTCATCTAGATCCAGCATCCGGTAAACAGTTACCAGTAGCATTTGGGACCTCGCCGCGACTAGGAAGCGGTTTAGAATCAGGCGCAAATCATCCACGAGCACAAGTAAGCCACAGACAAGTGCTTCACGGAATGCCGAACTTGTTTGAGTGACTTTAATCAGTCACGCTGCCACACATGTCACGGACCAGTTAAGACTAACCGGTGACTCAACACACATTCACAACAATAATTACATTCACCTTAAGTGAGGGACTGACTGTTTGAGTGATGTTTGTTTAAGTGAACCTAAGGTTTTCCGGCTAGGGCTCAAGGCCAGATCTTGTTTCGCTCGTTCTGGAATCGTGGCGCTTCACCGACTCCCTGGTTCGACTCTAGCTAGCTAGCCTTCCCAGATCCATCAGTTCAGTTGGACTGACAATACACTTCCTTAAACTCTACCGGTTTTCTCTCTTGTCGACTGAATTCGTGGGGTCCACCGTAGGGATAAGACGGCTCAGGAAATCACGAAAATACCAGATCTGTCTACTCACTGAGGACCACCGGTCATAACGACCAAGTCCCGTAAAAATCGGTATCATTTCAACATGAGTTCTTTGCGGATACGGGAAGTTGTGAGTCCGTCATTCCTAAGAATGTGTTGGAAACGATTTCTCCCCGGGCAACCATAAAACCTACTGACATGCGCATTCAGAGTGTAACCAGTCACCACCTCACACTGTTGAGTTAAATGGCCCTAGTGGTACAATCCAAGCAGTGAATATGCCTCCCAGTCCGCTTCCTGGTTTCAGTTGATAGTCCGTCTATTCCGCACTTGAAGGCATTACGAGCTATGGACCACTCACTTTTACTTCACACAGCGTCAGCCACCCCCTTTGATCGTGTGATTCTTCAACAACTGGTGATACGGTGCTCCAATAATCATGTCTGAATGGCGGTGGAGCCGGTTAAGTTGGTATTCGATGGTGATCCGGTTTTCGTCAAACGAAGAGTGCTATCTTACGGTCAAAGAGAGGGGTGTTCCCAAAGGATTAAGCCAAATGGAGCAGAATGGCGTGATCACACCAGTCAGTTCGTCTTCTTGGGCGACTCTGATAGTTGTGGCAATGAAAGGCGATGGGAAAACGCTACGTATTTGGGGGCACTACAGACTCATTTTGAATCCATGACTACAAAGATGTGCGGTGACTACCACGGAACCGGAAGACTTCATGAAATCCATGCTCAGCAGTACCCAGCCAGCACAAAATACCACCTTCCATGAGGTAGATTCACCACATAAATACCACATCTGTTTTTCTCGAAGATGAATGCTTTTTTGGGTCAAAATGGCCAAATTGATTCTCTGCATAGCATAGGAACTCGTCGTTGTGCAAAGAAATTTCGATAAAAAGAGTATTACGAAAACTGGTTGACTTTGATTTGTTTTAGTGTGCTACGAGTTTTTGGCGCGTGCCTGCCAGTCCGCCCTGTTGAGTGGTCAGGTATTGTTTGCGCTAATTTCTCGTTCGTGATTCAGTCCTCGGGTGACGATATTTTTCGCCAAGTTCAGGACAGATCTCTAAATATGATTTTGTAATATAACTCACTTTATTTCGGACCGTTTTTTCAATGTAGTACTTGGATTAGTGAGCTTTTGTCCCAGGGCAGCGATCTATCCGCTCAGTTTCATAATATTATTGAAAACCATAAAACAAAGGACAGTTCGTTGATGGTCGTCTCTTTTCAGCCTCTCTTCTTAAATTATGCAGATTTAACTATTTTAACAATGCCTGGAAAAACATTTTCCCATCCTGGTTCGTCAAAATCCGCTAAGAAACGAAGACTGCGTCAACTGCTTTGAGCATCAGACAGTTCAACAACAGAAGCACCTACATCGGATTTAGCCGAGACGTCTGTCTGCCTGAGTCCGGCCGGTAAGACTTGGTTACCTACAGTGTTCACTTATATCTTAGACAATGCGGAACACGTGAATACTTCTACATTTGGCAGTCATATTGCTGCTTCGGAATTCAGGAGTGTGACTGACGCGAACACATGGATAAGCACTGGAAACATATCGGATGATATCCGTCTTTTGTTCAACCAATGCAACATGTCACTAATGGCTTTACGACAATGGTTACAAATGTTAAGTTCTCATTTTATGCAAGTACCTCGGGATCCACGGACGATTCTTGGTACGCCTCGCAAATGCGAATCACGTGTCATTCCCGGTGGTTTTTATGTACATTTAGGCTTACATGCAGCAATACTCCGTGAAGCTGTTCATATGGATCCCATTCCTACCTGCATCTCCATTCAGCTACATTTCAATGGCATGTGTTGCTTCAAGGACTCCACAAAACTTCTGTGGCCCATACAATTCCGTATCGTGAAACCAGTTCTCACGTGCTCCTTTGTTGTTGGGGTTTTCTATGGTGACAGCAAACTGCTGAACGTGGTTGAATATCTAACGGACTTGATTTCGGAATTAAAGCCCGTTATACTTACTTATGAGTCTGTGATATTCATCACGTCAGCAAAGCGTTTCTCTATAAGTTTATACCTATTTTCACCTTATTTTCCAGATGCTGCCAAATCACACACTGTTTTCGCGAATCATTCGGATTCAGAGTTCCGATTTCATGTTCGCATGTGGCTCCACAACACGAGGTCTCGGAAATGCATTACGTCAAACTGGGACTGCCAAGTAAACTCCTTAGATTTTCAGATTGCACCGCACCTGGAATCGGAGGAGCCGGAGAGTGCTACTTGAGCTCGTAAAAAGTCATAATATATTGTTCCAGTTATTATTTGTTTTTTCATCAAGCCACACTGTCGAATTGAGTGCTAAGAAGAAATGTGAGATACTTTCGGGGTATTCGCGGTAACAATTAAGATCAGGTCGTTTATGTACGTATTATCGGTCTGTTAATGAAATATTGCTAATATTACAACGCTAGAACTCCTTTATTCAGTGGCTTATGTTCACCACAGTGTGAAGGTTATACGGAAGCCGGAGCAGAGGTGTCTAAGTAAAAAGGGTCCTATCGCGTTCCATCGACAAGTGTTTTTTATGTGGTATTTAGGTGGTATTATTAAGTGGTATTTAAGTGGTACTACTAAGTGGTATTAAGGCGATATTATCGGGGTCACTGAGCACCTAAAAACCCCTTTTTGAAGTGGTAAAAACATGTTAAAACATGTTTTTACCACGTTTTGTGCTGGCTGGGTATATACCTTCGAAGATTGATCTAGTTGACGCATACCTGCAAATTCTGCTGCTCCCAAAATCTAGGCCACTGACCACCATCAACACCCCTCGGGGCTTGTCTCAGTACAACTTTCTACCCTTTGGACTGCGCTCCAACATTTTTCAGGCTGATATCGACAAGGTGACTGAAGGTTTGACAGGGGTAGTGGCATACCAGAATGATGTCATAGTCTTCGGTGAGTCCCAGGAGGAATATGATCATCGCTTGAAGGAGACCATGGGACGATTCGTAGCCGAGAATGTTCCGACCAAGCCTGCAAGATGCAAGTTCGGTGCCCGGGAATTGAGATTCTTCGGGTTCACTATGAACGCCAGTGGGTACCAGCCAGACCCTGGCCGTTTCCGACCTACAGACAAAATAGTGTCAGCGAGGAATCCAAACACACTTGAGATCGATCTTTGGTTGTCTGCAATGCTTTTCTAGGTTCATATCAAATTTTGCAACGGAGGCGCAGCCGTTGTCACGCTCCCGGTCTCAATGTGTGGCAGTGGACGGACCACTGCGAGAGAGTCTTGCGAATTCTCATTAAAAGCATAGTTGAACGTCCAACGTTAGCCCCATTTGTGCAGACCAAACATGCAGTACTGATCACAGATGCATCTGAGGTAGGGATCGGTGCAGTGCTTAAACAACGTGAATGCCCGATCATCTGTGTTTCCCGAATTCTGAATGCCGCTGAGAGAGGATACTCGCAGGCACAGAAGGAAGCACTGGCTGTATTCTGAGAGATACGATGTCTTCAGAAATACCTGTTTGGGAGGAAAATCACAACTGTCACGGACCATCAAGCGCTACAATTTCTATTCGACCCGAATAAGTCAGTTGCCAAGTCCCCAGCCGCTAAGATGAAACGATGGATTATTGCCCTTTCTGCGCATACCTATGACATCTTTCACCGGCCTGGTGAAGCGATTCTGCATGCTTACTTTCTTTCCAGATACTCACGATTTGCCGCAGCTGAACAGTGTAATTTCATGTCAACGGCCCCTCCAGTGTCGAGAGACGAGTAACGAAAATACACTAAACGATACTACTCTTCGGTAACTTTTGCTATCAAGAAAGGCCGGCAACCGGGAGTTGTTGTGTTCGTCTGGAACAGTCGTGTGCGCGCTTGATCTTAGTCCCATACAATCACGGTCACACGCCTGCAGTTATGTACTCTCGTACACAGTTGACGTTTGTCGTGCTTCGTCCGTGACAGCACTGACCAATGAGATCGTATCATGTGTTGAATTACCTCGCACGGCTTAATCCGATTGTACAGCTGTCTTGCGTTTTCAGTTGCATACGTCACTCACTCACGCACTTGCCTACGTGTTTGCATTTCACATCCTTGCCTGTACCTCCACTTTCCGTATGTTGCTACTGGATACACGTTCACCCGTTCAAACGTCTTCCTTCTGCCTACTGAGTTCGGAACACAACATATGTGAAACGAAAATATCTACAGTTTTTCTTGAATCGGGAAGAATTGAGTACAAGCTGATTTGGTATTGTGTCGTGACGATCAGTTGGTCATATTTTCTCCCCCACGCACAAAGGATCTGAGAGATACACATGAAGATCACATAAGGGTGGAGAAGATGAAGTTTTGGCTCGGCATGTGTTGGTGGCCTGAAGTGGATGCGAACATATGTACAACAGCCAAGAACTGTGACGCGTGTCTACGCAAAACGAAGTGGGAACCGAACGACTGGAACCCGTGACCCGACAACTTAATTCCATGGCAAAGTATACACGCCGATTTCTGCGGCTCGTTCTCGAACAGATGCCATGCTCTCGTATTGACCGATCATGTCCGAAATAGCTTCGAGTATTTTTCATATCGATGTCAGCGACGTCGTTAGTCATCCAGGTTCTGAGGAAATGCTTCAGCCGGGAAGGTATCTCTCAAGTGCTCGTCACTGACAATGGTTCTGTTGAACCTATTTAGGCATCTAACCAGATTTAATGTAAGCTACCCCAGACTCTCTTTAGTACACTTAGGACACAACCGAACGCTTTCTTACACCCCTTTTGGTATGTAATGATTTGCTTAATCAATCACCATAGAATGCACAATCGCATCGATCGTGGCTTGACGGTGTATACAATTACATCCGGACAGCTCACTATTCGAGGTTTTTATATTTTGCATATTATCGTGATTCATTTAATAGTATCGTACCGTCAGACAATCTCGTTCTCTGTCGCCGACGGTTCGGGATTTTACGCGTCACTCGATTGGTCCCACTAGATTTCACGGATAAAATCTATAGGTTCCCAGTTCTGTGCATCTAAGTTGAAATGCTGGTTGGATAGTATTTGCTGTCGACATATTCGAAAGTTACCCCGCAACCCATATTCTAACGGTGCTGCGGAAAATTTGGTACGTACTCTAACGAGTGCTCTCGCCTCAGTCACTCCGAAAACATTGCTGGAATTGGTGACATTTCTGGACAATTTTCTATTGCAGTATCTGAACGCAGTGCATTTAACGACGAAAGAAGCTCCAACCATGTTCAAATCGAGAAGTCTCAGATGGTCACCAAGATGCTTAGATTCCAGCGAAGTAACATACTTTCAAGTCAACGATCTTCGAACAGCCAATGGGGTCATAACAAGGCAACTTGGTCAGTCCATGGTCGAGATCGCGAACCTCAAAGACGCAACCGTACTCCGACGCCATCTTAGTTAGCTTCACTTCAGAGAAGCACCCGAATGCACAGCAGAAACCGTGACCGAGAATGCTGGTTGTTCTGATCCAAATGAAGAAGACGAAACAGTCGGAAAAACGAAACTACAACCTACCATCCCGGTCCGAAGATCTGTACGTTAAGCAAGCCAAATCGATAAAGAACTTCTGAGGGAGGAAGGTAGTAGTGATTCAGATGCCTTCACACGCGGTCCAGTGCTCTACAGCTTCATTTCCAGTATCCAGCCTATCAGGTGGAGCCAAACAGTGGCTGCTGGATCGTGTAGATTCAGCGAAATCGCCTTGTGATTGGTCAGTACGTTATCTGCCAATAAGTGGATGTCTACTTTTGTATATAAACGAGCTGGTAATAACCAAATGGGACAGAATACATTCCTGCCGTTCTTGACTGGTCTTCTCGTCCCCCCCCCCCAGGTGCGCGTAGTCCGGGTGCGAGTTATTTCAGTGTGTACGACTGGCCGGGTAGATACGATTCTCTCACGGCGGTAGACAAACCGGTTGGGATCAAGTGACTTCAGTTTTGGTGTTATCCTCTGCAATTGAAGTTTCTTAAATATCTCTAGAGAAACGGATATGGAAGATATAAGACGGAAATTAGAGGTGCCCTTCTTTGATCTGAGTTTAATCGAAGTCACTCTCCAATAGTCATGAGTGTTGTTCTGACACAGGCACTAGTTGAATTACCCAGATGGAACCGGGGATATGGTTGATGTACATTCTATCAGTACTATTGGTCCATTAGATTTCTTCGAGTTCAGTTGGATTCACTTTCTATGAACGTTCGTGCAGTCTAGATTATATGTGAGTCCATCCCATGAAAATGTGTGTCCCTCGCACTCGCTGGACAAGTGGTTTTATTAAAATTTTGATTAAGCTCTTCTACACTCAATTCTGGCCTCCGACCGGCAGATGAAATTCCGCACAAGTGCCTTATTCTGTTCCTTGTTTCGCGACCTCTCTTAGTATGGACAGAACACAAATTGCCTTTCCAGTCTTGCGAGAGGATCACTGTCATACTTCCGTCCCTTGTGTTTTCAATCACGGCTCTGCGCCAACAGCTTGTGATTGATTTTGCCATTGATCTTAGGAATCACTTCAACAGTTGAGTGATCAAAGGCCTCAGTAGGTGAGCGACTCTTTACGTAGGACAGATTTGTATTATTCATGAAAACAGATTCAATTTTGTGTCACTTCTATTAGGAAAGTTCGTGATGTTCAATAAATCAAACGTGGTTAAAATGCTAACATCCAATCTGTTGAAATCTTCACTCACTGCAGTGAGGACAAAATGTGCATACCTCCTGGGGAGGTCGAATTTCTCAACTTACTACTCCGAACATCGTAAGTAGGCGAAAAAGACAATATATCGCAGAGTAAATAGTAGTCTGCGGCGAATATGTCGGAAAATTGCTCGCACTCACTAACGGGACATGAAGAAAAGATAAGGAAATTTAAAAGAATGACAGAAGTGTGGTTACTCGAAGTTGAAGTTTGCATTAATGCGTAGGCTCACTTATATGAGCGGTAGTTCTCATTCGAGCCGACTGTCCATGACTTGCATCTCGCGAACTTCCATCATATTAGTGCAGATTCGTCTCTTCTTTTGGATGTTAACAATCCGCCCAGGCAGCAGCTGAATCAATCATATACACTCATTTCTGTCAAATGTTACACCCTGAAAAAGTGGCAGCTTATGAAATTTTCCGAAATGTTTGAAGCCCAATTTCAAACCCATGATTTCCATTGGTTTCCAAACTTAACAAACAGCATTCGCAGAAGTCCTCAGTCTATAAAATGTTGCCCATATCTCTCATATTAACCTCACTGAACAGTCATGGGGATTGGTCCTCGAAAAGTTGCACCCCATTGACCACGGCTCTCGTACCTGATTGGTAAAAGGAAATCATCAATTGCTTCGACCATTAAAGTGGTCTATTGGCTGCCACTCAATGCATGAAAAGATTCTGAGTTTATGCATTGAGAAGTCAGTGCTTGACCATGAATAGAAAACTATCAGTAAATGAGAAGGCGAACATTGTGAAGATAATTTATGAACGGAAACACCGACCGCGAAACCCCTTGGATTTTTGTGGATAGTTTGAGCAGTCACCTGGCCATTGTCAATTCAAGAACAATAAGCTGGCCAGAGAACAGCTGTTTTCAACTCATCCTATGTGTGCTTTTAGAGTTTAAATGAATGAGATGACAGTGAAATGTCCTAACCTAGTTAAGTCGTCGTAACCTTGTAAAGTGGGTGTAGGGCATGGCGAGAAATAGCCACTATTGTCCTGATGTGGCGGCGAGAGTCCTCATCCCACCATCACGAGTGGTCATTGGTCAATGGTTAGTGCATTTCATTGTCATCTCATCCATTTGAACCGTAGAAGCATGCATAAAGTTCCTGGAAAAAAATTGTTCGCTTCCCGGTGTGTTGGTTTCGTCTATTTCATCCTTCAGGATAGACTCCTCCAAGCATTCAGCAAGTGTTTGATTTTCTACGAATCAGACTAGTACAGGCCCAGTAGTCAATCTTCCAGTAGAAAAGTGATTTGAAGTAAAATTGATTTGTGAATTCTGATTCAAATAAACAGAGGCCAAGTACCACTGATTTATAAGTGAGGAGAGCAAGATAAGGAGAAGAAGGAGACAATGCTCGAATCGCGGAGTTTAGCAAACTCATTGCATGTTCATACACGCCGGAAATGACATGGATGAAAACTAATAGACGAATCGAAAAATGTCACAAGTCAGATGCTTGTAACGGAAACTCCATCAACTGAGTTGGAGGTACACAAACTAGAGATGCATCTGTGCACGTTTTCCACTTTAACCGTTGACCATGCCGAATCCATACTGCTTCGTCATCACTAAGATTGAGCTCTGTTACCAATTGATCGATTTAATCAGACATTCATTCGACTTGTACCTCATCTTCGACTGTGGCATCTTGAAACTGTTGGTACTCACTGATGAGATCGTTCATATTTGCTTCAGCTTCACTAAATTCCATTTCATCCATCCCCTCACCGGTGTACCAATGCAAAAATGCACGACGTCGGAACATGGCCGAAAACTGCTCACCGACGCGCTTGAAAATCTCCTGAATTGCGGTATTATTCCCGATAAAAGTGACCGACATTTTTAATCCTCGGGGTGGGATATCACAGACGGCAGTTTTCACATTGTTCGGAATCCATTCGACAAAATAAGCACTGTTCTTATTTTGTACATTCAACATTTGCTCGTCAACTTCCTTCATGGACATCCGACCGCGGAACACGGCAGCCACGGTCAGGTATTTCCCATGTCGTGGGTCACAAGCGGCCATCATATTCTTACTATCAAACATTTGATGTGTCAAATCTTGCACCGTATTACTTCGATAAGGTTGTGAATGACGACTGGTCAGTGGAGAGAATCCGGGCATGAAAAAATGCAAACGAGGAAACGGCACCATGTTAGTAGCCAGTTTACGCAAATCTGCATTCAACTGACCAGGAAATCGTAAACACGTTGTCACTCCGGACATCGTCGCACTAACCAAGTGATTCAAATCCCCGTATGTCGGTGTGCTCAGTTTCAGAGTTCGATTACAGATATCGTACAAAGCCTCATTGTCAATGCAAAATGTCTCATCACAGTTTTCGACAAGTTGATGTATGGACAGTGTGGCGTTGTATGGCTCGACAACAACATCCGAAACCTAAAAGGAAGGCAAAAGAAGTAAATAACACAAGTATGGTGGATGACAGCTTACAAAGAAATACTGGGTAGGGGGATAAAATGAGACTGAACGGTTAATTTTATGGCTAATTTCGAATGTCACAACTTCTGTTACAACGGAACTCCAGTTATAGTGAGGATTTATTTCATTAGCTCTAGTAAGAAGACTCTTCTGCCTTCAATCATCTGATTTTATCAATACAAACGGACAATTTATATGAGATGCTTAGTGACCGTTGCCAAGCAACTGTATGAAACACATCGGTTCAAACGTTTTCCATAGCCGGGTCCTCTGACTGCCTCTTTTAGTTACAATCCCGACTGGTTAATTTCGTTTCATTCGGTAAAACTGTTGGCAACTCACTGGTTGGTTTCGTTCCGTATCGTCATGAACTGATTGAGTCATCGATCCGCTTCGCTGGCCCCAGCTTTGCCATCGACTTTGGACAGGCGATGAGGTGCTGTTTTCTAACGAAACTAGACATTCTATCAATGATTTGTCAGCAAATACCTTCGGTTAACACGTAAGAAATTCAAAAAGATTATACATACTGCTGAGGTTTTACGAGACAATGAGTTATCTCACACAGGCTTACAGTACCGAATGGGACGCAGTTGGTATACATCGCTGACCAGTCCATTTTAGGAGCGATTCAATCTTGCAGTGCTTCCATAGGTTTATGGCTGAGAGTTTGGTGATCATCTTATAGGCGTTCAAAGAACTTACTTCGGTCCTTAGAATCAGTGAATACCATTAAAAAACGATCAAACACAAGCAAGTTTTGGCCAACCAGTCCTTCGCAGCTAGTGGTATAATCAAACCAGCAATACACAGTACTGAGTTTTAAAGATTTGCCATTCATCGTTCAGGAGTTAACAAAGTGATAGCATATGTTGGTTGGACCATCCACAGCTAGTGTCCTCGAATAAACATCGTCGTTATGCTCCGCTCGCACTGTTTGGCTTGTAAATGCTGGAAGATTGGAGATATCACGTGAAGTAGCTAAACTTCTTGGGTGATGTGACAGTTATGTTCCAGGCCTACTTTAGTCCTCTTCATTTTTCGTCTATGCCCTATTCGGTTCGGTTTTTAAGTTTCGATCTGTCGTTTCCTACTGATTTGTACTACAAGATGGAAATCAATATCGCAGCACGCAAGTGCAAGATTGGTGGTTTATAAAAGAATGTCAAACTAACACTTCCCCCACCTGCATTTGTTAGATACCAAGGTGTTGGATATGCGGTGCTGAATTGGCACCCCTTTGGGGGCCGCTCCATACGGTATGTTAGGCTCTCCGGTTAAGCTTTTTGTAGGTATATCAGGTACACGCTGGAGGTGATTTGAACAACAGAGCAGATTTACTAGGTGTGAATTAATCAGGAATTGCACTTACCTGTAAAAGATGTACTAACCAAAAGGCTAAATCGAGAGGAAGGTGACTGAGTGCCCAAAGTAGTAACATGAGTACAGTGCTTCTAACAGACAGAATCGAACTGTCAAACCGACAACTGCGACATTACCTAGTAGGCAGATTATTACTGGAAAATTGATGTTTTACGAATGATCAGGTGGGAGTTGTGTTGTGCCTGTGATGCATTGTCTGGGCTTTTGCCCAAACACCGATTAACCATTGGCTTCACGCACTATTTCATTTAGAAACTAACAGAGGTAATGAAAATTACGTTTATTGGGCTTCCAGGTGTAGCGATATTACTGCCAGCAGTAAATCGTTGTTCTGGCCGATGCTGATATTTCCGGTGATACCTTAGACACACTTTTCAGGTTAAGATTTCGCTTACACAGTAAGAGTTAACTGGACCATATCAGATTCGCATCCACTCCGTTGGAAACAAAAGGAATTCGTTGAACAACAAATATCACGTTTTTTTGTCGTATAGTGTAACACTGTCAGTGGTTGTTCGTGTGTGATGCCCATAACATTTCACAAAGGATATGAGCAAAACGAAAGCCATGTATTTTGTACAGTGGGGCTACTGCCGTCTATTGTATGGGAAGTAGAGGGTTCTGAGTAAGGACGATGACACCAAGGCTATAGTTTTTACCAATTAACTGTAGTTCACTGTGTGTGAGTAGACGAGTTTCCCTTTTTCATACTTGCTTTGAGCCACGGTCGGTATTGCCATCAGACCAGCGTTGATCGAAAATGCCCCAGGATAGAATTCGTTAATTCTCCCGCACGTGCACACAACCTCTCGTCCTGTGATTTACTTGCACGCAGCTTCACTGCCCCGTCCACTTCGCGGTACTCGATTTTCGTTTCCTTGACATGATATATATGAGGCCTATCCCTTGTATTTGCACTGGTATTTGGTCAGACTTCTGCGTAGACAGACGTCCGCATTTCAGTCAAAGACTAAATCTTTGTGTCTCATTGAATAGAGAGAATGAAAAAAGAACAATTAAACATCAAAAACTGCTACGAAATTCAGCTGAGGATTCGTGTCAGATAAAGAACAGTTGAGTTTCTGTACCTATTATTACGGAAGGGTATGGGTCAAAAAGCGGAACGTGTGCAGGTGAAAGACCTACATTTTGATAGATCACCTTATAAAAAGTGACTGGAGTCTGAAACGATTTCGTGAGTGAAGTTTTCACTTGCGCCCATGTGCAGTTCGCACAACTTAGCAGATAATCCATTTAATGACATAAAAGATAACCGACTGATAATAGACAGAACTCAGCGAAGAATTTCCAAATCACTCCTCAATAAAACAGCAAAATAACTGAAGAACAGCAGAGGAGAACAGGTAAATGCTAAAATGTCTCAGCTTTCGAGTATAGTGAGATAACCTGCAACCGCCTCAGTCAGTTGCATTTAATTTGCTTTACCCACACATTGTTGGCCATCTCACACGCGTAAAATACTGCAATGATGGCTAATTATATGCGTCAACAGCGCTGAAGGCCGGCTGGCACAAGCCGCTGATCCCAGATCACCGCAACGTCACTTAGATGCAGGCTAGGTGAGTGCAACATGGCTGGTTGGTCGCAATAGATTAGATGTCCCAAATCAGCTTATTGTGCCGCACACAAACACACACACACACACACACACACACACATGCACACATTTGGATAACCAACAGAGTGCGGTTGTACAAACGAAGGCAGGTCATTTGACCCAAATTGAAGCAAGGACATCCATATACCTGACCCGATCGGAACACGGATCGAAAGGAAAACGGTTGCTGATATAACCGATCGATCGACTTGCACTCGTTTTGCTGACCTCGGCTGAGGATGAGTGCGATCAGGAAGTGATCCGATTCCAAGCCGGAACTCGTGTTTGCATTGAAGTCCCGTGTGACATTCGAGAGTGACTCATTCTGCTTTGCGTTGTTGTATTCTCTGTGTTATACTACATATTTGTACAGTATATGGTCCCACGTACGTGAAATAATACGCTATATTCTATATCGGTGTGGAGTTCTTAGTTTTCATTAGTTATTACTGGGGTTTAGCCTATTGAATCCATTTGATATCGCATTTGGCGTCGCGGGAAGCATTAACGTGTGACGGTGAAAATACAGAGAAAGCAAAGAGTAGCAGCTTTTTCCACACTTCAGTTCAATATAGAAAACAGGCTGAGCTCACTAGATGTGACTGGATGGTGCACATCTATGCAAGAAATCAGGGATGCAGAGGGGGATTGATAAGAAGCGGAACTCACACAGGAGTTGATGGATAGTATTTATTTGAAGAGTGAACGATTACAGCTCGCGTTTCTTCTTTCCATGGGAACTCTGGGTCACCGAACTGATCGTAGACGACGGTTTGTAGATAACGAGCGTCTCGCCAATCCAATCCATATACAATCATCCCTGGAGGAAGGACAAGGTTGCGGTTAACTACTCCCAGTTAGTCTCAGCCACTGACCTTAACGGTGCCGTAACTGTCCAGGTAGATGAACGAAGGCTCGGATATTCCACTCACATAAGACACCTGAACAATGACAAGTCGGCAAAGATCGGCTTTGGTCAATGAATTGGCTCCCCAACGTGTTGCATATCTGGTAGACTGATGGACCTTGGAGTAGTCTTTGCCTGCGAAAACACCACCTCCACGTGCACCCCAGCAGCCGTAGGTGTCCACGATGATTTTACGTCCGTAGGTCCAGAATCACCAAGTGGACCACCGATAACAAAACGACCGGCCAGATTCAGACGATATTTTGTCTGACAGTCTACACGATTTTCTGGTATGATAGCACGAATTACATGCTCCATCAAATCTAATCGAACCTTTTCCAATGTTACATTTGCATCCTGTTGAGTTCAGAAAACAATTGTGTGTACACTCAAAGGTCCACAATATCCATCATTGTGCTTGTACTCCAAGGTAACTTGTGTTTTCCTATCACGACCATCCCATAGAAGAGTGTCATCTCGACGAAGTGCGTTTATTCAAGGCATGCTAAATAACAACTGTCAATGGCATGCAATCTCCAGTTTCGTCGGTTGCACATCTAAACATCAGACCCTGATTTCCTGCAATTACTTCCTCTGGCCCTATGAACACCATCAGCAATATCAGGACTTTGTTGCTCAATCGTCGCTATAGTATTCCAAGTTTTTTAATCAAAACCTAGATAATCTCGCAAGAGCTGTAGCTCCATTCGGCATGCGTTTTGCACCTTCAAAGTGCAAGATGATGTTACAAGACTGGACGTCAACGATTCCGAGCTTGATGCTCGACGGGGAGGTGCTGGCAGTTGTCGATCACTTCACCTACCTCGGTAGCTGCGTGACGACGAATGGGAGCACAGTAGTAGAGGTGAGTACGCGGATATCCAAAGCTCGAGCGGCGTACGCTGGACTGAAGCACTTGTGGCGCCGATCCGATATTTCACTGAAGTTGAAAGGTCGTGTATACTGTGCCACTGTGCGTTCAGTTTTGTTGTATGGTTGCGAAACTTGGAGTCTGCGTGCAGAAGATATTCGTCGTCTTGAGGTTTTCGACCATCGATGTTTACGTAGTATCGCTAGGATTGGGTGGAATAGCCGAGTAAGCAACGATGAGGTAAGAAAGCGAGTATTGGGTACTAATTCAGAGAACGTTTTGTCACAGCGTATCCAACTTAGTAGACTTCGTTGGTTGGGACACGTGTTACGTATGGCAAACACACGTCTACCGTACCGTGTCCTATTCTCCGCCCCTCCCAGGGAGTGGAAGAGACCACGTGGAGGTCAACAGATGACGTGGCAGCGAGGAATGAGAAAATGTACAGCAGACTTAGGAAAAGTAGGTGCTTCACGTCTTCGTGGTTGGGGTCCAAAAGATCCGTCCACCAGTTGGCTGGAGACACTGAAGGATATGGCTGCGAACCGCGAACAGTGGAGATCGTGTTGTCACTTTCTATCGAATCAGAATGTTTGATCGGTGTACGTTTGTACAGTCAGACTGTGTATTCCGTGTGTTGGCTACTAGGGCATTCTTTTCTTTTCCCACCCATATAGGTCCACTCCCTGTCCATCTTGTATATTCATACTTTTTAATTCAACGTGCAACATGGTGAGAAAGGCAGTGGTCAGTGGGGTTGCCCTACTGTTTAACGCTGTACGATGATGATGATGAATCAAAACCTTTTCTAGGGTCGTCGTGACTGGCACTCCGAAAAATCCTCCTTATGACAAGTGATAGCAAATCAACAGCAGCTGTGGAGGAAATCTTACCGCCAATCAGAATTATTCCGGCCTTTGAAAAAGTTTCACAGGAAAACTTGGCCTCTGGATCATGTTGCAGAAATTCATCAAGGATGGCATCAGTGACCTGATTACATAATTTATCTAGATTGCCCTCTCCTACAGAATCTTACATAAAGATAAATGAGTCGGAAACATCGTCGTTAGTCAGACCAGACATTGCTGAAAAATCATAAACACGCTGTAAGGTGAGCTGTTAAAGACGGTGTCTGTACGAGTTCCCGAATCCAATGTGTCTGCAGAGAGATTCCAATATCATTAGGTTGCTAACTGCTAGACAATCTGGATCAATTACCATTTCGTTAAGATTATTTTGTGCATGGTTTGAAATAACCTGTGGCGAACAAAAGGAACTATACTGTAAAGTTTAGAGTGACAAACCAAGTTATGAATGAACGTAGACCAAACAAAAACTAGACTGTTTCTTCACACGATACTGATGTTTAATATGACACAATAAAATATCCAAACATTCAGTGGAGCTATCACTCGGACCTTTCAGATACTTTGAACTGTTTGTTGGTATCTGGTGTACCAAAATCGATATAATTGGTATTCTTAATGAGCACGGTACAGCTTCGTGGCAGCATACGCTGAGGAACGTCAACCAATCAGAATCACGGTGAACAAGAACAACAAAAGCCCGCTGAACCCTTTCACCTCGAAGGCGTGTGTGTTACCACTGCGCCACCCCACTCCCGTCCGAGCTGCTCCGAATCACCCAGTTATGCATGTTCAGATGTCGTCCTCTATGACAACCAAAAAATGGCCGACATATTCATCAATCCCACACACTACTCGAAAGCGATTGCGTGATATACATTTGATGATCCTTGGTACACTCTAACCCATGATAACCTTTAGATTGTCTGTATTACTAATATATGAGGCCACTGCTTAAAGTGTAGATCTATAGGACAAAAAAGTCGGACAAAGCACTTCATAGAACCGGCTTGTTTATCGATACCCAATGGCTTTATTCGGTATAACCTAAGCCATATATTGACAGCTAGTAATGCTATATGACTCACAAGCTCACACACTACTGTACACAAAATTTCATATTATAGAGGTCACAAAAGTTTTTAAAAGATGTCTTCTACTTTTCTTCGACGCCTTCTACTCTAAACATGGTCCAGATCTAATAGACCTAACAAAGTACATAAAACAATAGATATAGGGCATCTAATGTGCTGTTTGACTGACGATGCTCCAACGAAATGACTGTCTGTTTACAGAATTTCAGTGACTACCATTTATTATGAAGTGCCACACACTAGATGTCAATCTAAACGTGTTGTGAGTTATTCATAGTTCACTATCAGCTGAGTTCGTGTTTTGCACCGACAAGGTTGATGCACATGTATACTTTAAAGTTCTAGAAGAAACGATCATCGCATGTCTGTGTTGGTCTCCTTGACCAGCACGTGGTTCCAGGAAGATGGTGTTCCGCGACATTGCGCAATTGCTATGACCATCTGGTTGGACGAGACTTTCTTGCTTCAGTCGGACCGGAGACCTATATCTTGACCTCAGAGGTCCCACGATTTAATGCTATCAAACTCCTTTCTTTTTTTAAGGGGGGGGGGTATGTAAAATGGAAAAATGTATACTCTCTTCCGGAAACCAATTCAATCCCTTTCTGCACTACCATTGCATATTTGGTCTGAATTTTATTCGCTGTATCTCTTTCGGAAAGAGCAGTATAACAGCTGTTTTTATGGGCTTCCTTTTGCCTTCAATTGGAAAATTGTAAATAGGATATGGATCATCCAGCTCTGCTGTGGATGGACAATCTGGGCCTCAGAATGATCCTCAGAATATCAGCGGAAATACTAGTATCGACCCTGACCGGTATTTACTACCGGCAGCAATACCATTACACCCGGGAGAACAATGAACATCGTCTTCCTTCTCTCCACTAGTCTTTGAATAAAATAGTGCTTGAGGTCACCGATTGATCATTGTCTGGTCAAAAACCCGGACGAGGTATCGTAGGCACAACACAACGTTCACTTTCTACTTGGTAAACCTTCAGATTTTCGGTACTAACTTGCCTACTAAGCAGAGTCATAGTAGTCGGCTTAACAATTAGATCTCCGTGTGATGATCCAGGTTTTTTTGAGAGCGCTGTGCGGGAATGCCACTGATCGCGTCATAGCGCAAATTTCATTCTGGGGTCTGACGCACCATTTTAAGAACTTGTTAAGACTGGACATGAAAATCCATCTCGCCGTATCAACAAACGCCTTTACAATGCTTCCTTTTTTCTCCACACGCTCAGAGCACTAGACCACGGCGAACTCAACGCCCTCTCATCCACGCCGGCATGGTAATTCGTCTGTCCAATCAGCTTCGTCGCATAATTTCAGCCCTGTTTGTATAACAGGTGTTGTTTGATGTTATCTTTGGGTCTTAAACCCGTATCTGTTTTGGGTCCCTTCGTTGACCTTATCTGCTCGTATCGAACCCCAGTTCCTAACAGATTTTATCGCCTACGTAAACTTTCTTCCCCGTCGTGTCTCTGTGTGCACTAGCCCACTGGTTTCCATGATGACTCAGCCAGCGTCGTTGTCTCTGCACACTCCTCCCCACTCACGTGTTGGTTTCTCCCCGACCTATTCGGTTATTGTGTCGTGATTGTGTGGATTACCTGGCCGGGTACCACCGCTTAGGCGTAATTCTTAGTCAGTCAGTCAGTCAGTCAATCCGTCTGTCTGCCAGTGTCTCTCTTTGCTTTACCCGTGTGAATGACTGAACTTTGGTCTTCCCGTTTTCATCATGCCATTTTATCACAGTCATCCTATTACGTTTTTCCCTCAGCACGCTTGTGTGTGTTCCTCCAGGCGGTTGATTGGCCAAAATGTTTCCCATAAATAACGACTTCCTTTGTGAATCACCTGACTCGCTCCTGTATCGCCGTTTCGTGCTTCTCCTGTCCATTATTGCCTGAAGTTTTGAAACTTTTTTGGCTGTCTTCATTCTGCGGTCGGTTTGTCCACAGTATGAGGTACAGTAATGTTATTATTTGATAATTTGTCCTACTGTACACGTAGTAAGAGGAACTTGTGTTCTCTGCCGCGGGACTCGGGGTTCGCTTATCTGTGAGTCACTCAGTAACGGGACTACAATCCTGTACACCCTTCATGACCGATTTCAATGGTTAGGGTTTTCATACCTTTTCTCCTTGTTTTGAACCGGTCACCCTTACCCATGTTCCAACCACTACCCAACTCAGTAAGAGAAACCCCCTGAGGAAACCTTTCCGGGTACATAAGCAACACATTGCCAAACAGAGTGGCTACGTGAGCTTTAGTGTACGGTCAAATTAAACTTGCAAACCTTTCGGGTGGCACATTCTTTTCGGATAAAAGCGATCGTTGATTAATCCATCACCAGTGAATCTGCTATGCTGTTCCAGTTCTAGTTATCTCACTGTGCACCACATCTTCTTTAAACAAGATTGTTAAAGCCCATCAGAATTTGGAATGTTGCGGATTCAGAGTGCAGCATACGTTGAGAGATTATTCCACTTTCCAGTGATACTGTAGAGACAAGCTACGGGACCCCTATCGTACGGTTACCTTTTGGAAACTCGGTAAGAGACGCCACTTGACCCATGTCTCTAATTGTTTCATTCTTTGTGGACAAGGAAGGGGGGGGGGTACAGGAGGAATTCTGGGCCCAGAATGCCGCAAGTTCAAATATGTTCGTTTCAAACCAATATTGATCGATGACCGAGTCCTACCTTTTCTGAAAACATTAGCTGGTTTAATAATGCATAAAAGTCACGCTTGTTGATTATTTCACTGACTAGGACTTACTTTAGGCGATGGAACAGTGGAAAAACTGCACACAATGCGATCCGGAAATTCTTCTCGGATTTTGCTCACTAACAATGTACCCATTCCGGCTCCGGTACCGCCACCCAAAGCGTGAACCACTTGAAAACCTTGTAGGCATTCGCACAGTTCAGCCTCTTTGCGTACAACCTCCACAATGCTGTCAATCAGTTCTGCCCCGTCCGTGTAATGTCCTTTGGCCCAATTGTTCCCTGCCCCGGTGCTCCCGTACACGTAATTATCCGGACGGAATAGATGTCCCACTGTGCCACACCGGACCGCATCCATTGTTCCCGGTTCCAAATCACACAGAATTGATCGAGGTACAAATTTCCCGCCTATGTGTGGATAGGACAACAAGCACAAATTGGTGCAGTTAAGAGGAACTTCAAAATTTCAAAGTAAAAAATGTATACCAGTCACTCGTTCATCCATTGATTAAAAACCAACTGAATTATCAGGATGAAAACAAACAAACTGCTTTCGATCTAAGTACCATAGAATCCTCTGTCATGTCATATTTTCTTGAAAAATAACTTCCTTTGGTTTGTAGGCAAGTCACATCTTTATGCATTCATTAGAATAATTACCGTTTCAGCTGGCGAAGAAATGATGATCCTTTCAAAGGCTACCTCACTAAGATAAGTGGGAGGAGGTATGAACTATATGAAGTTGCTTTTTCATACTATATCTTCACCATACCCATCACTGAAAACCATGGAAGAAGCACTGCACAGCTGTTTTATCCACGTTAGGAATCATCGGGAGGGCACACCGACTAATCGCTCGGTGGGACTCGAACATTTTATCACCGGGCTGACTGCCGACGGTTGTTATTGCTAGCCAGCACTGACGTAGACAACAAGGATGTTTTGATCGGAATGATTTTATTTCTTACGGAAGGTGACGTCACCACTAAGATTTCAAACAGCTGTTTCTGATTTGCAAAAACTGAGTCATTTGCTTAGTTCAGATGTACAGGCTGAGCCAGCAGACACAGACAGGCTGTCGTTAGACTTGCCGACGGTGAAAGAGAAAAAAAATGCCCCGACTGAGATGAAACAGCACACGCGTGCTCAACCGGATAACGAGAGCACGTTCGGGACAAACACGCAAACGATCACGGGCCTAATGGGGCTGACAATGACACTCCCGGTGCGTCACACACAACAACTGAAAGCTGAGTGAGCTCGTCCGTGTGGGCCTTTCGTCAAGGATGGTTATCGATCATCATGGCTCCGTTGGTTGCAATCATATCAGAAGAAGAAAATCAGCCTGACGGATTGTCATTCCATTCTTAATCCCAGCTATAGGTAGCAAAGTCGAGAGCGTTCAGCTGATTTGTCTCTTTAACGAGACTAAACGGAAATTGAGTAAATCCCCGAGAAATGGCTCAAGCTGGACCAGGGAATCGAGCCTATACGTGGAAGGTGAACAAAAGCCGTTGGAAGCTTGTAGGCGATTTAATGGCCATCATTTGGGTGTTCGACGAGCATTGAAATTAACCGATCGAAGATCGAAAGATTAGGTAGTGTGCTTGACGAACGCAAGCGACAGGCCTAGAAAAGCAACCATTTAACGTTGCGCTGATAACATCACTGAAAAAGTTGTCGGACGTTCACCGCATAGCACAAGACAACCTCCTCAAGAGTATACCGTGAGCCAAACTTCCGTCATTCGCATTTTGAAGGAGCGCGACGTTAGACAGTTTAGAGAGGTTCAGACACATGAACTGAAATGCACTGGTTTTATGATAAACGAATTATTTTGGTCATGATTTATAGATGAAAGTGATACATTTTCGACCGTATTCGGTGGTGAAGCTGCCTTTTGTGTGCTTGGACCGAGCGGAAGACGCCACTATTGGGCTGCTGGTTATCCTAAACGACGCAACTCTCCGAGAGACAGTATTACCCAAAACTAAAGGTGTGGGCTGGAATATTGAGGCCACTAGTTGTTGGACTGTTTTTCTTTCAGGAACATAGCACAATTAGGTTTCTCAGGGATTTACTCAACTTCCTTTTATTCTTGGTAAAGAGACAAATCAGCTGAACGCTCTCGATCTTGCTACCTATAGCTGGGATCAAGGATGGAATGACAATCCAGCAGGTCCAGATTTATCGGTGTCGCATCCCAACGTCCTCATACTCCAGGGGTAAATCCAGTCGACTCAGTTACATTAGATGCCTTTGTCCCACACTATTGACTTGGTTCCATCTCATGCGATCAACAAGGCTTCTTGTAAACGTACGTCACATCCATGAACTGCACTGAGGGTTGGTTGACACAAGCCTCTGGTCCCGCGCTTATCGGAATGCCTCTTGAAGGTAGGTTAGACGAGCGTAACGTAACCCGTTGACGGCAATCAACTAGGCGTTTCAAATTTCTGAGAACTTAACATTTTCCATGCAATGACAATCAAAATATATTTTGTGAGATGTACAGTGTGAACAATAAATCTGAGGAAACCCTGGGAGGTCGAATTTCGCATTTTACCACTCAAAAGCTTGTTAGTATGTAAAGTAAAGCGAACACCACATAGTGTATAATAAAGTTCGCAATTGGTGAAGAGGTCAGATAAGTTGCCTACAGTAGACAGCGGGCTACCATCAACAACTGATATACATGGGAATGTTTTCCTCGTTATGCCATTGAATTCATCATTAAAGTCCCCACTACAAATACTAACGGTTTTGCGTTTCCTGTAGAGTTAAAGGCAAAATAGTATATGACATAATGACATTCAATGGGACGCTTAAGTGACGATAGCAAAGCTGACCCGAGCCAGTTGCTCCCATCTGAAGGGACGTTCGACGCAGTAGGACTCTGCGAACACAAAATTCATGAGTATTAGGTTTCACGATATACTCCGGAGCATTTCGATGCATCTTTACTAGTGTGTATATCAGTCAGGGTGACTGATTTTAGAGTCTTTCAAATATCTTCCATGGAGTTAACATGCACTCGCCTTATGGATTCCACTCTAGCATAAACCAGGGTATCTTTATGGAACAAAAAGTGACCAAATAAACATTTTAACGATGAGAATGAAATGAAAGAAAGTTCGGTCTGAACCCTTGGTGGCAACCCGTCTGGACTCTTGACTTTATCACACATCTTCGTTGGCACTCCATATGCTTGCAAAGAATATATCAACTACGCACTCTTCGTTTAGGGTCAGTGGTGAGCCCAAACCGATTAACCTACATTAAATATCAGCCCAGTCCGCTAAATTGCTTCTCTATCATCTAATTTTCACGTAAATTTTTCTAGCCGATTTTATTATACACTACGCGGTATTTATCTTGTTTCGCCTACTCGCACGCTTTTGAGTACCAAGGTGAAAACTCAACCTCATTTAGGCGATATTCTGCACTGGATTCCTTTAATGTTTGTTAGTAAACACACTATGGAGAAATCGATCCAGGCTATGAGCATTCGGTCTAATTGTCTAGACCATATGTTTTCGTAATGGCACAATGCTCTTCAGTAAAGGTTGCTGTCAAATCAGGATTGTCAACGGATAGGTACTAACATATAACCAATTCCTCGGAGGTCTACAAGAAGTAAATTTACTCTAAAGGTTACGAAGCCATTGGACCAGATTGCTTTCCGACAGCCTTTTTGCATGCGGTAACAAGTTAATGTTAGGAATACCAATTCCATCAGAATATATCGGAAAATTAAAACGTTGAATCTGTCGCACTAGTGACAATGGAAAATACGATCTATATGGTGCACATAAAATACTTTGAAGGCATGCAAAATCCTATTGCAAAAGATCCCTGATGTGAACCGTAATGAGCATTACTACTCGCACAACAAAAAAGATATTGTGGCCTCTCGAACGCCATCATTTTTTTCTATCACAAACGTATCATGATATGTTTATTAATAAACTGATGAATTCAGTCGTGTTAGTAAGAAGACTTTCTACGTACTCCAGCAACAAGCGGTATCCCACCCTCAACCAGAGGCCAGCTAACTGTTTTACATGCCTTTGTGGTCCAAACTGCGTATTACCCCTTCCGCCAACAAAAAAGTTCCAAAATGAATAATTCAGTTTCCCTGTTTATGTTTCATTTATGAATTATGCTTCATCATAATCAGTTCCCTCGGACACTTTCACCACATTTCTACATGTTTTGATCTTTGCTCCTAGAGTCCGGGCAAGACACCTCAGATCGTCTCCATTCCGAGCACACTGAATAATAAGCTGTCTGTCTTCGTTAGACGTTGTATGATTGGATCTTCTAAGTTTGTTTAATTCAACCAATTCAATCAAAATTCAACTACTCATCAAGTTCTCCGTAGTAAACAGTCTGACATCTAGTGGATTGCTCAAGTATGCAAACTGATGGATACAGTCTCTGGTGAGAGACGTTGAGGGACAGCTCCGAACAGGAGTTAATGGCGAGAATGCTATGCGGTCTGTCCGTTGAACTGTGGTGTCCCATAAACACAGAAAATGTCATTCAGACAAACAAAAATGAGAAAAATCGTCAATAAGTGTAGGGCGAAAATGTAAAAAACCAATACACAACTTTTTTACCAACTACTTATTGCACTCAGAGAACATTCGGTGCAATCAGTCTTTTAAATATCTCCACGACATTCGGTATGCGCCATTTCTATTGTAATTCCGACAAATCTTTCTTTGGTAGTAATGTGATGGATACAGCTGTCCCATAATTCACACTTACAGACTGAAAGTCAAAGAAGTAAACATGCTAACACTGAAGATAAAATGAAAACAGAGTGAACTGAATTGACGGCAACCCGTCTGCACTACTGGGTTTTTCACATTTACCTTGATTAGCTTCATATAGACTTCCAAGGAATAAGTCACATATGATTGTGGCCTCATTCACTCTTCGTCTGATATTAGTGGTGATTGTAGAACCCTAAACCTCGGCTGAGCTCACCTAATTGCTTTCAACCTTCCCTAAATAAGAGTGTGTAAGCTTAGGTAGGATCATGCTGGACTCTGAGATTGTGATTTTAGCGCTTTTTGCCAACTAGCAAGCCTAAAGTAGTTGCTCGTGAATTTCGACTTTCCAGAGTGTTTCCGGACTTCCGAACACATTGTGTAACTGTTTCACTTCGAAGTCGACTACGCGCTTAGATGAGCAGTGGAATGCGATACATTAAGACTTTGGAACCATCAAAGTTGCGCCTGCCCTCTATGATTTATCGTACGGTTAAAACGCGGTCAAAATGATGTTCGAAAACTGGAGCACCACCTGCTAGGTCGAACTATCTCAGTTTACGGGTATGGATGCGAAAATAAAACGTTTATACGTGCCTGAGGAAAAACAGTTCTATAAGAATGCGGACCCACGGTAATTTACTAACCATTGCTTCAGGAAAGGGTGTCTCCGATTAACTTCTAACAAGCACATCATTCTAAGTAAACTAATTATTTCTCGATATCATCGCGAACACCGATGAAATTAACTGTACTTCGTGTGCTTATTCGGAATTATTTTTCAAAATCAATACATGAAACGATTACCTACCGATCGCTTCGTTGTAGTAAACACAAATTCGTTCCAGCTGAAGATCGCTATCACCTTTGTACAGTCCCTCGTTTGTCACACCATGCTCATCAGATATGACTTCCCAAAACTTTGAAAATAAAATGGTCACGGGATCAATGTGATAATTTACTTTTGCTCCCATCTGATTACCGCATTGCCCAATTTGCACATGAACTATTTCGCGCATTTTATCCGGCTAGTTCCTTCTGTCTACACTAAAAACAGACTATGAACGACGATCGAATCGATTGACGTAAGTCGAATGACGACCACGTGATTGCATCTTAAATGAAATCGGATCCGCTGCGTATGTACTCCCTGGACTAGTAAATTTCTGAGAGTGAATTGGGGATTATTATGCACACTGAATCAGAAATCGCATAACAACACGAAATTTAACGACCAATCTTGACTCGTCGGCTTGGTGCGATTCTCATTTGGTAAGTCGTAACGCAAAAACAGACACAGTTGTTGGAAAACATTAGAACGTAATCAAGCGACTCACTTCTAGAATAATTGCCGACTTGTTTATTTTTAAAGCAATAACTGATACCAAACATACACGTGTGACACCTTGTGCATTTTACGTATTCATCTACATTCTATTCATTGTATTGTACGTTTTTTAGCCAATAAAGAATACATTATGTGCGAATCCGCACGTAGAAACCGCAGTGTTTTCTCTGGGTTACGCTTGTAATTTTTCTGATCTGTGGCGATTGCAGTTAACTCTAACAGATCTTAACAATGTTAATAAGAGTGCTTGCCACTTACGACACACGACATTACTTGGGTCCCCCGCCAATGCCTGTTTATCATCTGGACTTAGATTAGCTGCGAGTGTGGACGGTACTACAGCCCGGACTGTGGACACTACAAATCATCGCATGTCACTTATTAATTTTCTTATTGTACCATGTTTTGTTGCGTAAAACTTGTTCTATTTTTCATTGGGCCGCCACAAATATTAGCTGTTCTCTCTTCATTGATCGCGTACGAGTCACCGTTGAGCTATGGACTCTTTTCCCGAATCTCATATTGCCTTCAAATGCGTATTTGTTCTGATAAAAAAGAACCATTAGTACGCTCATTTTGCTCAGTAGCTTTTCTACTTTGGTATGCACATCCCGATTGAAACAAACATTAATCATGCACTCGATGCAGAGGTCTGGATAGCTTCTTTTCAAAAGAACATCTGTGCTGAGTTTCGGAGTTGCACACAAAGTTGACTTTGACCCTTATGGTGTTGTTTATAAACTTCAAATAATCGCGAATATATCTTGCTCATCTATGCCATAATATGCAGACCCAGACAAACTTGGGCCTCGTGCTATTTTTTATTTTTAATAATAAAAGCTTGCTACCTTTACTCAGAATCTATAGCCTGAGGGAAGTTCATTCATCAACCACGTGTGACGTGAACTCTGCTCAACAATACATCCCTGATCATTGGCCCTGGTCTTTTGATCTTCAAATGTGCAATAGACTCTGTGGCATAAACCAATCGAAATAGTCCATAACGAAAACCACAGTGATTATTCACTGCACCCGTAGGTTATTATCGGGAACTAAATATTATAAGTCATAAGTAGTGAATCAGTATGATATGGTCGTGAAAGGATGCAGTGAGATCATTCTCCGGTCCTGAGAAGGACCATTTTGCCGATCTCCGAGTGTCACCGTCCCAGCCAATTACGAGATGTTCGACAACACCAGCGTCCTGCGCCATACGAACCTAAACCCGTCAAATCAGGTTCCGTTGTACGGCCTCTAACATGTGCTTTGGAATCTCCTAGCACACGGTAATACACAAAGACACTCACTCATACTAAAATGTGTCCCATAAAGACGAAAGCTGCAAGCCAATCCCATGTTGCAAACATGTTGCGCGAGACACAGGAGAGTGTGGGTAGCTGAGATAAAACACCGGCGTTCGGTACTGAAATTCAGTCCACCTGCTGTCAGAAACTTGACGATGAAAAGGACCACGGAGCATGTAGGGCTGGTAACAGACATCGGTGGATCAAGAGGAAGACGGCATAAACAGTAACGTGTGTGTGGCTGTGCGTGTGCTGACTACAGCACTAAAACAGTAGTGAGATACTCCAGACGGAGTCTTCGAGTGACCGGTGCACGTTAAAGACAGGAACTATTTAAAGAAAGCGGGGGTACGACTCGCTACCATCGGATTGGTCTTATAAGTCTTACTGGACTGGGGGTGACGGTCAAAGAACGATATGTCCGCGGGTAGCCGAAACGTAGGCTAATCATAATTTTTCCGCGGAAAACGCCATGTTATTGAAGTTAAATTGTTTTTGTTTAAAGGCCACAATGGTTACTTTTCCCAGCACATGAAACAACGTAGACTGCGTAGTATGGAGTAAGTGCTCTTACTAAACTCTCAGGATGAGTTCATAAGTTTGAGATAGACGGGGTGATGGTACGCAAAGCAAAATATCTGAGGTAGTAATTTTACAATTAGTGAAATCGCAAGCAAGGGGGATAGGGCTATGGTATATAAGGATTAAGTCTTGAATGAAACATGGCTTTAGTCTATTTGGTTGGTTTTCCAGTTGCAAGCGTATTTGAAGGCTATACACTAACAGGCAAATATCTATTCTCCAGCACGCCCATGTAGCAATAACTCCGCCAGCTGTTTAATAAAAAATTACTTACCAACAAAGGGTACGCCAGAGAAACGGTCCAATGTCACAAACTGGGAATCTCCTAAACTTCCGAATTTGAAAACAAGGGCGCAGTGATTTACGCACGCAATTGGTAGCATCAGACGACCAGTGTAGGTCAGAGTTTACCGCCACTCCGAAGTACTTAACAGACTCAACTCTGGGTAACTGGGAGGCATGAAGAGTAGAAGTACCATCCTTGAAAGCTAAAGTACATAAGGGGGACATACAATCAGAACACCTGAATAAGCTAAGGGTTAAACTACTCCGTTCAATGGGAAAAATAATGTTCTGAAGATTAAAACATACGTGATTAAAGTCCTCTCCAGTTGAAGCGGTATGAATACTAGCCACATCAAAACCAACGTTTATTACAATCCCAAAGGAACTAGAAAGGAAGTCGCTGATATAAGTGGAGAAAGGGTGAAAACACAGCACCTTGGAGTACGCCAGTTACTTACTAAGAGTTCGGACGACTTTCCCGTAGATCTAGTGCATTGGATACATCCCGGAAAATATTCAGTAAACCATATCATTAAACTGGGTAGGAATTCAAAGCAGTGAAGCTTCTGAAGTGACAGTGATCGAGGAATGAAGAAGCATAGTCAAGCAATATGCATCTAACCGATTTAGCAAATTGGGAGCGTGGTCCCGCAGAATAGCAATTAGGCATTCCCGATAAAATCCTGACTCACCTTTCCGGAGAAATACAAAACGAAGTGACACTAAGTAAACTGCTCTCATATCACATTAATCATTCTCACACTACGTTTCGTTGGAAAATCCTGCTGTATCATACGGTTCGGAGAGTAGAATCAGTAAACGAGAACCAAGATTTCACTTTTTTACATCATCAGGCAACAGTGTGACTCGTTTAATTACGGAGGAAGCAAAAAGTTGCCTGTTGACTTCCATTTATAATGCAGTTCGCAACCAATTTACTTATGATAACAGAAAAATGGGCGGACCTCGTAGGTCATGATGGAGGTGGGCATCTTTCTTGTTCATCAGGACGAGATAAGCCAAAAGGAGTAAACAATGCTGTCACTAATCCTCTGATCGATGGTACCCAAACAACGGTGGTTGGCCGAATTTTGGCTACTGACAATTATTTCAATAGCATAAACTGGAATTCGGCCGGATTGAGGAGATCCCAAAATTTCGGCCAGACTGTAGGTGTATGACGAAGAGTTCTGGACAGTAGTGCCTGATGAGCTGCAATAGCCGTGAAACAAGTCGTACACTTCTGGGGAGATTTTGTTCGCCCATCCACATACTATTTATGTTCATGGTCATTTCTGTTATTTCTAACGTCTCCCGATTTCCACTGGTAAGATTTGGCACAGTAAAAAATCAAATGAAACAAGTCGACTTGATGGCACGTTAGAAACAAAATGTATTGCTTTGATATGCAAAAAGATCGGTTGGAACGAACACAGTACAACCTTGGTCGAGTCAAACTGTCACGAAGACAGAATAAATGGAAAAATACAGAAAGAAGAGTAGGCAAAAAGGGAACAGTTTGATTTTATTACTAACAACCAAGAAGATTTGAAGAACAGATGCAGTGAGCGCACTACTTCATTACAACCGGAGTCACTGGAGGTGAAGTGAGAAGTTCCACGCCAAAACTGGTTGAGGACAAGATTGGACAGATACCGGAACTGGCTTTAGGGGCCAACATACTAGCCACTTGTTGATCGAATCGCGCGGCGGCCGGAAGCGCTGTGGGTATAATCGGTGTTTTACAGGTGTAGAAGGGACATCGAACTAAATCCACATAAGCGTCGTGCAGTCGGTGAAATAGGCCGCGAATATCTGTGTCCCGTGTCCCAGTGGGCGCTACCAAGGCGCTTGGCGATTGGACAGGGGCAGGCGAACCCGGACCAGCTGCAGGACTTGTCGGAGGCTGTGTGACTTCCGGTGGAGGTTGAGATTCTTGTATGATAACGAACTGTTGTGTTTGAAATGCAGAGGGAAAGAACTCATCAATAAGCAAGAAAATGAGACGAAACTGAATGATTGACTGAAATTATTTTTTTCTGAGGGCGAGAATATCAGACAACAGCACGCTCATCACACAAGCTAACCCAAATGACTTAATTCAACAAATCGATTGAAATGGATGTATGCAGAACGAAAAGACAAACAAAATCAACGTTAAGAGAAGCGAACTCCTTCGAGAATTTGGAACAGAGGAGGATGACAGACCGAATGGAACAAATGGTGAAAGGTAGCCTTGGCAAATAATTTGGGCACGATCAGAACTGAGATAAATCGTTGGTCGTCAAGATGAGACCTAACATCTCAGTGGTGTTAGTTAAGTCACAGGTCCCATACCACTTTCATGTTGGTGACAAGCTTACCGGGAAGGGTGTGTATTACTCGCCTTTGTGTGCAGAAATAGGATTTAGGGTTTGGTTTTGACCACTCTCACCATGACCTGGTGAAGTGTGTTTGAAAAGGTGCTCCTTGAATAACCCGGCCATGATTCACTTTACGTGCGGATGGCCGTCAACTCTGTGCCCACAAATGTGGAAGTAAACCGGTTCAGGGAGGGGGAGGGTGCTTGAACTTATTCTAACTCTGTGAAACATGGGACACTCGAACAAGTTGGTTGCTCTCAGACAAGTTCAATGAACCTTCACATATTATTTATTCTTCTCCACTATTTGTATTCTCATAGCAAGACGGCACACATAGTTGCCAATAAAACCACAAGTGAACCAAAGGGTGGAGGAAAACCTAGACACTATAACTGCATCCGGACTTCTTTTCAACGCCCATTGAATGTTAATCCGCTGATTTTGTTATCCGACTCCTCGCAATCACATAGACATGCAGTCCCTTGTTATTGTGCTGACTTTTCTGACCTAAACTAGGCCTGATCGATGACTATATTTGTCCTATTGTGCCTGTCTGTTTCTCCCAATTCTCCAGGTCTCGTTTTGGTATGGTTGTCAGTCTTCCGGCCCGGTTCCACGGTTCACTTTATATTTACTCACTCACGTTGCCCGACTGACACATCCACGAGGGTTCCGGACCTTCATTTTATTCGCTCCAGCCTGCTACTAACTTAAACCAGCTGTGGTTGCAATATCACACAGTCATACTTCCAGACCAGGGGTTTTTCGTTCTTGAACGAAGTCTTCCGGCATCAGTATAATGCCTGACTTGCACCTTTGCCAAGCCGAATTATTTACAATTTCTTTCTGACTGTATCTCATTTTGATAGTCAGAATACTTCTGTTACTTTTTAATTCGTTCTCGATCCGCCTACTTAGTTTACTACATTTTCCTTACGGCTCCTGCTTATCCATGATAAATAATTTGGAACCGATTCCCATTGATTTATATATGCAATGGAAAATCCGCTTGCATTTTTCACATCGAAAATTCAGACACCGCAAGACGGAGTCGAACCGGCGACCCTCTGCATACTGGGCAGATGCTCTACCAGCTGAGCTATCGCGCTCCGGACAGTCCGGTGTGAATAACGCAAGTGAATAATGGATAAGGCGCGAACCAATATTCCAATGATACACAGTATCTGTCTTGGTTTTAATCACTAGGCTAGCCTCGTCGGTCACTTCCCAATGGGACGAACAGCACACGGATGAACGTGACCCATCGGGCATTGAAATATATTCAGAGGAACTATTATTGGCACGAGGAGCCTGAATCGTATGTAATGGAAAATCCACTTGCATTCACAGCTCAGCTGGTAGAGCATCTGCCCAGTATGCGGAGGGTCACCGGTTCGACTCCGTCTCGCGGCGTCCGACTTTTCGATGTGAATACAAGTGGATTTTCCATTACATACGATTCAGGCTCCTCGTGCTGACAATAATTCACTGATCTACATATAATGAGTAGCTGTGCCCCATCGCTCTTCGGTCGTTAGACGAAATGAGTTAACCAGAGCCGCATGTAATCGGAACACAGGTTGCCGGATTCTCCATCTTACACGGGAACAGGTTGCCGTATAAAATACAGACAAAACCCAACCGCAGTATTAACACTTCATCTTGCAAATAAGAACAACACCAATCCATGTATCGGGTGATTTGGTGCCCAGTGTTTGTGATCAGCTTGTGTCCGGATAGATTTGAGCATGAAAACTGAATGTGCATTGCTAAGCTCGATCCCAATCAGTGTGTAGACTGGTTGGGCGCTTGTGTTTTTTTAGAAATAGACTACAACGTTGGTGCTTGGTCGTGGTTTCTGTGTACGTGCTCACAAACTTCAGTTGTCCTGAAGCCAATATATATATATATATATATATATATATATATATATATATATATATATATATATATATATATATATATATATATATATATATATATATATATACAGATAGCAAGCAGCATGTAAGCATGTGGACAAAATTTTCCGGAAGCCCACGACCGGTTTCGCGGTTGTTACCACTCATCGGGTATGCATACCCGGTGGTGGTCAAGTGGGTTAGAGCGTTTGATTACCACCTCAGAGGTCCGAAGTTCGAATCCCCGCCACCGCCGGCTACTTTGTTGGTAGACAGCATTTCACTGTTGTCCGGATCGTTACCACACCTGACCTATTGGGGCCTTATCCATATCTCTTAGCGTCTCTAACCAACAGCAATCCTCATCTCTGGGGCCCCAACGAGGAAGAAGGGAAGCACCAATCGACGCCAAAGCCGGAGCTAACTTCTTCATGCCCCTGCCGTGAACCATAGCGTGGCCACCACGCCGCTTTCTCCAGCCTTCCCCAGCACGTGCAAAGAGCACGAGAGGGTAAACGATGGGCAGGCATACGCAAAATATGCTTGAGCCATTGGCGGCGATGTAGAGCGATTATTTCGGCCAGAGGGCGACTATCAGCATCGAACACATGACGGCGAACCTTGCCATCGCTCACCCGATATTTCCACCAGACACGAGTAATGCTTCGGAGACACCGATGGTCGAATACGGAAAGCCGCCGAGCATCCTCAACGCGTAGGGGCCAGGTCTTACAACCGTAAAGAACACTACGAACTATAGCGCTGTACATCCTTCCCTTGAGGGAAGGCCGGATATCATGGCGGCGCCACAGATGGCGAGGGTTCGCGGAAGCTGCTCTTGCTATCGCAATTCGTGATGTGATCTCCTCCCCAACACCACTACCCGTAGTGATCAAGCTCTCGAGGTACTTGAAGCTATTAACTACCTCTCACTGGTCACCAATAAGGGTGAGTGCACGTGCACGCACACGCATCTTTCAGTCTTGAAAAAGTACCGAGCACTTTGAACACACGAAGCACATACCACATCGGGACATCTAAATCGCCAAGCGGTTCAATACGTGTTGAATTGTCTGTGCAGTCACTCAGCAAGCCGGTATCTTCGGCGTACTCCACGTCAAAAACTCTGTTTCCTGGGTGGAGTTCAGCTCCACCATTTGGAAGACCAGGAAAAGCGTTCTGTGGAACATTCCTCATAGCAAAGTTGGAAAGAAACGGGGATATAGGGCAGCCTTGTCTTACTCCACTGGAGACGGCAAGAGGTGGCGAAAGCTGGCCATATGCCCTAACCCGACCTGAGGTATGACGATACAACTCTTTAAGGACCGATACACACTCCTCAGGTACATCATTCCTTAACAAACAGTGCGATATGCGAAAATTGATGTTGCATGCAAACTCCTCAGACGAAATCTAATTAGAAGGCTGATAAATGGCAATGAAATGTAGAGAAACAAGTTGCGGTAACCGGTAGCGGACACACGTTTTCCTACTAGTTAATAGTGCTGGCCGCTATAATGAAAGAAAAAAAATTGGTCAAAAAGACTAACGGACCACTCATTTTGATTAATGAACGACGTTCCGAATTTTGAGTACCTCAAGAAACGTTTAAGTGGTCCTCATTGACGATAAATCCGTTCAATGGCACAGCTTTTGTTCTAGATACTTTTCATCTATAAAGAGTTGAGGATTTTTGAGATGAATAGTATGGTGTTGTATCTGGATGACAGGACGAAATTTCCCAGAAAGCACACGACCGGTTTCGCGGTTGTTGCCGTTCATCGGGTATGCGTACACGCATGATTCTAAAAATGGACTCTTTGTCTATACATGCTCCATACGATTCAAATGAGATTACAGCTGTAAGTTGAGAATTTATTTAGGATACATCATTGTAAGCCAAATAAGATCGCTAGTTATTTTCGGGTACTCAGTTCTGATATCCGCATTGATAAAACCTTCGGTTCGTTGTGCAAGAAAGTATATCTTCAAAAATTGATGGGAATTGGCGATCGTACTGTTCGAATGAAAATGCTAAGTCCATTTATAGAAACCACAGAAAAATAAGTCGAGTAAGACGTGTTAGACTTTCGGTTGGGGTCCACGACATCTACATGCCGGATGGTTGGATACATTAACTGACGTGGTTAGCTGCCGCTGCCAATGGCGTAGTCGCATCTGAACTTCTCTTAATCAACATGCTATCCCCTTATAAATTTATTTTTTGTTTGTTCTCTTTAGGCTTCGACCTGTTTCTATCTTTCGACTTGATGATGGTGAGAGGAACAAACTAAAATGGAAGCACAGAATTGCAGTTATCGAACGAAGAACTGAACTGAACTGCTGTCAAGCACTTAACTTACAGAACAACTGAAAAACAACGGATAACTAGAAGTTACGAAACTGACTATATACCAAAGAAACAAAATAAATGTCCCCGATATTATCTGACTTTGGATAACCAAATTAGAAACGCCCCTTTCTGGGATTACATTCTGAAAGTTCAACATGCACAGTCGAATGTTGAAGATAAGTTATATTTGAGAAAAATATCATCTGTAACATACGTTCGAAATTCCGTTTACCGACGAACACCCACGCTGTGGGCAGCCGCGAAGTATGATTCTCCCAGAAACCTCTAGCATTTTTCCTGTAAAAAACCTGATCAACTTTTCCTTTCTTAATTCAAGATAGCTACAAAACGCCACGGGTTATTGCGGCTCTGATGAGAACAGTAGTTCAGGGGTTGGGTATAAATTCAATGCGCTCCTGAAGTCTAAATGTTCACTTCAAATGGCTGTCTTTAACGTAAGCACGCTATGTCAAATAAGGCTACAAACTGCCCTCGCCATAACTCTTGAGAAATTCAAAATCGATTTATGCTGTGTCCCCAATGCACGCATAAAAACCCCACTTCTGTGGTAACTCTTTGCACCCCAGATACAACCTCAGTCTCTCACTTCACTCCTCGTGTGTCAGGTGATCAGGTTTCTAGTGCTCATAGTCAAGCCAGTGTTGGGATTGGTTTGAGTACAAGAGCTGAGTGTGCACTGTTAGACTGGATTCCAGTCGGCAGCTGTTTGTGTGCAGTTCGGTTGGACGGTTCTGTTTACGTCAACAACAACAAAATGAAGCGCCGATGCCTGTTGGTCGTGTCTGCGTACGCGCCCACTGACTGCAATTCTTCTGAAACCAAGGACGAATTCTATCAGGGTTTGTCTCAGCTGCTTCGAAGTGTGTTTTTGACAGACGTGGTGGTCACTGCTGGGGGTTTCAACGCCCAAGTTGGCCGTTTGGGAATAAAGGACGAACACCATTCTGGAGATTGGAGGACTTAGTGAAAACCGTTGGCAACATGGTGTGGTATGTAGCAATGAGTAAGTGAATGTGGAACAGTGCACACTTTTTACCATGTCTGAGTGATTCTTCGGAGATGCATCAGTATCCACTTCCTGTACTCGAGGACCTTTAAACAAACTAAACGGAGGAGGTATATTCTTAGAGATAGATTTTTTGGAGACTTACCCATCGGTGTAAGCCATCGACAAATCAAGACAATTAGTGACCACAAACAAACATAACGGGCTACATCGTCATAACACATTACTTATCGGTGTTGAATGTGGACCCGGCGTATTTCAGTAAATGATGGATGCCATATTAGGTGGATTACTTTTTTACGCCGCTTACATGGGAGTTGTTATCATTGTCAGCACTGGCGTTTATGCGCATTCCCACAATATGAACTCGTATGCAACGACTTGGGTTTCATAAACGCTCCGAAAAGCTTAGTTTTCATTTCTTTCAAGTACTTGGGGTTTATCGTTGATGCTGTTGATGGGTATCTCGATTTATAAAACGTGAAGCCTATTTGTGTTGTGCCAACGTCACTGACATTCCTACACCTTAATTATTGCTAGGTATGATCAACTAGTTCAACAGTTTGCACTGAAATACACCTGCCGAGCTTCCCTACACAAACCACTTATCTTATCCTTCAGTCTGAAATGGACTCCCGAGTGCCAGCATGCTCGTCAACACATTCAGTTTCAGTTTATTCAACCATTATTCTAGCACTTCTGTGCTCTGGTTTCGGTTGTTACCTTCCAGAATCGTCCAATAAAGGGTGAAAAAATAGGAGTATAGTGATAAAGATTCAAAAAAGTCAAAGTATCAAGCGGAAATCAAGACGACAAGGAAAGAGTCCGAATGCAACTACGCCACTGACCGCGACACACAGCCATATAACTTAATGTCTCCAACCACTTGGTAGGTGGATCACGTGGACCCCAGCCTAGAAGTCTAACACATCCTACTCGGCCAAGTCCACTGGTCGAGGTTTTCATACCTTTTTGTCATGTCATGCACTGACTTCCTCGACTTACCTTTCAATCACCATCTGCCTCAGAGAACAGCGTACGCTGAGGAAGTCCATCCGTGGGCATGCGCAACACATGTCCCAACCACCTTAACCTGTTTAGATTCAGCACTTGGTCCACAGACTGACCTCTGATTCCCAACACCTTACGCTGAACCTCAGCATTGCTGATACGGTGTTCCTACCATACTCAAGCAATGCTACGGAGGGGTCGGTGCTCGAAAACCGACAGTCTTCGCCTATCTTCTACCCTCCATAGCCATAATTCTGAACCTGATCGCCGCATCGTACAATCTACCCTTAACAGACAATCAGATGTCACACCGATGACGAAAGTTCGCAAAAGCCAAACGCGCCTTCTGTATACGCGATGATACTTCATCCGATATCTGTCTACCTGGTGAGATGTAACTATCCAGGTAACAAAATTTATCCGCTTCAGCTAGAGCTTCCCTGCCAAAAAGAGGTTTAGTGTTGAGCCATTACGACTAATTACTTGTGACAGAGGATGTTTCTGATTATGTTACAGAAGCAGCCAGCCTATGTCGGTCGGCGGATGGCTGTCAGAAAGTTATCGTACACGCTCCCGGGTCGTCAACTTCAGCCGAGTGACATTATACCCAAACTGAGGATTTAGCCATTGGTTTTGCACTTTGGTAAATAGGTTTGCCAATCCGACTGATAACGAAGCACTTTGGCGATTTTTAACAAAAAAAGGTATCCCCGTGCACACTGCTAATAAACTATGGGTGACCTAGGAAGCTTTTAAGATAGAAGTTTCGGCTTCAAAATAATTCCGCCTCGGACAGGCAGCACGTTGATGTATTGTCTTGTATAAGAGACAGAATAAAACGTATGGTGAACTGGATATCGCGCCTAGTGATCTTGAAGTTTAACAGGTCTTGTTTCGCGCCTAATAATTGCAGCAGAAGTAATAAAACATTTACCAATGCTGGTAATTTTACCGTTAGAGAAAAAACTTCTGAAATTCGAATGACCAAACAGACTTTCTGAACCCTTAATTGGACGTGGCTGTCCATCGATCCTTGATGACTCCTTCTTTCGATGACAGAATAACCATACCGCGAGCATTCGTATATTATGCTTCAAGACGGCTCGCTGAGCCACATCACGGGTTAAATATGATGAAATCCCTGATACACAGTGACGTTTATTGGCTTTTTATGGGTTAAGATATCCAAGAACTGGCTAGAAGGAGCAGCGGTTTCGAAACCACTAACGCAAGCTGAACAACAGTCCTGGCTATTTGCAGAAAAACCGAGAAACCGCGTCCACATTGATTTTACTGGACCGATACGTGACATTTATCTCCTACTACTTGCTAATTTTACATCTAAGTAGTAAGATCTAAGTAACCGACTAACCCACTCATGGTCCCTAGATTTCGTTTCCCTGAGGTGCTCGTTTCAGATAAAGATGCTCACTTTACATCCAGTGACTTACGAGTTCCGTTTAACGAATAGCATACTACATCTACTAACTCCGTCTTATCTTCCACAGTCGAACGGTCAAGTTGAGTGATTTGCGAGTGCGTTAAAAAGGCACATATCAAAACAATTTGAGAATGCGTTATTGACTTGTTTCGGCTTAACTACAAGAATACTCCAAATCAAAACGTTTCAGGCGATGTATCACCCAGTGAATGCTTGTCGAGACGAGAAATAAGGGCAAAATGGGAAATGATGCTTCCTAGACTATCTGCAGATAATTGGTACAACCGGAAGTTTACCTACAACAAAATAAACGGAGACTAAACATTGGCGACCGAATGTATGCAGAAAACATTCAAAGGGCGAAGTCAAAAGGAACTTCCTGAACTGTAACGGCAGAAAGAGGGCAAGCTGTTTAGGAACTGCGGGCGAGTGGATCAGGTATATCAATAAGCTTCGAAGGAAATGCAGTCAAGATGAACCCGCTGAAATCATTCCCAGTGACCACTAATACGTGAGGTTAGACGATGCACTGCGCAAACACAACCACATGTTCGACTCGGTTTCTCCACACAACTATCAACTGCGAGCAAGAAGATTTACCCACCATTCCAGATCAATCTTCATGTGAGGTCTACCGAAGCTCAAAAAATTGGAGATCTTAGGGTCCTGGACAAACAACGCGTGAACAGCGTTAGTAACCGTGACCCACATTGTTTCGCCGTTTCACATGCGTAATGTACGTGGCCTAATCATTCGTGTCTAAAGTTCTAAGTGATCAGAGAACTTATAAAGAACCATCAGCGATTTGTATGAGGCGAGTGAAAATCGGAAAGTAGCATCGTACAGAAAGTGACTATAGCTTCGTGAATGCATTACTATGCGACCACTGTGAGAGTTCACTTCCAACAACCAATAACCATACACTCGGTGCGACGGTTTTAGTAGTTATCCCTCAACAAGAATCTCATTCTAAGATCAAACCAATAATAAAGACCATGCGGAAATACATAAGAAACTTAACAAAAGTGCACCTTAATTTTTGTATTGGTCACGTAGCCATACATTCGGTGGTTTTCCATAGGATATAACAAACCCAGGTACTGTTCAGAATGTTCAGAACCAGCAGTTGTGCTTGGTCGTTTCGAGGTTTTTTCTTCTATCACATCCAATGCTGCGTGTACCTTGAAATGGTAGAACAATGGATCCGGGCAGTCTGCGGTGCGTAAGTAGAGCAGTTGGTTTGTGTCCGAAATCACAGCAATACAAGCGGCCATCGGGATGAAAATAACAAGTATTCTGTTTCGAGTAAGTAAAGAAGTAAGCCATGAGACTTGATAAACAATAACTAAACGACGTAATTTGGGAAAGAGGGTTTTCCCCAAAATAAAGTTCGCACTTAAGCGCCCTAGTTTTGCTTACCATATTTCATTATGTCCCAGTAGAAACTGACATAGATCGAATCAAAAACACAAAACCAGCTAGAAGAAAACCGAGGAGAAAGGAAGCCGAATGCTACGGATTGACACCTCGATTGGACTTTGAATCAATATCATTGGATGCAACTACGTGACTGAGCAATTGGCAGAACCTTCTGTGGTCTCTCAAGTCAACTGAGCGCGAATTTAAAAGTTGGGCACCGTGGAATTTCCTCCAGCTTTCTTGTTTGATCGAAGAGATGCGTCCTTGTTATGATGTCACAACAGATAAAAAGAACGAACAAACAAAACAAAACCGCTCAAAAATTGAATACCGTCAGAAGAGATTCAGCATTACTGTAACGGCAGCTCGCCCACCGTAGATGTTTATCGACTATAAGTTAAGCGATCTCTTAATTGAGATGTCCAGGAGTGGTATTCTTTTCCTACCTTACCTTCTTTGTCCCATCCCTGTTCATCTGCACCAGCTTTTATTATCGAGCTTTTGAAACGACTTTCGTTTCTTGTTTGAGCTCCATAGTTTCTCCAGGTTTTTTCCACTTACGGTCTGCCTAAGAAGGACCACGGCCGACTATGATTATTTGTACATTTTCAGATACCATATAATACATGGTTTCAAACCCAATTGCTGTTTGCTTTGTTCTCGTTGTGGACCGATGTTCGTGAACCACTGGTAGAAAGATATTTAGGAATCACGGAATTTGGGGTTGCGAAGTTGTTCAGTTGAAATATAAGCACAGACAGCCTCAGTGAGATGGTCGTAACAACCGTAATTAGCATGCTGCACCACTACTGTTAGCATTTCTCTGCCACATTTCTTAGTGTATCAAACAAATCGATGGCAAGGTTTAACAGATACAATACCGAGAGTGAGGAAGAACTGGCGTATGAGTTAGGCTTTATTTATCTGAAAATGTTTTACACGCTTAAAGAAAAGAATACACGTCAGACGATTTAAAAAAGGCAGACGACTTGGAACCAAATGTTCATAACACAAACTCAAGCAGCACATGATCCACCGCTGCGACGAACCACTAAATATACTGTACTGTTAAGTAAAAATTATAAAGACTGCGAGCACCAAGAGGTGAAAGGTTGGGAAAACAGAGAAGGTCGAAGGCGGAATATGAATAACGCGAATCAGATATTTCATTATTACTTGCCTGTGTATGACTACAGCGGAAGAGTTACATCACAGTCTCGAAGGTCCATTGCACTATTCGGTATAGCCGACAACCAGACTCTGAGACCTGCAGTGGAGAACCACATAAGGTTCCAATACGGTAGGTGTGGTAGCGAGTGGAACGACAGTGGATAACCGTCTGCCAACTAAAACAGTAAAGTCTACGCAGTAGCGCCTATGTTAATATCCCTTCGCTCGTTGTAATAAGCAACTCAGTATTTACTCATCTGCGCGATGACCAATCATCATCATCAGCAGCAGCAGCACCATATAGCGGCAAACAGTAGAGCAAGCCCCGCTGATAACTGCCTTCCTCGCCATCTTGTACGCTGAATTAGTAAGTATGAATATACAAGATGGACAGGGAGTGGGAAAAAGAAAGAAGGCCCTAACAGCCAACACATGGAATACACAGTCTAATTGTACAAACGCACATCAATCCACCATTTTGATTCGATAGAAAGTGACAAAACGATCGCTACTGCTCGCGGTTCGTTGTCATATCCTTCAGTGTCTCCAGCCAACTGGTGGACGGATCTTTTGGACCCCAACCACGAAGACGTGAAGCACCTACTTTTCCTAAGTCTGCTGTACATTTTCTCATTCCTCGCTGCCACGTCATCTGTTGACCTCCACGTGATTTATTCCAATCCCTAGGAGGAACAGAGAATAGGACACGGTACGGTAGACGTGTGTTTGACATACGTAACACGTGCCCCAACCAACGAAGTCTACCAAGCTGTATACGCTGTGACAAAACGTTCTCCGAATTAGTACCCAATACTCGATTTCTGACCTCAGCATTATTCCACCCGATCTTAGCGATACTACATAAACATCGATGGTCGAAAACCTCAAGACGACGAATGTCTTCCAAGCGCGGACCCTAGGTCTCACAACTATACAACAAAACTGAACGCGCTGCAGCATAGTATACACGACCCTTCAACTTCAGTGAAATATCAGGTCGGCGCCACAAGTGCTCCAGTCCAGCGTGCGCCGCTCGAGCCTTGGACATTCGCGTGCTCACCTGCAATATTGTGTTCCCATCCGTCGTCACGTTGGTGCCGAGGTAAGTGATGCGGTCGACAATTGCAAGCACCTCTCCATCGAGCATCAAGCTCGGAATCGTTGACGTCCAGTCTTGCAACATCACTTTACAATTTGAAGGTGCAAAGCGCGTGCCGAGTAGAACTGCAGCTCTTGCGAGTCTATCTAGTGCACGTTGACCATGTTCCGTGGATTCGAACAAGCAGACAAGGTCGTCCGCCTAATCTAGGTTACACAGCTTCCCACTATCTCCTAGATCGATGCCCACATCCTAGAGATCTCGCAAGGCACTCTCCATTATTTCGTCCAAGACGAAGTTGAATAGGACTGGAGACATGGGGCATCCTTGTCGAACACCACTAGCCGTTTCGAATGAACTAGATCGTTCACCGTAAACCGTTACACGGCCAGAAGTATGAGAATACAATGATCTCAGTGGATTCACGAACTTCTGGGGCATACCTTTTCGTAGAAGAGCACTGAAAAGCGATGTTCGATCAACTGAATCAAAAGCGCCCTTCAAGTCAAAGAAAACCATTACCGTCGGTCGACGGTGTGCGTGACGCGTTTCAAGTAATTGGCGAAAAGTGAACATCTGATCGATGCATCCTCGACATGGGCGGAATCCACTCTGCTGGTCGCAGATGTTCCTCTCGCGGGCGAGTGTAAGATGGTGCAACAAAATCGAGGCTAATATCTGAAGATGGAAACAATCAATGACTCGCTCCATATTAACGGAATACGCTCCTCGTTCCAAATGTCACGGAGCAAGGCGGTAAGTGATTTTATCAAGTCCTCACCACCCAGTTTGAAAAGAACTGGGGGAAGTTAATCGGGAACTGCCGCTTTCCCCGCCTTAGTAATCGAATACATGACTCTACTTCTACTTCTGATGGGGGCTCCAGTGATACCACCCAAAGGGTAGTTGTTGACACAGGAGTAACTACACCAGCGCACGGCCAACTAAACTGCTCCTTGAAGTATTCGGCCCATCGGTCAAGCCTTTGCTGTTTGCTATGGATGGGTTCTCCATTTCTGTTGCATACCGTTTCACTGACCTGGATGCGCCGTCCACCGGTGTCACGAATAAGTTTGAACAGTCTCTGACTGTTACCTGAAGTAGCTGCTATTTCCAATTTTTCGGCTACCTTCAATCACCAATTTTCGCGATTCTTCTTAAGGCTTTTCGTAACTGGCGTTTGCAGCTTTCTCCGCATCTTGTTCATCTCCTTACGGTTCGAGAGCTGACGCTTTCGCTCCATTATACTCAGCGACTCTTGCGAGATCCAGTGACTTTGACGGACATCGGATCTAGGACCACAGGCAAAACCTGCTGCAACGTGCATCGCCTGTTTGATATGAGCCCAATGCTCATCTACATCACTGTTCGTCGTAGATCCTAGCCCATGTGCTAACTTCTACTCATAACGGGTGCGTACTTCTAGATCACACAAACGTTGCACGGCTAATCCGGTTTGCGGTTTCCGACGATGACCATGGAGCTGGAGAGATAATCGCACTAAAACTAATGCATGGTCCGACTCTACGTACGTGGACCAGTAAGATCTACAGTTCTGAACAGAACTGCACCACCGGTAGCTTACGGCGATATGATCAGTTTGACTTAAAGCACCTGTAGAGTTAGAGCGCCACGTTGCTGAACGACCGATGCAGTATGGAATTCTTTCTGCTCGTACAGTTCATGGGAGATCTTGGACGGGTCGCTGTGCGACAGACAGCTGTGTCGGAAATTGGTGCTAGACAAGAACAATCGATTGTCTGCACAAAATTGGAGAAGCCTATCCCCGTTATCTGTACGCTCAGCGGGTAAAACACAACGGCCACCTAAACAGGCTTCTGACACACTGAGTTTGCCAACTTGTGCATTGAAGTCACCAGCTAGCACTACAATGTCAGAACCTTTACTTCTGCGAACGAAGGTGCCGAGTTCATCGTAGAACTCATCTTTCTGCGCGTCTGAGCTGCAGTTCGTTGGAACGTACGCCGAGATCCTAAACAAACTGCGCTTAACACAACTATCCTTTCAAACGGCAAATGACCCCTGGAGTCTCATAACATATAAACGACTGTTAACAGGGATCCAGACTAAAAGGACAACCTCAGCCTTGTCAGTCAAGACTATTCCTACACCACGTTGACCCACAGCTCTAGCTGCTTCGTCTCCTGAGGTGCGCAGAAAATACCTCGATGAGATACCAGGAGCAGTTAGTTGAATTACACTGCTCGAATCCTGGATACGCGTTTCACTTAAGCAGCAGACATCAAGCTTCAGAGAATCTACTGTGAGGGCTAGGCACGCCAGCTAACCGGCCTACATGAGTGTATGCACGCTGAAGGAGCCGAGATTCAGAGGCTGACGAGGCTTGAGAAAATGTGAGTTACCAGACAGAGTATTATCCCCGATACTGTTTGACAGTAAATCGTTGCGAGTATCGGCCGTGTTATCAGTGGGAGCATTATGGGTGGATAGAGGGGCCAAAGAGAGGTGGCTGGGGACAGAAGACAAAGGCTGAATAAAAGAGAGGGAACTCTGAGCAGTAGCCTACTTATCACTACCTACCCCGCTCGACGCAATGGGCAGCGCGGTCCTCATTATCCTGCGCGAAGACCGATGCAGTACGGAATTCTTTCTATTCCTGCAGTTCATGGGAGATGTTGGACGGGTACTGCTAGGGGGCCCAGCCGCAAGCCAGGAGAATGATTCGGTTTCTCGTTCAGAGCCTTTAGCTCTAACAAGAACCTACCCGCAAGGCAGCCGGGTGGTTGAGTGGAAGCCCATTTGCTTGGATTAATGATTCTCCCACTGATTTTTCCGACTGAGTTGCCAGCTCAAATCGACGCCAAACCTAGAGGACCAGGAGATTGGATTTTGTCCGGCCTCTACCCACCGATTTGTCAGGCATGATTGCATTTCCGGCTTAAGGAAGCCACTCTGTGTAGCTCTTTGGGTCATAGAGGCGCATAAGCCATCACACCACGCCAAGGTGCGGTCCCGTCGTGATGGCGAGCAGTTAGAGGTAGTTAATAGCTTCAAGTACCTCGAGAGCTTGATCACTACGGGTAGTGGTGTTGGGGAGGAGATCACATCACGAATTGCGATAGCAAGAGCAGCTTCCGCGAACCCTCGCCATCTGTGGCGCCGCCATGATATCCGGCCTTCCCTCAAGGGAAGGATGTACAGCGCTATAGTTCGTAGTGTTCTTTACGGTTGTAAGACCTGGCCCCTACGCGTTGAGGATGCTCGGCGGCTTTCCGTATTCGACCATCGGTGTCTCCGAAGCATTACTCGTGTCTGGTGGGAATATCGGGTGAGCGATGGCAAGGTTTGCCGTCATGTGTTCGATGCTGATAGTCGCCCTCTGGCCGAAATAATCGCTCTACATCGCCGCCAATGGCTCAAGCATATTTTGCGTATGCCTGCCCATCGTTTACCCTCTCGTGCTCTTTGCACGTGCTGGGGAAGGCTGGAGAAAGCGGCGTGGTGGCCACGCTATGGTTCACGGCAGGGGCATGAAGAAGTTAGCTCCGGCTTTGGCGTCGATTGGTGCTTCCCTTCTTCCTCGTTGGGGCCCCAGAGATGAGGATTGCTGTTGGTTAGAGACGCTAAGAGATATGGATAAGGCCCCAATAGGTCAGGTGTGGTAACGATCCGGACAACAGTGAAATGCTGTCTACCAACAAAGTAGCCGGCGGTGGCGGGGATTCGAACTTCGGACCTCTGAGGTGGTAATCAAACGCTCTAACCCACTTGACCACCACCGGGTATGCATACCCGATGAGTGGTAACAACCGCGAAACCGGTCGTGGGCTTCCGGAAAATTTTGTCCACATGCTTACATGCTGCTTACTATATATATACATATATAATATATATATATATATATATATATATATATATATATATATACTGACTGGGATCGAGCTTAGCAATGCACATTCAGTTTTCATGCTCAAATCTATCCGGACACGCGCTGATCACAATTACTAGGCTCGGAACCGAACCCAGTGACACGATGGCTGTATGGTCTATCTGTTGATTTCTCGATCTTTTTTCTCCACTGTAAGGGTTACGACCCGTGGTGTTCCAGTGGTATATGGCATTTTATTGTCATATAGGAGGTTCGCGGTTGGAATCCCCGCCATCATCGCTTACTTTGGTGGTAAACACTAATCCCCTGTTGTCCGGCTCGTTACTTCACCTGACCTAATGGAGCCTTATGTGGTTATTCACTACTAGTCTCAGGGTCTGGTGAACGGCTATTCCTAATAGCATAGCGGGCCTTTGTGGCTCTGGGGTATATACTCCTTCCACTGCACTTATGTGAAAGCATGTAATAAAAAAATACACAAGATAATAAACTTAACCTCTCTTCTAACCGGTCCAGTTCTGTTTATTCAACCATCACAATGAAAGCAGGAAGTGAAGAGTCGAAAACGAATCACAGAGCGCAAATCACAAAGACAATAAAAGAAAAGGAATGCAACTACGCCACTGGCTGAGATACGTAGTTGACACTTAATGTCTCCAGCCATTTAGTAGGCGGGTCTCGTGAACCCCAACCTAGAAGTCTAACACGTCCTACGTGGCCAAGTTTACTGATCACAGTTTTCATATCTTTCTGCCATGTCATGCACTGACCACCTCGACTTACCTACCTAACCGCGTACGCCGAGAATGTCTATCCGTGAGCATGCGTAACACACGTCCCACAAACCTTCGCCTGTTCTGAATCAGTACTTGTTCCAGTGTCTGACCACTGGCTAAAAAACCCTACGCGTAAACTTAGCACTGCTGATACGGTAATCCTACTACATTTAGGCAATAATCCAGAGTTATGGGCGCTTAAACATCAACAGTTCCCGCTCATCCTCTACCCTTAACGGCTATGTTTCTGAGCCGTATAATCACTGACTTGCGAGCTTGGTTTTCGACTCAACGTAGGCCATATTGCACGACTCGCATCAGCATAGAGGCAGCCAAGCTACCTCACAATATCAAGGGACTGTTTCGTTGATAGAACACTGACCTTTGAAGGTTTGGGTAATTTTGAGAAATACCCTTTCGAAGAAACCAAGGAGCAATACCCGGAGAAACAAAAAAAAACCGCACGGCTAAAGTCGAAGATTACGATCTTAAAACAACTGTAATGAGACTTAAGTTCCAGGTGCATTACCCAGATGACAGATAGAACCTGATTCCTCACAATGAGTCACTGTGCACATAGATAGGACACTCCAGCGAATGAACACGAAGAGAAGCAATTCAGTCCGGTTTGCGCAGGACAGGTAATGGCCACTGCCGATCGAGCGTCCGGAATTCTTTCGACGGTATGCATCCACCACCGCACAGTGTATTTCGTCGAATCCCCGCTAAAAATGAGAGGGAAACGTAAAACCTCATCGCACATTAACTGCGAGACATTGTGCATCGTGATCGTTCACCGAGAGAGCATGAAACAAACGAAAAATTCAATTACAACACACCTCAGACGGACCACAGTGCTACCCGTCATCCATCTAGCGAACACACTCAACGCTCATCACCAGGGAACACCTCGTACCACTTGCGATCTAGGGCAGCTTTGAAGAACTGAACGGGCTGCAGGTCTATCATTCCACCAAGCAGAATGCTCCAACTTTCCACTACCCTGTTGCTAAGAAGTGTGATCCATTCATCAACCTCGCTCGAACTTTCGTCAGCTTCTTCTCGTGTCCCCTTGTTCTGGAACCTAAAGCAATTTGGAAATAGACTATCCGACCTAAGGCCAGGAAAACCCTTCATTACCTTGAACGTTTATATGAGATCCCCCCCGACATGTTTTCCTTTCTAAAGAGAAAAGATTCAGATCGCAAAGCCTCTGTGTATACGTCTTACCCCTCTACTTTTCAACCATTCGTGTCGCGAGACGCTGAACTTCCTCTAAGCAGGCGGAGTTCTTTTTGTAGAAGGGTGACCAAGCCTGCACGCTATAGCCATGTAACTAGGTGCGAATATTTACAGCTGCCGGCAAGACAATGCTGATCGTAGTCTAAAGAGCTCCTCACGAGCCTTTTCTGCAGCAGCGCTGCACTGCTGCGACCATTTAAAATCACTGCTCATGATGACCCCAAGGTCTTTAACTCTACTGACTGACTCTGTGGTGAACAGCCCTTGGTCATGAGCAACAGTTAGGCTCTCTGTTGCCCTTGACAACAAATGGCTTTTTCCAGCATTCAGCGGTAAGTCCCACTTGTGTGTCCAGTCCAGGAAGCTTCCCATATCCCTACCTAAGTCAACCCTACCCTCAAATCCAACAATCTTTACGTCATCCACAAAAATAAAACTAGGCGATTGAAGAGTGGATGCCAGGTCGTCAATAAACAACAAGAACAGCATCGGGCCTAGGACGGATCCCTGAAGTACTCCACTGGTGACATTCACCAAAGCGGAGCACCTGTCCGCTACTTTGACGTAAAACGTCCTGTGGGAGAGGAAGTCCGCCAGTCACCAATATACTGGCCCACCTGTACCGAACTTCTCCATCTTGCACAGCAAAAGACGATAATCAACGGAGTTGAACGCCTTCCTAAAGTCAGGATAACATGCCTCAACTTGCTTACCTTCATCCAGTCGTCGAGTTACTTTATCTAAGAAGCACAAGAGATTGGTCAGACAAGATCTATTATTCAGGAATCCATGCTGGACTGGGCTTAAGATGGAGTGCTCCAGTAAGTGCTTATAGATGTGGGCACGGATGATCTCCTTAAGAACTTTACATAGGACGCTAGTTAGGCTTACCGGCCTGTAGTTATCCATAGCCGAGTTAGGTCCACCCTTGTCTCCACGACGATCGCGGTTTTCTAGTCCTCAGGCAGCTTACTCTGGTACAACGTGGACCTGTACAGCTTGCATACGGATGGAGCTATGTTATCTGCCACCGGCTTGATGATAGCTGAGTGAATGCCATCTGGACCTGCTGACTTGTGACCGTTTAATTCCTGTGGGTACTTACGCACGATTCTCTCTGAGAGATTCAGCCCGTTCAACTGCGGAGGAGGGTGCACCAGGGCCAAATAGACTCGTACCCCACTACCTATCCTGTGTACACTATCGAAGTATTCACCCAAGGCGTCTGTTTTGCCCTGGTCATCAGTGGCAATATCGTGGTCCTTAGTGGATAGTGGACCTAAGGCATCCTTTGCGGAGCCTTCTGATTGCAGAGTTATAGTTTCTTCGGTCTCTGTCTTATGCATTCAGCTAATCTGAACTCAAATTCTTTCTTAGAAGATCGCATAAGGCTCACAGTCTCGCTTCTAAGCTTTGTATAACGGGTCCAAACTAGCCGACTGCCGGAAGCTTTGTAAAGGTTCCAGCTGCGGTTTCTACGTTTGGTGGCCTTGGCAATCGCAGCCTTCCATCACATAGGTTCGCTCTCCCTACTCCTTCGTTTCAAGGGTGCAAATTCTTCCTGGAGGGCAACTACCGAAATGTCTAACCAGCCCTCACGGTACCCTTGACTGCCACATGCACAGGGTGATTTTGACACACACGTAGTCACTCTTGCCCAGCGGTGCACAGTACTGCAGTTCAGATACATCATTGAGGGGACGTTTTATTGCTGGGTCCAGCAAGGATGGAATAAATCCAGCCCTATATCTGGTATTCTCTCTATTATGCTGGTGCAGCGCATTTGCATGCAGCCACTCCAAGTAGCACTCCTCCTGCGATCCCGGCGTGCAGACTTCAACCGCCCAATGTGCGGAAGGTTGAAGTCATGCACTATGGGGGTTTTATGTGCGTCCTTAATGAGTTTAGTTAGGCTCCGCAGTAGGGGAGTGTCTTCGTCTCGGTTTGCACTCGGTGCCTTGTAGACACAAATAACGTTAACCCTTCGGCCTGGAAGGATGATCGTAAAGGCGCACAGATGGACATTCCGAGTACATATCTTGGTCTGAGACTCAAGATGGTTTGTACCTGACCTAATAAGGACGGCTACTCCTCCTCCAGTGCAATCGTGTTCTCTGCCTTGTCTATAGGTCGCGAAATCGTCAGATATTATTCCTGGCACATGATCTCTAGAAAGTCATGTTTCACTAACGGAGACCATTGACGCAGTGTGCTCCCAAGAGACTTTCGAGAGTTTCATCTATTTGTTTCTAACGCTACACGCGTTGTTGTATAAAACCACGGCATTCGATAGAACCGACAGACATGTTTTTAAATGTCGGAAAATTCCCAATAAACACATTTGGAGAACACAGTTTGGCGAACAAGCTCGTTTTCAGTGATTCATAATCATGCCATTACAACACAATCAAGACCGGCAAAGTGTCGCATACTAGCCACAACTGAGGCCGTCAGCGTCCGCCTCCACAACCCCCCTCTATGTGCTCAAAAACAAAGTGCATGTGCCCTTAAGCTTCCCTGGCCCTCCCTCCACCCTACAACAGGCCATAGACCAAATGAAAACTGAAAACACACGAGAAAAACAATACACATCCGGTTTTGATTTAAGCCCGGATTACAATTGTTTTCTCAACCCCCCCCCTCCTTTCATTATTAATTTTTATCACTTCCCACTTATCTAATTGGTTCAACCCTTTGACTTGTCGTAATATATTGTTGTAACGGCATGATTATTGATCACTTGTTCTCCAAACTGTGTTCTCCAAATGTGTTTATTGGGAATTTTCCGACATTTGAAACAGGCCAAAGACCCGGCCGTACTGAAAGAACTTAACAAGTACGTTAAGTTCTGTACGAAACTGGCGCTAGCGAGAGCTCATATTCAGTTCTTGGATGAATGTCTCGGGGAATCTGTATTTCCGAAACAGCATTTCACTGTGTTGAAACGAAACCGGATATACGTTTCGAGCGTGGCACTTGAGTGTCAATTGCTTAATGAGCGTGATACCGTGAGTAACCATATTGTGGAATTAGAACGAGCATTTATGATATCTTCTCGTGCTCTGGATCACTTGTCTGTGGATGAAAAGCAATCGTTCGAAAATTATGTCCAAACGGTTGTGAATAATCAAGTTGTTCGCGAACGACAAAAGTTGTTCAAACGGGTCCAGGGATCAAAACGAATGAGTGAGTTCGCGTCAAACCCCGAGAGTTTCGTTCACAATTTATCTGACCTCCAACTAGACAGGACGTTGCTAGAAGTTTTATCATTGGGACCAAAATTCTGCTGTCCAAGCAACCAGAGCAAACAACTAGATCTGGAAGTGAAATTTGAGAACCTTTATGCTCAACTGTCGGGTCTACTCCCATCGTCACAGCTGGAGCTACAGAACCTTAAATCCACATTAGTGAATACATGTTATCAGTACAATACAGCTAAGCCGTCACCAAGAGGATTACTGAGGACAGTTCATATGCAATGATTAAGGGAACTGAAAAAGAATAGCGACGTCATCATATCGAAGTCGGAGAAGGGAACAGGTATAGTGCTTCTCAACAAGTCAGACTATATTGAGAAAATGGATACCATTTTGAATGACACATTAAAATTCGCGAAAATGGTCACAGAAAAAGATAAGACGCAACAAGCAGAGAAGTCGCTATCCAACTTTCTGCGACGTTTGAAGCAAAGAGATATGATAGACTCAACCACATTGGAACGGATACGGCCTACGGGAACAACCATTCCCAGATTGTACGGGTTACCGAAAACACATAAGAGTGGAGTCCCATTAAGACCTATCCTCGAAATGTGTAATCCATCATACCATGCGGTGGCTAAATGGTTGGCAAGGTTACTAGAACCGGTAAGACAGGCAATGTCGAGGTACAGCCTCAAAGACACATTTGAATTCGTAAACTGCGTGAGAGACTTAAACGTGAAAGAATGTCGGATGCTTTCATTAGGCGTCAGTTCACTTTCTACCAGCGTCCCAATAAGTGAAACCATCGATTACCTATGTGACTATATTGAAAGGAACACAATTGAGACAGGCATACCCATAGAAGATCTGAAACAGTTGATGTTTTTCTGTACGTACAAAATTCAGTTCAAATTTAACAACCAGATCTATCGTCAAAAGGATGGGGTAGCAATGGGACCCCCACTCGGACCACTACTTGCGGATGTCTTTATGGCAAAGTTAGAAAATGGCCCACTTGAATCTACAATCCGACACTGCGTTGTATACAAACACTACGTAGATGACATTTTCTGTGTTATTAATTCATCAGACCACAGAAGCAAACTGTTAGACAGCTTTAACTCAGCTCATACAAACTTACATTTTAAAATAGAAACAATCGCCTTCCTTGACGTTCGGATGAATCGCCTTGAAGACGGCTCAATCAGCCGGTCGGTACATAGAAAGTCAACGTGGAATGGGCAGTATATTCACTTCCACAGCTTCGTGCCTCTAAAGATTAAAAAGAACCTAATTCGATGCCTCACAAACAGGCAAAAAGAATATGTTCGGAGGGTACCGTTGAAGAAGAGCTGCAAACGGTGCGAACAACCTTCATCCAAAACGGCTACCTAGAGCGGATAGTTGAGAAGATAATGCGAGTTAAAGTGGAAACTCCAAGGAAGTTTGGGTTGGAAAGAAAGCCGATATACATCTCTTTGCCATTCAAGGGTGATACCTTGGCAGAGAGTGTGCAGAGGAGATTGTCAGGGGCAATCAGCAAACCTTTCTACGCAGCTAAGCTCCGGGTTTTCTGCTGTGACCACGGAGAGAAGAGGCTGGACAGACGGAGAAGAAACAATCGCTTTGACCTGATTCAAAAAGGTGAAACATCAAAAACAGATCACCTCTTACGCGTCTCAAGTCAAGGGGATAGAGGTTGAGGAGTAAGAGGCGAACAGGATAAGGTACATGAAACGGACCCCATACAACTTTGGTGGAGGTCCTCTGAACTCTTTCTAGGATCTCACGGTCTCGGGCAAGACCAGAGTGCACTATCTGACTCCAGCAGAGGTCGGATATACGTGCCGAAAATTATGAGGACATCATCCCGAGAGATGCGCGGGAAAGACCTTCAAATCATATTTGGGACTCTTTGCTATATATAAAGCCACAGGTCTTGCGCGCAATGCAGAAGATCTCAGGATTATACGCAACATATGCAAAGACAAGACTAGGTCCTATCAGAATGCAGTCCAACGACCTGAACTTGCTCAAGCACGGACCAGTAGGGCATTTTTCTTTCAGTACATGCGCCGTCTAAGGGGCACAGCTCCGACGCCAATAGCTCTCAAAGATAGTGCCATATCCCCAATCAGTTCCCCCAGCCAAGTAGCCGAGGCCTTCAGCTCCTAATTTCGTAGTTTTTTAGTTCCTTGCCCATATCATCCCACCCTTAACCACGTCACTATTTCCATCGGTGCAGTCGCACAAGGTTTCCCACGGCTCAACCAATACTGCTTCATGGGTCCTGACTTAATCCACCCCCGAATTCTCAAGGAAACCGCAGACACATTAGCTGCTTCTTATGCCTCTTCTTCAGCGATGGAGTTTTCCCCAGTAGCTGAAGAAAAAAAACAGTCATCGCACCCATCTATAAGAAGGGTAGTAGACATCTTGCTTCTAGTTACAGACCCATAAGTCTAACTAGCATCAGCAAAATTTTCGAGCGAATTCTTAAGAGTGCGGTTCTTTCCCATCTGCATATAAATAGGATCCTCTCCCCGTCTTAACATGGGTTTCTTCCTGGCAGATCATGCATCACCAATAGGCTTACTGTCATGGATAGTCTGACGAAAGCCTACGATGATGGACAGCTCTCATACGCTGTATTCATCGATTTTGCTAAGGCCTTCGACAAGGTCCCCCATGCCCCTCTTCTTTATAAGCTGCAAACATTTGTGATTACAGGCCCCATGTTGGCCATCTTAGGCAGTTTCCTTACCGACCGCACCTTTGTGGGTCAGGTGGGGAACATTTTGTCTTAACCCGCCCCAGCAACAACTGGGGTCCCCCAAGGGTCAGTCTCAGGTCCTCTTCTTTTCTTGATCTACATAAGCGATCTTCCGACAGCCCTTCCTGTGAACATTGCCATGTACGCAGACGATGCAACCTCTGTGGAGTTCAAGCGTTGAAAACCTGCAAATTACAGTTGTTGAAACAAAACGCTGGTCCGAGGATTGGAACCTCCCAGTTACTGATGACAAATGCGTGAGCATGTCTTTCGGTAGAGAGACTGATCACACGTTTTCCATTAGCGGAGCAACCATACTATCTAGAGTTGACCGACACAAGGTGCTAGATTTCTGGTTAGATTGTAACTTGCCCCTCTCTCATCATCACCAACTTGCGAACAAGTCTGCCTTTCGAGTCCCAAATATGATTTGAAGGTCTTTCCCGCGCATCTCTCGGGATGATGTCCTCATAATTTTCGGCACGTATATCCGACCTCTGCTGGAGTACGGTAGTCAGATAGTGCATTCTGGTCTTGCCCGAGACCGTGAGATCCTAGAAAGAGTTCAGAGGACCTCCACCAAAGTTGTATGGGGTCCGTTTCATCTACCTTATCCTGTTCGCCTCTTACTCCTCAACCTCTATCCCCTTGACTTGAGACGCGTAAGAGGTGATCTGTTTTTGATGTTTCACCTTTTTGAATCAGGTCAAAGCGATTGTTTCTTCTCCGTCTGTTCAGCCTTTTCTCTTCGTGGTCACAGCAGAAAGTTTTTTAAACCGAGAACACTCACTTCACTGCGAATTAACTTTTTTAGCTATAGGGTTATTACTCTGCGAAACGCACTTCCGGGAGATACTCATCATCATCATCATCATCATCGTACAGCGTTTAACAGTAGGGCAAGCCCCACTGACCACTGCCTTTCTCACCATGTTGCACGTTGAATTAAAAAGTATGAATACACAAGATGGACAGGGAGTGGACCTATATGGGTGGGAAAAGAAAAGAATGCCCTAGTAGCCAACACACGGAATACACAGTCTGACTGTACAAACGTACACCGATCAAACATTCTGATTCGATAGAAAGTGACAACACGATCTCCACTGTTCACGGTTCGCAGCCATATCCTTCAGTGTCTCCAGCCAACTGGTGGACGGATCTTTTGGACCCCAACCACGAAGACGTGAAGCACCTACTTTCCCTAAGTCTGCTGTACATTTTCTCATTCCTCGCTGCCACGTCATCTGTTGACCTCCACGTGGTCTCTTCCACTCCCTGGGAGGGGCGGAGAATAGGACACGGTACGGTAGACGTGTGTTTGCCATACGTAACACGTGTCCCAACCAACGAAGTCTACTAAGTTGGATACGCTGTGACAAAACGTTCTCTGAATTAGTACCCAATACTCGCTTTCTTACCTCATCGTTGCTTACTCGGCTATTCCACCCAATCCTAGCGATACTACGTAAACATCGATGGTCGAAAACCTCAAGACGACGAATATCTTCAGCACGCAGACTCCAAGTTTCGCAACCATACAACAAAACTGAACGCACAGTGGCACAGTATACACGACCTTTCAACTTCAGTGAAATATCGGATCGGCGCCACAAGTGCTTCAGTCCAGCGTACGCCGCTCGAGCTTTGGATATCCGCGTACTCACCTCTACTACTGTGCTCCCATCCGTCGTCACGCAGCTACCGAGGTAGGTGAAGTGATCGACAACTGCCAGCACCTCCCCGTCGAGCATCAAGCTCGGAATCGTTGACGTCCAGTCTTGTAACATCATCTTGCACTTTGAAAGTGCAAAACGCATGCCGAATGGAGCTACAGCTCTTGCGAGATTATCTAGTGCACGCTGAGCATGTTCCGTGGATTCGAACAAGCAGACAACGTCGTCTGCGTAATCCAGGTCACATAGCTTTTCACTATCTCCTAGTTCGACGCCTACATCCTGAAGATTTTGCAGCGCACTCTCCATTATTTCGTCCATGACGAAGTTAAAAAGGAATGGAGACAAAGGGCATCCCTGCCGAACACCACTGGTCGTTTCGAACCGACCGGATAGTTCACCGTAAACCCTTACGCGGCCAGAAGTATGAGAATACAATGATCTCATTAGGTTCACGAACTTCTGGGGCATACCTTTTCGATGAAGAGTACTGAAAAGCGCTGTTCGATCAACTGAATCGAAGGCGCCTTTCAGGTCTAAGAAAAGCATTATTGTTGGTCGGCGGTGCGTGTGACGCGTTTCAAGTAGTCGGCGAAGAGTAAAAATCTGGTCGATGCATCCTCGACCTGGGCGGAATCCTGCCTGCTGTTCGCGGACATTCCTCTCGCGAGCCGGTGTAAGACGGTGCAGCAAAATCGAAGCTAATACTTTGGCGACTATCGGGATTAAGCTAATCCCACGATGATTACTGCAGTCATTGCGTATTCCCTTCTTGAAGATGGGAACAATCAATGACTCGCTCCATATTAACGGAATACGCTCCGCGTTCCAAATGTCACGGAGCAAGGCGGTTAGTGATTTTATCAATGCCTCACCACCCAGTTTGAAAAGAACTGGAGGAAGTTCGTCGGGACCTGCCGCTTTCCCCCGCCTTAGTAATCGAATACATGACTCTACTTCTACTTCTGATGGGGGCTCAAGTGATACCACCCAAGAAGTCACAGTTGTTGACACGGGAGTAACTACACTAGCATGCGGCCAGCTAAACTGTTCCTTGAAGTACTCGGCCCATCGGTCAAGCCTTTGCTGTTTGTTATGGATGGGTTCTCCATTCCTACTGCAAATCGCTTCACTGACCTGAGTTCGCCGTCCACTGGTGTCACGAATAAGTTTGAACAGTCTTTGACTGTTACCTGAAGCAGCTGCCACTTCCATTTCTTCGGCTACCTTGACCCACCAATTTTCGCGATCCTTCTTAAGGCTTAGCGTAACTTGTCTTTGCAGCTTTCTCCGCATCTTATTCATCTCCTTACGGTTCGAAAGCTGACGCTTTTGCTCCATTATACTCAGCGACTCTTGCGAGATCCAGTGTCTTTGATGGACAACGGATCCAGGACCACAGGCAAAACCTGCTGCAACGTGCATCGCCTGTTTGATATGAGACCAATGCTCATCTACATTACTGTTCTCCGTGGATCCTAGCTCATGTGCTAACTTCTACTCATAACGGGTGCAAACGTCTGGATCACACAAACGTTGCACGGCTAATCGGGTTTGCGGTTTGCGACGATGGCCATGGAGCTGGAGAGATAATCGCATTAAAACTAAGGCATGGTCCGACTCTACGTACGTGGACCAGTAAGATCTACAGTTCTGAACAGAACTGCGCCACCGGTAGCTTACGGCGATATGGTCAATTTGACTAAAAGTACCTGTAGAGTTAGAGCGCCATGTCGCTGTGCGACGCGAGCTGTGTCGGAAATTTGTGCTAGACAAGAACAATCGATTGTCTGCACAAAATTGGAGAAGCCTATCCCCGTTATCTGTGCGCTCAGCGGGTAAAACACAACGCCCACCTAAACAGGCTTCTGACACACTGAGTTTGCCAACTTGTGCATTGAAGTCACCAGCTAGCACTACAATGTCGGAACCTTTACTGCTGCGAACGAGAGTGGCGAGGGCATCATAGAACTCATCTTTCTGCAAGTCTGAGCTGCACTCCGTTGGGGCGTACGCCGAGATCACGAACAAATTGCGTTTAACACAACTATCCTTTCGAACGCCGACTGACCCTTGGAGTCTCACAGCACATAAACGACTGTTAACAGGGATCCAGTCTAATAGGGCAGCCTCAGCCTTGTCAGTCAAGACAATTCCTACACCACGTTGACCCACAGCTCTAGCTGCTTCGTCTCCTGAGGTGCGCAGAATATACCTCGATGAGATACCAGGAGCAGTTAGCTGAATTACATTGCTCGAATCCTGGATACGCGTTTCGCTTAAGCAGCAAACATCAATCTTCAGAGAGTTCATTGTGAGGGCTAGGCACGCCTGCTGACCGGCCTGCATGAGTGTACGCACGTTGAAGGAGCCGAGATTCAGAGGCTGACGAGGCTTGAGAAAATGTGAGTTACCAGACAGAGGATTATTCCCGACACTATTTGACAGTGAATCGTTGCGAGTATCGACCGTGTTATCAGTGGGAGCATTATGGGTGGATAGATGGGGCAAAGAGGGATGGTTAGGGACAGAAGACAAAGGTTGAATAACAGAGAGGGAACTCTGAGCAGTAGCACACTTATCACTACCCACCCCGCTCGATGCAATGGGCAGCGCGGTCCTGATTAGCCTGCGCGACGACCGATGCAGTATGGAATTCTTTGTAGTCGTGCAGTTCATGGGAGATGTTGGACGGGTACTGCTAGGGTGTCCAGCCACAAAGCAGGAGAACGATTAGGGTCCTCATCCAAAGCCTTTAGTTCTGACAAGAACCTATCCGCAAGGCAGCGGGATGGCTTAGTGGAAGCCCATTTGCTTGGATCAATTATTCTTCCACTGTTTTTTCCGACTGAGTTGCTAGCTCAAATCAACCCCCAACCTGGAGGACCAGGAGACTGGACTTCGTCTGACCTCTACCCATTGACCTGTCAGGTATGATTGCATCTCCGGCTTAAGGAAGCCATCCTGTATAGCTCTTTGGGTCATAGAGGCGCGCAAGCCATCACACCACGTCAAGGTGCAGTCTCGTCGTCGGGAGATACTGCTCTCTCGCAGAACAAAACTATCTTCAAGAAAAAGTTAGACCTCCACCTGGGTTTCTCCCAGTAATTCCTCGTCCAAAAAAGTGAAATAGATGTCTTTTATTGCATTTCCATTCCGCTATATGTTCATGAAGGTGGCACCCCCATTCCGCTTAAGGCACAGTCCACAGTGAGACACTGCATGATGTTCAGTCTTCAGTCTTCAGGTAAAGGGCAGTGGGAAGTCATCCCGTATGAGCCCCATCACATCGTACTCTATTGACTCGGCTGGATTTCGGTGCTCCGCCAATAAACCTTCAGGGTCTGGTCCAATTTCCTCTTGAATAGTGTCTCGGTTTCCTCTTCCACCACTTCGGTCGGTAGAGCGTTCCAGAGATTGGTCACCCTCCTTGACAATCGATAGATGGCCGGTAAGCCGGTGGAATGCACCTTACGAAGCGTCAGGGTGTGTCCTCTGGTACGATCATTATTCCTGAGCGGGAATTCCGCCTGTAGTTCCCGGCCCAACTCACCGCGGATTATGCGCCTGGCATAGATGAGGTCGCCTCGAAGCCGTCGATAGGCAATGGGAAACAACTCGGTGACTTTTAGGCGTTCCTCATAGCTGAACCCACGCAGTCCGGCCACGAGGCGTGTGGCAGCACGTTGCACCCGTTCCAGTTTGGCTACTTCCGCCGCCGTGCACGGGTAGACAGCTGGACCGCCATATTCCAAACGAGGACGTACATGTGAGACATAAAGCAGTCGGAAAGTGTCCCGGGGTAGAGGCCCAAATGAACGGCGGATGGGACCAAGTATCTTCCACGCTGAGGAGCACGCTCTCTCAGTGTGTGCTCTTGTCTTCAGATTGCTGGTGACAACAACTCCGAGATCCTTTTCCTCCTGCGTGTGACGGAGTACGATACTCCCAAGGCAGTAGCCGGAAGTATCGTTGGGGCCACCAATCCTCATGCTCGCGCACTTGTCCACGTTTATCGGTAGACCCCAGGTGGTCGACCAATTGACGAGGGCCTGCAGATCCTCCTGTAGTATCTCGCGATCCTCTGCCGATCGAATGGTGCGCCAGATCTTGAGATCATCGGCGTAGATAAGGCACTGGGATCGAATGGTCTGTGGTAGGTCGTTTACAAACACTAGAAACAACAGGGGTCCTAGCACGGAGCCTTGCGGCACGCCACTGCCAACTGGATACCACGCGGACTGGGACTGTGCAACTCTCACGGAAAAGGTTCTCCCGACCAAGAAATCCTCAGTCCAGTGAAGCATGGGCCCTGAGATGCCCATGGCCCGGAGTTTCAGCAACAGCCCATTGTGAGGAACCTTGTCAAACGCCTTACTAAAGTCCACGAAGATGACGTCCGTGACATATCCCTCGGCCTTGGAGTTCGACCAACTTTCACGGGCGGTCAACAGGTTTGACAGACATGATCTGTTCCGCCGAAAACCGTGCTGCTCTGCGCATATCAGTTGACAGCGCTCCAGATGTTCACGTATACGAACAGCCACCAGCCTTTCCATGACCTTTCCAACTACGGAAGTGAGGCTAACTGGGCGGTAGTTGACCGAGGTGGATTTTGTCCCACCCTTGTACAGCGGAACAACAACTGCTTTTTTCCACTCCTGAGGTAGACTTCCAGTGGCCAACGACAAATTGAACAACCGCGTTAGTGGTGTAGTTAGCTGGTCCGCCAACTCCTTCAACATCAGCGGATGCACGTCGTCCGGTCCCGGTGACTTGTGGGTTTTGATGGACTTGAGCATCTTGTTCACTTCCGGCTCCCCAAAATCATACATAATGAACAGCGGCGAGCTATCCACCATCGGGATTGGCGCACCTTCCTCCACAGAATAAACTGACAGATAATGTTTGGCTAGTGTCTCAGCCTTTCCGTCATCTGTTGCAACCATTTCGTCGTTGTTCATCAGCGCCGGGATACCTACCTTCGCTCTGGTGCGGCGCTTTAAGTATGCAAACAGGCGCTTGGGTGCTCGCACCGCATCGACCGCAAGGGCCTCCTCGAATGCCATCCGCTTTATTCGTTTTTGTTCGGTACACTGGTTACGAATCCTGCGATAGAGATCATAACCCTCACCTGTGGATCGGAACCGCTGCCAGGCCCGATTTCGTCGTTTGAGCAGGCGTCTGAGCTCCAGATCAAACCACGGCGGTCCCTTAACCCGAGGTCTACGCCGGTTGATGGGGCAGTAGGTATTCATAAGGTACAAGATACCGTCACGAATAAACGCCCAAGCTTCGTTCACATCGCGGTGGACATCTGAATCCGTGGGAAACCAGTTGACGTCTAACGCCGCTCTCCGGACATCTTCGAATGGAGTGCGCCAAACATTACGTCCCATGTGTGGTCTAGGGGATGGACAAGAACCAGTGCGCCAGTGAATTTCTAGCACCATATGGTCACTGCTTCCAAGTGGAGGGAGATGTTCAACCTTATCGACGTCCGAGCTCCTGGGAGAAATCACCAGATCCAGAATGGAACCGTGGCCGGATTGCCTCCGGGTCGATTCCTGAACATGTTGGTGTAGTGCCAGTTCTTGGACCGTTGTCAGTAATTCCCGAGAGAAAGGATCAGCCCCGGCCGCTGTCCTGCTTGACGTCCAATCAATATGCGGAGCATTGAAGTCGCCCAGGACGAGGCAGTGGCCGTTGCACGCCCCTCTCCTCAATAAATTCATCATATCTGGAGGAGTGACCGCAGGTGTCCAATAAATGACTCCAACTGTCCTAAAGCCCCCGGAGGTTAGCTTGACGCGGCACCAGATGGCTTCACTGAATCCTTGCGGGTCTGCGAATGCCTCTAACTGCACGGTTGGGATGTCCGATCGTACGAACAATGCTACGCCTCCACCAGCTCTGATAGAGTTCCTATCGACTCGGAATAAGGTATAGCCAGGGAGGGACACCTCAGAGTCTAGAACATTGTTACTCAGCCACGTTTCCGTCAATGCTATCATAGTAGGTGAGCTGGACTGCAGCAGGTGTTCCAGGTCATCCCTCTTGTTCAGCAGACCACGGACGTTAGACAACAGGATGACGACACTGTCTCGGCCTGCTACCACATCCGTTTGTTCAGGGAGTCCTAGCTTGGGGGGCTGACAGGGACACTAGCGTCAGCGGCCTCCACCGGAAGTGAGGGCGCCGTTTCTGCACCCGAAAATCCCGAATGATCAAGTCCCTTTCCCCTTGTTCCATTCGTTCACGTCGTACAATCAAAGCATTTCTATACTTCTCACGATCCGCAGGGTCTAGATCTCGGTGCAGCCGCACTTGCTCGCCTTTTAGCCGGTGGGATCTTCCTAACACAGAAGTCGCGGATTCCTCAGAGTCCAGCACTACTTTCAGTGGACGGGGGCGTTCAGCGTCACTAGCTTTGCCAATTCGGAATGCTGATTTTACCCGCAATTTCTCCGCGGTCTCCTCCTCCCCGGGGACAAAGAGTTTTGTTAGTATACTCCGGAGACTCGAAATATCGTGGTCCAGACGTGCCTGTGCCGTGGTCTCCTTTGTCTCAGGCAAGTTCATTATTAGGAAACACTGTTTCCTCGACGGTGGCGCTCTTTGTGGACGATCCGCAGTTGTTATCCAGGCCGGTCTACTTTCATCTGCGGTGGTGCTCTGTCGGCTGGGTTTTGTTCCTATAATATCGTCTAGTGCTTGCGTGGCCACATCAGTGCCAACTGGGTCCGCATTATGGCAGGCAGACTTAGGTAGCTTCTGGCGTTGGCGGCGCTTTGTTCCGGTTGGCTCGGTGACCGATGCTGAAGCCACCTCTGCATACGTAGCACAGTCGGGAATAGATACCTCGGCGGAATTTTCCCCTTCTGACGGCAATGATGACGGTGAGAGTGCCCATGTAGCACACATCCCCATGTTAACGTTGGGTTTTGATAGGGATTTGGTTGGGATTTTCATTTAGTATTTTTGGAAAGTAAGACATATATTTTTGAGACGGAAATTGTTAAAATATTCCAAAAATGTTGAATTTCCGAAGAAAGCAGGCATCGAGATGCGTTACATTTTGTTTTAAAGTGCAGCCTCTCGCCATTTTGGATGGTCATTGCTCAATGGCGGTTCGTTGTTTTATGGCGGTGACTCACCGTTCTCGTCTTTAGATGGTTATATTTTTACATTTTGTTACACTAGATGCCATATACTTCGTGCAATCACCGTAGTAAACTTTCATGCACGCATATTTATGTTTGTTGGCCTTAAATATGCCGTTATCCATGAATAACTCACCTGCAGGTGAGATATATCTTACTGGTCACGAACGTGCCCCTGTCAGCTTCGTAGTGGATTCCTAAGTGATCGTATGTATGTGAAAACATACTAAAATGTCCATAATGAAATTAGTTTAATAAGAGAGACTTAAATCTCTGATGAGGCTCAAGTCGGGTTGTGGTTGGGATCTGATTGGGTTATGGTTGGGATTCCGTTGGGTTATGGTTGGGATCCTACTGGGTTTGCAAAAGTGGACTTGATGTACGTTTTCAGTTACTATGACTGTCAAAATCAGTAGAAAATGTAGTTACACGACGGTAATGATGCTGATTCTTTCAATTCACGTTTTTAGGTTAACAAACCGAACATGACTGCCCTGTGCAGGTGGCAAAGATACCGCCTACGGCGAAAAGTGTTGATGATGGCACTGTGCCCATGTTGTATGTATGCGAGCCTGTGGGAACATCGCAATGGATGTACAGTGTACAACAGCCACGGTATGGTTCAATGGCGTTCATAATTTCCACAGAAACACCACTCATTGATATTCCTATCAATTTTGATAATTCTGGTTTGCTGCCAGCGACTTCTTCAGTCTCCTTTAAAGAGGATCACGGACCGATGCCAATATCTGCGATCGTAGCAGACCAAAGGGCTGATGAAGGTAAACTGGTGCGTATGAATAATACAGAACACTTCTTTCAGATGCAGAGAACGTTGATGACACTGGTGAACTGCTTCAGGAACTGCGTCACAACTTCATTAAATATCGCTTCAATATGTCTCAGCGAGCCGTGATTTTGCGCATACTGGCGAAGCGATTCCCAAGCATTCCTCGTGACCCAAGGACGTTGTGTGGGACTCCCAGGCGGTGTAATGTCAGCTGTCTGCAGAATGGGGAGTATTTTCACCTTGGACTTGGTAAAGGCATCGTGCAGTCCATATCGGCACTGAAACTACCTAAGTGCATCCTTGACATCCAAGTGCATTGTGACGGCACCGTCATCTATCGATCGTCAGACTCGCAGTTGTGGCCAATATTGGCGCGAATAATAAAACCACAAGTCAGTGAGGTATTCACTGTTGGATTTTACTGTGGTAAAGGGAAACCAAAGCCGTTAGACCAATATCTTCATGAGTGCATCAGTGAACTGAACCAAGTATTGCAACGGGGGATCTTACACAATAGTGTGCATTACCAATGTACCTTATCCTCTATTGTCTGTGATACGCCTGCTCGGTCGTATATTCGACAAGTTAAAGGGCATAATGCTTACTTTGGCTGTGATCGGTGCATTCAGCCAGGCTACTACACCGGGGGTAAAATGACCTTCCCCTCCATCAGTTCTAAGCTACGGACGGACGAAAGCTTTCGTGCGAAAAGGCACATAAAACACCACCTCAAGAACAGCAACAGTCCATTTTTGGCTGTTGAGATTGACATGGTCCGTACATTCTGTCATGACTATATGCATCTCATATGTTTAGGTGTGATGCGTAAATTACTTCTGTCTTGGCTCAGTGGTCCCAGGGACAGATTTGCTGGTATTAATGCATCTTTAGCGGACGAGCTTGGCGATCGAATTCTTCAATCCCATGTTGGCATTCCCTGTGATTTCCCACGTAAATGCCGGCATATTCGAGACACGGAGCGCTGGAAAGCCAGCGAATACCGGCAGTTTTTGTTATACTTAGGCCCCGTATGTTTGAAGAACATTATTTCGGAAACAGCTTACGACCATTTTTTGTCTCTATCCATATCTATTTATATTTTTTCGCATCCTCAACTGTATGTCCGTTACAATAACTTTGCATCGAATCTTCTACGACTGTTTGTTCAACAGTTCGAAGTGTTTTACGGAGCACATGAACTTGTTTACAACGTTCATAACTTAATTCATTTGCATGATGACGTACTTTTGCATGGTACCCTGGATAACTTTTCCGCTTTTCCTTTCGAATCTTATCTTGGTTTTCTGAAGTGTTTCATTAAAGGACCGAGGAATCCTGGACCTCAGTTGTACAAACGATTGATCGAGGGCGTATCCGATTTTCATCTATCAATCACACAATCCTACGTAGATGACACAGGTTCACTTCTACCCAGAACCCCCAAAGGCGATAATTTCATTATTCGGAAGGCGTTTTTTTCCAGGCAGTCACCGAACAATGTGGTTATTGTGCATAACTTCCCTGGTGCCATTGTGAGCATTACTGGAAACACTTTTTATTTCAAACGATTTCTTAATCCAAGACCTTTTTTCACCAAACCCTTACCCTCCACACATCTGTATATTTTTTCGGTGGATAATGTGGACAATGAAATTTTTTCTGCTATGAATGACGACATAGAGTGTAAATGTCTTTTACTACCCTGTGGAACACACAGCGTAGTTATACCGATTTTGCATACATTTTTATGAATTAAACTCGCTTTCACAGATGATTCTTCCGTCCATGATTACCTGCTGCGATTCTCGATGCTTGATTGTATAAATATTTTTTTCAGATGTATCGCCTCGTGCGCTTCACCAAGGATGGCTCGGTCGGTGTTATTCACCGAAACTGGTTTGTTGATTCCACACATACCAGATGGCCCAACGTAAAGAGAGCTTCCGAATACCGGACAATGTTAATTTTGGGTAAAGAGTTACCATCTGATAATCCGGTATACGAATGTCGGGAAGTATTTAGCTCAGGTATGAATCCATTTAATGCTTAACTCGCTGTCGGCAGAAAGCTACCACGAAATTCTGCAGTGTGAATCTAATTACCTGCAAGAATCAACTTCCGAACAGTCCGACGTGACGACGCCTATGACCATGTTCGGTACAAGGTACACCACCCGGAAAAGGTAAATTACTGGGGTTAGTTTACTCTTTCCAGACAGCCTATCACATTCACCAGTGATTCCGAGGACACAGATTGTGAAACCAACCCGAAGAGGAAATTTCTGGTGCCATTAACGGTTCCACCATCGCCGGAAATATGTCTCGGCGCAACTCAAAAGGCGGGGTTTGTCAAGCGAATTATTTAATTATTCCTTCTACTTAGACCGTCTTCCACACCGCATCCGGCTATGCGAACCATGGCCATGTCCTCTCCAATATCGTGTGTTCTTAAATTTAATTTTTTTACCACAAAAATTTGTAGTTTTGCGAACGTCAACTGTGGCAGTTCGACCGATAAGTCTACAGAAACTTCTAACACCCCTGGAGACAAGACAGTAATTGCGATGCTCGGTATGTTAGTTTCACAGTATTAACAGTGCATCTACCAGGGGAGCTGAACATCAAACTGTCTACCTTGATTACCCTTGTCAATTCGGGTTTTGAGGCTTTACAAAAAGAAGTTGCAGCCTTATCAAACGCTAAACCAACACCTGTGTCCTCATTTTACAAACCAAAAAGAGCGACCACAATCGATGACCTGCAAACCATGGACACAGATTTAAATGTGCTTTCCAACTATGACCATTTGGTAAGATAACAAGTTCACTTATTACTTCTCTAGGTTTCTATGCTAACCAGGACTGTCACTAACGACCTTCGTGAGTCAGTCCGTAAAATGTTGTCCATCATGATAAGTGACGACGTGGCGAAACAGTGCTGCTGGTCAGGCAGTGTCGGCAAAACGGCTATTTCGCATTTGCGACTGATGAATGTAATTAAAGGCAGGTTTCAATTTTCTATATGATTCATGTCACATCAGACGCAATCTTTAACAGTCAGCGGCTTAAAGATGCTTCCGATGATGACGTGCAGAAGCATGTACAACATTGGTTTACCAATGCCAGGGACCGCGGAGGTTCGATCAGAAAACGCAGGTTAATCTTTTTAGACCGTTAAACCTAAAGCAGAATTATTTTTCGGTCCATCTAACTTATTTTTCTGGTAATAATTTTCAGTGTTTGAGCGTTATAAATTTTTTATTTGCCTCTTTTTTTCTAATGTTGCAGATGTAAATCGAGGTCCTCTGGAAGAAAAGAACAACCGGAAAATCCACCAGAATAGACTGTACACTTTTTTAAATGTTCATAATACAATTTTATTTGAGCTACTTACTAGGTTGTTTTCTTTGTACCATGTGGAAAGTGGTGGAAATTGGGAAGCTGAGACCGTTCTCACGAGGTTCGCTAGAGCTTGTCCAGAAATACTGGGAAGAAGTAGGGGGGCTTTTTGTTTCGTTCTAAAATTTGGGTTATCCCAATGGGGCCCCAACTGGGAACCCATTGGGGCACGGTTGGGATGCGTAGCAAATCCCAACCAAAACCCAACATTTAGGCTAGGGTGTCCCAACCAAATCCCAATGCATCCCAACCTAATCCCAACCAAATCCCAATGGGGACCCAATCGGGATTTGATTGGGATTGCTACTTGGGTGATGTTGGCGGAGAAAAAGACGATGACGACGCCGCTGAGTTTGCTGCTATTGATGGCGATGAACTGATTGACGGTGCTAATGATGATGACGACGACGAAGTTGATGACGCTGCTGTATCTGTGACAGGATGAGCCATTTCCGCCGACTGCTTTGCGGGCCACACAGGTGTTGATAGCTCGGTGCATTTGATGCACAGCACCTTGAGCAACTTTGCACGGCATTTGTCCAGGGCTTCGTAAAGATCAATACTTATTTCAGAACACTCACGATGGACCCAACCATCACAACCATCACACTGCAGAGATTTCTCGCGTGAGCGAACAACTTTCGAACAAACTATGCACTTGGATGCAATATTTTTGACTCTTTTTGAAGGCACTGTGGGCAAATTATAGTCCACAGAATGACACAACCACAGAAAATATAATTCCACGTATCACGTCGGAAGACGTGCCGGTGTAGCGCAGTCGTTCAGTTGTCTTGAAGTCTTGAAGTACTACACGGGTTCGAGGCTTTGAGCCCAATTGTCCCGATTCTTTAGGAAATCTTTGATCTTCTGTCGGATTCACCGAGCTGAAACGAGAGTAAAAAGAAAGGGGGGGGGGCGGGGTGGCAGCGAAAACAAGATACATATAACCTCATTCAGTGTCACACTGTGGACAGTGCCTTAAGCTGAGTGGGGGTGCGGCATCCATGAACATATATGCGATAAAAGACAACTATTTTGTTTGTTTGTTTTTTTGACAAAGGGAATTATTGGGAGAGACCTAGGTAGAGGCCTAGCTTTTTCTTGAAGATAGTTTTGTCCTGCGAGAGAACAATATCTTCCGGAAGTGCATTCCACATGGTAATAACCCTATAGCTAAAAAAGTTAATCCTTGGTGAAGTGCGTGGCCTCGGTTTGAAAACTTTTCTGCTGTGACCACGAAGAGAGGAGGCTGGACAGACGGAGAAGAAGTAATCGCTTTGACCTGTTTCAAAAAGGTGAAACATCAAAAACAGATCACCTCTTACGCGTCTCAAGTCAAGGGGATAGAGGTTGAGGAGTGAGAGGCGGACGGGATAAGGTAGATGGGATAGACCACTTACTGCCTTGGTGGAGGCCCGCTGAACCCTTTCTAGGATCTCACGGTCTCGGGCAAGACCAGAGTGCACTATCTGACTACCGTACTCCAGCAGAGGTCGGATATAAGTGCCGAAAATCATGGGGAAATCATCCTTAAATATGCGCGGGAAAGACCTTCGAATCATGTTTAGGACTCGAAAGGCAGACTTGCTCGCAAATTCGTGATGATGAGAGAAGGATAAGTTACAATCTAACCAGAAACCGAGCACCTTGTGTCGGTCAACCCTTGGCAGAGTGGGTGCTCCAATAATGGAAAACGTGTGACCAGTCTCTCTGCCGAAAGACATGCTCACGCATTTGTCATCATTAACTGGGAGGTTCCAATCCTCGGACCAGCGTTTTGTTTCAACAACTGTAATTTGCAGGTCTTCAACGCTTGAACTCCAGAGGGTTACATCATCTGCGTACATGGCAATGTTCGCAGGAAGGGCTGTCGGTAGATCGTTTATATAGATCAGGAAAAGAAGAGGACCTAAGACCGACCCTTGGGGGACCCTAGTTGTGACTGGGGAGGGTTGAGACAAAACATTCCCGACTTTAACCACAAAGGTGCGGTCGGTAAGGAAGCTACGTAGGATGGCCAACATGGAGCCTGTGATCCCGTACGTCTGCAGCTTATAAAGAAGAGGGGCATGGGGGACCTTGTCGAAGGCCTTAGCAAAATCGATGAATACAGCGTATGAGAGCTGTCCATCATCATAGGCTTTCGTTAGACTATCCATGACAGTAAGCATATTGGTGATGCATGATCTGCCAGGAAGAAACCCATGTTAAGACGGGGAGAGGATCTTATTTCTATGAAGATGGGAAAGAATCTCACTCTTAAGAATTCCCTCAAAAATTTTGCTAGGGATGCTAGTGAGGCTTATGGGTCTGTAACTAGAAGCAAGATGCCTACTACCCTTCTTATAGATGGGTGCGATCACTGCTTTTTTCCAGTTACGGGGGAAAACTCCATCGTCAACACATCGCTGAAAAAGCGAGGCATAATGAGCAGCTAATGTATCCGCGGCTTCCTTGAGAATACGGGGGTGGATTAGGTCAGGACCCATAGAGCAATATTGGTTGAGCCGTCGGAAACCTTGAGCGACTGCACCAATGGGAATAGTGACGTGGTTAAGGGTAGTGGTCAGAGATGACGGGTGCATAGTAGGGTGGGATGATATGGGAAAGGAGCTAAAAATTGTACGGAAGTAGGAGCTGAATGCCTCGGCTACTTGGCTAGGGGAAGTGATTGGAGATCCGGCACTATCTTTGAGAGTTAATGGCGTCGGAGCTGTGCCCCTTGGACGGCGCATGTACTGGAAGAAAAATGCCTTATTGGTCCGTGCTCGATCAAGTACAGATCGCTGGACTGCATTCTGATAGGACCTAATCTTGTCTTTGCATATGTTCCTTATGATCCTGAAGTCTTCTGCATCACGGGCAAGGCCTGTGGCTTTATATCTAGCAAAAAGGCGTGTGCGTTCGTCTAGAATGCGCCTAATGGGGCGAGGGAGGGGTCGCTTAGCGGTCCGTGGGCGACGAATTCTGGGGACAAAAAGCCTATCAGCTAAGGAGATTAACTCTCTGAGATTCTCTGCCATTTCATCCGCAGAGTTACCTGGGTTAGTTAAATTTAGCTGGGAGCGAAAAAATGCACAGACTTGGTCAAAGTTGGTCCTTTTGAAGGATCTCAAAATTTTAGTTTCTGACGGAAGAGGAGGCCATTTCACGATATAATCGAATCCAATGAGAATGTGATCACTTTTGCCGAGGGGCGGCAAGCAATGCACCACATCTATTAGGAACCGATCATTGGTGATGACCAGGTCTAGTAGGGACGGGGCGTGGCCTGTGCGATATCTAGTCGGATCTCTTACGTTCTGCACCCATGAGTTTTTCAGTACGAGATCAAGGAGGGGTTTACCGAAAGTGATATCCGGGGCATCAGCTCTTTGCCAGTTTGTACTGAGAGAGTTGAAGTCACCAGTGACTAACAGATGGGTGAAGTCTGTATAGCTTTTCAGGGAGCCTAATAAGTCTATGAGACCCAGGCTGTCAGTTGAATTGCATGCAGGAGGACGGTAGACAACACCAAGCAATAGGGTATCTGTCCTAGAGAGGTTAAACACGGCCCACAGACAATCAATACATGAAAAGGTTGGTGTTGTCAGTAAGGTGGGAGGAGGGATCGAATTATCGTAGTATATGATGACCCCGCCGGCACGACCTCTACTGGAGTCCCGCCTTACTGTGAAGTATCCCGGAATGGATATTTCGGCATCAGGTATGTCAGGGGTGAGCCAGGTTTCTGTGAGGGCTATGATCTGAGGCTCCTTATCTACTGCAAGCTGCCGAAGCTCCGAGATCTTATTCAACACACTCAGGCAATTGCTGTAATAACTCTTGAGCACATGCTCAGGAGTTTTTGCAGAATCGCCAGAGGCAGCTGGTTTTGGGTTTGAGGAGGGGGAAAGAGGGGGATTTGAGGATGGAAAGGTGGTCCTGGGAGAGTCGGGGGCTGAAGATATTGGGGGGCTAGAGGGTAAGCAGACTGCTGGGGGGACCGGTAGGTTTTGATGTCTAGTAACCTGGGGGGTATCAATCCAGGTGGACGGTCTACATTCTTCGGTCTCCGAAAAGGGTGGGCTGCCTTTTGTGGTTTGCCCTTCTGCGCACTGCTTGATGCCCTATTCTGATTTCTCTTGTTGGTGAGCTTATTTTTCATGACAGCACCAGATATATTATCTGGTGCTTTAACCTCCTCACTGCTTTTTTCAGTAGAAACAGGTTGCAGGTTCATGTCTGGGCTCAAGGATGAGTGAGTCTCGTCCGTTGAAACAGTCTTGTTGGCTATGATGGGGCCTGGGATGCTTTTCGTAGGACACCGATGTTTAGTGGCACTAGGCCTACTACTGGGAGTACTTTCGGCGACGGGAAATGGTGTCAGTAGGGAAGCGAGGGATGGTGGGCATGCAGCTCGGTCCTCAAGGCGAGTTACCTGGACAACTGGCAGCACTCTGAGCTTAGGATCGGCTTTTTGTGGAATTTTTGGCTTAGCCTTCTCACTGCGGAGCCTCAGATGAAGTGGCTTATCAATGGATACGCCCTTGAGCCCTTTAATTTCCTCCTTGAGCTTTGCGGCCAAGGAAACAATTCGTTTGGCTGCATCTGTGGAACCCATTACAATGAGAATACCGTGAACCCGGTTGGTGCGTTTGGTTACCAACCAAGTGGACCGACCTTCAAGTGGGAAAGGGAGCTTAAGGCGGTTAAACACCTGGGCGTAGGTGTCATGAGGGTGATCTGAACTGAGGAAGCGGCCCCAAAGGATGACTCGCTTGGAGCAATTCTTGGTATCTTGTTAAATCTTTGCGGCGTCAAGAATTTGCTGCTCAGAAACTCTACAAACCTGATCGGCTGCTTGGGACACCGGGAGGGATTTTATTACCAAACTCCTCAGGCTGGACAGCTCATCCTTAAGGGTGCGGACGGTGGCCCTTAGCTCAGCTATCTCTGCAGCCTGACTTTGGACTGCACATTTTAGTGCATCCGTTTCCAGCGCATTATGAAGGACCGTTTCGTCCGGATTGAGGAGTGAGGCATTGGCCACGGAGGGGGAATCGCACTGCCTCATGGGGAAAGCAGCCTCATCTGAGCAAGCGGTTATATCAATGGTGGGGGGCATTGACATTATTCAGGATCCAGTCAGCACAGATAAAGATAAACTTAAATGGAGGGGATTGAGCTGTGTGTTCTAAAAGTTTCAAAAACAGCTACACTCACCGAGGGAGACGACCGCACCGCTGATGTACCGCAGTTCAGTTCAGTTGCACAGGAGTCGGTGTGGCTAGAGCCAATCGTGTGTCCAGATAGTTGTGTTGTCGGCGCGTTTCTGTAGCTCCCAACACTGCGTGATTTTCTTTTTCTGAAAGGCAGAAATTTTGTACAGTATCAGCCCTAGCAGATTAAGGTGGAAACAATAAGTAATTTGCATCTGACCCTAAAAGCTGCTTAACATAACTCGGGGTATACTGCCACCCAACATAGGTCTACTGCTTTCTTAAAAGCCTTCACGGTTGTGGTATTTATGACCTCTTCCGGGAGCTTATTCCAATAGGGTACCACTCTATTTGAGAAGTACTTCGCCCTAATTTGGAGCCTCGAATGTTTCCTTTGTAATCTAAGGCTATGCCCCCTTGTGCCTTTCTCGGGGATAAGAGAAAAAAGGTCTTCTCGACTTATTCCTGACAGTCCTTTCATTACCTTGAAGGTTTTTATCAAATCCCCGCGAATGCGCCGTCTTTCCATCGAGAATAGGTCTAGGGCACGGAGACGCTCTGTTTAGTTAAACCCCCTTTGCCCAGCCACCATTCTAGTGGCTAGCCCTTGCACTTTCTCCAGACAACCGATATATTTCTGGTAGTACGGTGCCCAGGCCTGCACGCAGTACTCCATATGCGGCCTAACTATGGCCTGATATATCGGAACGAAAATCTCCGGATCTCTACACGACATAATGGATCTATAGAAGACGTTCGGGAACGGCTGGCGAACGTGTCTCCTATCGGGTCTAGCAGCGAATACCAACGATATCCCCTCTATCGGACGAATAGAGAAGACGTAAATCGGTTTGCAAATGCGAGGTGTATTCTATATATCGTGGCACCGAAACAGTACCGATACGAGAAATACACCGAACGGAAAACGGAACGAAACGCGACGGCTGTGCTGAGAGCGAACCGCGAGCGAACGACCGAAAGTGAAAGTGGTTTGAAACGAGGTCGACGGAAACCTCGGAAAAGTCAGTCCAGTAAAACGCAGGCAACCGGAGAACACTGAGGTCAATGTCAAACGTCAGAGAAGATCGTGAAGAAAACAGATCCAAAATGGTGTCCAGAAAATAGTCATTTTCTCAAAACGATCGAGGTCACTACAGCAGCCCCCCGCTAGAAAGCACGGAAAGCTTTCGAAAAAATGTCAAGGGGGAAAAGGCATACAAACGGTACTCGTGTGCGCGAATGCGTGCAAAATACGTGAATGTAGCTGTGCTGTAAGATGCTGACGGGCAAAATCCGTGGTATGCAGGAACCGTAGGATGATGGTTGAGCGTAAACCAGATTCGTTGCCAATGACGTCGGTTGCGTAAATCGTCATCAAGGTGTGCCACACCAATACCGTCCAGCGTCGGGTAACCGTTAACCAATATGATATCCGGAAGCCAAATCAATAGGTTCCTAGATGGCCAGAAACGAGCACGACAGGGCCGATCCAGAATGCAAACGTTGGTGCCAAAATTCTCCAGATTTCGTGGGACCAGCGAAGCGTACCATATGGCGAGGTTCCATGAAACGAAAAGAAACGAAAAACTGGTGTAGCAACCGCAATGGACTTGACTAGAATACAGTAATAACTAATGAGGTATGTTAAATCGTGTCGAAACGATAAACACGAAAGTTATTACTGCGAAGTGCAATGGTTAAGATCGTGTTTGACCTAGTCGCGAAAACGTGCTGGGTAAACGATCTTCCGACCGGAACGTGAGACGGGAGCCTCATTCACGGACGGGTGCGTAGGCGTGCTCTGCTGACTTGAACTTGAGACAGTATTCTCATTCGAGGACGTAGCAGGGCCAACTGGCTGCTGACTTGAACGTGAGACGATAGCCTCATTCGAAGTCGTAGCAGTTGTAACGACCGTTTGAGCAATGCGTAGCCAAATTCGCAACGGATCCCGAAATCAGAAGGCGATTATCCGTGATAATTCTACGATACTAGATTATTAAAATAAACAATGACGTAAACAATATACAAACCTCAATAATACGATCACAAAGTCTCAACAACGAGAAACCGAATAGCAGCATGTGAGCAGACAGCACGTGCGTCACGCAGGTCCTGAACAAGGATGTGCCAAAATAGCGCTCTGGGCGCGAACAAACAACAATTGGTCCAGAAAAACAACCAGTTCGTAAAGACAAGTCAATAGTGTATGGAAATGAGTGATGTTGGGAAAAAACACTGAATCGCGAGGGAAAAAAGGGGGATTTTCCACGACCGGCTGTTACACCGCCCACCAAAATCCTCCTGGATCCTTAGCAGAGTCAAAGGTTCGGTATAAAGGTACTGATTCTTCCTACCTGCCTAGGCCCTGCTGTCAGTGCGCGCGTCTAATGTTCGTCGTCGACGTTCTACTACTGGTCGCACCTAACCCATTGGCTACATAGACGTGAGGCTAGTCTACATCTTCCACAAGACCAAATGACCGATGGCGGGCGTGAGTGGTCACATAGACGTTGTCCTCGTAAGGGGCCGTCCGGTCCTGGATGTACGCGCTTGAGTGTGTGTGTGTGTGCGTGCGTGTGTGTGTGTGTGCCGGGGTTACAATGAAATCACAGTTATGACTACACATCAAAGGAGGACTTTCTGCAATGTCAACAGAAGACCGCGTGGCAAGAAAACGAGTAAATGTAGCATGCATGTGTGACCTGAGCTCCACTACTTCCACATGTGCAAGGGGCATTCGGTAGCGTCAACAAAAGGCGAACAAAGAACACTGTCACATGTATGATGGGTTTACGGGATGTAGAGTGCGTCGTGCATGTGTGTATGTATCGGGATGTATAATGGAATCGCACTCATCACCACATATCGGAAAGAACCTTCTGTAATGTCAACGAAGGGACCGCGAGCACCTTAACGTGTTTGACGGAGATTGTGTGGTGTATATGGTGTTTCTTTATCCACCTCGATTACTGGTGTGAAAAAGGTTTACTAGGCCACAGGGTTATCAGCTCCTCCATCTTCGCTCTCGAGTAGGTTAATACTGCGTATGTCACGAATGAGCACTCCGTTAGCTGTCTTCACCTTCACCGTTCTTATCATTTCGTCGGTGCTTTTGATGGTTTCCGTAACTACTCCCAAAGACCAAGCGCTGAAATGTGCGCGTTCGTCGGCGATCATAACCACGTCCCCAACTTTGAATGGTCTTGTTTTGGCCATCCACTTCTGTCGAGTCTGCAAAGCCGGTAGGTACTCCCGTAGCCATCGCCTCCAGAAGACCTTGGGCAGATAGTTCGCCTGCTTCCACCCGTGGAGGTAGCTCCCACGAAGGTTTACCGGCCCTTGGAAACCCCCGTTCGACCTTAGCGTCAATAAGTCGTTTGGGGTGAGCGCCAGGTGGGTAGGGTCGCCGTTCAATACTGGAACCAGGGGGCGGTTGTTCAGGATTCGCTCCACCTCAGTCATGACGGTGTTCAGGGTCTCGTCGTCGGGCGGCTGCTGCTCCATGATTGACAGCAATATCCGTCTGGCGGACCGGATCATGCGTTCCCATATGCCGCCTCGGTGACTGGCCTGTGGGGGGTTGAAATGCCAGCGTATGCCGTAGGCCACGGTTCGGTTCTGCAGTTCGTCCCTGTTTATGTTCTTGTGCCAACGCTGCAATTCCCGTTGAGCGCCCACAAAGTTCGATCCATTATCTGAGTATATATCGGCCGGTACGCCTCTTCGGTTGATAAATCTTTGCAAGGCCCGTAGAAACGAATCGGTCGTCATCGAATGTGCGACTTCTAGGTGTACCGCACGTGATTTCATGCACGTCATGATACATCCGTATCGCTTTTCTAATCTTTTCCCGCACTTGATCCACAAGGGCCCGAAGTAGTCCAACCCGGTGTCACTGAACGGCCACCAGCCCGTAGTCACCCTGCATTCTGGTAGCGGGGCCATGAGTTGTTTGCCTGCTATGGCATTGCGTCTCCTGCATTGCACACACCGTCGGATCACGCGTTTTACAGTCTCTCGTCCTCTCAACAACCAAAGACGCTTTCGGATGACGCTCGTCACGTGACTTTCCCCGGCATGTCCCTCAATGGCTTGGACGTGTTGAATCATTAGCTCTACTACGGGTTGTCTCGCTGGCAGCAGTATAGGATACTTTGTGTCGAAGTTCAGGTGGGCGTTGGTCAGCCTACCATCCACCCGCAGCAGTCCGTTGATGATTTTGGGGTTTAAACGCTTCAGCTCGCCTCTTGGAGATGGAATGTCTTCATTGGTCAGCCCCACTTCTTCCGCCCTCTTGAGTTCTCGGGCGAAGGCCTCGCGTTGTATCATTCTGAAAATATCGTACTCTGCCGCTTGTAGCTCATCGGGACCTATCGGGCCCACCGGTATCCGACCTGAGGGCCGTAGCCCTTTCATGACTAGTAAACTTATCTTGAACCTGGTTAACCAAACTAGCGAACGAAGCGTCTTCATCCAGGAAGAAAACCTGACCAGTCGCGATAAAATGGGCGACGCTTCGACGACGTTGGTTGCTATCACTACGCCTTTGATCTCCAGTTCCAATTCCGTAGGGGTTTTTATTTCGAACACGGGCCAGTCCTGTTTGGGCAATTGCAGGAAGTTTGGCCCTCTCGTCCACGTGTCCAGTTGCCTGAAGTTGTTCGCACCTCGGGAGCACAGGTCGGCCGGATTATCGCCAGACCTGACATGACTCCACTGGTGCGTGGCCGATTCATCGTGGATAATCGTGAGCCGGTTAGCAACGAAAGTACTAAACCGGCTCCGTACGTTGTTAATGTAGTAAAGTACTATCGTTGAATCCGTCCAGAAGCTCACCGACCAAATGTAGAGATCGAAACATCTCTTCACAGCTTGCACCACCCTGACTGCCAACACGGCTGCGCTGAGTTCAAGGCGTGGGATTGAGACCGACTTCAGTGGAGCAACGCGGGCTTTGGCGAACAGGATCCTCGTGGCATATTGTCCATCTCCTGCGCACCATAGTCCGTAAACCACAGCTCCATAACCGACTTCGGATGCATCGGAAAAGGCATGTAGTTCTCCAGTCGGTGTCGTATGGCCAGGGGTCAAACATCGTGGTATGCTTATGTCCCCTAATTTCTTCAAGGTGTTCAAAAATTCCTCCCAGTCCAGCCGGTCCCCTCGGTCCAGTGACTGGTCCCAATCAACTTTCTTACGGCACAGCCGCTGCAGCAAGATCTTTCCGGGTAGCAGCCATGGTGAGACGAAACCGAGCGGGTCGAACAAACTTGAGACGGCAGATAGTATGCCACGACGGGTTATTGGCAGCTCGGGAACGTTCAGTTCGAAAACAAAATCGTCCGTTTCCGCGTCCCATTGTATTCCTAAAGTGCGCTCGATAGGAAGTGGAGAGCCGTCCAAATCTCTTACCCTTTCGGCCTTTTCGTGATACGGGATGACCTTCAGCACTTCTGAAGCGTTCGACATCCATTTAGTTAGATGGAAGCCACCCTCTTCCAGCAATCTCGTCAGACCCCTGAACTGCTCTAGAGCTGATTCCACATCATCGAATGACCCAAGGTAGTCGTCGACGTAGAAGTTCCTGCTGACGCTTTCTACCACCGTCCGATGTACTAGATCGCCATGTTTATTCGCTGATTCACGGAGGGCGTAGTTTGCACAAAATGGTGACGATATGGCTCCGAAGGGGTGGACGGTCATTCTATAATTCACCACTGCGTTGTCCCGGTCGCTCCCTTCCCACCACAGGAAACGCAAAGCATCTCGTTCTCCTACCGGAATCTTCACCTGATGGAACATTTCCCTAATGTCAGCAGACAAAGCCACTTTACCCACTCTGAAACGGCACAGAACATCGATCAGTGGTGTGGTCCAGTCAGGCCCCTGTAGTAGGCGATCGTTTAACGACTTGCCCTGGAACTCGGCCGCACAGTCGAAAACCACGCGCAGTTTATTGGGTTTCTTGGGGTTGATAACCGGATGGTGAGGCAGATACCAGATACCCCTTTTGCTGTCGGTGTTAACAGGCACCCTTTCAACGTAACCGAGGTCCCCGTTTCGCTTCATCAAATCCGCGTATCGTTCCCACAGATTCTGGTCTCGAATGAAGCGTTCTTTTAGTCGTAGTAATCGTTGGAGAACATAATTTCTGTTGTCAGTCCACGGGTCGACCGGTGTGCGCCATGGGAGGGGAACCTCGAACTGTTTTTTGAGGCCTCTAGTGCCTTGCCGCACCGTTTGTAGAGCGAAGTGATCCTCTTGAGACAACGTCGGTCTTTCGTCCCCAATGTCATGAAACTCCTTTTCATAAAGCCGTTGCAGATGATACTCTATGCGGTCCGTTTCGGCGGATAAGTAATTCACGGAACCGCGTACCCCTACTGGACCGTATAACATCCATCCCAGAGCCGTGCGTACGGCATAAGGTGCCTGGCGGTCGCCCACTCTTTGGTCAAGCACCCAATGCGCCTCTGGCACGTCGCATCCGATAAGGAGATCCACCTCATCATCTTCCCAGTCTACAACGGTTACATCCTGCAGGTGGGGCCATCGAGTCAAGATTGCGTTCACCAACCTTGGTGCTCGCATGGGGAGATCCGCTAACGTGAATGCCTCCGTTGGTTCAATTTCCTCGTTAGTGTCTAGAGAGATGAGTTGCAGCCTTAATCTACCGGCAGTCATTACCTGTGTTCCGCCCACCGTGCTCACTGCTAACGACGTCGCACCTTTAGCCAGTTGGTGTTTGTCGGCAAACCGCTCTTTCACTAAAGTGGTGTCGGATCCACTATCAACGAAAGCCAACGCCTTGACTATCCCAGTCGGAGTCACTACTCCCACGGCCACTACGCCTAAACGTACCGGTTTACTGGCAGATTGTGAAGTTGAACAAATCACGCTGGGCTTGGCACTCGCCTCGGATATGGTTATTCTCGCCTGATGCAGCAGCCGATGGTGTCTTCCCATGCAGCCCTCGTAACCACATCGATTCCTTGTTCTACAGGCTGCTGCCCGGTGCGTGGTGTTGAGACAGATGAAACATGCTCCTGCCATCCTCGCCATTCCCCACCGTTCGTCTATTGTGGCATTGCCGAACTTGGGGCATTCTGGTAGGCCATGGCTAGTACCACAGGATCTGCAATTTGGTTTCGCCGTAGCATCTCGTGAAATGACGTGTGTGTTGGTCCAAGGCTGGTACTTTGGATGTTCCCGTACAGGGGTTTGGACTTGGCTAGTACCGGGCTTGTTTGCTCGGTTGCTGTCCCGGATAAGTCGGCCGAATCTGCTGTCAGCTATCTTCGTTTGCCTGTCTAAGTATTCAGTCAGGTCTTCGAAGTTGGCTTCTCTGTCGCCTCGGCTTATCCGTTCAGCTTCTTCCGCCCACCGACCCTGTAGTTCGGGAGAGAGGTGACGGACTATGCCTTCCAAAGTGTGCATGGCGTCTAGGTCAGCTCTGTAACCTGAATGGTCGAGGGCTATTGAGCAGTTCTGCATCTTGATCACCAGGTCGGCCATGGTGTAGACGTCGCCCTTGGTTTTCTTTGCCTCTGCCATCACGCCCTATATTAGGTTACGGGCTACTTTGAAAGGTTGGCCAAACAAGTCCCTCAGAATCTTTCTTGCCCTTGTGTAGCCTTGTTCTGGATCGAGCATGGTGCATCCGTCGATAGCTTCTCGCGCTCGGCCTCGGCAGTAGTGAGTAAGGTAAAGAAGCCTTTGCCCAGGGTCGTTTACCTTGTTTTCAACGAACGTCTCGAACTGTTTGACAAACTTGCAATATTGCTCAGCTCGCCCGTCGAAAACCGTTAACTCCACTCTAGGCAGATCGATCGATGGTGGTTTGTAGTCGGCGACCTGCGTGGGGTTCCCTACCTTATTGCACTCTAACCTATCGGAAGTGTCGAAGTCACTGGTCCTATACTCTCGCTGTTTCTGTGTACACTTCTCTGCTTCATGCGTCTGTAGTCTAGCCGAAAGTAACTGTTGCTCTAGTTCTATTATTCTCAGCTTATATAAATCAACGTCCTTACGATCAATATTGCTTTCAATAACACATGAGCTAGCACTGACAGGACTAGGCGATCTAGCATTAGCTAAAGAATCATAAGTACCCAAAACCTCCCCAGAGACTTGCCGTATTACTTCCTGTCCGGATTCGACTGCCTTTGATCCTTTCCTTGGCATTTTGCGTGAATTTTCCTCGTTCCAAATAGATCTATTGAGTATTGTAACGACCGTTTGAGCAATGCGTAGCCAAATTCGCAACGGATCCCGAAATCAGAAGGCGATTATCCGTGATAATTCTACGATACTAGATTATTAAAATAAACAATGACGTAAACAATATACAAACCTCAATAATACGATCACAAAGTCTCAGCAACGAGAAACCGAATAGCAGCGTGTGAGCAGACAGCACGTGCGTCACGCAGGTCCTGAACAAGGATGTGCCAAAACAGCGCTCTGGGCGCGAACAAACAACAATTGGTCCAGAAAAACAACCAGTTCGTAAAGAAAAGTCAATAGTGTATGGAAATGAGTGATGTTGGGAAAAACATTGAATCGCGAGGGAAAAAAGGGGGATTTTCCACGACCGGCTGTTACAGCAGTACCAACTGGGTGTTGTCCTGAACGTGAGACGATAGCCTCATTCGAAGTCGTAGCAGGCAACGCTAACTGCAGACCTTGACGTGACACGGAGGTGTCGTCAACAGGTAGTGCAGGGTTAACATCGAATCTCATGTCAGCGGGCGACACGCTGTCATCTACGTACGCGGCTTTGAGACGATCGATGCTAACGGTATCGACGCGACCGTGTCGATCAACCTTAAAGGTCTTATCGTGACGAGAAATCACGCGAAATGGACCTTCGTAAGGCTGTTGTAATGGTTTCCGTACCGAATCAACACGAATGAATACATGCGAACAAGTTTCGAGTTCGGTCAGAACAAAAACCTGTCGTCGCTGCATTCGAGTCTGCGCCGGAGCGAGATTTTGCATGTACGTAGACAAACGGTGAACGGAAGTCTGTACGGCAAGTGAATCTGTACTCCGTGGCGTAAAGAATTCCCCAGGCAGTCGTAATGTCGTGCCGTAGACAAGCTCTGCGGCGGAACATTGGATATCTGCCTTTATGCAAGTCCTGATACCAAGCAGGACTAGCGGTAACGTTTCGTACCAGTCGGGGCTCTCGTGTGCTGTAAGAGCCGCTTTGAGTTGGCGATGAAAACGTTTGACTAAACCATTCGATGCCGGATGGTACGCGGTCTTGCGAATGCGTTCCGTACCCAGCATGTGAGTTAATGAAGAGAATAGATGAGATTCAAATTGTTGCCCTCGATCGGTAGTGATTGTGGAAGGACAACCATATGAAGCTATCCATCGTTCTATCAGATGTCGAGCCACTGATTCGGCCGTGACGACAGAGATGGGAATAGCCTCGGGCCACCTCGTAAATCTATCGATGCACGTTAGTAAATAGGTATACCCGTGTGATGGGGTCAATGGACCCACAATGTCTACGTGGATATGATTGAAGCGAGCATCAGGATTAGCAAAAGTACCGATAGGCGAAGCTACGTGCCTATGCACTTTAGATCGTTGACATTGTAGACACTGTTTTGCCCACATACGAACATCTTTATTCATGGAGGGCCAGACGTATCGTGCAGCTACTAATCGGAGACTGGCTGCGATGCCTGGATGTGACAGTCCATGAAGGGTATCGAACACGAGACGTCGATATGCAGAGGGTACGACTGGTCGAGGTATGCCAGTAGAAATGTCACCTTGTATAGTCCCAGCACTGGTGGCTAGAGGTACGGACTGACACTGTAGCGACGATGACTGAGCTGCTTCCATACATGAAGAATCCTGTGCCTGTGCTGCAGCCATGGCAGGGATGTCTAAAACCGGAAATTTAATGGCATTAAGCGGAATACGCGACAAAGCATCTGCAACGCAGTTCAACTCACCTTTAACGTGTCGTAGGTCAGTCGTGAACTGTGAAATACAGTCTAAATGTCTGACTTCTCGTGGAGAGTAACGATCAGACTTAGTATGCAATGCATACGTCAGAGGCTTATGGTCTGTAAAGAGGATGAAATATCGACCCTCGACTGCATGGCGGAAGTGCTTAACGGCATTATATGCAGCCAGCAGTTCGCGACCAAAAGCACTATATTTGGTTTCCGTGGGATTGAGGCGTCGAGAGAAGAACTCTAATGGCTGCCATATCCCAGAAACAGACTGTTGCAGGACCGCTGCGATGGCAAAGTCGGATGCATCCACCGCTATGCTTAGCGTGGCGGACGGAACTGGGTGCATGAGGAGCGTGGTCTGAGCCAAGGTCGCTTTAATCTTCGAAAACGCTACCCGTGCGGCATCCCTAAGCGACAACTTACGTGGATTGCCACGAAGTAGATCAGTTAATGGAAGCAGACATTCAGCGGCAGGGGGTATGAAACGACGATAAAAGTTAACTAACCCCAAAAATGCCTTGAGCTCCTTGATTGAGGACGGTACGGCGTAATCTAAAATAGCGCGCACTTTATCCTCGCAAGGCTTAATACCCTCTCGAGTGATCTTGTGGCCGAGGAACACAAGTTCCGGTTTGCCAAGTTCACATTTATCAGGATTGACTACTATTCGATGTTCGGACAAACGTTGAAATAGTAGCGTCAAATGTTCTTTACACTGTGAGAGAAGGAATGTGCTCTGCTGCTGCTGATGGCTCTGGGTTTCAGCAGTTTGTGTCCACGTCCCCTGAGCCTCGGGTTGTTCCTTAGAGCTAATAACGGCATGTCGGTTTCGGATAACCCGTGGAGCTGGTGGAGCGTCATCATCAGACCCCCTTTGGGCTTCACCTGTTCGGCGAGAACATGTCCGCCTTTTCGAGGCATTTCCCGTGCCTTGTCCCGCAGCCCAGTTACTATCTTAGTAATAATAATAAGAATGACAATAATAAAGTTTTATTTCGGATAGCCCCGAAGCACGCTGCAATGTAAAATCAAACAGCACCGTTGAAAGCTGAGTCAGAGGTACAGGAGGATTGCACAATTATGTGAACGCGACTGAGTGTAAGGGAAAGCATTCAAGTCAGTTTTTGCGGTACCGCCCGGTGAATTCAAACTCAAGGTCGGGTGGTTGAGCCGGCTAAAGGTTGGGTGTGGTTATTCTGCCAAATTGTGGAGTGGATGGGGAATAGTCAAGAATCACGCAAATCCTGCGGAAGGTAGAATGTCCTGCGGGAGAACCAAATTGGATTGACGGATGCATGGATATGGTGAAAGGGAAACATTCCCGAAGGAGGCGTAACCAAGCAAAGTGCTTCGCAATGTATGAGATGGGCTACGATGTAAAATTAGGCGATGAAAAATGGTGGCATTACACATGAAGACCAAGAAAACCAGTCGAGGATTACAATTGTGAAGTTCAGCGACCGTATATCGGAAGGGCCACGCCGTTGTATAACAAACAGAAAATGAACTGGACTGCGGTTGCCAAAGTGATGGTGAGAGAAGTGGCCCGATAAAAACACAGATTTCGAGCGGATTGCTTGTCTTCAGAAGAAAGGCATACGATGTAAAGTTGTTGCACACCTGCGACCATAATTATTTAGGTAATTTTACAGCGAAAATATCGGAGGACTTACGGATGATCAATCCGTGGTGTACCGATTGGGTAATGAAGTTCTCGGCGGACAAAGGCAGCATGAAAGGAGTGGATCTGTCCGAAACCGCTCGCTCGAGGTTGGTCCTTAGCCGTTTAGTAAAGAACTTTGTTACTTGAAGCTGCAAAGAATACGACTGAGTTTAAATTCCGACGCGTCCGTTTCTACTCAAGTGGATTCAAGCTTGGAAAACCTCCCAGAGCGTTCATCCAACAGATGCCTGATGGATCGCGGCAGTGAAGGTTTTACTGTTGGCCCTGGATTGCTCCCTAGATAAATAAGGGTGGTAGGCCTGCCGCTGACAGTCTTCAGTGCGGCTGCTGAGAGTTTCTAAATCGGCTGGTCGGTCTAAAGTGCTAATTTTTTGAGCCAGAAAGGGCCTTAGATCATCGAAGTTGGTTCTTCTGAATGCACAAGTGAGTTTGCACTGGGAGGCCCTGGCTGGCCGGAGAATTGTGTAGTCAGATTTAGGAACGCCTGCTCCTTCCTACCTAAAGGAGGAAGAACGTTGGCCGTTTCTATTTGGCGGTTCTCGCTGGAGATCACCAGGTAGAGTACCGAGGGAGCGTGCCCTGTACGGAATCTTGTTGGTTCCCCGACGTGCTGCTACCAGGAGAGTTCGGCTGACATGACTCCCCACCTTAACACTAAATGTTCGCCCTGCTAAGAAACTACTTATCCATTGTCTTGCCTTTCCAACAATTCCCATGGACTGCAGTTTGACGTCCAGAAATCTGTGGTTCACGGAGTCAAACGCCTTGCTGAAGTCCAAGCAACAGACCGCAATCCATTGCCCTTCGTCCAGACGCTTGGTTACCTCATCGAGGAACAGCAGAAGATTCGTCAGACAGGATCGCCCTGCCACAAACCCATGGTGAGCATTTGATATGAGGTTGTGTTGAACCAAATGCCTAGAGATCTGTTTCCTGACTATTCGCTCCAGGCTCTTACACAGTACAGAAGTCAAGCTAACCGGCCGGTAATTTTCCGCCTTTTGCCGGGGTCCACTCTTGTAAATGCCTACCACTGTTGCTCTCCTCCAGTCTCCCGGCAGAATTCCCTCTCTAAGTGACGCTTCATACAGCTTCGTCACCGGAGCCTCCAGGACCTCGGCCAGAGGCTGAACGATTGCTGGATGAATCCCGTCTGGACCTGCTGCTTTGTTTCTATTCAAAGTTTGCAACTCCGCGTACACTTCTTCTTCTCCTACAGTAAGTTCGGGTATTGGAGGCGCCTATGGGCCCTCCATTCTTTCCTCCAAACTATTTTCTGGTCGATTTATGCTCTTGAAGAATTCCAAGAGCATGTCAGCCTCGTCCTCTTCGTTTAGAGCTAGTCGTCCCTGTGCTCCTTCCAAAGTTGCTGCGCTCTCTCTCATACGTTTGTGAGATTGGACGTAGGCGTAGAATCGCTTTGGGTTTGTGCGGACCGACGCAGCTAACCGACGCTCGAAGGCCTATTTCTCCACTTTTGGGTCGCTTGAGCCCTGTTCCTAGCCATCTTATAGCTATTCCATGCCCCCTGAGTTCTGTACAGCTTGTACGCCTCCCATCGTTGCCTACGAATAAATATAACCTTGCGGACTTTTGACTTCCACCATGGGGGTAGATTTCTACTGCTTGCCACCGTCAGGGGTGCGAACTCATGTGTAAGTTCGAGTAGCCCCATCTTGATGGTCTCCCAACGTTCCTCTACGGAGGCATTTGTGTGTCTCGGTGTCCACTGAATTTCCTCCGCCGCCTTCTTCAGTTCACCTATGTTGATTCTCCCATAGCGCCGACGTAACACGATTTCCTTCGGCTCCTTGCTTAGTCTAAGTGTGACCATTAGGACCACATGATCACTTTTTCCAAGTGGCTCTTCCCACTTAATTTCCTTAACGTCCTGATGGTGCCGCGTTATGATTAAGTCAAGGAGAGACGGGTGCTGTCAACCTCTGTGTCTAGTGGCCTGTGTCACATACTGCGTAAGTGCATGTAACTGGACCCACTGCAGAAACCTCTGACCCGTTTATCCCCTTGGTGCGATCCCGCTTTCCCAGTTAGTTTCGGGTTGGCTGAGATCCCCTAATAAGATGAACTCCTTTGTCTGTGCCAGCACCGCATCCAGCATTTGCAAGAGCTCAACGTCTTCCTCATCTGTGGCTAGCGGTGCCCTGTAGATACAGATAATGCATACTGTACGCCCCTCGATCCTAATAAAGCAGGATCTGGCCTGTACATTACCGGAGACTAAGTTGAACGGAGCCTCCCAGTGGCCTATGTCGGTCCGTATTAGAAGTGCCACTCCGCCCCCTGCCTTCCATCTGTTCTATCCTGTCTGTAGGCAGCGTATCCCTGGAAGCGCATGTCAGTATATGGCTTTATCCAAGTTTCCGTCAACGCAACGACATCAGACTCTGCGATCCTAGCCGTCAACTCCCCTCTTTTTCCTGGGAGACTGCAGGCGTTGGTGTACCATATTGACGGTTCCCTGGTCCTCGTTACTGACTTCATTGCTAATTCTAGGGCTAGGGTATCCTTGGGCGCAATCTCCGAGGTGATAACCCGTTTTTTGCCTCTAAAGGTGTCGGCGGTGTAGCATCTTGCATATCGAGTGACGCTCTGAGTTTCGTGGCTTTTTATTTTCCACCCGTCGACCCGGTGTCAGGCTCAACATGCACAAAGGACGTTGCCCCCTTTTGAGTCGCCGTGCCGATGGCCCGGGATGGTCTTGCGACCACCTCAGCCCAACTGGTTTCCTCAGCTTTTCCCTCTGATACCTCCAACTTCGCTGGTTGAACCTGAGAGGACTTTTTGGGAGTCTCTTTTAGAATCGGGCTGGCTGGTTGCACGTTCTCAACACCAACCGGACTGAATGCCCTGTGAGTCCCCTTCTTTGTAGTCTTTCGAACTTCCTGATCCTTGGCTTTTTGTATACCGGAGCCTGAAGCCACCTTTGGTACCTGGATTACTCCTTGGGCCTTAGGTTTTGACTTCCCAAGAGGAGTCATCTCCAGTTTCACTATATGTAGCTTCGGCCTCTTAAGATCAAGTGTGCCCGTTCTCAGCGAGACTATGCATTAGCCGGTTTGACAAATGCTGGGCTGTCCGGTGTAACCCTAACCATTCCCTGCGTGTTGCCCTCAACTGCTCCCGCCCTGGACAGCAGCATATCCCTCCAGTAGACACTGTGGAATACAACTACCAAGGGTCGTGGCGGCGCTGGTTGTGCTCCACGCCATAGTCATGTTCGATGGCACTTGACTATTGGTGCCGTAGGAGGTAGGCCAGCCATCCTCAGAACCTCAGTCACATGCCGGCGGTTTTCCTCCTTCCTGATTCTACCGTCTTTTACGATGTTCTCCCTAAGGTTATGAAGTAGCAGCCTTCTAATTCTGTCTGCCATGACCTCAGTGTCACGCTTCATGCGTTGCACCTCAGCATCTAGGCGTTTGACGTGCTCCTTGAGGGATTCCACTTCCGTCAGGAGGTTTTATCCATATTGGTGAATCCTGCTACCTCTTTGTCTTCTTTGCCCTTTGGTTTGGGTTGCCTTTTTTATTTTTGTGCTCTGGCACCCGGTTTTTCTTTCCCTCTAGGCTATGGATCGAACTGGCTCTCTCTAGTCTTGGTTCCAGCTCCACGTTCGTGTCTCCTTTCCCCAGTTCGCCTCGAATTATACGCGAGCACTCCCTTGCAAACGCAAAGCAATGGGCGCATATCCACTTGAGCGATGGGTACTTGATGTGCAGCTCGAAGTCTTTCTCTTCCAGCTTGGAGCACTTTTGATGAAACCGAATGCAACACTGGTCACATTGAATTCCCTCATCTTGCACCAGGTCCGTGCATTCCTTGTTACCACAGCTTACTGCCTGACTAATGGGATCAACCTCTGTCCCATTCATTTCGTCTCGGACACCAGTGGGACAATAACACACCTTTTGAACAGACACAAACAGTACACTAAGGCAGGTGCAGCAAACCCGCACACTAAACAGTTCCACAAAAAGGTACACTACAAAAAGCGCCACAAAAAGATGTTATTCGGTATCAGTTGCACTGACACCAACAAAAAACACCAAAAGGACACCAAAAGGTATACTCAGTTTTTGAAGAGAATAAACTCTTCTGAAGAGAGTGAACTCCTCAAAAAGTACGCGTAGGCGAAAGAACGTGTGTTATTCCACCAAACAATGCAAAAATGCTTAACGCTGAGAGCAATTCGAAAATTCAAACCACGCGGCAACTCACAGGTCAGACCAGTTCAATTCAGTTCAGTTCAGTCTGCACAGAACAAGTAATGGCCACGGCCAATCGAACGTCCAGAGTTCCTTCAATGGTATGCACACCAGTTATGCACCCACCACTGCAGAGTGTATTTCGGCTAATCCCCGCTAAAACTGAGAGGGAAACGGAAAACCTCATCGCACATCAACTGCGAGGGACATTATGCATCGTGAGCGTTCACTGAGACTGTATGCAATGAGCGAAAAAGTCTATTAAAACATGCCCCGGAAGGACCACATTGCTACCCGTCATCCATCTAGTTGATACACTCAAGGCTCACTACGAGGAAATATCTCGTACCACTTGCGATCTAGGGCACCTTTGAAGGATTGGACGGTCTGCATATCTATCATTCCACCGCTCCAACTGTTCACAACCCTGTTGCCGAAGAAGTGTGATCTAGCCATCAACCTAGATCGGGCTTTTATCAACTTCTTTTCATGTCCCCTTGCTCTGGAGTCTACGGCCACTTGGAATAGACTATCTGGTCTAAGGCCAGAAAAGCCCTTCATTACTTTGAACGTTTCTATGTGATCTCCTCGACTTCTCCTCCTTTCCAACGAGAAAAGATTCAGGTCACAGAGTCTCTGCTTGTAAGTCTTACCCCTCTGCCCTTCAACCATTTGTGTGGCGGGACGTTGGACTTTCTCTAGGCGGGCGGCGTCCTTTTTGTGGAAGCGTGACCAAGCCTGCAAGCTACCTTCTAAGTGAGGTTGTACTATAGCCATGTAAATAGGTACGAATACCTCCAGCTTCCGGCAAGACAAAGCTGATCGCAGCCTAAAGAGCTCCCCACGAGCGTTATGCGCAGCAGCGTTGCACTGTTCCGACCATTTGAAGTCACTGTCCATGATGACCCCAAGGTCTTTAACCCTACTGACTGACTCTATGGTGAACAGCCCTTGATCATGAGCGACAGTTAGGCTCTCTATTTTTCCTGACAACGAGTATCAGTTGAGTTAAGTTCAGTTTCCACAGGACGATAGTGGCTGAGACCAGTCGAGCTTCAAGATCTTTGTGTCGTCGGTGAGTGAATGTTTTGTCTGGAAGACAGAGTTTGCAAGGCAGCATCGCCTTCACAGGCAAGTACATTGACAAATTACAAGGGGCTCATTACCTCACCCCTCGTTCACACAGCTAGCTCCGGGAAAGCTCTGTTCCAGCTTGAATCTAGGGCCTTCTTAAAAGTTGGTACATCGCTGGATCCAACAGCATCCCTTAAGGGTCTATTCCATTCAGGCACAACCCCATTTGTAAAAAATTTAGCCTTCATGTCCAGCCTTGAGTATGTTCTTTTTAGCTTAGGACTGCTCCTTGGTGCCGCACTCAGGAGCAGAATCAAACAAATCACCTATGTCTATACCCGACAGACCCTTTATGATCTTGAAAGTTTCAATTAGGTCACCTCGCCCTCTACGCCGCTTTAAGGGGAAGAGATTAAGATACCCTAGACTCTGGGAGTAAGGTTTCTCCCTCTGACCGGCCATTATTCTAGTTGCAATTCGCTGCATCCACTTCAAGCACTCCTTATCCTTGCGATAATAGAGAGCCCATGTCTGCACTCAATACCCCAGAAGAGGTTACATCAGAACCTCGTAAAACTGGCTGAACACTTCTGGTTATTTGCATGTGATAGTATTGCGTACCCTGGTTAATACCCCTCTGGCCATATTGGCAGCTCTCTGGCACCGCCTTGAAGGATTTAAGCCCTGTGTGACTACCAAACCCAGGCCTTTTACCTCCGACATTCCTTTCAACGGAATATTGCTCGTTTCGTCTATGTTAGTGGTCAGAACTTGACATTTGGCGAGATTCGGTGGTAAATCCCATCGTTCTGCCCATCTGAGCACCGCATTTATATCCTGTGCTCAATCGCTGCTCACCATCTTCAGATCATCCGCAAAGATGAAACACGGTTTACTCAGTTCTTCCGCTAGATCATTTATACCCAGGAGGAAGAACAAAAGCCCCTGTACTGAACCGTGCGGCACACCACTGGTAACCCTCTCCGGTCTCGATAGATAACCGCCTACCTTGACACAGAAGCTGCAGTTCCTTAGAAAGTGTGCCACCCAATCTCTTGCTTTGCCGCTCATCGCGAAGGTCTGCAATTTATAGTCCAGAAGGCGATGACTCACACAGTCAAAAGTCTTGCTGAAATCCAAATAGCAAACCTCCACTGTCGTACCTTCATCCAGTCTTCTTGCGGTCTCTTCTGGGAACAGCAGTAGATATGACATGCACGATCTTTTTTCAACAAACCCATGCTGTGCAGGTGTCCGCAGATCGTTGAGAACTGGGTGCAGACGAACTTCGAAGTGTTTTTCAGGTTGAGTGTCCAGCTCATGGCCAGTCCCACCCACTAGCACCGGTTGCAGGTCGCACGCTCTAATGCTGTCAGCCGCAGATCGCATGCTCCAGCCATCCTTGTTCGCCAATGTACGCCCACCAATCACTCTTGTCATCATTTTTATCACATCCATTTTTTCGTTCTTCCCTGGTATGAACACTTACCCATTCTGTCCTTGCTCCTATCGACTCTCACTGTGTCACCTCTCATTGCACGTCACCACTGTCCTACCCACTTTACTCTGACGAAGACCGCCGATACTTCTCTCTTCACCCAAGTATGCGTTGCCGGCTTGTAGTATCATCCTGCGGCTTGGCCACACCACGGCAAGGTCTTTGTAGATTTCGCTAATTTTTCATATTTGTAATTCTAGGAGTGTTTCATCAGCAACCTACATTAAACGTTTCACCATTGACATATTCAAGAAATCCGCCCCTTATACAAACTACTAGTCCCTCATAATTCGTGTGAGCGACCCAAAGTTAGCTACAAAAAATTACAGCAGTAGCCATACTTGCCCGCCCTTGGGTTCTCTATCCGTTAGTCATCATCATAGATCATATGGCCTACCACCGGTATTCTGTAAAATGAAATGGCAGGGTCAACGAGCAAACGGTCTCAACCAATGGCTTCTTGCTCTACAGCAAATCAGAAACTCAAACGACCTGAACACAAAGTTACCCTCAATATGGTAGAAGTATTTGGGGAAGAAAGTAGACGGGTCAGTACCGTTGAAAGTAACTTGGCAAGCACGCCAAGCCAGATCGCGTCGGCTGACAATATATGATCAAAACTAACACCACTAACCTACCTTCTTGAGCCCTCGGCTTTCTCTGGTCCCCAGAACCTAATAGCAGCCAGCCAGTTTCTTGATACAGTTGCATCGGAAATCCTGCGACGGCTGTAGAATGCAAAAAATGCAGTTGTCTTCAACATCCCTGATCGGCTAGACATCACATTGGTTAAATCTACTATACTTCAAGCCGCGGGCATGGCCCACCTTCCATATCACTGCAGAAGACTAAGAAGGTCATAAAAGCACTCTTGTCCCCTTCTATTCCAATTTCCTGATGAAAAAATCGCTAGAAAATTCATCACTAAACAGCTTATAGTCGCAAGTGCTTAACAGTTTGAATCAATCAAGATCTGAGCTGACGGAATGCCACTTCAAAGAGGAGTGATAAGATATGCAGCTAAAAATTCAAATCACACTGGCATTAAGATCCAGAAGTCACCCTCTTCTCCAAGCACTTTACCAAGGCTCATTCTTCTACCCCTAGAAGATCCACAGGGTTAGTTGACCTGGACGAAACTTTCCCCACCTCCCCACAGCTACCCCAGCCAAAACGACAACATATTCAATTTGTCACTCAGGTGCAGTGTTTTCCCTTCTCAGTGGAAAACTTCAACTATCATACCTATGCACAAAAGAGGATCACGTCTAGATCCAGTTAACTATCGGCCGGTGAACCACACCCCGGTCGTATCCAGAATCATGGAGAGAATGATCAAGGAAAGGCTGACACGTCGCCTTCTTAACCATAATCTAATGAACGCTGGTCAGCATGGTTTTCTGAAAAACAGATCATGTGCAACATGCATGACAGATTTCCCCGATCTGGTTACAGAGGCTGTCAATATTGGTAAATCGGCAATCGTGATCTTTTTGGACATGACCAAGGCGTTCGACCGAGTATCCCACCTCCGGTTACTACAGAAGATCAAAACATACGGAATCGTGGGCCCGATGCTCGCTTGGTTTGCATCCTATTTATCAGCCCGAGACCAGGTTGTAAGTATAGGCGGAAATTTGTCCGAACCCGGTCCCGTAACTAGTGGGGTGATACAAGGTGGTGTACTGGGCCCACTACTGTTCCTAACGTACGTTAACGATATATTTACCATTTTCCAACGGGGAGTTTCCTTCTTGTTTGCAGATGAAATCAAAATCGTGTACACTTTTGAGCCCTCGGCGTTAGCCTCTACCGCAGATGACATTACAAGGGAACTGCTCGCTCTCAGCTCCTGGAGTGATGATCGGAAAATGGGTTTTTCCGCCGAAAAAGTAATATTATAAAGTATAAATGTCACGTCCCCACTGGAAGATTTAGTAAAAACGGCAAATTCATACCCAATAACTCTCAGGTACGTGGCTTGGGTCTAAACTACTCATGTACGTTTGACTTTTCGAAACACGCAGCCATCCAGGTGGCTAAAGCACGCCGTGCGATCGGGCTAATACATCAAACATTTATTTTGCCAGAAAGTAAACTAAATATTTTTAGGTCCCATGTTAGACCTCTTCTGGAATACGGCTTAATCATTTGTTCCAACATGCGACAAAGGGACCGTATAGCGTTTGAGAACGTACAACAAGCATTCACGAAGCATCTCATAGGTTTTTTCTTCGCCCTCTAATTACATGAAACGTTGTGAGCGGCTGAAAATCGATCCCTTATGGCTACGCCGCATAAGAAATAACCTTCTATTCTTTCACAATATCTTGAAGAATAGATCATGTAGTTCAGCACCGCAGGTGAGAACCCTATCTACTTATTTCTTACGTAACAATGAGTTCTTGGTTTCTGTCCCTTTGCCGAAGCTTGCACTTCGGTCAAACTTCTTCAATAACAAGTATGCTTCATTGTGAACCAAGCTACCACAACGAAATTGGGCATTATCATCGACATCGGTGGCTTCCAAACAGGAAATATGCATAGCCCTAACGGTGGACAAGCTGACCAGGATGTGCAATCCCTATATTTCAAGGGCTCAGGCATTTGAGGTAGGTATAGGGTACTAATAAATCGAATAACCGCTTTGAGCAACCTAGTCTCAATTAGACCCGCATAGGGTTGGCCCCCTCGTTGCAGCAATTACGGAACTCAGCGGTTCATTCACACGATCTAGGACGGCAAAACAATCTTAATTTTTGAGCATCAAATACTTTTTTTGCGGCAAGCCAACATAGCGGCCCATGGCGTACTCAGGCATAAGGGCATCACGTTGTTAGGGTTGCAATTATTGTCCCACCCTTGTGCAAACTGGTGTTTCAGTGAGCTTGAACCCCAACGAGTGATCGCGGGCTGTGGTTGACTCTACCTTCCCCCGCATTTTCTGTCCTATGTAAACTGCATTGGGGATCTGACGTCACGGATATGGCGGGTGTTACCGCGGCACATCCGTGAGCATTCCTGGCCGTGATTGTCTCCCTGCACTGAGCTGACCACCGATGAGACGACAGAAACCTCAAAAGAGGTTGGCATAAAAAAGAGAAAAAAATACTTCACTGCTTTGTCTCCCAGGCATACCAGCCTTGTCACAAGTGAGCCATGTCCCCAGGCTGCCGTGTTGCTATGGATGGACTGGTGTGGTTGACCTATTCTCAAAGTGGCTTGTTACATGCGGTCTATGTTTCGGCCGGGGCGTGGGAGCCGTGGTCACCCACCAAAAGCTGCTCCGCCTTCTCTGACAGCCAGATACCTGACTGTGATAAAACGAAAAGATAATAATAATAACGTCTAAAAAAGTGTGGTTCACTCTTGGAGCGGCACGAGCTGGATGCTGGTGGATTTGTATCGTGCTGCCTCCCTAACTGAAGCAGGCCCTAGTGCCGCCTACCGTGGGCACTGAATGTAGACCGTTAGAGTTCACTTCCTTGACGAAAATTTGGCCCCATCCCGTTCTCACCTCTCACGGCTCTCCAAACCAGCTCTCACATAGGTGTTTTCCTGTTTTGCAATATGCTAACGACGAGAAAGATATCACGGTAACCATGCAAACACCACTATATCGGATATCCTTGCTCCTGATCAAGTATAATCTCAGCACACTAGCACCATCGAGTATGAGCATAGACGAACTTACGGCTATATTTCTCGGCACGAGACCAATTTTCTTTAGTACGTCATCACCGACACCATCATAGTTTATTCCACTTTAGAGCCCCTCAGGAACCATTCAATATAGAGTAACCACTATACCGGAAGAGACCGTAACAAATATGTTGCTATGCTAGCAGGGTACCAGTCCCAATACTCTCATTGTTCCTTCAAACCCACCTTACCGCCTCGGTGCTGAACTGCAGACTGCGTAAGCAAACTAGATCGAGGGTTACCACTTCTAGATCCTTTTAACCTGAGAGCTCTAGGTTCTTCTTAGTATCCCAACACTGCCACACTAACTTGCGAACCAATAATCCTTTAGAATGCATACAAAATGGCCCAACCGTTGGACGCAACTCTGTTAGCCTGCAGCATTATAGCTCAGTCCCCGGCGAGCCTACTCCACCCAGAACGTGGAGTAGGTGTCACTGACCGCTTAAATGAACTTTATCTTTGCCCCATTCACATAAACCCAACCAGTTCATTACTTTTGTCGTCATATATTACCCTAACCCACAGCTGGAACCACGTCCAGACTGTAATCCTTATGTATTTCAGGTTCGTCGCCTCTATCTCAGTCGCCAAACTGGATAACCAAAGATGCCACTATGACTCGTATCGACGGGAACCCAAGTGGGACCTCCCATATCATCTGGGACTGCAGGCAAACCACGCGGCGGAAAATACCCCCAACTGCCTATCGTATTAATTAGGGTCTTCCAACACCAAACCACTCCTGCTGATATCAATATTACAGCCAACACAAGTAACGGTTCAATCGCAACCAGCTAATATACCAGTCGTCATTTACATCCGTCATATCTCGCCACACTGGACTGATTGACTGGCACATATCCTTCACCCCGCCAGACAAACTGTACCCATAGAATGTAGTACACTACCAGTAATGACGCTGAATACAACGGAGGCTCAATGCGTCAATGTATATATGTTTGTCAGTGAAACAGCATAATATTGCCCAAGTCAATGTGGAGGTTTTCCACTTTAGTATCTGTTGCAACAGTCCAATTTTCCCTCGATCAGTGTCCGGCTGCAAATCGATCCTCCACTTTTCCAGGGCCCTCCAGTTGCACTTTCACATTTCTGAATGGTACAGGTTACCGATCGTGAAATTTAACTCACCCTCATATGGACCTTCGTTACTTGCACATTCACCGAAGTACTAAAATGTACGTTCATAAAATTTGGTTCATGTCTCCTTGTTTCATAAGTCATTCCTTTTCTGGAACCCCAGTAGAGCCGGCATTCAGGGTTTGCATCAGCTTTATGGTTTGCTATTCTCTTCGCATGCATCAATTTCCCCGGGGTGTACTTCCATACAATCTCTTTTCCTTCATATTTGAAACTTTGCTGTTCGCAGATACCCGGTAAACCGCCGTTTTTCGTGGCTTGCATCATTTTCGTTGATAATGCACCTCTAGGAGCACGAATGAACGATATATCCGATATCTCCGTTGTGCGCCACCGCCCAGCGCGAAACCGAAACCGGTTCAAAGTTGGCGCGCAAGCCAGCATTAGAGCGATCCATATAAATTATTGCTGGCTATGTTTTTCTACAGCTGGCACTCTTGACTTTTGTACCTGAAGTTTTTGAATATTTCATTTTACTGAGTAACGCTGTACACCATGATCATGCTTCTGCGTGTTTGTCTCGACCATAGCCGAGAACTATACCATTATTATTAAATATCGACAACACCTACGGGCTCATCCCAGGAGGGTCCTCACATTACGCCTCCAGCTCCGGACGACCGCTCCACAGGACCTCAAGTTCTCAATGAGATCAAACCTGCAGAACTAATATCTGTCCCAATAGGTCCCCGTTTAAAAACTAATGAAAACCCATGCGCGCCACTCGCATGCCACGTATGTCGCTGACAATAAACAACCGTCCAGAAGAGAGGGTCAACGGGAGGTTAGTTACCAAGGCCAAGTCTCCGTGCGGGCAAACGATACGGAGATGCATGAAAAATGACAATGTTTGTTTCTTCTCTAGACCAAATTCGCCACGACCGACTTCCCCCATTTGGGATACCCTCGCATCTCTCAGCATATGAAACAAAATAATACTTCTAAGGTGATGATACAGCAACAATGGGACCATACCCGTAACAAAAGTAGATGGTTTGATGAGCGAACTGCTTTCATACCTAACTCCGGACTAATGGAACCTTCTCGTCAGCCTAATATCCCATTATTTCCATCTTCCCTATCCCCCTCTCCGTTAAACTATCTGGGCGCATCGCATATCCTCCCATCTACCTGCGTGTACCCAATATCTGGCCAAATTGCCTATTTTTTTCCATGCGAACCGTGGGCACATCATGGCCCCATTACCTAGATATGCTTCTTATGAACCGTTCTAATCAGCCGTATAGTAGTGTAATACCTAATACCCTGTCATTTGGTATCCTACATGCAGACCCAAGTCCTCTCTTTGCGAATGATATCTTAAGCGGGCTTGCACCCTGCGCTGATGATTCTTTTCAGGTTGAATGCAGCGGTCAACGAACGGTAAGTACTAATATCAATGATGACGTCAGAAGCACTGGAACTTTCACATTGCTATTGGTCAATGCACGCCCTATTGGGAACAAAATCCAATACATACGATCAGCTGCACTAACAAACGACCATAACTTTATTTCAGTGACGGAATCTTGGTTATCGGACCTCTATCTAGTAGAGGGCATTGAGGTACTCGGCTACAAATCCTTCAGCAAAGGCAGAACACACCGACGTAAAGGAGGCTGTCTAGTTTATTTAAAGGAAACTCTTAGGGCGACAAGTTTTCGGCATCCTACCCTAGACGGCACTGTCGACTCTGTATGGCTGAACGTTGAAGTCGAACGTCAAGAACTGATACTAGGTTGCGTATACTGTCCGCCCAGATCCAGTTTCGACGGCTTCCTGCAAATTATAGAGGCACTCAACTTAATTAGTGATCCTAAGGTAGGCCCAAAATTGATAGCTGGTGACTTTAATGCACCAGAAATATGCTGGACATCACTCACAGCACCATGCCATTTACTGCAGTTTTTGAATGCAATTCACCTAGGAGGATGGAAACAACTCGTCACGTCCCCAACCAGACGCGACCATACTCTTGGCTTAATCTTGTCACTAGGATTAACCCAAGTTATAACAAGAGTTCAGAATAACCTACCCGTGAGTGGTCAAGCAACTGTCCACTACTGATTCACAGTGCCCATACAGGATAAACAGCCGACACCCCCGGCATAAACCATATAATAGGGCTAACTGGAATACACTGCCTTCTCTGATTCGCAGCCAAAACTGGAACGCCTTCTTTTTAAGTGCAGATCCCTAGCTAGTGGCAGATCGACTCTACTCTATCTTTGAACTATGCCTCAACCAAATAACCCCAACAAAATGTTGGTCAATCCGCCCTAAAGACAATAAATTGTCTCGTCTCAACCTGAAGCTAAGTAGACTCCCACGCGTTTGTCTTAAAACAAGGGACTTTTCACCGTTTATACAGATAAGTCGTTTGGCTGAAACAATAGAACTGTACTCTGAGAGTGAAATAATACAACAGGAACACAGGGCCTTACTTGATTTCAAGAAAGTCAAGATTCTTGCAAAACTGATGAAGTCGAGGAACTCCAAAACAACTTCATCTATATCTTCTATCTTTTTCAATAACACGTGACCCGGCAAACCACTGGAAATAGCAGAAGCGCTGAACACGTTTTTTGCTTCCTCCTTAACTAGTGACACAGCGACCTTTTCTACAATCCACCAGCACTATCATGAGCTACTTTCTTCTGTAACATTCCTGCCCTCCGAAACCGAGCCTTTAATTTCAAAATGTCTCTCCACCCCGGATCGGACTCGTTACCATCGGCCATCTTTAAATTGGGTGGCTCAGATATCCCAATTCTTTTATCCAATTTATTCAAATTGTCTATGCTCTTTAGATGGTATCCTATACGGTGGAAAACTTCGGTTATTATTCCAATTCATAAGAAAGGAACACGGGAGGACCCGGCCAACTACTGGCCTGTGAATCATGCCCCAGTAATATCGAGGATTATGGGAAGATTAATAAAAGTTAAGCTAACGGATCACCTCCTTAAAAACCACCTTATAAGTAAAGGTCAGCATGGTTTCCTAAAACATCGATCCTGCACAAATTGAACGACCGACTTTCTGAAACTTATTACCATAGCTGCCAATGATGGTAAGACGGTGATCTCAATCTTGTTAGACATCTCTAAAGCCTTCGACCGTGTGTCTCATATTTGTTTGTTGTCAAAGGCTAACACATACGGCATTGTTGACCCACTATATGCCTGGCTAGAATCGTAGTTGTCCTCGCGCAGTCAAGTGGTAAAAGTTGATGGCACAGTTTCCGCACACAGCCCTGTAACCAGTGGTGTGATCCAAGGTAGTGTACTGGGCCCGTTGTTGTTTCTCATGTACATAAATGATATATTTACCGTGGTTCGCAGTGAAACTCCGTTTTTACTTGCCGATGATGTAAAATTGTTGCACACCTTCGACCATAATTATTTAGGTAATACTACAGCGAAAATATCGGAGGACTTACGGATGTTCAATTCGTGGTGTACCGATTGGGTAATGAAGTTCTCGGCGGACAAAGGCTGCATTCTAACATACAAGTGTCATGTCCCTCCCGAAACGTTTAGTATGGGTGGTCATCTGATCCCCAACAAATTGTCAGTATTCGACCAGGGCATATACTACTCCTGTTCGTTAAACTTCTCTGAGCAAACATACACTCAAATTGCTAGGTCCCGCAGGTTTACCTGATACTAGGCCCGCATTCTCGTGAACCTTCAAGTCAGCACCGTGCAAATTAAATTTATTGCTGTCGGAGGAATCTCCTGAGGCTCTCCCTGTCTCAGTACTTGGTCATCAGTCGCCCCTCGAGGGCGACAGGGACCCACTCCTGCTCAAGGGTGCGGGTGTTCGTGCAACGGCTGTCGCTCAGATTTCATCCGCATTAGTGACGTTCCTTCTGAACTGCATTGGCGTCGCCACCATTCCCGTTTCCACTTTGGTCACACCACCTCTCTTGTTGGTACGCAGCCGCTGAGCCCCCACTTGGTTTATGCCCTCTGTGTGTACTTTTGTACCCACTGCCTCACAAGCCTCGTTTCTTAGCTGGCAATTTCACTGTTGGCTGTTTAGCCGGGCAACTGCTAATGTTTGCGGCTTTAGGTGTAGACTCGCTTAGAGGTGTGACGTCAGCTTTAGTTATGCTGAGAACCGGTTGCTTGAGTTCCGGTTTTGATGGATGCGGCGGATTTTGTGCCGGTGCCGCCTTTACACCGAAGGGAGTGCCAGGCGTGATCCTTATGCACCCCCTGTGGAGTGCCCAACTCTTGATGCCCGGCCTATCAGCAAATGTTTCCTTTATTTTCTGGCAAAGACGACAAGCAGGGGCCTCCTCTTTGGCGCGTTGTTTGCCTTCCAAAGCCCCACTCTATGGCATTGTGCGCACCTCAAGCCAGTGGGTAGCTGCTGCCATTCTAAATACATTTACAAAGTCCCCGTTTTCGGCTTCTTTTCTGATCCGGGCCTCTTTAATCACCGGTTCTGCACAATTACTCAGGAGCAGACGCTTGCTTTTCCAAATAGCCCCCCCCCGTGATGACCATTTTTTGTAAGCTCTTCTTCAGGCCTCTCTATCCTATGTTTTACACCTCCATCTCTACCGTTTCCCTGGGTTTGTTCCGTGTCTTGATACTGCCCGGTTCTCCCTTCTTTGCCTGCAGCGCGTTCTTCCTAATAACTGAGCTCTTTGCCATTACCGGGCTCTGCCGTAACTCCTTCTCTAAGCTTCCTGATGTGGCCCCGTTTTTCCTGTCCAGTGATCCCCGCAGTGTACGTGAGCATTCATCCGCCAGAACAACACAGCGAACATATATCGATCGCAAAGATTCGTGTTTCCTGAGCAGCCCATGGTTTTTCTTGGATAAGGCAGGGCAGCTCCTGTGGTGCCACCAGTCGCACCTATCACACTGCCCACCTGTCCCAGCATGCTACTTGCAACTGCTAGGTTCACATGAGTTTTCCCTGCAAATGATCTTCATGCTATCAGAGGGACCGAAAAAGTGTAAACCACGAAAAAAGATGTGGAGCATATACCAAGAACCGTAGGTAGTTGTGATAATTGTGTGAATAAACACAATTATTAAGCGCGCAATGGATATAACTCTTTGCCAAGAAGACGGCACTCCACCAAAATCGAACTAATCGGAGTAAGGAATTCCCCGAATAAAAAGAGTACTTCAGTAAAAACGGCGGTACGCAGTTTTTGTGAAATAACTACTGTCACTTTACTACCAGGGCAAACAAATGGGGACAGAGAAGAGCACATCAAAAATGCAGACCACGCGGCAACCCACAAGGTCAGTTGCAACTCACAGGACTCTGGGCCTCGGCCAGTGTACGCCCAAGTTCTTACACTCTTGGGCTGCAATGTTCCCACGGCATTTCGACTGCCAAGTGGTCCGGATGTTGTGATTGCTGGGTGATGGACTGCAAGGAAGAGAACGAAAAGCAGGTTTGCTCTCTGAGAACCGGCGGTCGCATTGGATAGACAAGTTCACTGTCTCATCTTGCTGCCGTGCTCACCCTTGAGAATCCCTCTTGAGGACAACTGAAGGAGTAATAAAGGCCGCAGTTTGCTGTATTTCATCCCTTGGTGGGGTAACACGTATTTCTTCTTAGGAAGGAAGAAGGAAGTGGAACAGAAAGGTGTAACACGAGGATATGCCCTATCGGCCAGTCATTGTCAGGGGAAACCTCATCCCGGCAGTCATCCAGCATTGGTTTAAACATGACGACGCTATCCTCTGCCACTACATGGGGTAGCAGCTTATCCCACGGGTTCTTTACACTGTGAGAGAAGGAATGTGCTCTGCTGCTGCTGATGGCTCTGGGTTTCAGCAGTTTGTGTCCACGTCCCCTGAGCCTCGGGTTGTTCCTTAGAGCTAATAACGGCATGTCGGTTTCGGATAACCCGTGGAGCTGGTGGAGCGTCATCATCAGACCCCCTTTGGGCTTCACCTGTTCGGCGAGAACATGTCCGCCTTTTCGAGGCATTTCCCGTGCCTTGTCCCGCAGCCCAGTTACTATCTTAGTAATAATAATAAGAATGGCAATAATAAAGTTTTATTTCGGATAGCCCCGAAGCACGCTGCAATGTAAAATCAAACAGCACCGTTGAAAGCTGAGTCAGAGGTACAGGAGGATTGCACAATTATGTGAACGCGACTGAGTGTAAGGGAAAGCATTCAAGTCAGTTTTTGCGGTACCGCCCGGTGAATTCAAACTCAAGGTCGGGTGGTTGAGCCGGCTAAAGGTTGGGTGTGGTTATTCTGCCAAATTGTGGAGTGGATGGGGAATAGTCAAGAATCACGCAAATCCTACGGAAGGTAGAATGTCCTGCGGGAGAACCAAATTGGATTGACGGATGCATGGATATGGTGAAAGGGAAACATTCCCGAAGGAGGCGTAACCAAGCAAAGTGCTTCGCAATGTATGAGATGGGCTACGATGTAAAATTAGGCGATGAAAAATGGTGGCATTACACATGAAGACCAAGAAAACCAGTCGAGGATTACAATTGTGAAGTTCAGCGACCGTATATCAGAAGGGCCACGCCGTTGTATAACAAACAGAAAATGAACTGGACTGCGGTTGCCAAAGTGATGGTGAGAGAAGTGGCCCGATAAAAACACAGACCTCGAGCGGATTGCTTGTCTTCAGAAGGAAGGCATACGATTCATCAACATGATACTGGAAACCGGCAAATCCTACGTGTGGTGCGTAGGCAGAGGCGTGGCTTGCAAGAGAGATAGTCAAATAAATGACAGGTAAGTAATTAAATACTGTTATTTCTTAGCGAAAACTTCACGTGGTGGAAAGAGTGTATCAAGGATCGGAAGTGTCTAAGATGATCTATCTGAATAGAGCAGGGGAGGGGAAATACACTGAACATCCGATGAATAGATTTGCTATGTTTGGCAGCCGGATATGGGCGGATTGTTTGATAAACCAAATGGAACATACACCTGGACCGTGGTTGCCAAAGTGATGGTGAAAGAGGTGGCCTGATAAAAACATGTAGACTTTGAGCGGACTGTTTTGCTTTCAGAAGAAGGGAATATGATGCATCAACAAGAAACTGGGAACTGGCTGAAAAATCGATGTGTGGTGCTCAACCACAACAGTAGTAAAGACACAGCTGGCAAAAATGACGAAGTGATGGGTAGGAGACTACCAGTTTATGTTCTTTACAGAAGGTGGACCAATTTACGGCGACAAAACAGAACTCTGCGGTGCAAGAGCTTATCAGATATGCATGTGTGGGTCGTGATAACTTGCGAGATGAGGAAATTGCAATGCATCAGGCCTAAGTGGGCGAACAGTGGAACTGACAGAGAAAGCAAGCAATCACAGATTCTTCGATTATTGGGAATCTCTAGAGATATATTTCACAGTGTTATATACTGTTTGAAGATTGAGTACGGAAGTGAACGACAACAAAAAATGCGTCAGTTTTCGAGTTTGTCGGTGAGAGTAGCAAAAAGGGGTGAGTTAAATCTTAGAGAAAGGTTAGGTTTACAACCACCAGAAAGACGCCTGATAGTCCTGAGCCTACGATACAGACGGCTGGTAGCTCCATCGCTTCTTCTTGAGTCCCTACTGCTTTATCTTCATACGCGCCTCCTGCCTCTCCACAACAGCCCACTGCCTCCACATCCGCTCCCGCACTGAACTCTTTAAAATCCGATCCCAATACTGTTGATTTAGACATTTCCTCTTCTACCCTCTGACTGCCACCCAGCAAAAGAAGCCAACTATTGTCTCGCTCTTCCACCTCATCACCTGTTGGGTACACCCCGAACACTAATTTGCTCTTTGTTCCCTTCGGCGATAAACCACTCGCCGTCCAGAGGAATAGGTCTAACAGTCTTCCCGCCCTTCTCACAAACCCCTCCTTCATCCAACTGTCTCCTCTTAAATCAATTCGACTTAACTCACCGAATAAGGTTTCGGCCTAAGAAGATACCCTTTGCGCCATTGCATCGGTTATCCCTACAAATCCACCGTGCTCACAGCCTGTCAATACCAAAATACGGCCCCCACACGCCGTCCACTCTGCCTCACGTCGTACTCCTCACTTGACAACTATCTCTACTGCTCCAGTTTTGGTGTTCCACTCAAACTGAGTTACCCCTCCCACAAGGTGCAGCTTAATCTACCACCCTGTACCCCTATTCCTTGCATATTTTCAACCCTGCCCTCTGCGCCCTTCTTCAGCCAGTACTCAATTCCGACTGGCCGGTATTTCTCAACTTCTCCTAATCACCCTTGTCTGACATCGGCCCGCCAAACCCCATAGGTATTTCCTTTTGCTTCGACATTTCCCCCTCCGTTGATGCCCAGTCTCTCTACCCCTCCCAGTCCCTCTCACTGCAACATCTACTCCAGCTTGGCTGGAAGCCACCTCATCTTAACCTCCACTAGCCACAACATCAACATATTCCCCTTTGACCCTGATCTCCACTCCTTCCAATCGCGATAGCCTGCTTGCTTCTAACCTACACTACCCACGGATGTGCCTATACCACTTCCCGCAAATGGCATATCTTGAGCCTTATTCAACTCGCTTTCTATTCTTGACAAACTCCCGCACCTAAAAAAAACTTGTCCTCACAAATAATTATAACGTTATCTTAATAACGAAATCCTGGCCGTCTGAGAGCACTCCCAATGATCAAGTATCTTTGGTATGGTACAGTCTTCTAAGGATCGACAGACCGAACCGGCATGGTGATGGGTCCCTAGCCTACTTCAAGGAAGTCTACACCACGACCCTTGTTTAACGTACTGCGCTCGATTCCATTCCCGATTCTCTCTGGTTCACTATCAAGCTCCAAAGCACTCTTCTTCACATTGGCTGCGTGTATCGCTCAATAAATTCCCCCAGTTCCCTGTTTCCACGTCTCATTAGGTCTTTAGAATACCTCTCTTTCCTTCCCTCCGGAACCAAGCTTATTGTTGGTGACTTTGATTTCCCTCACGTTTGTTGGCCTACCCCATCGGCTCCTCTCAATCTTATGGACCTGATCACTAGCATTCATCTTGGTGGCTGGACACAACATGTTGTCGGACCTGCCAGAAATGGGAACATACTAGATCTGGTATTTACTCATAACATGCCTCTCATCGACGTGTCCGTAACATAAAGTTTCCCCGGCAGTGACCATAAAATGGTTATCTGCCATCTGCCCCTTAGTGGCTCACCTAGTCCCGCACACTCCTCCAACAATACATTCCTATGGAGAAATTGGGCCTAGCTAGTCACGCTAATTCGCCAGAAGGACTGGGTTGATTATTTCTCTACCCATGACCCTCAGCTTGCTGCGGATATTTTCTACTCCTTCTTTTCCGAATGTCTGAAAAATTGTCTAATACTTCCCAGGCTGTACCTAAAAAGAGATCGCCTGTCCCGCCACTCCATAAGAAGTATCGTAAACTTCTCAAACAACTACATACTTCCAACGACTTTTTCATTTTTATTCGTCTGAACCGCATCTTTGCACTTGTTCAAAGACAAGATAATACGCAACTTCGTGACCAAGAAGCCAAGGCATTGGGTCATCCCAACAAGTCGCAACTTCTTTCTATGTTGCATAAGTCTAGAAACTCTGATGTTAAGGCCGACTTCCAACTTCTGATTCTGGATAATAACTCATCTATCGCCTCCCCACCTTGTATAGCCGAAGCCTTCAATACATCCTTTGCTTCAGCCATGGCTCCAGATACTGTCATTTCCCTCCCCCATCTTCATCACTTACCGACTCTGTCCTTTCTACGATACCCTTCGATGCCGGGAGTATTTCTAAGCCACTATCCAATTGCAAACCCTCCCCTTGATTGGGCCCCGATGACTTACCACCAGTTGCACTTGTCAGTGGTGGACCGGATCTCCCCTTGTTGTTGCTTAACCCTTTCACCCAATGGCAGCACCGTACCTGCTAACTGGAAGCGCTCAGTAATCGTTCCCATTCATAAAAAGGAACCTTGTATGAGGTATTCAATTATCGCCCTGTGAACCATACCCCCATCTTATCCAGAATAATAGAAGGAATAGTTGAAGATCACATTATTAACTAATTATTAAGCCTCAGCCTTATTAATCACAACCAAAGTGGATTCCTCCGCTCGCTGTCCTGCTAAGCTTGTCAGTATGAATTCGTGAATCTAGCCCCTGACTCTGCTGAGAGTGGGAAATCTTTTGTTTTTCTTTATCTTGATTTATCCAAGGAATTTGGTCGTGTACCTCACCCCCACCTTTTACCAAAGCTACGGTCATTTAGCATTGTCGATCCACTTCTTCCTTGGTTCTCATCTTATCGCATCGTTCACAGGTTGTCTTAAATAAAGGGCACACATCTTATCTTTAGCCTGTTGCTAGCGGCGTTATTCAAGGCAGTTTTTGGGCCCCCTGCTTTTCTCTTATATATAAGTGGCACGTTTTTGACAATAATTAATGGCACGCCGTTTTTGTTCGCGGACGACATTAAGATAGTCTACAATTTTTTGCCTGGCAACCTCAGTACTACTATCCCTAAAGTCTCTGCTGATTGAGCCGCTCTTGATGAATGGTGCTCAACCTGGGCGATGAAATTATCTGCCGACAAGTGTATTTTTCTTACTCACAAATGCCAGGTTCCTCCTGGTTCTTTATGCATCAGCGGTTCACCCATCGACAGCCAGCCCTTATTAGGAGAAGAAGGCTTAAGTTATTTTAGCTGTTTCCACTTCTCGGAACATGCTGTCTTCCAAACAGCGAAAGCTAAAAGGTGCCTTGGTCTCCTTTTCAGATCCTTTCAGCCTAGGGAGAGCATTCGTTACATGTTCATAGTACATGCCAGGCGCCTTCTCGAATATTTCCCCCTAATCTTCTCTAGTATGAGAAAATCCGACAGGATTATTATCAAATGTATTCAAAGAAGATTCAAAAAGCAGCTTATCGGTTGGTCGTCCAACTTAACCTACAGGGAACGATGCTTATCTCTCAAAATCGAACCATTGTGGCTTCGTCGCATCAGGCTGAAACGGGTTTTCTGTATAAACTATTGACTAAGTAGGCTTAATCCTGCAATCAGTTAGGCTTCTCTCCGGGTATATTCCCCGGATATTCACTTCGTAATAGACAGTATAATATTACCACACCATCGGCGAGGACTGTTCTACGCTCTAAGTTCCTTCTCTTCACGTACTCCAGAATCTGGAATAAACTTCCCTTGCACATCAGATCTCCTCAGTCAAAGTATGCATTCGTGCATGCTATTAATAGCTTCCTTTCTGTCCCAGCTTTTCTGCGCTTATTCAACGTTCACATAACCGAAGGTCAAGCTTACTAGAAAGGCCTCGACTTTTAAGCCATTGCTCTGCTTTCTCGCCTTACCTTACCTTCTTAAATAACTTCACCGCTTTTGGAATTCTGATTGCTTTGTTTGGTCGCTTCTCCTTAGACTTCGCCATCGACATATGTGAAGCATGTCTGCTTCCACTAACTGTTCTTCCATACCAGCTTGTGGGATCCCGCCAACTTAACTTTGAAATAAATCCTTCCAGATGCTTTCGTATCTATAGAGACCACCGTAATACTCCCCACAGTTTGTCAATATGCCTCATCCGCTCCACGATTTATTACCCTTATTTAGTTACATCGCGTGTGAGGTCCCAAAACCAGCCTCAACAACGCTATAAAAACTGCATCAGTAACCAACCCCTGGTCGGCTATATATATACATACATAATGTATATATTTACTTGTATATATATACTTAATACTGTCCTGTAATTATTAACACAAGCGTGGCGAGTAACTCAAAGCTCCTCGATATCTCTTAGCTTACAATGCCTCTTTTTCGCACCAGGTTCCACCACATATACTTCCCTCACCACCTCTGCGTTTTTGAACTGGAAAATCCAGTCTCGTTTATCTCACTTAGCGTTGCTCATTAACAGAACTCAACACCAAGTTATACCGTCACCAGTTCTGCCCCACCCTATACACCAGCTAAGTTTCTTCCTTAATTTCATGCAGAACTTAGTCTATTCTTCTGCTTAATGACTACCCCAGGCGAAATACTAACTTTCTCATTGAAAGTTTAAGCCACTCTTATGGGTTCCCTTCTTTATTCTCACATTTCATGGCCTCAATATGTCTTAGGGATCCGCTGCATCGATGATTCCGTGCTTCACTTTTGTTCTTCTTTCGGTTAACCGCTGATCTTCAGCTGGTCTATACCCAGACTGCGTCTCTCTATCTCATTTCCCTTGCCGCATTCTTTTGCGTCCAACCGCTTTCCCATGACCCGTCTGATGATCGCACCCACGTATAACGCTACATATATATACTCATATTTATGTGAATATATTTACATATATATATGTTTATATATATGTACGGATATGCTCCACTCACTTTTCTCCTCCCTCCTTACTAGATCGTGCCATCTTACAACATAATTTGCATATATATATATATATGCAAATAATAAAAAAACCATCTCCTCCTTTAGTGATAGTTACTCGCCTTCACTTAATTCCGCTGCCTCAGGCTAGAACACAGCCTTCCCATCTTACTTTTCTTGAGCCTTTCTCGTATAATGGAGTCTTGTGACGCAGACTTCCATGCCTTATTAACTAGGCCTCACTTCTCTGCTCATATGCTCATGGTAAGTTAAGACCCCACTTCAACCGGAATCAGTATATCTCTGATTTCTAATGACCCCGCGGAATACCAGCACGTTTGCTTTCACATGAAAAATCCTCACATTACCATCCAGTGTTTTCCTTTCCTTTCATTGTTTGCCGTCCCAGACCACAGCTGGTGAACCGACCAGACTGCTATCTTCCCATTTTCCCATTCTTATTCCAGATCTTACTCTCCGCTATTGTTTTATTCCTGGTTCCCTAAATGGACACCCTAACCTCATCCACCACCTACCTGGTATCTCCCTAAATCTCTACTATCACCCAACTATCCTAGAAACACAGCCAGTCTCCTTCTGGGATTCCTAATAGACCGGCCCACTAGCCGAACGATAAATGATTTTTCGGATAACAAAATGTTCATTTTCTGGTTCACATTAAAAAGATAATCATAACCCACATCGAGAGCACTCTCCAGACTGCCGCACTCCCGATCTCTTTCAGATTGCCTTTGTTACTTGGGTAGCCATTGGCCAACTTGACGTTAATCTCGGATTACTGTACGGACTAGACGATTTGGTCAATGATTTAAACCAAATTTCTCGCCTGTTGACGTTATATGGGGCACCTTACACGATGTAACAAACCCTCACGAAAGTCTCGCCGGATTGCAGAGGTGATTCCTGACATCAACCATCAACCCACACCCGCTCAACGTCTATTTCCAAGAATCCATTCCAACAGTTCGATTCTATCCGCGTTGCAGTAGGAAACCAATGACCGAAACCCAGCCCTCGCCGCTGTAACCTCTTCAAACCAGCCCCTTTTTACATGCTACCCTCAAAATTCTTCCTGCCGTCACCTGCAACCAAGGTCTTTATGAAACAGAATACCTGCCATCTGCGGCCAACCAGAATCTGGCTAATAGTTTTTTATCACATATACAAAAACTGTTTTTTCTTTACACTCTTCCCACTTCTGCCTATCCGCACCCGTAACGCTTGTCTCCAATAATCCGTTTCCTTGACGGCTTTTCTTTGAAAGTCCGTTATGCGTCCATACACTATTCATGCTCCTCAAAAGTTCACTGCAATCCTTTTGAAGCTTTTCGCCTTCATGTGAATTTTCATATGACACTGAAATCACCTGCACAAAAGGTCCGTTTTATTATCACCTTCGACTCACTTGCCTTTATTTCACATGCTTCCTCCACAATTAGTTACCCAATGCTAGATCAGTGTTCTGTATTTCGTTGGTATCTCTGACTGCACATTGATAGCCCCATGCGTACTTTACTTTTATTCTTGTTCTTTGGCATCTCTTCAGCCCCGTTACTCGTTAGTGACTGTCCGATTATCGCTCACATCAGCAACCCCACGTTTGTCCAGCTATCCACACCGCCCTCACCGAATTCGAAACTGATTTGCAATTCCCGCTCCAACCGTTACCACTACTACTGTTCATTCAACTTCTTGGAGCAAACATACACTGAAATTGCTGGGTCATGCAGGTTAATAGGGCTTGTTCACAAAACATTCCGTTTGCGTGAAAGTAAACTCAGTGTCTATACAACACACGTCAGACCATTGCCAGAGTATAATTCAATAGCTGGATCCAACAGACGCCAGGCTGACAGGATCATTATTGAAAATGTTCAGCGCATCTTCACTAAACAAACAGTTGGATATTCGTCTAGTCTCGACTATAAACAACGCCGTGACCTGCTACAACTCGAACCTCTTTGGCTCCGACAGATAAAGAACAACTTGTCATTTTTCCACTCACTATTAAAACACAGATCCTACAAAGCCTCCCCTGTGGTACGAGACCCATTAGGCCTAAGGTATTCGTCACGACACAGCAGTCATTCGGTCATTGTGCGGTCCTCGAGAACCAGCCTACGGTCCAAGTCCTCCATTGTTAAATACTCACAAATGTGGAATAAACTTCCAACAAACTTCCGTGCAATGGGCCACTTGCCGAGATTTAAAGAGGAATTAAACAAACGGCTTGATGTCCTGACACTCGTATCAAACAATGATCCATACACCTCGGAGGAGCGAGCGTACGAAGTTGGTTTGGGTCACTGACACGCGGGCCTGAGTCGGGGGCCACGAGACCTGCGTACCACACAAGTCGCCGTATATACCACTCAAGTTTCATCAATCTTTCGTGTACAACCTTGTGTTTAGCAAAGTCGAACCATCCCCAAGTAGTTCAAATTTCTAGATACTAGACATTTCTCTTTACCATTGACCGTTGATCCTCAGCTGGGAGCACCCCAAACTGCGTTTTTATATTTTTATCTTTCCAGACAACAACTGATGTGTGCCTTCCCTTCGATGGCTCAGCATAATACCTGTCCCACATTTCCCGCTGAAAATTCGATACCTGCTCGTCATTTCGTCACTACCACGTTGGCCCTTCTCCCGAGGACCCCTTGCAACCTGGTCGCAAGCTCCTGGACTATTTGATTTCTATATGACAACTTCAATATCACTCAAGCGAAGCTCGCCGGTGCCGGGCGCGGTCAGATCCTCCGTATGCAACGATGTGCAGGAGCAGCTAGGATGGCGGATGACACCTGTCAACAAAAATGGTTTGCAGATTGGGTGTCCCGCTCACGGTCAGCCCCACCCACCAGCACCGGCTGCGGCGAAAAAAATACATTTTTACACCGGAAATGCCGCAAACAAGGAACTATCTCCCCCAGTTGTCGCCTATCTTAAACCGTACTCATCTCTGTCTTCGCCATCTTAACTTACTGCTTCTTAAGCCCGGCAAAATCTACTTTCCTTAGCACATTATTATCGTGGGGCTGTAAGACCATTACAGTACTCAGCTTACCATTCACCATCCTTTTCCCGAGGATTCGCGCCAAACCATCCGCTTGTCTCATTCGCAAGCTTAACCAATCCCTAAGATAAAACTGGCCCTTTTTATCACAGTTGCCGATATATTTGATAAAGATCACATTTAATGTCGCCATACACTTCCGTCCCACAATGTCAAAACAGTATATTTCACCGAGGAATATGTGTCATCAGAGCATCCCAACAGTCGACGATATTGTGATGGTTCACTCTTTCTATCAGTCCTTCTGTTCGCTTACACGGCTGTAGCACTGCAATATCCTTACCTTCATGTCATCCCCATATATTCACATCTGAGAGACATCTGCATCGCAGAGTTTTGATCTTTCGCCATCATATGATCCACCTCTTACAAAGAATACCAACAGATAGTATTTTACCTGTCAACTACTTCACAGCCCAACTTCGCAAACGTATTCATCGGTTGTTGGTGCTTTTTCATATCCGGTATTCTATCTTGGTAAATCCTCACGGATAGTTTTGATCCTTGCATCTCTCTGGTCATCGTGTTCAGCCCTTAGATAACGATAATCAAACGTAAATACTTACATGTCATTTAAATACTCATCTTCACAAACCGTGTATCTGTGACTATCACGGCTACTCATCACAGATTGATTTGTCGCCCAATTCCCATTTCCATTTTGGTGCATCACATTCCATCTTTCTGAAAGTAAACAATGTGCGCAACGATTGCATGTTTGCATCCGGCCACTTCCCTCACCATCACCTAGGCAATCTCTCTCTACAAATGAGTCCTTCACTGGGTATTTAACTGACTCGGCCGATATTTGGTCGCCGAAAGTTACAAGGGTAATCTTTGAAAGATTTTGTTTGTTCTTTGTCTGCAAATTCATTCCTTTCATCGTCTGATTTCCAATCCAAAGCCGTGCCATACTCCGCGGAGCGCTAAAGTTGGTTCATGTCTCCCTTGAAAACTTCTTTTTCCTCAAGGTGAACAAAACTTTCGTCAATTCTGTTTGATTCTCTCGTTGCACAGTCCCCCTTTTTGTAATATTTCAGAAAGAGTCTACTACCTCCGACCAGCTCCACCCTGACTTGGCCGGGTTGGCCACCCGACCTTGAGTTCAAATTTGCCGGGCGCCGCCCTCAATAGTGACTTAAATACTTTCCCCTGTACAATATCGAGTGCACATACCTGAATAATCCTGTTGGAATTCGGACTCTACGTCCAATTGTACAGTTTGATCTTGCGTTACAGCAAGCCTCGGGTTATCCGAAATAAACCATTATCATTGTCATTATCATTATCACTTTAGTTCACTCAAACACTACATGACTCTTCTTCTGTATTTCGGTTGCTAAATGATTCACAAATTTAGAAATCGTGAATATCTCACATTGACGTGTACTGCTGTATTCTCTGATCTTGCTTTGGGCACGTGTATTGACCACGGTCACGAAATATACAATACTCGATATTCAAAACTAGGACTGGCGTATAGTTTAGCATGAAACCGCGGGGAAGTGAACCGGGAACAACGAGCCAAGGATGCTGATGAATTTTTGGGTATGTGATAGTCATGCTCCAAAGAAAGCAACTTTTGCCGGGCGTAAAAAGCCGTAAGTTATAAAGGCGAACTCAGAAGCGAGCACGATGGCGAGTCCATGTTAGCTGCTGGGGACTGTAGCATATTTGCGGCATTTTGAGTATATGAAAGGCATTCTTTTTGTTTTGTTCTTTAATCCGCAACCGGTGCTAGTGGGTGCGGCTGATGGTGAGCTGGACACCCAAACTAGAAACCACTTCTGGACGCAGGAGGTGCGATCCATCAAGGTATTTGCACCCGCACATCGTTGCAGGCATCCTGCACACCCGATGTGCACCTGCCAAAGCGGTGGATCTGACCGCGTACGCCACTGGCGAGTTTTGCATAAGTGATGTCGGTCAAGATCACACAGACGTAGAGATGGAGTAGTCTAGGAGATTGCGAGGGATCCTAGAGAATAGGATCAACGAGTGAGCGACGGAATGATGGGCGGGTATCGGATTGTCAGCTGAAAGTTTGGACCAGATACTTCGCCGGCATTATCTCCGGATCATTCCAAGACATCAAAAGGGAGATGCGCGCCGGTGGGTGTCTGGAAACAAGGGTAGAGAAAAGCAGTCTGGGATGCTCTAAGCTGAGGAGCAACGGTCAGCGGTGGAAAGATAAATCTAGTAATTTATACACAGACCATTTTGGGAAGAATGAGGACTATGAGCTATTGAGAGTGAATAAGAGTACTAAAATAATGATCACAACTAGGAATAAGAATGATGATTTGGAGGTAAATGTTGGTCTCCGAAGTTGGATTTAGTGTTGGAACGCTAGGACCAAATAACGAAAGGGAATGGAGTCGATCTGGACCGAGTTAAGCGAATTAAGTATGATGGAGATGGATAAGAGACGTTAGAGCGCGTGAGTTAGGGGAATCCGAGGAGAGCAGTGTCAGTGATGTAAATTATTCTAAGGGGTACTAATAAGCTGGCGATGGAGAAGTCATATGGGGTAGGCGATATTGACGTTGCAAAGGATGTTACCCGGGTTATGCTTTCTTCTCCTATTCAAAAATCTAGGTGACCTTCATAAGCTTGTTCCAACGTGGTGCACTTATGGGTTAATTGTAGTACTTGATGACATTTAAATATTTTTAAGGAAAATTTTGAAACGGTCTAGTGTCTGGCAGGCCCGAATGTCTTCAGGCAATCTGTTCCAAATACAGGAATATACGGTGATGAGGAACCTTTCTCTTAGTTTTGTCCTAGAGTATGGAACTTCAGTAGTATGATTTCGGTTACGAAGCGGGTAGAGCGCGTCTTGAGTGAAACATAGATCAGTGATTGAATATGCGCTCTAGAATGTAGGAGGTTGAATAGAAGATAGAGATTGAGTTTCATACGTCGTAGCCACAAGGGTTCAAGTCTTAGTAGCTCACATCTCTGTAATTCAAGGAAGATGATGAGTCGAGTAAGTGCTAGGTAAAGGATCGCTGAACTCTTTCGATCGCAAGTCTGTCTGATCTGCGCACGTGAGTGCATATTGGAGGACAGTACTGGAGCTGCTGTCTGGCCCGGGACGTAAAGACCAGAAGCTAGCTGTCGAGCATTCTCAACGTTCTGCGGACGAGGGTTATTGTTCTCTTTGTCTTAGCTACCTAGTAGGTGGCCTGTTCTTGAAGGATGAAAGTGCGGGAATATTTTAGGCCGAGATCTCATACTAGCGGAGTAACAGGAGTGTACGTGCCCCATAAGGCGAAGGATTCAGGAGGAATTTGACTTCTATACGTAAGAATGGCACTATTAGCAGCGGAGAATCTCATTTTCCAAGTGTTGCACCATATGCCAAGAGCGTTTAGGTCGTCAGCTATTTCGACGAGGGTATAGACCAAGGTATGGGGTTCAAAGGAATAAACAATTTCGATATCATCAGCTAATAGAAACGCGGTGACATGGCGTATTATTTTGAATACGTCGTTACTGTAGAAAAAAAAGTGGCCCTAACACACTGCCCTGTGTGACACCACTTGTGACTGGCTGGAGTGATGACAGGTAACCCTCAATTTTTACCGCTCGCTATCTCATGCTAAGACACGATGACAACCAAGAAAAGATTGGGTCTTTTGTGCCGCAAGATTTGACCTTGGTTAGTAGCTGAGCATGAAGCGCGGGATCAAAGGCTTTTGTCATATCAAGGAAGATAACGATAAATGCCTTTCCAGGGTCAGCCAACGTTGTGATTGGATAACGGAAGTCAAGTTGCAGGTCCGACACGACCTGGACTTTTAAAAGCCGTGCTGGTTTTTATTTTTTAACCCACGGGTGAGGGTAAAGTTGGCAACCTCATCCTTAACTACCCGTTTCATTATCCTAGAAATAACCGGAGAATGGTTTATGGGGGGGGGTGGCAATTAGCAGGATCTTGTGAGGCACCCTTCTTATGGAGGGGAATGATAACGGAAGTTTTCCACTGGGATGGGAAAATGTTTTGTGACATGCAGAGGTTAAATAAGTTCAGCAAAGGCATCAAAGTATCCGGGCCGCAAACAAGAAACAGAGCTGAAGAGATACCATCGGGTCCAGGGCGGGCCAGTAGCCGGGCGGTATTTCACAGCTTTCTGATTTCATTGGCTGAGAATACTACGGTTGACAAGGGGTCGGCAGTCAGGTAAGTGAGGTAGTGGGTTGGACTATTGTAATAATAATAATAATAATAATAATAATAGTTTTTTTTCTCATAACCCCGAAGCATGCTACAATGCAAGATCAAACAGTACAGTTGAAAGCTGAATGAAAGTTACGGTAGGACAGTACAATTATGCGAACGCGATTGAACATAAAAGAAGGCATTCAAGTCAATTGTTGCGACACTGCCCGGTGAATTTAAACTCAAGGTAAAGTGGTCAATCCGGCTGGGGGTAGGCGTAGTTATTCTGCCAAAGTGTGGGGTGGATGGAGAATGGTACAAAATCACACAAATCCTAAAGAAGGAAGACTGTCCTGTTGGAGAACTAAACCAGTTTGACGGATACGTGGATATCGTGAAGAAGAAACATTCCTGAAGGAGACGTATTCAAGCAATAGAGCTTCACAATGTATGAGAGGAGTTGCGATGAAAAATTAGATGATAATAACTGTGGCATAATACATAAAGAGCAAGAAAACCGGTCGAGGATAACATTTTTGGTGTTCAGTGACCGTATATCGGTTGAGCCAGCTGTAAAACGAAATGGACAACACACTGGACTGTGGGTGTCAAATTGATGGTGAAAGAAGTGATCGGATAGAGCATATGGACTTTGAGTGGATTGTTTTGCCTTCAGAAAAAAGGTATGTAATGCATCAGCAAGAAACTGGTAACTGGCAATAAAAAGTCGACGTGTGGTGCGTAGCTACGATAGTGGCAGAAACGTGGCTTGCAAGAGGGATGACCGGTTGAATGACAGGTAAGTATTTACATACTGATAATTCACAGCAAAGAGTTCACGTGGTGAAAAAAATGTATCAAGTATCGGAAGTGTCTGAGATGATCTATCGGAATGGAGCATGGGAAAGAAAATACACAGAACAACCGATGAATAGGTTTGCAAAGTTCGGCAGCCGGATATGGGCGGAGTGTGTGTGATAAACCAAATGGACTACATATCTGGACCGTGGTTGCCAAAGTGATGGTGAAGGAAGTGACCGGATAAAACATGTGGACTTTGAGTGGATTGTTCTGCTTTCAGAAAAAAGGAATGTAATGCATCAGCATGAAACTAGAAACTAGCGAAAAAAATCGTCGCGCGGTGCTCAACTACAATAATAGGATGGGCACAGCTGGCAAAAACGATGAAGTGACGAGTAGAAGACTATCAGTTTATGTCTGATACAAAAGGTGGACCACCTTGTGGCGACAGAACAGAACTCTGCGGCACAAGAGATTATCAGATGTGCATACGTGGGACACGATACCTTGCAAGATGAGGACATTGCAATGCAACAGCCCCAAGTGGGCAAACAGCGGAGCTGGCAGAGAAAGCAAGCTAACACAGAGTCGTCCATTATTGGGAATTTCTTGAGATAAATTTCGCAGTGTCATATACTGTCTGGAGATTGTGGTACGGAAGTTAGTGACAGCAATAAATGCGTTATTTCTCGAGTATATCGGTAAAATAGCAAAAAGAGGTGGGCTTTATCTTAGAGAGTGGTTAAGTTTGCAAATAAGACTGGTGAATAGTTTGGCTTGAAATCCCGGGAAGTGGACCGAGAATAATGAGCCAGAAGTGTTGATGGGTTTTTAAGTATGCGATAATTATGCACCAAAGAAAGCAACTTTTGCCGGACGAAAAAAGCGTTAGGTTATGAAAGCAAATTTGAAGCAAGCGCGATGGAGAGTCAATGTTGGCTGGAGGAAACAGCAACATTTTGAGTATATGAACGGTATTCCTTTTGTTCTGTTTTTTTGATCTCTTATGAAGGTAGAAGCGAAAAATTATTGAATGCCTCAGCGATTAACTGAGGCAAGCAAATATAAGTGTTCTGGGATAGGAGCAAATATGGTATTTTGGTTGTACAGCAGGGGTCTGAGTAGCTTATCTTGATGGCTTCCCAAAGCTCCTCAACTGAGGCGTTTTTGTGACTCGGTGTCATCCGAACTTCCTACTCTGCCCTCTTTAGCTCACCTTTATTGATTCCTCCATAGCTCCGACCTAGTACGGTTTCCTTCGGCTCCTTGCTAAGTTTTACTGTGACCCTTAGGACTATGTGATCGCTTTTGCCCAGTGGCTCTTCCCACGCAATTTCTTCAACGTCTTGATGGTGACGCGTTATGATCGAATCAGGGAGAGAATGGGAACTGTCCACATCTGTGTTGAGTAGCTTGTGTCCATTGCTGCGTAAGTGCCTGCAACTGGACCCATTGCAGAAACTTGTCGCACGTTGATCCTCTTGGTTCGGTCAGATCTTTACTTCTGCTTTTGAAGTCCTAGATTCTTGCCTTGAATTCTTGAAGTAGCACATGGGTTAGGAGCTGGAGCCCAAATATTACATGTTCTTGAGGTATCTTCTTGTCTGTAGTGGTCGTTCCGCTGAAGTCACGAGAGCTGGACAAACGGGGCACCACTACCATGGTCATATGCCGCAGGTGCTAGCGCAGATGGTGGTTTCGAGTGGCCCGTAAGCTGACACAAGTGATGCGCTCAGAAGCAAGCATGAACGTGTAAGATAAAACAGCACGACCAAAGCGCAACATCTATACTTCAACGCAGACGGAAATGTGACAACACTTTTTTTGTGTTTCATGTTTTGCTTTTTGTGTGCAAATATTTCTAAGGGGGGCATGGCATGAAAAGACAGGCGGACGGAGGGAAACCGGAAGAGCGGCAGATCTCAGGCCAAATTCAAAAGAGGTTCAAGGAGAAAATTTTATTCCTAAGAATTTATTCAACCTTTTTGTAAACGTTTCCTTGCTCGGAGTCTCTGTAACTTCTCGCCATAAGTTACTCCAAGGCGAAACTATTTAGTGAGTAAAAAATGTTCGCGGACGATCTTATTAGGTTGAGGCTCGGATACTTTCTAATCATGTCGTTTGATGGTGTTCACGCTTGAGAGCGCGAAAAAGTGGTCTGCAATCCCCATAGTGAAAAGGTCGTACATAAGAAAGCGATCCCCTCTCACTCTGCTTGTTTTTAAGGGGTACAGTTTCAGGTTGGTCGGCCGTTGAGAGTGAGGGGTGCGCGAAAACCTACGAGCTAGTTTCGCGGCTACCCTTTGTTCACTTTCAAAGACGCCCTGGTCCTTGGCTAGGCCAGAGTTTACAGTCTTACTTCCGTATACTAGAAGAGGTTGGATGTGTGTCCTATAACTGATTTGAAAGCCTTCTGCCATAATAGAAGGAAAGTTCTGCCTTAGCACGTTGAGAACACCAAAGGCAGACCTGTAGGCTAGTTGATGGTAGAAGGAGAAAGAAAGCGACTTGTTTAGCCCGAAGCCTAAGACATTATGCTTTTCCACGTCCCGAATCAGTGTGGCATAATTCGTCCAGGAGAGCTGAGCTGGGGAATTACCAAATGACATCATCAATAATTTGTAGGCTCCAGTCGGCAGGCCACTGTTTACCGTGGTCCACTTCCGACTGCAGTTCTGTGGCGTTGTTGCCCCAGATCGTAACACCGTCGACTTACATAGCGATGTTCTTTGAAATGCTGCCTGGAATGTTACTTAAATAAAAGAGGAACAATGAGGGACCTAGCTCCAATACTTTGGGGGAACCATAGTGTATTTGGGATGGCTTCGAAAAGCAAGGACACGCTCTGACCCTAAATGAGTGATTAGCGAGAAGGCTACGACGAAGAGGGCTCATGATGCCCAAAATTCCGTAGGATTCCAGCGTGTTTATAGGAGGAATATGCGGTACTCTCTCAACTGCTATTGCGAAGTCAATAAAGACGCGTGCGTAATCAAGCCTTCGTCGTATGCCCGAGTAAGACAATCCAAGATGGAGAACATATTGATAATGCATGAGCTTCCCTGCAAGAGGCCATGTTGAGCATAGGAGACTGAGTCATTCTCACGCAGATGTGTCAGTATGACACGCTTTATCATGAGTTCGAAGATCTTGCTGGTATTTCTGGCCACACCAATAGCTCCGTGGCTCCCTTTTTGATGGCAACCGCTCTTTCTGAAGGTAGGGCTGCTCGTCGCTCTTTTCCAAAAGGTTACGGAAATACCGAAATCTACGCATGGCTAGAGGAGCTCCGCATATGTTTCTGCCAATATTGTGGACGTTGCCTTAGAAATTCAGGGGTGGATCTCTTGTGGGCCCATCGTACCAAATTGACCAAATTGACTGAGGTGACTGTCTACTTTCTGTTTTGTAAACAGCCTGGTATATAAAAACTAACCCGCTGACAGTCCTGGGAGTTGGGGAGGTACGGAGATAGGCAGTGAGGCATAAAGGTTTGGAAATGCTAAACAGAATTCTCTCCCGCTCCGGGAAGAGTTGTGGCTGGGGTGCCATCTCCAAGGCAGGGTGCAAATGGGGTTGCGCGTTGCTGCCCGGTTATGCACATAGGCCTGAAAAGAGTGGATCTGTCCGAAACCGCTCGCTCGAGGTTGGTCCTTAGCCGTTTAGTAAAGAACTTTGTTACTTGATTCTGCAAAGAATACGACTGAGTTTAAATTCCGACGCGTCCGTTTCTACTCAAGTGGATTCAAGCTTGGAAAACCTCCCAGAGCGTTCATCCAACAGATGCCTGATGGATCGCGGCAGTGAAGGTTTTACTGTTGGCCCTGGATTGCTCCCTAGATAAATAAGGGTGGTAGGCCTGCCGCTGACAGTCTTCAGTGCGGCTGCTGAGAATTTCTAAATCGGCTGGTCGGTCTAAAGTGCTAATTTTTTGAGCCAGAAAGGGCCTTAGATCATCGAAGTTGGTTCTTCTGAATGCACAAGTGAGTTTGCGCTGGGAGGCCCTGGCTGGCCGGAGAATTGTGTAGTCAGATTTAGGAACGCCTGCTCCTCCCTACCTAAAGGAGGAAGAACGTTGGCCGTTTCTATTTGGCGGTTCTCGCTGGAGATCATCAGGTAGAGAACTGAGGGAGCGTGCCCTGTACGGAATCTTGTTGGTTCCCCGACGTGCTGCTACCAGGAGAGTTCGGCTGATGGGTCTGTTAATGCCAGGTCGGAAGGACTACCAGCTGTGTTCCCCCTCCAAAAGACACTCGAGGAGTTGAAATCTCTTAGTAGTAAGAGGTGGGTATAGCGACAGTTGGTTTTCAGACCTCGAGGCCGTTCTATGAGATGAAGAGATTCGTCTAGACCAGTGGGTGGAGGAAGACAGATCATACACACTAGGGAAAATTCTGAGGGGAAAATTCTCATCCCCACCCATAAAGAGTCAGTAGAGGGAGTTTGGGGAAGAGGGTTAATGGTGTAGCAGGAGAGACTACTGCTGAGATACAGATCCGCCCCACCGGCTCTACCTCTTAAGAAATCCTCGCAGAATGGGGTTTATCCAGACTACTTCAAGACTATCCAGTGATAGAAACTTCACTACCTAGATTATCTGGGGGTGAGCCTAAGTTCTTTGACTGCCAGAATGTGAGGTTTTGCGTCAGCTGCCAGCAGCCTAAGTTTTAGCATCTTGTTGCAGATACCGAGGCTGCTTGTAGAGAAGCATCTCAAAGCATGCCCATTGGAGATGTTAGAAAGGGGAGTACTACGGTCGGGAGAGAAAATCAGGATGAGTACTTTTCTGTTGCTGCTTCTTGTTCGGACCCGTCCACGGAGCCTTTTAAGGAGGCTAAGCCTTTTCTGTGCCCGCCTTTTTTGTGGTCCTCTCCCGAGGGCAGGTGTGCTTTGAGGATGGGCCAAAAGGGGACCAAGATGGGAACGAACTTTGGGGCGGTTGCGGGGAGTATGGAGGAGAGACCTGCACCCGAGGTGCCCGCTGAGGCCCTGTCGGTTAAGGGAATGAGGGGCCCATGGGTGGATAGTAATGGGAGGGGCAGAGGGAGTTACCAGTAGTCCTACCTTGTTTCTTTTGAATGTCAAAAACTTATGTATCCCCATAAGGAGGCTAAGAACGGCTGGGCCAGGGTGTCGCTTTTTTTCCTGTCTGCCTGTTTTCTTTGGGTTATTTTGGTAGCTGCAGTTGTTTCCACAACGGTTACCTGCAGCTTGCTGTCGGGCTTCTCAAGGCCTGCTTTTGTAGTGCTGAATGCCAGAGGCTTGACCGATGCCTGGGCCGCAGGGGAAAAGGGGAACAATAGACCACTGAGGAGGCGCCGGGGGATGCGAGTAAAGCGGGATCAACTGTTGACTTGGGCTGCTGTTTGTCCTCCAGTCTGGTCAGGACGACACGGGGGGGGGGGGAGCGTGGAGCGTAAAAAGCCTAGAGTCACCGTCCTTCTTAGAGATTTCCCATTTTCAGATTGGTAACCTTTGTTCTGCTTCGCTTCTGAGCGGACTTGAAGAGTTTTGTCTTGTAAGACACCTCTGACTTGCTCGAATGTCTTTCTTTACATACTTGTCTGTGCCAGGCAATCCAGGATGGCATACTCAGGGATGAATTCTAAGATTAGTTCTGGTGTCTTCTTCTCAGACTTCGAGAGCGGCCAAGATACCCTAGTTGGGTTGGGGATTTTGGCGGTTGGGTCACCAAGCGGAGTTTTAGTCTGGTCCACTGGGCTTGGGGTTTTCGGGAAACTACCCTTGAATATAGCACTTTTGCTGCTTCTTGTTGGTTACCAAAACCGTGTCCAAAACTATCTGCTGGGAACTTTGACTGCTTCAGTTGCTGCAGCAGTTGGCGGAAGCGAAGTCGTAATGAGAGCCTTCAGGTGGGCCATCTCCAATTCTAGAATGGACACCCGAGCCATCAGTTCGCTTACCTCGTTCGCTGGTAGGTCGTAGGAACGAAGACTCAAGAGCCTGCTGGCGTTGGAACCCCTTAGCTCGGAGTCTAGACGCATTGGAAGGGTGGACTTGTCCAAGTCTGGGGTAGAGTTAGGATAATTGGTTAAAGGGCACAAGCTTTGAGTCCAGATACTTCCGGTTCTTGTATATACCTTCTTTCCCCTGATGCTACTGAGTTGGAATGGGAAAATTCGAAAACAATGGGCAATAATTTTCGCGATTGAGACATTAGTATAAAAAATAAATTTTTCCCGTGTAGTAAACGTGTCCCACAATATAAGTATGAACTCAAAAATACATCACTGCTAGTCATGTTGTTTTAAAAATACACAGAAGAGCGATTTTCACGTAAATTTGTGAGAGGGGAAGAAAGCATCTACTTATAACGGAGTACATGTACAAGTATCTTGGACTGAAGACGAGAAGTGAGAACACGGAAGAGAATAATGTACGCTAGGGTGATCAGGGAATTAGCTGGACTTTGATTGAATCTTAGCCATTTGCCCAGTCTGGCATTGAAAGCCACTTTGAGCAAGCATTCACTACCTCCTATGAAGGGCCATTGCATAAAGATATTATCCAGGACGAGAGGAAATGTTGTCCAGTGAAGGCATGTGAACAGAGTTTGCAGAGTTTCCTCGCACGTCTTCGCCGTGTCCCCGAGTTCGGACTGGGGAAAACTGATCCACTAGGTCCGATGAGAAAAGACCATACATCGGGAAGAGGTCTTTTCTAAAGCGATATTAGACAAACCGGGTAGGGGGTTAAAAGTAAGCTACGTACCATTCATGTCGCTTCCCATCGAATTCGCTTCAAAACGCTCTGACTTCTGAGGAGGCCAGTGTGCACTATCTGGCCACCGTAAACCAGAAGAGATCAAATATGGGTTCCACATGGAAGATAATGAAACCGATAATGGTGATATACTTCGGATGCACTCGAAGCGTGCCTGAGTTCATGGTCAAATGATTCAAGTTATGTCAGAATCAGAATTTTCAAAAGGGTAAAACATTTGTGGCTGGAGCAACGACCAGAGTGTTAAAGTAGTGCCCGGCAAATGTAAAGCTCAAATGGAAGGTTTGGCTGTAGGGGGTTGGAGTCCGGTAAAAAGGGGGATTGTATGCGTAAATAATAGCGAAAAAAACCTCCCCACGAGAAATTGCAGCCAAATTAAAGGTTTTTGTTGAAAAAAGAGAAAAAAAGAAAAGAAGATTTCATCAAGGGGAATTCAAAGAGTCGTTTGCAAGCTGCAGAGTGCAAAGTGCGTGTGGATAGAAAACTCGACGGTATACAAGAATGGTTCCTCAGAGAAAGAATGCCATGAATCAACGACCAGTGTGGTGGAAAAATTTGATGGAGAGAAGCCGAAGTAGTCAATCGCAAGGAAAGAGACGAACAAATCCGATGAATACAGAGAGGGATTTCAAGAATGATGGTGGAAGAAACAGCCATAGGTAGGTCGGTAAGTTCTCGTCTGTTTACTCTGATTAATATAGGTACATCACGAAGTAGCAGCAAGCATACGGAATTATGGCAGTATATAAACGTGAAGTGCATTATGCGGCGACTAAAGGGTCGAATGGCGTGCAGAAGTGATAATGAAGTGAAGGGTAGATAAGTGACCTGTTGACCGTTTTGATAGACGGGTCAAGCAGTGAGGGTTAGGCAACAGCTACGGGACCGGTGAGTCTGATACGAGAAACGAGGTTGGGCCGTCGGATTCAGAATATAAAGAAGCGGTTGACTGAGATGGCATCACAAACTGGTGGTTAGATAACGGTAGAGTCGGCCGTACAGCGAACGAGAGACGCCTCTGGGGGGATGAGGAGATCTGCAAGATGATGGAGGGAAGGCCGGAGAAAAGCAGGTGGCTTGAAGCGAATCGTTTACTCATATTGGGTTTGTCATGAAGCATCGGTTTGAAAACAGAAGACAAATCAAAGTAGGGTGCTCATAGCTACAACGATAATAGGACTGGATAGTTCGCAGAAGAACGCAGTGGTTTTTAATGTTCCAGACCGCTTACCACTTTCCTTGGCGAAACACAACATACTAATTTCGTGCAACATGGCTCACTATAGATGCCATTGCAGGAGGCTACGTAAAAAGTCCCAGCGACATAGATGCCCCCTGCTATTCCAATTCACGGACGACCTACCAGCTACAGAGTTCATTAGCAACAAGTCGACAATTGCTGCCCTTTCGCCGTATAAGGACATCAAGATATTCTCTGATAAAACCCCCCTCCAACGGGAAATACTTCGTTCGCTGTGAAATAACTCCGCCTTGCCCATGCAGACTGACCCCACTGTAACCGACATGTAGGTTACCCAATGCCCCTCTCTCAATTAGTCAAAGGCGAGCCCAGCGCCTCACCCTGCCTGCCTGCAAACTGTCGACCTGGATATGTCTAACTCCCCACCGCCGGTTCCGCCTCCACACAAACGCCCTTTTCTACCATCTCCCCCAGTAGCCCCTACTAGCAGTAGTTCTCGCTCCCCGACCACAGGCCCCAAGCGGCACTCCACTTCAGTATTGAAGCCGCGCTCCCCCGTCATAGTCTCTGAGCCAAAACAAGACCCTGGTACAACCAACAGCCCCCGCCGTACTACTTCCAATCCGTCCTCCGAGCCGTTGACAAGTGTTGTCACCCGCCGCTCTCGCTCTAACGACTCTACAAACTACCCACCAGCTGCTAGCTCAGCCGCGACACTTCGTTTCTATCCTCATAAGTGCCGCTCTAATCCCCCCATAAGCCTACCTGGTACTCCTACCAGGTTCGCACTTGCCCAACTAATCACCTCGCCTATTACCCCCCACTCTCAATCGGCTTTTGCCTATAGCGTACTCTTGGATCCTCCAGGTGATAACCAACTGGGCTACCATCCGGATCCGTCTAACGCCATCGTCCCTTTGAGTAGGAGTGACCTTCAGGGCCTTGCCAGTGCCACTCACCCTTCCACTGCCTCGCACTCCCTTTCACCGTCTTTCCCTCTCTCTGATCGCATGGGTTACACCAACCCTCCATCTCCGTTGCTAACGTATATCCCTCCCTGCCCCCCAGACACCAAACCTCCATACTATAGCCCCAGCATGCCTCCGCTGTTCCCCCCTGCTCACCTCCACCAACCCTCATCTAACCATGAAGTACAACGTACATACCCTAGCAGATACTCTAGGTTTGTACCCGCATCCCGCCTCCTTGCCCCACCCTCCCCTTACCGGCTCCCCTGCCCCTCATGAGCCTCCAAACCTTTCCAAATTTCGCCACTCCCTTCCCGCCCCCCACCTCACACTACGTCCCAGTTACTCTCCCACATGCCTTCACCCCCATACCGACCTACCGGCCTTATACTGACTCTGCCCAACAGGTAGGTTACCTGCAGTCAAGATCTCGTTTTTTTCCTGACCGGTGCCCCCCGCACCCGTGGCCATATTGCTAGTCGCCCTATGGACCATATCCATAAACTTTCACAGGCTCATATCACTGATCGCTCCCCACTCGAGGCCATGCCACTTAGCACCTCACACCACGCACTCCCCCCTGTCCACCCCGCTTCGACAGATACTCTTGACTTCTCACTTTGCCATATGGTGCCCCCTCCCTCTGCACCGTGTGACACCCCTCCGGCCCACATCAGCGGTGTGCTGCACACCCACCGTATTGATCACCCACAGCGATCGGCTGCGCCTAATGCTAACGCTTCTCCTACTTTCCGTCCCCCACCCAACACTGCCTGCCCTCCCCCTTCTACTGACGCTCTATCCGTACTGAGACCCAACTCCTATCGCCACAGCGATCCCAATAGTCTTGCACCTGGCATCCATGCTTTGCGCACACCGACACTGAACTCATTCCTACTAGTTCTTATTAACGCTCGCTCAATAATTAGAAAAATATCGCACCTGCGATCTTTGGCATTTACGTCAAACGCTGACATTATACTAATAACTGAATCCTGGCTGTCAGATGATGCTTCGCTTGACCTTGTTCGCATAGCTGGGTATCAATGCTTCTCGAACACCCGCCAGTCCAGGCGTGAAGGGGGCTGTTTAGCCTTTGTCAAATGCACTATCCACGCTAGTGTTATCGACCACCCCCCTCTGCTCCTTATTGAGGATTCGTTATGGCTATCCATTCACACCTCCGGCCAGAACCGACTCCTTGGCTGCGTCTACGTCCCCCCTGGTCTGGAGCCTGCAAAAATTGACTCTGCCGTGGATGTCTTTAATGCTGCGCTTGACTACCCTGCCAGTGCAAAAATTATTGCGGGTGACTTTAACTTTCCTTCAATTTGCTGGTCCTCCCATACTAGCCCTCCCGCCCTCTCCACCTTCCTTTCTTGTGCCCGTCTTGGTGGATGGACCCAACATGTCTCTTGCCCTACTAGGGGGAACAACATCTTGGACCTAGTATTCTCCATTGATGTTCCTGATATGATCACCCAGACTACTGATCACTTCCCGGGTAGTGACCACCGTATTGTCAGGTGCAAGTTCAGCTGTTCTCATCCGATGCAATCCTCTCCTCCTGTTCTGACTTCCTACCGTTCCTGTAACTGGCCCCTGGTGCCAATGATAATCCGCTCCCTTAACTGGGACACATTTTTTCTTTCATCCGATCCCCTCACTGTTGTGAACTCTCTCTACTCCAACCTCCTACACTGCCTAAATACCGTCAACCCATGTGCCGATCCACGCCCCAATTCCAGCACCTCACGCCTGTCACTTTTAGAGCGTAAGCTGTCTAAGCTGCAACTTACCTTCGCTAGATCACACTACTTTACAATTCTCCTGCGCATAAACCAGCTACAACTGAGTCTGCGTTGCATGGTCGATTCGCATCTGAGAAGGCAAGAGGCCATCACCCTAGCACACCCAAACAAAAATGGCTACCTGTCCAACCTGCTTAGTAAAAGGTCCAATCAATCCAATCATACCTCGCCCAAGTTCCTCATCTGCGTCTCATCTACCGCTAATACTCCAGCATCTATTTCCGAGGCCTTCAATGAGCATTTTTCTTCCTCCCTTATAAGCTGTCCTGGTATTCCCCCTCCTACAATACAGCCCTGCACCTCTGCCTCTCTTTCATCGATTCCCTTCACCCATCTAGAAATTGGAAAATCAGTTTCGTCTATTAAACCTTCCTCGAAACCGGGACCAGATGATCTCCCACCGGCCCTCCTCCGTTTCGGTGGTCCTGACCTCCCTTTATTGTTACTTAATATGTATACCACCTCCATGCTTCACAGTTTCGTCCCCCCTCAATGGAAATCCTCTGTTATAGTTCCGCGCTTCAAAAAGGGCGTATTACACGACCCAGATAACTGTCGGCCCATTAATCACACCCCAGTAGTCTGAGAAATTATGGATAGAATTATCAAAAGACACATTGTCCAGTGCCTCTTATCCAACAACCTGCTGAACCCTGGTCAGCATGGTTTCTTGAACTCCCGTTCCTGCTCTTCCTGCCAGCTTGACTTTCTCAATGTCCTATCGTCTGCTGCCGACGCCGGCAACTCTGTAATCGTCCTGTACCTCGACATGTCTAAGGCTTTTGACCGTGTTCCCCATATTCATCTGTTGGCCAAAATCCGATCTCTCGGTATTACTGACCCTCTCCTCTCCTGGCTATCCTCCTATCTCTCTAACAGACCACAAGCCGTGCTCGTCGACGGCCACCTATCTTCCGCCAAACCAATTACTAGCGGCGTCATCCGAGGCAGTGTCCTAGGCCCATTACTATTCCTTATTTATATCAATGACATTTTCTCTTCTTTTCGACACGGCACTCCTTTCCTGTTTGCCGACGATATAAAAACAGTGTACTCTTTCCCCCCTAGTGACCTATCCGTGACTCTGTGCAACATATCGCATGACTTACTCGTTCTCCAAACTTGGTGCGTCTCGTGGTTCATGAAATTCTCTGCGGAGAAAAGCTTCCTCCTACCATACAAGTGCACGGTACCACCCAGCCAAATTTGTCTGGACGGCCTGCCCATCCCCATACACTCCATGGTTACCGGTCTTGGCGTACGCTACTCTTGTTCCTTTAACTTCTCCGAACAGGCATCATTCCAAATCGCTAAGGCTAAGCGAACCCTAGGCCTGATCAATTGGTGTTTCCTAATACCGGCCAGTCGCCTCTCCATGTATCTCTCACACGTGAGACCGCTCCTAGAATATTGTCCCATTACCTCCAGCCTCTAGCCACGTTCCTCCATTGTATCTCTTGAAAACGTTCAGCGTACCTTCACCAAAAGGCTGTTGGGCGTATCCCTAGCCCTAACATACCGCCAGCGGTGTGGGCTCCTACAAATTGAGCCTCTATGGATTCGTCGCATGAGGCTCAACCTGATTTTCCTCTTTAAGCTAATCCATAACCTGGCCTACACCTCTTATCCCATCTCATTCGCTGCGCCCTGCTCCTACACCATCCGGCACCGTGCCTTCTCTCTCACTGTCCCTCATTCTAATCTCTGTCTAAAGTCCCGATTCTTTCTGTCAGCCTATTCCAAAATCTGGAATAAGCTGCCCCTTAGCTTACGCAGTGCCTCCTCAATGTTCGCTTTTAGGCGCGCACTTTTGTCATACTTAACAGTCCTCAATGCTATATTGCTCACCAATGAGCTCGTCTCCGCCGACCTGGCCTTTGAAAGAGGTCTCACACTGTAACTCTACTACCTCTGCGTCACAAGCCACTGGGTACACCCCGCGAACTAAGGCCATTGCCTCCACTGATCCACAGCGAACCTACCGCCTGCCATCATAAGGTAACTCTATTGCTCACCTACGTTCACCTCTTATCCATCATATTTACTTTTTTTTCTTCTCAGTATCCGTTGATTCTCAGCTGGGGCACACCCAGACTGCGCTTCTCTATCCCTTTTCCCTCTCCAGTGATCCCCACTGACGGCCAACCACTTCGGGCACTGTACTTACCATCCCCCTTGCAGGTGCACCTGGATATTATTGCTACACGGTCGTCTACCACTTGCTGTTTCCGTTGGCTCTCTTGTCCATAGTCTCACGGCTTGGTCAATTGTTCCTGGTTCACGCACCCCCATCGCGGTCGTTTTGTCCCCTGTACAATTATCAATGAACACTCGTGCCACTCCCAAAGGTGCGGAGCGCGGTCAGATCCGCCGCTATGGCCGGCGCACATCGGGCGTGCAGGCCGTCTACAACGATGTGCGAGCGCAACTAGACTGGTGGATCACACCTTCTACGTTCACTTCACGAAGTGTTTTTCAGGTTGGGTGCCCAGCGCACGGCCAGTCCCACCCACTAGCACCGGTTGCGGATGGCACGCCCTAACTTTTCTTGGACTACCGAATCCAATGCTGTCGGTTGAAAATTGCATGCTCCTCATCGTTTTTCCGCCACAGCTTGTTCACCTATAGCTCTTATCATCTGTTTCCACTTCCCATTTTTGTCGCCCTACCACGGTATGCACACCTTCCCGTTTTGTCCTCCCTCCTATTGTCTCTCTCTACATCAACTTTCACTGCTTTGAGTCACTATCGTCCTAACCACTCTTCTCTGTCGACGCTCGCCAATAACTCTTTTCCCACCTGCCGTCATTGCTGGCTTCTATCATCTATGCGCTTGGCGTTACCCTCTGCTCGGAACGCCCATTGATAGCTTCCTTAAACCTGTCGCCCTGTTAATCCTTCCTCGTGCCCCATGCCATGATGCGCCAACCGCACCCGAATTCATGCCCAATCCGCATATTAGAACTTGCCGCTCCAATCTTCGCATCTTTTACAGTCGTATTCATTGTCTAATCACCACCACTATATCTTCCTCACTTGGCCCCGCGATTCCTCTGCGGTTCTTTCCAGTGTCCTGATTAGTATCCACCTGTTCAATTGTCCGCCGGCACACAGCTCTCCAGCTCCATTGCCTCAACTCCTTTGCGCATTCATTTTTTGTGGCCTTTTGTTCTATTACTGGTCCACTTATCTCGGGGCTTCCCGCTTCCTTGTCCGCCTCCTTCGTGTTTCATCTGCAGTAAAATGATCTGATTGGTGATTTCTTACCTGTGTCTCCTCGGTCATTGCTTTCATCCCTTGATCCGTTTATTGCTCGCTACAGGCATTTTTCTGTACCTTCCAGTGTGGTCCGCTTTTCCATGTTCCACCATTGTAATGACAACGTTGCGTCGTGACGTTCTTTTACAGTTCCAAATTGTTTGACCTGTCACTACCCGATTCCTCTGGTCCGTCACTACATCTCGCACCTGCGTTGATCAAATAATTAGACCCATTCTTACCTGTTTTCCTTGATCCTATCTTTCATCTTCACTCTTCCATGAACTGCTCTTAACAGTCTTCATCACTTCTGTGCTTCCGCATTCTATTTTTCTCTCCATTGGGCAGCCACGTGCACTTGTCATGAAGTTAATCTATCAAGACATTCCACAGTTAATCCTACAACCAATTGATCTAACATTACCTACTCCTCCTATTGACTGATAATTTCTTTCTAGGACCCCATTGTTATTGCTCCTGCTTCTCTTAAACCTATATATATATATATATATATATATATATATATATATATAATAAATCTACATATATATACATACATAAACTTACGCATTTATATCTATGTGCACGCGCTTTGCATCTTGCAGTTCCTCACCTGCCATTTATCTTGCTATCATCCCAACGACCGTCATCATAGGCATCCAGCAAATATACATCTGTGCCTTACATCCACCGTATCCAATCCTTCTAAATCTTTTTTGTCATCTGGTCATACCCCTACATCTTGCATTGCTCGCTGCCTGTTTTACGGTGAGTTTTGTGTCCTGTCCGCCGACAATTCACTGCAAAGTACCAATGCTTCATTGTCATCTAATCCACTCCAGTGCACCTCACCTTTTTCTTCATCGCTCCTCGCTACTGCAGTTCTTTATACCGATTTCCAGCCTTTCTCATGTTTACCGGTCTGCCTCCATATGTAATTGCCCAGGACCAGCCATTCAGTCCACCTGACCTTGAATTTCAAACTCACGGGCGTCCATTCGAATCCGCTCTTGAGCTCATTTAAACTCCACGCAATCTCTATGGTGTGCATACCTTTATACTATTTTCATCCTACCTTATTCCCCCTTCTGAGCCTTTTTATCCAATATTTTCATGAGAGTCTCCATATTTCCATGAATTATATCTGTCCATTCCATCACCTGTATCTACATGATCATGCACATGGCATGCTTCGGGCGCTTCCGAAATGAACCACTATTATTATTATTATTATTATTATTATTATTAAATGATAGAGTGGATGACAGGTAAATGCACAGCTGTTATTGAACTCTGTATTAAGTACACCGTGCGATAAGGACAGAATAATGAAGCTGCATGACACGTAAAGGAGAAGGCAGCAGTGTAACAGCAGCTACAGCATAAAATAACTCAAGCGTCGGAGATGGTGGTGGAATGTGGTTCCGGGTTACTTACGGAGTTATTTACGTATAAAACGGGGCAAAGGAGTGGAGCAAACCGAGGGTAAGAGAGACAGCCATAGTGGTGACAGAATGGCCCGCGGAGATCGGGTAAGCAATCGGCCTGTTTTTTACTGTGCGAAAGATAGATAATGATGTGCCAACGTCAGCAAAATTCAATATCTGAGTGATAAATCAATCTGGGATACGTTGAAAAGTGATTGCATGGGTGAAAAACACGCAAAGGTTATATTCCGGTGGGTAGACGATAACTGAATGACTTTTGATGACCATTTTGACAGGTGTTTTGAGATGGCAGTAACGGCGGAACTGCATGATAAATATACTTGAGACGTATAAGTGTGATGGAGTCCTGTTGTTCAGCAAGATAGGGATGAAGCAATGAAAGGACACTGGGTAAGCGAACAGTTTGGCTGGTGAAGAGACCAAATAATCAGTAATCACATCGCTGACAGCTGGAAGAGTGCGGAATATATTTCGGTGAAGAACATCGTCTGATGATCGTGGTGAGGAAAAGGACAGCGACAGTAAATGTGCCAGTGAATGAACAGTGTAGGAGAGTTCTGGAGTGGAGAACGGACATATTTACGGAAGGGCAAAAAAGGGGTCAAATGTGAGACGCAAGGGAGCCTAGGGTCGAAGAGTATTTATATAGGCAGTCGCAGTGCCCCAAGAAAAAAACTGTTGGTAAGCGGTAGTAAAAGCTACACCCCATTTAGAAGATAAATAGAATGGTGAGCTTTTCAGGGCACGGAAATGGGGATTCTCGCGTTAATATTGAACGCGAGCTCAACGGAAGAAAAACAGTCGATGTAGAGCACAAAGCGTATGGCATGCTAGCAGCAGCTATGCAGGCCCAAAAATGATATTCTGTAATCCGCAAATGGTGCTGTTGGGTAGGACTGACCGTAAGCTGGACACCCAAAACTGAAAACCGTTTTTGGTGACCAGGGCTGCTATCCGCCGATTTTGTTGCGCCTGCACATCGTTGCAGGCGGCCTGCACGCCCAATAGGCACCCGTCAAAGCGGTGGATGGGGCCGGGCCCCGAAACATCCGGATTGGCTCGAGTGATCACTGATGGGCATAAACCCGGACGGAGTGGCTACTGTAAGGCCATATGGTCCAGGATCGATCGGCCAGGGAGTGAGAGACCTTGAATAGCGGAGCCAACGGGGCCCTATAGTACCGGTTATTTCGACAGTGAGTAAAGAGTAGCCAATTCAAAACGAATTCCAAAATCAGAACAACATTGATTTATAGTTTTTGCGGTACTCGAATAACAAGTTATACGCATACAAATATGTACAAACCTCAACTGTACGGCCTCAAAGTCTAACAGCGAGGACCGGAGTTCAACAAAGGCCAGTCTCGGGTACCACCGCCACGGCAGTCCAAGTTCAAATCAAAATTATGCCACTTCGCGTGGGCAAAATATAAGCAAATGTTGAAGTGTAGTGATTGATGCTTGTTGTACTTGTTCGAGGGTTAATAAAAAGAAAAGAGCATAGTCTCAACAATACAAGTATATGACAACGGCTGGGGAGGATTTCCACGCGTGTACATTACACGTATAGTTTTGTTGGCCAATTTCGTCTGCCACAGCCGCTATCGGTTCAGTGCCACACTCTGTTGACCGTTACGGAAGATCACTTCGAAGGGGGGTGAGATGTAAAAACACATTCTGTGTATGCTCCAGCTGAGGACCAACGGCTTGTGGGGATAAAAAAATAAAATACTTCCATGTAAGGGCTCATCTATGTATTGGCCCCTAGGTCTAGTTGAGAGATAGAAATGGGTGTGAATGGCTACAGTGTAGTGTATTAGCATGGGCATGGGCAGTGGGGAACTGCGATGGGGTCATCTTATTAGCGGAAGATAGGAAGAGGCAGGTGAACCCAGGATGGATAAGCAAACCAAAGTGGGTTGGAAGTAGAGCTATCGCAACGAAAGAAGGAGGTAAATCCACTATGGATCAGGAGTGGCAACGATCCTATGTCGTGGCACAGAGGACGAGAAGAGGTTTAGGCGTGGAACGTAAGTATTGGCTTGAGGCATGAGGGTAATAGGTTAACAGAGTAAGGCCTCTTCTAGGGGCCAGATCGTTGGAGACACATTCATTAGCTAGCGACATAGCACTGGGAGCAGATAAGTGGATAAGAAGTACACTCCTGGAGGCATACAGTGAAGAGGCACTGCATGTGTTGAGAGAAAGCTAATGCCATATTTTGGAATAGGCTGACAGGAGGAATGTGGATCCCAGACTGAGATTAGCTTGAGGAACAGGGAGAGAAAAGACACGGTGACTAAGGGGCTGAGATCAAGGGCAGCAGATGAGAAATGTTGGGAAGTGAAGACTTGGTTGGGGATTAGCTTAAAGAGGAAGACTATGTTGAGCCTCATGCGGCGAACCCACAGAAGCTGAATGTGTAGGACCTCACCGAGTCCGCGGTATATCAGAGTTACTGATATGCCAAAGTTTGTCTAAAAGGTATAGGACCCGAAAGGTAGTTTTGCTAACTTCCTCTCGGTGGAAGGAGAATGAGAGATAACTGTGCAGACAGAAACCAAGGATCTCGTATTGATCCACCACCTGGATTTGTGCTCCCTTTTACCTTGAAGAGATGAGCCGTAGCGTTGCCAAAGGACATGCTTGCACATTTGTTATCGCTTATTTGGAGGCTCCGGTCAGCTGGTCAGCTTTTGAGCGAGTCGGTGGCTGACTACACGGCATTGGCATTCGTACCCGAGATTGCGACTCATCGGTGTACATCACTATGCTAGCTGGAACTACATCAGAGAAGTTGTTGATGTAAATGAGGAACGGATGAGGACCAAGGACAGAGCTCTGACGGGCACCCATAATGACGGGCGCAGGCTGAGACTGAGAAGTGCTCACATGAACAGAGAAGTTTCGGCTATTTAAAAGGCTCACAGTCAGGGATAGTAGGCTACCGGAGATGCCATACATTCTGGGTTTGCGCAGAAGCTGGATATGCGGGACACTTTCGAAGGCTCTGGAAAAATTAACGGAAGCAGCATGGAACATCTTGCCGACATCGTGCGCCTGTGTCAGGATAATGGTATGTATTTCTCGGCCACGGTAGAGACTCTCGAGCAAGGGCATGATCATAGTGTACAGCGTTACTCGGTAAAACGAAATATTCAAAAATTTTAGGCATAAAGGCAGAAAGTGCTAGCGACAGAAAAACATAGCCTGAGATGGTGTAACGAACGTTTGAGCAATGCGTAGCCAGATTCGCAACGGATCCCGAAATTAAAAGGCGATTATCCGTGGTATTCTACGATACTAGATTATTGTATGAACGATGATACCAAAAAGATACAAACCTCAATAATGCGATCACAAGGACTCAACAGCGAGATACCGAATTGAAGCGTATGAGCAGGGAACACGTGCGTCACGCAGGTCCAGAACAAGGATGTGCCAAAGTAGCGCTCTGGCGCGAACAAACAAAAATTGGGCCATAGTAACAAACAGTTTGTAAAAGCACATCAATAGTGTAAGCGAGTGAGTGATGTTGGGAAAAACTCCGAGTCGCAAGGGTTTTAGGGGATTTTCCACGAACGGTCGGTACACCGCCCACCAAAATCCTCCTGAATCCTGAGCAGAGTCAAAGGTTTGGTATGAAGGTACTGATTCTTCATACCTACTTAGACCCTGCTGTCAGTTCGCGCTCCTAATGCTCATCGTCAACGTTCCACTCATGGTCGTACCTAATCCGTTGGCTACATAGACGCGAGGCTATTCTACATCTTTTACGGGAACAAATGACCAATGGCGGGCTTGAAGGGGGCACATAGATGCTGTCCTTGGAAAGGCCGTCCTGACCTGGCTGTATGTGCTTGCGTGAGTGTGTGTGTATGATGTAATCACCGCTACCTTCACATATGCAAAGGAAGTTTCAGTAACGTAAGCGAAGGTAAATAGCGAACACCGTCACATGTTTTATAGGGAATACGGGGTATAGCGTGCATCGGGTATGTGTGTATGTGTCAGGGTGTGTAATGGAATCACAAGTATGACCACACATCAAAGGAGGACTTTCTGCAATGTCGACGAAAGATTGTGTGGCATAAATGAGTAAAACGTAGGCATGTATGCGTGACCTAAGCTCCGCTACTTCCACATGCAATGTCATGTCGTGTGATAAACTAAGGTTTGGACAACTAACTCCATAGTACATCGTGAACACCGTATGAAATTAAACACAAATATACTTCAAAGACGGTGTGGGGGGTTTGGTCCTACAGGAGAATGCATGAGGAATAAATAAATGAGTTCAGCTTCATCTGGTATCCGCAGACATGGGTATAGCTTGGTCGGTAGCGTCGACCTCGCCAACGTCACCGTCACCTTAAAGCAGATATATCTTATGTATATCTCGCAATACGTCTCCTTTGTTCGTTCTCACCACCACAGTGCGCACGAGGCCATCGATTTCTGTACGACAGTCCTTGATCACTCCAACCGGCCAATCGTTTTTATGTAAGTGGCTATCCACGAGGATGACTACATCGCCACGTCTGAACGGCCTGTGTTTGGAGATCCATTTCGGTAAGTAATCCCTCGTCCATAGTTTCCAGAAAGCCTGTGCCTTTTTCACTTGCTCCCGTCTAATGACGTACATTCCACGCTGGGTTTCCGGTGTGGTTGCTCCTGCGTTTGACCGCAGTATTAACGGGTCGTTTGGGGTGAGTGCCGGTTCGCCTTCCGGGTCTGGGACGATCGGCACCAGGGGTCTGTTGTTCAATATGCGTTCTACTTCTGTTAGTAGAGTAGTCAGCGTCTCGTCATCGAGTGTTCGTTATGAGGTCAGGGCTGTGAGTATTTTCCTTGTCGATCGTATCAGCCTTTCCCAAAAGCCACCACGATGACTGGCATGAGGTGGGTTGAAGTGCCATTTTATCCCCTTTGCTACTGTCTTGTTTTGTATTTTGATGTGATCCAGGCGGTTCCACCATTTATCTAACTCCTAATGAGCCCCAGCGAAGTTCGAGCCATTATCTGAGTATACATTCTTGGGGGGCCCCGCCTCGCTATGAACCTTTGAAAGGCCATTAGAAATGAATCGGTGGTCACATTGCGCACTATTTCAAGATGGACTGCTCTGGATTGTAAACATGTTATCAGGCAGCCGTACCTCTTTTTGGTGCTCCCTTGCTGTCGTACAAGTAACGGGCCAAAGCAGTCGACGCCAATTTCCACAAACGGGCACCATCCCGGTTTGACTCTTACGGCTGGGAGGGGGCCATCATTTGTTGGCCTGCTACCTCTCTCCGGCGATGACAAGTGATGCAGTGGCCTATGACTCTCTTGACCGTCGCTGGCCCCTTTGTCACCTAAAATCGTCGACGTGTATTGTTCAATAAGTGATTCAGACCTGCTTGTCGCTCTTCTCGATGTACATGGTCAATCAGGCATCTCGTTATGTGACGGTCATCAGGCATTACCATGAGGTGTTTTGTTTTGTACTCTAGGTTTGAATTCGTCAGCTGCCCTCCAACCCTCAGTAGTCCGTTGGTTCGCATGGGGTTTAGTCCTCGGATACTAATGTGCAACAGCCTGCTTCCTTTGGTGTTATCGTCTATCCTGGATAGCTCGCGGGCCTCGGACGGGAAAGCGTCTAGTTGCAGTAGGCGTAGAACGTCGAGTTTGGCTTTATTCGGCTCGCCCGGTAGTATAGTCCCCACATTCAATGGGTTTTGTGGTCTCGCGCCTTCCATAATCAGTAAGAGTACTTTGTATTCTGTCTACCAGACCACGGCTCTTAACATTTTTGTCCAGTTGGGAAATTGGCACAGTTTTTCTATTAGGCTTACGGTCCCCGTGAAGCTTATAGCCAGTATCAGTCTTTTAGTCTCGACATCACCATAATCAGCCTTGGTTATTAATAGCGTTGGCCACATCTCTTTAGCTGCAGTTAGGAAGTCCGGTCCCATTGTCTACATCCGCAACCTCTAGTGTTTTCAGGCCTCCTGGGCAGAAGTCGGCCGGGCTACCGGCCGATTGTACATAGTGCCATTGATCGGTTTTAGTCGCTCGTGGATTATAGTGAGTCTGTTGGCCACGAAAGTGTTAAAACGACTGGTAGTGTTGTTTATGTAATGAAGTACCGTGGCTGAATCCGTCGAAGAGTTTGGTTCCCAGCTTATCTGATCAAAGCGTCTGCTAATCAGCCCCGCGACCTTCACGGCCGGTACTGCTGCTATCAGTTCCAGCCTTGGAATCGACACCGTTTTCAGTGGAGCCACTCTCGCCTTTGCGAATAGTATCTGGCTGTGCCACTCACCATTTTCGTCCACCCAGCAGCCGTAAGCAACTATCCCGTAGCCTATTTCTGATGCATGAGAAAATAAGTGGAGTTGGGCGTCGTTTGTGCAATTGATTACTGTTGAGCGTCTTTGCGTTTTTATCTCCCCAAGTTGCCCCAGGCTGTTCAGCCAGTCGCGCCATCGCTTATCGTCGTCATCCTGGAGAGGTTCGTCCCAACCCGTCCCTCTTTGGCACAGCGATTGCAGCAAGCACTTTCCTGGTAACAGCCATGGCGAAACGAAACCTAGGGGATCATAGAGGCTTGGGACAGATGATAGAATTCCTCTCCGTGTGACTGGTCGTTTGGGTAGGTGTAGAGCGAAAATGAATTTGTCACCTCTGGGTTTCCACTGAAGGCCAAGCGTGCACTCTGTTCGTAAAGAGGATCCCAAAAGCTCTCTCCTACACTCTATCCTCCCGGACTTCGGGATAACATTGAGCACCTCTTGGCTGTCTGAAGCCCATTTAGTGAGGTTTAATCCTCCGGCCTTTAGAGTGGCGATCAGTTCGGTCATATAAAGAAAAGCAGTATTTGCTTCCTCAAGGGAACACAGAAAATCGTCCACGTGGAAGTGGACCACTGCTCTTCCCAGCAAACAGCTGGTGCAGCCGAAAGGCTTGAGGGTTTCCCAGAGGGCAAAATTAGCACAGAAGGGGGACGATACTGTCCCGAAGGGGTGCACGGTCAGCCTGTATTCGTCAGGTGCTCCATTTGTGTCGTTCTTAGGCCACCAAAGAAGACGGAAGGCTTCCCTATCTTTAACGGGTATCTTCACTTGTAGAAACATTTCACGTGTGTCTGCAGAGACGGCTACTCTTCCTAGCCGAAAACGACATAAAACCTCGACTAGTGGTGTTGTCCAGTCTGGGCCCTGTAGTATATGGTCGTTCGGTGAAACACCCTGACATCTCGCGGCACAGTCGAAAGCCGCTCTGACCTTCCCCGGTTTCTTCGGGTTCACGGCCGGGTGATGGGGTAGGTACCACCTCAAATTTGCGCTGAGAAACGATGTATCCACTCTTTCTATATAACCCAAGTCCATGTTATGTTGCATGGCTCGCGTGTATTCTATCCTTAATTGTGGTTCCCGAAGTAGCCTGGTTTTGAGGAAGCATAATCTTTTCAGGGTCATTTCTAGGCTGTTTGGCATAGGTTCCATGTTGGGTCTCCACGGGACAGGAACCTTGAAACGATCTACCACATACGCAGCGTTCTTGGCTGCCACCTTCAAAGCCGCCCTATCTTCTCGTGATGGAGCATCTCTATCGATGGCCAGACCGGCAAATTCGGTGTCATACAGCTGTTGGAATGCCTGTTCAATGTTGGCCGTTTCCACCGAAGTGCAGTTGATTTGGATTTGTTTGCCGCATCTTCCGTCTGTACTACCATATAAAGTCCAGCCGAATATAGTGCGCATTGCACAGGGTGCTTTGTGGCTCCCCATTCTTTGATCCAGGACCCAATGCGCTTCCGGTATATCACAGCCGATCAGCAGATCAATTTCGTTATTCTGCCACTCCTCCATCGTAACCCCGTCGATATGCGGCCACTGCGTCAGAATCGACTGCGCTGACTGAGATGCTCACATCGGCAGGTCTTTTATGGTGAATGCTTCTAGAGTTTCTGCTCTATCGTTGCTGACCAAGACAGCGAGTTGTAGGTGCAGTTTGGTAGACTGGATGACTTCGGTGCCATTCACTGTGCACACTGCTAATGAAGATTGATTCCCTATGATACCATATCTCTCTGCGAACCCCGTCCTTAATAACGTGGTATCCGAGCCACTATCTATGAAGACCAACTCTTTGACCACCCCTGTTGGGGTCACTACTCCCAAGGCAACTACGCCTAAACGTACCGGTTTATTGGCAGATCGTGACGTTGAACAAATAACGCTGGGTTTGGTACTCGCCTCGGATATGGTTACTCTCGCCTGATGCAGCAGCCGATGGTGTCTTCCCGTGCAGCCCTCGTAACCACATCGATTCCTTGTTCTACAGGCTGCTGCCCGGTGCGTGGTGTTGAGACAGATAAAACATGCTCCTGCCATCCTCGCCATTCCCCACCGTTCGTCTATTGTGGCGTTGCCGAACTTGGGGCATTCTGGTAGGCCATGGCTAGTACCACAGGATCTGCAATTTGGTTTCGCAGTAGCATCTCGTGAAATGACGTGTGTATTGGTCCAAGGCTGTTACTTTGGATGTTCCCGTACAGGGGTTTGGACTTGGCTAGTACCGGGCTTGTTTGCTCGGTTGCTGTCCCGGATGAGTCGGCCGAACCTGCTGTCAGCTATCTTCGTTTGCCTGTCCAAGTATTTGGTCAGGTCTTCGAAGTTGGCTTCTCTGTTGCTTCGGCTTATCCGTCCTGCTTCTTCCGCCCACCAACCCTGTAGTTCGGGAGAGAGGTGACGGACTGTTTTTCAAAGTGTGCATGGCATCTACGTCAACCCTGTAACCTGGGTGGTTGAGGGCTATTGAGCAGTTTTGCATCTTACTCACCAGGTCGGCCATGGTGTAGACGTCGCCCTTGGTTCTCATGCCTCTACCATCACGCCCTATATTAGGTTACGGGCTACTTTGAAAGGTAGGCCAAACAAGTCCCTTAGAATTTTCCTTGCCCTTGTGTAGCCTTGTTCTGGGTCGAGCATGGTGCACCCGTCGATAGCTCCTCTTGCTCGGCCTCGACAGTGGTGAGTAATGTAGAGAAGCCTTTGCCCAGTGTCGGTTACCTCATTTTCAACGAACTTCTCGAACTGCCTGACAAACTTGCAGTAGTGCTCTGATCGCTCGGCGAAAACCGTTAGATCTACTCTTGGAAAATCGATCGATGGTGTTTTGTAGTTGGTGACCGGCATGGGGTTCCCTATCTTATTGCACCCTGATCTATCGGAAGTGTCTTAGTTGCTGGTCTCATGCTCGCGCTCTTTCTGTATACACTTGTTCTCTGCCTCCTAGGCCTGTAGTCTAGCCGAAAGTAACTGTTGCTCTAGTTCTAGTATTCTCAGCCTATATAAATCAACATCCTTACGATCCATATTGCCCTCATTGACACATGAACTAGCACTGACAGGACTAGGCGATCTAGCATTAACTAAAGGATCAAATGTACCCAAAACCTCCCCAGAGACTTGCCATGTTACTTCCTGTCCGGATTCTAAAGTTTTCGATCCTTTTTCTTGGCATTTTGCGTGTTTTTCCTCGTTCCAAAATTGATCTATTGAGTATTGTTACGAACGTTTGAGCAATGCGTAGCCAGATTCGCAACGGATCCCGAAATCAAAAGGCGATTATCCGTGGTATTCTACGATACTAGATTATTGTATGAACGATGATACCAAAAAGATACAAACCTCAATAATGCGATCACAAGGACTCAACAGCGAGATACCGAATTGAAGCGTATGAGCAGGGAACACGTGCGTCACGCAGGTCCAGAACAAGGATGTGCCAAAGTAGCGCTCTGGCGCGAACAAACAACGATTGGTCCATAAAAACAACCAGTTTGTAAAGACAAGTCAACAGTGTAGGCGAATAAGTGATGTTAAGAAAAACACTGAATCGCGAGGGAAAAAGGGGGATTTTCCACGACCGGCTGTTACACGTGGTTACCGTGATATCTTTGTCGTCGTTAGCATATTGCGAAGCAGGACAGCCCCCTTGCGAGGACTGGTTTGGAGAACCATGAAAGGTGGGAACGGGATGGGGCCAAAGTTTCGTCGGGGAAGCAAACTCTAACGGTTTACATTCGGTGTTCATGGTAGGTGACACTAGGGCCTGATTTAGGTGGGGAAACAGAAAAATACACATCCACTGGCACCCAGCTCATGCCGCTCCAAGTGTGATCCACACATTTTTGAGCGTTTGTATTAGTTTTAGTTTTATCGTAGTCAGATATCTGGCTGTCAGAGAAGGCGGAGCTGCTTGTGGTAGGTGACAACGGCTCCCACGCCTCGGCCGAAACATAGACCGTGGGTAACAAGCCGCGTTGGGGCTAGGTCAACCACACAAGTCAGTCCGTAGCAGCACTGCAGCCCACCCCAGTTAGGGTCACCGCTCCCAAGGCAACTAACCCTAGACGTACTGGTTTACCGGCAGTCCGCGAGGTTGAACAAATCACACTGGGCTTGGTGTTCGTCTCTGGTGTGGTTTCTCTCGCCTGGTGTAACAATCGATGGTGTCCCCCCACGCAACCCTTGTGACCACATCTGGTACTTACTCGACAAGCTGCCGCCCAGTGCGTGGTTTTGAGGCACACAAAGCAAGTTCATGTCATCCCCGCCATTCCCCAAATTTCGTCTGTTGCGGCGTTGGTGAACTTCGGGCATTCTAATAGCCCATGGCTGGCATCACAGGACCTGCAAATTGGATGCGCTATAGCTCCGTGTGAAATGGAGTGTGCATTGGTCCAAGGCTAATATTTCGGATGTTCCCGAGTAGTGGTTTGACCTCTGCTAGTACCAAATTTGTTTACTCGGTTACTGCCCCGTATGAAGCGGGGCCATCTAGGTTTGCCTGTCCAAGTATTCGGTTGAGTCTTCGGCGTTAGCCTCACGGTCGCCTCGGCTTATACATTCCACCTCTTCCGCCCACCAACCCTGTAGTTCAAGAGAGAGGTGACGAACCATGCTCTCCAATGTGTGCATTGCGTCAACGTCAGCCCTGTGACCTAAATTATCGATGGTTATTGAACATTTGTGCATTTCGGTCACTAGGTCGGCAGTTGTACAAACTTCGCACTTGGTTTTTTGACCTCTACCATCACGCCCTCTATTAGATTACGGGCTGTCTCGAATAGCTGGCGGAACAGGTCCTTTAAAATCTTCTCTGCTTGTGTATAGCCTTGTTCCGGGTCAAGCTTGGTGTACCCATCGATAGTTTCTCTTGCTCGGCCTCGATAGTAATGAGTAAGGTAGAGAAGCCTCTGCCCGGAACCAGTTATCTTGTTTTTGACGAAAGTTTCGAAATGCCTGATGAGCTTGCAATAATGTTCAAATAATCCGTCGAAAACTGTCAGTTCTACTCTTGGCAGATCGATCGTTGGTGGCGTTGATGTTTTATGTTCGGCGACCGGCGTCGGGTTCCCTATTCTAATTTGTCCTGACCTGTCAGGTAGTTCGTAGTCCTTGATCTTCCGCTCCCGCTCGTTCTGCCCACACTTCGCTTATACTTCCTGGGCCTGTTGCCTAGCCGATGACGGTTGTTGTTCCAGGTCTAATATCCCTAGCTTTAAATAGATCGACATTCTCGCAACCCATATTTCCCTCAGTATTACATGAACTAGCACTGACAGGACTTGGTGACCTAGCATCAACTAAGGAATCAAAAGTACCCAAAACCTCCTCGGTGACTTTCCGTATCACCCCCTGTCCAGATTCCAACCTCTTCGATCCTTTTCTCGGCATGTTGCGTATTTTCTCGTTCCAAGCTGATCATCTGAGTATTGTAGGTCACGTTTGAGCAATAAGTAGCCAAATTCGCAACGGATCCCGAAATCGGAAGGCGATTATCCGTGAAGCTCTACGGTACTAGATTATCAAATTAACAATGCCACGAAACAGATACAAACCCCAATTATGCGATCGTAAGGACTCAGAAAACTAGAACCGAATTTCGGCTTGCGAGAAAGGAGTACGTGCGTCATGCAAGTCCAGAACAAGGATATGACCGAGCAGCGCGCTGGATGCAAACAAACGGGCTTTGGTTCGTAAAACCGTACAGAGCATAAGACAAGCCGATGGTGTAAATAAGTGCGTAATGTTAAAGAAACATGGAACTGCAATGTTTTTTGGGGGGAGTGATTTCCACGACCGTGCTTTACAGTCGATAAGCCTCTGGAATATCTGAGCATCATTTCGCAAGCCAAAAGGCATACGTAGGAACTCATAGAAACCAGAACCGTCGTGACAGAGGTTTTCTTCGCATCTGCCTCGGAAACCGGGGTCTGGTAATAGGCCCGTACCAAAACGATCTTCGAAAAAACAGTCATGCTGTGAAGTGATGCCGTGGTGTCGTGTGTGGGGTTTCGGACAGATACCACAACGGGTAACTGAGTTGAGTGCGCGATAGTTGCCGCATGACCGCTAACTAATGTCATCTTTCTAAAAACCATGTGTAGAGGTGAGGCCTACAGGCAGTGGGAGGGACGAACAATACCTTCGGAAATTGAGGTGCCAAACTCACGTTTGGCAAGAGCCAGTTTGTCCGGCGCCAGTCGGCAAGGTCGTGCCATGTCTGATGATCCGTTATTGAGAGTGTGGTGCATCAAACGGTCGGTCACTGCATCCATCTCTGCAGACGGTTTAACCAAAATAGGGAATTCATTAAACAACGACCGAAAGTTGTAAGGAATGTTTAAAAACAAACCTGTGATTCAGTGTGCATATGTTCCAGCTTCGAGACCCGTAAATTTAGTGTCTGACGAAGGATCGATTAGCTGCAGCCTATCCGCATCCACAAGTGATTCACAGTGCTGCAGAAAATCAATTCCCATTATGCTTGCGGGGACGTCCGCAAGGGTGAACGTCCACAGATGCCATCCTCGTGGTCCCAGGTTGACAGCAAGCTACCTCGTGCAGTAGGTAGGAGTGGAGGAACCATTCGCCGCGGACAGTCAAAGCGAAGAAGCTAGTGGCTTGTCTTTACCAACCCGAAAGACGGAAACTTGAGCCCCAGTATCGACAAGGAACCTATCTTTAGTGCACGAATCATGCACACAAAACAAACGGCCAGCCTGCGACTGTTTGCCTGCGAGCAAGGCCGCTTTTACTCGCAGGCAGGGACGTTTCCGGCCGCATATTAAAGCGGCTGCCTGGACCTACGGGCGTCCGGTCCGAAAACGCGGTGTTACCAACAAATACAGCTTGTTGAATGGTCTAGTTTTGATGGTGCGGGTCGGGCGGATTCACGGCGGACGTGGGCAGTGAAGGGCTGCCGTCCACTCCTTCGCTTACGTGGGCTGCGGCGAGAGGTTGGTACCTTAACTCTACCTTTATTGACATTCGACGCTGGATCGATCGAGACTACCGAGGTCCCTCCGGCGATTCATACAGATCACCTCCCCGAAGATGGCATGATTTCTTGGCGATGAGGGGGTTAACCCCACAGCAGAAGCATGCAACAATCTTGCCGGTCACGGCGGCTGCTCGTTCCAAAAACGAGTCCTCGAGGAGAGCAGTTACAGTGGTCCGAACAGGAAAAGGCAAGGAGTCCTACCACAGTTCCTTAACTGTCTCCGAATCCTTACAGGCGGGCCCGGCCAGGGGCCGGAGTTGAGCTGGATAGCGGCTGAGTTTTGTATCTCCTACAGGGCGCCGGGCAAATAGCCGAAGTAACAGCTCCTCTCAAGAAGGTAGGAAATGCTGCAGTATAGCCTCTTTGAGCCAATTGTACGGCTGCCTTTGAAGAGGATTTAAAAGTAAATCCCTCACTGACGCGATAACATCGCCTGGAACTGCCTCTGAGTCACGGGACAATCGTTGGCATTAGCCGATAGTCCCAAGTGCCCCAAATTGAAGCTCCAGTGCTGCAGGTGAAACCTCAGGGTCATGTGAGATAAACGCCTCCAGCCTGAAAGCAACCGCAAATAAAGTGGTGTCTGTCTCAAGCTGCATCTTATCCTCAGGCATGAGTACGTCGCAATAATACACCGTGAAAAATATATATAGTACAGCAAAAAAGAGGACCTGAAACAGCGCAAAGACCACAGACTCACCGATCGGGTGAATAATCCAGGAAGGTTCTGGAGGTTCCGAACTCACCAGTAAAAAAGACTTTCGAGCGCCGCTGGTGAAAGCTTCTTTTATTCAGTCTGACAGCGAAATACCAAGGTAATCCACTCTATCGGACAAATAGAGGCGGCGTAAGTCGGTTGACAGATATAAAAGTGTATTCTATTTATCGTGGCGCCGAAACAGTACCGGTAGGAAAGCAAAACCGAACGGAAATGAGAACAACGGCTTAGCAGAAAGCGAACCGCGGGCGAGTACAATCGGCGAAGGGCCGAAAATGGAAGTGATTCAAAAAGAGGTCGACGGAAGTCTCGGAAAAGTCAGTCCAGTAAAACGCAAGCAATCTAACAAAACGGTGAGGTCGATGTCAAACGTCAGAGAACATCGCACGGAAAATAAACCCGGAATGGTGTCAAGCAAACCGTCATTTTCGCAGAACGTTTGAAGTCGTTACAACTCAGTAACCGCTCATGGTACATAGCGGATCTCGCAGTTGATGGGCCATGAGGTTTTACGTTTCCCCTCTATTTTTGCCGTGGATTTGAGGAAATAAACAGCGCTGTGGTAGGTGCCATTCTAGTTTGCGAGCATTCGTAGGAGTTCTTTACCCTTGAATGGCCATGTCGATTACCTGTTCGCTGCAAGCTGAACTCATGTTCTCCATTAACGGAGCAACCATACCGTCTAAAGTTGAACGACACAAAGTGCTAGATTTCTGGTTAGATTGTAACTTGCCCCTCTCTCATCATCACCAACTTGCGAGCAGGTCTGCCTTTTGAGTCCCAAATATGATTTGAAGGTCTTTCTCGCGCATCTCTCAGGATGATGTCCTCATAATTTTCGGCACGTATATCCGACCTCTGCTGGAGTACGGTAGTCAGGTAGTGCACTCTGGTCTTGCCCGAGACCGTGAGATCCTAGAAAGAGTTCAGAGGACCTCCACCAAAGCAGTATGGGGTCCGTTTCATCTACCTTATCCTGTCCGCTTCTCACTCCTCAATCTCTATCCTCTTGACTTAAGACGCGTAAGAGGTGATCTGTTTTTGATGTTTCACCTTTTTGAATCAGGTCAAAGCGATTGTTTCTTCTTCGTCTGTCCAGCCTCTTCTCTCCGTGGTCACAGTGGAGATGTTTTCAAACGAGACCACGCACTTCTCCACAGATTAAACTTTTTTAGCTATAGGGTTAATACTCTGCGAAACGCACTTCCGGGAGATACTGCTCTCTCGCAGAACAAAACTATCTTCAAGAAAAAGTTGGACCTCTACCTGGGTCTCTCCCAGTAATTCTTTGTCCATGAAAGTGAGATTGGTGTCCTCTATTGCATTTCCATTCCGCTATATGTTCATGAAGGTGGCACCCCCATTCGGCTTAAGGCACAGTCCACAGTGAGACACTGCATGATGTTACGTATATTTTGTTTTTGCTGCCACCTCTGCCCCGCCCCCGCTTCCTTCTTTTCTCGTTTCAGCTCGGTGATTGCGACTGACGATCAAAGATTTCCTTGAGAACCGGGACAATTCGGCTCAAAGCCTCGAACCCGTGCAGTACTTCAAGACGTCAACTGATTTGAACTGGGAGATGTACCTATGTGAAACTGGTCATCAGAGGATGCTGTTGGATGCAACAGTGTACCAACTCTCAAGAAGGCCCTAGATTCACGCTGGAACACATCTTCCCCAGAGCTGGCTGTGCGAGTTGCCGCGTGGTTTGAATTTTCGAATTGCTCTCAGCAATAAGCTTTTTTGCATTGATTGGTGGAATAACAAACGTTATTTCGCCCAAACTAACATATCGTAATTGGTATTTCGATACGCGTACTTTTCGAAGAGCTCATTCTCTCCGGAAGAGTTTATTCTCTTCAAAAACTGATTATACTTTTTGGTGCCCTTGTTGGTGATTTTGTTGGTTTCAGTACAACTGATACCAGATAATTTCTTTTTTGTGGCGCTTTCTCTAGTGTACAGCTTTTGTGGAACTTTTGTAGTGTGCGGGTTTGCTGCACTTGTCTTAGTGTACCGTTTGTGTCTGTCTAAAAGGTTATGTTATTATCCTACTGGTGTTTGAGACGGTATTTCTGTACAAACTCGACCACCACTGCCGAAATCAATAGAACGGAGGTTGACCCCTTTGGTCAGGCAGTAAGCTGTGGGAACAAGGAATGCACGGACCTGGTACGAGATGAGGGAATTCAATGCGACCAGTGTTGAATTTGGTTTCATCAAAAGTTCTCCAGGCTGGAAGAGAGAGACTTCGAGCTGCACATCAAATACGCACCGCTCACGTGTATATGCGCCCACTGCTTCGCGGTTTCTAGCGAGTGCTCGCGCATAATTCGAGGCAAACTAGGGAAAAGGGACACGAACATGAAGCTGGAACCAAGACTAGAGATAGCGAGCTCGATTCATAGCTTAGAGAGAGAGGAAAACTGGGTGCCAGATCAGAAAAATAAAAAAGACAACCCAAGCCAAAGGGTAGAGAAAGCAAAGGGGTAACAGGATTCACCAATATGGATAAAACCTCCTGACGGAAGTAGAATCCCTCAAGCAGCGGGTTAAACGCCTAGATGCTGAAGTGCAACGCATGAAGCGTAGCACTGGGGTCACAGCAGACAGAAGCAGAAGACCGCTACTTTATAACATTAGAGGGAATATGGAAAAAGGCGGTAGGATCAGGAAGGAGGAAAACCGCCGGCATGTGGCTGAGGTTCTTAGAATGGCTGGCCTACCTCCTACGACACCAATAGTCAAGTGCCATCGAATAGGACCAAGGCGCGGAACACAACTAGAGCCGCCACGACCCCTGGTGGTTGTGTTCCACAGTGTCTACCGGGGGTATATGGTGCTGTCCAGGGCGGGAGCAGTTGAGAGCAGCACGCAGGGGCTAATAAGGGTTACACCTGACAGTCCAGCATTTGTCAAACCGGGTAGTGCCATAGTCTCGCTGAGAACGGGCACACCTAATTCGAAGCGGCCAAATCTACATATAGTGAAACTGAAGGTGCCCCCTCTTGGGGAGTCATCACCTAAAGCCAAAGGAGTAGTTCAGGTCTCGAAGGTGGATTCAGGTGCCGGTAAAAAAAAGCCAAAGTTCAGGAAGTTCAAAAGACCAAAAAGAGGAGGCATTCAGTCCGGATGGTGTCGAGAAATTGCAGCCAGCCAGCCCGATTCTAAAGGAGACGACCAAAGAATCCTTTCTGTCGCTAACAGCGAAGTTGGAGATACCAGAGGGAAAAGTCGAGGATACCGGTTGGGCTGAGGTGGTCGCAAGATCATCCCGGGCCATCGGTATGGCGACTCAAAAGAGGTAACGTCCTTTGTGCATGTTGAGCCCGACACCGGGTCGACGGGTGGAAAAGAAAACCGACGATACTCAAAGCGTCACTTGATATTCAAGATGCTGCACCGCAGACACCTTTAGAAGCAAAAAACAGGGCATCGCCTCGGAGCCTAGTTCTCGGATCATTTAAAATGAAACATAGTATCCTCCTTACATACCAATCCCATGCTAGACCCCACCTCGAATACTGCCCTATAATCTTCTCTGGAATGTCTAAATCTGACAGAATACGCCTGGAGAGAGTCCAGCGCACCTTCACCAAGAAGCTAATGGGATATTCCTCTCCACTGAGCTATAAAGAGCGTTGCATTCTATTAAAACTTGACCTCGTATGGCTTAGACATGTCAGGCTTAACTTGTGTTTTCTATACAGACTTATCCATTGCTCTGCGTTCACTTCTACCAACTCTATACAGTTTTCCCTACCCTCATCTTACCCTCTGCGCCACAGAGACTTCAGTCTGATCATCCCACATTCCAGGCTGGCAATCAGATCCAACTTCTTTCTCATTAAATATTCAAAGCTTTGGAATAAGCTGCCTCAGACCATTCGCAAATGTGCGTCAATAACCCAGTTCAGCCGTGCCCTTAAATCACAACTTACCGTTAGTCATATGTTATCTTTGACTAACGCCTGCATATCTGAGGATCGAGCCTATGAAGAAGGCATCGAACTTTAGACCCCTAGCTTCAGTCTCTCCTCCCGCTCTCTGCTATCCGTCAAGCTGGCCTTCAAAAACGGGTTCAACTACTAGGATCACGGCACCATATTCCAAACCTACCATTTTCTGCCTAACGACAGACGATAGGCTTACTTTATTATTATTTTTTACGTATAACCCACATTGCAGAAGGATAGTTTTTGTCGTTTACAACTATAAATATCTAGATGCCTGCCGGTTCTCGCTACTCACCCACGTTCACCTACCATCACCTAACCCTTATACATCCCTGCCTCATCTAATTCACTAGTCGGTTTCCACAACCATGTCTAAACAATTACTGCCTCCCTCGCCATATAGTACTAGGGCAGCCATGTAAAACATCTCTCCTCTAGCTGAAGGTTTTAGCCAATGATGTTTTCCCCCAGCACCAAATTATCCAGTGGTGCTGGATCCTAAGACATTAAGTCCCACCACCCACTAATTCACTCCTTGATCCTCTTATTTATCCTCGCTTCCGCTCCTCTCAGCTTTATACATTTATATACATTTATATATATACATATATATACATATATATGCATATATATATATATATATATATGTATAGACCTGTTCATATATATATATATACCCATTCATATATATACATATATATGTGTAAATATATAACATTTTTATATATATTATATATATATACTCAATACTGTCCTATAATTATTAACGCAAGCATGGTAACTCAACGCTCCTCGATATCTCTTAGCTTACAATGCCTCTCTTCCGCACCAGGTCCCACCACACATACTTCCCTCACCACCTCTGCGATTTCGAACTGGAAAATCCAGTCTGATTCATCCCACTTAGCGTGACTCACTAACTGAACTCAACACCCAGTTATGACGTTACCCACCCTATCCCCCAGCTAAGGTTCTTCTGTAATTTCATGCAGAACTTGGTCTTTGCTCCTCCTCAATGACCACTCTAGGCGAAATACTGACTTTCCCATTGAAAGTTTTAGCCACACTTAGGCGTTTCCCTTTTAGTCTCACGTTTCATGGCCTCAATGTGCCTTTGGGATCCGCCGCACCGATGAGCCCGTGCTTGACTTTTGTTCTTCTTTCCGTTAACCGTTGATCCTCAGCTGCGTCGCTTTATCTCACTTTCCTTGCCATAGTCTTTTGCGTCCGACCGCTTTCGCATGACCCGTCCGATGATCGCACTCACCTATACATCAACATATATATATATACCTTGGGTATGCTCCACTCACTTGTCCCCCTTCCTAACTAGATTGTGTTATTTTACAACACAATTTGCATATATATAAATAAAACCGCTCCGTCCTTTAGCGATGGGTGCTCGCTCTCACTTAATTCCTGGCTCAGGCTAGAACTCAGCCGTCCCATCCTGCTTTTTTGCGCCTTTCTCGTACACTGAAGACTTGCCACACGGATTACCATTCCTTAGTAACTAGGCTTCACTTCTCTGCGCATATGCTCATGGTAAGTTGAGACCCCATTCCAACCGGAATCCGGATGCCCCTGCCAAATACCAGCACGTTTGCCCCCACATGAAATATCCTCATTTCTACACTCCTTTTTTACTGTTTGCCGTCCTCGACCCCAGCTGGTGAACTGAGCAGACTGTTATCTTCCTATTTTCTCATTCTTCTTCCAGACCATACCCTCTACTATTGTTTTATTCCTTGTTCCCAAACGGACACCCTCTCCTCATCCACCGCCTACCTGATATCGCCCCAAATCTCTACTATAACCCAACTACCCTAGAAAGCTACCAGTCTCCGTCTAGGGATCCCTAATAGACCGGTCCACTAGCGAAACGATAACTAATTGTTCGGATAACAAAATGTTCATTTTCTTGCTTCCATATAAACGATAATCATAACCCACAGCTGGAACACTCTCCAGACTGCCGCACTCCTGATCTCTTCCAGATTGCATTGGTTACTTGGGTAGCCATCGGCCGAATCGACGCTTATTCTGGATTACCGTAAGGACTGGACGATTTGATCAATGGTTTAAACCTATACTCTCCCCCGCTGACGTTACATGGGGCACCGTACACGGATTAACAAAACCTCATAAAAGTCTCACCGGATCGCAGAGGTGATTCCTGACACCAACCATCAACACATCCGCTCAAC